>JAQPPZ010016040.1:0-2400000 GCA_028583015.1 Wollemia nobilis | reverse complement strand
TAGAAATTTTTTCTTCTATATGGATGGGGTGATTTTGGGGAGGTTGATGAACATTGTTGCTTTCCTACTATTCTCTACTCATCCATCATAAGACTATCTTTCAAGATTTACAGTGAAGGAACAAGAGCTAACTCAAGACTCATGGTTGAACATGGTAGGGCTTATGGATTAACTGGAGAGTATTATAGGATTCGGTCTGAGCTATGAAAGGAATAAGAGGATTATTTGGGGCAACAAACTGAGAAGGTGAAGGTTTTTCAAGAATAGGAGAGTGTTGAGGGCCATCAGTAGGAAAGTTAACGGTTAAATTTTTAGTTGCAGTTTCCATATGGGGGCCATTAGTTGGGATTTTTTCTACAATTTTTTTAGTAGTCACTTCCATTTGTTCCATTTTAGCTATTTTATTAAATAATTTTTGATCAAATGTCAAACTTCTCTATAGTAAAAATATATATTAGGTAATTTTAAGTAGATAATATGTTGACTAACATGTAAACCTAGGCCATTAAGGTCAAGGGATGGGGAAAAAAACTTGGATATGTCTATTTCTACATAAATACGAGGGTGCACTCTATAATTAGATTTTTTTTTATATAGGATGATACCACAAAACTTTACCAAGAATAAAAACAATTTTATTGAGAAAGGGATGACATGAAAGAGATAAAAATGACATCTCTATCCAAGAAGGTATTTTTCTCTAGAGGGGCCCTTTGGATGAAAATCCAAAGATCAACCTTGCAGATAATAAGTTTACCCACATATAACCCAAGTGTCATATTGGAGGGCTTTTTTAGCATGTTCAAGATTTGTAAAAGAGACTGTTATGTACCCCTTTCCCAACCCTCAAATAGCCTCAACTACGCAACCTCTAGTATTTTTCCCAATCCCCTTAACCCATATGAGAAATTCAGCCTCAAGTTATATACCTCTTAAAAAATAAAATGATACTATGTTCAGACAAGTCATTAGCTACTTCAACAAAGGAATCAAGAAGAACAACTGAAAGGGTCTTACCTTGCTCTGCATGTGATGGAGGTGTTGTTGGATTAGCATTTTACAAGTCAACATTGTAGCCCTATGGTAAGCTCCTCTCGCTCTCTGGATTTGTAATCTTCTCCATGGAATTATTTGCAAGCTTCCTAAGGGGAATCAAGGGATGTTGAGATTCAAGATCATTGACGCATGGAGTTTCTTCCATCATAGAAACCTCACATGCTGTGCAAACTATTTTTTTCTACGCAAATGCTTCTTCACTACAAATTTGGATTTATCTTCGTATGACAACAATTATCCCAATTCTTCACTCCAAGGCTTATGCATAGCTTTTGGCAATTCCAAATATGGGTAAAAAACCTAAAAATAGCAAAGGAGTGCCTTATTTTTTCCCATAAATCTTTGAAATTTTTGAATGTTCACTTGAAACTATAAATGCTGGAAATGTTGAAAATTGAAACCATAAGTGCTCTTGAAAGCAAAAGTGACCATAAAAAAGCTCTTCGAAACGCTATTCATAAAGCAAAAACAACCACAGAAAGGCTCTTCAAAACCTTTTATAAAATATGTGCTACTGATCCAAAAAACTCAACTCCTAGATTGAAAGCTGGGTGAAAACCCTAAAATTAGCATAGGAGTCTTTCAAATTTTCAGAAAGGTATTTTTGTTGAAAGCTTTCACTTTATTGTTGTCTTCCTCCTTGTAATTCAAAGTCTCTGATGTAATTTATGTACAGTAACTTCAATCTAATGCAAACCAAAACAATTTTCATTTTTCCTTCATATGAACAACTCCAGATCTTAAATTTTCAATAGCAACCCATCTTCTCAAAAGAATTTGCCCAAAACTTTCTCAAATATTTTCTCCAATTTTATTGTCACGTATTCGATTTTCACACTGCAACCTCCTTATATTAAGATATATGGACAATACTTTCTCCGTGCATTTTAAATTCTAACGAGTAAAGAGTTGTTCTATTATGCTCTTAAGCCACCAATTGAATTAGACATTTAATAGTTTTTAAAATATATATTGTCCAAATGTTTCATTATAGTCGTTAATGCCAATTGAATCAGACATTTAATTGTTTTTAAAAAATATAGTGAGACATATGTCTGTCTATAGACATGTATTAAGACATTTACTAGTTTTTTAAAAATGTATTGTCTATATGTTTACGAAATTCTAAACAGAAGAATATAATATTGAAGATTCGCAACCGCTAGTCTTGGCCCCTTATTTTTTCATACTGATTTTAACAACGCTGACCTCAAATAGACCAAAATAATTACAAAGGCTTCCGATAATAATCTTAGATCATCCCATTCACATGTCTAGTCCTATTATAATAATTTATCCCCATATAGGACCGTACAGTATTGGGCATCCACGCGGAAATGGAAAAAAGCGGTGTATCCTTCCAAACCACGGTAAGAGCACACCCCTTCTCCCCAAGAGTAAAGGATTTCTGTGCGCGAAACTCCGTGAGCACCAAATTAGCCTGATACTTTGCCTGCTCGCTGAAGGCCACTGCTCTGAATCCGACCTCTGTCATGAATGACCCCCACACGTGAACTTCCACGTGTCTGATCACCCTATCCTTACCCTCGGACGCCACTATGTTACGCATTGCCGGAGCAAGGAGGAACCGCTCAATTCGAAGCCTGTTTAAATCCCACCGTTCAAAAACCGCATCCAGTGAATCAAATATCGCGCTCGAATAAAACAGCACCTCGACGAACCGCTTGGCGAATTTAGCGGAGTTGTGCTGACCTTCGTTGTTGATAACGGTGAAAACTAACGGCTGTAACTTCAAAATAACGTCCACCAACGATCGCAGGCTGGTAGGTTTCTGAATCAGGGTCTGAAGAACATAACAAGCGTTAACGGCCACAGCTTCGGCGGGGTCCACATTGAACAGGCTTTCGTTAACGTCCTCTATTTTGTCGATGACGGCTATTTGGAAAGCAAACAAGATGTTTAACGATTTTGCAAAGTTTGCCAAGCGTTTGCCGGTCGTCACCGTCGTCTGAAACCCTCTTCTGGAGATTGCGGTTATCTTTAACGCCTGTGGAGGACCGGTGCGCCGTGAGGCAAGGGATTGCATGAGGCTAGGCCACTGAATACCGCTTTTGATGTCCAAGTCGATTATGTGGATTTTCTTTGCATTTCCGACTGCTTCGAAAATGGCTTGGTTTGCTGTGAAGTGCGCCACTTTGGAATAGGGAAGCGACTGATAATATGATATCCCGCACAATTCAATTACTTTCATCCTTGACTCTATATTTTGCATATTTCCTGCTGAGTTGAGTTTGTTGTCGACGTACTTTGTCGTCTCTCTTTTGATCTTTTCCACCATGGCTTCTGCAGGGTAAGATGATTGTAATCAATACGAGCCGTGAAAGGAGAACACGTCCACTCTTTGAGAATGAAGTGTTCTCTTCGAAATGTAAAATATCAAATTTAATTTCTACGTAAAGGCGAGAAAAAGATAGATGGGCAAAAAAGGTTATGCAAAGAAAAACAGAAAGGAAGAAAGCACTGTACTAATGTCCACAGATTCACCAAGCTAGGCGAATAGTGAGACAGTACAACCAATCTACAATCAGAATGGGAGCGAATCTCACGGTCTAAGGAAAACAAAAAAAAATGAATTTAAAGGTCAAAATCATTACAGTCACATTGAGCTTTTCTTGACAGTCACATTGTTTCACCACGGATATTTACAAAGATTGAAATGATTTTGAAATTAAAAGCATTTGGAAGCACTCAAATTAATTTCTCCTGCCATTTCTTCCTTCTAGAAATTCGAAGGGTTTCTGGTAAGAATGGAGCCTAAAGATAGAATTCGTCACTCCAGTTAGGAATAGAATGTGGTATAATTGGTGGATCTATCCTTGGTGTTAATTCCAAGATAGAATTCGTCACTCCAGTTAGGAATAGAATGTGGCATAATTGGTGGATCTATCCTTGGTGTTAATTCCAAGATAGAATTCGTCACTCCAGTTAGGAATAGAATGTGGCATAATTGGTGGATCTATCCTTGGTGTTAATTCCAAGATAGAATTTGTTGTAATTGGATTGTTACGTATAAGTGCAATTGAGAGAGACTGATGTAAGTGAGGATTCTTGGTGTAACCATTGAGGAAGATTATAGCGGTTGGTTGTAGGTGGATCCCTTTGGTGCTTGGAAGATAATAGAAGGACTGAAATATTCTCCGTGGATGTAGCCCACATTGGGTGAACCATGTTACATCTTGTGTTCTCTTGTTGTGTGAGATTGTTTTACTATTTTGATTAAGTTTTTCTTCTAAAAATCATATGTGATTTATTGCTCATAATTATTGGTAAAAATAATTGAATCCTAACAATTGGTATCAGAGCGACATTTTTTTTTGGGTACTCGACATAAGGGTTTCTGGATCGAGTGGGAGCAATGGTGAAAGATTTGAAGTTCAGGGTGGAAAAATTTAATGGCCAGAATTTCCAACTCTAGAAAATGTAGATAGAAGATTATCTCTATCAGAAGGACCTCTATCTACCTCTAGAAGGTAAGACAAAGAAACCAACTACAACGTCTGATGATGAGTGGGCTCTCTTGGACAGAAAGGCATTAGGAATGGTGAGGTTGTGCTTAGCAAGCACGGTTGCCTTCAATATATCCAAAGAGAAGACTACGAAAGATGTCATGGATGCACTGGCCAGGTTGTATGAAAAACCCTCTACTTCTAATAAAGTTTTTCTCATGAAAAAGTTATTTAATATGCAAATGAGCGAAGGAGAATCTATTCAGGATCACTTGAATACATTTAATACTATTACTAATCAGTTGAGTTCAGTGGGTTTAGATTTTGATGATGAAGTCAGGGCCTTGTTGATTTTGTGCTCATTGCTAGAGAGCTGGAACAACTTGGTAATGGTCGTGAGCAATTTTGCTTCAAGTTCTAACAAGTTGGTGTTTGATGATGTTGTGGGTATCATTCTAAGTGAGGATATGAGGAGAAAAACCTCGGGTGAAGCATCATCATCAGGAATGACTCTAACTATTGAGAACAAAGGAAGATAGAGGGAAAGAGGCAAGAGTCCGAATCAAGGTAAATCAAGAGGAAGATCCAAATCGAAAGGAAAAGGAAAAGTGGAGTGTTGGTATTGTGGGAAGAAAGGCCACCTCAAGAAGGACTGTTGGAATCAAAAAAATGATGGAAAAGGAGATGATGAGAATAGAGGTAATAATCAAGAAGCTAATATTGCTGGTGAGATTTTACAAGATGCATTAATTTTATCTCTTGATAAAAATAATGATTATTGGGTTATTGATTTTGGTGCTTCTTTCCATGCCACTTCTCACAAAGATTATTTTATAGAATATGTCTAGGGAGATTTTGGATAGGTATTGTTAGGTGATGATCATCCCTACAAAATTATGGGCATGGGAAAGATCAAGATGAAATTGCCTAATGGGAGTCAATGGATGCTTAATGAAGTTAGGCACATTCCGAATTTGAAGAGAAACCTCATTTCGACAAGCAAACTTGATAGTGAGGGTTACACTACTGCATTTGGTGATCACTCTTGGAAAGTGACTAGAGGTTCTATGGTTGTAGCTAAAGGTAAGATGGTTGGTACTCTATATTTGCTTATTAATACATCTAACTGCACCATGGACTTAGTTGCTACAGGAGAAGATGCAACATTGTGGCACCACAGATTGGGTCATATGAGTGAGAAAGGTATGAAAATTCTACACTCAAGGAAGTTACTACCAAAACTGAAACAAGTTGACTTGGGGTTTTGTGAAGACTGTATCTATGGAAAGTAGAAGAGGGTGAGATTCCTCAAGGTTGGAAAGGAGAAGAAGAAAGAAAAATTGGAGCTTGTGCACATGGATGTTTGGGGCCCAACTCAAGTAACTTCTCTTGGTGGTTCCAATTACTATGTAACTTTCATAGATGATGCTACAAGGAAAACATGGGTTTACTGTATAAGGAATAAATCTGATGTTTTTGACACCTTTCAAAAATGGAAAGCCTTAGTGGAAAATGAGATAGGTAACAAGGTAAAATATCTCAAATCAGACAATGGTGGAGAGTACTGCAACAATAATTTTGATAATTATTGTTCACTCAACGGAATCAGGAGAATAAAAGTGACTCCAAGGACACCTCAAGAGAATGGAGTTTCAGAGAGAATGAATAGGACAATAATGGAGCATGCTAGGTGCTTAAGGTTGCATGTCGGTTTACCTTTATATTTATGGGCTAATGTTATTGATACTGTTGTGTATTTAATCAACAGGGGACCATCTACTACTTTGGATGGTGGGATTTTGAAAGAGGCTTGGACAGGTAAAACTATCAATTATTCTTTTCTTAAGATATTTGGGTGTGAGGCTTTTATGCACATTGACAAAGAAAATAGGAAAAAGTTAGATGCTAAGTCTCAGAAATGCTATTTCATTGGATATGGGATTGATGGTTTGGGATATAGGTTATGGGATAATGTTAACCAAAAAATCATCAGGAGTAGGGATGTCATATTTAATGAAAATATCTTGTATAAAGATCAGTTGCAGGGAAAGAAACAGGAAAAGGTAAACACTGAATACATAGAGCTTGATGACCACACAGAAAATGTAACTCCAAAGGTGGTAGAAAATCAAAATGTTCAACAACAATAGCAACAAGCACCTCAATCTCCTACAAGTGTTGTTAGAAGATCTACCAGGACAAGTAGAATCCCTCAATGTTTCTCTGATTATGTTTTGTATATTGATGTTGGTGAGCCAAAATATTTTGAGGAAGCAATGTAGGTGGAAACCAACAAGAAGTGGGAGCTTGCTATGAATGAGGAAATGGATTCACTTATTCACAACCAAACTTGGGATTTGGTTGAGCTACCTACTAGAAAGAAAGCTTTACACAATAAGTGGGTTTATAGAGTGAAGGAGGAAGGAGAAGGCCAAAAATGGTACAAGGCAAGGCTTGTGGTCAAAGGATTTGCATAGAAAAAAGGTATATATTTTGAAGAGATCTTTTCTTCGATTGTGAAGATGACTTCCATTCGTACTATATTAAGTTTAGTGGTTGTAGAAAACTTACATCTGGAACAATTAGATGTTAAGACTACTTTTCTTCATGGTGACTTAGAAGAAGAGATCTATATGCACCAACCGGAGGGATATGAAGTCAAAGGTAAGAAAGATCTTGTGTGTAAATTGAAAAAGAGTTTGTATGGCCTTAAACAGGCTCCTAGACAATGGTACTTAAAATTTGACAAGTTTATGGCTGATCAAGAGTTTATGAGATGTCAATCTGACCATTGTGTGTATTTCAAAAAAATAGAAAATGGAAATTACCTCATTCTTTTATTGTATGTTGATGATATGTTAGTAGCAGGTTCTAATATGCAGGACATTAATGGACTGAAAAGGAAATTGGCAAACTCTTTTGCCATGAAGGATCTAGGTGCAGCCAAACAGATTCTTGGAATGAGGATTACTCGAGACAGGAAGAAACACATGCTAAAGTTATCTCAGGAAGAGTATATTAAAAAGGTGCTAAAGAGGTTTAACATGGGAGATGCAAAACTGATCACTACACCTTTAGCAAAGCATTTTAAACTCACCAAATATTTGTATCCCAAAACATTGAAGGAACAAGAGCACATGGCCAAGGTTCCTTATGCTTCCGTAGTTGGGAGTTTAATGTATGCTATGGTCTGCACAAGACTAGATATAGCACAAGCAGTGGGAGTGGTAAGTAGATTCATGAATAATCTAGGCAAAGGACATTGGCAAGCGGTAAAATGGATATTCAGGTATTTAAAAGGTACTTCTACTTATTGTTTGAATTTTGGAGGTTCTGATATTTGTTTGCAAGGTTATGTGGATTCAGATATGGCAGGTGACTTAGATGGTGGAAGAAGCACAATGGGGTATATCTTTATCGTAGGTGGAACAACGGTTAGTTGGATTTCCAAACTACAATAGGTAGTTGCTCTTTCAACCACAAAATCAGAATATGTAGCTATTACGGAGGCAAGCAAGGAATTCATATGGTTGCAGAGATTGATGGAAGAGTTGGGTAAGGTGCAAGAAGATGGTAAATTATGGAGTGATAGCCAAAGTGCTATACACCTTGCTAAGAACTCAACTTTCCACTCAAGGACCAAGCACATTCAACTCAGATATCACTTCATACGTTCAGTAATGGAGGATGGTTCTTTGAAGTTGGGTAAGATTCATACATCACAAAATCCTGCTGATATGCTTACCAAGGTTGTAACAAGGGAGAAGTTGAGCTTTTGCTCTACTTCGATTGGTCTTAAGGAGTAAGATCAAAGATGAGAATGTTTCAGTCCTATGTTGTAAGGTGTTGCAACGGATTTAGTCTCCAAGTGGGAGATTGATAAGAATGGAGCCTAAAGATAGAATTCGTCACTCCAGTTAGGAATAGAATGTGGCATAATTGGTGGATCTATCCTTGGTGTTAATTCCAAGATAGAATTTGTCACTCCAGTTAGGAATAGAATGTGGCATAATTGGTGGATCTATCCTTGGTGTTAATTCCAAGATAGAATTCATCACTCCAGTTAGGAATAGAATGTGGCATAATTGGTGGATCTATCCTTGGTGTTAATTCCAAGATAGAATTTGTTGTAATTGGATTGTTACGTATAAGTGCAATTGAGAGAGACTGATGTAAGTGAGGATTCTTGGTGTAACCATTGAGGAAGATTACAATGGTTGGTTGTAGGTGGATCCCTTTGGTGCTTGGAAGATAATAGAAGGACTGAAATATTCTCCGTGGATGTAGCCCACACTGGGTGAACCACGTTACATCTTGTGTTCTCTTGTTGTGTGAGATTGTTTTACTATTTTGATTAAGTTTTTCTTCTAAAAATCATATGTGATTTATTGCTCATAATTATTGGTAAAAATAATTGAATTCTAATAGTTTCTCCTATCTAAAACACAATTTCATTTCTAAGATCTCAGTTTAAAAAATAGTTGATACGAAGTCTAAAGGAATTATAAGTTATACCTGAAGGATGTGTCATCAGCTCAATATAATTGTTTTATTTTTTTATAAGGTTGGTTATAATCACATTATTTTTAATAATTGATAAGTGTAGGGTTTAAATCATAGGGATTGCTTCCACCAAACCTACTTCTAGTTATTGTTGACCCCAATCTACTTCTGGTTATTGTTGACCCGATGTGGTAGAAATTTTGAGATCAAATCAAACTACTCTTCTTAATAAATGACTAACCATTCAAATACTTACAAATCCATTACCAGGAAATCCATTACCAGGGTCTAAATCATAGGAAATGCTTCCACCAAACCTACTGCTGGTTATTGTTGACCCGATGTGGTAGAAATTTTGAGATCAAATCAAACTACTCTTCTTAATAAATGCCTAACCATTCAAATACTTACAAATCCATTACCAAACTCAGTAAACTAAAGTTATTAACATGTTTTATTCCCAAAGACCCACTAATTCCTCGAGGTAATACTAAGCGAGTCTCATTGTTTTATTACATTTGTTCACTGTTTGCTGTTGTTAGGAATCGAACACATAAACATGTAGTAGTCAGGGGCTTAGCTTAGAATAATCTGGAGATTAGGTAAACCAAATTAAATGATTTTTTCTCAGATCGTGTGCCAATGGACGAACGTATCCTTAAGTCTATTATCAGGGAAAACCTCGTCTTTAAACCAAAAAAAACTTCACAGCTGTATAAGTATAATAAAAAATAAAAGAAAAGGGAAACTTAGCTAGTTAGCTTAGCTGTAGCACATCATCTGTGATTATCATGGCAACAGGATGTTAGCACATCATCCATGATTATCGTGGCAACACATCCTCACTATTAACATTGACCATTCTAGATCGACAATAAATATTGGAGACTGAATCTTTATTACCTGTGAAATAGTATCCGATCCTCTCCGCTGAGTTTCCAAAAGGGCTCGATAAGCGCTTACAGTGCATGAGCATTTGATGAGCGGCATCATATCTCTGAGCTCCAACGGAGTCTGCAGCCCATAATAACATTTGGATCAATTCCAATCCCATATCTTGTTTGGATCCTACGAATCCAACGTCACGGAAATCAACAAAGACGCAATCATTTTCTATCGCCAGCATCTCGATCTGATCGTATGTTGAAATCTGCTGTTGCAGGCATTTAGTTTATCAGCCGGATTTCTCATCACAAACTCTCTAGGCAACGGTGGAAATTCATCCTCCCTAATGAGCAATTCCAATAGTTGAAGGATCTCCCAACTGGGATCATCTGCATCCTCTTCAGAATCTTTTTCAACGCCACTGGATTTCTTCTCTCTTAAATTATTCTGAGGACCATTGTCAAGCAGTTCCATGTCTTCTTTTAACCATGGCTGTCCACTAGCACCCCTTTTGGCTTCTTTTAGCCATGTTTCTTGCGCACCATCGTCGTCCCTACTAAGCAATCCCGATAGGTGAAACATCTCGAAACTAGGATCATCTGCATCCTCCTCTTCAGAATATTTTTCAACGCCACTGGATTTCTCCTCTCTTAATTTATTCTGAGGACCATTGTCAAGCAGTTCCATGTCTTCTTTTAACCATGGATGTCCACTAGGGCCCTCTTTTTCTTCTTTTAGCCATGTTTCTTCCACGGCAATTATGTTATCTCTTTCCATTAAAGGAGTGTCTTCCTTATCTTCCCTATTGGCCTGGAAGAAATATCTCTGATTCTTGAGATCATAATGCAAACTACACAACCCAAATACATATTTAACAGTGCAAGATGCCAAAGACAAAACGAAGAGGACGCACATATAGACGGACGAGGATCTTTGCGTGCTGCCAAAGCAAAAATATTGACAATCGCTACATTCCATCATCCGTAAAATATGTTTTTGTTTTAATGTATTGCAATTACGGCCGCCATCCCACGCATCATGTGATAGAAGAGAATAATTTATTTAGTCGGTTGAAAAGACACGTTGTAGTTTTTTTTATTTATTAATTATATATTTATACACAACATTTCTGCACAGTTAGCTATATTTTCCAACAATTCCCTACCAAGTTAGCTATATTTTCCGACAACATTTCTGCACAGTTTAGATTTCTTATAAAACCCTTCTTTTAGGACGACAGACGGCGAACAAAATTCCACGTTAAGAGGAGGTACTAATGTGGAGGAGCTACTAATGTCGAGTATTAAACGAAAAAAAACAAAACATTGCAGAAATTAAAAGTAAGGTAAAATAATATATATTGGTTTCGTTGGAAATCTTCCTAAACTGCTGGGCAAAGAATACCGACAAACACTAATGGCTACCAATAGAGTAAAAATATATATATAGGTGTAAACAATTTGAAAGATTGTGGGCTTGTATATGCAAGCTTGTTCCGATTAGGGGATAAAAAATATAACTTTTAATGTTATTAAAAATTAAAATAATGTATAAATATTAATTATTATTTTTATATAATTCTGTTTAATATTAAAAAATTTCAATATATGATGGGATTATTAGATATTTTTATTTTATTTATTTATTTATTTTTTTGAATTTAACGAAAAATCTTTTGTGGGTTCGTTTTGGTTGAAGAAACCACGATGAGGTCTTCTACACCATCAAAATCACCTTGGAGTCGTGTCCAGCCCTAACCACACCGACATTATCAACTAGATTTGGGGTATTCAATTTGTGTTTGGTAGGATGTAGATTAGGAACCTCCCTTGACGATTTTATTTTAATTATATAAAATTAAAATATATTAATTAAAATCAAATTTTTAGTTTTTTTATTCGATTAGTATGAGAAACCCCTACGACCAGTGCATAGGGATGAGTAGTCTCCTTCCAACCATAACCCCTCATAAAGCTGAGAACTATGCTTATCAATAGGTAACTTAACACACACCCACCCCCTCATACACTCGCCCACACTACGGTTTGAACCTTGGACCTCTCGAAGAAGAACCAAAGCCCAAACCATTGCGTTATCCTCGAACAACTTTTTAGTATTTCAAAGAAGAAGAAAAAGTGTATATATATATATATATATATATATATATATATATATATATATATATATATATATATATAAGATAATGTAAAGGCCTAACTTTTAATTAATTTTAAAATACAAGTCTTTACAACCAAAAAATAGGTGGATAGGCACACCTTAATAGGTAGTTACACTAACTCAAGTTGAGGAAGCGGTTACTCAAAACAACAAAAATAGGGTTAAACCCATCACCAACCATAGCACCAAAAAGCATGCATTAAATCATGTCAATCATGGAAGATATGCCCACGAGGTGAATGTCCCTCACCTTCCATATGTTGTCAATCGATATTAGAAGGAACGGAAATGAGCCATCCATACTCCCTAGGTGTGTGAACATTATCACCTATACTAGAGCCATTAGTACCATCAGTTGAAGTGATTGGGCACGTGGGAATAGGATATCCCTAACCAATAACTAGGTCTGGCTCCACCTGATGAACCTCGTAGCAACTGCCATGATGAGATGTACTATTACCAATGTTACCTTGGGGTTAGAAAATAAGATATGGCTGAGACCAATGTCTTTCTATAGATCAGGAGGAAAGTTATCGATGAGAGCGTAATCAAGAAATTTTGCAAGACCGAGAAGGCTCTATAGAAGGCATTCAACTGATCGTACATGGGGTATTACCCTAGTGCTACATAAGAGTAAGAAGATGCTCCACCTCCATATGAAATTTCTCCATTTCTAAAATTTAGAGCCAAAAATTAGAATAAACCATGCAGTTATCAACAATTAAAAATTCATTTGAACTATGTTGCTGAGAAAAAAAAACTTTATTATGATTTTTCCAAATATGAAAGAGCACATTGATGAGAAGAATGTTCCACACTTCCAACAAGGGTAAGGAAAAATCTAGTGGGTCACCAAGCAAAGCATGATTTTGGGTGAATGAACTAGTCATATGAGGCCAAAAGAAGGACTCAAGCTAATCCTAGGCCATTCGAACTTTCCTACACTACAAAAAAATGAAGGGGGTCCTCTAGAGCACTACAAAAATGGTAGGAAGGATTCTTTATTCCATGGTATTTTAATATGTATCCAAGAGGAAGACTATAGGATAATAAGCTCTAGGTAAATAAAACCTGTTTGGATTCAATATATCCTACCTAAGCCATTTTAAATATTAGATTCCAATGAGTCTGAGTGGAAAGAATATCCCATCGCTCATTGAGTCTTTTAACCATAGGGACATTGGAAGTAAGCCAAGCATACCCTAACATAGGTTTGTAAGTAAGAAGAAGGATTTTATTAAACCATCCCCAATAAGACCACCAAGGCTTTTGATAATACCTATATATCATAAGAAAAAAAGAAAAAGGGATACAATGTAAAATAGTGTCATAAGTATTCTTATCATCTGGTTGTAGACCAAATAATCTCTAAAAATCATCCCATGGGATCCAATCCTTGGAATATCTCAAAAAAATATTTACCACTATTTTTTTGAAAAACAACAAATATCCCAGGCAACTCGATGAAACCCTTGTTTATGTGATGAGTTAGTCCAAACAAAATCCCTTGAAATATTTACCATTTTTTTATAGCAAGCTTGAGAAGGAATCCAATATGATGAATAATATACATGAGTACTAGCAATAATTTTGGAACACACTTGAAACTTACTAGCTAGAGTAAGTTTTTTGGTGATCAAAAAGAAATTTTTTTCTCTACTTTTTGTAAAACATATTTCCACAAGATAGTAGGAAAACTCTGGAATACAAATGGGATGCCAAGTAATTTAAACATCTCCCTAGTTGGATCCAATGCCACTGGAAGCTTTTAATCTAGCTTGGAAGGTTCAAAGGGGATTGTCTATTGCATAGGTCTTCCTCCATTGAATGCTAGATCCTAATGCTTTGCAAAATATATCCTGACAATCTAGTGCATGTTTGACAGAGCTTTCATTGTCATGAAGTGTTAAAAAAGAATCATCTGCAAAACGTCCATTTATGAGTTAAAAAAGATTTTCCAGGTAAATAAATACCCTTAATATTAACTTGACTCACTTGGTTAGGAAAAAGGTATCCAAAAGCTTTAGATGCCAATATAAAAAGAGAAGAAGCCAAAGGATAGCACTTTCTGATAGATCTGAACAATCTAATTGATTCAGACTGATAATTTTTTAAAGTAAGCAAAGTTGAAGCATTCACAAAAATTATACTAACCAAGCTCAAAAAATGTGGCCTAAAACCAAGTGCTCGAAGCATGATAAGGATGAAATTCCACTCAATATTATCATAGGCTTTCTCAAGATCAATCTTGATGAAAAGTTCATTTTTTTGAGTGGCTCTAACCCATTCCATGCCCTCCCAAAATAAAATTACATTATCCAAAATATATGTACTCTGTACAAATCATGTTTGCTCAAGGTAGATAATAAGTGGCAACATATGTATAAGGCGTATGGCCAAAGACTTAGAAATAATCTTGTAATTCACATTGAGTAAAGTAATAGGCCCCCATTTGATGAGTATTTCTAGATCCTCCTAATTAGGAATTAATTTAATATTACCCTTATTAATTATAGAATCTAAAGATCCAGAAGCTAGTGCTTCTAGATAAACATACAATAAATCTAGGCCAACCATGTCATAGTACTCCTTATAAAATAAAAAAGGAAATCCATCTAATCCTAGAGCTTTATCATTAGCCATCCTGAATAAGAATTTAGAAATATCATCCAATAATAAAGGACATTCACAAGCTTCCTTTTGAAGAGCTGAAAGCTTCTCAGGAATAACTACACAACAAGCTTGAATTGCAACCTATCCTTCGGGAGTTAACTCCTAAGAAGCAAAAACTTTTTGATAATACTTGACAAAATTTTTAATAATATTAAGAAGTAACATACAACAAACTCCTACATCCTGAATAACATTGAACCAAATGACTTGTCTCGAGGGCTTTATTTTCTAAAAATTCTTCTTAAGTCCTATCGTCAATTTTAAGCCAATGAAGTCGAGCATAAAGCTCAGCTCCCTTGCTTCATAAAGCTTAATTTTTTTAAGCTCATGCGTAAGATTTGTAAATTAGGCTTGAATAATAGATCTTAGAGGGCTCAATTCTAGTCTGACAGAAGCTCAAGCCAGTTTAGATTTAAGGGATGCATTAGATATTAATCTCTGCTTGGCAAGTTCAACTCCTAAATTCTTGAGAAGAACAATTGTTTTGGAGACAGATGCATTCCATAAAAAATTCTACCATGAATTCCAGTTTGTATGGAAATCAGATTCTAAATCCTATGAATATGAACAAACATAAGTTGATGTTTCAAAAAAAAATAGATAGAACTAAGACTTGAATTGATGATGCAGAGAACAAGAAATAGAAAACACAATGGGAGCATGATTAGAAAGACGGTATCATAAAAAGTTGAAACAAAGAGCAGAAAAGCCGAAAAGTGATGGAAATGAAAAGGAGATTGTCTAGATAACATAGCTCTATCAAGATTCTTTAAAATACAGGTATTTCTAGCTTGAAAATTTGACCAAGTATACCACACTAAATCAATAAAATCATAGGGTATAAAGCAGGAATTAAGGTCACTCAAACCAAGATTATTCTTGAAAAAAACCATGCTTCCCTCTCTCCAATATTCCAATGCATAGGGAGTAAACCAAGTTTATCAATTGGTTTCTCCACCATAATGAATTCAACACAGACCACCCAAACCACTTCAGGTAAGGAAAGAGCAAGCCCCATAAAGCACACTTTTATGATGCATTATTAGAAGCATACACATTAATCAAACGAAAAGGGATAACACCAATTTAAAAAAGAATCCAAACTAATTGATTTGAGGGTTCCACCCCCATGTGACAATATGAGAATGCCACCTGGAAGAAATGAAAGTGACAAATCCTCTTGTGCCATAGTATAATGGGAATAAAAAAACTTATTTTTAGGTCATAAAATGGTACAAGTACTATCTAAAATGAAGTTAACAAATTTAACTTGTTACAAACAAAAAATTCAAAATTGCCATGCAGGAAAGCAACATTTTGAATCTCTCTATGGACCTAATATTTTTGAATTGGATCCATCATTCCTATTACATTCTAGGACAAAAAACTCATTGAGGATGATCGAGGTTCATTCCCTTGGGAATATCTTCAGTATCTTCCAACTCTCCTAGGGAAGTGAACAAACTGATGATAAATCATTCATTATTTTCCTTAAGAAAGTCATTTTGACGTATCTTTTCTTGATGTAACCCATCACGAGCCAGACTACGTGAACAATGAAACTTGGAGAATGACACGTCCTTAGGTAATACTTAATAATGGAAGTAGCAAAACCATCGGAAGAAGAAGATAATATAGGTGGTGAAACTTTATCTAAAGTAGGTATGGAAGAGGACCCTCCCAATGCTGAGGGAGATTACTGCACTAGAGTAGTGAGAGATGGAAGGGCTAGCATGCGTGGTGCCAAGGACTGTTGCACCAGAGGGTTGGAACTAGAACCTCCCTATAAGATCGACTGCTTAAGTTAATGATTTTTCCTGTTTGTCATAGAATTCCACTCATCTGTATGATTTTTGGCTGCTGGAGCTGGAGCTATCGGAGCATGTGAAGGAACAACAACATTGTATGATTTGAAATTATCATCCATAAGTGGACAATCTTTAATTTTATGCTTTGCTAATTGAAAATAGTAGAAGTTGTTGGAAAAATTAATGTACACAACACACTGCGTAAAAACTTTATCACCAATATTTAGGTCAATAGAATCATTAAGGTCCTTGGAAATATTGAATTTGACATACACACGCCTATTAGGGAAGAAATTATAGTAGTTATTTGGTTCTAAGTAGATCACCTTCCCAAGGGTGGAAGCAATACTTTGCAGGAATGGCCAAAAGGTCATCGAAATATCAGGGAACTCATCCCAAACAAGCACTTCTAGAGAAGCCTCATCATTGATAGAGAAATATTTGGACCACTATTTAAAGACAAGAAAAGATCTTTGAACATACGATGGACCCCAACTAAAAATTTCTTACGCATACTGAGCATCAACAAAGCATAAAATAAAAACCCTTTTGACAAATTTTGGATATTCTCTATCTTAATACCATAAGGTTGCCAATACTGCTAAATCCAAAATCGTATACGAGTATCATTCAGGATACGAACCATGAAATATCCTATCACTGTATGCTCTTCTAACCACTTCCATGCATTATCAAACTCAATAATAGGAATTTCTACAATAGGATTGGTATTTTTACCTTGTGGAAAAATTTCAGCACAAACTTGTCGAGTCTCTTCCCTGGTGCCATTCCTCACTCCCACAGCTTCAACATAAGTTTAAGCTACCATCTAAGTGGTAACCATTAAATTATATCTTTTATATTAATTTTATGTTATTATAAAGATCAAGTGGTTGAATAATATGTCTAAATATTTATAAAATATCATTCCCTCATATTCCCTTCAAATTATAATAAAGAATGCATGATGAAAATTTTCCTTCCAAATAGAAACAAATTGAATATACGGTAAGGATCCAAATATATGACTCATACTTATGGGAATGAAATACACAACAAGAAAAGATATGGTCAATATTAAAACATCTATAGATAATTATTATTATTATTTTAAAAAATGATTAGATTTCAATCCACATAAAAATTAAATCCTAGAACCACATAAAGGAGATAGAGGAATTTTGGATAGCAGATAAGATAGGAAGGTGATCAAATAAAGTTGTGTGAGAAAGGATTCAAACTTGCTCATGGATAGAGAATTTATCTAGGAAATAATTACTAAAATAGAATCTATCCAAACAAACAAGCTTCCTAGTAGAAAATTGATGATCGTTGGACCACGTAAACCAATTATCTCTATGAGAGGAGGCTTTACCAAAGAGAGGGTCATGCAAACCTAAATTATTATGACAAAACAACCAACTACCAAATTTAGCACTAGAAAGGGGTATACTATCATTCCAACTTTTATCACTATGATTCTCACTCATATTAAATTCATCTCCAAGGATCCATTCTATAGGAGGGAAAGAAACTACTAACCATTCCTAGAGGGCTATATGACTAGGAGGACCATTCCAATCATATAAAAAACAAAATCTAATAAGCTGAGGGTTGAGAGCCAATATAACCCACACACAATGGTGAGTAGGGTCTTCACCATGGTCTAGAATAACATAATAAAGAGACTTAGCTATGGAAATGGCAACACCTACTTTACCATAATTATGAGAAGTAGTAAAGTCAGATGTATATCGACCACCAATAATATCCATACAATGGGTGAGAGAGTGACTAATGACTTTTAGTTCTTGAAGAAAAAGAACAGAAATATGATATTCAGCAACTAATTTTCGAACTTGAAACTTACGATAAGGGAGGGATAGCCCCCTAACATTCTAATACAGAATATTTAAATTTATAAGCGGTGAATTAGATGTTGCTAAAGCTCATGAATTGGATATTGAAATATATTTTCACTAATTGGCAATAATTGCATGTTGTCCAAATGGGTTTGCTGAGTAAGAATCTTATTTCGAGCGACTTAAGAGAAGGATCTAGCAAGATCTTTTATAGAGGAATTTTTTCTTCTATATGGATGGGGTGATTTTGGGGAGGTTGGTGAACATTGTTTCTTTCCTACCATTCTCCACCCATCTATCATAAGACTATATTTCAAGATTTACGGTGAAGGAATGAGAGCTAACTCAAGACTCATGGTTGAACATGGTGGGGCTTATGGATTAACTAGAGTATTTAAGGATTCAGTCTGAGCTATGAAAGAGATAATAGGATTCTTGGGGGCAAAGACCTAAGAAGAAGAAGGTTTTTTGAGAATAGGAGGGTGTTGAGGGCCATCAGTAGGAAAGTTCTCGGTTAAATTTTTAGTTGTAGTTTCCATATGAGGGCCATTAGTTGGGATTTTTTCTGCAATTTTTTTAGTAGTCACTTCCATTTGTTCCTTTTTAGCTATTTTATTAAATAATTTTTGATCAAATGTCAAAATTCTCTACAGTAAAAACATATATTAGGTAATTTTGAGTAGATTGTGGAGAACAGATCTTTCTTAATACAAAAAAACCAGAGAAACAAGAGCCCAAGATTTTGTATTCAATACTTTGGAAGAATTTACAAGAATATACAGCCAAACTGCCGTTTGCCAACCCCCTCTCATTACAATCCATGGGTTTTTATTGAGGTCCCGATCCTCTGTGCTTTCCCACTTCCCACGATCTACAATTGCCACTTGGAACAATTCTGGAAAGTTGCATTGATGAGACTCTTGGTGAGGTGCACGACTGGCTGCCATATCCAATGGAATCTACTTCTCGATCTGCTGCTTGTTGTTAGTTGCTTTAAATGCGTCTTCCAGATATCCTACGCGAGTGGCCAACATGCCCGTTGAAATCCTCCTTTGGAACTGCTGCTTCACTGCCTCTAACTTGCCGCGCACGAAGGGACGTCTTTATGAAAGCTGGAAGTGTGTGTCTTTCTGTTTGGTCGCGATATCGCGACATGTCGCGATATCGCGACCATTTTCCTTCTGCACCTTCTCTCTCTGTTTTGGCCGTGATATCGCGACATGTCGCGATATCGCGCCATTTTTCCTATCGGCCTCTGTTCTCCCGTTTCGGTCGTGAAATCGTGACATGTCACGATTTCGTGACCATTGCTCCTCCGCGCCTTTGTTTCCCGGCTTAGGCCATGATTTCACGACCTTTGTTGCTCCATGCCTTTGTTCCACTGCTTAGGCCATGATTTCGTGACCTTTGTTGCTCCGCGCCTTCGTTCCACTGCTTAGGCCACGATTTCGTGACCTTTGTTGCTCCGCGCCTTCGTTCCACTGCTTAGGCCACGATTTCGTGACATGTCACGAAATCGTGACATGTCACGATTTCGTGACCTTTGTTGCTCCACGTCTTTGCTCCGCTACTTAGGCCGCGATTTCGTGGCCTTTGGTCCTTTGCACCGTTGTTTCTTCTGCGATGTCGCGATTTTGTGACATTTACAACACTTAGAAAAAAATACATTTGCAACACTTAGAAAGAAATAACACAAAAGTTTGGTTGATGCTCGATTGCTTTGCTGCCCTCGGATGCTCCTGCATCAGACACCCGGGGTGGATCGAGAAGTGATCCTCACTTCTGATCTTTGGGAGGAAGACCCAGGCGGTCAACCTCTGTTTTTGATAACCAAGTTGCATCTTCTATAGGTCTGCCCTTCCACTTGATCAAATACTCGGAATATTGTTTGTTCCTTGTGCTTCTGCCTTCACGAGTATCTAATATTTCCTCTATCTCTTCTTTGGTTGGGTTAGACGCTGGAATGCTCCATAATTCTGTGCTTGGTGCCTCTGTACTATCTCCTTCATGGTATTCCACTAAATCAGATATGTTAAAAATAGGTGAAATATCAAGTCCACTTGGCAATTCCACTTCATATGCATTGCCTGAATCCCATTTTTCCAGTATTCTGCATGGTCCAAACTTCTTCATCTTCAACTTGTTGTAAGTTTTGGCTAGAAATATTTCTTTTCTGAGATGGACCATGACTTCATCTCCCACTTCGAACTCTTTGAACCGCCGCTTTTGGTCTGCTCTTGCTTTATACTGAGTATTCATTTTTGCAATTTGTTTCTTTACTTCTTCATGCAGGCTTCTCATCTGTTTTGTGAATTCCTCAGCCTCTGCACTGCACTTTTCTCCTTTATCTAATTTTCTCAGCTCAGAAACGTTTCTCGGACTGCTTCCATATATGATTTGGAATGGAGATTTGTTTGTACTCTTATTGACAGAATTGTTGTATGCAAATTCCGCCTGTGGCAAAACTAAATCCCATCCCTTGGGTTTATCTGCTATCAAGCATCTTAGCAAATTACCCAGACTTCTATTTACCACCTTTGTCTGTCCATCAGTTTGTGGGTGGTATGCAAAACTGAACTTCAGATCTGTCTTCAGCTTCTTCCACAATGTTCTCTAGAAATACCCAACAAACTTTGTATCTCTGTTCGAAACTATGCTTCTTGGTAGACCGTGAAGTCGTACCACTTCCTTGAAAAATAACCCTGCAATGTGAACCGCATCACTTGTCTTCTGCAGGGAATAAAATGTGCCATTTTGGAGAATCGGTCAACCACCACAAATACAGAGTCATTTCCCCTCTGTGTTCTCGGCAATCCAAGAATAAAATCCATGCTTATGTCCTCCCATGGCCTTTCAGGTATAGGCAACGACTGGTATAATCCTGTGTTTTGCCTTACGCCTTTTGCCATCTGGCATATTCTGCAACTTTGCACAAACTTTTTCACATCTTGCTGAAGTTGCGGCCGTAGTAATTTTCATTCACCAGGGCAATGGTCTTATCCCGACCAAAATGCCCAGCCAGTCCTCCACTGTGCTTTTCCTTGATTAAGTTCTCCCGCATGGAACTCCTTGGAATGCATAATTTACTTCCCTTGAACAGCATTCCATCTTGGATTAGGAAATCTAACCATTTTGTCCTGTCCACAGTAACAGGTGCCAAGCAAGCCATCCAGGCTGCTGCAAAATCAGGATCTTCAGGATAAAGACCCTTTAGTTCTTCGAATCCTACTACTTCCACTATCATTTCAATCAACAGATTCTGCCTTCTACTTAAAGCATCTGCAACTCTGTTTGATTTCCTGCTCCTGTGCTTTAACACAAAGGTATAGCTTTGGAGAAACTCTACCCACTTCATGTGCCACTGATTCAGTTTTGTCTGGATGTTGATGTACTGCAATGCCTGATGATCAGTAAATAGAACAAACTCTTTTGGCAACAAATAATGCCTCCACTTCTTCAGAGCCTGAACTATAGCATAAAATTCCTGGTCATAAACTGAATACTTTTTTCGAGCATCATTGAGCTTTTCACTGAAATAAGCTACAGGTCTGCCTTCTTGGCTCAGTATATAGCCCTCTATTGCACTGCCACTGGCATCACAGTCGACCTAAAATACTTTGTTAAAGTCCGCGAAGTGCCAAAATAGGCTATTCTGTGACCTTTTTCTTTAATGCATCAAAGCTCCTTTCAACCCCTAAGGTCCACTTGAACTCTTTCTTGTCCCCTCTCATTGTTTCTGTGAGGGGTGCACAAATGCTGCTAAAGTTTCTTATAAACTTCCTATAAAAGTTGGCTAGACCATGAAATGATCTTACCTCTGTTGTGCTTCTTGGGGTAGGCCATTCTATGATAGCCCTCACCTTCTCTAGGTCCATTTTTAGACCTTCTGTTGAGATTACAAATCCCAGGTATACTAACTCTTTCTTGACAAAATTACACTTTTTTAGATTTATTAATAACTGCTCCTCCCACAGCTTTTCAAAAACCCTCCTGATGTGCATCAGGTGTTCCTCCAGGGTTCTTCTGAATATTAATATATCATCTAAATAAACAATGACAAACTTTCCCATAAACTCCTTCAGTACCTCATTCATCAGCCGCATGAAGGTACTTGGTGCATTGGACAACCCAAATGGCATGACCAACCACTCATACAAGCCCTCTCTTGTCTTGAAGGTTGTCTTCCACTCATCTCCTTCCCTGACACGGATCTGGTGGTAACCACTCTTGAGGTCAATTTTGGTGAAGTACTTGGCTCCACTCAAACAGCCCATTATGTCATCCATCCTTGGCAGTGGAAATCTGTATTTTATTGTTATCTTGTTGATGGCTCGAGAGTCTGTGCACATTCTCCACTCTCCATCCTTCTTGGGTGCTAGTACTGCAGGTACTGCACACGGGCTAAGACTCTCTCTAATCAACCCTTTCTCCAGCAACTCCTGGACTTGCCTGTTTAGTTCTTCAGTTTCTACAGGTGTCATTCTATGTGCAGCTTTATTGGGCAAGCTTGACCCTGGCACCAAATCAATATGGTGACTGATTTTTCTTACTAGGGGTAAACCCTCAGGCACATTATCAGATATGATATCTGGAAATTCCCTCAACAGACCTTGGACTTCGCTCGGGGCATCTTTGCATTCTGTATTCTCGACTCTAGGAATTAATGCATAACACATATGTTCATGCTTTAAATCATCTAAAAATTTTCTTTCGTCAACCAAGCAAATTCTTGCACTGCCACATACCTTTTCTTCCACCTCCTTCAGGGGCTTCAGCTTATGACGCATTCCATTCTTGGTCACGGAATAGGTGTTGGCACGGCCATCATGAACTGCACTCCTGTCAAACTGCCATGGCCTTCCCAATAGTAAATGGCACGCATCCATGGGCAAAATGTCGCACAAAACCTCATCATGGTAATTCCCAATACTAAACTTTACCAGGCACTATTCATTGACCAAAACCTTATGGTCTTTCTACAACCACGCAATCCGATATGGATGCGGGTGTTTCTTTTTCTCCAGTTGTAGCTTTGTAACCATTCCCTCCGAAACCAGGTTATCTGTGCTACCATTGTCAATGATAATGTTGCAAATCTTACCCGCGCATTTACACCTTGTGCAGAATAAGATTTTCCTCTGATCTGTAGCTCCCTCTTCATTCATCAGGACTCTCCTTGCAATCATTACTTCTCCTCTCTCAGCTTCTTCAGAATGCTCAGACCAAGCATCTTCATCCACGACTGCTACTCTAGCATTTCCTTTCGGCCTTCGATTATTTCTTTCTCGCTGCTGTGGGCATTCATATTGGTGATGTCCCTCTTCACCACACTGGAAGCAAGTCCCTCGAAACCTTCCTCTTCCTTGTCCACGTCCAGCTCGGCCTCTTCCCCCTCGGTAACCATTATTCTGATTACGGGAGCGGTCTGTATTTTCTCTCCTTTGTTCTTGATTGCTGCTACTTTCTCCATTTTTTTGAGATTCTTCATTTCTTCTGCCACTGTTCCTTCCACCGGTCCTTCCGCCACGACCTCTTCCTCTTTGCTTGTTTTCAAACCTCCTATTGAGCTTCTCTTCAACCTTTAAAGCAAATTGGTAAGCGTCCTCTATGGTGGTCATCCGGACTAGACTTAGTTCTTCCTGAATGCTTGCTCGTAACCCATTAATGTAACGGGCTACCTTCTCCTTGTTGGCCTCTGAGTGGCCTGTTCTAATCATTATTTTATGAAATTCTTTCGTGTATTCTTTCACAGACTTGCTTGATTGCCTCAATCCTTGCATTTTCTTCAGTAGGTCTAACTCATAATCACCAGGGATGAACTGCCTCTTTAGCTTTTCTGCCATCCGTTCCCACTTAGTTATTCTTTCCTTCCCTCTTTTATTTCTCTCCAGCTGCACTCCCTTCCACCAAATGCTAGCATGACCTTTCAGTTTGGTCTTTGCGAATCTGACCCTATCAGGGTCCTCAACCTCTTCGTACTCAAAGTACTCTTCCAGATCGTTGATCCAGTCGATCAATTCCTCTGGCTCAAGGTTCCCAAAATATGTGGAAACCTCCATCTTCGGCCTCTTCCCAATCTGGGATATGGCTTTGTATAGTCTGGCCTGAGCAGGATCTACTGCTTCTTCTTCTTCCTCAGGTTGGTCTTCTTCTTCATCATCTTCCTCTTCACTACCTTCGTCTCTTCTTGGCTCCAATCTTCTGCGCATTTCTTCTTGCAGAGCTTGCATTTTCCGTTGCAAAGCTCGAACATCTTCTACCACTGCCATGCCTCTCCCACCAACAGGATTTCTCCTTGGAGGCATTCTGCTCACCCGATTTCAAGCCCTTCCATAGGTCCTGGTGTAACTGCCTCTCCTTCGACGATCTGCTACACGCTCAGGAACTATTGGCTCTGATACCACTTGGTGGAGAACAGATCTTGCTTAATATAGAAAAACTAGAGAAACAAGAGCCCAAGATTTTGTATTCAATACTTTGGAAGAATTTACAAGAATATACAACCAAAATGCCATTTGCCAACCCCCTCTCATTACAATCCATGGGTTTTTATTGAGGTCCCGATCCTCTGTGCTTTCCCACTTCCCACGATCTACAATTGCCACTTGGAACAATTCTGGAAAGTTGCATTGATGAGACTCTTGGTGAGGTGCGCGACTGGCTGCCATATCCAATGGAATCTACTTCTCGATCTGCTGCTTGTTGTTAGTTGCTTTAAATGCGTCTTCCAGATATCCTGCGCGAGTGGCCAACATGCCCATTGAAATCCTCCTTTGGAACTGCTACTTCACTACCTCTAACTTGCCGTGCACGAAGGGACGTCTTTATGAAAGTTGGAAGTGCGTGTCTTTCTTTTTGGTCGTGATATCGCGACATGTCATGATATCGTGACCATTTTCCTTCTACACCTTCTCTCTCCGTTTTGGTCGCGATATCACACCATTTTTCCTATCGGCCTCTGTTCTCCCGTTCCGATTGAGAAATCGTGACATGTCACGATTTCGTGACCATTGCTCCTCCGCGCCTTTGTTTCATGACATGTCACGATTTTGTGACCTTTGTTGCTCTACGCCTTTGTTCCACTGCTTAGGCCACGATTTCATGACCTTTGTTGCTTCGTGCCTTCGTTCCACTACTTAGGCCACAATTTCACGACCTTTGTTGCTCCGCACCTTCGTTCCACTGCTTAGGCCACGATTTCGTGACCTTTGTCGCTCCGCGTCTTTGCTCCACTGCTTAGGCCGCGATTTCGTGACATGTCACGAAATCGTGACATGTCACGATTTCGTGGCCTTTGGTCCTTTGCACCGTTGTTTCTTCTGCGATGTCGCGATTTCGCGACATTTACAACACTTAGAAAAAAATACATTTGCAACACTTAGAAAGAAATAACACAAAAGTTTGGTTGATGCTCGATTGCTTTGCTACCCTCGGATGCTCCTGCATCAGTAGATAAGATGTTGACTAACATGGAAACCTAGACCATTAAGCTCAAGGTATGGGGATAACAACTTGGATATGTCTATTTCTAAATAAATACAAGGAAGCACTCTATAATTAGATTATTTTTTGATATAGGATGAGACCACAAAACCTTACCAAGAACAACAACAATTTTATTGAGAAATGGGTGACATGAAAGAGATAAAAATGCCAACTCTATCCAAGAAGGTATTTTTCCCTAGAGGGGCTCTTTGGATGAAAATCCAAATATGAACCTTGCAGATAATAAGTTTACCACAAATAACCCAAGTGTCATATTGGAGGGATTTTTTACCATGTTCAAGATTTGTAAAAGAGACTGCTATGTACCCATTTACCAACCCTCAAATAGCCTCAACTATGCAACCTCTAGTATTTTCCCCAATCCCCCTAACCCATTTGAGAAATTCACCCTCAAGTGATATACCTCATAAAAAAATAAAATGAAAGTACGTTCATACAAGTCATTAGCTACTTCAACAAAGGAATCAAGAAGAACAACTGAAAGGGTCTTACCTTGCTTTGCATGTGATGGAGGTGTTTTTGGATTAGCATTTTTCAAGTGAACATTGTTTCCCTATGGTAAGCTCCTCTCGCTCTCTAGACTAGTAAGCTTCTCCATGGAATTATTTGCAAGCTTCCTAAGGAGAATCAAGGGATGTTGAGATTCAAGATCATTGAGGTATGAAGTTTCATCCATTATAGAAAGCTCACATGTTGTGTAAACTATTTTTGTACCCAAATGCTTCTTCACTACAAATTTGGATTTATCGTCAGATGGCAACAATTATCCCAATTCTTCACTCTAAGGCTTATGCATAGCTTTTAGCAACTCCAAATATGGGTAAAAGAACTAAAAATAGCAAAAAAGTGCCTTATTTTTTCCACATAAATATTTGAAATGTTTGGATGTTCACTTGTGGAAGGAAAATGTGCTTGAAATGTTGAAAATTGAAACCATAAGTGCTCCTGAAAGTAAAAGAAACCACAATAGAGCTCTTCGAAACCCTATTCATAAAAAAAAAACAACCACAGAAGGGCTCTTCAAAACCCTATATAAAATATGTGTTGCCATTCCAAAAAAACTCAACTCCTAGATTGAAAGCTGGGTAAAAACCCTAAAATTAGGAGAGGAGTCTTTCAAATTTTCGAAAAGGTTTTTTTTTTTTTTTTGAGGATTTCACTTCATTGTTGCCTTCCTCCCTATAATTCAGAGTCTTCAATGTAGTTTATGTACAGTAACTTCAGTCTAATGCAGACCAAAACAATTTTCAATTTTCCTTCATATGAAGAACTCCAGATCTTAAATTTTCAATAGCAAACCATCTTCTCAAAAGAATTTGCACAAAACTTTCTCAAATATTTTCTCCAATTTTATTGTCACGTATTCGATTTTCACACTACAACCTCCTTATATTACGATATATGGAAAATACTTTCTCCTTGCATTTTAAATTCTAATGAGTAATGTTTTGTTGTATTATGCTCTTAAGCCACCAATTGAATTAGACATTTAATAGTTTTTAAAAAATATATTGTCCAATTGTATCATTTTATTTCTTTCTAATCTAATAATTGAATTAGACATTTAATAGATTTTAAAAAATATATTCTCCATGTCTCATTATAGACATGTCTGTCTAGTATTAAGAATAAGACATTTAATTAGTTTTTTTTTTTGAATGAAAGGACCTTATATTAATTGGAAATAATCACTTTCATACAAAAATGTTGGGTGGAATTAACACACCTCGTGGCACACACCCAAAAAAATTACAGGATCACATGAATCAACTCAAAAAGCCAATATTACATCAGAACTGAGTAAAGAAAAGAAGACAAAACAGAGACAAGTGTATGCAGTCACTGGATCAATTGGAATCAAGCGAACATCCCATCCACTAGAGGTGCAGAATTGGACTATAGTGGAGACCAATGATGCTAAGAAGTTGGAGCAGATAAATGATCTCTATGACCACATCGAGAACGAGCTGAAGGTGAGCCTGTGCGAGAGAAGCCACGAGTTCTGGACACATGGTTGTCGGAAGGAAGCCGACTAATAGAGCAAGGTGCATTAGCCCAATGATCCAGAAGTGATCTAAGATATTGCAGCTCCACCTGAACTTTCTCCACCTGAGTAAGGATCTATAACCAACAATCATAGAAGAGAGCATATCTAGCAGCAATAGAGAAGGAGGTAGAAGCCTCCTGTCTCCTAAAGATAATATTATTTCTTATTTTCCAGAGATGGTATAAAATACTAAGACAAAAAATATGCCAAACTTCGTTGAGGGGAAGAGAAAAATCTAGGAGATCCCCAAGTAGTGCATTAACCCAAGAACATTGCTCCAGTAAAAAGGAATTGAAAAAAGAAAGAACCCAATCCCAAGCATTTTTAGCTGTTTGACAAGCCCAAAACACATGAACAAAATTGTCAAGACCTCTACAAAAAGCACAAACAGAATTAGCAACCCCCATATATTGTAACCTATGACCAAGGGGAAGGCCTTTATGTAATAAACTCCAGGCAAAAAAACAATGCTTAGGTTCAAGATAGGACTGCCAAACCACTGAAAAGCGAAGGCTCCATCTAGATTGAGAAGAAACTAGATCCCAACGGTGATTTAAAGTATCAACCAGAGGAGAATGAGGGGACAACATATGATACCCTAAAGAAGGTTTATATTTCACCAGAGGAGTATGATTAGGCCAAAACCAATCAGATGACCAATGTTGTTGAAATTTCTTACCAAAATGTAGCCAAATAGAGAAAGGAGTGTTGTCGAGAACCACATCAAAAGTTGATCGATCATCTGTCTTAAGACCAAACTTCTGGCAAAATTGATTCCAAGAATACCAATGCTTGGTATGAGCATCAAAGAAATCTGAAAATGTTACAATACCCTTTTTGAAGAAGCGTAATGCTCTAACCCATTGAACTTGAGCCAAAGGTAGGCCCTCTGAAGTGACTACAGGAGACCACCAAGGACTGAGAGTGGATATAGAAGCTCCGGTAGATTTATCTTTACCCTGCCATTGGAGCCTGGGTTTGAAAGCTTCCCATGCCTTCCAGATACTTTGCATCACAAAAGAACCTATAATTTTAAATGGGGCTGGAGATGTCAAAATGGTTTGTAAGGTCAGGCCCCGCCACCCTTTCCTCCCAAAGGGCAGGCCAGAAGAGATGCAGTGTCATACAAGAACTTTCCAAGCTTCATCACCCTAAAGTGCCCTAACAATCCATTTAGCACATAAAGCAAACCCCCGAAAATGATAGTTAAATAAACCCAGACCCCCTACCTTTTTAGGAAGACAACAAACATTCCATACCACTCTATGAAAACCCTGTTTTTGTTTATTTGAAGCCCAAAGAAAATCCCACAAGAGCTTGTCCAACTTCTGATAACAATTTTTAGATGGGACCCAACAAGAAGAGTAATAGACATGTGTAGAAGCTAGCACCTTAGAGCAAAATTGAAACTTACCTGCCAAGGAAAGCTTTTTGGTAGACCAGTAGCCCAACTTCTTCTCAATTTTTTGGACAACCATATTCCAAAGTTGAGCAAGAGAAGCCTGGAAGGCAAAAGGAATACCCAAGAATTTGAATAATTCTCCTGGTTGGATCCAATGCCAAGAGTAAGAAGCTAACCACTCAAGAAGTGGCGTGTGAGCTTGTCTATAACAAGATGTTTTCTTCCACTGAATGTTAGAACCAGATGCTAAACAGAAAGTCTCAAGGCATTGTAAAGCTGCATTTATTGACTGCTCATCTTCACGTAATGTCAAAAAAGAATCATCAGCAAAATGGCCATTTACCATTTGAAGAGAGGAAGTAGGTAAAGAAATACCTTTAATAATTCCTTGTGAAGTTTGATGGGCTAAAAGGTAGTCAAATGCTTCAACAGCTAGAATAAACAGGGAAGGGGCTAATGGGCAACCCTGTCGGACAGAGCGAGCCAGCTGAATACCAGTAGAGTGTTGGACATTCATTGTGAGGACTGCAGAAGCATCACAGAATAACATTTTCATAGATTGCACAAAATATGGGCCAAAGCCAAGAGCCTGGAGGAGGGAAATAATGAAATTCCATTCAATACGATCATAGGATTTTTCAAAGTCAAGTTTGATAAACAGAGTATCCTGTCCAGAAGTTCTAGCCCATTCCATGCCTTCCTAGACAGCAAGCACATTGTCCAAGATATACCTGCCCTTAACAAACCCTGTTTGCTCTGGTCGGATGAGAAGAGGTAAAATAGGCTGAAGTTTTAAGGCTAAAGCCTTAGCAATGATCTTGTAACTTACATTCAGTAACTGGTATTGACAACGCTGACCTCAAATAAACCAAAATATCAGTAATAATTACAAAATCTTCCTGATAATAATCTTACATCATCCCATTCACATGTCTAGTCCTATTATAATAATTTCTCTCCATATAGGACTGTACAGTATTGGGCATCCACGCGAAATGGAAAAAAGCGGTGTATCCTTCCAACCCACGGTAAGAGCACGCCCCTTCTCCCCAAGAGTAAAGGATTTCTGTGCGCGAAACTCCGTGAGCACCAAATTAGCCTGATACTGTGCCTGCTCGCTGAAGGCCACTGCTCTGATTCCGACCTCCCTCATGAATGACTCCCACACGTCAGCTTCCACGTGTCTGATCACCCTATCCTTACCATCGGACGCCACTATGTTACGCATTGCCGGAGCAAGGAGGAACCTTTCAATTCGAAGCCTGTTCAAATCCCACCGTTCAAAAAACCGCATCGAGTGAATCAAACATCGCGCTGGAAAAAAAGAGCACCTCGACGAACCGCTTGGCGAATTTAGCGGAGTTGTGCTTACCTTCGTTGTTGATAAAGGTGAAACTAACGGCTGTAACTTCAAAATAACGTCCACCATCGATCGCAGGCTTGTAGGTTTCTGAATCAGGATCTGCAGAACATAGCAGGTGTTAACGGCCACAGCTTCCGCGGGGTCCACCATGAACAGGCTTTCCTTAACGTCCTCTATTTTGTCGATGACGGCTATTTGGAAAGCAAACGAGATGTTTAACGATTTTGCAAAGTTTTCCAAGCGTTTGCCGATCGTCGCCGTCGTTTGAAACCCTCTTCTGGAGATTGCCGTTATCTTTAACACCTGTGGAGGACCGGTGCGCGGTGAGGCAAGGGATTGCATGAGGCTAGGCCACTGCATGCCGCTTTTGATGTCCAAGTCGATTATGTGGATTTTCTATGCATTTCCGACTGCTTCCAAAATGGCTTGGTTTGCTGTGAAGTGCGCCACTTTGGAATAGGGAAGCGACTGATAATATGATAACGAACACAATTCAATTTCTTTCAACTTCGCCTCTACATTTTGCATATTTCCTGCTGAGTTGAGTTCGTTGTCCACGGACTTTATTGTCTCTCTTTTGATCTTTTCTTCCATGGCTACTGCAGGGTAGGATGATTGTAATCAATACGAGCCGTGAAAGGAGAACACGTCCACTCTTTGAGAATGAAGTGTTTTCTTCGAAGTGTAAAATATCAAATTTAATTTCTACGTAAAGGCGAGAAAAAGATACATGGGCAAAAACGGTTACGCAAAGAAAGAAAGCACTGTACTAATGTCCACAGATTGACCAAGCTAGGCGAATAGTGAGACAGTACAACAAATCTACAATTAGAATGGGAGCGAATCTCACGGTTTAAGGAAAACGAAAAAAATGAATCTAAAGGTTAAAATCATTACAGTTACATTGAGCGGGCCTTAGGTATTGAGGACAAACCTTCCATTCCTTTGTCCAATCCTAAAAATGGGATTTCTTGGGAGCCACCCCCAGGGTTGGTTTAAACTAAATTTTGATGGTGCAGCCAAGGAGAACCCGGGAAGAGCTGGAGCTGGAGGAATAATTAGGGATCATCAAGGAAATCTGGTCAAGGCCTTCGCTGAACCATTGGGAATCGGAACTAATAACGAAGCAGAAGCTAGAGCCCTTTGGAGAGGGTTACAAGTAGCCCAAGCAACTCAAGGTAACTTGATGATTGAAGGTGATTCTATGAACATCATCAACCTGTTAACCAATGGCAAAAAACCTCCATGGAGAATCGAGGGAGTCATCCATGAAGTGAGGATCCTTTTTGTGGCAAGACAGAACAAAAGGGCTCGTCACGTGTACCATGAGACCAACAGGTCAGTTGACAAATTAGCCAACATAGGTGTTGATGTTGGTAGTATGATGACATGGACACAAGGTGTGCCACGTGAAGTGGAAAACATTATTAGTCATGAAAAGAAACCTACTCGTTAAGGAGAAAGATGAATGGGTGTTCTTTCCCCATGGAGCTGGTAATAACTATGGGGTTTCCCTCTAAATCATACCAAATTGGAAATGAAGGTAACAGGATGTAAGCCTTGGAAGATTTCGATAGAGAATAGGAAATGGGCAAGCAAAAGGTTTCACAATTGCAAAGTTCTAAACTTCAATTCCTATCAATGTAAGTAATGTTTATAGTTATGTTTAGGTATGGATGTGCTTTGTTAGTAAGGTGTTGTAGGGGATTCAACACAATTTCTGGTAAGAAAGTTTCAAGGATGACTAGGATCTACAATCTCAGCAAAAGGTTGAATATTGTAATAGGTTTTGGGTTAACCTGCAAAACCCGGTAATTAATGAAGACCTTTATTTACCAAAAAAAAATTATAGTCACATTGAGCTTTTCTTTAGATTCACATTGTTTCACCACGGATATTTACAAATATTGAATTGATTTTGAAATTAAAAGCATTTGGAAGCACTCGAATTAATTTCTCATGTCATTTCTTCCTTCTAGAAATTCGAAGAGTTTCTGATAAGAATGGAGCTAAATATAAAATTCGTCATCCAGTTAGTAATAGAATGTGGTATAATTGGTGGATCTATCCCTGTGTTAATTTCAAGATAGAATTCATCATTCAACAGTTAGAAATAGAATATGTAACTAGTGGATCTATGCTTGATGTTAATTCCAAGATGGAATTTGTCACACCAGATAGAAATAGAATGTGGCATAATTGGTGGATCTATCCTTGGTGTTTATTTCAAGATAGAATTTTTTGTAATTGGATTGTTACGTTTAAGTGCAATTGAGAGACTGATGTAAGAGAGGATTCTTGGTGTAACCATTGAGGAATATTACAGTGGTTGGTTTTCCGTGGATCCCTTTGGTGCTTGGAAGATAATAAAACTGAAATATTTTTTTTGGATGCAGCCCACATTGGGTGAACCATGTTACATCTTGTGTTCTCTTGTTGTGTGAGATTGTTTTACTATTTTGATGAAGTTTTTCTTTTGGAAATTATATGTGATTTATTGCTCTTAATTATTGGTAAAAAAAATTGAATCCTAAAAATAGGTATTGACATTTTTTTTATTGGGTACTCAACATAAGGGTTTTTGGATTGAGTGGGAGCAATGGTGGAATATTTGAAGTGGAAAAATTAATTAAAGAATTTTCAACTCTGGAAAATATATATAGAATATTATCTCTATCAAAATGACTTCTATCTACCTCTATATGGAAAGACAAAAAAAACAACTACAACGTCTAATGATGAGTGGACTCTCTTAGACAAAAAGGCATTGGGAATGGTGAGGTTGTGCTTAGGAATCACGGTTACCTTCAATATATCCAAAGATAAGACTATGAAATATGTCATGGATGCATTGGCCAGGTTGTATGAAAAATCCTCTGCTTCTATAAATTGTTTCTCATGAAAAGTTATTTAATACACAAATGAGTGAAGGAGAATCTATTTAGGATCACTTGAATACATTTAATACTGTTACTAATTAGTTGAGTTTAGTAGGTTTAGATTTTTGTGATGAAGTCAGGGTCTTGTTGATTTTGTACTCATTGTCAGAGAGCTGGAAAAACTTGGTAATGATTGTGAGCAATTCTACTTCAATTTCTAACAAGTTGGTGTTTGATAATTTTGTGGGTATCATTATAAGTGAGGATATGAGGAGAAAAATATTAGGTGAAGCATCGTCATCAATAACAACTCTAATTGTTGAGAACAGATGAAAATAAAGGAAAAGAGGCAAGAGTCCTTATTAAGGTAAATTAAGAGGAAGATCCAAATCAAAATGAAAAGGAAAAGTGGAGTGCTGGTATTGTGGGAAGAAAGACCACCTCAAGAAGGACTGTTGGAATCAAAAAATGATGGAAAAGGAGATGATGAGAACATAGGTAATAATAAAGAAGCTAATATTGTTGGTAATATTTTACAAGATGCATTAATTTTATCTCTTGATAAAAATAATGACTATTGGGTTATTGATTCTGGTGCTTCTTTCCATGCCACTTCTTACAAATATTATTTTATAGAATATATCCAGGAATATTTTGGATAGATATTGTTAGGTGATGATCATCCCTAAAACATTGTGGGCATGGAAAATATCAAGATGAAATTGCCTAATTGGAGTCAATGGATTCTTAATGAAGTTAGTCACATTCTGGATTTGAAGAGAAATCTCATTTTGGCAAGCAAACTTGATAGTGAGGGTTACACTACTATATTTGATGATCACTCTTGGAAAGTGACTAGAGTTTCTATGGTTATAGCTAAAGGTAAGATGGTTGGTACTCTATATTTACTTATTTAAACATCTAACTATATCATGGACTTAGTTGCTATAGGAGAATATGCAGTATTGTGGCATCATAGATTGGATCATATGAGTGATAAAGGTATGAAAATTCTACACTCAAGGAAGTTACTACTAAAACATAAACAACAAGTTGACTTGGAATTCTGTAAATACTATATCTATGGAAAGCATAAGAGGGTAAGATTCTTCAAGATTAGAAATGAGAAGAAGAAATAAAAATTGAAGCTTGTGCACATAGATGTTTGAGGCCTAGCTCAGGTAACTTCTCTTGGTGGTTCCAATTAATATGTAACTTTCATAGATGAAGCTAAAAGAAAAACATGGGTTTCTTGTATAAGGAATAAATTTGATTTTTTAGACACGTTCAGAAATGGAAAGCCTTTGTGAAAATGAGACAGGTAACAAGGTAAAATATCTCAAATGAGACAATGGTGGAGAGTACTTCAATAATAATTTTGACAATTACTATTCACTCAATAGAATCAGGAGAATAAAAATGACTCCAAGGACACCTCAAGGGAATGAAGTTTTAGAGAGAATGAATAGGATAATGATGAAGCATGCTAGGTGCTTAAGGTTGCATATCGATTTACCTTTATATTTGTGGGCTAATGCTATTGATACTTTTTGTATTTAATCAGGGGGCCATCTACTACTTTGGATGGTGGGATTTAGAAAGAGGCTTGGATAGATAAAACTATCAATTATTCTTTTCTTAAGATATATGGGTGTGAGGCTTTTATGCACATTGATAAAGAACATAGAAAAAAGTTATATGCTAAGTCTCAAAAATGCTATTTCATTGGATATGTGATTGATAGTTTGGGATATAGGTTATGGGATAACGTTAACTGGAAAATCATTAGGAGTAGGGATGCCATATTTAAAGAAGTACCTTGTATAAATATCTGTTGTAGGGAAATAAACGAGAAAATATAAACACTAAATACATAGAGCTCGATGACCACACAAAAAATGTAACTCTAAAGGTGGTATAAAATTAAAATGTTCAACAACAACAGTAGAAAGCACCTTAATCTCCTACAAGTGATGTTAGAAGATCTATCAGGACAAGTAGAATTCCTCATTGTTTCTTTGATTATGTTTTGTATACTTATGTTGGTGAGCCTAAATGTTTTGAGGAAGTAATGCAAATGGAAACCAGTAAGAAGTGAGAGCATGCTATGAATGAGGAAATAGATTCACTTATTCACAACCAAACATGGGATTGAGATACCTACTAGAAATAAATATTTACACAATAAGTGGGTTCATAGCGTGAAATATGAAGGATAAGGCCAAAAATGATACAAGGCAAGTCTTGTGGTCAAAGGATTTGCATAGAAAAAGGGTATAGATTTTGACGAGATCTTTTATTTGATTGTGAAGATGAATTCCATAAGTACTATATTAAGTTTAGTGGCTATAGAAAACTTATGTTTGGAACAATTATATGTTAAGACTACATTTATTCATGGTGACTTAGAAGAAGAGATCCATATGCACCAACTAGAGTGATACGAAGTCAAAAGTAAAAATATCTTGTGTGCAAATTGAAAAAGAGTTTGTATGGCCTTAAACAAGCTCCTAGACAATGGTACATAAAATTTGACAAGTTTATTGTTGATCAAAAGTTTATGAGATGTTAATCTGACCATTGTGTGTATTTTAGAAAAATAAAAAATGGAAATTACCTCATTCTTTTACTGTATGTTGATGATATGTTGGTAGTAGGTTCTAATATGCAGGATATTAATGAACTTAAAATGAAATTAGTAAAATATTTTGCCATTAATGACCTAGGTGTAGCCAAAGAGATTCTTGTAATGAGGATTACTCAAGACAGGAAGAAACACATGCTAAAGTTATCTCAGGAAGAGTATATTAAAAAGGTGCTAAAGAGGTTTAACATGGGAAATGCAAAACTGATCACTACAACTTTAGCAAAGCATTTTAAACTCACCAAATATTTGTATCCCAAAACACTGAAGGAACAAGAGCATATGGCTAAAGTTCCTTATACTTTCGTAGTTGGGAGTTTAATGTATGCTATGGTTTGCACAAGACCAAATATAGTACAAGTAGTGGGAGTGGTAAGTAGATTCATGAATAATCCAGGTAAAGGACATTAGAAAGTGGTAAAATAGATATTCATGTATTTATAAGGTACTTCTACTTATTGTTTGAATTTTTGATATTTTGATATTTGTTTGTAAAGTTATGTGGATTCAGATATGATAGGTGACTTAGATGGTGGAAGAAGCACAACAGGGTATATATTTATCATAGGTGGAACCACAGTTAGTTGGATTTCCAAACTACAATAGGTAGTTGTTCTTTCAACCACAAAATCAAAATATGTAGCTATTATGGAGGCAAGCAAGGAATTCATCAGAGAATGATGGAAGATTTGGGTAAGGTACAAGAAGATGGTAAATTATGGAGTGATAGCCAAAGTGCTATACACCTTGCTAATAACTTAGCTTTCCACTCAAGGACCAAGCACATTCAAATTAGATATCACTTCATATGTTCAGTAATGGAGGATGGTTCTTTGAATTTGGGTAAGATTCATACATCACAAAATCCTATTGATATGCTTACCAAGGTTGTAACAAGGGAGAAGTTGATATTTTACTCTATTTGGGTTTGTCTTAAGGAGTAAGATCAAATATTAGAATGTTTCAGTCCTATGCTATAATATTTTGTAGCGTATTTAGTCTCCAAGTGGGATATTCATAAGAATGGAGCCTAAATATAGAATTTGTCACTCCATTTAGGAATATAATGTGGCATAATTGGTGGATATATCCTCGATGTTAATTCCAAGATAGAATTTGTCACTCTAGTTAGGAATAAAATATGGCATAATTTGTGGATCTATCCTTGGTGTTAATTCTAAGATAGAATTCATCACTCCAATTAGGAATAAAATGTGGTATAATTGGTGGATCTATCCTTGGTCTTAAATCTAAGATAGAATTTGTTGTAATTGAATTGTTAAGTTTAAGTGCAATTGAGAGAGACTGATGTAAGAGAGGATTCTTGGTGTAACCATTGAGGAAGATTATAGTGGTTGGTTGTAGGTGGATTCATTTGTTGCTTGGAAAATAATAGAAATATTGAAAAATTGTCCATGGATGTAGCCCACACTAGGTGAAAAAAGTTACATCTTGTGTTCTCTTGTTGTGTGAGATTGTTTTACTATTTTAATTAAGTTTTTCTTCTAAAAATAAAATGTGATTTATTGCTCTTAATTATTGGTAAAAATAATTGAATTCTAATAGTTTCTCCTATCTAAAACACGATTTTATTTCTAAGATCTCAATCTAAAAAATAGCTGATACGAAGTCTAAAGGAATTAGATATTATAACTCTTTAATTAATTTGAAGGATGTGGCATCAGCTCAATATATTTTGTTTTTTATTTTTTTACAAAGTTGGTTGTAATCACATTATTTTTAATAATTTATAAGTGTAGGGTTTAAACCATAAGAACTGCTTCCACCAAATCTACTTCTAGTTATTATTAATCCGATGTGAAAAAAACCACTTGTGAAGATTTTCAGATCAAATCAAACTACTCTTCTTAATAAATGCCTAACCATACAAATACTTACAAATCCATTACCAAACTCACTAAACTAAACTTATTAACATGTTTTATTCCCGAAGGCCCACTAATTCCTCGAGGTAATACTAAGTGAGTCTCATTGGTTTCGGAATCGAACACATAAACATGTAGTAGTCAGGGGCTTAGCTTAGAACAATCTTGAGATTAGGTAATCAACATTCACCAAATTAAATGATTTTTTCTCAGATCGTGTGCCAATGGATGAACGTATCCTTAAGTCTATTATCAGGGAAGACCTCGTCTTTAAACCAAAAAAAACTTCACAGATGTATATGTACAATAAAAAATAAAAGAAAAGGGAAACTTAGCTAGTCAGCTTAACTGTAGCACATCATCTGTGATTATCATGGCAACACGATGTTATTAGCACATCATCCATGATTATCGTGGCAACACATCCTAGATCGACAATAACAAGCATATTGGAGACTGAATCTTTATTACCTGTGAAATAGTATCCGATCCTCTCCGTTGAGTTTCCAAAAGGGCTCCATAAGCGCTTACACTGCATGAGCATTTGATGAGCGGCATCATATCTCTGAGCTCCAACGGAGTCTGCAGCCCATAATAACATTTGAATCAATTCCAATCCCATATCTTGTTTGGATCCTACGAATCCAACGTCACGGAAATCAACAAAGACGCCATCATTTTCTATCGCCAGCATCTCGATCTCGATCTGATCGTATGTTGAAATCTGCTGTTGAAGGCATTGGAGTTTATCAGCCGGATTTCTCATCACAAACTCTCTAGGCAACGGTGGAAATTCATCGTCTCTACTGAGCAATCCCAATAGGTGAAACATCTCCAAAGTAGGATCATCTGCATCCTCTTCAGAATATTTTTCAACTCCACTGGATTTCTCCTCTCTTAATTTATTCTGAGGACCATTGTCAAGCAGTTCCATGTCTTCTTTTAACCATGGATGTCCACTAGGGCCCCCTTTTTCTTCTTTTAGCCATGTTTCTTCCACACCATTTATGTTATCTCTTTCCATTGAAGGAGTCTCTTCCTTATCTTCCCTATTAGCCTGGAAGAAATAACTCTGATTCTTGAGCTCATAATGCAGACTACACAACCCAAATACATATTTAACAGCGCAAGATGCCAAAGACAAAACGAAGAGGACGAACATATAGACGGACGAGGATCTTTGCGTGCTGCCACAGCAAAAATATTGACAATCGCTACATTCCATCATCCGTAAAATATGTTTTTGTTTTAATGTATTGCAATTACGGCCGCCATCCCACGCATCATGGGATAGAAGAGAATAATTTCTTTAGTCTCTTGAAAAGACACATTGTAGATTTTTTTATTTATTAATTATATATTTATACACAACATTTCTGCACAGTTAGCTATATTTTCCGACAATATTTTCAATTGAAAATATTTTACATATTAATGATAAAAGTATAGAATTACATTAAAAAAAAATTGTATAAAAAAAAAACTAAAATTATATAAAAAAAAACTTCCTGTAACCTACAACAGCATTGCCCAATATCCCAACAACATTATATATTAAACTTTATCATGTTTTTCTAAGTAAATATATAAAAAACTAATCAAATCAACTCCGAAATAACTGGAATAACATATCTATCGACAAAAAATTTTCACAGTTTAAATTTCTTATAAAAGCCTTCTTTTAGGACGACACACGTGGAGAAATTGGGATTAAGGCGAACAAAATTCCACGTTGAGGAGAGGAGGTACTAATATGGAGGAGGTACTAATGTCAAGTATTAAACGGAAAAAAAAAAAAACAAAACATAGCACCAATTAAAAGTAAGGTCAAATAATATATATTTGATCTTCCTACACTGCTGGGCAAAGAATACCGACAAACACTAATGGCTACCAATAGACTTATCTACTATGAAATATATATAGGTGTTTGAAATATTGTGGGCTTGTATATGCAAGATTGTTCCAATTAGGGTATAAAAAATATAATTTTTAATGTTATTAAAAATTAAAATAATGTATAGATTTTAATTATTATTTTTATATTATTTTGTTTAATATTAAAAGTTTTGAATATATGATAGAATTATTAGATATTTTTATTTATTTATTTATTTTTTTTTGGATTTAACGAATTTTTTTTTGGGATTGTTTTGGTTTAAGAAGCCAGGATAAGGGGGTTTTACACCGTCAAAATCATTTGGGAGTTACGCCTGGACTTAACTGCACCAACATTATCAACTAGATTTTGGATATCCAATATGCATTTGGTAGAGTGGAGATTCGAACCAGGAACCTTCCTTGGAGGATTTTATTTTAATTATATAAAATTAAAATATATTAATTGAAAAATAAATTTTTAGTTTTTAATTTGGTTAGTGTGAGAAACCCTATGACCAATGCATAGGGCTAAGTAGTCTCCTTCCAACCATGACCCCTAGTAAAGCCAAGAGCTATGCTTATCAATAGGTAACTTAGCACACAACCACCACACACCCACCCTCTCATACACTCACCCACATTGTTGTTTGAACCTGGACTTCTTGAAGAAGAACCAAAGCTCAAATCATTGTTTTATCCTCCTCGAACAAACTTTTAGTATTTTAAAGAAGAAGAAAAATATATTTAGATCTTATATATGTTTATATATTTATATATTCAATTTAAGGACCTAAATTTTAATTAATTTAAAAAAAATGGGTGACTAAGCACACCCTACTAGGTAGTCACACTAACTCAAGTTGAGTTATGAAGTAGTTACTCAAAACAACAAAAACAATGTTAAACCCATCACCAACCATAGCACCAAAAAGCATGCATTAAATCACGTCAATCATGGGGGGTATTCTCATGAGGTGAATGTCTCTCACCCTCCATATGTTGTCAATCAATATTAGGAGGAATGAAAATGATCCATCCATCCTCCCTAGGCATGTGAACATTATCACCTGTACTAGAGCCATTAGTACCATCAGCTGAAGCAATTGGGCATGTGGAAAATGGATCTCCTTAACCAACAACTAGGTTTGGCTCCACCTAGCAAACCTCCCATCCACTACCATGATGAGATGTACTATTGCCAATGTTACCTTGGAGTCAGAAAATAAGAGATGACTAAGACTAATGTCTTTTTATAGATCGTAAGGAAAGTTACAAATGAAAGCATAATCAAGAAATTTTACAAGACCGAGAAGGCACTTTAGAAGGTATTCAGTTGATCATACATGGCTTATTACCCCAGTGCTACATAAGAGTGCAAAGATGCTCCACCTCCATATAAACTTTCTTTACTTCTAAAATTTAGAGCCAAAAATTAGAGTAAACCATGCACTTATCAACAATTAAAAATTCATTTAAACTATGTTACTGATAAAAAAGAACTCTGTTACAAGTTTTCCAAATATGAAAGATCACATTGATGAGAAGAATTTTCCACACTTCCAACAAGGGTAAGGAAAAATATAGCGGGTCACCAAGCAAAGAATGATGCCAAGTGAATGAACTGGTCATATGAGGCTAAAAGAAGGACTCAAGTCAATCCTAGGCCATTCAAGCTTTCCTACACTACCAAAAAATATGAAGGGGGTCCTTTGAAGCACCACAAAAATGGTAGGAAGGATTCTCTATTCCAAGGTCTTTTAATCTTTATCTAAGAGGAAGGCCATATGATAATAAGCTCTAGGTAAAGAAAGCCTATTTGGGTTCAATATATCCTGCCCAAGCCATTTTAAATCTTAGATTCCAATGAGTTTGAGTGGAAAGAAGATTCCATTGCTCATTGAGTCTTTGAACCATAGGTACATTGAGAGTAAGCCAAGCATACCCTAACTTAGGTTTATAAGTAAGAAGTGGGGTTTTATTAAACCATCCCCAATCAAACCGCCAAGGCTTTTGAGAATGTCTATAGGTCATGGGGTTATGCATAGTGGTGAATATTCACCAATTGGGAATAAATTAGGATTTTTAAAATTCAAAATTAGCGAATATGAGGACCCTCGACGTCGGCCCATTCGCTTAAAATTTTTAAGACCAATTTTTTTCTTAGGGTCAATTCACCACAATATATATCCAAACATAGGCATATTTGTACTCATTTTAAATCTCTTTTCGATCCTGATTTAATGGTGGTATTCTTATGAAGTCATAAGTTTATTTAATAGGTCAAAAGTTATCACAAATATGACCTTAATTTTTAGGGCTTCAAATGCACCAAATTTTGGTGTGAATATGATTGATTTGATTTTCTTTGGATTTGCCATATTTTTACAAGTACATTTTAAGTCCAACTCCTTATGCATAACCCTACATGGGTCAAAGAGAAAAAAATGCATACACCGCAAAATAGTGTTATAAGTATTCTTATCATCTGGATGTAGATCAAAAAATCTCTAAAAATCATCCCATGGGATCCAATCCTTGGAATATCTCAAAAAGAGTTTACCACTATTTATTGGGAAGACAACAAATATCACAGGAAACTCAATGAAACCCTTATTTATGTGATGAGTTAGTCCAAACAAAATTCCTTAAAAGCTTTACCATTTTTTTACAGCAAGCTTAAGAAGGGATCCAACATGATGAATAATATACATGAGTTGTAGCAATAATTTTGGAACACACCTAAAACTTACCAGATAGAGTAAGTTTTTTGGTTATTAAAAAGGAAAATTTTTCTCTACTTTATGTAAAACATAATTTCATAAAATAACAGGAGAACTTTGGAATGCAAATGGGATTTCAAGTAATTTAAACATCTCCCTGGTTGGATCCAATGCCATAGGAAGATTTTAATCTAGCTTGGAAGGTTTAAAGAGGATTGCCTATAAAATATGTCTTCCTCCATTGAATGCTAGATCCTAATGCTTTGCAAAAAATATCCAGGCAATCTAGTGCCTATTTGATAGAACATTCATTCTCATGAAGTGTTAAAAAAAAAATCTGTAAAATATCCATTTATGAGTTGAGAATATTCTTAAGGTAAAGAAATACCCTTAATATTACCTTTACTCACATGGTTAGGAAAATATATCCAAAAGCTTCAACTACCAATATGAAAAGAGAAGGAGCCAAAGGATAGCATTGTCTAATAGATCTGAACAATCTAATTGATTCAGGCTAACAATTTTTCAAAGTAAGCATAGTTTAAGCATCCACAAAAAGCATACTAACCAAGATGAAAAAATGTGTCATGAAACAAATATCTCGAAGCATGGTAAGGATGAAATTCCATTCAATCCTATCATAGGCTTTCTCAAAATCAATCTTGATGAAACGAGCATTTTGTTGAGTGGCTCTAGCCTATTCCATACCCTTCCAAACAAAAATTACATTATCCAAAACATATCTAATTTATACAAATCCAGTTTGCTCAGGGTAGATAATAAGTGCCAATAGAGGTCTAAGGTGTAAGGCCAAAGCCTTAGCAATAATATTGTAATTTACATTGAGTAAAGTAATAGGTCTCTAGTTGGTGAGCACTTATGGATCCTCCTACTTAGGAATGATTTTAATATTACCCTTATTAATTATAGAATATAAAGAGCTAGAAGCCATTGCTTCCTGATAAACATACAATAAATCTAGGCCAACCATATCCCAGTACTCCTTATAAAATAGATTAGGAAATCCATCTAATACTAGAGCTTTATCATTAGCTATCTTGAATAGGGATTTAGAAATATCATCCCATAACAAAGGAAATTCACAAGCTTCCTTTTGAATATCTGAAAGCTTCTCAGGAACAACTACACAACAAGCTTGAATTGTAACCTATCGTTCAAGAGTTAACTCTTGAGAATCAAAATCTTTTTGATAAATACTTGATTTTTTTTTTTAATAATATCAAGAAGTGACGTCCAATAAACCCCTACATCCTAAATAGAATTGAACTAAATATATTGTCTCAAGGGCTTTATTTTCTAAAAAATCTTCTTAAACCCTATCGTCAATTTTTAGCCAATGAAGTTGAACATGAAGATTAGCTCCCTTTGCTTCATAAAGCTTATTTTTTTTAAGCTCATGCCTAATATTTGCAACTTTGGTTTGATGAATAGATCTTAGAGGGATCACTTCTAGTCTAACAAAATCTCAAGCTATTTTAGCTTTATGGGTTGCATTAGATATTCATCTCCGCTTGGTAACTTCAAATCCTAAATTCCTACGATGAATAATTGTTTTGGAGATAGCTACATTCCATCAAAAAATTCTACCATAAATTCCAGTTGGTATGGGAACCAGTTTCCAAATCCTACGAATATGAACAAACATAACTTGATGTTTTAAAAAAGAAACATTAATATAGAACTAAGACTTGAATTGATGAGGTAGAGAACAAGAAATAGAAAAAACAATGGGATCATGATCAGAAAGGTGGTATCAATAATAGTTGAAATAAAGTGTAGAGAATTCGACAAGTGATGGAAATAAAAATGATATTATCTAGATAACATAGCTCTATTTAGCTTCTTCAAAATATAGGCATTGCCGACCTGAAAGTTTGACCAGGTATACCACACTGAATCAGGAAAATTATAGGGTATAAAGAAAAAATTAAGGTCACTCAACCCAAGCTTATTCTTGAAAAAAACCATGCTTCCTTCTCTCCAATATTCCAATGCATAGGGAGTAAACCAAGTTTATCAATAAGTTTTTCCACCATAATGAAGTTCGCAGACACCACCCAAACTGCTTCAGGCAAGGAAAGACTAAGCCATCACCATAAAGCACATCTTTACGATGCATTATTAGAAGCCTACATATGAGGATACCACAAACTTCAAAAAGAATCCAAACTAATTGATTTGAGGGGTCCACCCCCCATGTGAAAATATGAGAATACCACATGGAAGAAATGAAAGTGATAATGCTTCCTATACTAGAGTACAATGGAAACAAAAAAAATTACTTGTCGACCATAAAAAAAGTACAAGCACTATCCAAAATGAAGTCAACAACTTTAACTTGTTACAAACACATAAAATCCAAATTGCCATGCAGGAAAGCAACATTCTAAATCTCTCCATATATCTAATATTTTCAAACATGATCCATCAGTCCTCTTACATTCTAGGACAAAAAATCATTGAGGATGATCGAGGTTCATTACCTTGGGAACATCTTCAATATCTCCCAACTCTCCTAGGGAAGTGAATGAATTGATCAGAAATCATTGATGATTTTCCCTAATAAAGTCAGTTTGATGTATCTTTTCTTTATGTAACCCATCACAAGCTAGACTACATGAACGACAGGACTTGGAGAATGAAACATCTTTAGGTAACACTTCCTTAATAATGGAAGTAGAAAAATATTCGAAATAAGAAGATACTAGAGGTGGTTTGATGAGGATTGATGTTTGATCACTCATATGACCCCTCTTTATTTTCTAGCTAGGTTTGCATAGTTTATTTCTTGTAAATTAATATTGTAAGTGAGTCTCATTCTCACATACACTTCTTGTGCACTAGTTGTCAAGCTAGTTGTCACTTAGGAGTATTAGTTAGGAATAGTTAACTCAAAGATAGCTTAGCATATTTTCTAGTTAGCATCTTATCTTCTATGTTGGCTAATATGTTACGTGCATTATCTTATGCCACTATTCTAGCCTTTGGTTAGTATGGTTATGTATTTTGAGCCAATCCATGATTTTGTGGAATTGGTTATGTATTTTGGGCCTTTTGTGCCTATAAATTGAACATATGGAATAAAGAGCATTAGTTGGATTTTTCAACCTTTTCATTGGTATCAGAGCCTAGTTCTCATTTGCACTAGGGCTTGTGAGTTGAGAAGGAAAGAGAGATAAATTTTTATGAGAAACTATTTCTTACTGAAGACTCATTTTAAGCTCAAAGGACACTTGAAAACCATTTGTAGAAGGAAATTCCTTCAGCGAAAAACTCCTCATTCCAAATTTCTTCTTATTATAAAGGAGTATAGGAAATGTTTGCCCAATAGTACTTCCTACAATGATCCTTGGAAAGGGTTGGATGGTAGCTACAGTCCAATTAGGATCAGAGAGCCATTTAACCCTATTGCCCCTCCCATTTTAGAGTACTAAAGAACTAAGGGTTTCTCCCCAAATACCAGGTCGTGTATCGACTTGGGTCTAGTTTTCCTTTCAAAATTTGGTCGTGTGTTAAACGGATCTTAAAAATTTATGCTATGATGAAGGCATTGTGTTGTTGATTTGAAGGGTTGCTGCAATTTTGGTACTTCTGAGGTAAATTTTGCCTTAGTTGTTTCATTAATTTTACTGCAAATATTTAAATTTTAAATATATATTTTCTATCTAGACTCTAAAGTTTAGATACAATATTTATTTAATTATTTATTTAAAATTTAAATTTATATATATATTTAATATATATATATATATATATATATATATATATATATATATATATATATATATTGTAAAAAAAATTGAGCTCACTCAGTTGACTCAACATCAGACCGACTGACAACCCTTCTTGGATGATGTGCAAAATCATTTTTGGCAACAGATAGGTCCTTCTGGCAGTTGGCATCCAAATTTGGTGTCGGTGATCTTTTCTATGTCGTGCTACACACTTTATCAAGCGTATTCCACCTGAAACTAAGATCGGGCCTTAGTGCCTGTTATTTTTCAGGTGTTTCACCTGATAATGTCAGGCCTTGTGCTTGACTGATGGGGGACCGGGAAACACACTTCTCTTCAACCCTACTTTTCATTAAAATATACTTGGAAAAATACATTAGAAAAACACAGCCCGTAGGCTTTTACAAATGACCAGCGCTCGGCTTGGTCTTCTCTTCTCACTTCTATGCTCTCAGTGCATTCTCCGATCCACCATCACTGACATAGCTATCAAATGCTAACACTATCTATGTTAGGCCCTCAGGCCTTATAAATATTGTCAGTCTAACAACATTAGGTGCTTAGCATGCACCAAGGTAGGTGTGTGATGCCTACATAGCACCTATGGAGCATAGGTAAAATTGCACTCGCTTCAGGCTATTGCAGGCTAGCCTTATAGCATCAGGCACTTTATGAACGCCAAGGCAGGTGTATGATACCTACACATTACCTATAGAATGCAAGTAAATTTGTGCTCACGTTAGGCTTAGCAGTAGGTGTGCCTACTCAAAGCATGTACTGATACCTACACAGTACTTGTAGAATGCAAGTAAATTTGTGCTCACGTTAGGCTTAACAGTAGGTGTGCCTACTCAAAGTGTGTACGCACTTTGGCCAACGGGTGATAGGAGGTCCATGATTGACCGCTTTTGTGGATAGAACATTCAATGCATAAAACCTTGCAACTATGTCCATAAAATTATGCACTTCCAACTACATTGATTTTGCACTAAAATAGATGCACCTCAGGAAATGTGCACTATTAGTTTACCAAATTTCATGCAAGCATCAAATTTTTCATGATCTCATCTTGGGTGGTTGATAGGTGACATTTGGCAAAGAGGGTGACATTTAGATATATTTAAATTTTTCTAATCTAAGGTTTATTGCATGTAATTTAATTTTTATTTATTTATTAGTTTATTTTTAAATATCTTAATTAAATTAATTAATCTTTTTGATTAATTAAATTTTAATTTTTAATTAAGTTGTTTTATTAAAATTAATAAATTATAAAAATTTAAACCTTAGGTTAAGCAAAATTTGCAAAATTTTTACTTTCTAGTTTGCAAATTCTTCCAATACTAGCATCATAACATTGTGAAGAAAAAAATTGTTAATCTTTTTTAGATTACAAGCAGCATATTTTGCTTATTTAGCCTTAGGAGTATTTTTCAAATAAGGGCACAACATTGTAATAGGGTACCCAAATTTTTACCCTGATTTTAAGTGCTTCTCCCTTTTACTCCTGGCTTATACCTGGTTTCAGATGGCTTCTAATTTGGCTGCCCAAGTGGCAAAACTAGCACATGTTGTAAATATACTTGCAGAAAAGGTGAATGATACTACACTAATTCAAGTTGTAAGTAGTCTTTCTGATAAGGTAAGCGATATTAGTATTCAAAATGCAACTGATGTTAAAATCTACAAAAATTATCCTCTATCTAAAGCTAGGTGTGAAGTACCATTGTATGATGGCTCAAGAAACACGAATGTCTTGAATAGCTGACTTCTTGACATGGAGTCCTAGTTTTCTTACACTCATACCACTGATGATGATAAGGTTCCCTTTGCCAAGCTCAAGATTTTAGGCTTGGCTAAAGTGTTAGTCAAACGCAAGGGTGGACAAGATGTCATTCTCACTTGGGATAACCTTGTAAAATCTCTTAAACATAATTTCTATCCCTCCAATTATCAAAAGGAATTGGTTATTAAGTGGTATAGATTTTGACAAGGAACTAATATGACTGTGTAGGATTATATCTTCCAATTCAATAGGTACCAAATTCTTTTGAATGTGGAGGATGATGTTGTAGCTTTGATTCTCAAATTTCAAAGTGGCTTATTAGAGCATTTGTACAGGGAAATTATGTTTATTTCTATGGAAAATTTGGATTCAACTTTCAACCAGGTGCAACTTGCTGAGGATAAGTTCAAAGCACACTCATAGGGATTTCGTGCTCCTGCTACTCAAGTGGTTGCTAGCTTATCAAAAGGGAATAATTCTTCTTCTCCCAAGAATAACTTTACCCAATAGAAGAATTTTTCTTCTTCTTCTTCTTCCTCTTCTTCTTCATATTCTTCTTCTTCTTCTTCCAAAATTTTTTGCAACTATTGTAAGAAAAAGGGCCATGAAAAATCTGATTGTTTCAAAATTAAGAAAAGAAGTTTGGTTGTAACAACTCAAGTGGAGGACAAAGAGCAAGGTCCCCTTGAGTCAATAGGAGAAAGTAGAGCATACATGGAATTACGAGGTAAAATCAATGATGTTACCTTAGTAAATATTATTTCATTAGGTAATGCTTGTTATGTTTTATTCATCACTCGAGATCATTTGCTTCGTGAATTTGCAACAGATTGTATAGTCGATAATGGCTCACAGAAAAATCTAATTACGAGGTCCATTATCGAGAGATTGAAATTACCGATGGAGCCTCATCCTCAACCTTATTCTTTGGGTTGGAAGGATAGTGGTAGGGGCTTAGATATCACTCACACTTGCACATTGAAATTTATACTTGGACCACATTTCATAGATCAAGTCACTTGTGATGTGACTCCTATGGATTGTTGTGGGCTCTTTCTTGGTAAACCATTTTAGTATGATAGGAAATTTGTTTATGATGCTTTTAAATGAACCTATACATTTCAAAAATATGGTAAGGTATATCTCATAAAAAGCACCAACACTCCTAATATGGTTTTAAATTCCAAGAAAACAAACAAGGCAATAAAACAAAGTAGTGAGGTTGCTCTACTTTTCATTCACTCCCAACACACTTTTGCATCGGTTTCCCTTTCACATCGACATTCTACTATGGATAACATGTTGTATAGTTATTGTTGGTCACAAATCTGCCATAGGAAAGGATTTTATAGAAAAATGCACCCTAGACCTGGCCAACATTGAAAGGCTAGGAGAAAGAAATGTCTCCCAGACCAATCTCCAGAGTGGGCTGGTTCCCTTACTATTCTAAGTTTGTTTTAGATCAAAGTTACAGGAAAGGAATTGTAAAGATGTAGAAAGAAACAGGAAATATGGCCGTAGACCGAATTTATCTGATTGGGAAAGAGCAATAGCAGATAACTCTAAGTATGTAAACAAAAAATAACAAAATACAATGACGTGATCCACTCGCAACCTTGCATAGATGACCTCCAAAATAACATTCCAGAACTCACTCCCTTACTAGAAAATGTTAAAACTCAATACAGAATTAAAACTAAGTAGCAAATAAGAAATGCGAGCACAAATTAGGAATGCAGAATACAGAAAGAACAATATACAGAAAATCGCTTGTGAAACTAGAGAGTCGTATGTCTTATATTCATGCAAAGTACTTGAAAAGCTTTTAGCAAAAGTATCTTTGAAACTCCCGATCCTTGTTCTTGAGATTTACATTGATTTATATAGAGGTCTTGCCCCTTTGCAGCATTTAAAATATGAAACGGACCTCCTTGAGATTTACAAATTATGCAACAGAAACAAGGAGATGGTATCCTTAAACAGCCTCAGAACAATCATAAATTAAATGCCATAAGGAAATATTCAGTCACCTTCATTAAATTGTTGTTCTTGGAAACATGCTTGAAACCGTTAGAAAAATCATGAACAACAGCTTCGAATAATGGAAATCTTCAATTCTGGTAGCTTGGGCGCGTTCTTCTACCTTGACCGCATCGAAAGCAGCAACACATTTAATTCTGGAGTGCTTTGAATCATCGAAACTCACAAAACTACATCAGGCCGTTTGAACTGCTTTCTGGCATGAAACTGCAACAGGTCGCGAAAACATGACAGGTCACGAAATCGCAACGTCTTTCTGCTCCGTATGCTTCTGCCGCTTTGAACCCGCAAAAAACCAACATGTCGCAAAATCGCTACACATTTGACTTCTTTATCTCCTTCGCAACCCTGAACCGTGAAAACACAACGCTACGCGATTTTGCTATAATTCCTATCTTCGGCTCTATCTTCCCTTCTGCGTCGTGAAAATATGACATGTCACGATTTCGCTACCACTTTTTTGCATGCTATACGGTCCTGCTTCTAAGCCACGAAAATGCGACGTTTTTGCCTCTGTGTTTCTTCGACTTCCACCATGTCGCGATTTCGCTACAACTTCTGTTTCCTTGGACTTTGCTATTCGCCTACCGTGAAAATGGAACATTGTGCGATTTTTCTACAATTCTCCGCACTTAGTCTTTCTACAACAATGTGTCATGAAATTGCTACCATTTCTTGCATTCTTCACTGTTCTCACTTTCTGTCATGATTTTGTGACGTCTTCGTCTTGCCTAGACTCATTCTCAAAAGCATCGTGATATCGCTACGGTTTTCTGCCTTAGACTCTTTCATTCACTTGAACTGCGACCACGCACCACGTAGCGATTTCACTACAATTCTTTGCTTAGCTTGGCTTCATCATTCAACTAGCATGAAATCATGACCATTTTACATCTTGAGCCTTTTTGTCCAACCATGCGGTGAAAATGTGACGCATCGCAATTTCGTGACGTCTTTTGCCTTATGTGCCTTGTGCCATATTGTGTCACAATTTCGCAACGTTCGAGCCTCATCGCCCATCGCTCAGTTATGTCACGATTTTGCGACAATGCTCACAAGCCGCGAAAATGAGACGCTGCACGATTTCGTTACAACTTTGTCGCTCTGCCCTCTGTTGACCATTTTGACCACGAAAATATAACACATCATGATATTGCGACGGTTTTGCCCCCCTACTGCCGTTGACTGTGATTTTGTGACACGTCGTGATATCGCGACAATTTTGCATTTGTTTTCTCTCTCCTCATCTGACCCACGATTTTGAGTCATGTCGCAATATCACGACGGTTTTCACTTTGGCTCTCCATGTTGTTTTTTTTTGCGATTTCGTGATAGTCTTTGGACTTAGTCATTTTTTGCACCAAAACCTGTAAAGGAGTTAGAATTTCAACAGCTTAAGCATGAATAATCAACAATCAAAATAAATGTGGCAAAAATGCCAACATTCTTGGTGGCTCATGGGGTATATAGTTGTGTTGTATGCAAGAATCCCAGGCCTGAATCCATTGGGCAATAGAGTCATGAAAACTTAGAACAGAAAGCTAGCGGTTGGGGTTCATCTCGATGGACTGCTGCAACAACTTTTGCTGAATAACTAAAAATGAAAGAATCTACATTTGGCTCAACTGATCAGGTGCTGTAAAATAATCTGCAGAAAGCACCAGGGATACAAAAATGGAAATGAATGGAATGAGATCCTGTGGATGCGTAGGCGATGAAATGCAAATGGAATAGTGATATGATGGAATGGTGGAGTGATGCGATAGATGCAATAACAGAATGCTTCTGTGCTACCAGCTGCGATGGAAAGGAAATGGAAGTGAATGGAATAATGGAATGGAAGTGAAATAAATAATGAAAAGGTGTGAACCGTGGATAAACTGCATTAAATGCTAAAAACAATAGAGAACTGAGAAGGAAAGGGATAAGAAGAAGCAGGAATAATAGGAAAGGGGAAAAGAAACAACAGCAGTGGCTCTTTGTTTTTACTGTAGAAGAAAAGGAGTAGGAGAAGGGGGAAAATGAAGAAAGGAATGGAAGAAAAAGGAAGGGGAAGGAAGAAATTGATAGAAAGCCACCAACTGCTAGGAAAGAAGAAGCAAAAAGAAAAAAACAGGCACCTATGGCTCGCATGCAAAAAGAGCCGAAGTGGACAAATAAAAACAATACTTTTTTTTTTGTTTTCTCTTTTTTTTTTTTTTTTTTTTGCTATATACAATAGTTTACGACATGATTGGCATGTCGCCACCACAAACCTAGTCTCGGAGGGTTATCCGGTAAATCGACAGTGTCCTGACCAGATCCGATCATACTTGAGTTGATCCTTAAAATTAGGATGACCACTTCCTAAAGTCCTCCGTGTTGTAGACAGGGGCAAGTTATCCTGCAGACCAATACCCATACAATCGACAAATAATGTAGAAAAGGAATTTGCCACATGGAGGGCTCCTGTAGGTACCCATTGTAGTAATTACTGAAGCCAATACCACCATATTGGAGGGTTCCCTGGTTGTGAACTGAGAACGGGTTCCTCCAACTCCTGGATCTGATCACAGAAATTGTCTAGCAATAGTACTTTCTCTAGGATCTCTTCAAACTCTTCCTCTTGATCCGGCATGCTCAATAGATTATGGCTAAATGCTTGTGTGTTGTGCAAAGTTATGTCCTCTTGGTGCTCAGGTTCTGGAACTTGAATCTGTTTCTCTCCTTGGTCCATCTCCTGATAGACAGTAGAAGCAACCATATTGGTCATTGTTGGGAAAGTACCTACATATTCCCATTGTTTTGGGATGAAGTTTACCTCTTGAGTTCCACACAACTGCATTTTAGGCTGCACAGTATGTGGGATCTGACATGAATACTACATAGGGTAGAGAGGAGTGGTGACTATCGGATAAGGTAATGGAATTTCTCCCCATGGTAATTTCCTGGATAAGAGCAAAAGTTGCTCCGCTTGTAATGCTTCCTCAAAGATTTGAGGGAATCTACGTTCGCCTGATTGCAACAAGAGGAGGCTTATGTCTGGATGAAAAGCTCAAACATAGAAGAAGTGGGCTTGGGCGGGTGTGGGTCAGATCATCTCTAGAATTCTCCTCCAACTTCTTCTGAATCGAACATTGAAGTCTATGATACTCTCCAGGGATGCTCTCGTGATGTACATGAAAAACTGAAAGGGATCCTGAGAGTTGTAAAAGAGATCCTCATCGAATATTTTTATTAGCACTCCCGCTAGATCATCCCATGAGCTGATGCTTTGACACCTGAGCAGTCTGTACCACTGTAACACCCTTCCTTGCAAATACAAAACCAGAAGTCTGAGCATAACATCTTCGTGAATTATATCATGTAAAGTCGACAAAGCGACAATATCTTCAACATGCTCTCGGGCCATGCCTTGGGTGCCATTATATTTTGGTAGGGCTTTCAAGGCACTTTTGGGAATCTCGTGCCGAATTTGGAGATTCAGAGGGCCAATATCATCCCATCTAGGACAACTTACCCTTGCCATTATGTATCTAGGACAAATTAGGAATGCAGAATACAAAAAGGACAATATACAGAAAATCACTTGCGAAACCAGAGAGCCGAATGTCTTATATTCATGCAAAGTACTTGAAAAGCTTTCAGCAAAAGTATCTTTAAAACTCCCGATCCTTGTTCTTGAGATTTACATTGATTTATATAGAGGTCTTGCCCCTTTGTAGCATTTAAAATATGAAACAGACCTCCTCGAGATTTACAAATTATGCAATAGAAACAAGGAGATGGTATCCTTAAACAGCCTCGGAACAATCATAAATTAAATTCCATAAGGAAAGAGTCGGTCACCTTCATTAAATTGTTGTTCTTGGAAACATGCTTGAAACTGTTAGAAAAATCATGAACAACAGCTTTGAATAATGGAAATATTCAATTCTAGTAGCTTGGGCACGTTCTTCTACCTTGACTGCATTAGAAAGCAGCAACACATTTAATTCTAGAGTGCTTTGAATCATCGAAACTCACAAAACTACATCGGGTCATTTGAACTGCTTTCTGGCGCAAAATTGCAATAGGTCATGAAAACATGACAGGTCACAAAATCGTGACATATTTCTGCTCCATATGCTTCTGCCGCTTTGAACCCATGAAAAACCAACATGTCACAAAATCGCTACACATTCGGCTTCTTTATCTCCTTCGCAACCCTGAATCGTGAAAACACAACGTTGCGCGATTTCACTACAATTCTTGTCTTCGGCTCTATCTTCCCTTCTGCATCGTGAAAATCTGACATGTCACGATTTCGCTACCACTTTTCTGCATGCTATACGGTCCTGCTTCTAAGCCGCAAAAATGTGATACGGTCCTGCTTCTAAGCCGCAAAAATGCGACATTTTTGCCTCTGTGTTTCTTCGACTTCCACCATGTTGCGATTTCGCTACAACTTCTGTTTCCTTGGACTTTGTTGTTCGCCTACCACAAAAATGGAACACTGTGTGATTTCGCTACAATTCTCCACACTTAGTATTTCTGCAACAATGTGTCATGAAATCACTACCATTTCTTGCATTCTTCACTGTTCTCACTTTCTGTCATACTTTCATGATGTCTTCGTCTTGCTTGGACTCATTCTCAAAAGCATCGCGATATCGCTATGGTTTTCTGCCTTAGACTCTTTCATTCACTTGAACCATGACCACGCACCACGTAGCGATTTTGCTACAATTCTTTGCTTAGCTTGGCTTCATCATTCAACTAGCACGAAATCACGACCATTTTACATCTTGAGCCTTTCTGTCCACCCATGCCGTGAAAATGTGACGCGTCACGATTTCGTGACGTCTTTTGCCTTATGTGACTTGTGCCATATTGTGTCATGATTTCACGACGTTCGAGCCTCATCGCCCATCGCTCAGTTATGTCACGATTTCGCGACAATGCTCGTAAGCCACGAAAATGAGACACTGCGCGATTTTGCTACAGCTTTGTCGCTCTGCCCTCCGTTGACCATTTTGACCACGAAAATCTAACATGTCACGATATCGCGACGGTTTTGCCCCCTGCTGCCGTTGACTGCATTGACCATGATTTTGCGACACATCGCGATATCGTGACAATTTTGAGTTTGTTTTCTCTCTCCTCATCCGACCCACGATTTTGCGACATGTCGCGATATCGCGACGGTTTTCACTTTGGCTCTCCATGCTGTTTTTTGTCACAATTTCACGACAATCTTTGGACTTAGTCATTTTTTGCATCAAAACCTGTAGAGGAGTTAGAATTTCAATAGCTTAAGCATGAATAATCAGCAATCAAAATAAATGTGGCAAAAATGCCAATAGTTACTCACATATATTTCAGGAGCCCAAGTCTCTTCTTCCACTTCCATGAATTAATGATCTATTAAATCAACTCCAAGGAGTAAAATTATTTTCTAAAATAGATTTCCATAGAGGTTATCATCAAGTGTATTTCCAATATGGGGATATAAGGAAGACAATTTTTAAGACAAATATGGGCCTTTTTGACTGGTTGGCCAAGCCGTTTAGTCTTACCAATGCTCCTACAAACTTCTTGAGGTTGATGAATGATGTATTTTATGATGTACTTGACAAATTCATTGTCATATATCTTTATGATATATTAATTTGCTCATCCACTTGGGAAGACCATCCACTACATTATTCTACAAGGCACTCTCCTTTTGAGGTTTATTTAGGATTTCAGCCTTTGGCACCTTATGAGTTACCTTTGTCCTTGCCTTCTACTATCACTTCTCATCTTCAGAAGGAGAAAGACAAGACACACTCATTTATTTAGCACTTGCACAATCCACAATCCTAGGTGATTCAGATTTTGCAAAAGATATAATAGCAGTAAAAATAGGCCATGGATCGACATTTAATCCCTCATCCATTTCAAGTTGGTAACAAAGTATGGTTGCACCTCGATAAGCGATATTTTTTAGATAAGACTCATAGCAAAATCAAACTGATTCGCTATGGGCCTTATACTATCCTTTAGCAAGTGTCCAAGAATACCTTCCACCTTGATATTCTCGTACACTTGAAGATTCATGACATCATAAATATAGATATTTTGAAGTTGTATCTTGACTCTACATTGGATACCGCACCATCTATTACTCATCCTATGGATATGGTTCTTGAATATCAGTTACCATTGGATTCAAATTAGATCTATGATATGAAGACTTGATAGACTCGCTAGGGGTCTTCCACCTCTTATCTGGTGGCTTGGTGAGGATAGCTGCCACATTAGGCTCGTTGGATTTATTTTCATCATATGTCCCATGACTTTCCTACTCTTCTAAAAGCATTGGATTCCAATGCTTCTATTGTGGTGAGGCATGATGAGGATTGATGTTTGATCACTCATATGACCCCTCTTTATTTCCTAGCTAGGTTTGCATAGTTTATTTCTTGCAAATTAATATTGTAAGTGAGTCTCATTCTCACATACACTTCTTGTGCACTAGTTGGCAAGCTAGTTGGCACTTAGGAGTATTAGTTAGGAATAGTTAACTCAAAGATAGCTTAGCATATTTTCTAGTTAGCATCTTATCTTCTATGTTGGCTAATATGTTACATGCATTATCTTATGCCACTATTCTAGCCTTTGGTTAGTGTGGTTATGTATTTTGAGAAAATCCATGATTTTGTGGAATTGGTTATGTATTTTGGGCCTTTTGTGCCTATAAATTAAACATATGGAATAAAGAGCATTAGTTGGATTTTTCAACCTTTTCATAGTGAAAATTTATCTAAAGCAGGTATAGAAGAGGACCCTCCTAGTGTTGAGGGATATGAATGCACCAGATTAGTGGGAGCTAGAAGGGCTAGCATGTGTGGTTCTAAGAATTTTTTCACCAGAGGGTTGGAACTAGAACCTTCCTACAAGATCGACTGCTTAAATTGATGATTTTTCCTATTTTTCATAGTAGTCCATTCATATTTATGATTTTTTACTCTTGGAGCTGGAGCTATCAAAGCAAGGGAAGGAACAACAACATTTCATGATTTGAACTTATCATCCATAAGTGGACAATTTTTAATTTTGTGCTATGTTGACTGATAATAGTAGCAAGTGTTGGGAAAATTAATGTATACAACACATTGTGTAAAAAATTTATCACCAATATTTAGGTTAATAGACTTAGTAAGGTCCTTAGAAAGATTGATTTTGATCCACACATGCCTATTAGGGCAAATATTATAGTAGTTATTTGGTTCTAAGCTGACCACATTCCCAAGGGTGGAAGCAATACTTTGCAGTAATGGCTAAAAGGTCATCATAATATCAAGGATCTCAACCCAAAAAAGCACTTCTAGAGAAGCCTCATCATTTATAGAGAAATATCTGGACCACTTTTTAAAGACAAGCACAAAGCTTCAAACATACCAGGGACTCCAACTAAAAACCTCTTATGCATACTGAGCATCAGTAGAGTGAAAAAAGAAAAACCCTTTTGACAAATTTTGAATATTCTCTATCTTAATACCATAAGGTTGCTAATACTATTGAATCCAACATCGTATCAGAGTGTCATTCAGGATACGAAGCAGGAAATATCCTATCAATTTATGCTCTTATAACCACTTGTATGTATTATCAAACTCAATAATAGGAATTTCAACAATAGGATTGGGATTGCTAACTTCTGGAAAAATTTCAGCATGAACTTGTCGGGTCTCTTCCCTGATGTCATTCCTCACTCCCAATACTATTGAATCCAACATCAAATTATAGTATCATTCAATATATAAATCAGGAAATGTCCTATCAATGTATGCTCTTCTAACCACTTGCATGTATTATCAAACTCAATAATAGTAATTTCAACAACAAGATTGGTAGTGTTACCTTGTGGAAAAAATTTAGCATGAACTTGTCGGGTCTCTTCCCTCGCGTTATTCCTTACACCTGTAGCTTAAACATAAGTTGAAGCTACCATTTAATGAAGAACACAAGCTTATACTGAGAGGGGGGGTGAACAGTATAAGACTTAACCAATTAATAATTTTAACTTTAGATAGCAGAGGCATCAACACAACATTAATCAAGACAGAAAGCATCACACATTGAAGACCCATTTTAACGTGGTTCACCCAAAATGGTTGGGCTACATCCATGGATAAAATCTTTCACTAAATTTTATCAATCCAAATTCTGGGAATACCTTTCCCGATTACAATGTTTATGGGCACCAACCCAAAGGAGACACCAATCCCCTAATCTCGAGTTCGTGGGCACCAACCCACAGGAGACACCGATCCCCTAGCTCTGCTCTGGTTGGTGATCCTCTAGAAAACCTCTACCTCCGCTGCCCTTAGCAAATGGAACTCTATCCATAGAAGACACCTGTCCTCCCTACTCTGGTTGGAGACCTCTGTCCTCAACTCTATCACCTCCAAAGCTGGTCCTCGAATTTGCACTAAACACAGTCCTTCGGTCTAGCACAAATGTCCTCATTCATCTTTGCCTGTTGCGCTCACTCTACACGCTTCGACATCATCTCCCCACTTCTATGCTCTCTGCGCTCTTTTGGCTGCATCTCGCACACTTCGATGCACATTCGACCATTCATCAATTCCCCCTCAACTCTCCAAACAACCCTCCTTTTATACTAACACTTTCAAGATCAAAACCTTGATCTTAGTCGGCTGCACAACCCTAAACTACATCGGCTACAAACCCTAAACTACGTCGGTTGCAAACCCTAATCATCGTCGGCTCACATTTAACTTTGTCGGCCTCAACTACCTCTGAAACTCTTCTATAGTTTTTTCCATGAAACTACAACATGTCATGATATCATGACACCTTTGCAACCGTACACTTCCTTTTGGCTTTTGTCATGATATCATGACACTTTAGCCTTTGATGACTTCATCTAAGCTCTTGTCGCGATATCGTGACACTTTTGTCTTTGTCAGCATCAACTTTGCTTTTGTCATGATATCACGACACTTCTCCCTTCGTCGACCTCCTTTCTGCTTTTGTCATGAAATCGTGACACTTCTCCCTCTGCAGACTTCATCTTCACTTCTATCATGAAATCGTGACACTTCTGTCTTCATAGCCTTCCTCTCTGGCTTCTATCATGAAATCATGACACTTCTCCTATGGAAGACCTTCTTTCGGTTCTGTCATGAAATCGTGACACTTTCTCCATCCGTACACTGCCATCTCGATCTGTCACAAAATCATGACACTTTCTGTATCTGTTTGCTCTCTCTTCAACCTATCATGAAATCATGACGCTTTCAGCTTCCGTACATCTTCTTTGCAACCTATCACGAAATCATGACGCTTCTCATTTCAGACTCTTCCCTTTGTTGCATGTCACAAAATCATGACAGTTCTCACTTCGAGTTCTGCAGCATGTCACAAAATCGTGACACTTTATCTTGCTTCCACTTTGTCTTCTGACTTGTCACGAAATCGTGACACTTTTTCTCCTTAGCGCTTTTCTTTTCTTCGGGTCACGAAAACCCAACATGTCACGATATCATGACACTTTTTCTCCCGGACTCTCTCTCCTGCATTATGTCATGAAATCGCGACACTTTTTCTTTCGGACTCTCTCTCTCCTGCAACATGTCACGAAATCATGACACTTTTTCATCCGTTCAACCTTCCTTGCAATATGTCATGAAATCATGACATTTCTGACTCGAAAATTCTCTCTCCTCTTTGAGTCACGAAATTGTGACATGTCGTGATATCGCGACACTTTTCTAACTTGCTTTCTCTCTCCGCTTAAGTCACGAAAATGCGACATGTCGCGATATCGCGACACTTTTCTAACTTGCTTTCTTTCGAACCTGTCAAGCCGTAACCTTCATCAAAACAAATTATTTTACATCAAATCAAATTCCTTCAAAAGCTTCTTGACATCAATGACAACTTATACACTTGAGCAAAGGCAATGTACCCAAGGTACCCAAAATTGCCAACAATCTCCCCCTTTGTCATTGATGGCAAACCTTTACTAAAAACACGTCTCAAGAGCCAAAACTGAAACCAACTGTGCTAACAACCGAGAAATTGTGCCCACAACCGAGAATCTTCCTTTGAAGTTTTGCTCCCCCTGACTTGAAGCTTTCCTCTTCACTGAATCTCCCCCTTACTCATATCTCTCCCCCTTTGTCATCAATGGCAAAGGGTCACCTTTGGGGCTCGGGACTAAGAATGAGCCTCTTAGCTTAGTCCCTCCCCCACCTCTTGATGAGGTGATTAATTCTGGGGTGGGAGTACAACTCCCAATTTCTCCCTTAGATACTCAAACGTATCTCTTGGAAGAGGTTTAGTGAAGATGTCTGCAATCTGTTCTTTAGTAGACACATACTCTAGCTTGACCTGCTTGTCTTGCACTTTCTCCCTTAGAAAGTGATACTTGATGGAAATATGCTTTGTCCTTGAGTGCATTACCAGATTTTTGGAAATACTTATGGCACTTGTATTATCACAAAATATGGAGATGGGTTGTTCATGCCTAACTTTGAAATCCTCCAAGGTGGTTTTCATCCATAAAACCCGTGTACACCCAGCCACTGCAGCTATGTATTCAGCCTCTACTGTAGATAAGGAAACTGAAGGTTGTTTCTTACTTAACCAAGAAACCAAACTCTTTCCCAGAAAGAATGCTCCACCACTAGTGCTTTTCCTGTCATTAATACTGCCTACCCAATCTGCATCTGTATAAGCTGTGAGGGTGAAATCATCACCTTTGGGATACCAAAGCCCAAAGTCCATAGTGCCCTTCAGATATCTGAATATCCTTTTAACTGCTATAACATGAGAATATTTTGGAGCTGCCTGAAATCTTGCTACTAACCCAACTGCCTGCATGATATCTGGTCTGGTAGCCGTAACATATAATAAGTTGCCAATCATTGATCTATACAATCTCTGATCTGCCGTTGGAGATTCATCATCTTTACTCATCTTGCACCCTGTAATCATTGGAGTACATACTGGTTTGTTGTCCATCATCCCAAACTTTTTCAACATTTCTTTGATATACTTTCCTTGAGAGAGAAATACACCGTCTTTTGATTGAGCAATCTGAAGACCTAAAAAGAATGACAGCTCTCCAATCATAGACATCTCAAATTCCTTCTGCATGGTGTTAGCAAAAACTTTGCACATCTGAGTATTATTTCCCTCGAAAATAATATCATCAACATAGACAACCATAATCAACATATCATCATCTTCATTCTTAATATACAAATTGCTATCTGCCATGCCTTTCCTGAAGCCTTGCTCATGAAGATAACTGTCAAGTCTTGAGTACCACGCCCTTGGTGCTTGCTTTAACCCATATAAGGCCTTTTTTCAGTTTACACACATAGTCTGACTGTTCTGTGAGAGACACTCCTTCCGGCTGTTCTATGTAGACTTCTTCTACCAACACCCCATTTAGAAAAGCTGACTTTACATCCATTTGATATACCTTGAATGATTTGAAGCTTGAAAGGGCCAAAAACATTCTGATAGCTTCAAGACGAGCAACAGGAGCGAACGTCTCTTCGAAATCAACACCTTCTACTTGAGCATAACCTTTGCGGACTAACCTAGCTTTGTTTCTGACAATCTTTCCATCCTCATTGAGTTTATTTCTGAATATCCATTTTGTGCCAATGACATTCTTGTCCTTAGGTCTTGGAACCAAATCCCAAGTTTCACTTTTCTCTATTTGATTTAGCTCTTCATCCATCGCTTTTACCCAAAATTTATCTGCACATGCTTCACTAAAATCTTTTGGCTCAATCTGAGATAATAATGAAACATTTGTAGAATCGTGTGAAGGAATGACTCTTCTTCTTGTTTGCCTGCTGTTTGGATCACCAATGATCAAATCTTTGGGATGATGTTTCTGAACATATCGTGAAGGAGTTTTGGGAAGCAGCTGCTGTCTTTCCTCTTCTTCATCTGAAACCTCTCTGAATTCTTCTTGACAAATTTCATCACTGAGTTCCTTGACTGGTTCTCTTATCCCTGTCTTTTCATCAACTGTTACATTTATGCTCTCTACGACTGTATGCGTTCTTTTGTTGAAGCATCTGTAGGCCTTGCTTCTACTAGAATATCCAAGAAATATTCCCTCATCACACCTAGGATCAAACTTACCCAAATTCTGATCTTCCCTTCTGATGAAGCACTTACTCCCAAACACTTTGAAGTATTTTACTATAGTTGGTCTTCCTTTCCACAACTCATAAGGAGTTTTATGATGATTGACTCTAAGTTGGGCCCTGGTGATAATGTAGACTGTTGTACTGACTGCCTCTTTCCAAAAGCCATCTGAGAGTTTTGACTCATTTAACATAGCTCTAGCCATATTTTCAATAGTTCTGTTTTTCCTTTCAACTACTCCATTTTGTTGAGGAGTTCTTGTTGCTGAATATTCTCTTTTGATTCCTTGTTGCTCATAGTATTCCACAAATTCATTTGAAGTGAACTCTCCTCCTCTGTCTGATCTTAAGCATTTGATTCTCTTGTCAGTCTCATTTTCAATCATTTCTTTGAAAGCTTTAAATTTTTCAAAAGCTTCAGATTTTTCTTTGAGAAAAGTAACCCAAGTCATTCTAGAATAATCATCTATAAACAACATGAAGTAGCTTTCTCCCTGAATGCTCTGAGTTCTGGTGGGGCCACATAAATCAGTATGAATAAGATCCAATGGTTTTGAAGAAGTATACCCTTTTGATTTGAAACTGGTTCTGGTCTGTTTTCCATGTTGACAGGGACCGCAAATGATATTATGGGGCCTTTTTATTTTGGGCAAGTCTCTAATAGCTTCCTTGTTACTAATATTGACAAGATTATCAAAGCTCAAATGCCCCAATATTTTATGCCATAGCCAACTCTCATCTTCTTGAGTTAGAAAACACTTTTCCCTTTTTATCTCACTCAACATGTAAAGATTGTTTGGAGTCCTTGTAGCACTCGCAATGAGTTTTCCATTTTTTTCTTTACTTATCTCACATCTATCTGAAAAGAAAGATACTATGTGCCCTTGATCACAAAGTTGACTCACACTTAGAAGATTATGTCTTAGGCCTTCTACATAAAGCACATTTTCTATTTTGGATTTCCCATCCAAACTAAGAGTCCCTTTACCACGATTTTAGCCGACCTATTATCTCCAAAACTGACCGTTCCTCTGTTTGTTTTTTTTAAGACCAAAAACTTTTCCTTTTCACCAGTCATATGTTTTGAACAACCACTATCAAGATACCATTTTTCTACTTTGTCTTGAGCATGAAAAGCAGTTTGAACTATCATTGACTTAGATTTGATCTCATTTTTCTTTTTAGTGAACTCAAGGCTAGATCTATCCAAACTGCACATCCTTGCTATATGCCCAAAATTCTTGCACTTGTAACACATGAAATTTTTATTCATAAGAGGTGCAAAAGAGTTAACATTTTCCTTACTATGGCTATTCAAGGATTTATTGCAATGCATAGCTTTGTGACCAAAATTCTTGCAGGAAAAACAATAGCCATGGAAAGTATTATGTAACCTGTTTTGATGCCTTGGATGATTGTTCTTCTTGTGACCAACTGGAATCCACCGCTCTTCAGGATGAAGATTGGTCTTGCTCGAAGACCCTATTTCATGAATAGTGATACCATCCTTCTTTTGCTTTTCATACGGAGTATTCTCGTCTGAGAGCCAATTGTTCCAACTTCACTCTAAGAGACATAACCTCTTCTTCTAGTTTCTCGCAATCAGCCTTCCTTTCCTTTTAAAGCCTCTGTCAGAACCTGTTCAACCTTCTTTCCTTCTTCAGCTAGAATTTTGAAGTCTATAACTCTTTGAGACAATTTTGATCTTGCAATCTCTTCTTCCTGACATTGATGCTTGAGAACAAAATTTTCTTCCCTGAATTTCTCAAGCCTTTTTAAAGCCAAGAAGAATTCACCTTTGAGATCGAACTCAACCTCTTCATCTCTTTCTGAATCTGTATGTTCCTCTGATAGATCCTTCTCCAAGTTGTTAGGCTCTTTCTGGAGAAACCCGCTCTGATACCAATTGAAGAACACAAGCTTATACTGAGAGGGGGGGTGAACAGTATAAGACTTAACCAATTAATAATTTTAACTTTAGATAGCAGAGGCATCAACACAACATTAATCAAGACAGAAAGCATCACACATTGAAGACCCATTTTAACGTGGTTCACCCAAAATGGTTGGGCTACATCCACGGATAAAATCTTTCACTAAATTTTATCAATCCAAATTCTGGGAATACCTTTCCCGATTACAATGTTTATGGGCACCAACCCAAAGGAGACACCAATCCCCTAATCTCGAGTTCGTGGGCACCAACCCACAGGAGACACCGATCCCCTAGCTCTGCTCTCGGTTGGTGATCCTCTAGAAAACCTCTGCCTCCGCTGCCCTTAGCAAATGGAACTCTATCCATAGAAGACACCTGTCCTCCCTGCTCTGGCTGGAGACCTCTGTCCTCAACTCTATCACCTCCAAAGCTGGTCCTCGAATTTGCACTAAACACAGTCCTTCGGTCTAGCACAAATGTCCTCATTCATCTTTGCCTGTTGCGCTCACTCTGCACACTTCGACATCATCTCCCCACTTCTATGCTCTCTGCGCTCTTTCGACTGCATCTCACACACTTCGATGCACATTCGACCATTCATCAATTCCCCCTCAACTCTCCAAATAGCCCTCCTTTTATACTAACACTTTCAAGATCAAAACCTTGATCTTAGTCGACTGCACAACCCTAAACTACGTCGGCTGCAAACCCTAAACTACGTCAGCTACAAACCCTAATCATCGTCGGCTCACATTTAACTTTGTCGGCCTCAACTGCCTCTGTAACTCTTCTGTAGTTTTTGCCGTGAAACTACAACATGTCACGATATCGTGACACCTTTGCAACCGTACACTTCCTTTTGGCTTTTGTCATGATATCGCGACACTTTAGCCTTTGATGACTTCAACTAAGCTCTTTGATATCGTGACACTTTTGTCTTTGTCAGCATCAACTTTGCTTTTGTCATGATATCGCGACACTTCTCCCTTCGTCGACCTCCTTTCTACTTTTGTCATGAAATCGTGACACTTCTGCCTCTATAGACTTCGTCTTCACTTCTGTCATGAAATCATGACACTTTTGTCTTCATAGCCTTCCTCTCTGCTTTTGTCATGAAATCGTGACACTTCTCCTATGGAAGACCTGCTTTCAGTTTCTATCACGAAATCATGACACTTTCTCCATCCATACGCTGCCATCTCGATCTGTCATGAAATCGTGACACTTTCTATATCTGTTTGCTCTCTCTTCAACCTGTCACAAAATCATGACGCTTTCAGCTTCCATACGTCTTCTTTGCAACCTGTCGCGAAATCGTGACGCTTCTCATTTCAGACTCTTCCCTTTGCTGCATGTCACGAAATCATGACAGTTCTCACTTCGAGTTCTGAAGCATGTCGCAAAATCGCGACACTTTATCTTGCTTCCACTTTGTCTTCTGACTTGTCACGAAATCGTGACACTTTTTCTCCTTAGCGCTTTTCTTTTCTTCGGGTCACGAAAACCCGACATGTCATGATATCGCGACACTTTTTCTCCCGGACTCTCTCTCTTGCATTATGTCACGAAATCGTGACACTTTTTCTTTCGGACTCTCTCTCCTGCAACATGTCACGAAATCGTGACACTTTTTCGTCCGTTCAACCTTCCTTGCAATATGTCACGAAATCATGACATTTCTGACTCGAACATTCTCTCTCCTCTTTGAGTCGTGAAACTGCGACATGTCGCGATATCGCGACACTTTTCTAACTTGCTTTCTCTCTCCTGCTTAAGTCACGAAAATGCGACATGTCGCGATATCGCGACACTTTTCTAACTTGCTTTCTTTCGAACCTGTCAAGCCGTAACCTTCATCAAAACAAATTATTTTACATCAAATCAAATTCCTTCAAAAGCTTCTTGACATCAATGACAACTTATACACTTGAGCAAAGGCAATGTACCCAAGGTACCCAAAATTGCCAACATTTAAGTGGTAACCATTAAATTAGATATTTTATATTGATTTTATGTTATTATAAAGATCAAGTGGCTGAATAATATGTCTAACTCTTTATAAAATAACATTCCCTCATCTTCCCTTCAAATTATAATAAAGAATGTATGATGGAAAGAAATAAATTGAACATATGGTGAGGATCCAAATATATAACTCATACTTATGAGAATAAAATACAAAACAAGAATAGATATGGTCAACATTAAAACATCTATAGATAATTATTATAATTTTTTAAACAAATGATTAGATTTCAATCCACATAAAAATGAAATCCTAGAACCCCATTATAAGACCCCTAAATAAATGTTTTAGTATGGAATTTTATGATACTATGCACCTATAAGATAACAATTATATTCATATTATTTCTCTCTTCAAAAATAATATATAACAATATCGTCATAATAAAATAAATATTAAATATTATTAATGATACAATATCTAAACAAAGTATATCAAAATGAAAATTCTATTGAAATGTTTTTTATAAGGCTAAATCGGTCTCTAAGAGTAATGGTGTAAATATGTATGTATATGCCTCATGAAATTGCTATAGTTAAATCATTCCATAAGGTATTCTAAGATATTTTGCATATTATTTATTATGAAAGTACCCTTAAGAAAATATAATGCACAAATTATATAGTCCATTAAGATAGATTTTTTATTTCTAAGTTAAACATAAAAAAAAGTGTTCATCTAATCCTCAAATTCAAAAACTTCATATAAGAATGTATCATTCAAAAATTACATAACAAATCCTAAATATCACTACATTTTGAGTAATTTTTAATATCATTTGTTTCTCTTATAAAGAAATATATAACAAGATCATAATAATAATTCAAAGAATAAACTGTAATAATGTGTAAACAGATTATGTCAAAATAAAACTCTATTGAAATAATGCTTGTAGGGGTAGATGAATCTCTAAAAAATAATGGTGTGAATATCTATGTATATACCTCATTTAATTGCTATAATTTAATCATTACTTAATGTATTCTATGGAATTTTGTGTATTTTCTATTATGGTAACACCTCTAGCACAAATCAACATGCAACATTTGCAAAAAAAAGTGATATCTCATAAAATTACATAAATTATTATAATATATACCAAAGTACTTAAACAAAGACAACAAAACAATAATTATGCAATAATAAAAAATAAACTATATTGATCTATGAAATAATTAAAAGGTAACACTCAAGAACATACTACACTAAGATCATCCACACAAATTATATACTAGGCTAAATCTTAATGCAGTAAATTAAATACTTGATACTCAAGGTATCAATAATTATACCATCCATAAATAGGCATAGTAAAGAAATAACTTATATTCTATCCTCCTTTAAATGCCACAATTATATAAAGGGGAGATCACACCTAAAATAAAAGCAAAGGATTCAATGTGCCTTGGGAACTAGTCCTTGAGCAACAAATTCAATCTTTATCCATAAATCTTGGTAAAGAAATTTGTGCTCCTTTATAGAAGGTAGTGAACCAATAGCTGATATTTTTTATAATAATTTTAAGGACAAGAGTAAAATAAATATAATAATAATGTCACATGTTGCAAAATCATTAAATACAAAAAGATCAAAGTAGTTTTAATAGTAACAATAATTAGGAGCATACATAGTAGATGTATTATGAGTATAATAATTAGATGTATGGTGAATAAATGAGGAAGTAAAATGGTTATTTACAGTAGATGAAAATATTAAATCTTCTTTTCAAGGATAATGATTTAATTAAACTCTTATCAGAGCTATAAAATCATAATCAATATGTATCATCTTAATCCTAGGTATAAAAATATACTAGGATCATGATCGTCTATTAAAAAACCTAAAAATCAATAAGTCACCATGATCATCACTTGAAGTGATGATTGTAATACCACTTATCCTAAGGACACATGCTTTAGGGAACACACACACATATATGTGTCCTTTAATTGTGACTCTATCCTTATTTTATATTTTTAAAAAAATTAATATATGAAAGGTGGCAAAATTGTGACAACTAAGTGAAGAAATGGAATCAAAATAATTGACCAACATGCCTTGTTATTATCCTACCCAATTATTAATAAATTTACTTCACCCTTATCACATATATTGGCGGATGAGACTCTTCATCACCTAAAACATCAATTGTTAGTGCTCATTTTATAAATACATATTTCCCCTCCGACTATGAGTGATACTATATGGGATAGCCAATTGGGACTTCTTAAATAAAAATAATAAAAGAGCAATATGTAATATTCAAAGTAATAGAAATACAAATTCAAAGTTAGAATACAAAAATAATAATTTTGCTGGTTTGATTCTATTGTCTACTCAAAATATAATTTTTTGTATTAAATAATATAAGAATACAAAAAAATATAGCCAAAAACACAAAAAGTAGAGGAAAGTATACATGATACTTGTACATGCTCCCTGAAAGTTTTTCTAGAAGAAAATAAGTTTTCCTTATCCCATGTAACTTGAAAGGAATTTACCTAAAAAAACATCTAAAGCTTTGAAAAACCATAGTTGGGTGCAAAATGAGTAAAAGTGGAGTGCATACATAGTTCCAAAGAAATTAAAATATGATATCCCTATAAAACATAATAAAATATTATGCATGAAACCACTTGTATAGCACAAACTTCGCAACTTTATTATTCTTGATGATATGATGTTTTTCCATTTGATGTGCATTTTTTGATATGTTTTTCTAGTAGTTAGATGTATATATGATGTAATATATTATATTCAAAAAATAGAATTATGAGACTTTTGATACAAACAAGAAGACTTCCCATAACACCCTACTAAACTTTTTTTTGAATTGTTGCCTAAAAACTTGCACAAATATAGTAAGATTTAACATAACACCTTGATTGATTATGAAATAGGATGTGTCACCTAAAATATTCCACACGATTTAGAAGAGAAACATTGTAAGAAAGTAAATATACCACCAAAACAATCTTACAATAATGTGTACCTTATTCAAAACTACCTCCCTATAGTATCCAACATATGTGATACATCAAACAACCACATATGCAACTATAGTGGGTAAAGTATATGTAGTATCTAACAAGTGCAATGTGTTAACCAAACATACTCATCACTACAATGGGACAAATAAAGATAAGACTACTTATGGTATGTATAGGGTGTAAATATTTGTCCCTCAACCCTAAGATAAAATGCAAGATATGTTCAGATGAACACGATGTACCATTAAGCATGTCAACCCACTATTGGGTGAAGACTTGGAGAATCCAAATTATACCAAAAATCAAGAAAAACTATTTATGTCCCAATTTAACTCATTTCATATAATATATTATGAGAAAAATGTGATAAATAATACAAACGCACCATGACAAGGAGAGAACAATAAAAGAAGTAAACATATGGTCTAGATACACATTGTAGTGTGCCCAAGGAAAATAGATCATGCAAGAAGAACCACCATGTCCCTACTACAACAATCTAAACTCACATATTTTAGTATCCAATGAAGGATATTGTATCAACAAGCATGATCATTGCTATAGTCAAAAATATTTTTGATTGACATATTGATTGCTTAAATATTTTTAATATTTGTAATAAATAATTTTTTAAACCTATCTTGGTATTTTTACCACATACCATATGGAATATGGCATTTGTTGAACTAATATAGTTTCTTTATGGTACTTAAAGTGGTGTACTAACATGAAATAATATGAAAAACCTTGAATACATTATGGTACACCTTACTAGCAATAATGGTACCATGAAAGAGCATAAAAAATAAAGTCAAGAATAGTAAATGATAGTAATAATGGATGAAAAACACAAGAAAATGAACAAAACATAAATAAAAATAGAGGAAAATTAATTAAAAAGTAACAAAATTAATACGAAAGCAATTAAAATTTTGAATGATCTAGATCACCACTTAAAGTATCGATTGTGGTCAAGAGAGGAAATACATCATAAAATATACTAAGACATGTCATAATAGAAGGATGTACAATATTGAAAATTACATGGACTAAAAAATAGGTATTAAATGCAATAGATGTAAAAAATAAAACACCAAAAGCAATAGGTAAATTAGAAAATACAAAGACTATACAAACATGTCAACAAGGGACTATGTGCAAAAGTGTTTGATATGCATGGAAATGATTGTTTCTTCAAACCATTTTCTTTCATTGTTTTTTATTTTACTACCCCAAACACATACACCTCTTTGATAGTATATAGACCAAGTCATTTATATATAAACTTACCCATGTTCTTGTATGCATATTATTGAGCTTAAGGATAATGTTCCCAAAATTGAAATCATGATGATAAAATTTCATATTGTATTGCTTGGAAACACACAATTATAGACTCTATTATGCTTAAGAGCATGTAAATTCCTCTCATTACAAGTAGTAATTTTGAGAATATAAACTTCCTAATAAACTTTATGATACTCATCATGGCTCAACAAAATCTTCAAAGAAACACACAAAGAAGGCAATTCAATATCAAGTAACAAAATAACTTCAATACTATAAATTAAAGGAAAATGGGTTTTTACTTGTATTGTATAAGTAGAGGAATCTAGATTTACTAGTTCTATTCATGTAATCAATTGTGGAATATGGTTATAAATTGTCCAATCAACTAGTATTGGTGGAATGGGCTCCTCCTCTAGATGCTTCCCTTATCACTTTACAACCTTGTATGCATGTTGAGTGGTGGTAGGCTGCTTATACTCAATATTCTATTTTTAGAAATATAATAAAATACTTACAAAATATGCTATCCACATCCTTCATGAGGATAATAGGAAAGTTTTACTTCCATGGATATACACTTTGTTTTGAATTTTTTGCACTCATGCATAGCAACCATAAAATTTCCCTTCAGGTCCTTGGACCAACTTTGTTATATTGATCAAGTCAAATTATTTTTAACATACGTTGTAATCCTTTTTACTAATCTCATCCCATGAATTCTTGATAGGATCTTCTACATATCATATCATCTTAAAGAATCACCATTCATAAATATAAAAAATAAATCTACCCATTGCTCCCTCAGTGTCAATTCATTACAAATACATGCTCTTTTATATTATTGAATGAAGGTCTTGGAAAACTAAAAAATATAATATTTTTTTCCATCTTTCCTATAGTTTTAGAATACTAGTTATAACTCTTCCTAATAAAGAGCCAAGGGCTCATGAACTAGAAGTTGAATCTACCCATAAAGTACTATGAATATTTATAGTGAATTTAACTACACCTTGGAGGAATTTTACCTTGGCTAGTTTTGTAAATTCTTCTAGGTGGAAGTCAAGTTAGCAATTTGGAGGAGAAGATAAGGTAGGATTAAATCACATCATCAATTGTATAATCATCAATAAGCACTATTTTGGTAAATGGGAGATTTTAGGAATTTGATATCATAAGGACCACCTAATTTTGTTTATCAATGATGGATGTTTATTCAAGATATTGAAGGCCACAAAAGCTCCCAAATCCATGTGCACCTTCAATTTTCTAGATCTATGATGAGTGCTAATTTCAAAATAAAAAATGTGTTGAAGGATAAAAGCTATGCACACTATACATTTTCTAAATCTATGGGTGATAGTACTTTTATGGAAAAGAGGTTCATCAAAAGTTCATGAAGCTATGTCTAACATTATTTTTTTAGATTTATGGTAGGTACTATTTTAAAAAGTTGAAAAACCACAAAAGTCCTCAAATGTTGCATAGTCCATAGATCAAGTTGATCTATGATGGACATTGATTCTAGGGAAGAATAAGGGATTGAATCAAGTATCAACCAAATCAAATGGTATAGTGATACCATTTTATCAAAATATGAGTGTTGATCCCCCTCAAAATGCAAAAACATAACCTTTAGAGCTCTATGAATCATCGATTGTCCATCCAATGACCTATGTTATTTTAAAAACCAAGCAATAAAATTATTTAAGTAAAATTAATTCCATTGGTTAAAGTATGAGACACATGGAAAATACAATGGTGACACATAAAAAAGTAAGTAGTTGTCCCATCAAGTCTTGTATCCAAAGAAGATCTACCATTGATCTTGGGAAAAAACAATATCTTATGTACCATAGATATTTGAAAAATATACTGATACTTTAGCTCATGATTTTATATGATTCATCTAATCATGAAGATCCGTGACCCACAGTATTTTAAAAATGAAGTGATAAAATTATTAGGAGAAACTCTCGCCATTGGATAATACTAGTGACACATGGTAGGCACATCAATAATCCATAAAAATTAAATTTTAAAGCTCACATTTAAAAGGGTTCCTGGTAGATCATGCATAGGTGGAAAATACAATAGCACTTAAAATATTGAGAAGAATATTCAGACATCTAGTTTGTAAAGTCTCGAGGGACTCTTCAAAGAATTAAAAAACAATATAACTATTGGTTGAAGTGCAATGAAGTCAATAGCTATAGATCAAATTTTCCACATATGATTAAGCTTATAAAAAAATTCTTCCATATTTGATTGAGCTCATAAAAATCATCCATATTGTATCCACATGATCTTTTCACTCAATATTCAAAAGATATTGATATTCAAATATTAAGCCATAATTGATCCAATGACCCATAATAAAAGAACTATTTAGATGATGAAAGCATTGAGAAATCATGCCAACAATTTATCTTAGATGATCTATGTATAGGATAGAATATGGAATAAGGAAGAGATTAGGAGAAACTATACCAACCATATGATCAAATGAGAAGCGATCCAGTCCAATAGGCCATAATTTTGGAAAATTTAACAACATTCTTTCAAAATTTTGTCACCAACCTTTTAACGTTCATAACAAGGAAACTCCAGGAAAATAAGGAATATTATTATAAATAACATCTATATGTGATATTCCAAAAGGGACAATTAGTCTCATAAATATAATTGTTTTATAAAAACCTCAAGACCACCTACTTGAATCACTCAAACATATCATTCTAGGAATTTGGTTAGAGTATTTAAAGTAATAATGATAGAATTTCTAGTTCTAAAGACATTGAATCCAACTACATTTATTATAAAAGGATCCCATCCTCAATTTTGAAAATAAATTATAGTAAAGGTAGTTGGTAATAGTAGTGGAGGCTCCAAATCCAAATATTTCAAGCCCTTCAATGTTAGTCAATCTAGATATAGATACCTTAAGCTCATAAACATTGAATATAGAGTAGCTTCACACTCAATTTTGGATTACATATATAATTTTTTAGGAAGATAAATCCTATTTTTTGCTTGTAAATAGTGGTTTCATATTTATTGTAAGATATTGGACATTATTTGGTTGTGCCTAATACATATCATTGTATGCATTTCCTTTCAATTTTCTTCTATGTATCTAGAATAAAATATTGAGTCATTTTGTTAATAGAATTTGATCCTCTTTTTATCTAGCATCTCTATACAAAGGACTATGATATATATGTGAAGTTATGGCTATTTTTGCTCTACCCTATTTCCTATGTGCATATTATATTATGAATACTTTATGTTATATTGAAACCTTATTTATTTCTCTATCTCTCAAGTGATGATGCATGTGTTCATTTTATTCTATTTATACATAGGAGAATCTCTTGATCTTGGTCTATCACCTCTATTATATTAGATTTTTTATTTTTTTTGTAATTTATATCCCTTTTTCTTTTAAATGTATAAGTATTTAAAGGAAGGTAAGAATTAAAAATCATATCCAATAAGAATTTGACCTTAGAAAATATTATATGTTTCTTTGTGAATCTCTTCCCAAACTCATAGAGCTTATTGATAATGTTTCTCTATGTGAGGTGTGAGTGGCAGGTGCATCTGTCTATTACAATAAATTACCATGATATTTTTAGCAGATAATATATTAAATTTAATTTATTTGACCTACTAGTTCCTTGCTCTTATTCATAAAGTGTAGGCGCACAAATGATAAGAGGACAAAATAGATGGTATAAAATTATGAAGTATTCACAAACTATTCACAAGATCATCAAAACATACAATTTTTAACCATACTTTACCAAATAGTACACTAGTGAGTACTATAAACAAGTTCTATAAGAATGAGATTGACTAGTTGTAACCATTGGTAATAAGCCTAGTAAATAACATTTACCGCTACTAGACACCACCATCATCAAAGAGGAGTAGTCTAGGAAATGAAATTAAAAATTTCAAAATATGGTATGTTCACAATGTTTCTCTAAGCCCTCCTCTTACTATGGTCATTATAATTGACACATATTATAATGAAACCAAAAATAACATAAAATTTATTTATGTCAATAGACCCTATCTTCTATGTGTTGGCCATGATGGTGACTATCATGTCCACCATTGAATTAACCTCCATATAAAATAGTCATATATGTGTTGAGTTGGGGGGCACTTGCAACCCCACATCACCATGAATCCATTTTGTTTTCTCATGGGCCCTCCACAAATCACATCATAAATTAAACACAAAAGTTCCTTCTTGATGAAGTTTTACCAATGATGCCTAACTTGTCCCACTAAGGCTCATGGCGGAAAAGTTCATTATGATCTAAAATTTCCAACCCTATATTTTCTAATTTTCCAGCAATAATAAGGATATTCCTTTTTTAAAATTCACAAAAAAAATGATACTAAAATAGGTACCTAGTGATAAAATAACAAAATATGCTAAATTGGGACCCCCTAAAATTTCATGAGACCAAAAGCATTGAGGTTATTCCATATCTACCATGGTTTTCCCTACAGAATATTTCTTTAGAACATAACCAATTATGTCATCCTCTCTTTCTAGTGCAATAAAAAATATTCACCTATTTTTACAATGTTGTCAATGGCTTAGAGACCTTTTTTGTGTATGAAAAATTTCCCATGACTTCTTTACCATATGCAGGTAGTTAAATAATACATGAAATTTTTCTCTCTACTTCATCAATCATGTAAACTGACCTCTCATTTATGTTGCATCAATACCAAAAAATAAAAATAGAGAAGGAACTAGATTTTTTCAAAAAAAATAATAAAAGATAAATTGTGGTTCCAAAAAACTGTAAAATCAATCCAATAGTTAGGAAATTCATTTTGTTTATAAAATTAATTGTATTGTTGTCAAGATAATAAAGATGAAATCATCAATGAATATTTTCCTTCAAGCAATAGATTCATTGTGACATAGTGAGATCCTTATAATTCAATTTCAACTAGGGTTTTAGTCCACAACCATAAAAGCAATATTATGAAAATATTCGACAACTATCTCCAAGAAATCAGATTGATTTTAGATCTTCCATATAAGGGAAACCACCTGTTGTGGCTGATCCACAACACACCCCAAAATTGGGGACCCACCTTTTTTGCATGCTTTCAAAGAAGACCGCAGTGGCCCAGATGCTAAAAAAATCAAAGGAAGAGCAAAATATAGCAAGAAAAAGAAAGTGTCACGATATCGCGACATGTTGCTCCATCGCGACCAGAAATGAAAAGTTGTCGCGATATCGCGACATGTTGCTCCGTCGCGCCGAAAATGAAAAGTTGTCGTATTGCGACATGTTGCTCCGTCGCGGCCAAATGAAAAGTTGTCACGATTTCGCGACATGTTGCTCCGTCGCGACTAAAAATGAAAAGTTGTCACGATTTCGCGACATGTTGCTCCGTCGCGGCTAGAAATGAAAAGTTGTCGCGATTTCGCGACATGTTGCTCCGTCGCGGCTAGAAATGAAAAGTTGTCACGATTTTGCGACATGTCACGTTTTCGGCTAAGAGCAACAGAATGCATCATGAAGAGAAAATGTCGCGATATCGCGACGTGTTGTGAAATCGCGGGTCATAGAAGAGAGAGAAAGACAGAATGGAAAATTGTCACGAAATCGCGACATGTCACAAAATCACGGTCAAACCAGTCAAACAGGGCAAGGCACTAAAGTTGTCGTGATATCGCGACATGTCACGTTTTTGCGACCTGAAGCAAGTTAATACGAAATGAAAAGATGTCACGATTTCATGACATGTAGTGGAAATACAAGTAGTAGAAAGATAGAAAAGCGTCACGATTTCATGACGAAAAGCAGCCAAGTGGTACGAAAGATGAAAAGCGTCATGATTTCATGATAGAAAGCAGCAAGATAGCTCTAGATGAAAAGCATCACGATTTCACGACAGAAGCAGCCAAGGGGTACGAAGATGAAAGGCATCACGATTTCACGACAGAAAGCTGCCAAAGTGAAAGGAATGAAAAGGTGTCACGATTTCGTGATAGAAAGCTGCCAAAGTGAACAGAATGAAAAAGTGTCACGATTTCGTGACATGTCACGTTTTTGTGGCCAGTAAAGCAAAACACAGCGAAAGAGAAAAACGTCATGATTTCGCGACAGGTTGCATTTGCTCAGCTGTTGACATAAAAATGTCATGATTTCGTGACATGTCTCATTTTTGCGGTGCATGAAGGCGGACAAGGCTGTTGACAGGAAAATGTCGCGATATCGCGACATGTCTCATTTTCACGGTGAAAGAAGAAAAGCTAAGCTGCATACATAAAAACGTCACGATATCGCGACATGCTATTTTTGGTCATGATTTACAGGGGGCCATTATGAAACATGCAGAAAAGCGTGGAACACGTGGCATAAAGGTGTAAGGGCTACAGAAGCGTTATAGGTCACAGAGAAGATCAAGCGTCTCGATGTCGAACATAAAGTCAAAAACAATGAAAAGGCGGGGAAGGTGAAACGAAGCGATCTGGGAGATGAAGCGAAGCGTCACAGGGCGAAACAGAGAGCATTGCCAAAAAGTATAAAAGCAGAAGCATAGATTGGTACAAGGGTCAAAAAACCACTACGGGTAGAGTTGCAGAGCCAAAGGCAATAAGCCATTCTGGGCCTGCTTTTGTGGTGTTTTTCTTCCACTTTGTCTGGATATTTCCTTTACATTGGACTAGGTAGGAAATTGTTGTAAGCAGAGTTGCAGTGCTGAAGGCTAGAGGGCCATTCTGGGCCTGCTTTGAGGCTATTTTCTTCCATAGACTGGGTTTGGGAAACCAGAGATTCTGTTGTTGTATAATGACCAATTTTTAATACAAAAAATTCAGAGAGTTGCACCTCATTGGCAAGAAAGAAGGAGTTATTTTCTGCATGCAAGATTGAATGTTTATCTTTCCCCTTTTCAGATTTCTAGGCTTATAGGTGAAGTTTAATGCAAGTTCTCTTGGTTGCTTCATGCGAATGTCTAAATCTGAAAAATCACAGTAAAACCCTGGAGACCAAGCACCTAACTTACCTGGATTGTGCGAGTTTTGCAGGTTCAATAGGTTAGGTTGCATGCATGAAAACCTCATTAGCTTCGGTTTTGTCAAGATAGGATAGCATCACTCGAATGCACTTTTTATTTTTCTTTCACATTTTATTTTCATTTTTTTTCTGCACTTTATTTTCATTTACAAGCATTAAAATAAAAAAATAAAAATCAAAAAATTCCAAAGTCCGAAAATAGAAAATTTCCATTTCAAGGCCAGAATTTCATTTTTCAGTTTTGTTTTTCATTCATGAGCCGATGATGATATTCCCTTCATGAAAATTCCAATTTCATTGAAGGAGTTATGTTTTATGACATTTCATCAATTTCCATTTTGAAGTTACAACATGGTCATATAAGGATCAAATCACATTTGCTTTATTCGGGTTCAACGAACAATCATTAAAGTTTCACAATAAAATAAACCAACATTGCCCCTTGTTTTCAGTTACTTGCAACCACTAAGGTGTTCCAAGCATTTAAATTGAATATCTTTATTTGAGATTATTAATACACATATACAAATGCTAACATAGCGGAGACCTTGGAGAAATTGTTTATTTAATTTCTTTGCAAGAGAGGATTTAGAACCCAAATCCTATCGGAGAGTGTGTTTTCACAATCGGGTGAAAATACCACTCAACATATTGGCGCTAGAAGGAGGGTTGGATGGGTTTATTTTAGTGAGATTTAAAATTTTTGTATATTTCATGCCCTACTGATTGTTATCTTTAGTCTTCTAACACCACTCAACAGATTGGCGCTAGAAGGAGGGCATGAAAAGGTTTATTTTATCATGATTTTAGATGCTATAGGTTTATAATTGTTTAAGAGCTTTACATTGCTAAATATTTCAAGTCCATTTGATTAGCATCTTCGGCCTCCTCTAACACCACTCAACAGATTGGCGCTAGAAGGAGGGCCTGAATGGGTTTATTTCACGGTGATTTAAGTGCTATAAGGATTTAAATTTTGAATATTTCATGCCCTGTTAATTGTTATCTTTACTCCTCTAACACTCGACAGACTGTTAAAAGGAGGGCCTGAATTGGTTTACTTTTTCTATTTATGTTAAACAATTCAGGTATGTTGTATATCATTCTAACGTTTTTGATTGTTCATACAGAAACAATGTGATTTGATTTAATTTTGAAAATTTTGGTTTTGACTAACAAAGTGTTGTTTCATGCAATTACTTTTCATTTGATTTTAATGAATACATCTCTTAGTTGATGCTAACTTGATTTTTTTTTATACATTGCAGGTTGAATATTCAACAGATTTGGTTCTAAAGTTACATTCTAAGTTTCACTAATGGCAACATTTGAGGAGCAAATTGTATCCCTAAGAGCTGAAATAGCATCTCTAAGAGAAAGAATGGTATCTACAATGGAGGATCATTATAAGGGTTTGTCTATACATGTGATACCCTATCAAATTCCTAAAATGTTATTGGATTTTTTACGGTGTTTTAATCAAGAGGTGCCACTAGGATACTTGCAAAAACTACATGTCTACAAGAATACATTATGTCAATTCCAGATTTTCTATGAGGAGGTAGCTTGTAAGTTATTTGCATACATTTTGGATGATAAACCATTCTTTTGGTATAGCCAACTACCCATGGAGGTTAGGACTTCTTGGATACAACTAGAAGCAGCCTATCTTTATCATTTTGGTAATCAAGTTGACTTAGAAATCTTGAAAAATCAGTTTACCTCCATATGTAAAGAGCCTAATGAATCCTTGAGTCAATTCAATGGAAGATTTCGTGAGTTGCACTCCCAAATGTGGGAAAATTTTAACACATTAGAAGAGGAAGCCATGGAAGTATACCTAGGAGCCATACACCCCACACTTGCTTCACTCATTGAGGAAAAATGAGTGGTTTGTCTCTAGAGAAAATCCATGAGATCTTAGAAGAGATAGAACGACAAGGTCTTGAAGAAGAAAAGGCACAACATGTTCACATGAGAGATTGTTCTTTTGATGCCAACCTACACCAACCATCAAACATAGCACCCTCCACTCCAATGATATCTAAGGTAAATGATCAAGGGGATGAATTTGAATATCCAAATTTTACAACCACCTTAGATGTAGTCCACGAGGAGGTGCAAATTGCTAAGCCAACATCCGCTAGTGAGGATTATGCAGAAATGATCTCATTCATAGAGATACACGATTATCCGGATGAAGGGGTTCTAAATTCAACAATGTTTGATATATGTGATAGGACGGAACCCACCATAGAATTGAATGAAGTGGTTGAAAGTGAAATTGGAAGAAAATCAATAAATAAATTTGAAGATATGATAGAATTTCACCACTTGTTCTTGGAAGATACTATTGATGAGATGTGTAAAATTAACAATCAAGAAATTCTTCACCCTCCAAATTATGATAAAATTGAATCATGGGTTACTAATTTGGACGATGATAGCCTTACAAATTTGAATTCAAGAAATGACCCACTTTTGGAAATAATTGAACCATCTAAGGAAGGTGAAGATGAATTTGATGAGAAACACATTGATGAATTGGAGGATGTTGAAGAAGTAGTTGAACGTCACCACTTGATTTTGGAAGAGGATTATTATGATGCTTGGAAGAAGTGGGAAGACTACACTCTCTCCAAAACTACTAATGAAACTTGTGTGCCAATTGATATACAGGACAACATAATTGCCTACTCAAAGGAAGATATTACAACTCCTGTACAATTTGAGGATGTTTTGGAAGAGGGTTTCAAATCTCATCAAATTTTGGAAGATTATAATGATCCTATTGCCAAGGACAAAGAAGAAAAAGAATTTATGAATGAATCAAAAGATCATGCCACAAACATCATGGAATTTCATGCCATGGATTTGGATGACAATTTTTACAATGGTTGGGGGAGATATGATAATGCATTCTTTTCTCACATCCCTATAGATGAAACTCATATTTCACTTGATATGCAGGATGTTGAAATTTCTACATCATACGAAGATCTCATATTCACAAGATTTGAAAAGGGGACAAAATTTGATCATGTTGAATATAAATTCATTGAAGGTGCGGATACAAGTTTGCATGATGATTTTGAGGATTCAAATGAAGAGATACCATGGATAGTGAACAAAGAATTGGAACCAAATGACAAAGAGATTGATCAATTGGAAGCAACTCAAATGAAGGATCATCAAGATGAGTCATGGGACATACACTTTGACCAAAAACATTTGAGGGTTGAAAAGGATGGGCATGTTTTCAATTGGGTGCCCAATTTTGGTATGTTTGATGAACAAGTAATCAATGAAGAATATGAAGACCATGAGGTAAAAGAGGGAATTACAAATCCCCATCAAATTTTGGTAAATAAAAATGTTCAAAAGGTAGAGTCTAACCTTTTGTGTTCAAACATCCAAGATTTAGGTGAAAATTTGCATGACCATGTTTTGAATTTGATTGATGTTTATGATGAAATGTCATTAAAGGTGAATGAAAAACAGGGTATGATTTCTAATCACACCTTTGATAACATTGTTTTAATGAATGAAAAAGAAGTTGATGCACTTGAATTGTTAAATCAAATTCATCAACAATTACTAATTGAATCTAGGGTAAAAACTTTTAATGATCCTAATTTAGTAAATATCCTAGATGCTTGCAAACTTGTTGCACAAATTTGATTGGCCTACAAATTTGGAAAATGATTTGGCTTTAAAATTTTTAGAAATAGGCTCTTGCTTACAAAGTCTCATTTTGGATAAAGAGAGCCTAATTCTAAATCATGAATGGAATTATGAGGTTTATACCTTAAATAATAGACAAGAAAGAATTGAAAATCAATCATTGTCTAATCAATTTGAAAATTTGAATCTCACCTATGAGAATACTAATGGAACTAAATTTAATTGGTGGGGTGAGAGAGGAAAGTTGAAGTGGGTTGCATTGTTTGGTCTAGTCTTGTTTTTGTTGGATTCCCACAACATTTGGCATGCATATCATGTTATATTTTTGTTGAAATGTTCTAATCATGTTTGGGATCCAGGAAAGTGATAATCCAAGCTTTGCATCATCTTGTATTATATTGTACATTTGTATATAGATTTTGGTTTTTGGTTTTGGTTTGTGTTTTCAAGTTTCCTTTTAGGAATTGCTATTTGGATTTGGATTTAAGTTGTGTGTTGGTCCTTTGGACATGTTTGGTTTGTTTATGAAAAAAAATAAAAAATTGTTTTTTGAGATGTCAACTTATGCCTAAGATCAGGAGAATATGAAACATTGGAATTGTGTTGTAGAAAGCTCCACAAGTAACACAAACATTTTAAATAATATCGTTTGAATCTTGTGATGCATGAAGTTGTCAGTTTTACACATTATGGTAAAGTAGATGATATATTCCATCCACATTTCAAAAGAAGCAGTGCATTCATATCTCATGTCACATTCCACATTGCATATACATGTCATCTCAAGTTACATTTTCATTTCATGTGCAATCATTGAGAAGGTGTCGAATCCTCTTAGGGTTATTACATAACATATATTAAAAGGATCCTAAGGTTGGGAACTGATGCCCAAACTATCTTGAACCAAGCACATTCTATGCACATTAAAAAGGAATCTTGAGCAAAATGGTCAAAACCATACTTGGATGAAAAGGTGAGGTGAAAAGAATATTTCATGTCTGTCCTATCATGCAACATAATCCTTGAAAAAGTGGTTTTTACCACTCCCATCAAGCTTAAAGCCTAAAACCGGAGTAGTAAGGATAGGGTTAAATCCTCATCGAACTTAGGTTGAGGATCCAACTCCCCAAAGCTCTGATTTGACCTACATGGAGTAGTAAGGATAGGGCATAATTCTCATCTCGCCTAGGTTGAGAATCCGATTCCCCAAAGCTTCCATTTTTCCCATTTCATCATAAAGCTTGGATTGGAAGGATCGTACTACATGTCCTCTGCAAAGGATGGGTAGTCATCCCAAAGGTCCAAGAAATAAAAATAAAATTAATATTTTTCATCTTTCATCTTGGATTGGAAGGATCGTACTACATGTCCCTAGCAAGGATGGGTAGTCATCCCAAAGGTCCAAGAAATAAAAAAAAAATATTTTCCATTTCATCTTAATATTGGATTGGAGGGATCGTACTACATGTCCCTAGCAAGGATGGGTAGTCATCCCAAAGGTCCAAGAAATAAAAAAAAAAAGAGAAAGAGAATGAATGAAGCCAAGTCATGGATTATGGGGTTAAGTATGCTCATGCGTGGCAACATGTCTTGTCTAAAAGCAAGACCACCGATTGCTCATATGGATAGACTAGCCTCGACCATTTCATCCATAACTGAGTTAAATTATTTTGTTCAAGATGAGGTAATGAACTCCAAATCAGAATAGTAAGGATAGGGTTAAATTCCCATCTCGCTTAGGTTGGGAATCCTATTCCCCAAAGTTCTGATTTCACTTACACTTGCACATGGGTTCAAGATGGTAGTGACACATAACCAACTTTGGGATCTAGTAAATTAATTCAGTAGACATATATTTGGTCCTAAGAGGGTTTGACAACTTTAATATGTTTGTTCATGATATTAGAAGGTTTGAGCCTTTGCAATGCAAGTTGTTATATCTTTAGCATCTTCATCATGCATTAAATCCTGCACAAATTATTCATAGCCTTGCATACAAATCATAAGTGAAACTGACAATGGAATGTTGATCAAGTTCAAGCGATAGGGAATGAAAACACATTGCACACACCGAGCTGATACTTAATGATTCTGATGTTTCATGTATTTCTGATCTATCGGTATTAGTTTATCCTTTATGTGCTGACGCTTGTATCTAAGCTTCTATATTTCAGGTTGGGTTCTCACCAAAATGCTCAGGAGCATTTGACAATAGAGTCACCATTTGTTGTGGCTGATCCACAACACACCCCAAAATTGGGGACCCACCTTTTTTGCATGCTTTCAAAGAAGACCGCAGTGGCCTAGATGCTAAAAAATCAAAGGAAGAGCAAAATATAGCAAGAAAAAGAAAGTGTCGCGATATCGCGACATGTTGCTCCGTCACGACCAGAAATGAAAAGTTGTCACGATATCGCGACATGTTGCTCCGTCACGGCCGAAAATGAAAAGTTGTCACGATATCGCGACATGTTGCTCCATCACGACCAGAAATGAAAAGTTGTCACGATTTCGCGACATGTTGCTCCGTCGCGGCTAGAAATGAAAAGTTGTCGCGATTTCGCGACATGTTGCTCCGTCGTGGCTAAAAATGAAAAGTTGTCATGATTTCGCGACATGTTGCTCCGTCGCGGCTAGAAATGGAAAGTTGTCACGATTTTGTGACATGTCGCGTTTTCATGGCTAAGAGCAGCAGAATGCATCATGAAGAGAAAATGTCACGATATCGCGACGTGTTGTGAAATCGTGGGTCATAGAAGAGAGAGAAAGACAGAATGGAAAATTGTCATGAAATCGCGACATGTCACAAAATCGTGGTCAAACCAGTCAAACAGGGCAAGGCACTAAAGTTGTCGCGATATCGCGAGATGAAGTCGTTTTGGAAAAGAATGATATGAAATGAAAATATGTCATGATTTCATGACATGTGGGAAATGAAGAGTAGCAAATGATAAAAGCGTCACGATTTCACGACGAAAAGCTGGCAAAGTGGTACGAAGATGAAAAGCGTCATGATTTCGTGACAGAAAGCAACAAGATAGCTATAGATGAAAAGCGTCATGATTTCATGACAGAAAGCAGCCAAGGGGTACGAAGATGAAAGGCATCATGATTTCACGATAGAAAGCTGCCAAAGTGAAAGGAATGAAAAGGCGTCATGATTTCATGACAGAAAGCTACCAAAGTGAATAGAATGAAAAAGTGTCACGATTTCGTGACATGTCGCATTTTCACGACCAGTAAAGCAAAACACAGCGAAAGAGAAAAACGTCATGATTTCGCGACAGGTTGCATTTGCTTGGCTATTGACATAAAAATGTCACGATTTCGTGACATGTCTCATTTTTACGATGCATGAAGGCGGACAAGGCTGTTGACAGGAAAATGTCACGATATCGCGACATGTCTCATTTTCGCGGTGAAAGAAGAAAAGCTAAGCTGCATACATAAAAACGTCGCGATATCGCGACATGCTATTTTTGGTCACGATTTACAGGGGGCCATTACGAAACATGCAGAAAAGCGTGGAACACGTGGCATAAAGGTGTAAGGGCTACAGAAGCGTTACAGGTCACAGAGAAGATCAAGCGTCTCGATGTCGAACATAAAGTCAAAAACAATGAAAATGCGAGGAAGGTGAAACGAAGCGATCTGGGAGATGAAGCGAAGCGTCACAAGGCAAAACAGAGAGCATTGCCAGAAAGTATAAAAGCAGAAGCACAGATTGGTACAAGGGTCAGAAAACCACTACGGGCAGAGTTGCAGAGCCAAAGGCAATAAGCCATTCTGGGCCTGCTTTTGTGGTGTTTTTCTTCCACTTTGTCTGGATATTTCCTTTACATTGGACTAGGTAGGAAATTGTTGTAAGCAGAGTTGCAGTGCTGAAGGCCAGAGGGCCATTCTGGGCCTGCTTTGAGGCTGTTTTCTTCCATAGACTGGGTTTGGGAAACCAGAGATTCTGTTGTTGTATAATGACCAATTTTTAATACAGAAAATTCAGAGAGTTGCACCTCATTGGCAAGAAAGAAGGAGTTATTTTCTGCATGCAGGATTGAATGTTTATCTTTCCCCTTTTCAGATTTCTAGGCTTATAGGTGAAGTTTAATGCAAGTTCTCTTGGTTGCTTCATGCGAATGTCTAAATCTGAAAATTCACAAGTAAAACCCCGTAGACCAACACCTAACTTACCTGGATTGTGCGAGTTTTGCAGGTTCAATAGGTTAGGTTGCATGCATGAAAACCTCATTAGCTTCGGTTTTGTCAAAATAGGATAGCATCAAGCTGAATGCATTTTTATTTTCATTTTTCTCTTTGCATTTTATTTTCATTTTTTTTTGCACTTTATTTTCATTTACAGGCATTAAAATAAAAAAATAAAAAAACAAAAAATTCCAAAATCTGAAAATAGAAAATTTCCATTTCAAGGCCAGAATTTCATTTTTCAGTTTTGTTTTTCATTCATGAGCCGATGATGACATTCCCTTCATGAAAATTCCAATTTCATTGAAGGAGTTATGTTTTATGGCATTTCATCAATTTCCATTTTGAAGTTACGTCGTGGTCATATAAGGACCAAATCACATTTGCTTTATTCGGGTTCAACGAACAATCATTAAAGTTTCACAGTAAAATAAACCAACATTGCCCCTTGTTTTCAGTTACTTGCAACCACTGAGGTGTTCCAAGCATTTAAATTGAATATCTTTATTTGAGATTATTAATACACATATATAAAATGCTAACATAGCGGAGACCTTGGAGAAGTATTGTTTATTAAATTTCTTTGCAAGAGAGGATTTAGAACCCAAATCCTATCGGAGAGTGTGTTTTCACAATCGGGTGAAAATACCACTCAACACCACCAAAATATTTTTGATGAGTAATGGAGATTCACACCCACTTTCAAGCCATGTTCGATTTATCTTGATATTTTCTAAAAATAAATAGAATCAACACATTCCCTAAGATAAATCAATAAATTATAGAAAACACAACTCAATATGAAGGGTTTTCATAGAAACAAAGTCAATATCACTAATAAAAAGAATAAGCATTGCATTTTACCCTAATTCAAGTTCAATGAATAGTTTCTAAAGTTAATTATTACAATAATACCATAAACCCACATATATAAGGTGCATAAGGACCCATAGGACTATACAATAAATATAACACAAAAGTTGGTCATACTATAAGTGAAGCTTAACATCACATATTTCAACAAGACATGCTAGTCAATGGTCCTAGGTCAAGTTTGGAATCATGAGTGCATCTTGCAATGAAAATAAATATATATATATGAAATGGTAAAAAGGTCTCATATATGAAGTGAGTGAGAGGAACTTGAAACTCTTATTTCTATATATCTAACATCTAAATCAAAATTCTATAGTTGTGCTATGTACTATCCATATTTTATGAGAGATAAAATAGATTTTAATGAGTTTTAGTCAATTATCCTTACCTAAAATTATGGCCAATAAGAGATTTAATATTTTCCAAGGGATGGATAGACACACCATCTATAGTCAATATTAAGGTAAGAGCTAAAAGGACACATCAAAATACTACGTCAAATACTAATAAAAATAATTTATATATATAAGAACCATCTAACCATAAGCCAACAAAAGAATCACAATATTTAGGTTGACTTTACCATATAAATACCATGATATTATGCAAACAAAGGAAAATAAAATTATCTTGCACACCCATATATTTCTAGTAGGGGTAACAATATGTATGAATATAAGTTACATCATGTTAAATATCTTTATGCCATACCTTCAAATATTAAGCCATAAGCTCATATCAAGGAGGAATGAGATGATGACAGATGAAATCCTTCCAACACAACTCTATGATGCCTTAAAAAGGTAATATACCAAAAGTAATTATTATCAAAATGTAAAATTTTATATTAAAATTTTATGAAAAATAACAATATAAAATTCTTAAAAAAATGATCTAGGTGTAAAAATCCACAAAAATGTTGAATTGATGTCCTTGATATTTTCCATATATTTACAAAATTCCAATTGCTCTATAGTTCTTGATAGTTGTTCCTATAAAATTGTTCTCTAGAATTCAAATAAATAGTTAATCCTTGATCCTATGACCTTTTGGAGAGTTGAGGGAACCAACAAACTATATTTATTTTATGTTTTTAAATAGTTCTCTACAATGCACTAAAATATACCCAAAATTACTTCAATTTTTAGGATAATTTAATAAAATTGAATACCATCCTTAGTCCTATGGATTCCATATACTTTATCCCATCATATATAATATTTATCTGATAAAGAATGTAGAAGGGTGAAGGAAATATATAGCTTAGGATAAATTTCAAAAATGAGGTGGGGATTTTTTAAAAAATTTAAAAGTCTAAACCACATAGTGGTATCACAACAATATTGTGACAATTATGCATGTATCACCTAGAAAGATTCAAACCTAGTTCTAGTACTTAAAATTCAAGGTATCTAACTCATTAAGCTCATGTCATTTGATTAAATGTTAAGAGTCATCAATGGGATTTGAACATTCTTCACATCCAACCACTTGTCCTAAATCTCATGGGCTAAATATTAAGCCTAATCCATGAAATAATATGTGAAAATCTTCACTCCCAATTATTTACCCTAAACTTTATGGATTATGCAACATTTATGTCAACCAAAGTAAAAAATGTAATAATAATTGGATTATTGATACATACTATAATATTGATTTATTAACAATATTTATTAAAAAAAGTCTTTCTTATAAACTATGTTTTAATTTGATTTGCATTATCACAAATATTTGATATAAATATTATCAACAATATATGCATATATGTATATTTATGTATAGTTGCTAAAAACGTTTACATAGAATATTATTATAAAATATATATTTTATCAATCATTATTAATATTATTAAATGTAAATATTAATGTTAATTAGTATGTATTAATAGATTAATTATAAAAGTAAATATTTTTTTATGCAAAAAAAATTTAATATGGAAAAAAGTTTTCCCTTTACCTTTGAATGTGTTTTATAACAAATTTTTTAATCCCTCATACTATAATTATTACCAAACTATTAGTGTGTAATGTAAAAGAATGACTATATATATATATATATATCATACCACAATAATTACCAACCTATCAGTATATAATATGGAAAAGTATTTTCAGCAACAGTATTAATCATTTAACATAAATTATATTATGTTAACAAATCATCAAGAAAATAAATCGTTAAGTGTAGGCCTTGCTTACATGCTAGTGAATTTTATATAAGTATTGTACTTGCTATTTATGGTGATTAACACTTGTTTTCACACAAAGAATAGGAACAAGGAACTCTTGGATACAAAAAGTTTTTAATAAAAAATACTACTAAATAAGGTTTATGAAAAGTATGGATATCAAACTACCCAATATTTATATTTGTGTTGTATCTATATTTGTGTTGTGATATTTACATATAATATATAAGCATGTGTTTTTGCTATCTACATATAATATATACATACCTTACCTTTTTAGAAATCCTCAATTATTTATCTAAGTTATTTTCTATGATTTTAATTATATTTGGTTTAAATTTGAAGCCCAAAATTTATTTATATGGCTTTTTTATGATTTTAAATTTTCCCATACAAGAGTCGTAGGGATCCTTAATAAAATATAACATATTTACTTATATTATCTATTATTTTTTTAATAATATATTAATTAATAAAAATTCAACTATCTTTTAATAAGTAGTATTGTACAAACTTAATGGTGGCAGTTGTATTGTACCAAATTTAAAGGTAGTATATTGTAGGGAAGTTTTTTTTTTTTAATTAATTGAAAACAAATTTGTAAGGTTGTTTTGGTTTGAGAAATTTAGTAGTATTGTACAAACTTAATGGTGGCAGTTGTATTGTACCAAATTTAAAGGTAGTATATTGTAGGGAAGTTTTTTTTTTTTAATTAATTGAAAACAAATTTGTAAGGTTGTTTTGGTTTGAGAAATTTTGTAAGGTTATCTTGGTCTAAAAAACTGGATCAGGGTTTTACATCATCAAAATTATTGGAGAGCCGTACTGGATTTTAGATACATAATGTATATTTGGTAAAGTGAAAATTCAAACCAAAATACTTGCATCACCTATCACCTGGTTATGTTGTAGTAAAGTTAAAATTTTCATCCAATTTTATTTTTGTATGTGGGCTTCCTAGCAAAGTCGATGTATTTGATATAAATAGTAGGCATATCCACTATAGGGACATGTCCTTTGTACATTCAAAATGATGAACCTCACTTGTTTAAAATATTTTTATGATATGGTGTTATTCATCAAATCTTATCTTATTTTATATAATTTAGGGTGAAACTTACCATTTTTACGTTATTTTTATCTAATATTTTATTAATGTATTATTCATAATTTTTTATTGTGATGTCCTGATACCAATAGAAACAACAACTAGTATTTTTTACATTAAAAATAGATTCTTCTCCTTTTAGCATAACTATGTTTGATTGTTAGTGGACACAAAAACATTATAATTATAAATTATTAATGTGTGACCCAGATGATAACGGATGGAATGTTTATTAAAAATATAAATGATAAATTGTTAATATGTTAATTATTTTCTTTTAAATATTTAAGATAATGTATTTTCTCAAATATTAGTGGGGTAAATTCTTTAGAAGTATAAATAATTAATGAATGACCCAAACAATAATTATAAAATGTTTATATATAATATTAATTTTAGCTAAGAAGTATGATAATTGATAGGGCTTATATATTTGATCATGTTTCATGCAATGTTTAGTTGTAAGTTTGGTTGGATAGGTCTATTTAGTTAGTTCAATTTAATTTTCTAAATGATTTTTCAAGCTATTCTTAAACATGTTGGCATAATATATGTTACAATTTATTTGATGCTATGTCTATATCACTTGATATTGGAAACCTTCAATTTTACTCTAATATCAATTTTTTGGTTGTTGCACTTACTCCAAATTTTGTTGCAAAAGTTGCTAAGAATGAGGAAGAAAAAATAAAATTACATAAATGCAAATCTAGTTGGCAGCTATGACCAAGATGTCTTAATAGACTATATCTCCAAGTTGAATGACAATATTTTATTCATTAAAAATATGGAAAATGATAATGTTCTTCTTATACAACATATTAAACATCAATATGAATGATGATATTTTGAAAGGTGACACTATTCATAAACCATTCTAAAATATATAGCTTCAGCATGGTATATATATCTAATACCTATTGTTATTTTAGGTATAATTGTACTTAGTTTAACACCATTTCAATAGCAAAATATATGATTTGTGACAATATAAGACCTAAATGGCAAATTTTTGATGTCATATGCAATATTTTTACTTCTACATATACAATGTAAAAAGAAGAAAGTCCATTTTCTTACTCATTTACTTCTCAATATTTTTTGGCATCTTGTAATTCAATTTTACTAAATTTGAGCATAAACAAAATTATACCTTACATAGAGAATGGTTTCACTCTATAGAAATATTTACAAAAATTAATCACCCAAACTGTTAGATATGTTTCCATCACATTAAAGCATAAACTACCACCACATTCCTTGTAAATCAAGACAAAACTCATAATATCCCATAAAACTATCTATATTTATAATACCTTCTTGATTGAAATGTATTCAAAATATTGTTTAGGCACATGGAATCTGAATTAATTAGTGTGTTATTCAACCCCACTATAAGAGCAATATCACCAATAGTAAAACATTTATATGCAAAAAAAAGTTTGAGTATTAAATTAGCCTCATTTTTTGACTTCAAGGATGAAGCGAACCCCTCTAAATCTTTACTTCTTCAAGAACTATGTCCACATGTAATCTTCCATATGTCTAATGATGAATAATTTTAAACTCTAAATAAAAGGTATATGGTTAAAATCCTCTAAGGGTAGAGTTGTATACCATGATTTTCTAATACAAGTATGGTTGGATAACCATATATTAAGAAAACAATATCCTCTATGATGATATTTCTATATGACCTATGTGTTATATTTTGATACAACATGCAATGGGATATAACAATCACAAGATGTAGAATAATATGAAATAAAGTAAATCTATGAGATGATTGAAGTATGATATAAATAGGAATGTCATAAATGAATACAATGTAGCTATGGATGAAATGGATACTCCATGAACAAACTACTGGCCTACATTACACCCATCACCAATATATAGTATCTACACAACACTATGCTACTACCTATGAATATGCTTTGAGCTTCTATATTCATCTTGTTACAATGAGGCCCTTTTTATATAGGAAGATAGGTTCCTTGGCTAACACTATACCTAGTTGTTCAAGGGACATCTTGCACATATATAGCTTGCACATTGACACTTGTGCATTTATTACATTGCATGAAGTAACTATATAAATTCCCCCTAATGTATTCTAATGTCCTATGTATGTACCTAGGAAGGTACATTTACATGTCCCAAATGATGTAATATAATCTATTTCTAACACCTCCTTATATTACATTATTTGGGTATTGAATATTTTAGTCTTCAATATGGATCTTCTTCTTCATCTTGAACTTTGTATTCTTCCTCTGCATTTTTTGTAATTTGATAAAGCAAATATTTAGTGTATTTGTAATGTGTTACATTTTTTGATAGATATTTCACCTCGTATTCTTCTATAGGTTCTTCCAGTTCTTCAATTTTTTCTATCCTCTAAAATAGGTGTTCTTTCTTCTATTTTGATATTACAGTTGAGTATATTTGGTTGGTCATTGAGATTACTTCTAACGAGGATTCCTTTGATATTGTCATGGTTGAAATTGATTCCCATTGTTCATTTGATTTCCTTGGTTCTAGTTTTTTGGATTGTATTTGCAATAGCTAGTGTTATATCTTTTCTTTCTGCATATCTAATAATACCATATTTTTTATCCTCTTGCCGATGAAGCAATATTTCCCTATGAATTATCTTTTGATTCCAATGAAGTGTTAGTTATCTCATATTTCACAGTGTTTTCCACTTTATATTCCTTAAGTATATTGACTAGGTCATCAAAAAAAGTATCTTTACTTAAGACTTGTAAATATGTGACCAAATGCTTATTGTTATCTGGAAGTGCTCTCATGTTTACTTGAGTAAGAATTTCATATTTAGGTTCTTGTCTGAGGGTTAGTAGTTTCCCTTTAATATTTGCTACCTTCCTTAGAAATAATTCTATGCTTTCCCCACTACTCATTTTAAAGGAATGTAGGTGTGTTTGAGTATGAAGAATGGTGGATTAATTCTTTCCATTGAATATTTTCTCTAAGCTTTTCCAAGATTCAGTGGATGTTTTTGTTGATCTGATCTAAGGTTGTATTTTCATAAATGATAGCAAATGTTATTATAATTAGAGATTTTGAATTATTTTCTTGAAACTTTAGAATCTGTGTATCACCTATTTCGGGCCTTTTTATTGATCCTATGACTATATACTAGAGTTTATCATATATCATGATTGATTTTACTTTATTTTTCTAGGAGAAATAGTTTAGACCTTTAAGAAGTTGAGATTCTGTAAGAAAGAATTTGTTTTATGTCATGATGATTCTTCTTCTCCTTTTATAAATTCTCTGGAACCTTTATGAAGCTTTATATTTGGTGGACTTCCTTATGTCTCCCTAGTATATATAATTTTAGGTTTTGTAGAAACCTTATATCTCCCAAATGGATTTAGAAGTTGATAATTTTTGATAAATTCTAATATTACCAAGTTTTGTAGAATTCCTTATGTCTCCCTAATATTTTTTGACATGTAGAAGTGCTTTTATGAAATATAGTTCAATTTTGGATTGATTTTGTAAAGTTTTGAGAATTCCAAAATAAACCTATAGTTCTCCTTATTCCTCCTTTTCAATTATGCACTTTTATCGATTGAAGAGGTTTAATGTTGGATTTCCCCATGTCCTTAATTATGAAATTTTAAGACAAATATTTTGCTAATATTCTAACTTTAGAAAATATTTTATAAACTCCTTTTTAATATCCCTTAGAATTTGATATCTATAATCAGCCAAATAGGAGGACAGACCGACTGGAGCGAAGCACATGAACTAGGGTTTTTGGAGCTAGGGAAAAACTAGGGCATCAGTTGGGTTTCCGAAGATATTTCTGGTTATTGTGGATTTGAAGGCAATATTGCTGCCCCAGGAGGGTCCAATGGGGACACCTTTAGATCCTCTTTTAGAGAGAAATAGCTCTTATGCGGATTTGTTAAAAGATAAATCTCCATCGAAGACTGACGAAGCACAAAGAACTGCATTTAAAATGCTCTTCACGGCTGCTGGCAATAGATCAACATCTCAACGAGTTAATGGATGCTTGCCATAGTCAGAATCTAGGCAAATATTGTCATTGAGCCAAGGATGGTCGAAGAAACAGTCTTATATAGAGCCAATCACAATATGATCTGTAAATTTATGGGTATTCGCCCTACCCTAAATTTTTTGCATTCTTGGGTCTGGCAAAACTGGGAGCCTCGTGGTGAGTACTCTTTATGGTTTATTAGCAATGGGTATTTTATTGTTAGTTTTTCTTCACTGGCCGATAGAAATAGGGCTTTCGAATCATAAGAGAGGAATCATGGTCTGACATGATTATTTTTTCAACCCTAGAGAGTGGTATTTGATCCTCAAAATGAACCCATTGCTATCCTGGTTTGTATCCGTTTGTATACACTTACAATGGATTTTTGGAGTGAGCAGGTTTTGGAAATTATTGGTAATTCCCTTGGAAGACATTTGGGTGTCTCCAAAGACACAATAGAAGGAAACACAACTATTTATGCAAGAGTATGTGTGGAAATGGATCTTAGCCAACCTCTACCGATAGAGGTGGAACTTGAACTTGTAGGACTATCTTGGATTCAACAACTGGATTATGAGGCTCTGCCCTTCAGATGTAGAGTTTGCCACAAATATGGGCATTTGGCCCGATCTTGCCCAAATAATATGAACACAAAAATGGAGGTTCCTCTAGGAATGTCAAATCTTCCTAAGGAGGGTAAGTCAACAATAAACAAAGAACCAACCAATATTTCTCAGGGTAAAGAAGCACAGATATATGGTTTTGAACAACCCAAAAGAAGGAGAAGGCAAAAGAAGAAATATGGTAAAGAGCAAACCCAACTCAAGCCCACCAATAGGTATGAGATATTTAAGACACTAATGGACCAAGAAGAACAATTCATGGAAGGAGTGGATGGGAATAGTGAAAATAATAACATCCATGTTCAAGCTCCTCTTTCATCTCCCACCGTCATAGAGCAGGTAATTGAGCACAATGAGTTATCGCAGTTAGAGAGTGCAAGGGCATTGATAGTGCATAACCAAGAGCAGCCAATAATTAAGGATGTCAGCATGGGAATAGCAGAAAAGAACAAACAAAGGCCAACTTTAGGGATAACTCAGGTGTAAAAGAGATCAAAAAATAACAACTCTCAAGGGGTGGGTAGAAAATCAAATAAGGAATTGCTAGCAGTTCAAGGAGATAAACTGATCACTAGAGGATCGATGAGGCCAATAGATTTTTACTGCTCTCAAGGTAACCAATGATTATACAATCATGGAATGATAGGGGTTTAAACAGTAGAACCCATCAATCTGTTGTTCGAAGACTCTTAGAAAAATGTAAAACAATTTTTTTGCTTATCTAGGAGACAAAAATGTCGTTAGATCTTATGTGTAAAATAGTTAACAAAATTTGGAGGGATGCTAGTCATATGGAAGTGGCTACCTAAGGTGCTTCAGGGGGGATAGTTACTCTTTGGAACTCTCTTGAATGGACTACAATAGAACATATAGCTTGGAGGGGTGTTCTCACATTACATTTTATAAATAATGTCACAACTGAACATGTTTTAATCACAAATTTTTATGGGGCTCAAAACCTAGATGGTCAAAGGCTTCAATGGAAAGTTGTGCATAACATGAGAGTCTCAAGGGAAGATTTAGACTGGATTATGTTGGGGATTTTAATGCTAAATTATCCTCTAGATATCAGGAAGGGGGAACCCCAATTTTGGACCCAGGAGATTGACTTATGATTACCCAAGTCCAGGCTTTACACTTGATGTATATTAAATTCCCTGGAACCAACTATACTTGGACTAATAAGAGGGAGCCACATAGCAGGAAGGTAAAGTTAGACCATTTTTTGGTTTCATAGGAGGTATTTGTAAAATGGAATACAAAATTTCAGATTTTGGAGGGTCCAATTTCAGATCACTTTCCCATTTTGTTGGAAGGAGGGATTAACACAGGGCAGCATCACAAACCATTTAAATTTGAATTTTTTTGGTTACAAAAAGAGGAACTTTGAAAGAAAATTCCACAATGGTGGGAAGAAGGTCGCCCAACATATGGGACAACAATGTTTAGATTCCACAAACAACTTCATTATGTCAAAGATCAATTGAAACAATGGAGGTGAGCTAACAAGACAGACTTCCAGGTCCAAAGAGCTCCTTTGGTGGCCAGATGGGATGAGGTTCAAAAACACTTTAGGGAAGGAACAATTACAGAGTAGCTCAAAGTTGAGTATGATGCCTTGCGTAAAGCGGTTGAGGACATTGACAACCAAGAGGAGACCTACTAGAAACAGAGAGCAAGAACCACTTGGTTATTATAGGGTGATAGAAATACCAAATTTTTCCATCGGACTACCTATGCTAGGAGACAGATGAACAACATGGAAGCTCTTCAAGATGAGAACGAACACTCCTTTGATACACTTCTAGGTATGCATTCCCATTCAATGGATTATTTTTCCAAACTATTTAAGGAAAGTATGGTGCAAGATGAAGAGGCTCAAAATGGCGTTATTGTTGTCATACCTTTTGTTATCTCTGAAGAAGAAAATAAGACCCTCCTTAAACCCATTGATAGAGAGGAACTGAAGAATGTGGTCTTTGGAATGAGCACCAAAAAAAATCTAGGTCCAGATGGCTTTCCAATTGAGTTTTTTTATGCCTTTTGGGATAACTTGGAGGAGGATGTAATGGCTATTATAGAGGAGTCCAGAGGTAGTAAAAGAATGCTTAAATCATTAAATCATACTTTCATTAACTTAATTCCAAAATGGGAGGAGGGGGTACATATTTCAGATTATAGACCTATTACCTTATGCAATGTTATATATAAAATAATCACAAAGGTAATGGCTGAACGGCTAAAACCTCTTTTACATAACATTATCTCCTCAGAGAAAGGGGGTTTTGTAGAGGGTAGGCAGATATTGTATGGTGTGGTTCTAGCTCAGGAGGCAATCCATTCAATGCAATCATCTGGTAATAGAGGAATGTTCATAAAATTAGATATGTCAAATGCTTATGATAGGGTGGAGTGGAGCTTCTTGTCAAAGATGATGGCAGCCTTTGGTTTCTCTCAGGATTGGATAGAATGGGTCATGAGTTGTGTTTCTACTTTGAAATACTCAGTGTTAATCAAGGGTCTTCCCTTGCAACCGTTTGGAGCCACTCGAGGCCTTCGTCAAAGAGATCCTTGCTCTACCTATATTTTTCTCATATTGGCTGAAGGATTAGGTAGACTTTTCTTGAGGAGAAGACAACAAGGTTTGCTAATAGGTATCAATGTGGGTGAGGAAGTTTTGACTCACCTACAGTTTGTGGATGACACAGGATTGGTGGGAGTGGCCAGCTTCAGGAAAGCAAGAATGATCAAAGATATTCTTAATGTCTACCTTAGGGCTACAAACCAAGTCATCAATGATAAAAAATCCAAAGTGGTCTTTTTCAATCTTGATCAAAGGCTTCAGGGTAGATTTTTAGAGATCTTGGGATTCACAAGGACTTCTCTCCCAATGGTTTACTTGGGGGTCCCTTTGCATTTTAAAAAACTAAAAATAGATATCTGGAGGAATCTTTTGGATTGTATCAAAAATAGAATTAATCATTGGTCTCATAAATGGTTAAGCTATGGAGGTAGATTAACTTTTTTATAGTCAGTCATTCAGGCCATGCCAATTTATAAATTCTCTATCTTGGCTGCCCCACATACTATATGGAAAGAGTTGGACAAGATGGCTAGAAAATTTTTATGGGAAGGAGTAAAAGGAGAGAGGAAATGGGCCTTAGTAGGTTGGGACAAAGTAACCCAACCCAAGATAAAAGGAGGTTTGGGACTGAGAAGATCCAAGTTAAATAATAAAGCTTTGGTCGGAAAGTCTGATCTTGGAGGTGGATTTCCCAACCAACTTCCTTATTCAGTAGAATCCTAACTAGTAAATATTTGGGAAATGTAAACCAAAATGAGGTGGGTCATTTCCCTTTGGATGGTACTAGATCCTTAGTGTGGCAGGCTCTCAAGTTAGGATCTCAGGTAGTAAAATATCTATTATTTTGGAAAGTGGGGAGAGGGGAGAAGGCACGATTTTGGACAGATTCATGGGATCAATACCCACCTATCATTGTTGAATTTCCTAAATTGCAACCAATAAAAATAGCCATAGAAACCAATGGATGGGTCTAAATTGAAAGTTATTTCACCACTAGTCAGCTAGGGAATTATAATTTTAAGCAGTTTAAGAAGTTGGATGAGTGGCCAATTTCAATCCCTCCGGATTTGGCACCCATCATGACTAAAATCTTGACAGAAAGATTTCTCACAGGTAGAGACGAGGAGGATGAATTAACCTGAGGATATGGGAGCCTTGTTGTCTACACAGTGAAGGACGGATATGATAATATCCTTCCAGAGCCTCCCCCTCATACATATCAGGTTGAGGATTGGAGAAATATTTTGCAGTCCAAGGGTTGGCCAAAAGTAAACTTTTTTGCCTGGCAGTTCATGCATAATGGAATTATCACTTTTGATAATATCAGATGTAAAGGAATCATCGTTCCATCTCAGTGTGTCTTATGCTACAAGAGCGAGGAAACAGCTGATCACTTGATGTTTGAGTGCCCATTCACGTGCCAGATTTGGAAGAGATGGTTTTATATTATAAAATTCAAGTTAATGGTGACTTGAACTAGATTAATATCTGGGAAATATGGAAGAGGGGTAGATTTAAATCTAAAGCTCTTTGTATTGGTTGGTATCTTGAATTAAACTTTATTTGGTGGCAAGTGTGGTCGGAGAGAAATGCTAGAATTTTTAGAGAAACTTTTTCTTCTTTAGATGGAGTTTGGCAGGTCATTTGGAGCAAAGTCACAGAAACTATGGTCGTCTATGCTAAAGAGGAAACTCAGGTTGTTATTGGGGAAATGGAAGATGAAGTTGAAGTGCAAGAGGGATAGGATAGAGCTAGTTGTAAACCACCCCCAAAAGGTTGGATTAAAATTAATACTGATGGAGCTGCAAAAGGCAATCCGAGTAGAGCCAGAATTGGAGTGGTTTGCCAGAATCATGTTGGTACAGTGCTCTATTGGGAACTACAGGGCTTGGGAAGAGCCACAAACAATGAAGCAGAAGCCATAGCTATCAAATCTGCTTCTATTTGGGTAGTTAAATAGGGCCACGAGAGGATAATACTTGAATTAGATTCTCAAATAATGGTTGGAACTCTAGATTGCATGAGGACCTTTGCTTTAAAAACATGGAGGTTGAGGATTCTTGTCACTCAAATTAAGGAATTATGGAGGGAATTAGATGATGTGATTCCAGTTTATGTGAGTAGATATTTAAACAAAGTGGTCGACTTCCTGGCTAAGATGGGTGCTGAGAAGGAGGTAGGGGTTCAGTTGCACAGTGACATGGCTATTGAGGATGAGGTGATTAGGCAAGGTCTTGAAAGGTCCTTGAGCTAATGATCAAAGAAAAATCTAAGGGAGTAAATTTGTCGCAATATCATGACATGTTGCTTCATCGTAGCCAATGGAGGAAAGGTTTTGCGATTTCATGACATGTTGCTTCGTCGCGGCCAAGGGAGGAAAGGTGTCACGATATCATGACATGTTGCACCGTCGCGGCCACAGGAGGAAAGGTGTCACGATATCGTGACATGTTGCTTCGTCGTAGCCAAGGGAGGAAAGGTGTCATGATTTCATGACATGTTGCTTCGTCACGGCTAAGGGAGGAAAGGTGTCACGATTTCGCAACTTATTGCACCGTCGCAGCCACAGGAGGAAAGGTGTCGCAATATCACAACATGTTGCTTCATCGCGGCCAAGGGAGGAAAGGTGTCGTGATATCGTGACATGTTGCACCATCACAGCCAAGGGAGGAAAGGTGTTGTGATATCATGACATGTTGCACCATCACGGCCAAGGAAGGAAAGGTGTCGTGATATCGCGACATATTGCACCATCGTGGCCAAGGGAGGAAAGGTGTCACGATTTCGTGACATGTTGCTTCGTCATGGCTAAGGGAGGAAAGGTGTCATGATTTCATGACATGTTTCTTCATCGTGGCCAAAGGAGGAAAGGTGTTATGATATTGCGACATGTTGCATCATCGTGGCCAAAGGAGGAAAATGTCACAATATCACGACATGTTGCATCGTCGCGGCCAAGAGAGAAAATGTGTCGTGATATCGCGACATGTTTCATCATCGTGGCCAAGAGAGAAAATGTGTCACGATATCGTGACATGTTTCTTCGTCACGGCCAAGAGAGAAAAGTGTCGCGATATCGCGACATGTTGCATCGTCGCGGCCAAAGGACAAAAAGTGTCATGATATCACGACATGTTGCTTCGTCGCGGCCAAAGGAGGAAATTTTCGCGATATCGCGACATGTTGCATCATCGCGGCTGAAAGAGAAAAAGTGTCGTGATTTCACGACATGTTGCAACATCATGGCCAAGAGAGAAAAAGTGTCACGATATCGTGACATGTTGCTTCATCATGGCCGAAAGAGAAAAAGTGTCGTGATATCGCGACATGTTGCTTCGTCGCGGTCGAAAGAGAAAAAGTGTCGCGATATCGCGACATGTTGCAACATCACGGCCAAGAGAGAAAAAATGTCACGATATCATGACATGTTGCTTCATCACAACCAAAGGAGGAAAAGGTGTCACGATATCATGACATGTTGCAACGTCGTGGCCAAAGGAGAAAAAGTGTCGCGATATCGTGACATGTTGCTTTGTCGCGGACAAAGGAGGAAAAAGTGTCACGATATCGTGACATGTTGCAACGTCACGGCCAAAAGAGGAAAAAGTGTCACAATATCGTGACATGTTGCATTTTTGTGGCCAAAGGAGAAAAGTGTCATGATATCATGACATGTTGCATTTTCGTGGCCAAAGGAGAAAAAGGAAAAAGTGTCGCGATATCGCGACAAGTTGCATCAACAGACCAAACCGATCCCCCTATTAGCTAGTTAATGGTATAAGAGATTTGGCTCCATTGCAAATATTCTTTTACTATTGTAAGCATGTGTTCTCTCTAACTAAATCTGGGAAAAGTCTCTTCCCAACTTGTAAATGATCTTTGTTTTAATACAAGTTTTTTCAAAATTTTTCAAAAAAAAAATATCCCTTAGAATTTGATTTTAGTGTTTCTAATTTTCAATAACCTAGTTTGGTATTGTAACCCTTATAACTCCCAAATTTGGAAAATTAGAACACAATAATATTTGAAAATATCAATGGATTAATTCCAAGTAGTATCCCTTATTTCTCCTAGGCTATGTTTTACAAATATAAGACTACTTTGGTATTTAATTTCCCTAAGTTTTACTTTAAAATAAAGATTGATTTCCTGTAATACTTCAACCTTAGAATATAATCATATAACTCCCTTTCTAATGAAAGCAAATTAGATAGGAAAAACTTTACCTTAATAAATGTTTACACCTTTATGAAATCGGATGTGTATAGTTGTAATATATCCTTCTTGGGCACTGTGAGTAATGAAAAATTCTTCAACATGTTCCTTGGCTTCAATGCCCTTCTTTAATGCTTCCCTTGACTTTTTTGATCGAGAGTTCTTACACTTCTCTTTGTTACTTATGAATTCTCTCGAATGCTTTGTCATATCTAGTCTAAGGTGCCTTTAATAGGAGGTCAATTTTATGGAGGGTGACAATTGTCACAACAATTACATTCAACACTTCAAAGATGCTCTTGGACACTTGGAATAGAGTGGGGATGTTACAAAATTTGTTAAAACACCTATTACAAGTGTCACCCTTTCTTAAGTAATGTCTAAAGCATTTTTATTCCTTCTTGGTGTGTTTTCCAAGATGCTCTTGTACTCCAACGTACATAAGGCTTCCTTCTATAATACCTATTATTGAATGTAACTCCTCTTACAGTGTTACTATGGGTGCCAAAATATGCTATAAAACTTTTCCTCACATGTGTAGAGTTCCAAAAAAAAATTGAGGGCATTTAGGGTTTATTTTAGAGAATGACAAGTAGAACTTGCATACCCTAGTATTATAAACACCTTCTTGTAATATTTTCAACATACTTCTTCACCTTATTCCTTGTTGTATTTCGATGGTGCTAAGATGGTTCTAACCATGCAATGTTGATTATGGAGCTTTCGTGGAGACTTTAGTAGAGCTTTGATGAAGCCTTGATGAAGCCTTGGTGGTGCTTGGATAGATTTTGAATTGCAGTGCTTTGGTGGAGACTTATTTATTCTCCAATGATGGTATAGAATGCTTCTTAGTTGGACGTATGACACCAATATTTCTTGCTTTGATTTTATTTACTTATATATTGCTTGATTTCTCCATTTTAAACTTGTTATGTTGCTTTGAATGTAATGCTATTTCTCCCTTGCTTTGTGCCTTATCTTTTGTAGGTTCAGCCATCCAAGATATGAATAATATGAGCCTTCTTGAGTGGCTCTTTTTCTATGCTTGGAAGAATGCTAGAGTTCGACTACCTTTGGCTAATTTACCTTAAAAATATTGTGCCTTTGAGGCACCTTCAAATCTACCCTCTCTCCTGCATAGAATTAATTATAGAAGTACAATAAAATGTAACAATATTTGTAAATAATAATCCTTTATTGCACCCTTTATTGCACTCCATTTTGCAGGCCTGATTTTCTAGTTTTATGGTAGATTTTTGAAAGCCCTGTAAGGGTTTTGAGGATGTCTCTTTGATTAGACACCTTCCACTTATTTCTTGGATTATTTCATAACAAATCTAATATTATAATTATGCATATAAAAGCTCCTTGTTTGCTGTAATTTTTTTCTCTTTTCCTTTGCAACTAACCCTTGTATTGCTTTGAATTTGAGACTCACCAAGTCTCTATTTTGAAGCTTCTTTTTCTGATTTTAGTTAGTTGCTATTTTATTATCTAAAACTTGGAGGATTGAGCTATTTTTGGTGGATTCCTTTGACCACTAAAATTTGCAAATTTTGGTGCACTAATGGTATCTTTAAACACTTGATGCTAATATGATTTTGTGACTTTCTCAAGAACACAAACACTAATATTTTTTAGAGTAATATAGTAGTGCAAATGAACCCACTAATATTTCACTTGTAATGCACTAAAAATCACACCTTATCACTCCAATAAACTCTCAAAATAAATTTTAAGTGCACTTAATAAATTTTACTACAAATAATCAATAATAATCTAAAATGAATCTTTAAAAGTTATTCTACAATTTCACTACAAATAAAGTTGTAGGAACTAGTCTTCTTTTATTTTAAAAAAATATATTTGGTAGTTGATACATAGTTGTAATTTTGTAATCTAATCAACTCCAAAGCTAAATTGCAAATGAACCTTAAAATAAACTTTTCTCTTTTGCACTTTTGAAGACTATAATTTAATTTTCCTCATTTACAACTCTAATCCAAATTAAGGTGCATTAACGAATCTGATAAGTAATCCAATTAATAAATCTACTTGCACCAATAGTGAATTACATTTTTAAAAGCTTTTATAGCTCTTTTTTAGCATCTGTAGAGGATGTAGATCTTAGTTTCTAAGATCACCAAGTTGCTACTTTTAGTAGGATCTTGCTTCTTAGTTTCTTCTTCACCAAAAAATGATCTTAAACTTTCTTTTACAAGCCTAGGTTTTGATGATTTGATCCTTTAAGCAATATTCTACTTTTGTTGTAGATTTGGAGAAATATTTATCTCTAAAATGGCACCTTCTTTCTATGATAGGTAATCTTCAAATATCTTGGATTTGGTAGGCCTCTCCTGTCTTCAAGTCTTCTTGTCGAATTCTGAATTCAAGTAAGATTTTTTTCTCAATATTATGAATGTCTTGAGGTCTTATGATATTTTGCACTCCTTGCCAAATTCTTCATATTTTTTTGGGCTTGTTGTTAGATGGCAATAATTGTCCCAAATATTATTCTCAATATTTTTAATATCTTAAGGTTTTATGATATTTGGCACTCCTTGCCAAATTCTTCTCCTTATTTGGGGATTCTTGTTGGATGGTAACAATTGTCTTAAATATTTCACTATATTCTATAGTGAATTTATCCAATGAGTTCTCATTTTATGATTTCTTCAGTAAGGCTCTCTAAGACTTTGATTGAATGCTTGTTGAGATCTCCCCAAGGTATTTGAACTTACAAATTCTTTGGTCTTCCTTGAGACATTTTAATCAACCTTCTGCTCCTATAAATGTTGGTGGTAAGATATTTTTTTGGATATATGATTCTATTATTTCTAGATTTGAGTAGGACTCTCCTAGTGCTTCTTCTTCCAAGACTATAAGTTCTTCAATGAGATATTCCCTTGATCTCTTTACCTTTAATTTTGCTTTAGGTGTTGGATTGATTCTAAAGAATATACTCTTCCTAACTTTCTTGTAGGAAGTTTTCCAACTCACTAAATCTTATTTCCTTACAACAAAGTATTAGTACTGAAATATTAATCTTCTTCTGAATCATATAATCTCTTATGGAGTCTTCTTTAGGTTCAAGGCTTATGTGGTATTTTTTTAGTATCAAGGATTTTGTAGCCTTTTCTTTAGTATCAAGGCTTATGTTACCTTTTCTTTTGGATCAAGTCTTTCATGGTATTTTCTTCTAGAACAAGGGTTTTGTGGCCTTTTCTTTTGTATCAATGCTTCTATGGCCTTTTCTTCTGGAACAAGTCTTCAGTGGAATTTTTTTCTTCTATGAAGTTCTTAATATAGCAATGGAGATTTCTAGTCTCCTAACTTCACCATGACTCTTGTTTAGAAGTATTCTACCACATTATTCTTTTCTTGCAAAAGGAGCTAATATCTGCACTATTAAGGCACGTTGACCTTCATGTAACAAAGTTGAAGTCTCCTATATTTATGTTGTAGGAGGTGTCCCAATCATCTGAGAATTAATTTTCTACAACAAAAGAAACTTTGGCCAATATTTAACAAATTTTAAATATCCTGAATAATCTTCACTAGTTGATTTGTCAATCTAGTGGATTGAATTATGAGTCTAGTCTTCACAAGTTTTTTCTACAACTCTATGGAAATACTCTAGTAAAATAAAATCTTAGTATTTTTTAAACTGATATTTCTTTCAGTACTCACTTGTGGCTCTTCCTAATTCTACCACCTAGACTATTCTAAGAGTTTTCTTATAGTGGCTAGTCCAACAACATGTCATGTTGAAAAAAAACTCAGGCTCAATGATAATGTTGGTTTTCCTATTTATCTACTATGGTTGGATCTACCATGGATATGATACCACTATTAGCTTTTGATATAGTATGTAATAGAATATAGCAATCACAAGATGTAGAATAATATGAAAGAAAGTAAATTTATGATATGACTGAAGTATGTTATAAATAGAAATATTCAAAATGAATACAATGTAGCTATGGAGGAAATGGAAAATACATGAACAAAGCTACTGGACTACGTTACACCCATCACCAATATTTGGTGATCTACACAACACTATTCTACTATCTATGTATATACTCTGAGATTCTATATTCACGTTGTTATAATGAGGTCCTTTTAATATAGGAATATAAGTTCCTTGGCCAACACTCTACCTAACTATGAAAGGGACACCTTGCAAATATACAACTTGCACATTGATACATATACATTTATTACATTGCATGAAGTAACGAGATAACTTCCCCTTAATGTAATATAATTTCCTTAATATGTACCTAGGAAGGTACATTTACATTACCCAAACAATGTAATATAATCTATTTCTAATACTATGGTCTTGTAAATATTAAAATCTAATTTACTTTTAATTTTGCTTCCTTTACCAACATGTTCCAAGTTGCTTAGCCTCAAGTGAACCATTCAATGCATATAATGTCGAATGAGTCATACACAACATTGAATCACCATGAATATTTTAACAAGGTTATTGGATTTATGGTCTACTTTTCTATGTATAATGGTGAAAACTTATGGCCACAACTTCTAAATAATATTAGTTAATATGAGGTCATCTAACTACTAAATGAGAGAAACAAATATATTAGTTATCAATAAACATAGTAAGAAACAATTTGAGACAACATGGTAGAACGAAAGATTTTATTATTAGAGATAAAATAAATACATGAAGGTGGATAACATAATTGAAGAGAAAGGAGGATAAATGGTGTATAATGCACATTTAAATACTACATATATAGACAGTAATTAGTCAATGCACATGGGCATTAGAAGGTCAACACTAGCATTCTTCACCTACCTCCTATGTAAATGCATTAAGGAGGTATAAAAGAATTTATTTTCAACACCCTTTGTAAATTCATTCTATCTAGACCCAAAACTAAAGACAATAGGCTTATGATAATTATATCAAAATTTGGATAGTTACAACAAAAGTTCTTCAAAAATACTCATGTAATAACTTTCAAGTCTAAAAGACCTCTAAGATGAAAAAATATAGCCTCATTCAAGTTTTGGGTGAATACATATGTAATATAATATTTTATCCTATAGTTTTTGAGATGAATTATTTATTGTTGAATGTGTTATCTAATATAGTGATGGTATACTTAAATGTGCTTAGTCCTTGTATGGAACACTGGATGTTTGGTAATATTAATGGCATTGTAATTATCATAGTGCAATATGGTAGGTAGTTTCTACTACTATTATAATTTGAAAAGAATATTTATTAACCATATAATCTCTTTGACTACCTCATTAGTTGTTATGTATTATGCTTCTATTATAGATAATATAACTATACATTATTTCTTGCTATGCAAATATATAGGACCAAAACCATGTTAAAAAATATATTTTATAGTAGATTTCATATCATCTACACAGCCTATGTAATCTAAATTAAAATATCCAATAAGAATTAATTTTACACTAGATGAGTACTCAATTCCTATGCTCAATGTGCCCTACACATAATTTTACATTTTTAATCTGAGTAGTAAGTCCTTGGCATAATGTTTCTAGGAAAGGAAGATATCATTTATAGTTTTCCATACCTCATATCCAAGAAAGTAATGAAGAAGCCCCAAGAATTTTATTTCAAATGTGTCCCTTAGTCATGCCTTCATTTCATTGATGTCCTATATATTATCATCTAATATGATGGGTCATCCACAAATAGTGTAATTATGAATATTTCATTGCTGAAGGTATTCACATATAAGTTTGGTTCATAGGTACAAATATTAAATCCTTTAAGTTTAAATTATTCATCAATGTTTGTATAACAAGCTCTTCGAATTTGTTTCAATCTATAATGTGACTTCTTTAATATGCATACCAAGTGTTCTTCACCATAATTACTATATCCTTGTAGCTAATTCATATAATGTATTCCTCTATCTCATAATTAACAAAAACATTCTTGACATCTGAATTTCCCACCTTGAATAACCTTCAAGGGTTGTGACTATCCTAATATTATTAGTTTTTGTCAATTAGAGCAAATTATTATCCATAATCAATTCCTTCCTTTTGAGAGTAACCCTTGCCACATGTTTTACCTTATGTTTTCAATATTTGCACTAGATTTATACTTACTTTTGTACTTCCATCCACATCAACATTTATTCCATAGGCAATTGCAATAACTCCCAAGTCTAATTTTTTATCAAGGAGTTATACTCATCTTGCATGACTTTTTCCCATCCTCTCTTTCCTTGGGTCTCCTCAAAAGTATGAGGATCATTAGTTTTTGTAAATGTTCTCATTGAATCATAATTACTAATTTGAATTTTCATCTAAACCTTCTTACTATTGTCATAGATTTCTTGAAGGATTTTTATATTTTTGGGAAGAATTTCTTCAACATCAAGATATTATTTCTTTGAATTATTACTTAGTTTTAAAGTCATCACTTTTGATTTTTGGAAGATCACATGGAGGAGTTGAGACATAGACTTGAATTTCTTCGTTAAAATGTGTATCCATATTAATAAAAATATCTTTAGATACAATATCATAGAGCTCGTATATCTTCCTATAATCATCATAGCCAATAAAAATATATATAATTCTCTTACTATCAAATTTCCTAGTTCTTATTTCATCTTAAAAATGAACATATGCTTCACAATACTCTAAAATAGTCCACATTGGGTTTATTTTCACTTATTCCTTTTGGTGTGATATCATTATGGCATGATATAGAGGACCTATTTCAAATGAGTTGTTGAATTCACTAATTCTGCCCAAAATTCCATAGGCAAGTTATTAGACAATCATATGTCAAGCCATTTCAACCAAAGTTTTATGTTTCCTTCAAATCACTCCATATTTTTATGAAGTGTACCTATTTGTTTTATCTCTCCAAATTGAATATCTTTCTATAAAAATTATTTGTGAAGGTTAGTTATTGAGGATTAATTGATCCACATAAGTTACTATGCACAAGCTTAAGGAATTACCTTGATCTTGATGTGCTATTTTCAAATGGGTCTTTCTATTTTTTTCCAACCATACAAACTTCACAAAATTTTTTATTTGCTTCAATCCAAGGGAGTCTAAGAATCATATTTTTCTTTTATAATGTAATTAAACTTTGATAATTTAAGTGCCTAAATATTTGGTGCCATAATGTACTAACATAATTATTCATTACCATACAAGTGACCATGTTTTCAAGATCTAAATTAAGTTTATATATTCCATTTTCTATTTTTCCTACTAGTATGACCTCGTATCCCTCCATATTTTTTTATTAAACATTTGTCTTGTTAAAATTCCAACTTGTATTAATGCTTTATTATTTTATTCACTGAGAATATTATTTTTTAAATTTTTTATATTAAATACTTTAGTAATTTACAATTTCTTATCATGATTATCATTCATGGAAGTAGAGGCAACACCTTCAACACCAAGTGAAGTGTAATCACCTAAAATAAAATTATGGGAGCTATTTTTCTTATCTAAAGTTTTAAAATACTCCTTGTGATAAGTTATATGCTAAATTGCACCTAAGTCATTGTACCAAGCATATTTAGAGATTCCAAATATAGTAAGAGAAGTGAGCAGAATATTTTTAGAACACTCATACTCTTGGATTAAATTGAATTGGTTCCTTGGTTAAAATATTTGAAAATGACATGTTTTTCTTTTATAACACCAATATTATTTATGGTAATCTTTACCACACTTATAACAAGTTAGATTAAAGTTATTCCTTATTTTATTATTATACCCTTAAAAAATATTTATTTGTTTCCAATTTTGTTAGTTCCTTGCCTATGATCTGGTTTGTTTCCATATGCTTCTTTTATTTTTTTGTTGGCTTATATTTATTTTATCTCCATTTAATTGTAGATATTTTTCTTATATTTATTGATGCATGTTTAGTCTTTCTAGATTCACCATTAATTTTTTTTAGTTTCTCTTCTTCCCTTTGTAAGGTCCCACATAGCTCATCCAATACTATTATGCCTAATTTTTGTATTATATCAAGGTTGTATACAAATTTATAATGTTTTCAGGTAGGCTATCAATTAGAAAATCCATAATATCTTCATATTTATATGTTGCCTACATAGTGAAAAGCTAATTTCTTATTCTTTTGAATTGGGTGTGATGGTCATTCATTCTATCTCTTTCTTCTAGGTTAATATGTGTCAATTTTTTCTTTAGATCCATTATTTTAAGTTTTCTAGTACTCTAATACTTTATAGAATGAATACCCCATACCTATTTTGATGTTTGAATATCAAAACATGAGACCTGTTTGATGAATATGTCTACCACCAGATGAGATCTCATGAATTTATATCCTTTTTATTCCATTTAATATGTTTATCTAGATTTATTGACCTATCTTGTGTTGTTAAATCATACAAATATTTTAATTTTAATATTAGTATCATTTTCATGTATATTTTTATGTCAAATGGGTTTTTTGATACCATATATTTGGTATTTAAACAAATTATTGAAGTAATTATTAGGAATTATTACATCATAGTTAATGTATATATAAGTTGAGTAACCACTAAACACATGGTATACAATATCTAGTAGATGATACGAGTATAACCATACATTATGGTCCATGTGAAATGGTATGTGGTATAACCATCCATAATAAGGTTTATGCATGCACTATAGAGTATTGCTATTTGTAGGATAAGTTAGAATATTGTTATGCTGGATTTGAACATTTATTGCATTTAAATAACTATCATTTCAAAATTGAATTCATTGAAATATTAAGTTATATTCTATCAAATAAAGGAAAAATATGCCAAGAAGTGAAAAGATTTTCAACTCTATCAAAGACTAGTAAGGTCATAGCTTACAAATAGCAAACAAATAAATATCTATAGAAATATGATAATAATAATAATATCCTATAAAATATATTAGTTACACCTAAAGCTAATGTGTGGGATAGACATCATCTAATATACTCTCAGGAGATAAAAATTCTAAAATATTGTGGTGAAGAGTAGCAAACTTATCAAATGAATCAAATGTATAGAAGATGTATTTCCATTTCAAGCAAAATAAAGATTCATTATTTGTATATAGATCTTAAAATTCCAATCCTAATAAAATATAATTTGTTCACTTCTATTATGAGAAAATATTAAAACACCCATACAATAACAAGCCCAAATTTTAAACACATTGGCATTAATATATACTCAATAAATTTTATTTTCATTCATTCAGATTGAGGATCCCATTATTCAAGATCAAGGATGTCATGTCTTTGAAAGGAAATGGCCAAGGATAACATGCATAGTTATAGTTAAATAATTAATAATATTGCATAGAAATGGAGCTCATCCATGAGTACATCATGTTAAAAATAATTTTTACAAGACACAGTCCCATGTGTCAATGAAGCCTAACCACAAGTGCCTTACAATAAATCAATACAATCTTTTGCATGTGGTGAGAATGCGACAAATACATACAGATAATATACATATATGCATACATATATATATATATATATATATATATATATATATATATATATATATATATATATATATATATATATATATATATATATATATATATATATATATATATATATATATATATGTACGTATGTATGTATGTATGTATATATGTATATATGTATATATAGATAGATAAAAAAGCAAGAGAGTGCAATATCTAGAAGAAATAATGTGTTTTATCAAAATGTGACAACATTCAAATTATTTATCATTGCATCTATTTGAAAAAAATAATTGAAGATATTAGATATACGGTCTCAAATTCCATCTCTCTCTATATAAATATACTCCAATAAGGATTTGCATCAAGATAGAAGAGATCATCTTCCAAAATATCTTAAGTTTAAACCAAGAGAAAGGAGTCATATTGTAGAAGGTGAATGTCTCAAAAGCGTCAATTACCAAAATAAGACATTGAATATTTGTTTCAAGTGCAAACATTCTCAAAAATATAAAAAATTAATTCATGTAAATACAAATCAAGCAAGTGTATTCTACATAAGAAATATGACTCAAAAGACATTTGATCATTTGGTGAGGGAAAATAGTAGGTATGAGCAGTGGTGTCAAAATACTGAAATGTAGGTGATTAAGAACCAAGAAAACTTGGTTGAAATTCAATGGTAATGATTGAATTATCCCATATTTTTAGTGAGAAATTAAAATGAAGCTACATAATTATTGTTTTTTCTTGTATCTAATTTTAGGTACAAAGGAAAATAATTTTATAGGAGAAAATAAACTCCATGTCTAAATTTTATCTTATGAGGCAATAATTTTCTCATAGTTCAAAGCATAAATTAAATCATGTTTATAGGCTTATATATAATTATCAAAGAATATTTTCAAAGGTTATTCAATGAAAGAAGAATATTAAAATTTTACAAAAGTTTATTATGCCTAGTGGAGAACTGAAGTTCTTGTTGCCCAATTCACAACTATTAAGGGGGAATAATTATGTTTCCTATAAAACCAAATTGATAACATAGATCAAGTTTGAAGAAGTATGGGATGTTTTATATGGAACAATTACCTATCCTATTGTAGAATGCAAATATCATACAAAGTTTGACAAGGAAGACACTAAGGCAAGATTAATGATCATGTTTGAAGTAGTAAATGAAGTACAAAAATACATTTATAACTCAGCCACAACCAAATATGTATGAGATAATTTATAAAAAGTTTTTGAAGCAATTAATCATAATCAAATTCTATTTTTATAAAATAATCTACATGTTTTGAAAATGAAGAGAGAAAATCTTGAATCTTCAGGGGTAGAAAATTTGAGCTGTGAGAATCACTACAAGCTTTGAGACAAACTATATCTAATGAAACTCTTGTTCTTATTATTTTAATATCTCCCTTAAAATATAATGCTTTTGTGACAATATTAAATATCACTAAACAAACACCAAGCTTTGAAAAGCTAGTAAGCCTACTTAAAAAAGTAAAGACATCATATTTAAGATAAAAATAAGAACATGTACTTCTAAATAAAAAAATAAAAAGAAACCATTTAGAAGATGCATAAGACCTCCATAGTTCTTTCAGTAGAAAATTAATTCTCAAGCATATCATAATCAAAGAAATGATTCTCAATAAATAAATATTTTTCACACATAAAATATGTGTGAAATTTATGGTTGAAATGGCCATACAATGAATAAATGTTGGCATAATCCATTAAAAAATGAATCTCTTTCATGAGATATGTGCTAGTAGTAGAATAGGTCATCATGAGACAAGTGAAATCAAATTTGGAAAAAAACACTAAAAAATAATGTAACCATAGAGAACCAAGTTGAAAAGAAGAAGAAAAGAAGAATAAAAAAAAGAGCATGTATTTGTTGCACAAGTTCAACATAATAATATTTGTTAAGACTCTAAAGTAACCAATCAAATGACAAGTCAAAAAATTGAATCCATATAAAATACTTGATTTATACTAGAAATAATGCATCCAATAGATTCAAAATCTTAGTTGATTATATTAATCCACTAGATATTTGAGAAGAATAAGTCAACCAAGATAAAACACTACAAATATACAAAGGAATTCCCAATCCATGATATGCATCTAACTTTGATAATTAGAAATCAAAGAAGTACAATACTTTATAGAATGAAGACGATATGTACAAATTTAATTCTATTTCCACTCATTTTTCCAAGTACAAAGAAAAATATTTGCAAGATGAATGATCAATTGTTTGAAGAGCTTTGAAGAAGCATGGCATAGTTTACAAACATGATTTTGTTAAGGTAAGGTTATCTATTTTGGAAACTCAAAAAAAATATACATACATCATTATCAAATCCTAAGATCTCATATAACTCTTGTCAAGGAGTGTACTATAATTGAAAGCAATCAAAATACTAAATGATAAGATACATTTTAATATCATAAAAGAATAAAAGAAAATTTATTAAATAATGCCTAGAATTGTTGGGACATAATGGTTCAACTCTAAATACTATTGATAGTGTGGTAGTATATTAAAAATTAGGTGGTATTTATAGTCATTAAAGGAGCTAAAACATGTACACAAAATTGCTAAATTTTGTATCCAAAACATACAATCTTCCACCACCACTCTAAATTTTGTTGCCTAATTTTATATGACTCAAACTAATCCCTATGTGTGACCTCCCAGAGAATAATATTTCCCAAGATTCGTGATCTTTGGAGAGTAGAAACCATAGAAAAGAATAATAAATTTTGGAACCTCCATGACTAAGTTAAGAGAATACTAGCCTATTTACAAGTTGAAACTTTGGGAGTTAAAGTCGAGATCATGACCGCTATGAAAATAGAAGTACAAAATGTAGTGGATATAGTATAACATGCTACATACACTCCCAAGACACTCACAATCATCTCTTATGGTTATAGTACTATCTCAAAATATATAGTAAGAAGCAAATTGAGACAAAATAAAAAACCAAGGATTTTATTTCCAAAGATACATTAAATATGAGAAAAGTGGATGGTAGAGTAGAAGGAGGGATGATTAATAATGTACATTCAAATACTGCAAACATAGACAGGGTGCCCATGGGATTTGGGAGGCCTACACAAACCCTCTTTACTATTGGAATTAATCTATATTTCTCCTCTCCCACTATATCTTCTTGTAGCTAGAAATGTTCTCTAGTATGGATAAATAATAACTCTCATAGTATACATATTAAAACTTGTTAGTTCTAGATACTCATAAAGTAGTTACAAACGAATCTAAAATTTATTGTAAATTCTGATAGGTTTGAAACATATTTTTCATCCCCTGATTTATAGTACTTGGCAAATGAACCCCTTTTAGAAGAAAAATAGTAGCCACATGCATCAACAAAGTGGCAAGGAAAAATTATAATGTTGTAGTAGAAATTGTTTTAATTTTTTAATACAAATACATTTGCCTATGTTTTTTGGTAGTAACTGTAGACATAGAAAATTGACCTACCTATGCAAGTCATTTTTACTAGAACCCCTAATAATTCCATCAAGCTTGTCAAAATACAAGTTTGGTCTTCTCTTCCCCTCATTTTATTTTTTTCCCTAGTTTTATTGAAATTGCGGTCACTCAGTACGGGGGGCAATTTTGCCAAGTTGGGGTTTTATATTAGAAAACCTAATTTTTGAGCCAAAATTTTGGATGTTGTCCTTCCCCTAGGTTTTTCCTTTTCATTTTCTCGTACTTTTTCCCTGTAAACCTCTTATAAATAGAGGGATTTAATACTCTTTTCCTCTAAGTTATTTTTTCATAAGAGGTTTTGGTCATAAGTTTTCCAAGGATTCTTTTTGATAAATTCAAGCAATATCAAGTGTCTTGAAGTATTCTTCTATTGCTTTGTTTATGTGATTTGTTTATTCCTGGTGGACAAGTGTTGGAGCCTTGAGGTGGAGTCTACCATTTATGGAGGTCTTCATCCCTTTAATTGTTCTTTTGTTACCACTAGGTTTCTTCTTTCATTTTTTATTTTCTTAGATCGTTAGTTATTAATTTTATATTTTATTCTACATTAATAGATGATTTTTGCACTTCTACTACAAATTCATGTCCCATTCATACATAACATAATTTTGCAAATCCAAATTGTGGTTATCCCTTATAGGGCACAATTGTAGCTTCAATAGGTTTAGGAAAAAAATTCATTCCCAAACCCTTAGTTTACTTCTATATTATCCATATATGTCATAATACCATTGTTTGTACTATGTTCTTCACATTGTTTTATTTGATTGCATCTTATATTTTTTGTTTCCAAAAAAGTCAAAAATTGCTTTTGTTTTCAAATTGTCAGCTAAAAGGACCAAGGGGGCTTGACTGCTACACCTTCAAGCTTAGTCACATAGTAGCCTAAGTAGACCACAAATATTGAAAAAATTTCTAGGGTTTTCTAAAGCTATTTTGTAGATTGTGAAGCTATTAAATATATTTGGATGCAAGTTAAAATATAGGGTCAACCACCAGATCAAGTAAGTGTCCTAAGTAAAATTCTTAGGCTATTTTTTATTTGTATTCTATCCATTTTTGTTCCAAACCTAGATCATAAATACATATATATATATATATATATATATATATATATATATATATATATATATATATATATATAAAATGGCTACATTCTAGGCATTTGAAAGAGAAAATCATATAGTTCACATTATAGGTTTAACTTTATGCATTCTCTCAAACCTTGATAAAAGAGAGATATATTTTATTACAAATTACGGTTTAGTCATAATTGAAAATTAAGAATAATCTTAGGGTTAGTCTTTGCTTGCTTGCATTATTGTTTATCTTGCATTATTATTTCATTTTTCATAGCTTAGATTTTTAAAAAGCTAAATATAAGTACTTGTTAAATATACAGATAAAAAATTACACCCTCAAACTTGGAGTGTGTCCTTAAATAATTTTTGGTGAACCTTTCAATCACCTAGGACCTCAACTATATAGAATATAACATAGCCCCAATGTCACCTCATCTTACAATAGATCCAATCAAGAATCATACATGGTAGGGCAGTTTTCCCCTCTACATATTTAGTGAACTTGATGTGAAAATACATCTTTAGTGGTGAAATTCAAAAGCTTCTTCTATTTGTTCTTCCTTTTTAAAAATTTAAGCAAGACCATTAAATTTTATTTCTTAGAATCAGTAAATATTAAAAATATCTTAATAATATTTTTGTATTTTATTAGTCTTTCGATCCTCCTTTTATCCTCTATCCTTTCTCTTTCTCCTATGGATACCAACCTTAGGAGTAAGTGAAGGATTTTAGAGATTGTAGTGAGATTATTCAAGAAGATGGTAGGATTGATAAAGAGAACATGAAGAAGATGGTAATGATCTTGATCCTACTAAGGGGTTTAATGGACACCTTACCTTTAAATAATTTGATCATATATAGAATTTCTTCGAGTATCACATAGGTGGATGAAGAAGCCTTACTCAAAGAGGTTGATATATCTCATCATCAAACCATTTTTCCAGAAAAAATTCACACCAATACTTTATTTGAATCTTCGCATCATGTTAATCCTTTGTATAAACCAACATATGATACTAGTATAACCACCAACGTTGGAGAAATTCCACAAGTTTCTCTAACTAGTAGTGCATCCCAAAATTATGCTAAATTTCCTCCTCATTCTACTCATCTCGACATTCATACCTCTATCCCACCAAATGTTAGTTATCCTCCATTGCAAGATACCACATATCATAACCCATACCACATAATAATTTCTATAAAATCTGAATGAATGGTTTATTCTATAAATAATTATTCTGCTATTTGTATTCCTCGTTGGATTGGTGTTTCTTCAATTTTTAAAATTCTTGGATGTGTATACTTAATAGTTGAATGTTTTACAACATGTGATGATATTCGATCTATTAAGAATTTTAGTTTAATTAAGGGAACAAGTCTCTCATACATTTGTGTCTCTTTATGTTGTTGAATGTGTTCCACTCAAAGTCATAGCTTCTATCCTTATGTATTTTTTACTTTAGACTTGTAGACCCAAATATTTCTCACCCCTTTCCTTCAGGCTAATGGATCCATGTCTAAAAAGAGAGGGAAAATGGTGTATCTACACCTCAGAAAAAAAACACTTGAGTTATGAGCTCCTTGGTTTTTATCAATGAATTAGGTGGGGGTTCACCAGGAAATACTTTATATGGTGGTTTCCATGCCTAGGTAATGGTGGGTGTTTGGTTGATTCTTTGAAGCATACACCTAAAGTTTGGCAAAATGCAACTATTGCCTAGCTATATGCATTTCAATTTTTCATGAAAATAATTGTATACAGTTCTAGCTAAAAAGCTTATAAATTTAACTAAGATGCAAAGATTTATTTATGTGCACTAAAAGTAAAAAGTAGATTTTATACTAACATGTGTATATATATATTTTCTCCTTATGTGTTTTCCAACTAGTATGATTGATGCAAAATAATAATGCAACTAAGTCTATGTTTGATATTTTAGTTTTAGTTTTCAACTAGTGCAATTGATTCATGATATAATGTAATTAATTCTATATTTTTAATATTTTATTTTATTTTTTGTTTTATGCAAAAGCTTCCTAAAACATAAAAAAATGAAATTAAAGCATGGAAAGGCTGAGAAAAATCAAATTTTAGATACTTACTTGGTCTGAATGTTTGATTTTATATGCATTCAGATCTGATAGAGCAAATTAGGATCCATAAAAATTTGTCAAGCGAATTTAGACTACTCTGAATATGTTTAGAACTTACAACTTCACAAAAAGACACTAAAAATTGTAGTTAGGGGTAGGCGATCTTCTTAGGCCGTAGCAGATCAGGGTCTGTGATAGTTAAATCCTTTTGGTTTTTTATTAAACCATAGAAAAGGTAATTAATATATATATATGATTCAAAACTTACAATTTGGATGGAAGAAAAAGCAATAATAATAATAAATGCAATAAAGTAATAAAGCAGGTAGATACTAAAATTCAAACATGAATCAATATGATAAACCTAAAGTCAAAATATTACCCCCAGCATAGATATCTATGATTTTAGATATCTACAACAAATTTGTATGGCTCTGAATACATTTAAACCTTCAACAGTTAGATCTGTAAGCCTGCAATGGTAAAATTGAAGCAATTTCAAGTTTCATCAATGAATTCAGATGCATCCAATTTTATAAAAACCTACAAAATGATAAATTTATGCTAAGTATATATGAAATATGAATTAACAATACTCATTACCATCTCTGGTAGCTTTTGGAATAATGAAATTATGTTGAGATCTCCTTTGAAACCTATAACAAAGCATAAGAAAACCTATTCTCCTCTTAGATTTTCTTGCATAATCATCATTAGGTTCATCTGAAGGTAACCTATGATATTTAACATCTAACGTAGATCGATAAAAAAGAGAGGGTGACCAAGATAGGTTAGGTTGTTAAGGGGAATTTAGTAATTTTCCCAATCTAGGCGAATTCGAATGGATCCAAATTTACCGAAAATTTGGTTTTACCCAAATTGAAGGTAAAATTTAAATAGTGTGTGAAAATTTAAGTGCACATTTGATTTGCCTAAATATGAACCATTCTAAATTTTTAAGAGTCACTCGAATTCCACAAAGAAATAGGAAAAGACAAGATTTTTGGTTTTAGCTAGCATAAAAATGGAGGTAAGGGATCGAGGGTGAAAGGTACGTTGCTAGGTAGAGATAACATTTTACTAGAGAGAAAGAATTTTGTGATGTATCCAAATTCAATGGCTACATTTTACCCCATATTTGGTGCATTTATGAGCAATAAATATGTTAAATAAATATGTATCAGAAATGGGAGTTATGCTGCAAAGAAAAAGTAATTTTTCAACTTTTTTTAAATTATTTATTATATGGAGTACCCCATTCGAGTTTTGTGAAAATTTTTAAATTTATTACAAAACTCAAAATTTAGGGTAAAAAGGGTTATAAATAGAAAATTAGGGTAAAACCCTAATTCATTTTTACCCAATTATCTATAGTTTTTTCTTTAGATAAATGGTCGTTCCTCTTCATCGGACAGATATAGTGCAAGTTGACAACAACATATTAGGTGTTAGGATACGAGTAGTCATATCTGTAGATTTCCTTTTTGGATTTTGAGGTTCATTTTTTATATTCTTAGGATTTTAGATGTGGCTTGTCATTGCATAATTATATCTACAAATTAGGACTATTTCGATAAATTTAGATGTCTAAATTCATTTGAAATGGCATCTGAATTCGCAAATTCGAGTAGCTTTCAACGATTTTGTATGTTTGAATTTGGCTGATAAGGGGTCCGATTTTGCAAATTCAAACATGTTGCCATAGATTCGGTTTTTCGAATCTATTTTCATACAACTCTAAAATTGTAAATTTCTTTCGAATTTGTAAATATGATCCAAATTTGCAAGTTTTACAAATTAATGTTTAATGTTAATGATTATTTTTCTATGTTTTGATTTTTTTTTGATAGTTTTCTAAATTGATGTTTTTGTTTGTATTTGCAATGATGTTCTATTAAGAACTATGAGTGGTGCTACAAGGGCTTCAATGAGCATGTTAGAATCCTGAGTCCTAATCATAGGATGGTGCTAGATGTTGTGGGCCTACAATACATGGTTGAGATGCCACACATAGAGGCAAATTACTATCTTTGGACTGCTCTTATAGAGAGATGGTATCTGGGATATTCTACATTATGGATACTGATATGGAAGATGAATCTAAATTTGGAGTATATTTGGAGGATACTATGGGTTCTTATTAGGGCTTAGTTTGTCTACAAATCCATGACCTAGACTTATGTGATGCAATGGTTGACAAGAGATCCATACTTTTTGATTGAGTGGAGTGAGACCAGCATTAAGGGGCTAATATCTATAGAGGGAGTGTCTCGACAGATAGAAGTGTTGTCAGGGATAGTTGTAGGGTTACTATAATACCATCAAAGTGGGTGACATATTCAATGGGGCTTGGCTAGGGTATTGGATGATATGTGAGACTCTAGCCAATGGTTTGCATGGGGATCGCTTATACTCTACTTATAAAATACATTATATAATGTCATGTATAAGAAGGGTTGCAACCTAGTTCTGACTACACTTCTATAAGTGTGGTGCTGGAAGCACATTACAGTGAGGATACCTGAGGGTATTCATCATTAGTAGATAGAGGAGGTGTGGGTTATATTCTACTAGGGTCCTATAGGAGATCGAGGTAGGAGGATAAGTGGCCTAGATGAGACTAGATGGGTGGTCGATGAGCTAACTACATCGTGCATTTGTTGGAGATCCTAGCGAGGATATCCTAGTTGGGAGGATCGTAGGGTGGAGTTATCTCATGTACGATGAGTACAATGGATGCAGATGGAGTAGGGGGAGATAGAGCTACATCAATTTGACCAAGTGCAACATTAGTTTGTTTTGGTGTAGGGGATACTTGTGGTATAGGAATTTTTGTATCGATAAGTGATTCGAGACTCTACGACTACTAGAAGGTCACTTGATCTCAACAAATTTGTTGAGGTGAATGAGAATGATCATATAGTCATACTCTTAGATAAAGATGATGTGGTAATAGATTCTAGATGTAGCGAGTGGTATGCTACCATTCTTCTAGTGAGGATCACACAATAGAGAGGGATGGTAGATTGGATGCAGTGAGTGTATTAGGAGGCTGCTAGATGAATATCTACTAGTCAAAAGTAGGAGGAGATACAGAGGACACAAATGAGAACGGGTCCTCAAATGAGATGAGATAGGTAGATACAGAGGTCCTATCAGTAGGAGAGAGTCCTTCGGATTGAGGAAGGGAGTGGGAAGTAGCAACAGGCTAGATTGCCATGGTAGTAGATACCTCCATCAGAGCAGGTTGCCTTATCTCCTCAGTAGGAGGTCCTCTCAGCTCCTCGATAATACTCGCTTGAGAATGGAATTGTTATAAAGGTTGGTATTTGAGTAGCACTAGAGAGGTTTTTGAATAATATAATTTTATACTAAGAGGTGGGTGAACAATATAAGATACAACTTTTTACTTTCAATTCAAATGATAACAACAATAATATCAAAGCAATAAATAATGCACAGATCATCAGACACATGAGAGACATGATTTAGCATGGTTCACCCAATGTGTCCATAAAAAAATATTCCTTATAAATTTTCTCAATGAATCTTTTGGGAACCCAATCCCTATTACAATGTTTATGGACCTATATCCAAAGGAGACACCAATACCCTATGCTCAAGTTCATGGATATTTTTCCACATGAGACCTCTGTCCCCACTACTCTAGTTTGTAGATATATTTCCATAGGAGAACTCTATTCCATCTACTCTATTTTTTGGATCTCTCTCCATAGGATAACTCTATCCCCTCTACTTTTCTCAACTCTGATCAAATCTACTCATAACTTTGATCCAAAATGTTAACAAATCTGCTCACAACTACTTGTACTGATATATCTTATACCTACTCACAATTATAATCCAACCCTACTCACAAGACTACCTCAAAATTGCTCACAAGTCTCCCTCAAACCTGCTCACAAGTCTACTCTAGTCTTCTCACTGTCTCTACTCAATTCTGCTCTAATACATGCTCATAACTTCTCATAACACATGCTCAAAAACTGCTCATAATATTTGCTTGATTATAATACTTCAACCATATTCTATCAAGAATTATTGTTCAAGAACACATAGGAAATGATATGCAATATGATTCCACCATATGTTATTTCCAATTTAACTCAACCCAATACATAATTACTTTACAAAACTTGCTCATTCACATTCAAAACATTCAAACCAATGCTACAAGGATTACAAATTCATTCAAAAAATAAAATTTGTTTCACAACCCTAACTCAAATATTTATAATAATTCATATGAACTTAACCCTTATATCTCCTTCTTATGACATCACAAGATATTCCCAACCAAATGCCTAAAATAATGAGTAATGTTACCATAACTCTTAGCTTACTTTTGATGGAGATGAGATCTCAAAAACCTGTCTCAAAAATTATTTTATCCTATTATGCCACTTCAATGGTTAGTTAGCACAATATTTTCTACCATCCATATAAGAAACCTTTCCTCAAAAATAGTGCACAATAATATTGTTTTACCACTCCTTTTATTTTTCCAATGAAATATTTTTAATCAATAAACAACTCCTCTCAAATTTTCTTTCACAATGTTGGACTGCACACGGTACTTAACCTTTGAACACCTTATTACTCCTAAGTGATTTTCAATATTAGCAACCATAAATCCTAAGTGTATATAAAAAATTAAATTACACTTCAATATACCTTATACCTCCTAATATATCTCATTTAATTAAAAATAAAATCAAAAATATCACACAATAATTATTACGTAAATCTACAACCTTATGTCTCCCTAGAAACTTGCACACCAAACAATAAAAAAATTTAACCCTTATATCTCCCTAATCCATGTGCTATGCATACCTTAATTTAATCAAAATATTTTTACCTTACCTCAAGCACTATCACCATGAATCAATCCTACCTCTCCTCATTGGCCCGTGTCCTAGCGCTAGGACAAACATCATGTGGGATAGCCACCCACATGATCACCAAGGAGCACACACTCCTTTTTCACCTGATACATTTGAAACTTCTTCCTCAACCAAAAAAAAAGCATCCATCTTGATTCAAATTCATAAAAAATCACCTACCATGGTCTTCGTAAGCCTTGCCTGCCACTTGGGCTATCCACCCACTTATAAAAAAATATGTGTTGCTTCTTTAATCTCTTCGCTACCCTATCTTGAAGTAAGTGTACCCCTTTTGTTTTTCTCTACCCATGCAAGAAATCTCAATATTAATCCTCGTGTTTCAACCTTGACCTTCTTTGCCTTCAAAATGCACAAAATGATTTTGCTTCTTCTCTACCTTCTGAACATGCTCGAACGGATGCGATTCTTGCTTGGTTAAAAAAAACCTTAGTCCATGCAAATAATTAAACATTTTTATACACTTTTGCTTGCCCTTTTGAACTTGGACATTGGTACTTGGAGTAGTTGTAATTTTACCTTATGCTTTGGTGCTCACCATTTTAATTAATTCAAATTCAAGACTTTGGCGCTTCCTTTTTAACCTTTTGATTTTTATAATATTTTAAATCTAAATAGATTTAAATATTATAATTTATATTTTATTATTTGGGATATTTCTTTAAAAATAAGTCTTTACCACCATGGAACATTTTCTTCTTCTTTTTTTTTCTTGCAACCATGAAAAATGCCTTGTGGACCAAATATTCCTTTGACATTAATGATAACCAATGTACTCAAATTTTATAATAGTTATTGCTCTACAGAGGGATAATGCTAGTTTGTAGAGCCATATTGACATTCAAGTGAGCCAGATCCAAGATTTGGAGGTATAGCTTACGCAATCACAAGTTTTATTAGGATAGGCTCAGGAACATCTGCCCCAAGTGCATGGATAGGAATTATCCTATCATACGAGGAGTGGAGCTTCAATCCAGTCCTTGAGGAGTAATGCATTACTATAAAATGTGGTTTCAATGTCACAATGAGTGTCCTTCTACTAGACATTATATTATTAGCTAGTTTTTAAGGGTCATAGACTTCCATTGTATCCATATTTTGCTCCTTTGAGTCGTGTGAGATCATCTTCAAGGATGGTATCTGGGGCTACTCAGTTTCATATGCCGAGACCACCACTTGATGATAGTCAAGCTCAAGAGGGTCTTAGGGAGTGATATAGCAAAGCTTTTTTTGTGGTATACCCCCCTAGTGACTGAGTATGATGTTTTATGATTGTGGCATTCTAGTTGACTTTTTGTACCTTATGTATTTTTTGAGAGATATATATTACTAATTTTTATTTTTAGCATTTTTTATTTTTATGGTTATGCATAATGTAAAATATTATGGTTGTTTTTGTGATGATCATCATAATCATGCTTATGGTCATGTTTGATTTTCTAATGTTTTTTTATCATGCTTAATCAAGATATTGTTATAGAAAAGTGAAGTGTCATTTGATGAAGTTTGTAATGTAGTGAAATTGAATTGTTTATAGAAGATAGATTGTTTGAGAAATGTGCCCTTATGATTTTTATCAGTTAGCAATAGATATAGAGGATGTATTCTTGTATATTACCATTTATGGAGGCTTCCCCTCATGTTGATCATGAAGTGAATCTTGTATGAGTTCAAAGGGTTGTACTCAACAAATAAATTTAATTTTTTTTATTAGAAGTTATAAGTAATGTGTGATTTTAAGATTAATTTTATTTTAAACTTAAGATAACTATGATGTAATGAGGACAATTAAGCATAAAAAATTTGGATAGAGGACTTGAACTAGGCATAATATTCCTAGTGTGAATTAAATGGAGATATTTTATTAGGGTTGTCTCATGCCATCATCACGAAGTCTATATGCAACTATATGACCAAGCAGTTATATGCAATCAATGCAGATTTTTGTTTGTGACAAGCAATCATGCAATATAGTGAAATGAATGTATTTGTACTAAATGGTAGATATGAGATGCAATATTAATTGGTTTTATGGGCCAATTTCTTATGCTAATAGTCATACAAATCCATGAGAATATGGTGACTTCCACTAATAAAAACTCAAGGAGAATCTTGGTCATTTTAAGATGAAATTGAGTTTATCAAGATCCAGTGTGTCATTTGTGTATTCATTTTCTATCTTGAATTTAATTATGATACAAAATATCTTGAGGATAAATATGTGTGCATATGAGGTTCATTTACTAATTTAGAGTAAGTTAATGATGCAAACGATATTTTAAGAACCATGTGTGTGCAAATGATGAATTTATTAACCATGATTTTATGCATGTGGTTGGATTTAACTACTTTGTAATACAAGACACTGAAAGCTAGCTAATCCATAAGCTTACATTGATCTGTACAAAATAATATGTTGATGTGAAATACATGTCACCATGTGTAAGACTACCCCATTGCCATGAAGGTTTCATTCAACCTATTTCTATAATGGGGATCACCCCATGGTTTTCAAATAACTAAGTAATTCCATGTATTCTAGTTCATTACCCCTTTATTTTCTTTTGATTCTTAAGTAGGGATTCTTGTTCATTTTTTAACAAGGGGATTTACTTGCTTTGTATATATTTTTTAGGATACTTTCTCACTTTTATGTAAGAGTAAGGGATTTTATTCAAGTAGGGGTAAGCTTATCCTTTAGCCAATTCTCAACACTCTAGACCATGTGCATAATAGGATATCAAGGGAAACCTTTTTCTTAAGGAGATATGACTACTATGTAGCAGCATATTTACTAGTGCAAAATCATTTTAAAATATGTGTAAGTGTACTCTGGTTCAAAAAGTGGCAAAATCAATTCCCAAAGCTTGCAATTTTCTTAATGTAGAAGTAGTGATTTTTCTTCAAGAGATATTTATAATAAATATCAAAATGCAATATTTTATTTATATATGAATTTTGTGAGTGGCTCAAGATAAACTTTGAGTTTCTTCAAAGAAAACCAATATTAACTATGAATCTGAATAACATCAATCTAAATTTTAAGTAATATAATAACTTGATGTGATTATATGCCATATGCAATTGGACCAAAACTTATTAAGGATGCAATATTGAATGCAACTAGATGAAATATGATGAGTATGAAATGGTTGTGAGTATGCAAGAAATATTGTATGTAAAAAATATATGAAAACTATTTATAGCAGTAGGTCATGGCCATAAGTTTGAATATAGTTGAGTCTATCAATTTCATCATGATTTATTAACCAATATTTTTATAATTTTAATAATTTTTTTCTTGGATGCTTTAGCTTGGCCATTTCCTTGTGGATAATAATGCGTAGACCATCTATGCTATATTTTATATTTTGTACAAAGCTTTTGTATATCTTTATTTTTGAAGCGCATTTCATTATCATAAATGAGTGTATATGGAATCCCAAATCTATAGATGATTTTATTGAAAATAAATTTAGAGACTTGGGTTCCTATGCAAGAAGCCAATGACATGGCTTCTATCCATTTTGTAAAATATTCAATTGCTATTATGATGAATTTATGACCATCTGATGAAACTAGGTTAATATTCCCTATAATGTCTAGGCCCCATTTTGAAAAATGCCATGATAAAGAGATGGATTGAAGATCTTGGGTAGGAATATCCCATTCGTAGGATTGTTTTGACTATGGCACTGCCACTAATATGACCTCCACAAGATCCATCATGCACTTTTCTTAGTTCTTTTTTTGATTCATCGAGGTTGAGGCATCATAAAAGTATACCTTCAAAAGACCTTTTGTACAAGGTACTTTTGATGATTACGAAATGAACAACTCATTTTTGTAACAATCTACGTTGATTTCTATATAGACCATCTACGAATTATCCATTTTGGAGAAAGTTAAAGATATATCCATACCATAATTTTGAAGATGTTTCTTCAATTGTGAATATGTATAAAGGTGTTATGCAATATTCTAATGAAGCAAGTTCCCTAAGTTGGTGAATGATGATAGTAACATGATCATCATCCAAATATAAAGGAGCAAGATAAGTAATTTCTACCATAGCATCCATGGAAGGGTTACTAGTACAAGGGATATCTTCAATAGTAACTTTATCAAATAAATACATAATTTTTAAAGCATATTCTTTATAAGGATAGAGTTTCTTGTCTCGAGTTTGATAAATATTATTAATTTGATTTACCATAAGTTGTGAGTCTCAAAAAACTAATAGTATTTTAATATTCAAGGCTAAGGCTACTCATAATCCAAGAATCAAGGCTTAATATCCTGTTGTATTATTTGTATAGGCAAATTAGAGTTTGAAAAATAATGGGATAAGTTATTTTTAGAGATACCAATATAACTCCTGTACCTACACCATTCATGCAATGCACTCCATAAAAAAATAGAGTCCAAGAGTCAAAATGTTTGCCTTATAGATTAAGGTATTCATATAGAAATTCTATTGTCAAAGGGTGAGTAGATTCAAGAGGAAAAACGACTAGTTGATCGGCTATGACTTACCCTTTAATATATTTTTGAACAATAAAGGTTAGATCAAACTCATTGAGAGTGAGAACCCATTTTGTTGTTTGTCCTAATAAATAAGGTCTACTCATAAAATATCATAATAGATCAAACTTTGCTATGACACAAGTTTTTTGACTAAGAATATAATGGCACAGTCTTTGTGTAGAGAACACAATAGCTAAGCAAATATTTTCTAAATAAGTATAGTGAGTTTCATAACTTACAAATGTTTTGCTTATGTAATAAATAGCTCTCTCTTTCTTATCTTCATCATGGTGTGTAAGCATGGCTTCTAATGCAAGCTCTGAGGTAAAAATATATAAAATAAAAGGATGCTCAGTTCTAGGTGGAATGAGTACTGGTGGTGTAAGTAGATGTCTTAAGAGTTTCGAAGGCTTCTTGACATTCCTCATCCCATTTGAAAAGGTTATCTTTCTTAAGTAACTTAAGAAAGGGTTAACATATATCTATCAATTTATCAATGAAATGATAAATGGATTGGATCTTACCTTGTAAACGTCTTAGCATATTGATGATTACCTTAATTTTGATGGGATCTATCTCTACTCCTCGCATAGATACAATAAATTCCAATAATTTACCTGATTTTATTTCAAACACACACTTGTTTAGATTTAAACAGACTTTATACTCTAGAGTCTATTAAATATGGTTAGGAATTTGATATTTCTCCTTAATAGATCAAGCTATGATGTCATCCACATAATCATGTAAATTTCATACATCATATCATGAAATACATATATCATAGCTCATTGATAGTTTTCCCATGCATTATTTAAACCAAATGGTATTTCTTTCCAACAAAAATTCCCCCAAGGTGTAATGAAGGCAGTTTTAGGTTGATCCTCTAGTGCTATACGAATTTGGTTATATCCTAAAAATCCATCCATAAGTAATAACATCCCACTTCCTATCGTGAAATCGATAATTTGATCCATGTTCATGAGAGAAAAGTTATCTTTGGGACATGCAATGTTGATGTCCCTAAAATAAATACATACTTTGATTTTAGTAGCCTATTTTTTTGTTACTGGAAGTACAATAGATATCCAATCAGAATAGTCTATGGCTTGAATGAAATTGACATCTAGAATTTTTTGCAATTTTTCTTTAACCAATAAGGCTACTTTAGGATGCATTTTCCTAAAATTTTGTTTTATAGGTTTAGTATTAGGATGAACCACTAGGTGGTGCATGACTACAGAAGGATCTAAGCCAGGCATATTTGCATATGTCCATGTGAATATGTTAGGGTATTATAGAAGATGTTTTATGTATTTAGTTTGTTCTCATTTACTTAAGGTATCTCTAATTTTAACCACGTGAGGATTGTTTTTTGTTCCAATGTTAATTTTTAAGATATTTTCTACCAAAATATTCAAGTCTCTTTCAAAGTTAGGAGGGGTGGGTGAAACACCCATTTCCTAGCATTATTCTAGAGATAGTTTGGCTAACTCTTCTTTTGTAGTTGTTGTCTGAACATAGGCTATACATGGGATAGATCTGTCAAGGAAGAAACTATTCCTCATGACTTCTTCGAGGGGGATGTCAAAAAAAGACATCTCCTTCTACACACTCATATAGAGTGGCAATAATTTCTATATGGACTACTAAAATTATATTGCAATAAAACAAATGAGTTTTATTTCTCTTATTAATATTCATTAGATATTTTTAACTTTCTAAATATTAACCATATGTGATTAGGTGATCATCATCATCGAAGGGAAAATGTTGAGACTTCATAGAAATGTAGCCTATACCACATCGAGTAGGCCATTCCTAAATATCAAAGGGTTCATGTATTCCATTTTCAAAATGACCCAAACCTTTACCCTTATAACCCATATCACACATAATTTGCTTTGATTTTATACATTTGTTGGAGAAGTAACATTGAGAAAAATTGTTCTCATAAAATGTAAAGCTCATTTGTTTAATGTTGATTTTATCAAGGGAACATCCTACAAAAGTAAAATTATAACTCCCAACATGATATATGTTTCCACATTTGTGAGGTAAACCTATCATTTGTGGGGATGGTGATAATTGAAATAAGATAATGGAGTCTTGTACATCAAAATTAGCATGCTCTATGGATGCTAATTTGGTGGATAAATCTAGTAAAGCCTCATTTGTGAGAGAGTATGATGTAGAAGGATTATCGATTTTAGAAGGTATAGGTGTGTTAGAATAAGGTAAAGGTTCAATATTTGGAAAAGAAGACTTAGGAGGAATGAAGAACACAAGCTTATACTAAGAGGGGGGGTGAATAGTATAAGACTTATTTTTACTTTTTCCTTTATACTTCAAAAAAGTAAAGCAATATACCCAAAGCAATATCAAAGCAATGCATAATAACATCCATAAAGTGACACCAATTTTAACGTGGTTCACCCAAAATGGCTGGGCTACGTCCACAAAACTTTTCTCTAAAAGTTATCTAAAAGTTATTTGGGAATCCTTCCCAATTACAATGTTTATGAGCCTCGGACCAAAGGAGATACCTTCCCCCAATTATAATTTATGAGCCTCTTCTCAAAGGAGATACCTTCCCCTCTGTCTGAATTTATGAGCCTCTGCTCAAAGGAGATACCTTACCCTCTGCTCTGGAAATGATCCCTCAAAAGATCAACTGCCTCTACCTCTTGCCAGCACGTGGAACTCCTTTCCATCGAAGACCTCCTGTCCTCAATGCTTAGCCTAAGAGACCTCTGCCTTCTATGATCATGTCCATAGCAGCTTAGGAACTTGTACCAAACATAGTCAATCAGTCTAGTACAAGTCTTCCTCTGTTTGTCAGATCTGTCCAACACTTGAATAAATCAATCCTTTGCTCACAAGCCTTCTCAAAGACTTGCCAAATATGTCCTCAGGTTCTTCTCAAAGAACCAGTGCACCTCTGTCCTCAATTTCTCTGATAGAACTATCAAACTTAGCTCACAAGTCCTCTGCTAGGACCTGTCCAAATCCTCAGCAAGCTCACCACAAAACTTTTGTTCATGAAACATACACATCTTCTGCGCTCTTATAGCCGCACTTCGTCTTCTCTCAGTCGTCTCTCTGCACACACTCTACACTATCTTCACACACTCTCCTTCCTTTGCAATCTTTCAAACTTAGAATGATTCAATGAAATGCACTCTACACACTACGATCGAATTTCACACTCTGCTCTCGACGATCGAACTTCTTGCTCTGCACACTATCTGCGAACTTCGCACTTCCACCACACAACCAACTCTTCAAAATAGCCTACCTTTTATAACAACACTTTCAAGATCAAAACCTTAATATTAGTCGACTGTAACCCTAATCTTTAGTTGACTGCACAACCCTAAACTTCGTTAGCTACAAACCCTAATCTTCGTTGGCTCACATTTAACTTTGTCGACTTCAACTGCCTCTGTAACTCTTTTGTAGCTTTTGTCGTGAAACTACAACATGTCACGATATCATGACACCTTTGCAATCGTACACTTTCTTTTGGCTTTTGTTGTGATATCGCGACACTTCAGCCTTTTTCGACTTAACTAAGCTCTTGTCGCGATATTGTGACACTTATGTCTTTGTTAGCATCAACTTTGCTTTTGTCGTGATATCGCGACACTTCTCCCTTCGTCGACCTCCTTTCTACTTTTGTCACGAAATCGTGACACTTCTGCCTCTACAGAATTTGTCTTCACTTCTGTTGTGAAATCGTGACACTTCTGTCTTCATAGCCTTCCTCTCTGCTTTTTTCGTGAAATCATGACACTTCTCCTATAGAAGACCTGCTTTCAATTTTTGTCGTGAAATTGTGACACTTTTGCTTTTGTCTGCTTTCGTCTACTTTCTTTTTTGCCTGTCATAAAATCATGACACTTTCTGCATCCATACACATTCTTTGCAACCCGTCATGAAATTGTGATACTTTCAGCTTTCATACATTTTCCTTGTAACCCGTCGCAAAATCGCGACGCTATCAACTTTCCATACGTTTTCTTTGCAACCTGTCGCGAAATCGTGACGCTTTCAGCTTTCGTATGTTTTCTTTTCTCTTTGAGTCATGAAATTGTGACATGTCGCGATATCGTGAAACTTTTCTAACTTGCTTTCTCTCTCCTACTTAAGTCATGAAAATGAGACATGTCACGATATCGCGACACTTTTCCTCCTTAGCTCTTTTCTGTTCTTCGGGTCGTGAAAACCCGACATGTCGTGATATCACGACACATTTTCTCCTTAGCGATTTTCTTTTCTTTGGGTCACGAAAACCCCACTTGTCACGATATCACGACACTTTTTCACTGCGAGCTCTTTCTCTCGAACCTGTCAGCTTGGGGTTTGCAAAAGACTTTTGAAACTGTCATGTCGTAACCTTTATCAAAACAAATTATTTGACATCAAATCAAATTCCTTCAAAAGCTTCTTGACATCAATGACAACTTATATACTTGAGCAAAGTCAATGTACCCAAAGTACCCAAAATTGCAAACAGTCTCCCCCTTTGTCATTGATGGCAAATCTTTACTGAAAACACTTCTCAAGAGCCAAAACTGAAACTAACTGTGCTAACAACTTAGAATATTCCTTTGAAGTTTTGCTCCCCCTGACTTGAAGCTTTCCTCTTCACTTTGAAGCTCTCCCCCTTACTCATATCTCTCCCCCTTTGTCATCAATTGCAAAGGGTCACCGTTGGGGCTCGGGACTAAGAATGAGCCTCTTAGCTTAGTCCCTCCCCCACCTCCTAATGAGGTGATTAATTATGGGGTGGGAGTAAAACTCCCATTAGGCACTGATCATCATTAGCATCTATAGCTTCTTTTTTGGGCCTTATATTGAACTCTTTGTCCATATTCCTATTCCTATCACTGTTCTTGTTCTTGTTCTCATCCCTGTTCTTGTCCATGCCTTGATTCTTAGACCTGATCATACCACTGTTGCTATTTCTGTATTCTAGAATTTTAGCTCTACACTGTCTGATTATGTGACCTTCATTGTTGCACTTGAAACACTTGATGATGTTGTTTCTCTGAGGTAAACTTGATCTTTGAATCCACCTGTTCTGACCAAAATTGTTCTGGCCAAACCTGTTTTGACCAAACCTGTTCTGACCAAACCTGTTCTGACCAAACCTATTCCTGTTATTTACCTTGCAATAGACTGCCTTGTGCCCAAACTATTGACAAGAGTAGCAATACCCTTGAAAGAAACTAGCACTTCTGAAATTTTCGTTTACCTTCTTCACTTGAGCCATGCAATGTGAAGCCATGTGACCAAACTTATGACAAGCAAAACATCTACCTTGAAATTTTCCTTTATTTGACCTCTTGGGTCCTGAAAACTTCTTCTTCTCATTCTGAATTCTATTTTCTGTTTCTGTGCATCTATCATTCAAGGACTCATGATCTGAAATACTTTCCTCATCAGAACTCTCTTCCTTTTGGAGTCTCTTACTAGACTCCCCAACTTGTTCCTTGTGTGGCTTAACAAAACCAAGGCCTGTTTTATCTATTGTCTTTCTTTGACCTTTGATGAGTGACTTAACCTTTTTGGAGCTATCTTGAAACATGTAAAGCTTATCCTTGTACTCTTTAGTTTCCTCTTTCAAAGAAGCCATTTTCTATTCTAACTCACTATACTCAAGAACCTTAGACTCTAACTCATCCTTGAGTTCTTGTGTCTTAGCTATAGAGAAATCAATATTTTCTATAAGATCATCTCTCTCCATACAACATTCATCTAACTTATCCTTGAGTCTAGCATTCTTCTTTCTTTCCTTTTTCAAAGCACTAAGAGCATTAATAAGTTCACTTTCAAGATCCTTTATTTGTTTGCTTTCCGAATCATCAAAGCCTTTTTCAGATTTCTTATCACTAGAGGTGCTACCTTTTTCAAAAACCATACAAGCATCTTCCTTATAGTTTTCTGAAGCATCCTCATACATACTAGAAACCAAATCATTATTTGTACAATCATCCTCAAGGTGACCAAAATTTCCACATCTAAGACATTTCATGATAATGAATCTATGTTTCGGTTCTTCCTCTTTTTTTTATATGAACAACATCTCATTTTCATCATCACTTGAAGAACTTTCACTATCACTACTAGAACACTTACTTGCTTTGTCTAGGTAGAAAATATTATTGTGCTTGTGAGAATACCTCTTTCCTTGATTGTTGTGCTCATATTTGTTCTTTCTATGATACTTGTGCTTTTCAGAATCCTTGCTCTTAGAATCCTGTTTATCTTCATCACTTTCATTCTTGGGAACAATACAGTCAGTAGCATAATGACCAAACTTTCCACAATTGAAACATCTTATATTTTTTATGCTTTTGTGCTTTCTAGAGAACTTGCCTTTCTTGCTGTAATATGCCTTTTCATCACTGGAATACTCATCACTCTCTTGAAGTTGTTTACCCTTGGATTTCTTGGTAGCCTTGAAATCGGCCTCTTTCTTGACATCAACCTTCACTTGAGTTCTCAACTCAAATGTTGCAAGTATACTATGGAGCTCATCCTTTTTCAACTTATCCAAATCTTTAGCTTCCTCAATAGCAGAAATCTTTTCACTAAATATATTAGGAAGAGATCTTAAAATCTTATCACAAACATCATTTTCAGCAAGCTCAAGACCTAAGTCTTTTATGGAGTTAACAACCTCATCCATACGAAGCATGTAGTCACTAATATTTTCATCATCATTCATCTGGATTTGTTCAAACATACCTTTGAAGTGTCTCAACTTGGCCTTTCTGACATTTGTATCACCTGTATGAACCACCTTCAACTATTTCCACATTTCACTAGATGTCTTGCAGTGAATCACTTTGGTGAGATCTGCTTTCGTAAGCCTTTCAGGATTGCATTCATTGCTTTTGAATTGTTGTGATGTAGGAGCCTTTCTTCTTTAGTATTAGGACCATGTTCAGGAATAGTGTACTCATCTTCAATCACTTCCCAAACCTCATTCCCAAGTGCCTTTAGATGAACCTTCATCCTTGCACTCCAAATACCAAAATCTGACCCATCAAGAATAGGTGTTGCATTGCCACTTGAATAATCCATTGTGTTCTTTACTAGCTTTTCCTTCAAGCTGTTAAACTTTTTGAAGGCACCCGCTCTGATACCAATTGAAGAACACAAGCTTATAGTGAGAGGTGGGGGTGAACAGTATAAGACCTCTTTTTACTTTTTCCTTTATACTTCAAAATAGTAAAGCAATATACCCAAAGCAATATCAAAGCAATGCATAATAACATCCACAAAGTGACACCAATTTTAACGTGGTTCACCCAGAATGGCTGGGCTACGTCCACAAAACTTTTCTCTAAAAGTTATCTCAAAGTTCTTTGGGAATCCTTCCCAATTAAAATGTTTATGAGCCTCTAACTAAAGGAGATACCTTCCCCCAATCAGAATTTATGAGCCTATGCTCAAAGGAGATACATTCCCCTCTGTCTGAATTTATGAGCCTCTACTCAAAGGAGATACCTTCACCTCTACTCTGGAAATGATCCCTTAGAAGATCAACTGCCTCTACCTCTTGCCAGCACATGGAACTCCTTTCCACTGAAGATCTCCTGTCCTCAATGTTTAGCCTAAGAGACCTCTGCCTTCTATGATCACATCCACAGTAGCTCAGCAACCTGTACCAAACATAGTCAGTCGGTATAGTACAAGTCTTCCTCTATCTATCAGATTTGTCCAAAACTTGAACAAATCAATCCTCTGCTCACAAGCCTTCTCAAAGACTTGCCAAATCTGTCCTCAGGTTCTTCTCAAAGAACTAGTGCACCTCTTTCCTCAAGTTATCTGATAGAACTATCAAACTCAGCTCACAAGTCCTCTACTAGGACCTGTCCAAATCCTCAGCAAGCTCACCAAAAAATGTTCATGAAACATACACATATTTTGTGCTCTTACAACCACACTTCGTCTTCTCTCAATCGTCTCTCTACACACACTCTGCACTGTCTTCGCACACTCTCCTTCCTTTGCAATCTTTCACACTTAGAATGATTCGATGAAATGCACTCTGCACACTACGATCGAATTTCGCACTCTGCTCTCGACGATCGAACTTCTTGCTCTATGCACTATCTACGAACTTCACACTTCCACCACATAACCAACTCTTCAAAACAACCTACCTTTTATAACAACACTTTCAAGATCAAAACCTTAATCTTAGTCGGTTGTAACCCTGATATTTAGTCAGTTGCACAACCCTAAACTTTTTTGGTTGCAAACCCTAATCTTCGTCAGTTCACATTTAACTTTGTCGACTTCAACTGCCTCTGTAACTCTTCTATAACTTTTATCGTGAAACTACAACATGTCACGATATCATGACACCTTTGCAACCGTACACTTTCTTTTGGATTTTGTCACGATATCGTGACACTTCAGCCTTTGTCGACTTCAAATAAGCTTTTGTTGTGAAATTGTGACACTTCTGCCTCTGCAGACTTTGTCTTCACTTCTGTCGTGAAATCATGACACTTTTGTCTTCATAGCCTTCCTCTCTATTTTTGTCGTGAAATTGCGACACTTCTCCTATAGAAGACCTGCTTTCAGTTTCTATCATGAAATCGTGACACTTCTACTTTCGTCTGCTTTCTTTTCTACCTATCATGAAATCATGACACTTTTTGCATCCATATGCATTCTTTGCAACCCGTCATGAAATAATGACGCTTTCAGCTTTCGTACGCTTTCCTTGTAACCCGTCACGAAATTGCGATGCTATCAACTTTTCGTACATTTTCTTTGCAACCTATCGCGAAATCACGACGCTTTCAGCTTTCATACATTTTCTTTGCTCTTTGAGTCACAAAATTGTGACATGTCATGATATCGCGACACTTTTCTAACTTGCTTTCTCTCTCCTGCTTAAGTTGTGAAAATGTGACATGTTGCGATATCGTGACACTTTTCCTCCTTAGCTCTTTTCTGTTCTTCGGGTCGCGAAAACCCGACATGTCGCGATATCGTGACACTTTTTCTCCTTAGCGCTTTTCTTTTCTTTGGGTCATGAAAACCCGACATGTCGCGATATCATGACACTTTTTCACTACGAGCTCTTTCTCTCGAACCTGTCAGCTTGGGGTTTGCAAAAGACTTTTGAAATTGTCATGTCGTAACCTTCATCCAAATAAATTATTTGACATCAAATCAAATTCCTTCAAAAGCTTCTTGACATCAATGACAACTTATATACTTTAGCAAAGGCAATGTACCCAAAGTACCCAAAATTGCCAACAAGGAACATTAGCCAATGATGATAGGTCTAGACAAAATGGAACATTAATCGGTTCCACCATTGCATACATTTCAATTGGTCTAGGATCTCCATGAATGGTGACCATTTTATTTTTGAACTCAAATTTTACACATTGATGAATAGTAGAGGTAACTACCCTCATTAAATTGATCTAAGGGTGGCCTAGAAGTATGTTGTATTATGTTGGACAAGATACAACAAAAATGGATGTATCCAGAATTATAGGACCAACTTGTAATGGGATAGATATCACACCATAAGGTTTCATCATTAAAAACTATTGTAATCATTTCGATTCTTCTTAAATATTTATTTCTGAACCCAAAACTTTAAAAACAATAGTAGGTAAAAATATTTAGAGATGAACCATTATCAATTAATACCCTCTTAACACACACATCTCTTATTAATGTGGTTATGTATAAATAATTATCCATGTGCATACTTTGAGGAGGTATATCTTTGTCATGAAAATTGATGTAGTTAACTCCATGAGAGGCTACAACATTAACTATGATGGTTGGCTCTATGTTCTGAGGCACCATAATTTGACTAAGGGTTTTCATTAATTCTTTCCTATGAATAGATGAAGTCCTCAGAAGGCCAAGAAGAGAAATCCTAGTTGTTGTATTAGCTAGTTGTTCATTGATATCAATTGGAGTCTTCTGTTGAGGTTGCATTACATTATTCTTCTTATGATGTGGTTTCAGAACAAAAGGTAGTTGATCCACATAATTTGGTTGAGTTGTAGATAATTCAGTTTGAGAATTTTGAGCTTGTTGTCTAGTAATGGATCTGACTATAGCCACAATGTTACTTGATTATTGTAGAATAGAAAAATCATCTTGAATAGATTATGGTCTAGCAGTTGATGTATATTCTATGGGAAGAAATTATTGTGAATAAGGATGAGTTGTTATCATTCTTGGAAATGGTTCCTCTAGAATTAAAAAAATTGTAATAGGTAAAATTGATCCTAATTCATCTTCTGAACTCTTAGAATAAAAGTAACTAATGTCTACTTCAAATTTTGTCTCACTTTTTGTATGTTCAAAATATGGGGATTGTAACTTTCTTCCTTGAAATTGCTCAATCGTAACAATGGATTGAGTAGACACAAATGTAGTTTTTGGAATTTGTGATGGTAGGTGACTACTAACCATTCCCACATAACATGTTGGATGAGGCACACTCCTATAATCTAGCTAATTCACAGCTTCCTTACCATGATTTGGTAATGGATTTTAGAAGATATCTAGATTTTGATTAAAATTTTGTGCCTATTGCTTTAGTGGGTCTATTGGTGGATTAGCATTTGGTTCCACTCCCAAGTTTCTATTATAAATCAAGTGTTGCACTAAGTTTTTTAATATTCTACAAGTTTTGGTTGGATGTTCATCCACTTGATGGAAATCACAATGTTGGTCCAGTCTATACCAAGGTTGGGAAGTGTTAGGTTATCGTATCTTTGGTAATTTTATCAAGCCTCTTTCTACCAATTGTGGTAAGACCATTATCAAAGGTTGATTTAACCTTGTGCATTTTGAGGTTTTTCTGGTGCTTTTAACACATAATTCTTTGTGGTTTCTGTGGTATTAACATTTGGAGGAGGTTTACTATCTGTGACCCCATATCCTACCACATATTTATTTTTGTATGGATTTTTAGATGATTTATCCTCATACTTCTTTTTAATTTGTCCTATTCTGATAAGGGCTTATTCTACCCTTCTTTCCAAATCTATAGCTTGATCAAAAGAGGTTACGGTAGTAATATCCAACTCATAGGATAATTGTTCTTGTAAATTTCCAATGAAAATTTCTAGCATCGCTCTTGGAGGTAGGGTAAAATGTAATTTGCCTAAAATATTTCTCCATCAAGATAGAAATTTTGTAAAACATTCTTCTTTCCCTTGTTTTAGGCTATACAAATCCTTAATTATGACATGCCTTTCTATATAAGCACCAAATTGATGTAAAAATAATTTCGTAGTTTCTTTGAAGTTTCTTAAGGAGTGTGTTGGTAGTTGATAGTACCATTCCAAGGCCATACCTCCTAAACTCTTTGAAAATATTTTAAATAGAAAAATTTCATCATATGCAATGTCATGGCAAGAATTCCTAAAAATATGAAGGTGTTCAATCAGATATTTGACCCCCTTATAAATTGGTAAAACCGAAATGGAGAAATATTTAGGATATGGTCTAGCAGTAATAAAAGGATCTAGTGGTTGGTTGCACATTTCCTTATAATTGTATGTAGGGCGATAAGGGTCTATTTTATCTAATCATGAAGGTAATTATTGGAATATATCTTTGATATGATATGATTTATCATTATGTGCTACTATGCTTACATAGGGAGGATAATATGTATGTTGTGTTGTCGTATAAGAAGTTGAAACAGTAATATTGTTATGCATAGGATTTGAAGTTGAAGAGTTTATGAGATTATAATGATGTATATTTTGTTGCAAATTTGGTTTATATGAAGTCAGAATTTTCCCATTTTATTTTTTTGGGGTGTTGATTCTTTGAATAAATCGAGTTTTAAAATGTTGGGAAGGAAAGTTATTATTGGCAGAAGAAGAAGGTTGTTTTTGGGTACTAGTAGTGGTTACAAAAACATGTTTATGTTGTGATGTCATAGTTATTTGAATTTGGGTGGTACCTAAGGAATGATCACTACGAGTGGAAGGTTGTAATGGAGGAATATTATCACTCGCATATGTCTCCGACTGTGGGCAAAGTCAGAAAGCTTCTTCTAAAGCTACTTCCATTGAAAAATTGCATATTTTGAGTTGGTCTTCTATTTCAAAGGTATTAGTGATAGCTTACTGATTATTATTTAAGAATTCATAGAAGTGTTGCACAGATTAAAAATTAATGTCCCCTTGAGGTCCCATTTTAGGGTTAAAATGGTTGACTATTTTGTCTTATTCATTTTTTTCTATTTGTGCAACTTGTTCTTCCTGAATTTCTTCTATCTCTATTTTGGTATTAAGGTTTTCATTATCCAAATCCCCTTTAGAGTGGATTGCCACATGTTTACCATTCCTTAAAGTTTTAGGCATCGTTTTTTGTTTTTTTTTATGCTAATATTATTTATTTTGTTGTTTTTGTATTAAAGTAAAAAGGCCTGTCTACCTAAATATTTACAAGATTTAGAGTAATAGAACAGAAGTGATTTTACTCTTCTTGAAATATCTTATAAATATCATTGATGGTATCTAGGTTTTTAGGTTTCATAAAATGTTCCTCTTTGAAGATAAATTTCTCTTTTAAAATAAGAATGAAGTGAACGAGGGTGATATTCTTAGTTTCAAAAGTAGGAGGTTGAAATTGAAGCTCATGGTAAAAATAACTAAAGAGGACTACTCTAGGTGCTTTGTGATAACATATTTTTTGTTCAAATGCTATCTCTTTTTCCTCTAGGTTTTCTAGGAATTTGTGGATGATTATAGATTCTTCAAAGTAACTTTCCCACGGATAAATTGTGGAGTGGATGCTAGCCCTTTTTTTCACTAGCCAACGTTTGCAACTCCTTTTAATTTTAAAATAGGGGGAGTAGTAATCTGCATATAAGGGTTTCGTTAGTTTTATCCTTTTAATTTGTTTCAACTCCTTAACCCTTCTCTTAATGAGATCAAAATTTTACCACAAATCTCCCCAATTTTCCCTGTTTCTCCTAAAGAGGATATCAACTTCGTTTTCTATAAGTTCCTTCCTAAGGTATATGAGGGTAGATTATTTAACACTATTTTCCACCATTTAAAACTTTTATTCTATTAAAATATTTTTGTTTGTTTTTAGAAAAAATAAAAGTAAAAATAAAAAGGCAAAAAAGAAAACAAAAGTTATTTTTCTAACTACAAGTTTTTTTTTAACTATTTTGCAAGTTGTAGGTCAAGTTATCTCATTTTGATTAGGATTTTCACCTAGATTCCCACATACAAACACTTGGTGATGAATTCCAAGCCATTAGGAAGCCCAAGTTCTACCAGTCCTCACCCAGTTCACCATGGGAAGCGATACACATCAAAGATATGTGTGATATTTTCCAGGGCTATGATGGTTGTTGGACCGACCTAATTTTAAATCTTGATTAAAGGTTTCAAGTTTTTAGGGTACACGTGAAAGGATAATTCCTTTTTTAAGGTCGTAAGCCTTCACTGTATATCCCATTTTGTCCATACCATCCAAATCTATAGAAGAGTTTTTCAGATGTTCATTTTAGGTTAAATGATGTAAAAATAAAAAAGAAGTGATTCAATTCATTTGAAAATTATCTTATTTATATGGCTTTATCTAAGACATAAAATCTTAAATGATATTTTTTAGTTATTTTTTAAAACAAAGAAAAGCAAAAAATTTCAAAATAAGAGTGTTTTAACATCAGGTTCACCAAAGAATGTAGAACCAAAAAATTTGCACCCCTTTCCTTCAAGCTAATGGATCTATTATTGAAATGGAAGGGAAAATGATGCATCTACACCTCGGATGAGAACCACTTGAGTTGTGCTCTCTTTAGTGTTTGTCAATGAATTAGGTGGGGGTTCACCAAGAAATATTTTCTATGGTAGTTTCCATACCTAGGTAATTGTCGGTGTTTGATTGATTCTTTTAAGCATACACCTAAAGCTTGGCTAAATGCAACTATTGCCTAGATATATGCATTTCAACTTTTCATGAAAATAAAAGTATATAGTTCTAGATAAAAATCTTATAAAGTTAACTAATATGAAAATATTTCTTTATGTACACTAAAAGTAAAATGTAGATTTTATTCTAACATGTGTATATAGTAAAAAGTAGAATTCATGCTAGGTTCACTTGGCAATAACGCTTAGATATGGATTGTCATAGAACATATTTGATCCTCTTGAAGCTAAACAAGAAAAATTTGATCTAAATGATGCACCAATGTGAATACTAGAAGATAAAATGGAAATTCTATTTACAACATCAAACATAATGGCTTAAACCCATAACAACCTCTGTTTCTAACTGAGACACAAGGCATTAACTCACTACATAAGCACAATTATCAAAATTGAAACTAAACTCTATTAAAATTCGTAACGGTGCTCTCCTAAATGGACAAAGTTGTTGGGAATGATTTCACCAGGTTCTCGAAGCTATTTAAGATGTTGTCCAAGGTATAATAGAATTTAGAAGGTGTGTTTTCTAGGAGTTTAACACATGCCAAAGAGATGTCCAAAGCTACCATTCAAGTCTTACAAGCTCAAAATGATGGCATTATTGAAAGTAACATACGAGTTTGATTTCAGATATTTTATTGGTTTATTACAACCCCAAATTCATAGGCTAATAATATTTTAATTTAATCTCCTCCAAAATTTAACCCAAATAGTAATACTAACTATTTTTACTAGGCGTTGGACTCCCTTAGATGCTAGAACTTTCTCACTTTCTCCTTGCTCTTCCTCTCATGTGCCTCTCTTCGTTCCTACCAAACATACAACAACCTTTGCTCATCTCTCCCTGATGTAGCAACATCTATTAATTTCTCCCAAATGTAGCAACTTTATTCATTTCTCTCAAATGTGTTAACCTCTTTTTATTTCTCACAAACGTGGTAACCTCTGTTTTTTTCTCATAAATATGGTAATCTCTTTTTTCTTCTCACAAACATGGTAACCTCTGTTCGTTTCTCACAAACATGGTAACCATTGTTAGTTTTTCACAAAATATAGCAACCTCCATTCTTTTCTCACAAACTTAGTCTTTCCTTCCTTCCTTCCATCCATAGCTACCTCTCTCTTACATGCCCCCTCATCCTAGGTAGCCCGTTCGCCAACATCTCCATCCTCTTCAAAAACCATGCAGCCTTGAGCCTCCCTTTTTTTTATGTTTTCATCTCATTCTTATCCTCCCTTGTGTGACAAGCAATTTTCATGATTGCTATTTCCATATTTGGATATATGATGTAGGAGCATCCAGTGGTAGCAGAGCAATCTTGCATCAACAAAAAACAAAAAAACAAAAAAAAATTTCTAAGTGTTTTGCCTTGGTGTTTGTCAGCCGCCAGTTAGGCGGGAAAGTAGAATTTAAAATTTTATCAGCCGCCAGTTGGGCGGGAAAGTAGAATTTAAAATTTTGTCAGCCGCCAGTTGGGCGGGAAAGTAGAATTTAAATTTTCAGCCGCCAGTTGGGCGGGAAAGTAGAATTTAAAATTTTGTCAGCCGCTAGTTGGGCGGGAAAGTAGAATTTAAAATTTTGTCAATCGCCAGTTGGGCGGGGAAGGTAGATTTTAAAAGGGGATTTTGGATCTAGAAATATGGTCTTCGATCTGGGATTGGGCTCCAATATTGAACAAGTCTGGCATTGTAATTTCTGCCCCTTTAGGCTGGCATTATGAAAATAATTCTAATTTAACTCCTTGGATTTTTTTTTTTGTTCATGTTTGTTGATCCTCATCAAGTGGTATCAGAGCGGGAGTTCCTGAGTGTGTAAACAGATCGCCGGACGTGAGGTAGTTTACACCAGGATCTATGGTTAAGGTTTGTGAGAGAAGTGAGCAGAATGCCTCCATGAAGAAACCATGGTGGTGGGAGAAATATGGTGCCAGAGGAAGATTTCAGAGCATTGCAAAGGCAAGTTCAGGCTCTGCAAGAGGAGCTACGTAGAGGGTTTGAGCCAAGGAGAGAAGATGGCAGTGAAGATGAAGTTGAAGAAGAAGAGGACCAGTTTGAGGAAGAAGAAGAGGTAGTAGATCCTGCACAAGCCAGGTTATACAGAGCCATATCTCAGATTGGAAAGAGACCGAAGATGGAGGTTTCTACGTATTCTGGAAATCTTGATCCAGAGGAGTTGATTGACTGGATCAATGATTTGGAAGAATACTTTGAGTATGAGGAGGTTGAAGATCCTGAGAGGGCCAAGTTTGCTAAGACCAAATTGAAGGGTCATGCTAGAATCTAGTGGAAAGGAGTACAACTTGACAAAAATAGAAGGGGAAAAAAGAGGATCACCAGATGGGAACAAATGGTGGAAAAGCTAAAGAGGCAGTTTATTTCGGTAGATTATGAGTTGGATCTGCTGAAGAAGATGCAAAGTTTGAGACAGTCAGGAAAGTCTGTCAAAGAATACACCGATGAGTTCTACAAGATCTTGATCCGAACCGGCCATTCTGAGGCTAACAAGGAGAAGGTAGCCCGTTACATCAATGGGTTGAGAACCAGTATTCAAGAAGAGTTGAGTCTGGTTAGGATGAGCACCATTGAGGATGCTTACCAGTTTGCTCTAAAAGTTGAAGAGAAGCTGAACAGAAGGTTTGAGGGTAAGCAAAAAGGAAGAGGTCATGGAGAAAGAACTGGTGGAAGAATAGATGGAGGACGAGATGAGAAGAAAGAAGAAGCTAGAAGCAATCAAGATCAGAAGGGAGATAATGATTACAGATCCCATGGTCAGAACAACTACCCAAGAGGAAGAGGTAGATCTGGTCGAGGAAATGGAGAAAGAGGGTTTCATGGAACTTGCTTCAACTATGGAGAAGGAGGACATCGAGCATATGAGTGTCCACAGAACCAAGAGAAGCCAAATAGGAGGCCAACGGGTAATGCCAGAGCTGCTATTGTAGATGAAAGAGCTGAATCAGAGTACTCTGAGGAGGCAAAGAGAGGAGAAGTTATGGTCACAAGGAGAACCTTGTTGAATGAGGAGAAGGAACCAGACTAGAGGAAGAGCCTGTTCTACACAAGGTGCAAATGTTCAGGTAAGGTTTGTAATGTTATTATAGATAATGGTAGTACTGATAACTTGGTCTCTGAAGAAATGGTTACTAAGTTACATCTAGAGAGGAGGAGACACCCGCATCCATACCGGATTGCGTGGTTGCAGAAGGACCATAGGGCATTGGTCAGTGAATAGTGCTTAGTCAAGTTTAATATTGGGAGATACCAGGATGAGGTCTTGTGTGATATCCTACCTATGGATGCTTGCCATATGCTGTTAGGAAGACCATGGCAGTTTGATCTCCGTGTAGTCCATGATGGACATGCCAACACTTACTCCCTAACAAAGGAAGGAGTGCACCATAAACTGAAGCCACTGAAGGATATGGATGAAAAGAGTTTGTTGACAACAATGAGAGTGGAAGTTGTGGGGTTTGAAGAACTTAAGGGTTTGTACCCTAAAGACCCAGATTTTGCTGAAGCTTGGAGAGTTTGTACAGCCCCAGTTACTCTGGATAGGACTATCAACAGGAGTACTGGTAAATCACCATTCTAGATTGTATATGGGAGTAGTCCAAGAAATGCTTCTGAGTTGAGGAAGTTGGACAAGGGAGAAAAGAATAGTGTTGAAGCTGAGAACTTTGTAGAGCACCTGAAGGATTTGCATGAAGAAGTAAAACAACACATCAATAAGATGAACACTCAGTACAAGACAAAGGCTGATCAAAAAAGGAGGTTTAAGGAGTTCCAGGTTGGTGATGAAGTCATGGTGCACCTGAGAAAGGAGAGGTTTCCTGCTAAAACATATAACAAGCTAAAAATGAAGAAGTTTGGACCATGCAGGATCATACAGAAAAGAGATTCAGGAAATGCATATGAGGTGGAGTTGCCGAGTGGATTGAACATATCACATGTGTTCAATATTTTTGATTTGGTAGAGTATCATGAAGGTGATAGTTTTAAGGAACCAGTTGTAGAGTTGTGGAGTGTTCCGACATCGGCTCTAGTGACAGAAGAGATAGAGGAAATCCTGGATACCCGCATCGACAAAATTAAAAGAAATAGGCAGTATGAAGAATATCTAGTGAAATGGAAGGGAAGGCCTGTAGAAGATTCGACTTGGCTGTCCAAGTCCGAGGTTGACCGCCTTGGTTTTCCTCCAACAACAAAGAAGTGAGGTCACTTCTCAAACTTACCCTGGGTGTCTGATGCAGGAGCATCCAGTGGCAGCAGAGCAATCTTGCATCAACAGAAAAAAAAAACAAAAAAAAAATTCTAAGTGTTTTGCCTTGGTGTTTGTCAGCCGCCAGTTGGGCGGGAAAGTAGAATTTAAAATTTTATCAGCCGCCAGTTGGGCGGGAAAGTAGAATTTAAAATTTTGTCAGCCGACAGTTGGGCGGGAAAGTAGAATTTAAATTTTCAGCCGCCAGTTGGGCGGGAAAGTAGAATTTAAAATTTTGTCAGCCGCCAGTTGGGCGGGAAAGTAGAATTTAAAATTTTGTCAGCCGCCAGTTGGGCGGGGAAGGTAGATTTTAAAAGGGGATTTTGGATCTGGAAATATGGTCTTCGATCTGGGATTGGGCTCCAATATTGAACAAGTCTGGCATTGTAATTTCTGCCCCTTTAGGCTGGCATTATGAAAATAATTCTAATTTAACTCCTTGGATTTTTTTTTTGTTCATGTTTGTTGATCCTCATCAATATAATAGTTCCCCTATGCTTCATAGAGTAGCCTGCACTAAATAGAGGTAAGCAATTTTATATTTATTATTTAAATATAAATAATATATTTCTCTAAAATATCCCCTAAATGATATTTTATTATCATTTAAAATGTACTACTTTTATTTAACAACAAAACTCCATTATTGTTTTCAAATAGTAATACCTATTTAATTTTAAATGAATTTTCATTCTTCATTTAGATTAGGGTTTATTAATGAATTTAAATGAATCTACATTATCACTAAATTCAAACTTCATTAATTAATTTAAATGACTTTTCATCCACCATTTAAATTAAATCAACCTTTCATCAAGAAGAAATGCTCTAACATTATTTCAAAATAACAATTTGCTTTACGCATCCACATTCATATTGCAAAATGTTCTCCTATTGAATTCCAACATCATGTTACTTAATCCATAATGCAGTAGAGAGCAATCAAGTTTACAAAACAACAAAGAGGGAGTCTTTCCATCAACCCAATCGCCTATCTCAGCCGAAGGTTTTACGATAGCTACTAGGCTATCAACTAAGGCTCAAGGTGATCAATTATTGATGATTATCCCTTCTGATAATGCATGCCTATATGAAGGTATCTATCCATGTTACCTCCGAGTACCTTAATCATCATTTCCCCTGATCTTAAGTACCCTCATTTTTGGTGGATGCTTCTACCTTCTCCACCTACAAGCGTACCTGATCCTGCACACTTGGCAATATGTTAGCGATAACATACCCTTCTAAATCAACTAAACATCATATAGTTGGTTCAATTGTTCAAACTAGGTATTACCACATCATAGGTAAATACATTGTTTCTTTGTGCCAAATAGTCCACTAGGGAGGGTCATGACATCCTCCCCCACTAGAATTAAACATCATCCTCGGTGTTTCTAGCTTCTTTTGGTTTTGATAGAAAATAAAAATTATTACATTATATAGCTTCAAACAAAAAGGGAAAATGTTTTTGCATAACCTCCACTTTCTCCCAAGTGGTATTTTTCTCAGAAAACTAGTCCCACTAGACCTTACATTGCTCAAGAGTCTTATTCCACATAGACTTAGAATAAAACTCAAGGATATTCACTGGTAGTACTTCAATGGTCTCCAGATTTTCCATCTACAAATTAGAAACATCCCACACATGTTCAGGGTCAGCAACATATTTCCTAAGCAAGGATATGTGGAAGGTGTCATGGATTTTGGATAGATTAGGTGGTAATGCAAGTCGGTATGCAACCAGACTGATATTTTCTGTGATCTCAAAGGGCCCCACAAAATGTGGATCCAACTTCATGGATTTGATAGCACTTTTCTTTGGCTTAACCCTTAAGAACACCTTATCTCCAACAAAATACTCTCTTGGAGTCCTTTTTAGATCTGCATAACTTTTCTGCCTATCCACAACTTCTTTAAGCCTTTGCCTAATTTCCTTTAGCTGATCTTCCATCACCCTGACCATTTTTGGCCCAATCACAACTCGGTATTCTAGGTTATCCCAAGACAATGGTGTTCTACACCTTCACCCATACAAGGCATCGAAAGGTGCCATTCCTAGTGAGGAGTGATGTCCATTATTGTAGGTAAACTCTACCAAGGGTAGACAATATTCCCAATGAGACTTATGATCCATGCAGTACATGCGAAGCATGTCTTCTAGAACTTGGTTTACCCACTCTATTTGGCCATCTATCTTGGGGTGGTATGCTGAACTCATATTCAGTTTCGTACCAACTGCACTATGAAGGGATTTCCAAAATTCATAAGTGAATTTGGAGTCTCTATCTGAGATAATTACCTCAAGAAATCCATGCAATCAGAATACCTCTTTGAAAAATCTTCTAGCCACCACCTGAGCATCGTCCTTGGTATTCCTCGGTATGAAATGGGTAACTTTAGTCAATTTTTTGACCACTACAAAGATGGCATCATGTTGGTACCGAGTTTTGGGTAAACCTACTATAAAATCCATGGATATAACCTACCATTTTTGCGTAGGTATATCATGCAGATATATTTTTCCTACAGGATGCTGGCATTCTACCTTAAATTTTTGACATTCGAGGCACCGAGCAAAAAAATATGTGATGTCCTTCTTCATTCCTACCCAAAAGAAGGTTCTTTTCATGTTTTCTCACATTTTGGCTCCTCCCAGATGAGCAGAATAAGGAGATCTATGGGCTTCTTGCATTATCAAGTTCCTCAAATCACCCATTTTTGGTATGATGACCCTTCCTTTATAACACAAAAAGTCATATTTTATACTAAATTCCTTATTTCCTTCAGGATCTTTGTTCATATTAACTCGAATTTCTTGGCAATACTCATCCTAAGATTGCTCATGTCTCACTCGATCCATCAGGTCCATGTGAATTTTAGTTATGGTTGTTATATATTTTCTTCTACTCAAAGCATCAACCACTTTATTCTCCTTTCCTTTTATGTACTCGATCTCAAAATCATACTCAATGAGGAATTCCACCCATCTCCTCTGTCTCGCATTGAGTATTGGTTGGGTGAATATGTACCATAGACTTTGATGGTCAGTCTTTAATTCAAAGGGTCTTCCCACTAAGTAGTGGTGCCAAACCTTTAAAGCATGCACCATTGCAACTAGCTCTAAATCATGCATAGCATAATTAACTTCATATTTTTTGAGCTTCCTTGAAGTATATGCCCGAGCCAATTGTGGATTGAGAACCTTTAGTATTGGTGCGGTAGTAAGCTTATGCTTTAGTAATGCAAAGGCAGCCTCACATTTTTTTGACCACTTGAATTCCTTTCCCTTCTTCTGAAGGTTAGTTATTGGTCCCGCAATCTTGGAGTAATCCTTTATATAACGTCTATAGTAGCCCGTTAACCCCATGAAGCTTCGCACTTCAGTCACATTAGTAGGGGGTGGCCAATTTAAGATAGCCTCTATCTTCTCTGGATCCACAACAATTCCTTCTACTAATATGATGTGTCCAAGATATCGTACCTCTGGAACGTAGAATTCACTCTTAGCCAGATTTCCATAAAGTTGATTCTTCCTTAGCAATTCTAACATGATCCTGAGATGTTTATCGTGCTCTTCTCTATCTCGAGAGTATATAAGGATATCATCTAGGAATACCAGGACAAACTGGTCCAAGTGTCTTTTGAACACACTATTCATTAAGTTCATGAAAGCAGCTGGGGCATTAGTCAGTCCAAAGGGTAGGACCGTAAACTCATAATGCCCATACCTAGTCTTAAATTTCATCTTGTGAGTGTCTTCCTCATGAATTCTTAACTGGTGGTACCCTGATATTAGATCGATCTTAGTAAACACCTTGGCATCTTTTAGTTGATCAAACAAATCTTCAATCCTAGGTAGAGGATATCGATTCTTGATTGTAGCTTTATTTAACATCCTGTAATCAATGCATAATCTTAAAGAACCATCCTTCTTTTTCATGAACAAAACCAATGCACCCCATGGTGACACACTTGGTTTTATCAAACCTTTCTCTAATAATCCTTGCAATTGAACCTTCAATTCTTGCATTTCAATAGGATTCATCCTATATGGGGATCTATGAATAGGTTCATCTCCTATCATAAGATCAATTGTAAAGTCAAATTCCCGTACAGGAGGTAGTCCAGGTAAATCCTTTGGAAATACATCCTTAAAATCCTATAAAATTGGATGTTGCCTTAGTATTTCTCTTTCCTCATCATCTTCCACTTCATTAAGTTTTACTACATACACTATTCCTCCTTTCTTTAGGGTCTTTTTCAATTGCATAGTTGACAACATCTGAGGTTCAAACACCCCTTGTTTGCTATGAATTCTTAGTCTCCTCCCACCTTCTTCTGAATATTCAACCCATCGATCTTGAAAATTGACTAAGGCTTTATGAGCTTGTAGCCAATCCATCCCTAGGATCACATCAAAGGCATGTAGGGGAGCTACATATAAACAACATCCCATGGTCCCATTAGATAGAGTGATTTTTGCCATAGGATAACACTGGTTTACCAAGTAGGTCTACCTAGAACCATACTCAACCTTCCACCCTTGAGCCAAATATCTTGGCCTTTTCGACACAATCCTTGCTAGATTAGAAGAAATAAAGCTATCAGTGGCCCCACTATCTATCAAAATGTTTACTTGTTTATTGAAAACCTTACCTTTCACAAGTAATGGGGTGGCTTGCCCCTCTAGCTTCTACTTTTCTATTGCGGCATAGATCCGATGTTCTCATTCCTTTCCTTTTGTAGTAGTTGTGCTAGTCCCTGCTCGATAGGGACATTGATTATAGTAATGAGGTCCCTGACAATTGTAGCATCCCTCCTTGGGTCCTTGCTATTTTTTAGGTTTCTGATACCCTGTCTTAACTGTTGGAGCTGGAGCTTGTGACTTCTGTGGTTGAGGTTTTGTATTATTGGGTTTGTTATCCTTCTTATGAAAGTTCCTTTTGAACTTCTTCTAATTTCCATTAGGTTTCTTTTCAGGATTTTGGGGGTTCTTAGCCTTTCGATCTTGATCAGCCTCCCATTTTACAAACCCATCACTATTCCTCTTCTTTAGTTCCTACCGAGCTTGCTCGGGTAAGGTGCCATATTTATAACAGAAGTGTGACTCTACTTTCTTTTCTAGGTCATACACCTTTTGCAGTGATTTAGGCTCCTGCATGTCTACATCATGCTTTATCCTAGACTCCAATCCAAGAGTGAACTTGTGAACCCACATTTTCTCATTATAAATAGGTACATACTTAAAAAATCTTACCAACTTTTTATAGTACACCTCCACTATGTTGGTTCCTTATTTTAGACTAGCAAACTCCTCAAACTTTAGGGCATAGAAATGCTCTATTAGGAACCTCTTCTTAAATATGCTTATAAATTATTCCCATGGGGTATCAATAGGTTCAATATTAGTTTCCTCATAGTGGGTTTCCCACCATTCTAGAGCAGCCCCTTCCAGGTTGATTGTAGCCCAAAGTGTTTGGGTTCTTGATGAGTAGCCTTTTACCATAAAGTGAACCTCTACTTCTCTCAACCATGCTTCCATTGCATCTCCTTCACCCTCCCCATAAAACTTGGAGATACTAATATTTTTCATGTCCCTAGTTGTTTCCTTTTTTTCTAAGGCTCTGGCTTGCACTTGTTCCATAGTTAGTCCACTATCTAGACCAATCTCTGAGCCTCGAGCTTGCAAATTCTAGTTCGCAACTATTTCCAACAATTGTCTTATCTGATCCTGCATAGCAATGACCGTAGCGGTGAGGTCTTCTACCTCCCTATTGGGGCTTATTGGTCCCCCATCCTAGTTTTCTTCTTTGATATTACTTTGTCAAGTTTTTCTAGGTGTAGGCCTCCCTCTTCTGGTCTTAGGTGGCATCTTAACCTGGTTCCATCCAAGAAAGAAGATTAGATTACAGTTTCATCTTAAGTTGTATCTCTAATTCAAGCCATAATACAGAGTTCTCTTGCTAGATGCATTAACAATATAACTAGGGTAATATCCCAGGTTAGGATGTGTCATCAATATCGAAGCCCATACTAAGGCATCCTAACATCCACTCACCCTTGGGGTTAATTCCCATTAGATTTTAGCAATTAGGGTATTTTAGGTCATCCCAGCTTTAGCCTATACCTTAAGCAAGCCTTCATTGGAGACATCTAATTCCCTTTAGCACACATAGAAGCTCTATACCCTCGTACCTAGAGCTCTAATACCAAATGTAACGACCCAAAAACTACACAAATAGAAAAATACAAAAATAAGAAAAGTTTTTTTTTTACTAAGGAGAGAGATTCATGAACCATCCATGAACCCCTAACCCACACTAATATTTTACCTAAAGTTTAAATCCCCTAAGTTTTCCTAAAAGCTACATCTCATGAGGTATCCTAACACAAGTCCCATCTATGTAGGCGTATCATGTGTTACTGCAAATAAGCCTATCTATCCCATCACTCTTGATGAGCTAGACTTATCACCCTCAGTCAATCGAAGGTATACACGCATCACCATACCATACACAAGCCATTATGTGTAGGTATGCTACGAGTATTGTGAGTTAAGCTATCCATATCGTCTACACGATGAGCTATCTTAACTCAGATGTAGTCTCTCCACAACTTAGTCCTTTATCTCCCTAAGGGGGTCTCAATTCCCTTAGGTCTCCTATGTTCACCCTAAGGGGTTCTTAATTCCCTTAGGTCACCTCTGAGTTCACCCTAGAACTCTACTCTTTAGTTTTATTATTAAGCAAACAAACAAGTATACATCTAGATACCAAACAAGCAAAACATAGTTACTAAGCATCCAGAAAATAAAGGAAGAAATAGCACTAAAAGAGAATATCCTCAATGGAAAGAGAATCAATTACATAATATAACCAACGTGGAAATAAAGTAAAAGTGCCTTCTCTAAACCAATAAATAGTTATTACATATAATCTTGTATGGTAAATCCTTCATACTACAAAGAATATTACATTAACTACATCAGGGATATCTCCCCACAATTCTAGTCTATTTGAGCATAAGTAAATCAACATTAACACAATTACCTATACTTTGATCCCATCGAACTCCTTGCTCCTCCTTGCTTCCCATGGATTCTTTTTTAGGATAGTAGGGGATCAGGGTACTCATGGTTCAGGATAGGCATGCCTCTAAATGCATATAATATTTACTTTGCCAAATTGCAACTATACAAAAATTCAATTAAGTTTCCAACCATCTAATGCATAGTGAATGTCATAAAAGAACCCTTACTTTTACTTTCACCTCTCAAGTACCTTTAGAGAGTTTATTCAACAAGCACAACTTAGATCAGGGTTTAACTTTAATCAAATCAATCATGTCTTAAAGCATTAAAATCCCATACCTTTAACCTTTAAATCCCAAGTCCCATACCTTTAACCTTTAAAACAATCCTCTATTCATTCACTAAATTCAAGCCCCATAACTTCAATTTAAAGAATAAATATAACATCCTTTATTTCATAACTCCAATCAAATCAAATCATATCTTAAAGCATTAAAGTCCCATACCTTTAACCTTTAAAACAATTATAATTTCATTAATCACAAGTTCCCAACTTTAATTACATGAAACATTATAATTTCCTCCAACTTGAATTTAATAAATAATTATAACTTAATCCCTTTATTAAATCCACTTTCATTTTATAAAGTCAAAGTCCCAAACCTTCAACCTTTAAAACAAACTTCATGTATTTACTAAATTAAATATTTACTCCCTTAATCTAGAAATATATCCTTTCTCTTGCATTTTATAAATTAAAAGGCCCCCAACCCCTAATTTATAAACCATTCTTTCATTTTTTTAATAAATCAAAGCCTAACAACTTTAATTTATATCCCTATATTATTTAATGAAATAATAATCAAGGAGATAACTCATTAAACCTTCCTTCAATTATTTAATAAATCAAAGCCTAACAACTTTAATTTATTACCCCATAATATTTAATGAAATAACAATCAAGGAGATAACTCATTAAATATATAATCAGAGGGTTAATATCTTAAATTGGCCATAGGCCTAGGCTAACTTATAAGACCTGAGAACCAATCCCACCCTACAACCAAGAGTAGGTTCACAAGCAACTACCACAGTTGACATTTAGGCTTGGTCGAACGTGTCGGTTAATACAACCCATGTCTACTTGGTTTGCATTCTAGCCTCCATGGCTAGGGCTCACATCCAATGCTAACATGATCACCACAATGTGGTCATACAGCCAAGCAAGGTTTCCTTCCTTAAAACTATCACATGCTCCAAAGAGCCTATGAAACCACAACTATCTTCACATTACAAGGTGGTTTTACACATCACAGATCGAGAATAGGTAGTTCCTCCCCTAAACCCTCCAACTGGAGATAACACTACCACACATAGGCTTACATTGAAGATGGTCCAATGAGATAAAGCTTTAGGTGAGCCTGATCGTAGGCTTCACTGTGCCTTACTCATACCAGGTTCCTTCGTACCATAATAATGTAGGTGGGATAGTAGGTTTAAGAAATAGGAAAGACATCTCACTACTAGCTGTGAGAGCGCATAGGATTCTAGGTGGCTTCAGACAACTCAAAACCCCTCCCCAAACACCTGTGGATGACCTATGCTGGGTTCACTTGGCATTAATGCTTAGAGATGGACTGTCATAGAATAGAGTCGACACCCTTGAAGCTAAACAAGGAAAATTTGATCTAAATGATGCACCAATGTGAATACTGGAAGATAAGAGGGACATTCTATTTACAACATCAAACATAATGGCTTAAACCCATAACAACCTCTGGTTCTAAATGAGAGACTAGGCATTAACTCGTTGCACTAGCACAATTATCAAAATTGAAACTAAACTCCATTAAAATTCGTAATGATGCTCTCCCAAATGGACAAGGTTGTTGGGAATGATTTCACCAGGTTCCCAAAGGTATTTAAGATGTTGTCCAAGGTAGAATCAAATTCAGAAGGTATGGTTTCTAGGAGTTTAACACAGGCTAGAGAGACGTCCAAAGCTGCCATTCAAGTCTTACAAGCTCAACGTGATGGCATTTTCGAAAGTAACATACGAGGTTGATTCCAGTTCTTTTCTTGGTTTATTACAACCCCAAAGCCATAGGCTAATAATATTTTAATTTAATCTCCTCCAAAATTTAACCCAAATAGTAATACTAACCATTTTTATCAGGCATTGGACTCCCCAAGATGTTGGAACTTCCTCACTTTCTCCTTGCTCTTCCTCTCATGCACCTCTCTTCATTCCTCCCAAACACACAACCTCCGCTCATCTCTCCCCGATGTAGCAACCTCTATTCATTTCTCCCAAACATAGAAACCTATAATATCATAAAATGTGGTAACCTCTATTCATTTCTCACAAAATATGGTAACCTCTATTCATTTCTCACAAACATAGTGGTAACCTCTATTCATTTCTCACAAACATAGCCTTTCCTTCCTTCCTCCCATGCATAGCCACCTCTCTCTTATGTGCCCCCTCATCCTAGGTAGCCCATTCACCACCTTCTCCATCCTCTTCAAAAACCATGCAGCCTCGAGCCTCCCTTTTCTTTATGTTTTCATCTCATTCTTATCCTCCCTTGGGCGGCAAGCGATTTTCATGATTGCTATTTCCATATTTGGATATAATAGTTCCCCTATGCTTCATAGAGTAGCCTACACTAAATAGAGGTAAGCAATTTTATATTTATTATTTAAATATAAATAATATCTTTCTCTAAAATATCCCCTAAATGATATTTTATTATCATTTAAAATGTACTACTTTTATTTAACAACAAAACTCCATTATTGTTTTCAAATAGTAATACCTATTTAATTTTAAATGAATTTTCATTCTTCATTTAGATTAGGGTTTATTAATGAATTTAAATGAATCTACATTATCACTAAATTCAAACTTCATTAATTAATTTAAATGACTTTTCATCCACCATTTAAATTAAATCAACCTTTCATCAAGAAGAAATGCTCTAACATTATTTCAAAATAACAATTTGCTTTACGCATCCACATTCATATTGCAAAATGTTCTCCTATTGAATTCCAACATCATGTTACTTAATCCATAATGCAGTAGAGAGCAATCAAGTTTACAAAACAACAAAGAGGGAGTCTTTCCATCAACCCAATCACCTATCTCAGTTGAAGGTTTTACGATAGCTACCAGGCTATCAACTAAGGCTCAAGGTGATCAGTTATTGATGATTATCCCTTCCGACAATGCATGCCTATATGAAGGTATCTATCCATGTTACCTTCGAGTACCTTAATCATCATTTCCCCTGATCTTAAGTACCCTCATTTATGGTGGATGCTTCTACCTTCTCCACCTACGAGCGTACCTGATCCTGCACACTTGGAAATATGTTAGCGATAACATACCCTTCTAAATCAACTAAACATCATATAGTTGGTTCAATTGTTCAAACTAGGTATTACCACATCATAGGTAAATACATTATTTCTTTGTGCCAAATAGTCCGCTAGGGAGGGTCATGACATCCTCCCCCACTAGAATTAAACATCGTCCTCGATGTTTCTATCTTCTTTTGGTTTTTATAGAAAATAAAAATTATTACATTATATAGCTTCAAACAAAAAGGGAAAATGTTTTTGCATAACCTCCACTTTCTCCCAAGTGGCATTTTTCTCAGAAAATTGGTCCCACTAGACCTTACATTGCTCAAGAGTTCGATTTCACATAGACTTAGAATGAAACTCAAGGATCTTCACTAGTAGTACTTCAATGGTCTCTGGATTTACCATCTACAAATTAGAAACATCCCACACATGTTCAAGGTCAGCAACATATTTCCTAAGCAAGGATATGTGGAAGGTGTCATGGATTTTGGACAGATTAGGTGGTAATGCAAGTCGGTATGCAACCGAAATGATATTTTCTGTGATCTCAAAGGGCCCCACAAAACGTGGATCCAACTTCATGGATTTGATAGCACTTTTCTTTGGCTTAACCCTTAAGAACACCTTATCTCCAAAAGAATACTCTCTTGGAGTCCTTTTTAGATCTACATAACTTTTCTACCTATCCACAACTTATTTAAGCCTTTGCCTAATTTCCTTTAGCTGATATTCCATCACCTTGACCATTTCTAGCCCAATCACAACTCAATATTCTAGGTTGTCCCAAGACAATGGTGTTCTACACCTTCACTCATACAAGGCATCGAAAGGTGCCATTCCTAGTGAGGAGTGATGTCCATTATGAAGAAAATATGCTTATACTGATGGGGGTGAATAGTATACAATATTTTTTTTTGCATTTTAAACCAAATAGTAGCATCAACATTAATAAAATAATAAAAATCACACAAAGCATCACACACATGAAAGACATCATTTTTATGTGGTCCATCCAAGGATGGCTACTTTCATGAAGAAATTACTTCTTATAAATCTTTCTCAAATAATATTTTGGGAATCCTTCCCAATTACAATGTTTATGGACCTCTATCCAAAGGATATGCTAATCCCCTAAATCTGGTTTGTGGATCTCTATCCATAGGAGAACTCCTTCTCCTCTATTTTGGTTGGTGATCTTCTAGAAGACTACTACCTCTACTGCACTAGCTTGTGGATCTCTCTCTACTGAAGACTCTTATCCCCACTCAGAATACTTGTCCTCACTACCCTCACTGATGGATCTTTATCCACTGGAGACTATTGTCCTATCTACTCTGTCACCTCCAAAGCTCTGTCTCAATTCTGTACTAAACATAGTCTAGTCGTTCTAGCACAAATCTACTCAACAAGTCCACTCAAAACTTGCTCAAATATGCTCAATAGGTCCACTTAGAACCTCATCAAATATACTCAACAAATCCACTCAAAACTTTCTCAAATATTCTCAATGGGTCCACTCAAAACCTGCTCAAATCTTCTCAACAAGATCACACAGAACTTGTCCAAATCTGCTCAATAAGTCCTTTCTATGACTTAACCAAATCTATATTGTAAGATACCACAAAATCTCACACAAAATTATTCCACAAGTCTTCTCAAAGACTTACCTCAAATTTTCTTAACAAGTCCACACAGAACTTTTCAAATCTCATAGAAAAATAAAGAGAATTGTTAGAGACGCAATATGTTCTACACTCAAAACTCAATCAATTTATCAACTCAATCTCATAGAAACATAAAGAGAATTTTTAGAGACTTGATATGTTCTATTCTCACAACTCAATTTCTTTCACAACTCAAATCATAATATAGAATAGTTTGTTTTATGGAACTTGAAAAATCACTTCATACATCCACTTGACTAGGCTCAATCAAATTACTCAATCAATCACTAAAGAAACAACTCTTGCTCACAAACCCTAGTCCAAGCATGTATCATCCAACTCAAAATGTTTCCAACAATTCTCAACAACAAATCTCACATAACAATGATACTCATGATATTTTCAAACCCTAGTTCAAGTTCTTTGCATAACAACTCACTTCAACAACCATGCTTATAAAAAATTCTTCATATAACAATGATACTCATGATATTTTCAAACCCTAACTCAAATTCTTCACACAACCAATGGTTTCAACAACAATGCTTATAAAATAAGGTTTTAATCACAACTCTTAATTTTAGAAAAACTTGAAGCATTAACTCAAACACTTTCGACAAGGAAACCATAATCAAACCCTTTTCAATCCAAACTTTATTTTATAGTAATCCATTCAATCAAATCAACCAAAGAATAATTTACCCATTCCTTTTTGCTTGACAAGTAGTTGATCTCACAAATTTTCCACACTCACAATTACTTCTTTGCCAATCTCAATAAGGGTTAGAGGATAATTTTCTCAACAAAACATAACACAAAAATAATATCAAACTTACACCTTATCACTCCAACTTGATTAATAATAAACACCCTCACAATAATTACAAAAACCCTTAATTCAAAATAACACAATACCCACAAAGTCTTAATCGTCCAATATACCACTATAATAATTTAAGACTTTATTAAAAGTTAAAAACAAAAATCTCCTTATAACTCCTAATGATAATTCTCAACTACCACAACTTTATTACAAAACAATCTTTACAAGCACAAACCACTAAAAAACCTTATACCTCCAACTTAGGCATTTAATTAAAATTAAAATTAAAAAATATTACCTTGTCTTCAAAGGGAATCGAACCCTAAACATTGCCCCTAATGTGTGCCTTAGCCACGGCCAAAGTTGCCACACAAGCCAAGTGCTCATATAATATTAATGAAGCACCACATAATTCTTAATCTCCTCACATATTCTAACTTAGGTAAAATAACGTGCATTGTAAGCGCCTTAACCAACACAACTCATGTTGTACCCACCGATATTTGAACACAATCCCTCTTGCAAACCATCGCTTTCGTGCTTCCCAAAAATACCACTATGCAACGCTATCCTATGCAACTTCAAGGATTAAAGCTTCCTCCCTTAAACGCTTCTTGAGTTTTATAGAAACTCACGAGCTCTTTTCTTTGCATACAATCTTTTTAATTTCCGAACAAGGATGATTAATTAAACTTTGGTCATTGTATTTATATGCTTCCTCCATTGTTTTGAAAAAATGGTGATCTCCATGTTATCTTCCACGACATCGACGAAGATTATAAAGGCTTCGAATGCCTTTTGTCTTAAACCCAACCTTTGGGTTTATAAAATATATTTAGACTTTATAAAACCCACTTTTGCATTATAAAATATTATAATAATAATTACAAATATTTTATTTGGGTTTTCACCATATCACCTTTAATATTATAATAACCATTATTATAGTATTATACCTTTGTTAAAATATATCTTTCTCACTGTATTCCATGTCATAAATAATATTTATTTATAAAATTGAAATTCTCACTGAATTTAAATAATTTATAAAAATAAATATTATCTCTCCGTGTGAACTCTTAAATTTTGTACTAATTCACTTGATATTTGGCCTTCTTCCTGGATATCAAATAATTAGTTTTATCCCTTTTGTTTTCTGCTGAATTCCTTGATATTAATGATGACTTCATCTGGTGACATCAATGACAACTTTGACTTAGGGACTCAAAATGTCCAACAATCTCTCCCTTTGTCATTGATGGAAACCCATACTCTTCTTATCAAAACCTGGCCTTAATTTTTATTCTGATCCCCCTTGGACATTGCTCCCCTTGGCTCAATGCTCTCTCAAATATCAAAACTCTCCCCATTAAACAAATCTCTCCCCCTTTGACATAAATGGAAAAGGATCACCTTTGGGGCTCAGGGCTAATAATGAGCCTCTTAGATTAGCCCCTCCACCACCTTCTATTAAGGTGGTTAATTTCGGTGTGGGAGTCTCACTCCCAATTTTCCTTGAAGATACTCAAAAATTTTCTTTGAAAGTGGCTTAGTGAAAATATTTGCTATCTATTCCTTTGTAGTGACATATTCCAATATGACCTATTTATCTATCACTTGTTCTCTCAAAAAATGATACTTAATCAAAATGTGCTTTGTCCTAGAGTGCATTACCAGATTTTTTGAGATACTTATGGCACTTGTATTATCACATAGTATAGGAATTGACTGATTATGCTTGATCTAGAAGTCTTATAGAGTTCTCTTCATCCATAACACCTGTGTACAACTGGTCATTGCTGCAATATACTCTACCTCTGATGTAGATAGAGATACTGAAACTTACTTTTTACTTAACCAAGAGACTAGACATTCTCCAATAAAGGAAGCTCCTCCACTTGTGCTTTTTCTATCATCAATGTCGTAGGTCCAAGCTGCATTTGTATATGCTTTTAGTATGAAACTGTCACTTTTGGGATACCAAAGCCTAAAATCCATAGTCCCTTTTAGATACCTAAAAATTATTTTTACTGCTACCACATGTGTTTCCTTAGGTGTTGCTTGAAACCTTGCCACTAATCCCACTGATTGTACTATGTCTAGTCTTGTAGTTGTAACATAAAATAAGCTGCCAATCATAGATATGTATAATCTCTGATCTACCTCTACAGATTCATCATCCTTACTCAAATTGCATCCTATGACCATAGGAGTACTTAATGGTTTGCAATATTATAACCTGAATTTCTTCAACATTTCCTTGATGTACTTGGCTTGAGAGAGAAACACTCCCCTTTTTATATTGTGAAATATGAAGTTTAAGAAAGAAGTACAATTCACCAAGAATAGACATCTCAAATTCATTTTGCATATTCTTAGAAAAATATTTGCACATCTTATCATTTTTTCCTCCAAAAATTATGTCATCAACTTAAACAACCACTATTAAAAGATCATTTTCTTCATTTTTGATATACAAATTACTATCTACTATTCCTTTTCTAAATATCTGTTCCTGATGATACTTATCCAATCTTGAGTACCATGCTATGGGAGCCTACTTTAAACCATACAATGCCTTTTTAAATCTGCATACCTAATCTGGTTTATCTGCTAGTATGAATCTCTCTGGTTGTTCAATATAGACCTCTTCTTCTAGAACCCCATTTAGAAATTCTAACTTGACATCCATCTAATATACCTTGAAGTTATTGAAACTTGAGAAAGCTAAAAATATCCTTATAGCTTCAAGTCATTCAACTGGATCAAAATTTTCATCAATGTCAATTCCTTCTACTTATGCATAACCTTTGCATATTAACCTTACTTTATTTCTAACCACTTGTCCATCTTCATTCAACTTATTTATGAATACCCATATTGTGCCAATCACATTTTTATCCTTTGGTCGTGGAACAAGTTCCCAAGTTTTGCTTTTATCTATATGATCCAACTCCTCATTCATTGCTTTAACCCAAAATTCATCCTCACTAGCCTGAGTGAAGTCTTTTGGCTCAATCTTAGATAGCAAGAAAAAAAATTCTTGTTGATATGGTTTTTTTATTCTTGTCCTTGTCTGTATTTCATTTGGATTCCCGATGATCTGTTATTTTGGATGATTTTTCTTTTGAAGGAGTCTTAGGAATAAGCCTTTGTGTTTCTTCTTCATATTTGTCTCATTCCTCACATATTCTTCTTGACAATATCCATCCTCTTGGTATACAGTTTGCTAAATTGGTTCTATGGAATCTATCTTCTCATAAATTGTTACATTCATACTTTCCACCATAGTGCATGTTATTTTGTTGAAACATCTATAGGCTTTACTCTTTGTGGAATAACCAAGAAAAATTCCCTCATCACATCTTGGATCAAACTTGCCCAAGTTTTGATCTTCTCATCTTATGTAACATTTGCTTCCAAAGATTTTGAAATGTTTTACAGTAGAAGGTATTCCTTTCCAAAGCTCATAAGAAGTCTTGTGATGATATACCCTTAATTGAGCCCTAGTAATTATGTATACAGCTATGGATATCGCTTATTTCCAAAATCCATATGATAACTTAGATTAATTTAACATAGCTCTAGCCATTTTTTCAACAGTCATGTTCTTCCTTTCAAATTCTCCATTTTGTTGAGGAGTTCTTATTTTTGAGTACTCTATATTGATTCTATGTTGTTCACAAAATTATACAAATTCATTTGAATTAAATTCTCCTCCTCTGTCAGATCGTAGACACTTAATCCTTTTGCTTATTTCATTTTCAATCAATTCCTTGAATGCTTTAAATTTTTCAAAGGCCTCTAATTTCTCTTTTAGGAATGTTACCCAAACCATTATAGAATAATCATCTACAAATAACATGAAGTAACTCTCACACTGAATACTTTGTGTTCTGGTAGGACCACACAAATCAGTATGTATTAGGCTCAATGGTTCAGATGACATATAACCTTTTGGTTTAAAGGTTGTCCTAGTTTGCTTTTGATGTAGGAGCATCTAGTGGCACCTGGTGTAGAGGCATCTAGTGGCAGGAGGGCCACTTCTAAAAAGTTGGCTAAGGAGGAAAAACGTCGCGATTTCGTGACGTGTCACGAAATCGCGACAGAAGAAGAAGAAGAAGGCAAGGAGAAAAATATGTCACGATATCGCGACAGAAAAAGTGTCGTGATATCGCAACACGAAGAGGAGAGAGGGACCAATAGAGAAAGTTGTCATGATATTGCGACAGCAAATGTGTCACGATATCATGACACAAGCGGGGAATGGAGCCAGTAGGGAGAAGATGTCATGATTTTGTGGCATGTCATGATTTCATGACACAAACAGGAAGGAGGAGGCTGTAAGCAAAGATGTCATGATTTCGTGACCCAAAAGCAGAAGGAGAGTACAGAAGGAAAGGATGTCGCGATTTCACGACATGTCACGGTTTCACGACTTGAAGAAGAAGAAGAGAGCCGAAAGCTAAGATGTCATGATTTTGTGACCCGAAGGTAGGATGAAGAGCGAAAGAGGAAGATGTCACAATTTCGTGACATGTCATAGTTTCGTGACCCGCAAAAGAGAGAAAAGGCACAGAGGAGAAGATGTCATGATTTCGTGACATGTCGTAGTTTCATGACCCGCCAAGGAGAGAGAAATCTAGGAGAAGGAAATGTCACGATTTTGTGATAGGTCGTAGTTTCACGGCCAGAAGGCGAAGAAGGAGCCAAGGAAGAAAGATGTCATGATTTCATGACATGTCGCATTTTCGTGACCAAAGGGCAAGCAAAGGAGCAAGAGGAGGAAGATGTTGAAGAACACAAGCTTATACTAAGAGGGGGGGTGAATAGTATAAGACCTCTTTTTACTTTTTCCTTTATACTTCAAAATAGTAAAGCAATATACCCAAAGCAATATCAAAGCAATGCACAATATCATCCACAAAGTGACACCAATTTTAACGTGGTTCACCCAGAATGGCTGGGCTACATCCACAAAAATTTTCTCTAAAAGTTATCTCAAAGTTATTTTGGAATCCTTCCCAATTACAATGTTTATGAGCCTCGGCCCAAAGGAGATACCTTCCCCCAACAAGAATTTATGAGCCTCTACTCAAAGGAGATACCTTCCCCCAATCAGAATTTATGATCCTCTGCTTAAAGGAGATACCTTCCTCTCTGCTCTAGAAATGATCCCTCTGAAGATCATCTGTCTCTACCTCTTGCCAGAACATGGAAATCCTTTCCACCGAAGACCTCCTGTCCTCAATGCTTAGCCTAAGAGACCTCTGCCTTCTATGATCACATCCATAGTAGCTCAGCAACCTATACCAAACACAGTCAGTCAGTCTAATACAAGTCTTCCTCTGTCTGTTAGATCTGTCCAACTCTTGAACAAATCAATCCTCTACATACAAGCCTTCTCAAAGACTTGCCAATTGTCCTCAGGTTCTTCTCCTAGAACCAATGCACCTCTGTCCTCAAGTTCTCTGCTAGAACTATCAAACTCAGCTCACAAGTCCTCTACTAGGACCTGTCCAAATATGCTCACAAGTACCCACCGGAACCTGTCCAAAAACTGCTCACAAGTCCCCATTGGAACCTATCCAAAAACTGCTCACAAGTCCCCACCGGAACCTATCCAAAAACTGCTCATAAGTCCCCACTGGAACCTGTCCAAAAACTCTAGCAAGCTCACAAAGAAAAACTTTCTTAGTAGGAAATCACAAAGTGAATTGTTAGAGACCCAATGTGATTTGTCAAACTCATAGAAGCATAAAGAGAATTGTTAGAGACTCAATATGTTCTATACTCAAATCCCAATCTCAAAACTCAACTCAAATCAACTCAGCTCAATCTAAATCTCAAATCTGAAAACTCAACTCAATATCTGAAATGGATAGGATAGAATGATTTCTTTCAAGAACATGAAACCCCAAAAATTGCAAACTATGCAAAGAATCACATAAAAATGATACTCATGTTCTTTTCACCATAAATTAGGGTTTCAACAACAATGCTCATCAAACAAGGTTTAGTCAACCAACACCATTCAACTCAACATCAACCTTGAAGCATTCAACCAATCATCACAAGAAAAGGAAACAATTAGAAATCCTTTTCCCTCCAAAGATATTTGAACAAAACAGCCACCAACACAATATCACCAAATGCAAAGAATAACTTGCTCAAATCAACTCAATGGAGTAAGCCCAATATCATGAATCAAGTAAAGCAATAACTTGATCAAACAACCTCTATGGAAGCAACTCAACCATCAAACTCAAAACAGCCAACCAAGGGTTCCACGAACTCAATGCAAGTAGCTAGACTCACAAATATAAACCCTAGTGCACAAATCTTCCACTATCTCAAACCAGAAATTATGCATTCACCAAAAACTCTTCGTAAGGATAAAAATGCATAAGTAGTATTCAACAAACCAGAAAATAGGATTTACACCTAGCCAAAGGATACCTAGTAGAATACCTTTTCACTCCAACCTTATTTTAGAAACCATAAACCAATCATACTCATAAGAAGAATGTGCCCATACCTTATTGGAGTAGAAGATAATTGAACCTTCAAGTTGTCACCACACACAACTCTCAAACTTCCAACCAAGTTAGGGTTAGAATAAAAATAAATGAGCAATAATATAAACTTCCTTTATTACAACTTTTAGCTCCACTTCTTTAAACACAACCACCATAACATGCCAATAAATCAACAATCACAGACTCACACCTTATACCTCCATTTTTTATTTTAGCATAGCAAAGAATAATCTTAAAAATACATCCAAAGAAATATGCCCTTATTTTTCCTAAGCTTTTATTCAATGCTAATCACAAAAGCCAAAGATCATAAAATTTAATCACACCTTATAAATCGCTGTCCAAGAAACTCTGAATTTTGCGGCATAAAGACGTTTTAATAAAAACGTGTGTTACTCTAGCAAAGCACCCCCGCGAGACTCTAAATGGCGACCTCCGCCAATGCAGCGCCCAATAGCAGCCTTCACTACCACTAGCCCACGCGGGCTACGAATTTCACAAGTGAACTTCCCTCCACTTCACCCTCGAAAAAAACTCCCGAAGACTTTTCAACCGCACGTGCTTCTAAGACTTCCTTCAATCACAGCGAATACAGAGCACAAACACCGCAAATTGCATTCAGGGAATTTCGAATTAATTAGCCTTCCAACCTTAGGAGTTGGAGAATAAATAGTCTCTTCGAAGACACCTTGACGTCGGTGGAAATAAAGACCATTTCAAAATTAATCAAAAGTATTTTCAAAAAAGGTTTAAAAACCTTTAAGTATTTTTAATAAATTAAAAATAATTTCTCCCTTAATTAATTAATTAATTAAAACCTTGAAGGGTTTTAAATAATAATTAAATAAATAATAAAGAGAACCTCCATTGGTTTTAATAAAAAACATTTAACTTGGTTTTAATAAAAAATGGTTTGGTTTTAATGAAAAACCCTTGCCAATGGAATCTCTCCAGATTCTCTTAAAAATATTCTCTTGGAATCTTCCACCTTTGAAGCCAGCACATCCTCTTAACATTAATGCCATTTCCTTTTGACATCAATGACAACTCATAGACAAGAAGCTAGGATCTCAAACCCAAAATTGCCAACAGATGTCGCGATTTCGCGACATGTCGCAATTTCGTGACTAGCTGGTGAGCGAAGGAGACAGAGGACGAAAGATGTCATAATTTCACGACTCGATGAAGAATAGAAGGCAAGGGGGCCGAAAAGTCATGATTTCATGACTTGTCATGATTTCACGACCCAAAGGAGAAGAAAGGATGCAAGGAAGGAAGATGTCGTGATAGCGCGACATGTCACGATTTTGCGATGCAAAGAGGAGAAAGTAGGCAAAATGAGAAGATGTCGCGATATCGTGACATGTCACGATTTCACGACAGGAAGAAGCAAGAGGAAGCTAAAAGATAAGATGTCATGATTTCGTGACATGTCGCAATTTTGCGACGAGGAGAAGAGAGAGCAGGTGGAAAGAAAAAATGTCATGATTTTGCGACATGTCACGATTTCACGATGTGAAGGAGAGAGAGAAGACGAGATGGGAAGATGTCACGATTTCGTGACATGTCGCAAAATCGTGACCCGAAGGAGCGAAAGAAGGTAGGAAGAGAAAATGTCATGAAATTGTGACATGTCGCAATTTCACAACACGAAGTGGAAAAGAGGAATGAGGAAGAGAAATGTCGCGATAGCGTGACATGTCGCGATATCGCGACCAAAAAATAAAAGGAATGGTAGGATGAGGAAGATGTCGCGATATCATGACATATCGGGATATCATGACCCCTGCTATAGTGCAGCTGGAGGAAGAAGACGACAGAGGTTAGGCAGTGGTTGTAGAGCAAGGACGACATGTGGCACACAGGTGTAGTAAAGGCGGACGAGTACCAAGAAGCATGGGAAACAAAAATGATGGGTCACACAGAGTAATCTGATAGGAAGAGGCGGTCAGATAGTGGTGACAGGGGCCATGCAGAGTGGAGCTATGGAGTGGACATGGTACTCTATATTTTGGTAATGATGTTTCAGAGGGTCGGGGCCTCTATAAAAACCCAGTCATTGTAATAGGCTAGGGATGCAAAATTTGAGAATTGCAATAGAGTAGAGGAAGAACTAAGCCGAGCGCTAGTCATTGTAAAGCCTACGGGCTGTTACTGTAGAGTTATTCCAAGTTAATGAATGAAAATTTGGGATTTTTGGGTTTGCAATTTTTTGTTCTACGTCAGTGGTATCAGAGCTAGAAGATTCTGAGTGCACAAATAGATCATCGGCTATGAGGCAGTTTGTGCTAGGATCTATGGTTGGGGGTTCTGAGAGAAGAGAGGGTTTAGGATCCCCGAGCGTGTGAGTGGATCACCGACAGTGAGGCAGCTACACCAGGATCTGATAGGGTTTGTGATAGAAGTGAGGAAGGATGCCTCCAAGAAGAAACCCTGGTGCTGGAAGAAACATGGTGCCAGTAGAAGATTTCAGAACTTTGCAGAGGCAAGTTCAGGTGCTGTAAGAGGAACTGCGTAGAAGAGCTTTACAAAGGCAAGTGCAGACCCTGCAAGATGATTTGCATAGAAGGCTTGAAGATAAGCAAAAAAGAAGAGGCCAGGGAGAAATAACTGGTGGAAGAGAATATGAAGTGCGACAGAAGGTGAAGCCGTTGAAGGTTGCAGACAAAGAGGTGTGCAGCAGTGCCAGAATCTACCTAGGGGGAAGCAAAACTTTATCTGGCCAAGATATGGAGTTCAAGTAGGCTATAGACGAGGAAGCATGTAGCAGTGGTAGAATATGTCTGGAAGAAGGTAGAAGTTATTTTGGCCAAGAGACGGGGTTGGAGCAGGCTGCAGAGGTAGGAGAATGTCTGGAGGTGTTGTAGAAGGCGATAACTAGACAGCATAGAAGTGAAAATCACTTCTCCATCAACGTCGGGTGTCTAATGCAGGAGCATCCAATGGAACCTAGTGCAGAGGCATCCAGTGGCAAGAGGGCCACTTCTAAAAAGTTGGCTAAGGAGGAAAAATGTCGTGATTTCGCAACGTGTCATGAAATCACGACAGAAGAAGAAGAAGAAGGTGAGGAGAAAAATTTGTTGCAATATCGCGATATAAAAAGTGTCGTGATATCATGACATGAAGAGGAGAGAGGGACCAACAGAGAAATCTATCATGATATCGCGATAGCAAATGTGTCGCAATATCATGACACAAACAAGGAACGGAGCCAGCAAGGAGAAGAGGTCATGATTTCGTGGCATGTCGCGATTTTGCAACACAAACAGAAAGGAGGAGGCTATAAGAAAAGATGTCATGATTTTGTGACATGTCACGGTTTTGTGACCCAAAAGCAGAAGGAGAGTACAAAAGGAAAGGATGTCACAATTTCATGACATGTCACGATTTCGTGACTTGAAGAAGAAAAGAGCCGAAAGCTAAGATGTCGCGATTTCGTGACCCGAAGGCAGGATGAAGAGTGGAAGAGGAAGATGTCACGATTTCGTGACATGTCATAGTTTTGCGACCTGTAGAAGAGAGAGAAGGTGCAGAGGAGAAGATGTCACAATTTCATGACATGTCATAGTTTCGCGACCCACCAAGGAGAGAGAAAGCCAGGAGAAGGAAATGTCACGATTTCGTGACAGGTCGCAGTTTCACGGCCAAAATGCGAAGAAGGAGCCAAGGAAGAAAGATGTCATGATTTCACGACATGTCGCATTTTCGTGACCAGAGAGCAAGCAAAGGAGCAAGAGGAGGAAGATGTCATGATTTTGTGACATGTCACAGTTTCGCGACTAGCTGGCGAGCGAAGGAGCCAGAGGACAAAAGATGTCATGATTTCATGACCCGATGAAGAAGAGAAGGCAAGGGAGCCGAAAAGTCATGATTTCGTGACTTGTCATGATTTCGTGACCCGAAGGAGAAGAAAGGATGCAAGGAAGGAAGATGTCGCGATAGCGCGACATGTCATGATTTTGCGATGCAAAGAGGAGAAAGTAGGCAAAATGAGAAGATGTTGCGATTTCACAATAGGAAGAAGCGAGAGGAAGCTGAAAGAGAAGATGTCACGATTTTGTGACATGTCGCAATTTCGCGACGAGGAGAAGAGAGAGCAGGTGGAAAGAAAATATGTCACGATTTCATGACATGTCACGATTTCGCGACGTGAAGGAGAGAGAGAAGACGAGATGGGAAGATGTCATGATTTCATGACATGTCACGAAATCATGACCCGAAGGAGCAAAAGAAAGCAGGAAGAGAAGATGTTGCGAAATTGTGACATGTCACGATTTTTCAACACGAAGTGGAAAAGAGGAACGAGGAAGAGAAATGTCATGATAGCGCAACATGTCGTGATATCGCAACCGAAAAATAAAAGGAAGGGCAATATGAGGAAGATGTCGTGATATCACGACATGTCACGATATCGCGACCCCTACTACAGTGCAGCTGGAGGAAGAAGAAGATAGAGGTCAGGCGGCGGTTGCAGAGCAAGGACGAAATGTGGCACCAAGGTGTAGTAAAGGTGGACGAGTACCAAGAAGGGCGAGAAACAAAAATGATGGGTTGCGTAGAGTAATCTGACAGGAAGCGGCGGTCAGACGATGGCCACAGGGGCTATGTGGAGTCGAGCTATGGAGCGGACATGGTACTCTGTATTTTGGTAATGATGTTTCAGAGGATTGGGGCCTCTATAAAAACCCAGTCATTGTAATAGGCTAGGGATGCAGAATTTGAGAATTACAATAGATTAGAGGAAGAACTAAGCTGAGCGCTAGTCATTGTAAAGCCTACGGGCTGTTACTGTAGAGTTATTCCAAGTTAATGAATGAAAATTTGGGATTTTTGGGTTTGCGATTTTCTATTCTGCATTAGCATTCCATGTTGACAAGGTGCACAAATTATATTTTGAGGTCTTCTTATTTTGGGTAAATCTCTAACTGCCTGTTTATTGCTTATACTTACTATGTTGTCAAAATTCAAATGACCCAATATTCTATGCCACAACCAACTCTCATCTTCTTATGATAGAAAGTATTTTTCTTCTTTGATCTCATTGAGCATGTATAAGTTGTTTGGGGTCCTTCTTGCATTTGCAATGACTTTCCTAGTTTCTATTTTCTTATTTCACACCTATCTAGGTGGAAGGTGACCATGTATCCTTGATCAAAAAGTTGAATTATACTCAATAGATTGTGTTTTAACCCTTTGACTTACAAAACATTATATGTTTTTATTTTTCCATTGTCTAGACTTAGAGTTCCTCTCCCAACAATCCTTGTTGATCCATTATCACCAAAACTTACTGATCCTCTATTTGTTTCTTTTAGTATAATGAATTTATATTTGTCTCCTATCATGTTACTAGAGCAACCACTATCAAGATACCATTGTTCTTATTTATATTGAGCATGAAGGGTGGTTTGTAATAACATTTATCTAGCCCTAACATTCTTTCTTTCATCTTTCCTAATTTTTGGAATTTCTTTTCTAGACTCAGGAGGTATCATTTTACACCATCTAGCCTTGTGCCCAAAATGATTGCATTTGTAACATATACCATCATCATCCATGAGAGGTGCAAAGTAATTGAAATTTCTATTGTATATTGCATAATGAATACAATGTACAACTCTATGACCATATTTATTGCAAGAAAAACAATGACCATGGAAGAAATTATGTAACCTATTTGGATGTCTTGGAATTTGTGAAGAAGTGATATTATTCTTGTGATTAACTCTTATCCAGGGTTCTCCTTTGATTTCTTCCTTTCTGATGTCCTTTGCTTGATTTTATTTGTTTGAAGTTTCTACTTTTTGGAGACTTGATTCCTCTTTTTGCTTCTCATATTTTGTATCTTGTAGTACCTTGGTCCTTTCCACTTTATTCCTTAGGAGAACAATTTATGCTTTCAATTTTTCACATTCTGTTTCCTTGGATCTCAATAGATCTGTCATATCTTGCTCAATATTATTTCCTTCTTCCACCCTAATCTTGAGTTCTATGAGACTTTGTATAAGTTTCATTCTTGCGTCTTCATCTTCTTGAACTTGTTCTTTTAAGATTCAATTTGTATCTCTAAGTATTTCCAATTTTTTGAGAGCAACAAAAAAATCTTATTTTATATCAAACATAGTCTCGTCTTCACTTTCTGAAGTCATGTGTCCTACGAATGATCCTCTTCTAAGTTGTTAGTCTTTTCACGAAGAGACCCGCTTTGATACCAATTGAAGAACATGTGATTATATTTAGAGGGAGGTGAACAATATACAATAAAACTTTTTGCCTTTTAATCCAAATAGTAGCATCAACATTAAATAAAATAGTAAACATCACAAAAAGCATCACACGCATGAGAGACATAATTTTTACGTGGTTCACCCAAATATTTCTACTTCCACAGAGAAAGTATTTCTTCTAAATTTTTCTCAAATAATATTTTGGGAAACCTTCCCAATTACAATGTTTATAGACCTCTATCCAAAGGAGATGCTGGTCCCCTAAATCTGGTTTTTGGATCTCTATCCATAGGAAAACTCCTTCTCCTTTGCTTTGGCTGGTGATATTCTAGAAGACTACTACCTCCACTGCACTGGCTTGTGGATCTCTCTCCACTGAATACTCTTGTTCCCACTCAGAAGATCTATCCTTACTGCCCTCATTGATGGATATCTATCCACTGGAGACTACTATCCTCTCTACTCTATTACCTCCAAATCTCCATGTCAATTCTATACTAAACATAGTACAATAGGTCTAGCACAAATATGCTCAAAAAGTCCACTCAGAACTTGCTCAACTCTGCTCAATAAGCCCACTTAGAATATTCTCAAATATGTTCAATAGGTCAACTAAGAACCTGCTCAAATCTACTCAACAGGTCCACTTAGAACCTGCTCAAATCTGCTCAAAAAGATCACACAGAACTTTTCTAAATCTTCTCAATAAGTTCTCTCTATGACTTAACCAAATATATATTGTAAGATTTCATAAAAGCTCACACAAAAGTAGTCCACAAGTCTTCTCAAAGACTTGCCTCAAATCTACTTAACAAGTCCACACAAAATTTGTCCAATCTCATAGAAACATAAAGAGAATTGTTAGAGACTCAATATGTTCTACACTCAAAACTCAATCACTTTATCAACTCAATCTCATAGAATCATAAAGAGAAATGTTAGAGACTCAATATGTTCTATTCTCACAACTCAATCTCTTTCACAACTCAAATCAGAATATAGAATAGTTTGTTTTATGGAACTTGAACAATCACTTCATACATCCACTTGACTAGGCTCAATAAACTTACTCAACCAATCACTCAAGAAACAACTCTTTCTCACAAACCCTAGTCCAAGCATGTATCATCCAAATCAAAATATTTCCAACAATGCTCAACAACAAATCTCACATAACAATGATACACATGATATTTTCAAACCCTAGTTCAAGTTCTTTGCATAACAACTCACTTCAACAACCATGCTTATAAAATATTCTTCACATAAAAATGATACTCATGATATTTTAAAACTCTAACTCAAGTTCTTCACACAAACAATGGTTTCAACAACAATGCTTATAAAACAAGGTTTTAATCACAACTCTTAATTTTAGAAAACCTTGAAGCATTAACTCAAATAATTTTGAAAAGGAATCCCTAATCAAATCCTTTTCACTCTAAAATGTATTTTCTAGTAAGCCATTCAATCAACTCAACCAAAGAAGAATTTACCCATACCTTTTTGCTTGACAAGTACATGATCTCACAAATCTACCACACTCAGGATTACTTCTTTTCCAATCTCAATAAGGGTTAGAGGCTAATTTTCTCAACAAAAAATAACACAAAAATAATATCAAATTTACACCTTATCACTCCAACTTGATTAATAATCAACACCCTCACAATAATAACAAAAACCCTTAATTCAAAATAACACAATACCCATAAAGTCTTAATCCTCCAATATACTACTATAGCAATTTAAGGCTTAATTAAAAGTTAAAAATAGAAATTTCCTTATAACTCCTAATGATAATTATCAACTACCACAACTTTATTACAAAGCAACCTTTCCAAAAAAAAACCACTAAACAACCTTATACCTCCAACTTAGGCATTTAATTAAAATTAAAACCAAAAATATTACCTCGTATTAAGAGGGAATCGAACCCTCAATGTTGCCCCCAATGTGCGCCTTAGCCATGGCCAAAGTCATCGCATGAGCCAAGCCATCATTTGAGATTAATTAAAGCACCACATGCTTCTTAATCTCTTCACACCTTCCACCTTGGGTAAAATAACGTGTGTCGTAGGTACCTTAACCAACACAACTCACGATGCACCCTTCGAGATTCGAACGCAAACCCTCTTGCAAGCTAGCACTTTTGTGCTTCCCAAAATACCACTAGGCCATGTTGTCCTATGTAAATTCAAGGATTAAAGCTTCCTCCCTTAAATGCTTCTCGACTTTCAAAAAAACTCACGAGCTCTTTTCTTCGCATGCAATATTTTTAATTTCCTAGAAAGGATGATTAATTAAATTTTTGTCGTTGTATTTATATGATTTCTCCATTGTTTTAAAAACATCGGCGCTCTCCATGTTATCTTCCACGATGTCGAAAAATATTATAAATGTTTCAAATACCTTTTGTCTTAAACCCAACCTTTGGGTTTATAAAATATATTTAGACTTTATAAAACACACTTTTGCATTATAAAATATTACAATAAGAATTACAAATATTTTATTTGGGTTTTCATCATATCACCTTTAATATTATAATAACCATTATTATTATATTATACCTTTGATAAAATATCTCCTTCTCACTGTATTCCAGGTTGTAAATAATATTTATTTATAAAATTGAAATTCTCACTAAATTTAAATAATTTATAAAAATAAATATTATATCTCCTTTTGAACTCTTAACTTCTGCATTGATTCAATTGATCTTTGGCCTTCTTCCTGCATATAAAATAACCATTTTTATCCCCTTTGTTTCTTGCTAAATTACATGATATTAATGATGACTTCATCTGGTGACATCAATGACAACTTTGACTTAGGGACTCAAAATGTCCAACACATTATTGTAGGTAAACTATACCAAGGGTAGACAATCTTCCCAATGACACTTATGGTCCATGCAGTACATGTGAAGCATATCTTATAGAACTTGGTTTACCTGCTCTGTTTGGCCATCTGTCTTGGGGTGGTATGCTGAAATCATATTCAGTTTCATACCAACTACAATATGAAGGTATTTCCAAAATTCAAAAGTGAATTTGGAGTCTCTATCTAAGATAATTACCTCAAGAAATCCATGAAAGTGAAATACCTCTTTGAAAAATATGCTAGCCACCACCTGAGCATCGTCCTTGGTATTTCCTGGTATGAAATGGCTAACTTTAGTCAATTTTTTGACCACTACAAATATGGCATCATGTTGGTACCGAGTTTTGGGTAAACCTATTATAAAATCCATGGATATAACCTACCATTTTTGCATAGGTATATCATGTAGATATAATTTTCCTACAGGATGTTGGCGTTCTGCCTTAACTTTCTGACATTCAAGGCACTCAGCAACAAAATCCATGATGTCCTTCTTCATTTCTATCCAAAAGAAGAATTTTTTCATGTTTTCTCGAATTTTGGCTCCGCCCGAATGAGCAAAATAAGGATGTCTATGAGCTTCTTGCATTATCAAGTTCCTCAAATCACCCATTTTTGGTATGATTACCCTTCCTTTATAACACAAAAATTCATATTTCATACTAAATTCCTTTTTTCCTTCAGGATCTATGTTCATCTTAACTCGAATTTCTTGGCAATACTTATCCTAATATTACTCCTGTCTCACTCAATCCATCAGGTCCATGTGAATTTTAGTTATGGTTGTTATTATTTTCTTCTACTCAAAGCATCAACTACTTTATTATCCTTTCCTTTTTATGTACTCGATCTAAAAATAATACTCAAAAAGGAATTCCACCCATCTCTTTTGTCTCGCATTGAGTATTGGTTGGGTGAATATGTACCGTAGACTTTTATGGTCAGTATTTAATTCAAGGGTCTTCCCACTAAGTAGTGGCACCAAACCTTTAAAGCATGCACCACTACAGCAAGCTATAAATCATTCTTAACATAATTAACTTTGTTCTTTTTTATATTCCTTGAAGTATATGCCACTATTGACTCCTCTTAAGAGAGTACCCCTCCTAACCCACAAATTGATGCATCAGTGCACACTAGAAATTCCCCTTGTGGATTGGGAACCTTTAGTATTGGTGTCGTAGTAAGCGTATGCTTTAGTAATGAAAAGGTAGCCTTACATTTTTTTGACCACTTGAATTCCTTTCCCTTCTTCTAAAGATTAGTTATTGGATCTTGGAGTAATCCTTTATATAATGTATATAGTAGCCCTTTAACCCCATGAAGCTTCACACTTTAGTCACATTAGTAGGGGTTGACAATCTAAGATTTCTTCTATCTTCTCTGTATCCACAATAATTCCTTCTACTAATATGATGTGTCCAAGATATCGTACCTCTAGAACATAGAGTTCACTCTTAGCCAGATTTCCATAAAGTTGATTATTTCTTAGTAATTATAACATGATCCTGAGATGTTTATCATGCTCTTCTCTATCTTTTGAGTATATAAGGACATCATCTAGGAATACCAAGACAAACGGGTCCAAGTATCTTTTGAAAACATTGTTCATTAAGTTCATGAAAGTAGTTGGGGTATTAGTTAGTCCAAAGGGTAGGATCGTAAACTCATACTACCCATACCTAGTCTTAAAGGTCGTATTGTGAGTGTCTTCCTCACAAATTCTTAACTGGTGATACCTTGATCTTATATCGATCTTAGTAAAAACCTAACATATTTTAGTTGATCAAATAAATCGTCAATCCTGGGTAGAGGATATCGATTCTTGATTGTATCTTTATTTAACATCTTGTAATCAATGCACAATCTTAAAGAACTGTCTTTCTTTTTTCACAAATAAAACTGATGCACCCCATGGTGACACACTTGGTTTTATCAAAATTTTATCTAATAATACTTGCAATTGAACCCTCAATTCTTGCATTTCAATAGGATTCATCCTATACGGGGATCTATTAATAGGTTTAGCTCATGTCATAAGATCAACTGTAAAGTCAAATTCCCATACGGGAGGTATTCCAAGTAAATCCTTTGGAAATATATCCTTAAAATACTGTAAAATTGGATGTTGCCTTAGTATTTCTCTTTCCTCATCATCTTCCACTTCATTAAGTTTTACTACATACACTATTTCTCCTTTCTTTAGGGTCTCTTTTAAATTGCATAGCTGACAACATCTGAGGTTCAAGTACCCCTTGTTTGCTTTGAATTCTTAGTCTCCTCCTACCTTCTTCTGAATATTCAACCCATAAGTATTGAAAATTGACTAAGGCTTTATGATCCTATAGCCAATCCATCCCTAGGATCACATCAAAAGCACGTAGGGGAGCTACATATAAATACCATCTTGTGGTCCCATTAGATAGAGTGATTTTTGCCATAGGATAATAATATTTTATCGAGTAGGTCTGCCCAGAACCATACTCAACCTTCCACCCTTGAGCCAAATATCCTGGCCTTTCTAACACAATCCTTTCTATATTAGAAGAAATAAATCTTTTAGTGGCCCCACAATCTATAAAAATGTTTACTTGTTTATTGAATACCTTACCTTTCACAAGTAATGGGGTGGCTTACCCCTATAGCTTCTACTTTCTAGTTGCGACATAGATTCGATGTTATAGTTTCTTTTTTTTTTGTAGTAGTTGTGCTAGTACTTGCTTGATAGGTACATTGATTATAGTAATGAGATCCCCGACAATTGTAGTATCCCTCTTTGGGTCCTTACTACTTTTTAGGTTTCTGATACCCTGTCTTAACTGTTGGAGCTAGAGCTTGTGACTTCTCTGGTTAAGTTTTTGTATTATCGAGTTTGTTATCCTTATTGTGAAATTTTCTTTTAAACTTCTTCTTATTTACATTAGGTTTATTTTCAATATTTTTGGGGTTCTTAGCCTTTCGATATTGATCAGCCTCCCATTTTACAAGCCCATCACTATTCCTCTTATTTAGTTCCTACCGAACTTGCTCGGGTAAGGTGTCATAATTATAATAGAAGTGTGACTCTACTTTATTTTCTACGTCATACACATTTTACAATGATTTTGGCTCCTGCATGTCTATGTCATGCTTTATCCTAGACTTCAATCCAAGAGTGAACTTGTAAACCTACATTTTCTCATTATAAAGAGGTATATACTTAAACAATATTACCATATTTTTATAGTACACCTCCACTATGTTGGTTCCTTGTTTTAGATGGGAAAACTCCTCAAACTTTAGTGCATAGAAATGCTCTGTTAGGAACCTCTTATTAAAGATTCTTATAAATTATTCCCATGCGGTATCAATAGGTTCAATATTAGTTTCCTCATAGTGGGTTTCCCACCATTCTAAAGTAGCCCCTTCTAGGTTGATTGTAGCCAAAAGTTTTCAGGTTCCTGATGAGTAGCCTTTTATCGTAAAGTGAACCTTTTCTTCTCTCAGCAATGCTTCCATTGCATCTCCTTCACCATCCCCATAAAACTTGGAGACACTAATGTTTTTCATGTCCCTCGTTGTTTCATTTTCTACTAAGTCTTTGTATTGCACTTGTTCTATAGTTAGTCCACTATCTAGACCAAACTCTATTTCCAGCAATTGTCTTATCTAATCCTGCATAGTAGCAACCAAGACGATGAGGTATTCTACCTCCCTATTGGAGCTTATTGGTACCCCATCCTGGTTTTCTTCTTCGATATTACTTTTTCAAGTTTGTATGGGCATATACCTCCATCTTATGGCATTAGGTTGCATCTTAACCTGGTTCTATCCAAGAAATAATATTAGATTACAGTTTCATCTTAAGTTGTATCTCTAATTCCAGCCATAATACAAAGTTCTCTTGCTAGATGCATTAATAGTCTAACTAGGGTAATATCCCAGGTTAGTATGTGTCATAAATACTGAAGCCCATACTAAGGTATCCTAACACCCACTCACCCTTGGGGTTAATTCCCATTAGAGTTTAGCAATTAGGGTATTTTAGGTCATCCTAGATTTAGCCTATACCTTAAGCAAGCCTTAATTGGAGACATCTAATTCCATTTAGCACACATATAAGCTCTATAATCTCATACCTAGAGCTCTAATACCAAATGTAACGACCCAAATAATACACAAATAAAAAAATGCAAAAATAAGAAAAGTTTTTTCTTTTATTAAGGAGAGAGATTCATGAACCATCCATGAACCCCTAACCCACACTAATATTTACCTAAATTTTAAATCCCGTAAGTTTTTTTGAAAGGTACATATCACAAGGTATCCTAACATAAGTCCCATATGTGTAGGTGTGTCATGTGTTACTGCAAATAAACCTATCTATCCCATCACTCTTGATGACATAGACTTATCACCCTTAGTCAACTAAAGGTATACACGCATCACCATACCATATAAAAGCCATTATTTGTAGGTATGCTATGAGTATTGTGATTTAAGCTATCCATATTGTCTACATGATGAGATATCTTAACTCAAATATAGTCTCTCCACAACTTAGTCCTTTATCTCCCTAAGGGGGTCTCAATTCCCTTATGCCTCCTATGTTCACCCTAAGGGGTTCTTAAATCCCTTAGGTCACCTCTAAGTTCACCCTAGAACTCTACTATTTAGTTTTATTACTAAGCAAAGAAACAAGTATACATCTAGATACGAAAAAATAAAAACAAAGTTACTAAGCATCCATAAAATAAAGGAAGAAATAACACTAAAAGATAATATCGTTAATTAAAATAGAATCAATTACATAATATAACCAAGGTGGAAATAAAGTAAAAGTGCCTTCTCTAAACCAATAAATAGTTATTACATATAATATTGTATGGTAAATCCTTCATACTACAAAGAATATTACATTAACCGCATCAGGGATATCTCCCCATAATTCTAGTCTATTTAAGCATAAGTAAATCAACATTAACATAGTTAGCTATACTTTGATCCCATCGAACTCCTTTCTCCTCCTTTCTTGCCATGGATTATTTTTGAGGATACTGGGGGATCAGGGTACTCATGGTTCAGGATAGGTATACCTCTAAATGCATATAATATTTACTTTACCAAATTGCAACTATACAAAAAGTCAATTATGTTTTCAACCACCTAATGCATAGTGAATATCATAAAAGAACACTTAATTTTACTTTCACCTCTCAAGTACCTTTAGATATTATGTTCAACAAGCACAAATTAGATCAAGGTTTAACTATAATCAAATAAATCATATTTTAAAGCATTAAAGTCCCATACATTTAACCTTTAAAATAATCCTCTATTCATTCACTAAATTCAATCCCCATAACTTCAATTTAAATAATAAATATAACATCCTTTATTTCATAACTTCAATCAAATAAAATAATATCTTAAAGAATTAAAGTCCCATACCTTTAACCTTTAAAACAATTCTCTATTCATTCACTAAATTCAAGCCCCATAACTTCAATTTAAAGAATAAATATAACATACTTAATTTCATAACTCCAATCCAATTAAATCATATATTAAAGCATTAAAGTCCCATACCTTTCACCTTTATAACAATCCTCTATTCATTCACTAAATTCAAGCCCCATAACTTCAATTTAAAGAATAAATATAACATCCTTTATTTCATAACTCCAATCAAATCAAATATTAAAGCATTAAATTCCCATACCTTTAACCTTTAAAACAATAATAATTTCATTAATCATAAGTTCCCAAATTTAATTACATGAAATATTATAATTTCTTCCAACTTGAATTTAGTAAATAATTATAACTTAATCCCTTTATTAAAACCATTTTTGTTTTATAAAGTCAAAGTCCCAAATCGTCAACCTTTAAAATAGACTTCATGTATTTACAAGATTTAAAACTTTACTCCCTTAATCGAGAAATATATCCTTTCCCTTGCATTTTATAAGTTAAAAGGCCCCCAACCCCTAATTTATAAACCATTCTTTCATTTTTTTAATAAATAAAAGCCTAACAACTTTAATTTATATCCTTATTTTATTCAATGAAATAATAATCAAGGAGATAACTCATTAAACATTCCTTCAATTATTTATTAAATCAAAGCCTAACAAATTTAATTTACTACCCCATAATACTTAATAAAATAACAATCAAGGAGATAACTCATTAAATATATAATCATAGGGTTAATATCTTAAATTGGACAAAGGCCTAGGATAAATTCTAAGACCTAAGAACCAATCCCATCCTATAGCCAGGAGTAGGTTCACAAGAAACTACCACAGTTGACATTTAGGCTTGGTCAAACATGCCAGTTCATACAACCCACATCTACTTGGTTTGCATTCTAGCCTCTACAGCTAAGGCTCACATCCAATGCTAATGTGACTGCCACAACATGGTCACGCAGCCAAGCAAGGTTCCCTTCCTTAAAAATATCACATGCTTTGAAGAGCCTATGAAACCACAACTATCTTCATATTAAAAGGTGGTTTTACACAGAACATACTGAGAATAGGTAGTTCCTCCCCTAAACCCTCCAATTGGAGATAACACTGACACACACGGGCTTACATCAAATATGGTCCAATGAGATAAAGCTTTAGGTGAGCCTGATCATAGGATTCACTATGCCTTACTCATACCAGGTTCCTTCATACCATAATAATACAGGTGGAATAGTAGGTTTAAGAAATAGGAAAGACGTCTCACTACTAGCTATAAGAGTGCATAGGATTCTAGGTGGATTCAGATAGCTCAAAACCCCTCCCTAAACACCTGTGGATGACCTATGTTGGGTTCACTTAGCAATAATGCTTAGATATGGAATTTCATAGAATAGAGCCGACACCCTTGAAGCTAAACAAGGAAAATTTGATCTAAACGATGCACCAATGCGAATACTGGAAGATAAGAAGGAAATTCCCTTTACAACATCAAATAGAATGGATTAAACCCATAACAACCTCTAATTCTAACTAAGATACAAGGCATTAACTCACTATACTAGCACAATTATCAAAAATGAAACTAAAATACATTAAAATTCATAATGATGCTCTCCCAAATGGACAAGGTTGTTGGGAACAATTTCACTAGGTTCCCAAAGGTATTTAAGATGTTGTCCAATGTAGAACCAAATTTGGAAGGTATGGTTTCCAGGAGTTTAACATAGGCTAAAGAGATGTCCAAAGTTGTCATTCAAGTCTTACAAGCTCAACTTGATGGTATTTTTGAAAGTAACATACGAGGTTGATTCCATTTTTTTCTTGGTTTATTACAACACCAAAGATATAGGCTAATAATATTTTACTTTAATCACCTCCAATATTTAACCCAGATAGTAATACTAACCATTTTTATCTGATGTTGGACTCCCTAAGATGTTGGAACTTCCTCGCTTTCTCCTTGATCTTCCTCTCATGCGCCTCTCTTCGTTCCTCCCAAACACACAACAACCTCCGCTCGTCTCTCCTCGACATAGCAACCTCTATTCATTTCTCACAAATATGGTGATATCTATTCATTTCTCACAAACGTGGTAACCTATGTTCATTTATCACAAACATGGTAATCTTTGTTCGTTTCTCACAAATATGGTAACCTTTGTTCCTTTCTCACAAACGTGCTAACCTTTGTTCCTTTCTCATAAAACATAACAACCTCTATTAATTTCTCACAAATGTAGCCTTTCCTTCCTTCCTCCCACACATATTTACCTCTCTCTTACGTGCCCCCTCATCCTAGGTATCCCGTTTGTTGCCTTCTCCATCCTCTTCAAAACCCGTGCAGCCTCGAGCCTCCCTTTTCTTTATGTTTTCGTCTCATTCTTATCCTCCCTTGGGTAGCAAGTGATTTTCATGATTGCTATTTCCATATTGGGATGTAATAGTTCCCCTATGCTTCGTACAGTAGCCTGCACTAAATAGAGGTAAGTAATTTTATATTTATTATTTAAATATAAATAATATTTTCTCTAAAATATCCCCTAAAAGATATTTATTATCATTTAAAATGTACTACTTTTATTTAACAATAAAACTCCATTATTGTTTTCAAATAGTAATACCTATTTAATTTTAAATGAGTTTTCATTCTTCATTTAGATTAGGGTTTATTAATAAATTTAAATGAATCTACATTATCACTAAATTCAAACTTCATTAATTAATTAAAATGACTTTTCATCCACCATTAAAATTCAATCAACCTTTCATCAAGAAGAAATGCTCTAACATTATTTTAAAATAACAATTTGCTTTACGCATCCATATTCATATTGCAAAATGTTCTCCTATTGAATTCCAACATCATGTTACTTAATCCATAATGCAGTAGAGAGCAATCAAGTTTACAAAACAACAAAGAGAGAGTATTTCCTTCAACCCAATCACCTATCTCAGTCGAAGGTTTTACGATAGCTACCAGTATATAAAATAGGGCTCAAGGTGATCAGTTATTGATTATTATCCCTTCCAACAATGCATGCCTATATGAAGGTATTTATCCATTTTACCTCTGAGTACCTTAATCATCATTTCCCCTTATCTTAAGTACCCTCATTTCTAGTGGATGCTTCTACCTTCTCCACCTACGAGCGTACCTGATCCTACACACTTGGAAATATGTTAGCGATAACATACCCTTCTAAATAAACTAAACATCATATAGTTGGTTCAATTGTTCAAACTAGGTATTACCACATCATAGGTAAATACATTGTTTCATTGTTCCAAATATTTTGCTAGGAAGGGTCATGAGAATTGGTCCATGAATTTAATGAAGTAGACATATTCTCACTATTAACCTAGTTTACCACTATGTAGAGGTATCCTCAAGAAGTAATATTGGACATTAATATTAGGTTAGCAAGGCATGGAAAAGAGTCCCATAAAAAAATAATCCAATGAATCCCTAAGCACTATATTATTAATTTTGTGCTTTCAATATAGACTTAGGCTTGCTAATACAATAATATATTGTATTGAATTTTCTTAAGATTTATCAATCTATTGTAATCATATATAATATATTGATAGTGATAGGAAAACTTCCTCAAATAAATGTAATATTATTTTTCCCATAAATACCATATTCTAGACAAGAAACACAATTTTTTGTCATAATCACACATCTTCCAAATATAGTTCTAGTTCCTACATCCAAGTTTTTAGCATTTCCAGTAAACCCACCATCACCATAATTACTTGTACCTCCTACGATACCTATATTTCCTACCCTTGAACCCCAGGAGATAGAAAACTTAAAGAAAATATTGATGGCATTAAATATTTTACTAATTAAATCACTACCATTAAATTAAGAGAAGCTAAAAGAAAATTCTAGTCTAGGAAATTTTCATACATGGTAAAATATCAAGGAGCTTCTTCTAGTGGTTTTGGTGGAAGGCCTAATATGGTATATAATAATAAGGAAGATAATACTTATCCTTTAGAATTAGAAGCATATTATTGGTGCTCAACTTAAAATAATACACATGGAAAAATACATGTATGCTTCACCATTATTAGATGCAAAAAATTATAATTTAAAAGGAAAAGAGAATACAAAAGAATCAAGTTAACATGTTGTTAGAAGTAGATCATAATTTAATCATTCAAGAATATGAGTCAATTTTAGTCTTAACCTGATCTAACAAAAAAAAAATGTAAGTAGATCCTAAGAGACTAGACATGTTCAAAGTTTTGTCTTAGGAAACCTAGCAATCAAAAAAGAAAGCACCTAAAACTAATCAGAGAATAGAGTAGCTTCTAGCAGATCATCCTAAAGAACATAAAAAATTAGTGCAAGCAAGAGAATATGAGACACAAGAAAAAGCGAGAAACAAACTCTGATATTATTCTACCACTAAGAAAAAAGAATTAAAGCAACACAATAATACTAAAGAATTTTTAATGAATCAAAAAAGTAAGAAATAAAGTAGCTTGAATCCTCTAGTTTCAATATTGTAGATGAGCTTAAGAAAATACAATCCAAAGAATGTATGATGCTTTAATGATTTTAGGATGAATTTATTTCCTCTGGAAATCATTGAAATCCATTATGCTTAAAAAATAATCTCATCCAAAAATTAATTTGGCCTAGGGTAAGGAAGTAGAAATAGGCTACCCCTATTCTACACGTACTTATCCATGGAAGGATGGATTGTACATAATTATATGGTATATTTTAGAGCATCAAAAATAGTAATATGAAAAATTATATACAAAGCAATGGGTACATAATACACATGTTCCAGTCCCTAAGTGCTTTAGTTATATGGAACTCCATTAAAAATTGTTAGAGTAATTAAAAATATATCCATGGTGCTACATAGGATGCCTTAGATAACAATAATAGATGAAGTGGCCATAGTGGGACTAGAACCTTACTTAGGAATATGCCTCTCCAATGAATTCACAACTAAATTGAGTAGATACCTATCCTTGGACTATTCACATATGGAAATCACTCATAAGGGAAAGAAGGTGGAAATATTTGTATAAAATACCTTTGTTTTTTTGGAATATTACCATTAGTAAAAGGTTAAAAAATTGTTTTTACCTTGGGTAAAGGTAACTTACCTTTTACCTTACCTGGACGGCAGTGGACGACAGCATTTGGGCAGCAAGAGAATTCTATTCATCTTTCCTTTCCCCCAATTTCTCCTTTCCCCCTTTCTTTCTCAAATAGGTTATTTACTGCCTATTTAATCTATGTAACCTAAGTTTTAATGTTAATGTAATTAATCCTTTTTCGTCCACACTCACCTTTCACATTTGGTATAAGAGCGGCATGATTCCCGAGGTAGTGGGGCCTGCAATTCGAGGCGGCGACACGAATATCGAGGCAGCTTGTAGGAGCCGAGGTGGCACAGATCTCGAGGCTGCCTGTAGGAGCAGTCCGACATGTTTCTCGAGGCACTGGAGGAGCTGGACGAAGCGGCCCACAGGAGCAGCAGATCCACACGATTCTCGAAGTGTTTTTGATGTGGTGCATGATTCCCAAGGCACGATATTGACGTGGCATGACGCGTGGTGACGTGTGACTGGTGCATGACCTGAGGTGTGGTGACGTGGCACTGGCATGTGGACCGATGAGTGGTGACATGGCGATCCCCGAGGTGTGGTGACATGGCACTGGTGCGCGACCCGAGGAGTGGTGACATGGTGATCCACACATGCATCGGTGGCAAAAGGATCCTACGACGTTAGTGACTACCCGCAGGCAGTCAAAGCACTTTATGTGCTTAGCTCTTTTTGAAGAGCTTTTACATCGCCCTACGGGTGATGTGGGACTAAAGTCCCAAGTAAAATCAAGCTTCGCGCCAAAGCGCGAAGCCAACATTAGCTTCGTGCTCGATGCGGAAGCTAAAGGGTGGGGAGCACGCATTGCTCCCGGATCAGCCCGGTAGCGCAGTGGCTACCCCCAGCCCTGACACCCGCAAGGTTGCAGGATCGACTCTCGGCGGGGTCAATAGATAATTAAAATTAAAAAAAAAAAAAACTAAGGAATAGTTTAAATTTAAAAAAAATAATAATTTTTTTTTGTGTGTAATTTCCTAAGAGGAAATATCTATTCATTAGTTTTTTATAAATTTTTTTTTTTTTCAAAGTTGATACTTTGAAAGTTAATTTTTTTTTTATTATTTCCTAAGAGGAAATCTTTGTAAAAGAAATTTTCTGGGAAATTTTCTTAAATGATAAGATCGGATGGATGTTATCATGCCCTCTACAAGTTGTTATTGAAAACAAACCCTGAAAACTTTGATAGGCACGTGAAAACACTAGGACTTAATACAGTTTTTTCACAGTTGCAAAACACGGTTATTGCACACCAGAGAAATCCTGATCAAGGATACGAAGTAGATCCAAAAGATAACTCCTTTGGCAGCAGATTTGAACATCCGACACAGTTGCAATTGCTTCACAAGGATCCGAATATACTCATTATAGTAATTCAGTTGAAATCCTTCAACCTCCTTCTCCTAAAATAATATTGATCAGTGACGATGATGAACAAATCGCTGACAATTTTGTAATTGCTTGAACAACAAGTGTGAGTTGTTTATGATTGTAAATCAAGGAGGGCTTGATAGTTTGTAAAGACTTTTTTGCAATAAGACTATAAAAGAGAGGTTTCTTGTTTTAGTAGATAATAATGGGATCACATAATAATCTACCAATTCCCGAATTCAGTGGAGATAATTATGAGTACTGGTCCATCAAGATGAGGACATTACTCATTGGAAAAGGACTATGGGATATTATTGAAGACGGATACATTGCTCCAAGGACTAATTTAAGTGCAAATGATAAGAAGATCTACAAAGATGCATAGAAAAATAATTATTTTGCCTTATACCATCTTCAATCAGCATTAGATCCTAGTATCTTTCCTAGAATTGCATCTTACTTAACTGCTACAGATGCATGGAATGCCTTGAAAGAAGGATTCCAAGGAAGTGATAAAGTAAAGCAAGTCAGGCTTCAGACTTTGAAAAGAGATTTTGAAAATCTCAGAATGAAGGAAAATGAAAGAGTCGGAGACTACTGTGTACGAGTCAAAGCAATAGTTGATATGATGCAAACTTTAGGTGAAGACACAAAAAATGAAACAATTGTGAAGAAAGTGTTGCGAACACTTCTTCCTAAGTGGAATCACATTGCTATCATAATTGAAGAATCCAAAGACCTTTCTACTCTTACATTTGATAGTTTGATTGGATCATTAACATCACATGAAGAGTGACTTCAAGGAGCCCCTTCAAAAAGTTATGGAGGTGATGACAAAGCCTTCACTTCGAATGAAACTGCAAGACGAGAACAAGGAAGAGGCCGAGGCAGAGGACAAAAACAAAGAGGCAAGAGCCAAAGCAACTCCTACAGAGGAGGTAATCAAAATAGAGGTGGAAATCAAAACAAAGGAGCCAATCAAAACCAAAGAGGCAATGCAGCCCGTGGAAATCAAGGACGAGGAAGTAACAAGACTAAAATAGCTTGTTTCAATTGTGGGAAACAAGGTCACTTCGCTCATGACTGCTGGTCAAAGTCTTCAAAAGATAAAAGCAGTCCATATGGCTCATTCTATGGAGAAGAAGAAGGTCCATCAAACCTTTTTATCTCTTATGGACAGCCAGATCAAAATCTAAATGATACATGGATTTTGGATACTGGTTGATCCAACCACATGAGTGGCAAAGAAAATCTCTTTGCTACATTAGATTCAAATTACAAATCTCATGTTAAGTTAGGGGATAATAAATCTTTGCAAGTTGAAGGCATTGGAGCTATGGCAGTTCCAACAAAAGAAGGCCTTAAAAATGTGAATGACATATACTATACTCCACAACTACAACACAATTTGTTAAGTGTTGGCCAAATGATGGAGAAGCATTACAAATTAGTTTTTGATGAAAGAAAATGTACAATCTTTGATAAAAACAATTGTAACCGGGTCATCACAGAAGTACCTATGACAAAGAATAGGTTGTTCCCTCTAAAATTTGGTGAGCCAGGGGGAGCTCAACTTGCAAACATTGCTATTACAAATCCAAGTGAATTGTGGCACTTGAGATATGGTCACCTCAATTCCGCTAGCTTGAAAATGTTAATATCACAAGCTATGGTGACAGGACTACCAAAAATTCTAGAACATAAAAAGGTATGCGAAGCATGTGCTTTTGGAAAGCACTCCAGAATGAAGTTTCCAAAAGGCCGAGCGAGGAGAGCAAGCTATCCTCTTCAGCTAGTACACTCAAAAATCTGTGGTCCAATGCAAACAAAAAGTCTTGGAAACAATTCTTATTTTCTAACATTCATAGATGATTATTCTAGAATGTGTTGGCTCTATTTTCTGAAACACAAATATGAAGCATTTGATTGCTTCATAGACTTTAGAAATAATGTAGAAAAGAAAAGTGACTACTATGTAAAATGTCTTCGCACTGATAAAGGAGGAGAGTACTCCTCAAATGAATTTCTTCATTATTGTAAGCAAAATGGGATAAAAAGGCAGTTCACCACTACCTATACCCCACAGCAGAATGGTGTGGCTGAGAGAAAGAACCGCACCCTTGTTGAAATGGCAAGAACAATGCTTCAGGCAAAACATCTCACAAACAGCTATTGGGCAGATGCAGTAAGAACAAGTGCATATATTCTAAATAGAAGTCCGACTTCTAGTTTATATGGTATCACTCCTTATGAAGGATGGTACGGTAAGAAACCAAATGTCAAACATTTTAGAGTATTTTGTTCTTTATCTTATGCACACATTCCTGAGGAGAAGAGAAAGAAGCTTGATCCAAAGAGTCAAGCATGTGTTTTTGTATGGTATTGTGATTCAACCAAAGGGTATAGATTGTACAATCCCACGACACATAAAATCATTATCTCCAGGGATGTAATTTTTGATGAAGGGGGAGAATGGGGTCATAAAAAATTTGTTGATTTTGACTCTAATTCGGACAGTTCTACATTAGTACCTCCCACATTGGTACAACCCAAGAAAAGCAGTGGAAAAAGTCCTCCTCCACAAATTCCACATCAGGAAACTTCATCAAGTACATCAAGTGGTACACCAAGTCCAAGAGGGACTTCTTTGTTGGCACCACCAAATTCTCCAAAACGATTTCAAAGATCAGTAAGCGCTCCAATTCCGATGGATATTGATTCAGTTTCTCAAAGGAAAGAAACAAATAGAGGAAAGCGCATACTACAGAGTCATCCATCTACTCAAATGTTGGATGGGAATTTCCAACAAAGATACACTAGGAGTCAAGCTAGTGAGATGGATGACATTTTGTCAAGACTTGAAAATCTTCAAATGTCAGGGGATGATGAGTCTCATGAACCAAGGGGTGATGTAGTCAATTATGCTTTGTTGGCTGCTGCACAGCTAGAACCTTCTAGCTATGAAAAAGCATGCACTGAAAATATATGGCAAGATGCCATGGAAGAGGAAATATCCTCAATTAAAAAAAATGATACTTGGGAGCTTGTGAAGCTTCCCAAGGGAAAAAAATGTGTTGGATGTAAATGGGTCTATAAGACCAAATTCAATGCTGATGGAAGCATTGAAAGGCACAAGGAAAGATTAGTAGCTAAAGGTTTTACTCAGAAATATGGAATAGATTATGAGGAAACCTTTGCTCCAGTTGCTTGACAAGAAACAATTAGAACTGTTCTTTCCTTGGCAGCCCATAAAGGATGGAAAATTCAACACATGGATGTGAAAAGTGCATTTTTAAATGGATACCTGACAGAAGAAGTGTATGTTCAACAACCTCAAGGTTTCCAAGAACCAGGAAAAGAGAACCTTGTTTATAAATTAAAAAAAGCACTTTATGGCCTCAAGCAAGCACCAAGAGCATGGTACTCATGAATTGATGGCTATTTCAGCAAATATGGTTTCACAAAAAGCAAGAGTGAACCAACACTATACTACCTAAAAAATGGAGTAGATATCCTCATAGTTTGTTTATATGTGGATGATCTAATATTCATGGGTAGTAATAATAAAATGAATATTGATTTCAAAAACTCCATGATGAATCAGTTTGAGATGAAGGATCTCGGATTAATGAGATACTTCCTAAGAATGGAAGTACATCAATAAAAGAATGGGATCTTCATATGTCAACATAAATATGCTCATGACATGATCAAGAAATTTGCTATGCAGCAGTGCAAATCAGCTGCAACACCAACTGGACATGGAATCCAGCTAAGCAAAGAATATGGAGCACCAAAAGTTGACTTGACCAATTTCAGAAGCATGGTTGGGAGTTTAATGTTTCTCACCAACACTAGGCCAGATATACAGTATGTTGTTTCTCTTGTATCACGGTTTATGGCATGCCCATCCGAGCTGCATCTACAAGCAACCAAAAAAAATTTACGATATGTAAAAGGTACATTGGATTTTGGAATCCATTACCACAAGTCTAACTCTGTGAAGTTATTTGGTTATAGTGACAGCAATTGGGGCAGTAATATAGATGACAAAAAATCTACATCAGGGAACTGTTTTAGTCTAGGTTCAGGACTAATAACTTGGAGTTCCAAGAAGCAATCTGTTGTAGCATTATCATCTATAGAAGCTGAGTACATAGCCATTACTCATGCCAGTACTCAGATCCTCTGGTTGAGGAAAATCCTTGAAGAGATTGGCGAAAAACAAATTGGTCCAACCAAACTGAATTGTGATAATATTAGTGCCATACAGTTGGCATATAATCCGATCCACCACAAAAGGTCAAAACATTTTGATATGAAGTATCACTTCATAAGAGATATGGTGGAACAACAGACAATTGAGCTTCAATATTGTAGCACTTTGGATAATCTAGCAGACATCTTTACCAAAGGCATGGCTAAAGCTCAATTTATAAAGCTAAGAGACTATATAGTTAGTCCTCTCAACTTTAAGGGGGAGAATGTTGGAATATTACCATTAGTAAAAGGTTAAAAAAATTGTTTTTACCTTGGGTAAATGTAACTTACCTTTTACCTTACCTGGACGGCAGTGGATGACAGCATTTGGGCAGCAAGAGAATTCTATTCATCTTTCCTTTCCCCCAATTTCTCCTTTCCCCCTTTCTTTCTCAAATAGGTTATTTACTACCTATTTAATCTATGTAACCTAAGTTTTAATGTTAATGCAATTAATCCTTTTTCGTCCACACTCACCTTTCACATGTTTATCATTTAGAAAAATTTGAAGAACAGGAAAATAGTACCAATATAATCTATGATGAGATGGACCCGATAGAAGACATCATAAATGAGCTACAAACTAAAGATGATTTTTCATTAAAAAAATTCAATGCTATGATTAAGATAGGAATTTATAGTTATTCTATCTCAAAGCCAAAGAAGAAGTAGCTTCCAACAATGACAAACAAGGACTTTTAGAAAATTGATATATGGAGGCTCTAATTTGATGGAGCTAGATGCAAAAATGACATCAGAGTAGGAATAGTGTTTGCATCACCATATAAGGGAATTATAAGGTTTTCATACCATATTACATGGAGTTGCACCAATAATGCAACATAATATGAAGCATTATGCATTGGGTTAAAGGAAGTAGAAAAAATAAAAATATAGTTATTTGATTATTTATAGAAATTTTGAGCTAGTAGTAAATAAAGTCATTGAGTAAGGTAGTAGCAAGCAACATTACCTAAAAGCTCACCAAAATAGAGTTTGTAATATATTCAAAATATTTCATGCCCTGAACATAAAATAAATCCTTAGAGAGTAGAATGCACAAGTTGATGCATTGGATTCCTATAGAGGTAATTTTTGTCTAGCTTTTGATATAAGAAAAAATAATATATATTAAACTTACCTTCAAGCCTTTTGTGTTGGATAAGGACTCTTTCTAGAAAATGTTTGGTAATGATGAATAGATAGTAGATTACATATTTTAGGATATAGATTGTGCAAATATGATTAATGAAATGCTTGAGAGTATAAATGGAGAACAAATGATTCATATAAAAAAGTTATATTCCCAAGGGATTGATCTTGTTTGAAAGCTTATTTGATAGTAGTGATCAACCAATTGGCCAAAAAAAATTAGATAGGTTCAATTGGAACCTAAAAGGAATTTAAGTATTTGAGTGAAATTCCCTAAATAAGAGGTTCAAAAAATTTTAAGTTTTTGTAAAGAATTTAATGACACCATTTCATGGAGCTATGATGATCTAAAGTTCTACGAAAAGGAAATAATTCAATATATTGTAGAATTATTGACCAATGCTAAGCCATTCCTATAAAAGCAAAGGACAATAAATCCTAATATATAGGCATTGATGAAGAAAGAGTTACTAAATCTACTTAATACAAATATTATTTACCTAGTCAAGCATTCCACATGGGTAGCTAATCTAGTGCCTATTAGAAAGAAGAATGGAGGCATCCTCCTTTGTATGGATTTTAGAAACCTAACTAGATCATCCTTGAAGGATACTTATCCTTTACCTAAAATCAATAAAATATTACATTCTATCACAAAATCAAAGATATTTTCATTGCTTGATGGATTTTCAAGCTTTATCGAAGTGCGGGTCAAATATGAAGATCAATATAAAACTATATTTACAACCAATCGGGGGACATTCACCTAGTAAGGAATGCCCTTCAACATATCAAATGTTAGAGATACCTTTCAAAGAGCTATAGATTTAGCTTTTTTTGAGATGATGAGTAAATTAATTCTAATTTATTCGGATGATATGAAGATATCCTCTCATCAAAAGCATAATCATCTAGATCACTTCTAACTCATTTTCAAAAATGCACAAAATTTAGGGTATCACTAAACCCAAGGAAGTCAATTTTTGCAACCCATAAAGGAATACTGATAGGTCATGTAGTGTGAAAGGAAGGTTTAGCTATTGATCCAGATAGATTAACAGCAATAATAGCATTTTTTTTCCATAAAATAAGAATGGCTTATGGTCCTTCTTTGGGTAGCTAAGTTTTGTATGGAAATTTATATCTGACTTTTCCCAAAAAGTGAAACCAATGATAAAAATTCTAATAAAAGATACAACCTTCACATGGATGAAAACCAAAAGAGATTTTTTAAAAAGCATAAAATAATTCATACCCATAGCACCGATACTAGCTATTCAAGACTATCAAAAGGATGTCGCTCTTTATGTATTTGGTGTAGAAGAAAGCTATACAAGTGTAATTACTCAAAAGGATAACAATCTCAATGAGTGGCCTATAGATTTTCTTATTTAAATTCTTCATGACCATTAAGAATGCTATAAATTCATTAATAAGTAAGTATTTGCTCTTATAAAATTCTTAAAAAGCCTAAGGTATTATATATCTCTAGCAAAACAATAGTATATGGCATGCATCTAGATGTTCAAAACTTTATAGTGTGAGGAGAATTAGGAGAAAATAGAGTTGGATGGATTACAAAACATCAAGAGTATAGTATAGAGATAAAACCAACTAATTTAGTAAGGGAAATGACACTATGAATAATTGGAAAACTCTGCAATAGAAAAATCTAATCTATTTATTGAGGAACAAGAAGAGTTGTAGCCAATTTGTGGCTAGATAGAGCAAGGCATCTAGCTAGATAAACTAACTTATTTATTGAAATAGGTAAGTGTTTTAATAGATTCACGACCTCTCAAAAGTATAGGTATATACTTGAAGTGATGAGCTATGTTATGATTGATGGTATCTTGTGTCAAAAAAACTTAATAGTATAATACTAAGATACATGCAATCGGATAAGGTGGAAGATGTATTGAATGAGTTTCATGTTGGATTCTCAAGAAGGTAGTACTTTGGTCAAACTATAGTAGCCAAGATCATGAGAGCCAAGTATCATTGATGGAATTTATTTGCTAATGCATTTAAAGTTGCTAATGCTTGTGACAAATATCAAAACCTTATAGGAAAAATAAGAAATCTAGAATGCCCCTCCAACTGATTATTGTAGTAGAAACCTTCTAGAAATGGGGATTATATTTTATTATTATGATTAATCCAAATTCATCTTTCAAACTTATATTCATATTTATAAGAACTGATTAATTCACCAGATTGTCTAAAGCAACATCAACCAAGCACATAGATCAAGATACTATCATAAAATTTATTGAAATATTAGACACTAGATTTGGGATCCCTACTAATATAGTATTTGATAACGTTGGAGCTTTTGTAGGGGCTAAGACCATGGAATTTACTAGAAAATATGACATATATTGGAAATATTCTTCCAATTATCACCCATAGGGTAATGAACTAGCAGAGTCCACAAATAAATCTTTAATGAAGATAATTATGAGAAATATAGAAGGTAACTAGAAAATTTGGAATTTAATGCTTAATAAAGCACTATTAGTAGATATAATTATGATCAATAAGGCTCTAGATACCAGGCCCTATGCTTTAGTTTATAGAAAAGAAGTGTTGTTGATTCATCTATAAGTGCATGCTTTGAATATTATTGACCAATTAGAATTAGAGGATATACAATAGATTAAAAAAAGGATGGCAAAATTACTATTGTTGAAGGAAAAAAGAGAAAAAGCTTATAGGAGATTTCACTAACATCAAGAAACTATTAAAATATGATTTAACAAAAGGTCATCATTGAAATTATTTAAGGATGGTAATTTGGTACTTAAATGGGATGTAGACTAGGCTAAACTAGGAAAACAAGACAAGCTAGAATCACTTTGGTCTAGACCATATCTAATTTTAGGAAAGAAAGCACTAAATGCAAACAAGCTTAAAGACATGCATGTTGTCTTTTTCTAATTCTAGTGAATGGCTAATATTTAAAGTATTATGCTTACAAGCATATTTCTATGATGTTTACCTGTGTAAATAGTAACACTTATAAATATCATAGTAATGATAGTAGTGTTTTTTAGCAAGAGAAGATGATTTATGGAGAATTATGCCTTGCAACCACCAAATTTTGAATATCTAGTAATTTTATTTGATGGAATCATGACAACCGTGAAAAGGGACATGCATCATAAATGTTCACGTAAATTGGTAGTTCTAAAGAAAGGTTTTGTAACAAAAGTTGAGCAGGTCTAATTCATGTTTGCTTCTTGCAATATAAACAAGGCTTAAAATGTGTAAAGCGTGAAAAGGTATTTAGCAATTGAGAGAGTATAATATTGTAGAATTGTTGAAGAGTCACATGTGAAGAGAATACCTACACAATTTTATAAGACTACATTTTTAGATAGAACTTCCTAATTCAAAATGTACAAGGGAAACAACGGAAGAAAGTGTAGAGGATCACTAAAGATCTAAAAGATAAGTTAAGAGAAATCCACAACCCTATCATTATGATCAAGTCAAAATTAAGAAGTTTTAGAGAATAGTCAGAATTAAGAAGAATAATATTATTTCCCAAAATGTTGTAAGGTACTCCATGGAATTCATTATTATCTAGATATATGCCTAGGTATGCCCATCCTATCTAGATATAGTTAAATCCATTATAGAAAATTACAATCCAAAAATAGCAATAGTGCATGACATAGAAGGAAATAGACTATTTTTATTTATAGATGAAGGAATCAGAAGAGATTTTACAGTAGGATCACAACCAAGTACAAAACCCAGACCTATTTATATAGAAGAATATAATGGTTATGTAAATAAAGGTAATTTTAAACCTTGGTTACATGAAAATATAGGAAAAATTCTTAATGAATATCCAAAAATACCTATGAAGCTTGAAAGATTCAATAATTTTCTATAAATAGTATTGTCAATGATAGTTATAATTCTTGGGTTGGAAATGGACACATATGTTTATGACCACAAAATTTCCATTAGTTATGTAGTTGTTGAGGTGTGATTTTGTCAAGTCACAAAACCACTCGACAACTTAGAACGTTAAGTTCTCTTGAAAATAATAGTATATATCTCCAAGGTTCTTGTTTTGTGTTTCACTATATCTTACGTATATGTATAAGAAATACTCGAATAACTCGTTTGGTTCACAAGTGTTGTTAACAAGGGGTCTAGGAAACTAGGTAATTTGATTTAAGTTTATCACTGCTAACATGCATATCTCATTAACTTTTTATCTTTTAATGATAAATTAAATCTACCTTATGATTAAGATCTATTGATGCAAACTTAACAATACCATTGATTAAAATGCTTTCAAAACTAATTTGAAATAACAATTTTCCTTAGCATTTTAATTAATATGAAATTTCAATTACCTTAATAAAAATTAAAGTATATGAAATTTCAAAATGATGATATAAACCCTAATTATAAATATTCACCTTTAAAAACTAAGGTCTAATCAATGAATAGATTTTATTCATCTCAAATATAAAATCAACATTAAAATGTTTGAGAAAATGAATAAAATAAAAATGTCCCAGGTGTTGTAGGTGAGTTGGAGAGGAGAGGGCAATCCTCCAAGGGAGGTCCCAGGTTCAGATCTCCACCCTACCAAAAAGCTGAATTGGGTATCCAAAATCCAATTGATAATGTTGGTGCAGGCAGGGTCGGGTGCAACTTCTGGGTGACTTTGACGATGTAGAACCCCCTGTTCATGGTCTCTAGGACCAAGGCGGCCCCGCAAGGGGTTTTTCTCTTTTAAAAAATAAATGTTAAACCCTAAAATTATAAGGTTTTAAAAACCTTATTAATCATAAATTCATAGGGTTTTCTATAAATATTATTTATGAACTATGAGTTCTATGATTTAAAATCAAGTTCATAAATGTACTTCCTTATTATATTTGTTTATTATGAAGAACATGAACTTATACTGAGAGGGGGGGTGAACAGTATAAGACTAAACCATTTAATAATTTTAATTTCAGATAGCAGTGGCATCAACATAACATTAAACAAGACAGAAAGCATTACACATAAAAGACCCATTTTAACGTGGTTCACCCAAGGTGGGTTACTCCACGGATAAAACTTTCCTCTAAAAATTATATCAAAACCTCTGGGAATCCTTCCCGATTACAAAGTTTATGAGCCTCAGCTCAAAGGAGACACCTTCCCCTAATTCTGCTTTGCTAGTGATCCTCTAGAAGACCTCTACCTCCTCTGCCCTTAGCAAGTGGAATTCTGTCCACAGAAGACACCTGTCTTCCCTGCTCTGGCTGGAGATCTCTGTCCTCAACTCTATTCTTGCAAAGCTGGTCCTCTTTTCTGTACCAAACACAGTCCTTCGGTCTAGCACAATTGTCCTCTTCCTCTGTTCCTTTCTGCACTTGGTTGAAAACAACTTTTCACTGCCTGCACAGCTACAGCAGCACAGTCTTCTCAAATTATAGCAGCACTTGATCACCGTTTGTCCTTCACAACTGTTCGCAATTACAGCAGCATCTACTTCGTGCACTTTGCTTTCTTTTACACAGACTGCGTGAACACAGTCGCAATCACAGCTTGTCCTTAGATCAAATTCCACCCTTTTCATGATCTTCGTAAACACTGCAGCATTCGAATGCACAACAACTTATGCGCCTATGTACAACCACCACATCATATTTTTCACACAGTCTTCTTATGAGCAACAGCACATTCTTTGATACTTAGAAGATTCAACGAAATCCACTCTAATGTTGTAGTCGAACTTCGCTCTCTGCTTTTTCGATGATCGAACCTCACTAGTCGCACTAACTTTGCGAACGCCTCACTACGAATGCACACTTCGATCGATGCCCAAAATTGCTCAAACAGTCTTCCTTTAATACTCACAATCTTAAGATGAAATCTTGTTCTTTAGTCGGCTGTTCAATCTCCAAACACGTCGGTTGTAAAACCTTACACTTCGTCGACAGAGGTTAACTTCGTCGGCTTTAACCGCCTCTGCTATTCTGTAGCTGTTCTCACGCGAAACTCAAACATGTCACGATATCGCTATGCCTTTGACTATCGTACACCTTCTTTGGTTTGTTGTCGTGAAATCGTGACACTACAGCCTTTGCTGACGTCATCGTAAATCTTGTCGTGAAATCACGACGCTCTAGACTTCAAAGCCTTCTTCTCTGCTATTGTCACGAAATCGTGACACCTTTGCCTCTTGCTGACGTCATCATGATTCTTGTCATGAAATCGCGACGCTCTGGACTTCAAAGCCTTCTTCTCCGCTACTGTCATGAAATCGTGACACCTTTGCCTCTTGCTGACGTCATCATGATTCTTGTCGCGAAATCACGATGCTCTGGACTTCAAAGTCTTCTTCTCCGCTACTGTCATGAAATCGTGACACCTTTGCCTTTTGCTGACGTCATCAGCAACTCTGTCGCGAAATCGTGACACCTCTTGCTTCTTCATCCTTTTCTTGGTTTGCACTAGCGAAAATGAAACATGTCACGAAATCGCTATGCTTTTGCTGCCTTAAGCTCTTTCTTGCCAACTGCTCGTGAAACTGGAACATGTCACGAAATCGCGATGCTTTTGCCAACTGCAAGCTGCCAACTCAACCTGTCGCGAAATCGTGACACTTTCTGCATCCGTACAACTTCTTCAAAACTTGTCACGAAATCGTGACACTTCCTGCAACTCAACACTGCCAACTCAACTTGTCATGAAATCGTGACAGTTTTTGCATCCGTACAACTTCTTCGAAACTTGTCACGAAATCGCGACACTTTCTGCATCCGTACAACTTCTTCAAAACTTGTCACGAAATCGTGACAGTTTTGCCCGTTCTGCCTCTGCCTTCCTGCATGTCACGAAATCGTGACACTTTTGCCCGCTTTGCCTCTGCCTTCCTGCATGTCACGAAATCATGACAGTTTTGGCCAAACTTTCTCTCTCCTCAAACATGTCACGAAATCGTGACAATTTTTCCAGCAGCCTGCAAACTTTTTCTAACTTATCTTTTTCTGGATTTTTGGCAACTGGGCTACTCTGATTTTCTTGGAGACTTGCTTGACCAGCTGAAACCTTCATCAAAACACATCCTTAGACATAAAAACAAATTGCTCCAAGAACTCCTTGACATCAAAAACAACAACTACCAATAGCTCCTTGACATCAATGACAACAATTAAACTTAGGCAAAGGCAATGTACTCAAGATACCCAAAATTGCCAACAATCTCCCCCTTTGTCATTGATGGCAACCCTTAATTAAAAACACAGCTTTCAAGAGCCAAAACTGAAATCAATCTCTTCAAGTTTTGCTCCCCCTGACTTGAAGCTTTCCTCTTCACTTGAAAACACTCCCCCTTACTTAAATCTCTCCCCCTTTGTCATCAATGGCAAAGGGTCTCCTTTGGGGCTTGGGACTAAGAATGAGCCTCTTAGCTTAGTCCCTCCCCCACCTCCTGATGAGGTGACTAACCTCGAGGTAAAAGTACAACTCCCAATTTCTCCCTTAGATACTCAAACGTATCTCTTGGAAGGGGTTTGGTGAAGATATCTGCAATTTGCTCTTTAGTAGGTACATATTCTAGCTTGACCTGCTTCTCTTGCACTTTTTCCCTTAAAAAATGATATTTGATAGAAATGTGCTTCGTCCTTGAGTGCATTACCGGATTTTTAGAAATACTTATGGCACTTGAATTATCACAAAGAATAGGGATAGGTTGTTCATGCTTGACTTTGAAATCCTCCAGAGTTGTTTTCATCCATAAAACCCGAGTGCACCCGACCACTTGCTGCTATGTATTCTGCTTCGTTGTAGATAAGGAAACAGAAGGTTGTTTCTTACTCGGCCAAGAAACCGGACTCTTTCCCGGAAAGAATGCTCCACCACTAGTGCTTTTTCTATCATCAATCTTGCCTGCCCAATCTGCATCTGTATAGGTTGTGAGGGTGAAATCATCGCCTTTGGGATACCAAAGCCCAAAATCCATAGTGCCCTTCAAATATCTGAATATCCTCTTGACTGCTATAACATGAGATTCTTTTGGAGCTGCTTGAAATCTTGCTACTAATCCAACGGCCTGCATGATATCCGGTCTGGTAGTTGTACTATATAGTAAACTGCCAATCATAGATCTGTACAATTTCTGATCTGCTGCTGGAGATTTATCATCCTTACTCAGATTGCACCCTGTAATCATTGGAGTACATACAGGTTTACTGTCCATCATCCCAAATTTTTTTAACATCTCTTTGATATACTTTTCCTGAGAGAGAAATATACCATTTTTTGATTGCGCAATCTGCAGTCCTAAAAAGAATGACAGCTCTCCAATCATAGACATCTCGAATTCCTTTTGCATGGTGTTAGCAAAAACTTTGCACATCTGAGTATTATTTCCTCCGAAAATAATGTCATCGACATAAACAACTACGATAATCATATCATCACCTTTATTCTTAATGTACAAGTTGCAATCTGCCATGCCTTTCCTGAAACCTTGTTCATAAAGATACCCGTCAAGTCTTGAGTACCAAGCCCTGGGTGCTTGCTTTAACCCGTACAATGCCTTTTTCAATTTACACACATAGTCTGGCTGTTCTGAAAGAGACACACCTTATGGCTGTTCTATATAGACTTCTTCATCCAACACCCCATTTAGAAATGCAGACTTTACATCCATTTGAAACACTTTGAAAGATTTGAAACTAGACAGGGCCAAAAACATTCTGATTGCTTCAAGACGTGCAACAGGCGCAAACGTCTCTTCGAAATCAACACCTTCGACTTGAGCATATCCTTTACAGACTAACCTGGCTTTGTTCCTGACAATATTTCCATCCTCATTAAGTTTATTTCTGAAAACCCATTTTGTGCCAATGACATTTTTGTTCTTAGGTCTTGGAACCAAATCCCAGGTTTCACTTTTTTCTATTTGATTTAGCTCTTCATCCATTGCTTTTACCCAAAAATCATCTGTACATGCTTCACTAAAATTTTTTGGCTCAATCTGAGATAACAATGAAACATTAGCGATTCATGTGAAGGAATGACTCTTCTTCTTGTTTGCCTGCTATTTGGATCACCAATGATCAAGTCTTTGGGATGATGTTTCTGAACATACCGTGAAGGAGTTTTGGGAAGCGGTTGTTGTCTTTCCTCTTCTTCATCTGACACTTCTCTGAATTCTTCTTGACAGATTTCATCATTGAGTTCCTTGATTGGTTCTCTTATCCCTGTCTTTTCATCTATTGTTACATTTATGCTTTCTACAACGGTATGAGTTCTTTTGTTGAAGCATCTATAGGCCTTACTTTTTTTGGAATATCCAAGAAAAATTCCCTCATCACATCTAGGATCAAACTTACCCAGATTTTGATCTTCCCTTCTGATGAAGCACTTACTCCCGAACACTTTGAAGTGTTTAACCGTAGTTGGTCTTCCTTTCCACAGCTCATAGGGAGTTTTATGATGATTGACTATGAGTTGAGCCCTGGTAATGATGTGAACTGTTGTATTTATTGCTTCTCTCCAAAAACCATCTGAAAGATTTGACTCATTTAACATTGCTCTAGCCATATTTTCAACAGTTCTATTTTTTCTTTCAACTACTCCATTTTGTTGAGGAGTTCTTGCTTCTTGAATATTCTCTTTTAATTTCGTGTTGTTCACAATATTCCACAAACTCATTTGAAGTGAACTCTCCTCCTCTATCTGATCTTAAACATTTGATTCTTTTGTCAGTCTCATTTTCAATCATTTCTTTAAAAACTTTAAATTTTTCAAAAGCTTGATTTTTCTTTGAGAAAAGTAACCCAAGTCATTCTTGAGTAATCATCTATAAACAACATGAAATAGTTATCTCCCTGAATGCTCTGAGTTCTGGTGGGGCCACACAAATCAGTATGAATAAGATCCAAGGGTTTGGAAGATGTATACCCTTTCGATTTGAAATTGGTTTTGGTCTGTTTACCATGTTGACAAGGACCGCAAATGATGTTTTGGGGCCTTTTTATTACGGGCAAGTCTCTAACTGCTTCCTTGTTACTAATACTGACCAGATTATCAAAACTCAAATGTCCCAATATTTTATGCCACAACCAACTCTCATCTTCTTGAGTTAGAAAGCATTTTTCTCTTTTTATCTCACTCAGCATGTAAAGATTGTTTGGAGTCCTTGTAGCCCTAGCAATAAGTTTTCCATTTAATTCTTTACTTATCTCACATCTATCTGAAAAGAAAGATACTATGTGCCCTTGATCACAAAGTTGACTCACACTAAGCAAATTATGTCTTAGCCCTTCTACATAAAGCACGTTTTCTGTTTTGGATTTCCCATCCAAACTAAGAGACCCTTTACCACAGATCTTTGCGGACCTGTTATCTCCAAAACTGACTGTTCCTCTGTTTGCTTCTTTTAAAGACAAAAATTTTTCTTTTTCTCCAGTCATATGTTTTGAACAGCCACTATCAAGATACCATTTTTCTACTTTGTCTTGAGCATGAAAAGCAGTTTGAACTATCATTGACTTAGATTTTATCTCATTCCTCCTTTTTGAGAACTCAAAACTAAATTTATCCAAACTGCACATCCTTGCTATATGCCCAAAATTCTTGCACTTGTAACACATGATATTTTTATTCATAAGAGGTGCAAATGAGTTAACATTTTCCTTACTACGACTCTTCAGAGATTTATTGCAATGCATAGCTATGTGACCAAATTTTTTACAGGAAAAACAATATCCATGGAAGGTATTATGTAACCTGTTTTGATGCCCTGGAAGTTTGTTCTTCTTGCGATCAAGCTGGAATCCATTGCTCTTCAGAATGAAGATTGTCTTTGCTTGAAGACCCTGTTTCATGTAAGGTGATGCCATCCTTCTTTTCATACGGAAAAATCTGTCTGAGAGATGACTGTTCTAACTTCACTCTAAGAGACATAATCTCTCCTTCTAGTTTCTCACAATCAGCCACCTTTCCTTTTAGAACCTCTGTTAGAACTTGTTCAATCCTCTTCCCTTCTTCAGCTAGAATTTTGAAATCTATAACACATTGAGCCAATTCTGATCTTGCTATCTCTTTTTCTTGGTAATGCTGCTTAAGGACATAATTCTCTTCCCTGAGTTTCTCAAGCTTTCGTAAGGCCAAGAAGAATTCATTCTTGAGATCGAATTCAACCTTTTCTGAATTTATATGTTCCTCCGTTAGATCCTTCTCCAAGCTGTTAGGCTTTTTTTGGAGAGACCTGCTCTGATACCAATTGAAGAACATGAACTTATACTGAGAGGGGGGGTGAACAGTATAAGACTAAACCATTTAATAATTTTAATTTCAGATAGCAGTGGCATCAACATAACATTAAACAAGACAGAAAGCATTACACATAAAAGACCCATTTTAACGTGGTTCACCCAAGGTGGGTTACTCCACGGATAAAACTTTCCTCTAAAAATTATATCAAAACCTCTGGGAATCCTTCCCGATTACAAAGTTTATGAGCCTCGGCTCAAAGGAGACACCTTCCCCTAATTCTGCTTTGCTAGTGATCCTCTAGAAGACCTCTACCTCCTTTGCCCTTAGCAAGTGGAATTCTGTCCACAGAAGACACCTGTCTTCCCTGCTCTGGCTGGAGATCTCTGTCCTCAACTCTGTTACTGCAAAGCTGGTCCTCTTTTCTGTACCAAACATAGTCCTTCGGTCTAGCACAATTGTCCTCTTCCTCTGTTCCTTTCTGCACTTGGTTGAAAACAACTTTTCACTACCTGCACAGCTACAACAGCACAGTCTTCTCAAATTACAGCAGCACTTGATCACCGTTTGTCCTTCACAACTATTCGCAATTACAGTAGCATCTACTTCATGCACTTTGCTTTCTTTTACACAGACTGCGTGAACACAGTCGCAATCACAGTTGTCCTTAGATCAAATTCCACCCTTTTCATGATCTTCGCAAACACTGCAGCATTCGAATGCATAGCAACTTATGCGCCTATGTACAACCACCACATCATACTTTTTGCACAGTCTTCTTATGAACAGCAGCACAGTCTTTGATACTTAGAAGATTCAACGAAATCCACTCTAATGCTGTAGTCGAACTTCGCTCTCTGCTTTTTCGATGATCGAACCTCACTAGTCGCACTAACTTTGCGAACGCCTCACTACGAATGCACACTTCGATCGATGCCCAAAATTGCTCAAACAGTCTTCCTTTAATACTCACAATCTTAAGATGAAATCTTGTTCTTTAGTCGGTTGTTCAATCTCCAAACACGTCGGCTGTAAAACCTTACACTTCATCGACAGAGGTTAACTTCGTCGGCTTTAACCGCCTCTGCTGTTCTGTAGCTGTTCTCGCGCGAAACTCAAACATGTCGCGATATCGCTACGCCTTTGACTGCCGTACACCTTCTTTGGTTTGTTGTCACGAAATCGTGACACTACAGCCTTTGCTGACGTCATCGTAAATCTTGTCGCGAAATCGTGACGCTCTAGACTTCAAAGCCTTCTTCTCTGCTGTTGTCATGAAATCGTGACACCTTTGCCTCTTGCTGACGTCATCATGATTCTTGTCATGAAATCATGACGCTCTGGACTTCAAAGCCTTCTTCTCCGCTACTATCGTGAAATCATGACACCTTTGCCTCTTGCTGATGTCATCATGATTCTTGTCGCAAAATCATGACGCTCTGGACTTCAAAGTCTTCTTCTCCGCTACTATCATGAAATCATGACACCTTTGCCTTTTGCTGACGTCATCAGCAACTCTGTCACGAAATCGTGACACCTCTTGCTTCTTCATCCTTTTCTTGGTTTGCACTAGCAAAAATGAAACATGTCACGAAATCGCGACGCTTTTGCTGCCTTAAGCTCTTTCTTGCCAACTGCTCATGAAACTGGAACATGTCACGAAATCATGACGCTTTTGCCAACTGCAAGCTGCCAACTCAACTTGTCGCAAAATCGTGACACTTTTGCCAACTCAACTGCCAACTCAACTTGTCACGAAATCACGACAGTTTTTGCATCCGTACAACTTCTTCGAAACTTGTCACGAAATCGTGACACTTTCTGCATCCGTACAACTTCTTCAAAACTTGTCGTGAAATCGTGACAATTTTGCCCGTTCTGCCTCTGCCTTCCTGCATGTCGCGAAATCATGACACTTTTGCCCGCTTTGCCTCTGCCTTCCTGCATGTCACGAAATCGTGACAGTTTTGGCCAAACTTTCTCTCTCCTCAAACATGTCGCGAAATCACGACAGTTTTTCCAGCAGCCTGCAAACTTTTTCTAACTTATCTTTTTTTGGATTTTTGGCAACTGGGCTACTCTGATTTTCTTGGAGACTTACTGACCAGCTGAAACCTTCATCAAAACACATCCTTAGACATAAAAACAAATTGCTCCAAGAACTCCTTGACATCAAAAACAACAACTACCAATAGCTCCTTGACATCAATGACAACAATTAAACTTAGGCAAAGGCAATGTACTCAGGATACCCAAAATTGCCAACATATTAAATATTTCTGAAATCAAATATTTAATATCCAACATAATCTTCCAATGTAATGTTTGGATTTGTACATAAATAAATTATACTTAAAAATGAAATCGAAAAAACTTTAATAAAATAAATCACTTCTAGTTATCAACCTTATTAAATTAATTTTAGAACCAGAATGCTTATGTATAAAATAATTTATTCATACCAAGTATAATATCAACATTAAAATATTTGAAAAATGAAATAAAGTAATAATGTTTGACCCTAAAATTGTAAGAGTTCCAAATCTTATAATTATAATCCATAGGGTTTTAATATAAAATTGATCTATGAACTGTGAATTTTATACTTTGAAAATAAAGTTCATAAATACATTTTTCTCATATTATTTTCTTATTAAATATTTATGGAATAAAATATTTAATAACAAATATAATTCTCTCAATGTAGGGTTTGGATCGGTAAATAAATAAAACGATATTTGAAACATGAAATGAAAACAAATTTCAATAAAAGATATCAAATCTAATTCTATTAAGTCAATGTTGAAACCAGAGTACTCATTTATCTTTTATATATTCATTTATTTAAATATTAAAACAATTTAATATTTAAATAAATTATTGATAACCTAGTGTAATGTTTAATTCTTATGAAATTGTAGGCTAAGCAAACATAATTGAATATCAAATAAAAAATAATCAAAAGTTCTATAAAGAAGAAATATTATTCTATCTCAAAAAAATGCTACAGACATAAATAATCACAGACTTAAACCAAATCAATACCCACCAATATTCACACAATAGAACAATGATATGATGCAATATTCGGTGGAATTTTTAATTATTGAAAACTATACCAAATATTTTAATTATAATTCAAATACCAAAATGATGCTTATTTGAATCCCTAAAATATTTTGATATAATCAAATATCTTACAATAGAATCTGTTTCTCTATAATTTCCAACTCTCTATAGCTCCTTTTTCCTTTATTTTGCTTCTTCAGATTTCCTTCTCTCATTCTCTACAAAAATGTCTGACCCCCTCCTTGGTTTCTAATTCTCTATTTATAACTTGAGAAATTTTGTTCCTCTTGATTAGTTTGCTCCATTTCATCCGTTAAAAGAAAAAGGAATTATTGAAACCCTAATATCAATAAAGCCTTTTTCAGTATACTTTAATAATCCTGCACACTCGAAAAATTTAATTAGAATATAAAAAATTTATGGAATAAGCTTATTAAATATAATTAAATTATAAAGTTATAGAACTATAATTTAATTATTTTAAAACATAATCATTCTAACTATATTAAATTACTAGCTTAGATATAAAGCATATATATCTAAAAACGTCGAGAGTTATCAATATCGAGGCACCTATCTCATTTCTTGGGGGTGTGATCTCCAAGATAGGCACCTCGGGATTGATAATTCTCAGTATTTTTAGATATATATCCTTTATATCTAAGCTAGTTAACCCAATAATAATATGATATATATATATATATATATATTTGAATAATACTTTTTATACACATCTACCATACACATAATCAATAATGCAAGTGGTGTCCTTGACATTCTTGTGTCCTTGACATCCTTGTGGGTTGAATACTTTTTTATTTTAATAAGATAACCTCCATAAAAACTATACATGGCTTATTAAAAGCCTCAAAAATATGTGACCAGGGTTTAATCCCATGATAGATTGTATATAAAAATATTACTCAAACAAAAAAAACTCAAAAATACTTAACCTAATATTTTCAAAGCTTTAAAACGGATATAGAAAAAATTATAATCTTTTCAAAGCTTTAAAAAGAGCATAGAGAAGAAAAAAATAAAAAAATAATAGAAAAACTGTCTTTCAATTTTATATTTGCTTCGATAGAGCGGAATACGTCGATAGAGCGGAATACGGTGGGGGTTATAGAGACGGACAAAAGAAAATAAAAATAAAAAATTATATTTGCTTCAACCATTTGCCTTCGCCCTTTTCTTACCCTCTCATGTGTTTTATTCTATATCTGCCATGTATTTTTATATAATATCTGAGATAACCTTTCAAAAAGAGAGTTTATATTTAATCATATTATTTATTCAATATTCATGTAAAATTTAATCTTCTACTCTTATACTTTTTCAAAATTCATTTCAAAATATTAGAACTATAAGGTATGACAATTTTTTTTTTAAATGTGTTTTACTATTTTTCCCATTGAACTTGTTTGGATTGTTAAATTCTCCTCAGGAATCTCACATTCGTTTAGAGGTCTTCCATAAACCATCATATTTTATGAACCCACGCTTCTTCAATAGACCATCATATCTCTGAACCGACCCTTAACAAGAAAAATAGACATGGTAAAACAAGTTGTGGAATATTCTAGCCATTCTTTGAGTCAAGACTTATGCAATTCAAAAAAATTCTAAAATTATTAAAATCAAGTCAAAGAAATTCTAAAATTATGCAACTATACCAAGCCAAAAGAATCGTTATTGTAGAAAATGGATCTCAATTCCCAGATCAAAGACATATGATCCCTCATTTTGATGTTTGCATTCTTCTGCTTTCTACAGGATTTGTCTTAAAGAGTTCTATAACCAAAAATTAAACGGATAAATCATAGAGATGGCAATCATTTCACCGATTTGCAGCAAAACACCGCAAAGGAACACACATCATAACTACAAAATATAACGCTACTAATTTTAATGGGACATATCACGGATTAAGCCAATGGGGTTGGACAACAAAGCGGTCTTTGCTTAATACACCCCACAAAAGGCATATTGGTAACCCTAGCAAAGCCAAAGTAATCCCAACTTTGAAAGTCATTAGTACTCGTCAGGCCAAACGAAGGCACCGATCGCATAATTTCGCTTGTACGCAACATCTCCTGTAACGGCCAAACCATACTGGTGGAAGAGAAGGTCCAGCCTCCATTCGGGCATGGATTCGTATTCCTCCTTGGAGTACCGCGGGTAATGCAGAGGCATCTGAAACGTAGAGGGCCCTTCCTCTGATCGGTTCTTGTCATTGCCATGGACAACAAAATAATTTGAAGGGAGAACTTCCATGTGCTTATGGTTGTCCTGCACCGCATTTTGTTCCCATCGCACAAGTTTCAGCAGATCTTCGAGGGAATGCACGCGCTGCATCAGCCTGCAAAGACCTCCGCAAGTATGGTTCTACTTCTTCTTCGCACCGCAATATTTATTCCCCGTAGGCATTTTTGAAGAGAGGGGATCTGATGTTATGCAATCTTAACACAAGCGAGAAGCGAGGTTATGAAATTGTATATAAACCTGAGATATATAAAGGCGACAATTAATTTTTAATAAATTTATTGTGATATTCTTCTTTATTATTTTTTAATGAATTTATTGCAATAATGCGAGTGAAACTTAGAAATCCAAATATTTTAAATGTTTGCAATGGTTGGTTAGTCGGTTGTTTTAGTTTAAATATTTTAAATGTTTTTGTTAATGTTAGTTTTTTTAATAAAATAAATAAATTGTTTACGGCATGACATGTATGACCTCTTTGCCTCCCCCCCCTATCTACCATTGTAGGAACGCCTCTTGGTGTAATAAAGTTATAAAACTTTATAATTTAATTAATATAAAACATGACATAACTAAACATAACATACGAACAAACATATACATAACACCATACACTAACAAAATAATCTAAAAAGATTTAAACCTACAAAACACATTATATTATGACACAACATAATATAAACCACATAAAACATGATGAATTTAATCGATGACAACACAAAAACACAAGGACATTAGGAAACCCTTAGGTAATGATACAAAAATATGATGACAAAACATTTATAAAATAGTATGTAAAATGTTTATGCATGCTCATCATCAGATGGATGAATAACCTAACAAACAAATATAACATTCAAACTAACATAAAAAAAAATGATAAATAAAACACATAACACATGATACCTAACCAATAAACACCACATTATAAACATAAATAACAAACCCTAAAACACAACTATAAACAAATACATGAACATCAAATTTTACTCGAAATGACTTTGGAAACATAAATGAAAGAAACTTGGTGAGCAAATGGTGAATTCAACGGTGTATTTTTTACTATCAAAATGGAAACCAACCCTTTTGATAATGCACATTGCTATGACAACATTTTGAGAACTGATATTTTTATGATGGTAACTACGAAAAATAAATTTCAAGCAATGATTTTGAAATAAAATTTTAATTTTTTAAGTGGGTCCCCAATTTTGGGGTCATTGTGAAGGGCGTCACAACATTAATGACTCTACTGGTAAATGTCCTTGGATATTTCAGATTCAAACAACAACTCTAAAAACAAAAAAAACCCAAATATTAGAATTACAAGCATCAGTAAGTATCCATAGAATGAGAATAGACCAATTCAAACATGAACTACTAGAATTATTTAGCAATCATATCAGTGTGTGCGAAGTAATTCATTCCTTATCACCTAAAACCATTCAACATTCCATCACGAGTTTCACATTTTAGGCTATGAATAATTCCTCTTTGAAAGTAAAACCTACACCTGCTTCTCTTCAGATCTTGCTCTACTGCTTGTCGAGTGTTCATATATCCGGTAGAGATTATCTGAAATACCCAGATATTAGGTGGATGTTGTGTTTCCTTAATTCTAAACATTGCTTCACTGCCAGCCGAGCGTCTATAGCTTTGGTGAAGATTATTTAGTTTTGGATGATAGATTTATCATTATAGCTCTTCATGATATTTTCCCTAGACCTTGCTTCACTGCTAGCCAAGCGTCTATAGCTCTGGTGAAAACTATATATATATTTTTTAGTAATAGATTTGACCCTATTTTCTTTCTTTTTTATCATTCTCACTTTTTTTTGTTATCTCCCTTTCTTTTATCTCACTCTTTTTTTACATCTGGTAGAATAGTACTTTGCAACAAATCCACCTGCCTAAATCTTCTCTAACAAAATCTGCTCAATCTTTATCTCTGATCTGCACTAAACATAGTCCTTCGATCTAGCACAAATCTACTCAATATCTATCTTTGATCTGCACTAAACATAGTCCTTCGGTCTAGCATAAATATTCTCAATCTCTATCTCTAGTCTGGCACAAACTTATCCTCAAATCTGCACCAAAATCTATCCTCAAATCTATCCTCAAGCCTTAACACAAAGCTTGAATCAATCACAAATCAACTCTTCTAGATCTGCCCCAAACCTTAACCAAAGGTTTGAACAAATCAATCAATCAACTCTGCTCACAAGTCTTCTCAAATACTTACCTCTAATATGTCCACAAGTCCTCTCAAGAACTTGCCCAATCTACTCAACAAGTCTTCACTAAGACTTGTCTGAAATATGTATTGTAAGCTTCCACAAAATCTTACTTCACTCAACCAATCACTCAATGAAAGCTTAGTCAAAAATGCTTATCAAACAAACCTCACATAACAATGATACTCATGATATTTCACAAACCCTAGTTCATGCATATGAAATCTCACTTCAATATTTCCAACAATGCTTATCAAACAAGGTTTCTATCATCAACTTTCACTCCAAAAAACCTTTAACTCAAACTCAACAATGCTTATCAAACAATCCTTTTCACTCCAACTTAGCATTCACAACATCCAACAATATTCCACTCACAAGGAAGATATGCCCATACCTTTTGTTTGATGAAGTTTTGACCTCAAAACCTATCTCAATCACAATCACTCTCTTTGCCAATCTCAAGGGTTAGATAACAAAAATATGTCCTTAATATTTCCTTTCAAAAATATTTCACCAAGTCAAAATATCAAAAATCAACTATGCCTTATCTCTCCTTTCAAAACAATCTTTATAATATAACTTTATTTCAACAAAATATCTAACACCCTTGGCACACCTTATTTCTCCTTTTATTAACTTTAACCACTCAAAAATCAAACACAAAAATAAAACTTTGCATACCCTTTTATCTCCCTTGTATAACTCTTTAATCCTTTTTAAATATGCAATTTCCAATTAACAAAACTTTAAGAAATTAAAAATTAATTTCCACCTTTGCAATTTTTGGATGCAACAATCAAACCTTAGCAATGTGAGCGCATACCTTAGTCCAACCACCAAAAAGGCCTCGGTGGGTTTCGAACACGTGAACCCTTCCTCCCAAGCGCCTTTGCACAGTGTGCACACCCACCAAGTGGGCTACGTGCCTCCATGCAAAGGGAAAGGCACGCACCTTCCCTTTGTTCCTTCCCCGAGAGCACAAACCAAAACTTTCTCCACTTGCCAAAAATGAAGACCATGAGAATCGAACCCCTAACCTTGCGCCTGCGAACGTCTTAGCGCAGCCCTCGGCTGCCAACCATGCTACCCAATGCCTTGCAATGTGAAGTGGGCTCCCCACTTACTTGTCCTTTGCTCTATTTCCTTAAACCTTTCAAAACACATGCGATACTTTCTCTCCTCTTTGCGCACGAGTTTCTATGGCATTCGATGGATCACATGGATAATTATTTGAAATGAAACTTGCCCCTTCTTATATGCAATATGCCATGTGCTCAAAATATCGATGACCTTTTTAAATTTGATTTTAATTCAAATTAAAACTTTATGCCCTTATAACCCTAACCTTTAGGGTTATTTAAATTAAATCATAAACTAATTTATAATTAAATTATTATAATTAACTTATAATTAATTTAATAACTCTTAGAGTTAATCAAATTAAATTATAAATTAATTTATAATGAAATTATTATAATTAATTTAATATTTAGGTCTTAACCTTAGACCTTTAATATTATAATAAAATATTATAATATTATTTTTCTTGGGCCTTCCTATTGCTCTTTAGACCTCATATGACCACCTTGAATATTATAATTAGGGATATTATAATATTATTTTCCTTAGGTCTAGAAGCAATCTTTCTCTTGCACTACTCACTGAAACTGACTCTTGACATCCTTCCTTTTGTCCTGCTCACTAAAACTGACTCTTGACATCAATGACAACAAAACCTGCTCATATTTCCAACAATCTCCCCCTTTGTCATTGATGGCAACCCATTTTCCTTTTATCATTTCCTTTACCTTTTTCTATCCTGCTCCCCCTGAGAAGCTGTTCCTTCTGACTGAATGCTCTCCCCTAACTCAAATCTCTCCCCCTTTGTCATCAATGGCAAAGGGTCACCTTTGGGGCTTGGGGCTAAGAATGAAACTCTTAGCTTAGCCCCTCCCCACCTCCTCTTGAGGTGGTTAATTCTGGGGTGGGAGTAGAACTACTCCCAAATTTTCTCGAAGGTACTCAAAGGTCTCTTTTGGAAGTGGCTTAGTGAAAATATCTGTAATATGCTCCTTTGTAGTAACATATTCCAACTTGACTTGCTTGTCTATCACATGTTCTCTCAGAAAATGATACTTTATCAGAATGTGCTTTGTCCTGGAGTGCATCACTGGATTTTTTGAGATATTTATAGCACTTGTATTATCACACAATATGGGAATAGGATGATCGTGTTTTATCTTGAAATCCTCTAGAGTTCGCTTCATCCACAATACCTGTGTACAACTAGCAACTGCTGCAATATACTCTACCTCTACTGTGGATAGGGATACTGATGCCTGTTTCTTACTTAGCCAAGAGACTAAATAGTCTCCAAGAAAGAATGCTCCACCACTTGTACTTTTTCTGTCATCAATACTACCATCCCAATCTGCATCTGTATAAGTTGTGAGAGTGAAACTGTCACTTTTGGGATACCAGAGCCCAAAATCCATAGTCCCTTTTAAATACCTGAGAATCCTTTTTACTATTGCTACATGTGTCTCCTTGGGTGCTGCCTGAAACCTTACCACTAATCCCACTACTTGCATGATATCTGGTCTAGTAGTTGTGACGTACAATAAGCTGCCAATCATAGATCTGTATAATTTCTGATTTACCTCTGGAGATTCATCATCTTTACTTAACTTACATCCTGTAACCATGGGAGTACTTACTGGTTTGCAATATTCTAACTTGAATTTCTTTAGCATCTCTTTTATATACTTGGTTTGTGAAAGGAACACCCCTTTCTCTGATTGTGAAATCTGGAGTCCAAGAAAGAAGGACAACTCACCAAGCATAGACATCTCAAATTCATTCTGCATGCTCTTTGCAAATTTCTGACACATCTTATCATTGTTTCCTCCAAAAATGATATCATCAACATAAACAACCACAATTAGTAAGTCATTCCTATCATTTTTGATGTATAAGTTACTATCCACTATTCCTTTCCTGAAACCTTATTCCTGTAGGTACTTATCCAATCTTGAATACCAAGCTCTAGGAGCTTGCTTTAGTCCATAAAGTGCTTTCTTCAATCTGCATACATAGTATGATTTATCAGTCAATTTGAAACCTTCTGGCTGCTCAATGTAGACCTCTTCTTCTAAAACACCATTTAGAAAGGTTGATTTAACATCCATCTGATATACTTTGAAGTTTTTGAAGCTTGAAAAGGCTAAGAACATTCTGATAGCTTCAAGTCATGCAACTGGAGAAAATGTCTCATCAAAGTCAATTCCCTCTACCTGTGCATAACCTTTGCACACTAATCTTGCTTTATTTCTGACCACCTGACCATCTTCATTTAACTTGTTTCTGAATACCCATTTAGTGCCAATCACATTTTTATCTTTTGGTCATGGAACAAGTTCCCAAGTCTTGCTTTTCTCTATCTGATCTAATTCCTCATCCATTGCCTTAATCCAGAACTTATCTTCACTTGCCTCATTGAAGTATTTTGGCTCAATTTTAGATAACAAGGAAAAATTTTCTTGTTGAGATGGTGTTATTATCCTTCTCCTTTTCTGTCTCTCATCTGGATTCCCAATGATTAGCTCTTTTGGATGATGTTTCTGTACATACCTGGATGGAGTCTTAGGAAGAAGTCTTTGTGTTTCTTCCTCCTCTTCATCTGATTCCTCATGAAACTCTTCTTGACAACTTCCATCTTCCTGATACACAATTTGTTGAACTGGTTCTCTTGAATCTATCTTCTCATCAACTGTTACATTTATACTTTCTACAATAGTGCATGTCCTTTTGTTGTAGCATCTATAAGCTTTACTCTTAGTAGAATAACCAAGAAAAATTCCCTCATCACATCTTGGGTCAAACTTGCCCAAGTTTTGCTCTTCCCATCTTATGTAACACTTGCTTCCAAAAACCTTGAAGTGTTTTATAGTGGTCGGTCTTCCTTTCCAAAGCTCATATGGAGTCTTGTGATGGTTTACCCTCATTTGAGCCCTAGTGATTATATATATTGTTGTGTTGACTGCTTCCCTCCAAAATCCATCTAAAATCTTGGACTCATTTAACATAGCTCTAGCCATATTCTCAATAGTCCTATTTTTCCTTTCAACTACTCCATTTTGTTGAGGAGTTCTTGCAGCTAAGTATTCTCTCTTGATTCCATGTTGTTCACAAAAATCTACAAATTCATTTGAGGTAAACTCTCCTCCTCTATCAGATCTCAAACACTTAATCCTTTTGTCGGTTTCATTTTCGACCCGTTCTTTAAATGCCTTGAATTTATCAAATGCTTTCGACTTATCTTTTAGGAAAGCTACCCAAGTCATTCTGGAGTAATCATCTATGAACAATATGAAGTAACTTTCACCTTGAATACTTTATGTTCTGGTAGGACCACATAGATCAGTATGTATTAGTTTTAATGGTTCTTATGACATATATCCCTTTGATTTGAAACTTGTTCTAGTTTGCTTTCCATGTTGACAAGGTGCACAGATTGTGTTTTTTGGCCTTTTTAGCTTGGGTAAATCTCTGACAACTTGTTTATTGCTTATGTTGACTATGTTGTCAAAATTCAAATGACCCATTCTTCTATGCCACAACCAACTCTCATATTATTGTGATAGAAAACACTTTTCCCCTTTAATATCACTAAGCATATAGAGGTTGTTTGGAGTTCTACTTGCATTTGCAATGACTTTTCTAGTTTTTGACTTTCTTATCTCACATCTATCTGGGTGAAATGTAACCATATGACCTTGATCACAAAGTTGGCTTACACTTAGAAGATTGTGTCTTAACCCTTTGACATATAGTACATTTTTTGTTCTTGTTTTCCCATTATCTAAACTCAGAGTTCCTTTTCCACCAATTTTTGTTGATCCATTATCACCAAAACTTACTGATCCTCTATTAGTTTCTTTGAGTACAAGAAATTTGTCTTTGTCTCTAGTCATGTGTCTAGAGCAACCACTATCAAGAAACCATTGTTCTTCTTTATCCTGAGCATGAAGAGTTGTTTGAACTAACATTGATCTAGCCTTTTCATTTCCCTTTTTCTCTTTCCTAGTTGTTGAAGTTGTATTCTTTTTACTAGACTCAGGAAGTACCATTTTGCACCATCTAGCCTTGTGCCCAAAATTATTGCATTTGTAACATATGATATCATTATTCATAAGAGGTGCAAAAGAGTTGAAATTTCTATTGACATCATTTTTCACATAACCAATGCAATGTACAACTCTATGACCATATTTGTTACAAGAAAAGCAATAGCCATGGAAGAAATTATGTAACCTGTTTGGATGCCTTTGAGATTGCGGTTGAGTGCTTCTCCTTTTGTGATTAACTCTCGTCCATGGTTCTTCTTTGCTTTCTTCTTTCTTGATATCTTTTCCTTTCGGGGTATGAGTAGTGAGCTTATCTTTGTTTGATGTCTCTATTTCTTGAAAGCTAGACTCCTCTTTCTATTTCCCTAACTTTATATCTGGTAGTACCTTGGTCTTTTCAACTTCATTCCTTAGATAAACAATTTTTGCTTCCAATATTTCACATTTTGTTTCTCTTGCTCTTAATAGATCTATCATATCCTGTTCAATTTTATTTCCTTCTTCTACCTTTATCTTGAGTTCTGTGAGACTCTGTAGAAGTTCTATCCTTGCTTCTTCATCTTCTTGAATTTGATCCTTCAAACTTGAGTTCTTATTTCTAACCTTTTCAAGGTTCCTGAGAGCAGCAAAAAATTCCTCTTTTATGTCAAACATGGTCTCTTCTTCACTCTCTAAAGTCATGTGTGTTTCTTATGGATCTTCCTCCAAGTTGTTAGTCTTTTCATGGAGAGACCCGCTCTGATACCAATTGAAGAACATGTGCTTATACTGAGAGGGGGTGAACAATATAAGATAAAACTTTTTACTTTTCAATCCATATGATAACATCAGCAATATTAAAGTAGTAAACATCACACAAAGCATCACACACATGAGAGACATGATTTAACATGGTTCACCCAATGTGGGCTACTCCATGGAGAAAATATTCCTTATAAAATTTTCTCAAATAAATTCTCTTGGGAATCCTTTCCCTATTACAATGTTTATGGACCTCTATCCAAAGGAGACACCAATCCCCTAATCAAGTTCATGGATCTCTATCCATAGGAGAACTCCTTCTCCTCTACTCTGGCTGGTGATCTTCTAGAAGAACTACTACCTCCACTGCACTGGCTTATGGATCTCTATCCACTGAAGACTCCTGCCCTCACTCATAATACCTATATTCACTACCCTGGCTAATGGACCTCTATCCACTGGAGACTATTGTCCTCTATACTCTGTCACCTCCAAAGCTTATTTCTTAGCTTTATCTCAAATCTACACTAAACACGGTCCTTCGATCTAGCACCAATCTTCTCAATATCTGTCTCTGATCTACACTAAACATAGTCCTTCGGTCTAGCACAAATCTTCTCAATATCTATCTCTGACTTACACTAAACACATTCCTTCGGTCTAGCACAAATCTGCTCAATCTCTATCTCTGGTCTGGCACAAACCTATCCTCAAATCTTCACCAAACTCTATCCTCAAATCTATCCTCAAGCCTTAACACAAATCTTGACTCAATCACAAATCAACTCTACTAGATCTGCCCCAAACCTTAACCCAAGGTTTGAACAAATCAATCAATCAACTCTGCTCTCAAGTCTTCTCAAATACTTATCTCTAATCTATCCACAAGTCCTCTCAAGAACTTGCCCAATCTGCTCAACAAGTCTTCACTAAGACTTGTCTGAAATCTATATTGTAAGCTTCCATAAAAGCTTACTTCACTCAACCAATCACTTAATGAAATCTTAGTCAACAATGCTTATCAAAAAAACCTCACATAACAATGATACTCATGATCTTTCACAAACCCTAATCATGCATATGAAAGCTCACTTCAATATTTCCAACAATGCTTATCAAACAAGGTTTTTATCATCAACTTTCACTTAGAAAAACCTTTAATAATCAAACTCAACAATGCTTATCAAACAATCCTTTTCACTCCAACTTAGCATTCACAACATCCAACAATATTCCACTCACAAGGAAGATATGCCCATACCTTTTGTTTGATGAATTTTTGACCTCAAAACCTGTCTCAATCACAATCACTCTCTTTGCCAATCTCAAGGGTTAGATAACAAAATTATGTCCTTAATATTTCCTTTCAAAAAAATTTCACCAAGTCAAAATATCAAAAATCAACTATGCCTTATCTCTCCTTTCAAAACAATCTTTATAATATAACTTTATTTCAACAAAAATATCTAACACCCTTGGCACACCTTATTTCTCCTTTTATTAACTTTAACCACTCAAAAATAAAACACAAAAATAAAAATTTGCATACCCTTTTATCTCCCTTGTATAACTCTTTAATCCTTTTAAAATATGCAATTTCCAATTAACAAAACTTTAAGAAATTAAAAATTAATTTCCACCTTTGCAATTTTTGAATGCAATAATCAAACCTTAGCAATGTGAGCGCATACCTTAGTCCAACCACCAAAAAGGCCTCGATGGGTTTCGAACATGCAAACCCTTCCTCCCAAGCACCTTTGCATAGCGTACACCCACCAAGTGGGCTATGTGCCTCCACGCAAAGGGAAAGGCACACGCCTTCCCTTTGATCCTTCCTCGATGACCAAAAATCTCTTCGCTTACCAAAAATGAAGACCACGAGAATCGAACCCCTAACCTTGCACCTGCGAACGTCTTAGCGCAGCCTTCGACTGCCAACCATGCTACCCAGTGCCTTGCAATGTGAAGTGGGCTCCCCACTTATTTGTCCTTTGTTCTGCTTCTTTAAACCTTTCAAAACACACGTGATACTTTCTCTTCACTTTGCGCATGAATTTCTATGGCATTCGATGGATCGCATGGATGATTATTTGAAATGAAACTTGCCCCTTCTTATATGCAATATGCCATGTGCTCAAAACATTAGCGACATTTTTAAATTCAATTTTAATTCGAATTATTTAAACTTTGTGCCCTTATAACCCTAACCTTTAGGGTTATTTAAATTAAATTATAAACTAATTTATAATTAAATTATTATAATTAACTTAAAAATTAATTTAATAACTCTTAGAGTTAATCAAATTAAATTATAAATTAATTTATAATGAAATTATTATAATTAATTTAATCTTTAGGTCTTAACCTTAGACCTTTAATATTATAATAAAATATTATAATATTATTTTTCTTGGGCCTTCCTATTGCTCTTTAGACCTCATCTGACCACCTTGAATATTATAATAAGGGATATTATAATATTATTTTCCTTAGGTCTAGAAGCAATCTTTCTCTTGCACTACTCACTGAAACTGACTCTTGACATCCTTCCTTTTGTCCTGCTCACTGAAACTGACTCTTGACATCAATGACAACAAAACCTACTCATATTTCCAACAATAATATGGATTGAAAAGTAATTTTTTTTTATCTTATATTGTTCACTCCCCCTCTCAGTATAAGCTTGTGTTCTTCAATTGGTATCAGAGTGGGTCTCTCCATGAAAATACTAACAATTTAGAGAAATATCTATTAGAAACACACATGAATTTAGATAATGAAAAAGAGACCATATTTGACATAAAAGAGAAATTATTTTCTGCTCTTAGGAATATTGATAATATTAGAAATAAGAATTTATGTTTGAAGGAGCAAATTCAAAAGGATGAAGAAGCAAATATGGAACTTCTACAAAGCCTCACAAAACTCAAGATAAAGGTAGAAGAAGGAAATAAAATTGAACATAATATGATAGATCTATTAAGAGCAAAGGAAAGAGTGTGAAATATTGGAAGCATAAATTGTGTCTCTAAGACATGAGGTTAAAAAAACCAAGCTTTGACAAGATATAAAGTTAGGGAAACAGAAAGAGGAATCTAGATTTCAATAAATATAGACATCAAACAAAGATAACCTCGTTACTCATACCCCAAAAGGAAATAACATCAGGAAAGAAGAAAGTAAAGAACAACTATGGATGAGAGTTAATAACAAAATAAAAAGTACTCGGCCATATTTTCAAAGACATACAAAAATGCTACATAATTTCTTTCATGGCTATTGCTTTTCTTGTAACAAATATGGTCATAGAGTTGTATACTATACTGGTTATGTGAAAAATGATGTCAATATAAATTTCAACTCTTTTACACCTGTTATGAATGGTGATATAATATGTTACAAATGCAATAACTTTGAGCACAAGACTATATGGTGCAAAATGGTACTTCCTGAGTCAAGTAAAAATAATACAACTTCAACAACTAGGAAAGATAAAAAAGGGGATGAGAAAGCTAGATCAATGTTAGTTCAAACATCTCTTCATGTTTGGGATAAATAAGAACAATGGTTTATTGGTAGTTGTTGCTCTAGACATATGACAACAGAAAAAGACAAATTTTGTGTACTCAAAGAAACTAATAGAGGATCAGTAAGTTTTGGAAAAAAAACTTTGAGTTTAGATAAAGGGAAAACAAGAAAAAAAAATGTACTATATGTCAAAGGGTTAAGACACAATCTACTAACAGAAAATGTATTATATGTCAAAGGGTTAAGACACAATCTACTAAGTGTAATTCAAATTTGTGACCAAGGTCATATGGTTACGTTTCACCCAGATAGATGTGAGATAAGAAAGTCTGAAACTGGAAAAGTCATTGCAAATGCAAGTAGAACTTCAAACAACCTCTATATGCTTAGTGAGATTAAAGGGGAAAAGTGTTTTCTATCACAATAATATGAGATTTTATTGTGGCATAGAAGAATTATTCATTTTAATGTTGACAACATAGTCAACATAAACAATAAACGGACTGTTAAATATTTATTCAAGCTAAAAAGGCCACAAAACACAATATGTACACCTTGTCAACATGGAAAGTAGACTAGAACAAGTTTCAAATTAAAAGGATATATCTCAATTGAGACACTGAAACTAATACATACTAATCTATGTTGTCCTACTAGGATACAAAGTATTCAAGGTGAAATCTACTTCATATTGATTATAGATGATTACTCCATAATGATTTGGGTAGCCTTCCTAAAATATAAGTCAGAAGCTTTTGATAAAGTCAAGGTGTTTGAATAACAGGTTGAAAATGAAATAGGAAAGAGGATTAAGTGTTTGAGATCAGATAGAGGAGGATAATTCACCTCAAATGAATTTGCAGACTTTTGTGAACAACATGGAATCAAAAGAGAATACTCAACTACAGGAACTCCAACAAAATGGAGTTGTTGAAAGGAAGAATAGGACTATTGAAATTATGGCTAAAGCTATGTTAAGTGAATCCAAAATTTTATTTTTTTTGGAGGGAAGTAGTCAAAACAATAGTGCATATCATAAATAAGGCTCAAATAAGAGTAAACCATCATAAGACTCCATATGAGCTTTGGAAGGGAAGACCAGCCACTATGAAACACTTCAAATTTTTTTGAAGCAAATATTACATAAGACAGGAAGAGCGAAACTTGGGTAAGTTTAACCAAATATTTGATGAGGGTATTTTTCTTGGTTATTCTACTAAGATAAAAATCTATAGATGCCACAACAAAAGGACACACTATTATAGAAAGTATAAATGTAATAGTTGATGAGAAGATAGGACTAAGAGAACCAATTCAAGAAATTATGTATCAGGAAGATAAAATTTGTCGAGGAGTTTCATGAGGAATCATAAGAAGAAGAGGAAGAAACACAAAGACTTCTTCCTAAGACTCCATCCAAGTATATACAGAAACATCATCTAAAATATCTAATCATTGGGAATCTAGATGAGATACAGACAAGGAGAAGGGTAATAACATCAACTCAACAAGAAATTTTTTCTTTATTATCTAAAATTGAGCCAAAATAATTCAATTAGGCAAGTAAATTTAAGTTATGGATTAAGGAAATAGATGAGGAATTAGATCATATAGAGAAAAATAAGACTTGGAGCTTTGTTCCATGACAAAAATATAAAAATGTGATTGGAACTAAATGGGTATTTAGAAACAAGTTAAAATAATATAGTCAGGTGGTAAGAAATAAAGCAAGAATAGTGTGCAAGGGTTATGCACAGGTTGAGGAAATTTATTTTGATGAGACATTTGCTCTAGTTGCATGACTTGAAGCTATAAGGATATTCTTAGCCTTATAAAGTTTTAAAAAATTTAAATTTTATCATATGGATGTTAAGTCAAAATTTCTAAATGGTGTTCTGGAAGAATAAGTTTATATTAATCAGCTAGAGGGATTCAGATTAACAGATAAACAAAACTATGTATGCAGATTGAAGAAGACACTATATGGTCTAAAATAGGCTCTTAGAGCATGGTACTCAATATTGGATACGTATCTTCAGTAATAGGGCTTAAGGAAAGGAATAGTGGACAATAACTAATACATCAAAAATGAAGGGAATGATCTGCTAATTGTGGTTGTTTACGTGGATCAAATCATTTTTGGAGGAAAAAATGATAAGATGTGTCAAAAATTTACAAAGAGCCTGCAGAATGAATTTGATATGTCTATGCTTGGTGAGTTCTCTTTATTTCTTGGACTTCAAATTTTACAATCAGATAAAGGAGCATTCCTTTCACAAAATAAGTATATAAAAGAGATGCTAAAGAAATTCAAGTTAGAATATTGCAAGACAGTAAGTACTCCCATGGTTATAAGATGTAATTTAAGTAAATATGATGAATATCTAGAGGAAAATAAAAAATTATATAGATCTATGATTGGTAGCTTACTGTATGTCATAGCTACAAGACCAGATATCATGCAAGCAGTGGGATTAGTGTCAAGGTTTTAGGCCGCACCCAAGGAAATACATGTAGTAGTAATAAAGAGGATTCTCATGTATCTAAAATGGACTATGGACTTTAGGCTCTAGTATCTTAAAAGTGTCAGTTTCACTCTCACAGCTTATACAAATGCAGATTGGGATGGCGACATTGATGATAGAAATAGCACAAGTGGAGGAGAATTCTTTCTTGGATACTATTTGGTCTCTTGGCTAAGTAAGAAACATGCATCAGTATCCTTATCTACAGCAGAGGTAGAGTATATTGCAACAGTTTCTAGTTGTACATTGGTATTATGGATGAAGTGAACTCTAGAGGATTTGAAGATAAAATATGATCATCCTATTCCCATATTGTGTCATAATACAAGTGATATAAATATATCAAAGAATCCAGTGATGCACTCTAGGACAAAGCACATTCCTATAAAGTATAACTTTCTGAGATAATAGGTGATAAACAAGCAAGTCAGGTTGGAATATGTTACTACAAAGGAGCAGATTGCAGATATTTTCACTAAACCACTTTCGAAGGAGAATTTTGAGTACCTTCGAGAAAATTTGGGAGTAGTTCTACTCCCACCCCAGAATTAACCACCTGAAGAGGAGGTTAGGGAGGGGCTAAGCTAAGAGTCTCACTCTTAGCCTCAAGCCCCAAAGGTGACCCTTTGCCATTAATGTTAAAGGAGGATATATTTGAGTTTGGGGGAGAGCATTTAGTCAGGGGGAGCCATTTCTGGGGGAGCAAAATAGAAAAAGGTAAAGGAAATGGTAAAAGGAAAATGGGTTACCATCAATGACAAAGGGGGATATTTTTGGAAATATGAGCAAGGTTTGTTGTCATTGATGTCAAGAAGAGAGCAAGGTTTATCATCCATGTATTTATATCAAAAGGTTGATGTCCAAGTTTCAGTGTTATTAATGTCCTCCAGTGGTTTTTCCAGCAAGGCAAAGAAGTAGGTTAATGGAAATAATAATATTATAATATATAATATTATAATATTTTCGGTTACAAGTTGGTGTGAAGAAAAACGAAGGCCAAGGAATGATAAAATTATTATTCCTCCAAAATACCCATGTAAAAGTTTATAAAGCCCTAAGTTTAAATTATTTAAATTTAAATATTTTACCCTAAGGTAAAATTTAAATTTAAATTAATTTAAAAGTGCCATAATTCAAAATTTGAATTAATTTGAATTCAAAATAATTAAAGCATCGACGTGGTTGAAAAAATAATAAAGCATATATAAGGTGGTAAGTTCCACCTTAGGAAAGTATCCATGCAATCCATCAAATGCAAAAGGAAATCGTGCACCAAGGCTTGAGAGGGAAGAATCGCATGTGTTTAACCCTTTAAGGAGGTATACCAAGGAACAAGGTTGAGCGAAGCACAACTTACATCGTAAGGCACTGGGTAACGTAGTTGGCAACGAGGGTTGTGCTAAGTCACTCACAGGGGAAAGGTCATGGGTTCGATCCATGCGATAATGGTTTTGGAAGGCAGAGATGAATTTTAATTTTTGAACCATTAGAGGAAGGTAGAGAGGGAGACATGCACCTCAAATTTTGTGTGAGGGCACGTAGCCCACTTGTTGGGCATGTACTATGTGAAGGTGGTTGGTAGAAGGGGATTGAGTGTTCGAATCCTGCCAAGGCCTTTTTGGGTAAATTACAAGGTATGCGCTAAAATTGCTAAGGTCTTAAGTTGCATCCAAAATTTGTAAGGGAGGAAATTAATTTTTAATTTCCTAAAGTTTTTATTAAATTTAAATTTGCTTATTTAAAAGGGTTTATGAGCTATTAAAGGGAGATAAAAGGGTAAGCAAAGTTTTAAATTTTGGTGGTTGATTTTTTGGTAATTAAAGTTTATAAAAGGAGTAAAAAGGTGTGCCAAGGGTGTTAGATGTTATTTATTGAAATAAAGTGATATTATAAAAATTTATTTGAAAGGATAAATAAGGCATAATTGATTTTTAATATTTTGGCATGGTGAAATATTTTGAAGGAAAATATTAAGGATATTTTTGCTCTCTAGCCATTGAGATTGGCAAAGAGGTTGATTGTGATTGAAACAGGTTTTGAGGTCAATTCTTCATAAAATAAAAGGTATGGTCATATCTTACTTTTGAGACGAATATTTTCTAATGTTGTGAAATACAAAGTTGGAGTGAAAAGGTTTTTGTTTGGTAAGCATTGTTGGAAATGTTTGAGTGAGTTTTCACATGTATGATTGGTGAATGATTGTGAGGTCAATTGAAGGTGAAATTGAGAACTATCTTGAACTAGGGTTTGTGCAAGATCATGAGTATCATTGTTATGTGAATTTGGAATCATCTTGAGTTAAGTTTGAGTTCCATAGTGAGAGTTTTTTTTTTTTTGATAGATAAGATACTATAGCATTAATACCGGGTTTTACAGGTTGACCCAAAACATTTTACAAAAATCAGCCCAGGGTTGTTGATGAACATGTCCTTACTAAGGATACTATATATGTAAAATATACATGCCGCCAAAGCCATTACATCCGGTAAGGCACATAGCTTGTTATCAAAAATAAACTTCCCATACAACATTTTGGGTATACCCCAAGAAAACACACCTGCATCATAATTACAAAAAAAAGAAACAGACATAGATCCCTTCCTTGAAACAATGGAGAAACAAAAAGTTGCAGACACACATAGCAGAGTACTAAAAAAAACTTTCACAAGCTCTGTATTGACAATTAATCTTAATAATTCTTTGGTAATTGCTTTCTTCTGTATATAAAATGCTTTGGGACCACATCCTATCTTGGCCAATCAGCCTTGGAGAAGTGAACCTACTAGCTAGATTTATGGCAATGGCTATTTGGTGGTCCATGTGGCTCTAGTTCAAAGTATTATATTGTCATTTCTTTCCTACCCTGTGATTATCAACCAACCTCAAATTACTAAGATGACTAGGAGCCATGTTATCTAACATGTGATTGTCCCCATTAGTCTTTGTGGTATTTCCAAGCAACATCCACCAAGACTGACAACTCGAATAATTTTTATTGTGATTCCATTTCAAAAAAGATACGGGAATACTCATAGCCTTCGAACTTATAGTGCCTTCCCTGTTGGTAAATTTGACTATCATTCTTGGCATTCTTGTTGAATAAGCTCCTCTACTTCGCTCGGGACACCGTGTTCCCATTTGAAAAGTCCATCACCATCGAAACCCAAATTGGCCAGCTTATCAGCAAACTTTTTAGCTTCCCGAAAGACATGTTGGGATTTTTTGTCTTGTATTCTGATTCACCCACAACATCCAGTGACACTTTCCTGATTTAGCCGAATTAAAGTTCCAACTTCCCAGGGTCATAACTTTTGATCCAGGTGTCCGTTTGAGCCCGTTTTTTTTTAAATACACAGAATTGAGTTGACCTCACTGTTTTTAGCCACACTATCATTGAAGTGGTCATTTTGACATGTTTTTGGCCCTTGAATCATCACCTGGTGGCCAGAAATGGGCTCAAAAGTTTTTGTTCCAATTTCTTTTGTTTTTTGGTATTTAATATCTTTTGTTGCATGAGTCAGTCTAGGGAGATATTTTAGGAAAGTCTTAATTTTGGAATAACATATGCATGATCTTTTTTTGGATCCATTTGAGTGATAGTTTAGACTTACTAAAAATAGTAAGTCCTGATACTTACTAAAAATAGTAAGTTCATGTTAGGTTAGGTTTTTCGTGGATATTATATGTAGGAAGTGATTTCATTGTCAGGGGAGGGAGATCCAAGGAAATAATAAAATTTGAGTTGTAGAATTGTTGTTTTCTCATTGACTTTGCTCGTGTGTTTGAGAATCAGTACAGATCTACATCATTTGGTATCAGAGCGGGTAATATCTCGCTAGTGGAGATATCATGCCACCTATGACAGGTCGAGCTAACTATGCTCAGATGAATAGGTAGATAGAATATCTACATGAGGAAGTAGTACGAATAACCAATGTGATTGACCGCATGATGGAGATACGCCCTAGCTTGCATTCAGATATAGGGTCTACTGATGAGGGCATGGTAGGAGAGGACAGGTCTGAAGCAGGCTCAGAACACCCAAGAGAGGAGTGATATTTTGAAGAAAAACTGCTCCTATCCTTGGATGGAATCTGAGGGAACCGAGATAATATCAAGATCAAGGTTTCTAAATATGTTGGTGGGTTAAAACTAGAGGAGCTCATTGATTGGGTGAACAGTATGGAAAAATATTTTGAATGGAGTAATCTCACTGAGGAGAAGAGGGTGAGGCTTGCATGTACAAATATAAAGGGACATGCACTATTTTGGTGGGACAATATACAGAAGGAGTGACAGAATAATGGAAAGGAGAAGATTAGGACCTTGGATAATATGAAGAAGAAGCTTCAAGAGAAGTTTATACCTGTCGATTATACCCAAACTTTATTTCATAGGTCTTAGAACCTTCGACAGAGGGATATCAATGTGTAGGACTACACCAATGAGTTCTACAAGTTATCTATATGGGTAGCACTTAATAAGATAGAAGATCAGAAGCTTGGAAGGTATGTGAATGGTCTAAGCTATGCTATTTAAGATGAGTTGTGCATGCATCACACTCCTATAGTAGATGCATCATATGAGTTAGCGATGAGAGCCAAAGATAAGATAAAGAGTAGGCTGAGAAATCAAAAGAGGGGATCTACATCTTCCTCAAGTCGTGGACGTGGTGGATCTTATTTTTCCAAGGGCGAATCTTCTACGCATGTAGAAAAATCACAACAAATTGGACTGGAGCGTGATTCCTACCAAGGAGGTAGATGAATCCCGAGAAGTAGAGGTAATGGGGGAGGTCGCACTGGGAGTGGACCATGCAGGCCCTTTATCTACTATATTTGTGGTGAGGAAGGTCATAGAGTATTTGAATTCCCCCACTATGATGTTGAATAGCGGGGAGACCCAGCTAGAGTTAATCTAGTTGAGGAAGAGGAGGAATATGAAACAGAAGTTTTTGCTGATATGGGTGAAACTCTGATGATATGAAGGACATTGATTGCTCCAAAGAAGGAAAATATGCAGACATAAAATGGTGATGAATCATGGCTACATACAAATATTTTCTAAACAAGATGCACCTCAGGAGGAAAGGTATGTAAAGTGATTATTGATCCTGGTAGTTGTGAGAACATGGTATCAAATGTTATGTTTGAGAAAATGAATCTACCATGTGAGAAGCACCCAACCCCCTATCGAGTTTCATGGGTTAAAAAGAGGAATGAGGTGACTATTGATAAGAGGTTTTCGGTGAAATTCTCAGTTGGGAGTACCTATAAGGATGAAGTGTGGTGCGATGTGATTCCTATGGATGCATGCCATATTTTGCTGGGGAGGTCATGGTAATATGATTGGAAGACATCCCATGATGTATTTAGGAACAAATACACATTTTGGAAGGAGGGGGTAAAGGTGGTTTTGTTACCTCTGAAGGAATACGGACAAAGAGAAACTTTTCTACTGCAAATAATTTTTTTATAGAAGCAAAATAATTTGGTTGGTGTTATGCCTTAACAACCAAGAAGGTCGCAAATGAAGAAACTATCATACCACCAGTGGTCTCCAAGTTGCTGCAGGAATATGTTGATGTCATACCTAATGAATTACCAGTTGGGCTACCACCAAAGAGGGACATCCAACATCATATCAACTTGATCCCTAGTTCAGCTCTTCCAAATAAATTAGCCTACTGATTGAATCCAACAAAGAATATTGAGTTGAGTAAAAAAGTAATAGAACTGATACAAAAGGGATTGGTCAGGGAGAGTATGAGTCCTTGCACAACTCCTGCACTTTTAACCCCAAAGAAATATGGATCATGGTGGATGTGCGTGGATAGCAAGACCATAAATAATATTACTATAAGATACAGGTTACCAATTCCAAGGATTGATGATATGATGGATGCTTTAGCAAGGGCTAATTATTTTAATAAGATTGACCTACAAAGTGGCTATTACCAGATCAGGATAAGAGAAGGGGATGAGTGGAAGACAAATTTCAAGACCCGATATGGATTATACGAATGGTTGGTGATGCCATTCGGGTTATCTAATGCCCCCACTACCTTTATGTGATTTATGAGCAGAGTGCTACGAGAATATAATGGTAAGTTTGTGGTTGTTTATTTTGATGATATCTTAGTTTTTAGTAAGACTAAAGTAGAGCATGTGCACCATTTGAGGTTGGTGCTAGATATATTAAGAAAAGAGAAAATATATGCCAATTTGAATAAATGTAGTTTCCTTCAAGAGGGTTTAGTATTTTTGGGGTTTGTAGTTTCAAGGGAAGACCTCAATATGAATGAGGAAAAGATAAAAATAATTGTTGAATGGCCTATCTCGAGAAATGTAATAGAGGTTAGAAGTTTCCATGGCTTGGCAAATTTTTACAGAAATTTCATTAGGAATTTCAGTAACATTGTAGCTCCCATCATAGAATGCACCAAGGGGAAGGAATTCGTATGGACAAACGTAGCAGGAGAAGGATTTGAGCTTCTGAAGAAAAAGGTAACCACCGCACCTGTTTTAGTGTTACCTAATTTTAGAAAATTATTTGAGGTTGATTGTGATGCATCACATATTAGAATTGGAGCTGTGTTGAGCCAAGGAGGGCATCCAGTAGTATTCTTCATTGAGAAGTTGAATGAGTTCAGGAAAAATTACTCCACCTATGATGTTGAATTCTATGCTATTGTGCAAGCATTAAGATACTAGAGACATTACCTATTATCCAAAGAGTTTGTACTCTTCACAGAGCATGAAGCATTAAGGTATGTTAATTCCCAAAAAAAGTTGAATAGTGGGCATGCAAAGTGGGTATCATATTTACAGGAGTATGAGTTTACTTTGAAACATAAATCAGGAAAATAGAATAAGGTGGTAGATGCCTTAAGTAGGAAGGTAATGTTGCTGACTACCATGGAGAATGTTGTGGTAGGATTTGAGAGTATCAAGAATTTATGATGCTGATGCTAACTTTGGACAAGTTGTGGCATAGTATAAGAATCTAGTAGGGGGTGTTTCTAGTAAAATTTTTGCAGAATATGTTATGCAAGATGGTTACCTATTTAGAGATAAAAAGTTATGCATTCCTATTAGTTCCATGAGGGAGAACATCTTGAGAGAGCTGCATAATGGAGGTTTAGCTAGGCACTTTGGGGTGGATAAAAATATTTCCCTTGTGGTGGAGAAGTATTATTGTCCAAAGATACAAAGAGATATAACCAGATTTGTATCTCGTTGTAGAGTCTGTCATATGGCTAAAGGCCATGCCCAGAATATCGGGTTGTATATGCCTTTACCAGTTCCCATAGGACCTTGGACTGACCTGAGCATGGACTTTGTGTTAGGACTTTCACGTACCTAGCGAGGTAAGGATTCCATATTTGTTGTTGTTGATAGGTTCTCTAAGATGGCCCACTTTATCCCTTGCCATAAAACTAAAGATGCCATAGGAGTTGGAGTCCTATTTTTTGATGAGATTGTGTGTTTGCATGGCATCCCAAGATCTATCACTTCAGATCGAAATGTCAAAATTTTGGGCTACTTTTGGAGGACATTATGGAAGAATTTTGATACCAATCTCCAGTTCAGTAGTGCCTATCACCCCTTGACTAATGGATAGACGAAGGTAGTGAATTGGAGTTTGGGTAATCTTTTGAGGTGCATAGTTGGTACAAAGACAAAATAGTGGGATCAAGCATTACCACAAGTAGAGTTTGCATTCAACAACTCAGTAAATATATCAATAGGAAAGTCCCCATTTCAGATTGTTTATGGCCACAATCCCCATGGTGTGCTTGATTTAGTGGAATTATCAATTACTAAAACTGTTAGTGGTGATGCAGAGGCTTTTGCAGAACATATACAGAAATTACAGGAGGAAGTTCGATAGCAATTGTAGGAGAGTAATACCAAGTATAAAGCAACAACATATGTACATAGGTGATCAAAGGTGTTTCCAGAAGGTGAATTGGTAATGGTCCACCTTCGTAAAGAAATATTTCCAAAGGGCACATACAATAAGCTCAAAATGAAGAAGATTGGGCCCTATAGGATTCTTCAGAAAAGGAATGACAATGCCTATGTGGTCAAATTGCCAGAGGACCTAGATATCTCACCGATCTTCAATATCTCTAATCTGTACCAATTTCATGGAGATGTAGGGGATGTTGAGGTACCAGAAGTGATAAATTGGGTGCAATAGATTCCTAAGAAGAAGAAGGATTGTATTGATCAAGTCTTGGATAAGAAGGTGATCACCACACGCAATGGTAGCTACAACAAGTACTTGGTACTACAGGAAGGATTATCATCAGCTGAAAGTACCTGGATTTTTTAAGGAGAGATGAATAATATTGCGTAGGATAAGCTTCAGGAGTTTCATTTGCATAACTCACAGGAGTTGAGTTCTTTTCAACTAGAGGAGAATGATGCACCCGCAACATCTAGTGACACTTTCCTGATTTAGCTGAATTAAAGTTCCAAATTCCCGGGGTCATAACTTTTGATTCGGGTGTCCGTTTGAGCCCGTTGTTTTTTAAAACGCACAGAATTGAGTTGACATCATCGTGTTCAACAATGCTATCACTTAAGTGGCAATTTCAACATGTTTTTGGACCCTAAAACATCACCTGGTGGTCATAAATGGGCTCAAAATTTTTTGACCTCGGTGTGTTCAGCAACGCTGTCGTTGAAGTGGCCATTTCGACACGTTTTCATGCCCTGAAACATCACCTAGTGGTCAAAAATGGGCTCAAAAGTTTTTGTTCCAATTTTTTTTTTTAGTTTTTTGGTATTTAATATCTTTTGTTGCATGAGTCAGTCTAGGGAGATATTTTAGGAAAGTCTTAATTTTGGAATAATGGATGCATGATATTTTTTTTGGATCCATCTGAGTGATAGTTTAGACTTACTAAAAATAGTAAGTCTTGATACTTACTAAAAATAGTAAATTCATGTTAGGTTAGGTTTTTGGTGGATATTATATGTAGGAAGTCATTTCATTGTCAGGGGAGGGATATCCAAGGAAATAATAAAATTTGATTTGCAGAATTGTTGTTTTCTCATTGATTTTGCTTATGTGTTTGAGAATCAATACGAATCTACATCATCTTCCCTAGAAACGGATCCTAGCCTCTTCAACAATTGTTTTAATCCTCCAAGGAGGTGTTTTCCAATTATTAAGGAGATTTATAACATGCATAGAGTCTCCTTCTATGATCAAATTTTCTTCTTAGTGAGAGTTGTTGAAAGCATTATGAAACACTTGTTTAGGGTTTGTAAGCAAGTTGGGTTTCATTGAGTGATTGGAGTTTGTGAGCATTGTTGATTGAAAAGTGTTGGAGTGATAGTTCAAGATTATGTGAAACAAATTGTTCTTTATTCTATATTGATTTGAAAAGAGTTGGAAGTGATTGAGTTTTATATTCAAGTTTACAATTGATTTGAATAAGCTTTTGTGAAAGCTTGTGAGCTGGTTTGAGTAAGTCCTAGAGTGGACTTAAGGAAACTATTGAGAAAGTTATTTTTGAAAGCTTAAGGACATATTTGTGTGATATTTTGTGGAAGATTACAATGCATATTTTAGGTAAGTCTTGGTGAAGACTTGGTGAGCATATTGGACAAGTTCTTGAGAGGACTTGTTGGATAGATTTGAGGCAAGTCTTTGAGTAGACTTGTGAGAAAATTTGATTGATTAATTTGTTCAAACCTTGAGTTAAGGTTTGGGAAAGATCTACCAGAGTTGATTAGTGATTGTATCAAGCTTTTTTTTAAGGCTTGAAGATAGATTTGAGGATATATTTTGGTGTAGATTTGAGGATAGTTTTATGCCATACTAGAGAGGATAGAGGTCTTTAGTGGAGAGATATCCACAAGCCAAAGTAGTGGAGGTAGTAGTATTCTAGAGGATCACCGGCCAGGGCAGAGGAGTTCTCTTGTATATAGAGATCCAAAAACCAGATGAGGGGATTGGTGTCTCCTGTGGATAGATATCCATGAAATTTATTAGGGGATTGGTGTCTCCTTTGAATATAGGTCCATAAAAATTGTAATAGAGAAATATTTCCCAAGATATCTGTTGAGAAAGTTTTAGTGAAATATTTTCTCCGTGGAGTAGCACACATTGGGTGAACCATGTTAAATCATGTCTCTCATGTGTGATTATTTGTGTAATTATTTCTACTTTAATTATTTCTCCATCTCAGTATAATCTTGTGTTTTTCAATTGGTATCAGAGCAGGTCTCTCCGTGAAAATATGAACATATTGGAGAAAGATCCATCAGAAACACATGTGACTTTATAGAATGAAGAAGATACCATGTTTGACTTAAAAGAGGAATTCTTCACTGCTCTCAAGAATATTAAAAATATTAGAAATAAGAATTCAAATTTGAAGGAGCAAATTCAAAAGGATGAAGAAGCAAATATGGAACTTCTACAAAGCCTCATAGAACTCAAGATAAAGGTAGAATAAGGAAATAAAATTGAATAGGATATGAAATATCTATTAAGATCAAGGGAAATAAAGTGTGAAATATTGGAAGTAGAAATTGTGTCTCTACATGAAGCTAAAAATATCAAACTTCGACAATATATAAATTTAGGGAAACAGAAAGAGGAATCCAACTTTCAAGAAATAGAGACATCAAACAAATATAAGCTCGTTACTCATACCTCAAAAGGAAAATAAATTAGGAAATAAGAAAAAAAAAAAGAACCATGGACAAGAGTTAATCACAAAATTAAAAGAACTCGACCCTATTTTCAAAGGCATCTAAACAGGTTACATAATTTCTTCCATGGCTATTGCTTTTCTTGTAACATATATGGTCATAGAGTTGTACACTGTACTGGTTATGTGAAAAATTATGTCAATAAAAATTTCAACTCTTTTGCACCTCTTATGAATGATGATATCATATGTTACAAATGCAATAAATTTGGGCACAAGCAAAAAGAATACAACTTCAACAACTAGGAAAGAGAAAAAAGGGGATGGGAAACCTAGATCAATGTTAGTTCAAACAAATCTTCATGTCCAAGATAGAGAAGAAAAATGGTTTCTTTATAGTGGTTGATCTAGAAATATGACAGGAGACAAAGAAAATTTTCTTGTACTCAAAGAAACTAATAGAGGATCAATAAGTTTTGGTGATAATGGATCAGCAAAAATTTGTGGAAAAGAAACTCTGAGTTTAGGTAACGGGAAAACAAGAAAAAAAATGTACTATATGTCAAAGGGTTAATAAAAAATCTACTAAGTGTAAGTCAAATTTGTGACCAAGGTCATACGGTTACATTTCACCCAGATACATGTGAGATAAGAAAGTATGAAACTGGAAAAGTCTTTACAAATGCAAGTAGAACTTCAAACAACCTCTATATGCTTAGTGATATTTAAGGGGAAAAGCATTTTATATCATAAGAACATGAGATTTAATTGTGGCATATAATAATGGGTCATTTGAATTTTGATAACATAGTCAACATAAGAAATAAATAGGCTATCAGATATGTGCACCTTGTCAACATGGAAAGCAAACTAGAACAAGTTTCAAATCAAAAGGATATATGTCAACTGAGCCACTAAAACTAATACATACTGATCTATGTGGTCCTACCAGGACATAGAGTATTCAAGGTGAAAGCTACTTCATATTATTTATATATGATTAATCTAGAATTATTTGGGTAGCCTTCCTAAAAGATAAGTCATAAGCTTTTGATTAATTCAAGGCATTTAAAGAATGGGTTGAAAATGAAATAGTAAATAGGATGAAGTGTTTGATATCAGACAGAGGAGGAGAATTCATATCAAATGAATTCATAGAATTTTTTGAACATGGAATCGAAATATAATACTCAACTACAAGAACTCCTCAAAAAAATGGAGTTGTTGAAAGGAAGAATAGGACTGTTGAAAATATGGCTAGAGCTATGTTAAATGAATCCAAACTTTCTAATGGTTTTTGGAGGGAAGCAATCAACACAATAGTGTATATCATCAATAAGGCTCAAATAAGAGTGAACCATCGCAAGACTCCATATGAGATTTGTAAGGGAAGACTAGCCACTATGAAACACTCCAAATATTTTTGAAGCAAATGTTACATAAGATGGGAAAAGCAAAACTTGGGCAAGTTTGATCCAAGATGTGATGAGGGTATTTTTCTTGGTTTTTCTACTAAGAGCAAAACCTATAGATGCTACAACAAAAGGACACACACTATTGTAGAATGTATAAATGTAACAGTTGATGAAAATATAGTACTAAGAGAACCAATTCAAGAAATTATGTATTAGGAATATGAAAGTTGTCAAGAGGAGTTTCATGAGGAATCAAAAGAAGAAGAGGAAGAAACACAAAGACTTCTTCCTAAGACTCCATTAAGGTATATATAGAAACACCATCCAAGAGAGCTAACCATTGGGAATCCATATGAGAGATAGACAAGGATAATGGTAATAACATCAACTCAATAAGCAAATTTTTCTTTATTATCTAAAATTGATCCAAAATACTTCAATGAGGCAAGTGAAGATAAGTTTTGGATTAAGGCAGTGGATGAGGAATTAGATCAAACAGAGAAAATTAAGACTTAGGAACTTGTTCCATGATAAAAAGACAAAAATGTGACTGACACTAAATGGATATTAAGAAATAAGTTAAATGATGATGGTCATGTGGTAAAAAATAAAGCAAGATTAGTGTGCAAGGGTTATGCATAGGTTGAGGGAATTGAATTCGATGAGACATTTGCTCCAGTTGCATGACTTGAAGCTATAAGGATGTTCTTAGCCTTCTCAAGTTTTAAAAACTTTAAATTTTATCAAATGGATGTTAAGTTAGCATTTCTAAATGGTTTTTTGGAAGAAGAAGTTTATATTGAGCAGCCAGAGGGATTCAAATTAAAAAATAAACTAGACTATGTATGCATATTGAATAAGGTACTATATGATATAAAATAGTCTCCTAGAGCATGGTACTCAAGGTTGGATAAGTACCTTCAGGAATAGGGCTTCAAGAAAGGAATAGTGGACAATAAATTATACATAAAAAATGAAGGGAATGATCTACTAATTGTGGTTGTTTATGTGGATGACATCATTTTTGGAGGAAACAATGATAAGATGTGTCAAAAATTTGCAAAGAGCATGCATAATGAATTTGAGATGTCTATGCTTGGTGAATTGTCCTTCTTTCTTGGACTTCAAATTTAAAAATCAGAGAAAGGAGTATTCCTTTCACAAAATAAGTCTATAAAAGACATGCTAAATAAATTCAAGTTAGAATATTGCAAGCCAGTAAGTACTCCCATGGTTACAGGATGTAAGTTAAGTAAATATGATGAATCTCAAGAGGTAAATCAAAAATTATACAGATCTATGATTGGTAGTTTATTGTATGTCACAGATTCAAGACCAAATATCATGCAGGTAGTGGGATTAATGGTATGTTTTTAGGTAGCACCCAAGGAAATACATGTAGCAGTATTAAAGACAATTCTTAGGTATCTAAAAAGGACTATGGAATTTGGGCTCTGGTATCCCAAAAGTGATAGTTGCACTCTCATAGCTTATACAAATGCATATTAGGATGACAACATTGATGATAAAAAAAGTACAAGTGGAGGAGCATTATTTCATAGAGACTGTATGGTTTCTTAGCTAAGTAAGAAACGGGCATAAATATCCTTATCTACGATAGAGGTAGAGTATATTGTAGCAATTTCTAGTTGTACACAAGTATTATGGATAAAGTGAACTCTAGAGGATTTCAAGATAAAACATGATCATACTATTACCATATTGTGTGATAATACAAGTGCTATAAATATATCAAAGAATATAGTGATGCACTCTAGGACAAAGCACATTTCGATCAAGTATCACTTTCTTAGAGAACAGGTGATAGAAAAGCAATTCAAGTTGGAATATGTCACTAGAAAGGAGTATATTATAGATATTTTCACTAATCCACTTCTAAAGGAGAATTTTGAGTACCTTAGAGAAAATTTGGCTGTAGTTATACTCCCACCCCAAAATTAACCACCTCAAGAGGAGGTGGGGGAGGGCCTAAGCTAAGAGTATCATTCTTAGGCCTGAGTTCCAAAGGTGATCCTTTGACATTGATGTCAAAGGGGAAGAGATTTGAACTAAGGGGAGAGCATTCAGTCAGGGGAATGGGTTGCCATAAATGACAAAGGGGGATATTGTTGGGAATATGAGAAATATTTGTTGTCAATGATGTCAAGAAGAGAGCAAGATTTATCATCCATGCATTTATGTCAAAATCTTGATGTCCAAGTTTTGGTGTTATTAATGTCCTCCAATGGTTTTTCAGGTAAGGCAAAGAAGTAGGTTAATGGAAATAATAATATTATAATATATAATATTATAATATTTTCATTTACAAGTTAGTGTGAAGAAAAATGAAGGCCAAGGAATGATAAAATTATTATTCCTCCAAAAGACCCATGTAAAAGTTTATAAAGCCCTAAGTTTAAATTATTTAAATTTAAATATTTTACCCTAAGGTAAAATTTAAATTTAAATTAATTTAAAAGTTTCATAATTCAAAGTTTGAACTAATATAAATTTGAAATAATTAAAGTGTCGACGTGGTTGAAAAAATAATAAAGCATATATAAGGTGGTAAGTTCCACCTTAGGAAAGTATCCATGCGATCCATCGAATGCAAAAGGAAATCATGTGCCAAGGCTTGAGAGGGAAGAATCACATGTGTTTAACCCTTTAAGGAGGTAGACCAAGGAACAAGGCTGAGCAGAGTGCAACTTACATTGTAAGGTGTTGGGTAGCATGGTTGGTAGCTAGGGTTGTGCTAAGTCACTCACAGGCAACAAATCATGGGTTTGATCCATGTGATAGTGGTTTTTGGAAGGCAGATTTCGATTTTAATTTTTTTTCCATTGGATGAAGGTAGAGAGGGAGGCATGCATCTCAACCTTCATGTGAGGGTACATAGCCCACCTTATGGGTGTGCATTGTGCGGAGGCACTTGGGAGAAGGGGATTGAGTGTTTGAATCCCACCAAGGTCTTTTTGAGCAAATTACAAGGTATGCGCTAAAATTGCTAAGGTCTTAAGTTGCAAAAAAAAAATGTAAGGGAGGAAATTAAATTTTTAATTTCCTAAATATTTTATTAAATTTAAATTTTCTTATTTAAAATGGTTTATGAGATATTAAAGGGAGATAAAAGGGTAAGCAAAGTTTTAAATTTTTGTGGTTGATTTTTTGGTAATTAAAGTTTATAAAAGGAATAAAAAGGTGTTCCAAGGGTGTTAGATGTTATTTGTTGAAATAAAGTGGTATTTGAAGAACGAATTTGAAAGGAGAAATAAGGCATAATTGATTTTTAATATTTTGGCATGGTGAAATATTTTGAAGGAATGTATTAATGATATTTTTGCTATCTAACCATTGATATTGGCAAAGAGGTTGATTGTGATTGAGATAGGTTTTGAGGTCAATTATTCATCAAATAAAAGGTATGGGCATATCTTACTTTTGAGTGGAATATTGTTGAATGTTGTGAAATACAAAGTTGGAGTGAAAAGGTTTTTTTTTGGTAAGCATTGTTGGAAATTTTTGAGTGAGTTTTCACATGTATGATTGGTGAATAATTATTAGGTCAATTGAAGGTGTAATTGAGGAATATCTTGAACTAGGGTTTGTGCAATATCATGAGTATCATTGTTATGTGAATGTGGAATCATCTTAAGTTAAGTTTGAGTTCCATAGTGAGAGTTGTTGAAAGCATTATGAAACACTTGTTTAGGGTTTGTAAGCAAGTTGGGTTTCATTGAGTGATTGAATTTTGTGAGCATTGTTGATTGAAAAGTGTTGGAGTGATAGTTCATGATTCTGTAAAACAAATTTTTCTTTATTTTATATTGATTTGAAGAGAGTTGGAAGTGATTGAGTCTTATATGCAATTTTGAAATTGATTTGAATAAGATTTTGTGAAAGCTTGTGAGCTGATTTGAGTAAGTCTTAGAGTGGATTTAAGGACAAAGTTGAGGAAGTTTTTTTTGAAATATTAAGGAAATATTTATGTGAGCTTTTGTGGAATCTTACAATACATATTTGAGGCAAGTATTGGTGAAGACTTGGTGAGCATATTGGATAGGTTCTTGAGAGGACTTGTTGGACGGATTTAAGGTAAGTATTTGAGTAGACTTGTGAGCAGAGTTGATTGATTTATTTGTTTAAAACTTGAGTTAAGGTTTGAGGCATATCTACCAGAGTTTATTAGTTATTGGATCAAACTTTGTGTTAAGGCTTGAGGATAGATTTGAGGGAAAATTTTGGTGTATATTTGACTATAGGTTTATGCCAGACTAGAGATAGAGATTGAGCAATTTTTTGCTAGATCAAAGGACTATGTTTAGTGCAGATCAGAGATAGATATTGAGCATATTTGTGCTAGACCAAAGGACTGTGTTTAGTGTAGATTTGAGATAGATCTAATAATAAGCTTTGGAGGTAATAGAGTAGAGGATAGTAGTCTCTAGTGGATAGAGATCCATTAGCTAGTGCAAAGAGGATAGAGGTCTTCAGTGGAGAGAGATACACAGGCCATAGTAGTGGATGCAGGAGTCTTCTAGAGGATCACTAACCAAAGTAGAGGAGAAGGAGTTCTCCTGTGGATAAATATCCATAAAATAGCTAAAGAGATTGGTGTCTCCTATGGATAGATATCCATGAACTTTATTAGGAGATTAGTATCTTCTTTGGACAAAGATACATAGAAATTGTAATAGAGAAATATTTCCCAAGATATTTATTGAGAAATTTTTAGTTAAATATTTTCTCCGTGGAGTAGCCCACATCGGGTGAACCACACTAAATCATGTCTCTCATGTGTGTGATGCTTTGTGTAATGATTTATACTTAAAAACTATTTATGTTATAATATTTATTGAAAATTAAAAGGTTTTATCTTATATTTTTCACTCCCCATATTAGTATAAGCTTGTGGTATTCAAACCAAAGATACTACAAATGCTACAAGTTTAATATTTTAAACTTGCAATGCCTAATTTCATTATTGAAAGTGCTACAAGAGCTACAAGTTCAATAATATAATTTTGAAAATTTCTTGGAGCACTTGTACCACTCACAAAATTGTAGAATCAAACACCATAGATTTGTAGTTCTATTGTGGACCTCTAATGCTATACATCATAATTTGTAGCGTCAAACATCGTGGTTCTATATCACTTAACAACATGTAGAATCTAATTGCATAGGGAAAACACCTAACCTTGATTCACTAATAAGAGCATCTATTCTAAGAATCATGCAAATATTATTTATTCTATTCTATTTTTGAGGTTGAAATAATCAATTATTTGTTTCAAACAAGGGAATTTATTCCAAAAATTGTACAACTACTAAAACTTTATCAAAGCATGATTCTAATCTATTTTTTGTTACAGTTTGTTAAATGAGAAAAAATAATGTAACTATCAAACAATACTCTTCCTTCTATATAAATAGGGGTGTTTAAAGACACCAGGGATGCTAGATAGAGGATGGAGATAGATAAGAAGTAAAATAGAAAGTATGAGTTAAAAGTTACATTTCCAACCATTTCTAGCATGAGTTAATAAAATTATTACATTTTCAAAATATATTTTTACTAAGAATATATATTAGTAACTCTTAGGGGGACTCCTCCTTCTATCCTCTTGGGAAAGTACCAACCTAAGAAATACCATTAAGTGATGACGATCCCTCCAATATTTTTATTCCTATAATTTTGTAGCATTTTCTAGGCAACAACATTTCTAGTTTCATAGCATGGGTACAATATTTTTATTATTTATCATAAAATGATACAATTTAATATTACATAGTTATATTGAAGGAAAAATTGTTTGGTTTCCATTCCTCATTTATCTACAATATAGTGTTGGTATCCTAGCCAATTAAACACCCAAATTGAAAGATAAAGGTTACGCTCATTAGTTTTTTATGTCAATATTAGGGAGGATGCCAAATATGAATAAAGAATGGTGATTGAGCACAAATTAATTAAATTTCATAGGACAACTATTGTGTCCTCCAATAAACTACTATTTAGTCCTCAAATTTCCATAGGAAATGACTTATGGGTGCTTTAATTAGTTGATATTCTAGAGCTTGAATTTCTATAGAAGACAACGATTGAGTGTTGCGATCAACCATTGTTATAGTCCTTAACTTTTATGAGATACAACTATCAAGTGCTTTAATTAGCCAGTATTTTAGTCCTTGAACTATCACAAGAGACAATTACAAAGAGCTCGAATAAGTTGATGTTCTAGTCCTTGAAATTCTGTAAGAGACAACTACTAAGAGCTTTAATCAACCAAAGTTCTAGCCTAGTTTCTTAACTTAATAATATCCCCGGTTGACTAATTTTATAGATTATATCACTTATTTTACTACTTCATTTTAATTTTAATTATAGTATCTAATAGTTTATTTTACAAAAAACTATGCTGAGGTAGTAACTCTATGCACTAGATGTTTGTATATATTATTTTTGGCTATGTTTGTTAGGACCCATTAGTTTAGATTTTATAGGTAATTTGTGTGAGGACATGAATTGAAGCCTTGGGTTATAGCGAGTTAAAATTTAAAATATCTCTTAGTTTTAAGTATTTGAATACTAATGTGTGAGGATGCAATATTGGAGACATAGGCATTAGCTAAGGAAAGTCTTCTTCTACTTTTTGAATAAGATCAAATCAATAAGCACACAACATTGCTACCTTGGCCACTAACATATAATTTTTATTTATTTTCCTTTCAGTTGTATACCTTTTCCCAACCATTTTAGATATAGAAAGGGTAAATTCACTTCAAAATAAAAATAATCAAAGTGAAAGTTTTGGAAGTCAAACTAAGTTTGGGCAAGTTGTAGATGAATTGGAATAAATTATAGATAATTTAGAATAGGCTATTCTAGAGAGCATGGACGAATAATTTGAACAAGATAATGAAAAAATAATATCCCTTGTTACATATGAATACCCTATATGGTTATCTAGTGATACCCAAACTATGAAGAACATTTACCATTCCATTTTTCTAATATTTTGGGGGACTATTTTAGAAGATCTATATTATTTTCTTTTTGAATTTGGTATATTGTCTTACACATATGACTATATTACTGATACATAAATATTGTGACTATTACCATCCATAGTAAAATATGGTTACTCATGGTGGTTTATACGCCTTCCCAGTGCTTCTATCACTACATGGAAGCAAATGCAATGTTAATTTTAGGCTAAATATAGGAATATTGCCAAAATTGAGAAAAAGAGATAAGATATTCCATATGATACATGACAAAGATGAGGTATTGGAATAGTATCTAGAGCATTTATTTCTCACTAAATAGAAGAAATATTCTTGTTTAGATGATGAATATATGAACACTATTTTTATAATAGGCCTCACCCTAGAAAACATAGAAACATTAAATTTAATAGGTGGTGGTGACATTTCCATAGAGACTCTAGAGAAATATTGAGTTTTATACCAATTACTCATGAATACAAGGAGTATCATGATCTTCTAAGGTTGGATATAAACTAGTTAGTGGTATAACAAGATTTGAAGTTAGTAACTTGTTACAAGGTATGAAGGATGACATTATTAGCATTTTTATTCTTCATTAGATATCATGAAAGCCAAAACTTTAGAGGAAGTAGCATTGGCAATAAACTATCCAAGATGTAATAAATACCATGCATTACATGAGTGTCTTATGGACAAAACATCCATATATTTTGTATGTTCCCATACACACAAAACTATAAAATTCCCTATGAGGTCATAGTACTAAGTGAATTATGTGAATAAGTCATTCAAATCAACCAAAGGTATGTTTGAAAACCATAAAATAAAGGTACATATAAAACCTAAACTTATTCAAATTTTTATTGTCCTTATATTCAATATATTAATATGGTATGTGTACCACAACATTTAAGTTGAGATCAAAAATCCTATGACCAAGGCCCATACCATGAGGAATCCTATGAAAAATGTAGTGGATATCCATCCCAACAACAATGGGTGGAAAATAAATATAATAATATTCTCCTTTTATAAACTAGTAAGGCCAAAATAGTGTTCCAAGACAACCAATTTCATGAAAAACCTATCTACCTACTCAACCTACACCAAAACTGAATAACAGTAAGGCCTAATTGTCCTTTTTACAATAATTATGTAAGTATTGATGTTATTAACTTGAATTTCATTCAATTAATATTAGGAAATGTTTTATCTAGGTATAGGAAGGATAATTTCCAACTAATGGAAGAGGAAATCCATCCCTTGAAGAATACTCAACTAAATAATATCACAACATTATTTATAGGTATCTCAAAAGAGTAATCAATACAAATATAAGAATGAAAAGAGTTAGCTCCTTCTTTTCCTGACTTATTAGAAGAAATTACCAAGCCTATTTGCAAAATAGGTTTAGAATTCCTAGAAGAAATTTCAATATAACTATTATAATACCTCTTTTATAGAAATTAAAATATGTTCCCATATATGCTAATGTTGTGCATAAGCATTTATATAGATGTTATAGGTGTAAGAAAAAGAGTGACATAGTCACAATACATGTACAAGGTAAACTTGCAAATTTAAGGACAAGGAAACTATTAATACCTAAATATGAAGATCTCAAAATTCTAATGGTTGATGTTTTAATTTAGAATGTTTTAATCCATAATGTTTTTATTAATTTAATATTTTTAATTTATGTTATTATAAAAACCACTTTACCCAGGTGTTGTAGGTGAGTTGGATAGGAGAGGGCAATCCTCCAAGGGAGGTCCCAGGTTCAAATCTCCACCCTACCAAAAAGTTGAATTGGGTATGCAAAATCCAATTGATAATGTTGGTGCGGGCAGGATAGGGTGTGACTCCCGATGACTTTGACGGTGTAGAACCCCCTGTTCATGGTATCTCAGACCAAGGCGGCCCCATAAGGGGGTTTTCGCTTTAAAAAAATGATAAAAACCACTTTATAAAGGATTCAATAAGACATTTTTTAGGAAACCCCTATAGTCTTGAATTTGGATGACAAGTCGGTTGTAATACCTTAGGCAATAGTGGAGGATATAGTTATCACTATGTATTCTTGGAAGTACCCTATATATTTCAATGCACTCTAGCTTAAATCATCCTTTGGAGGTTATCTTCTTAGTTTTTATAGACCATGGATGGCAACATATGATGTTTTTAAGATGTATGGATAGAGATATGACAAATTTCAATGGTTTTAGTATTCAAAAATTATCTTTATATCCTCTAGCTTGGCCTTTTTTTGAACTTGAAAATGACTTATAGGTAGATTATTCTAATCAAGAAAATGTAGTTCAAACTCTAACCACTATTATTGTACAAAGGCATTCAAATTAGACTCATCTATTAAATACCATTGTCTCTAATAATGATAATGAAAAATTTATAACTGTAAGGAGTGAGAAATATTCTTGTTAACATACAACTTAGCATGAAAGTCATTAAGTGGTAGAATGCAAGGACTAATTCTCATTTAAAAATTTAGATCCCAGAATCACTTTGAATGATCTTGCATATTCCAAGCATACAATAGTAAATGTTGAGGAAAATAATTTACGAAACATGTCAAAAATATTGTGCCTTCTAGAATCTATGTTTCCATATATGATACTAGAATTAAAAGACTTCACTACATTAAAAAAATTACTTTTGCATGAATTACCTCTTAATCAAGAGTCAATGAACATGGATTCTATTAAGCCTATGTTTAAGTGTGTAGAAATTTAAATTGGTAAAACATTAAATATCAACAACCATTCTTATGTATGTACACATTGGGTCTATATTAAGAAAAAATACTAACTAGTGAGACAACCATAGAGGCATATAAATACTACTCTTCAAGCAATTGTTAAGGACAAAACTTAAAAACATCTAAAAGTGGATTTTATTTATCAAATTTTGGATAGATGATTCATATCTCCACTAATTATAGTTCCCAAAAAAATTATAAAATGGAGAATTAGTTTATATTTTCATGATAGATAAACTCTTATACACTTTATCTAGTAAAACATGTTATAGATTTCTGGATAGTCTTAGTGGATACAATCAAATTTAGATAGCCTTATAATATCAAGAGAAGATAATATTTACCTACCTGTTGGGAACATATGTATATCATGTTATTCCATTTATATTGTGCAATTTTCCCACTACATTCTTAAGGAAAAATATCTCTATATTATTTGATATTTCATATGAGTGTCTTAAAATTTACATGGATGATTTTACGGTGTATGGAGAAAATTTTAATGAAGTGCTTTCTAACTTGGAAAAGATGCTTATAAAATATCATGCAAAAATTATCCTTAAGCCATGAGAATTGTTCTTCATGATGATCGAACAAGTAGTGCTCATACACTATATTTCTTCTAAAGGAATCGAGGTGGACCCTAACAAAATCACCATTATTGATTCATTTCATGAAATTTCATAGCTTTCTAGGACAAACATGATATTACTGTTGGTTTATTAAATATTTAGAAATAATGCCACTCCTATGTTTAGATTACTCACAAAGGAAACTACTTTTAATTTAACTCCTTAGTGTAAAGAGGATTTTGATGTTTTGAAAAATATTATCACTTCTATACCTATACTCAAAGGATACAACTAGAGCTTATCTTTCCACATTCACACAACTTAAAATGTAGCACTCAGTGCAATTTTATAAAAACTACAAGTTAAGCAATAATATTTTGTTTATGTTATAAGTAAAAATCTTTATACTACTAAACTTAATTATACTATAATAGAAAAAAATCGGTTGTGGTTTATGTTGTTAATAAGTTTTGGCACCACATTACTAGGTACTGGATGTTTGTTCATACTGACCATTTCATTGCAAGGTATTTAATAAAAAAATATAATGTGAGCAATATGATTAATTGTTGGATTCTATACTGCAAAAATTTGATATAACCATTATAGATAATCCTAGTAAACATAATGTGGTTGTTGATTTTCTTTCTCTAATATCTCATATTGATGATTTTTAGATTTTTTATAATAATTTTTGTAATAAATATTTATTTTAAATCTCATTAAAGTCTACCTATTTTGAAAATATTACTAATTATATTTTTGCAAGGGAGTTTTCACCATATTTCTCTCTAAAACTGAATAGAAGGTCAATTAAACAAAGAACACCCTATAGTTGGATAAGGGGATGCTTATATAGAATTGGTATTTACTATATTTTGCATAGGTGTGTGAAGAAAAATGAAGTGCAATACCTTAGATTTAACCCCACCAAAATAGCACGGAAATATTCAACATATTTCCAACATTCTCCCACTTGTTGAATACTTTCCATTGGGACCAAAACTACCATTTTAAACTATTAAGGGAAACTATGCCCTTAGATATTCTACACTAAGAAAAAATCTAAGCATGTACAACCTTTTTTAATGAATCAATACCATTCTTCTTTGTATTAAATTTCTCCAACATCACCTAATTCCCTTCAACCATCGCTCTCATAAAATCATACCTAATATCAATATATTTTTACCGATCATGAAAACCAATATTGTTGACCAAAAATATTGCACTCTAAATATCACTATCAATTCTCATAGCCTTCTTCTTAGGACAAAATATTAAACAGAACCTCTATAGCCACACTACTTCTTTATAGGCATGACTTGCTATAATGTACTCTACCTCTATTGTGGATAAAGCAATCGTCGATTAATTTTTATTCATCTAGCTTATTGCCCCTCAAAATAGTCTAAACACATAAGCACTCATGGATATTCTCTTGTCTAGATCTCCAACCCAGTTAGCATCCACAAAACCTTGTAGATTTATAATATTACTATCTCTAGATTTTTCTTGGTAACAGATAGCATAGTTTGAAGTTCCATGCAAGTATTTGAAGATCCTCTTCACAACATTTCAATGTTCCTTTTCTATATTGGACATATATCTACTAACTACTCTCACTGCATGTGCAATATCAGGTCTAGTATATGCCACAATATCCATCAGATTACCAACAATGCTATAATAAGAAACATGATGTATGTCTTCATTTTTATCATATATTTTAGGACACTATTTAGAAAATAAATTTTGACCAGCAAGATATGGAATACATACTGATTTACAATCATGCATCCTAAACCTCTATAGTATCAAATCAACATATTTCCTTTGATTTAACCACAAATTTCTATCTGCATGATCCCTTATTATTTCCATATCCAAAAAAAATATTGTAGCACCCAAATCATTCATGTTAAATTCAGAATATGATTGATATTTTAGTAACTTTAACATCTCCTTATTGTTACCAATTAACAACATGTCATCCACATACAAAACAATGATAACACAATTTTCATCTTCTTGTTTAAAATACACACATGAATCTAGTTTGCTTTTTCCAAGCCCAAGTGTCAAAACAAACCTATCAAATTTTTGGTTCCACATTCATGGATATTTCTTCAAGCCGTAAATATATGTTTTAAACTTGCATACCAATTCCTCCTTACATTTTACTCTAAATCATTTTGGTTGTGACATATATATCTTCATCAAGTTCACCATGTAGAAATGTTGTCTTTACATCCATATGTTCTATTTCAAAATCAAAAGCAATAGAAATAGAAAAAAAAATCTAATTAAAGTTAGTTTATCCACAGGAGAGAAAAATATCAGTTTATCCATAGGAGAGAAAAATCTCACCAAATTCAATTCCCTCATCTTGAGAAAATTCTCTTACTACTAGGCGAGCCTTGTACTTATCCAAATTTCCTTCTATATTGTACTTATTATTTTATACCCACTTACAACCAACCGATTTTCTTCCAAGGGGTAATTTCACCAAGTCTCATGTCTTATTTTTATCTAGGAACTCCATTTGTTCCTCCATAGCCCTTTTCCAAGACTTATTCCCACTTGATAAAAGTACCTCCTTTAGAGTCTTGGATTATTCATCAATAATTGATATATTAAATGTAGAACAAAAATTTGAATGGCTATACCTTTCTAGAAGTCTTCTCACTCGATCTAATATCCTTAAAATTTTCCAAGTTTTGCATTTTTAACTTCCTCCTCACCTTCTTCCTCTAAATTTTACTCTTTAGACTCTCTCTATTCTTCATCTATAACACCAAGTTCTACCACAAGTTCTTCCTCCTATTCCAATTTTACTTGAACTATTTTAGGTTCTTTGCTTGGTTGTATTTCCTATTTTAAAACCACTTTTGTTTATCTAAATATCACATTATGATTGTAAAAATTCTTTTGTGTTTTTGGGTTCCATAACTTATATCCTTTAACACCAATACTATAACCCATAAATATACATTTTAAAATTTATAATCTAGCTTAGTCCATTTCTCTTTTAGGAAATACATACAAGCATCGCAAAAAAAAACCCTTATATGCCTAAGAGAGGGCTTGTTGCTAGTCCATAGTTATTATGGAGTATTGTCCACCAAATTTGAGAAAGTAGATCTATTGATGAGGTGTAACAAGCAGTTAATACAACTTCTATCCAAAATTTCTTTTCTAACCCTATACTACTTAGCATGTTTTTGGCCTTATCCATAATTGTTTTATTCATTCATTATGTATATCCATTCTATTATGGAGTATACAGAGTTATTTGCTATATTTCTATTCCAAAGTCCTTGTAAAACTGCTCAAATTAATTATAGCAATAGTCACAACCATTTTTACTTCTCAAAAAATTTATCCTTTTCTCTACTAATTTTACACAAGAGTCTTAAAACTCTTCAAATTTAGTGAAAACATCAAATTTATTCATAAAAAAGTATACCCAGGTCTTTCTTGAAAAGTCATCTATAAATGTAACAAAATAGATATATTTACCTAACAATGGTATTTTTGTAGGTCCAAACACTTCATTGCAAACTAGATGTACAATTACTTCAAATCTTGTAACACTACTAGGAAACTTGACTCTGGTTTGCTTTCCAAATACATAACACTCACAAAAGTCAAAATTAAATGATAAATCAAAATTTCCTTTAGCCATACCTTTCATTTTTAATATTCAAAGTCCTTTCTCAAAATTTCATTTAGCCATACCTTTTATTTTTAATGTTCAAATTCCTTTAGCCACAACATTGTATTTACTACAGGAATACTCAAAGTTGCTTCTACTATATTATTCTCCTATACAACTAAAGAGATATTGCAATCGATACTTATAGTGCTAGCCTCAAGTTTGAATAGAGTTCTTGTATAAATTCCCTTTGCAAAAACCAAGATTCCATGAACCATCTCACAACTATCCTTATTGAATACCACAATCACACCCATGTCATTCATGTTACTCATGGATATTAGATTCCTTTATAAATACAAAATATGACACACCATGAAGAATTTTAATTCATCCATATTTTAACCTCAACTTGAATCTTCCTTAACCTATTATTTTATATTTCAAATTGTCTCCCAAGAAGACTTCATCTACATTAATATTTTCATATTCATAGAACCACTCCGTATGCGGAGTCATATGAAAGGAAGCACCTAAGTCAATCATCCATGAGTCATGAAACTGAATTGAGTATGTTGCAACTAAGATTAAATCCCCTGAATCTTCATTTGTGGTTTTCATTTTTGCAAAATTTTCTTCATCAGATGATTGACTATTACCAACCTTTTTAGATTTATATTCTCTTTTATAATTCCTTTTTTTACCACACTTCCAATATTTTCTCTTTTCTAGAGCTATAAATTTACCCCTAGATCTTGGTTTCTTTCTTCTTATTTATTTTAATGTCTTTATTGAGAACATTATCTCACAACCAAGTCATCCTTCTAATGATAATCCTTAGAATATTTTTATATCATTTCCTCAAATAGCAATATTCGTACTATATCCTCTACTTTCAATGTAGAAGTAGTACTGATGATAGGCATAACTAGATCATCCTATTAATAAAGTAATGAAAAAGTAAAGTCATACACTTTTTATACATTTTTACTTCAAAAAATTTTAATTGACTTACCATAGTGTTAAAAGAATTCACATGTTCAACCATAGAGTCACCATGATTCATCTAAAGTGAATACAAGTTTTTCTATAGAAAGAGTTTATTTGCTAAGGACATTGTCTGATACAAAATTTTGAGCTTATCCCATAATGAATTTATCATGTTATTTTTTAATACATTCAATAATACCAAATTAGATAAGCATAATCTAATATAATTCCATGCTTTCCTATCAATATTTAGCTAGTCCTCATTTATCGTTGATGTTAGTTTTATTCTAGAGAATGCAATCCATTGATATCTATCAACCAACACATCCTCCATATTGAGTTTCCATAACTTAAAATTCTCTCCATTAATTTTTTCAATATCTACCCATGCGCTTCCTATCATTTTTATTCACCTAGATTCTTCTGTGTATGACTCTCACTCAATAATTAATTGATCACAATATTGAAACTCTTACTCCTAAAACAAAGCTAAAACAACCTAGCTTGGGTACCAAATAAAGAGTAAAATGCCATGATTAACTAAATATAGGAAACCCTTATGACGACAAACCCATCACAATAATATCTTCTTATTGTGTAAACTTAACCTTTTTTAATATAATAATTTTATTCTCTCATCTCTCTTAAAACCCTAATGCAATTACAATTAAATAACAATAGCACAAGAATAGATTTTACAATACCATGAGAAAAAAACCATGGATTCAAATATTTAACCCTAAATAGCCCATATGGATCAAAAATTAGCTTAAGAAACCCTAAAACTTTCACTGGGGGATGTTATCCCTAGACCCTTTATTTTTTGGGGCTACCACCCCCAAACCCCTACTCGAGGCCCAACCTAGTCTCAAACCTCAAAGAGGTTACATGGAGTGTATAATACCTTTTATAGTTAACCAGACCATAATAACATGGAAAATATTCAATATATTTCCAACAAATCCAACAACAAAGAGCTTATCCTTGTTTGTAGAGATTATGCCACAAAGCGAGATGAAGTCAAAGCTCTTTCCTAGGACAAAGATGAAAGGGTAACAAATTTCCTATACAAAGATATTCTTATTTATTTTGGTTCTCTACAAGATATTATCACTAATCAAGGGCCATAATTTACTTTTGGAATACTTGAAGAATTTGAAAATTTATATGAAGAATGGCATAAAAAATATTCACTTTATAATCCATAGGATAATGGATAAGTCACTAATCGATAAATGAAAAATATAGTGATAAATACTATAGTAGCTGACATACATGATTTGTCTACCTAACTCAAGGAAGTGATATGACATATGGCACAACCTAGAAAACTGCCATTGAGTTTACTACGTTTGAATTAGTTTATTAAAAAAACTATTTTTCTACCCATTAATTTTAAAATCAGTACTTTGAAAATTGTAGAGACCAAAATTTAGCCACTTGTTGTCCATCCATAGTTTCCCGCCATATTTACCCTATATATATATATATATTTGTCTAATATATATTTAAATAATAATATTTTATATATTTTATTTATATATATATTTAATAAATATATATTTATATAAATTAATCCCGTCCATACATCATGATCTAATCTTAGTCATTCATTCACCTTATCCATGCCACATACCTAGATTTAATCTCCACCCTCCATCATATTTTAATATTTACTACACAAATTGTGTTTTCGAAACGCTAATGTGGCCTAGGAGAGATTACAAAGAGGAATCATTTTGATGACTCAACCCTAAGTTTTTGAGTTCTTTAAGTGGCTGAATCCCTTGAGATTTTGGATTCCCTAAGAAACCAAAGTTTTTAAGTGCTCTAATTCTTTAGCTCTAAGTCCTCTATCGCATCCTCACCCTCATATTCAGTCACATCCATGTCTACCACCACCAGATCTACTTTTGTAGATTCTACTTCACTCCCAGAATGCCCCATAGAGTACCTCGAGCACCTTTGAGTGCTCCCTCTCATCCCCAAGCACCTCTGAGCACTTTTCACCATCACTGAATTCCTTTGGGTGCTTTCTACCATCATCGAGTACCTCTGGGTACCTCTTGCTATTGTCAAGAACCCTCAAGTATTAACAACCCTATTTTTGCTGCCCTTCTACCCCTTGAGTATCTCTAGGGCATCCATGCACCAATTTTTGCAACAACGACAAAGAATAGAATATCACGAATCAGCATGAAATAAAGTAAAATAGTTGTGTGTTTATTTCACTCCTATATTATTTCTTTCAATATTACTTTGCAACATCTAGGGTTAGTAATCATATTTTTAGAGGGTCTCACGTAGTGGAGCCCTCACAGGTATTATTGAATATTTGTATGTTGTTTATTGTTTGCAGGTGTAGGGATCATATTATTGGTAGTTGTTGAACTATTGAGTGGTCTTGCATAGGATATCAAAAATCCCGCATACCTCTATTGGGATTTATTTGAGCATGAACACACCATCCTTACTTGTTAGCTAGGGTTTGGAATAACCCTAGAGTATTGAAATCATTGTATATGGGGTATATTTGGTTGTAATATCAAAGATCCACTTGGTAATAAAAATAAAATTTTATTTATGTGCAATCATTTGTGTTCATTATGCTTTATTCATTAATTTATTTAAGTATATTGTTTAGTGTTGTTTGAATTTGTATCTAAAAATGGCAATAATGGTGGGACCCCATAAGGGTTTCTTATTTTTAATTACCTTGTTATTGATTTGTGATTTTCTATTTCTATATTGTAGCATTTTCCAAGAAAAATAGGTTGTACAAATTTCACAAATTCAGTTTTTGAGGAGCTACATAAGTTGCAAAAAGTGCACAGACACCATGTGGCACTCGTGGGATATTCAAAAAATGCCTAGGTGCATTTCATAGGCACCTATAGGTATTTCAAAAAGGAGGAAAAATACGTAGGATTATCTGTAAGTCTACTGTAAAACCCTAACCTCTTTGATTTATGTTTTTTTTAATTTTTTTATAGATTTACATCTAAAAAGGACATCATTGATAATATATTAATAAAAATATTTTAATTTGCATCTTAGGCATTATATTGGTTTGCATTCATATTTCATTCACACATTTTAAAATTTCCATTTAATTTCCATTTAAAATTTCATTGTTTGCTAGTGTGCTACAATTAAAACCCTACATTTTTGTTTGCATATGAATGATCAATTGCATACAATAGTCTGCATTTGTAGGATTAGGAATTTCTACTTTTGCTGGTATAAGTAGGAACAACATTAGTATATTGAAAGTACCCTCACACTTGGTGATTCAAGGTGGAAGAGTAGACGAACCCTCATCTATTTAGAAAGCATTCTTAAGTAGTGTAGTCTACTTCTTTTGGGGAAATTAATATTTATGGTGTTGGATTATGTAATGACACAAAAACACACAAACACAAAAATACAAAAATTGAAAATATTTTTTTTTAACTAAGGAGAGAGATACATGAACCCTTCATGAACCCCTAACCCAACTAATATTTGCCTAAAGTTTCAATCCCCTAAGTTTTATTGAAAGCTACATCTCATGAAGTACCCTAACACAAGTTCATATGTGTAGGCATATCATGTGTTACTGCAAATAAGCCCACTTATCCCATCACTCTTGATGAGCTAGACTTATCATCCTTAGTCCATTGAAGGTATACACGCATATCCATACCATACACAAGTCATTATATGTAGGTATGCTATGAGTATTGCGAGTTAAGCTATCCATATCATCTACACAATGAGCTATCTTAACTCAGATGTAGTCTCTCCACAACTTAGTCATTTATCTCCCTAAGGGGGTCTCAATTCCCTTAGGTCTCCTATGTTCACCCTAAGGGGTTCTTAATTCCCTTAGGTCACCTCTGAGTTCACCCTAGAACTCTACTCTTGGATTTCTATTATTAAGCAACCAAACAAGAATACATCTAGATACTAAAACAACAAAGAGTAATCACTAAGTATCCAAAAAATAAAGAAGAATTAACACTAAAAGAGAATGTCATCCACGAAAAGAGAATCAGTTACCTATTATAACCAAACATGGAAATAAAGTAAAAGTACCTTCTCTAAACCAATAAATAGTTATTGCATTAAATATTGCATGGTAAATTCTCCTTACTTTAGAGAATATTACATTAACTGCATCAGGGATATCTCCCCACAATTCTAGTCTATTTGAGAATAAGTAAATCAACATAAAATATAAACTACCTAGACTTTATTTCCATTGAACTCCTTGCTTATCCTTGCCTCCCATTGGTTATTTGAGGGTATTAGGGGATCAGGTTACTCATGGTTCAGGATAGCCATGCCTCTAAATGCATATATTCATTTACTTTTGCCAAATTGCAACTATACAAAATTCAATTAAGTTTCCAACCATCTAATGCATAGTGGATATTATAAAAGATCCTTTACTTTTATATTCACCTCTCAAGTTCCCTTAGATATCCATCCAACATGTACTACTTATATCAAGGAATAAATTTAATAAAATCCATTCATGTCATAAAGTATTAAAGTTCCATACCTTTAACTTCTAAAACAATCCTTCATTCATTCACTAAATCAAAGTCCCATATCTTCAATTAGAAGAATAAATCTAACATCCTTTTAATTCATAATCCCAATCAAATCTAATAGTATTTTAAATCATTAAAGTCCCATACCTTTAACCTCTAAAACAATCCTTCATTCATTCCCTAAATCAAAGCCCCGTAACTTCAATTCAAAGAATAAATCTAACATCATTTTAATTCACAATTCCAATCAAATCTAATACTATTTTAAAGCATTAAAGTCCCATACATTTAACCTCTAAAACAATCCTTCATTCAACATAAACTTTGTCATCAAATTTATAACATAATTATGTTTTCCTTAGAAGTCCTTTTTGTAAAGTCTACATCATACTAATCAAATATTTTCAACCTTAATATTAGATTTATAACCTCAATTAAAGATTCACAACCTTATCTAAGGATTCACCACTTTAGTTAAAAATAACCACTTCATGATCTTATTACACAAAAGGTATTACTTTAATTAAAACCACATAAGGTAAATCTCATTAATTAAAGGTCACTTTAATTAATATCTCATAAAATAATTCATAATAATCAAATATCTTACTTTAATTAAAATCTCTTAAGATAATTCATATTAATCAAAGGTCTCTTTTTAATTAAAATCTCTTAAGATAATTCATATTAATCAAAGATTTCTCTTTAAATAAAATCTCCTAAGATAATTCATATTAATCAAAGGTTTATCTTTAATTAAAATATCCTAAGATAATTCATATAAATCAAAGGTCTCATTTAAATTAAAATTACATAGGTAAACCTTACTAATAAAAGATTCACAACCTTAGAATAATATGCCTTCATGGCAGATGCGAAAAAACCTCTATAGAAACATCAAAGGACTACCAAAATTATAGTCCAAACAAGGTAAAAATAGGTGCTAGGATTTATTTTATTCCACCAATACCTATCTCAAAGGGACTAAGCTTACGTAACAATGAAACTCCCACATAGATGCGGGTGGTTTCCCATTACAAGTAGCAATTCCCAAATACAACACTTATACTTAACACAAGTGGTTTTCCCACTACAAGAGACACTTCTCAAACATAACACTCCTAACACAAGTGGTTTTTCCACTACAAGTGGCACTTCTCAAACACAACACTCCTACTCAACACAGGTGGTTTTCCCACTACAAGTGACACATCTCAAATACAACACTCCGACTTAATACAGGTGGTTTTTATACTACAAGTGGTGCTTCTCAAAGACAACACTCCTACTTAACACAGGTGGTTTTTACACTATAAGTTGCTCTTTTCAAACACAACACTCCTAATTAACATAGGTGGTTTTCCCACTACAAGCGATACTTTTTGAACATAGTGCTTGCTCTAAAACATGGGTGGTTTTCCCACTACAAGTAGTGCTTCTCAAACATAGTGCTTTCTATTTAAAATAGGTGGTTTTCCCACTACAAGTAGCGCTTCAAATGCATGATGCTTTCCATTTAAAATAGGTGGTTTTCCCACTACAAGTAGTGCTTCAAATGCATGATGCTTTTGAAGAACACAAGCTTATACAAAGAGGGAGGGTGAAAAATATAATACCACTTTTTACTTTTTTTTTCAATCAATATTATACAATGTAAATATAGCAATATCAATAGTAGTAATCAAAGCAATGCACAAATCACCACACATATTAGAGACACCAAATTTATGTGGTTCACCCAATGTGGGCTACTCCAAGGAGAAAATATTTTACTAAAAACTTCCTCAGTCAATCTCTTGGGAATCCTTTCCCTATTACAATTTTTATGGATATATATCCAAAGGAGACACCAATATCCTAATGAAGTTTGTGGATCTCTATCCATAGGAGAAACCAATATCCTAATCCTGCTCTGGTTGGTGATCCTCTATAAGACCTCTACCTTCACTACCCTAAGCAAATGGAAATCTATCCACAAAAAATACCTATCCTCCATGCTCTGGATGGATACCTCTATCCTCAAATATGTCACCTTTAAATCTCTATCTCAAATCTACACTAAACATAATCCTTCAGTATAGCACAAATTTATCCTCAATATATGTCTTTGGTCTGGCACAAACCTATCCTCAAATATGCACCAAACTCCATCTTCTAAATTGTACTAAACATAGTCCTTCAGTCTAGCATAAGTATGTCCTCAATATCTGTCCTCAAGCCTTAACTCAAATCTTGACTCAATCTCAAATCAAATCTACTAGATTTTCCCCAAACCTTAACTCCAAGTTTGAACAAATCAATCAATTCTACTCTTAAGTCTTCTCAAAGACTTGTCTTAAATCTACCTTGCAAGCTTCCACAAAAGCTCACACTAATATATCCGCAAGTCCTCTCTAGAACTTATCCAAATTTTCTCAATAAGTCCTCACTAGAAATTATCCAAATCTACTCTCAATATGTATTGTAATCTTCCACAAAAGCTTACCCAAATATATCCACAAGTCTTCTCAAATACTTACCTCAAATCTGCTCAACAAGTCCACACTAGAACTTGTCCAATATCATAGAAACATAAAGAGAATTGTTAGAGACTCAATATGCTCTATACTCATCACAATGCTCAATCACTTTCAATCACTCTTTCAAAAACATATAGAGAATTGTTAGAGACTCAATATGCTTCACATTCACCTCAATGCTCAATTACTTTCAATCAGTCTCATATCACAAAAACATATAGATAATTGTTAGACTCAATATATTTCACACTCATAAATACTTGTTGAGTGGTGTTTTCACCCAATTGTGAAAGCACACTCTCCGGTAGGATTTGAGTCCCAAAATCCTCTGCTTGCAAAGAAAATAATTTCTCCAAGGTTCCTGTTATGCTGATATGATGTTGTTCAAATGAAATGCTAGGAATACCTTAGGGTTTGCAAGTGGATGTTAACAAGGGGCACTGTGGTTTATTTAGTTTGAAATTAAAGTGGACTCAAAATGAATAATATCTATTCTCCTCTTTAGTTCTGATGGATTTTCAGCTTGTTTATTTGAATACAGTAATTAAACTATAGAAAATAAATTAAGGGTTTAAAAAATAAAGCAAAATAAATGAAAATGAAACTAAACTACAGTCAGAATGCTGTCATCAATTCGATGAAACCGAAGATAATGAGGTTTTCTGCATGCAACCTAACCTAATGAACCTGCAAATTCGCACAATCCAAATAAATTAGGTGCTTGGTTTCTAGGGTTTCTACTTGTAATTCCAGATTTAGGCATTCGCATGAAGCAACCAAGCACACTTGCATTAAACTTCACCTAAAAGCCTTAGAAATCTGGAATGAATGATAAAACATTAAATCATGCATGCACAAAATGACTCCTTCTTTCTCATCAATGAGATGCCAACTTTCTATATTTCTGTATTTGAATGATATGTCAATTACATTTACAGAATGTTCCAGGTTTTACAAATCCAGAACAAATGAAGGAAATTGCCCAAGTGCAGGCCCAGAATGGCATGAAGCCCTTGTCTCTGCAACTCTGCAAGCAGCAATTTCCAACCCCTCTTTCAATCCGCGCTCTTGACTTTATAATCACTGAAATGGCTCTTCGATTCTCCCTGTGTCGCTTCGTTTCACCTTCCTGCATTTGACCTTTCAAATTCTCGCCTTTTCCTTGCTTTTGATTAATGCTCGATTCTGAAACGCTCGAAATCCACCGCTGCATGTAACGCCTCTGCAATACTGACACCTGTAAGCCACGTGTCCTGCATTTTCTACGTCTTCTGTAACGTCTTCCCATGCCAAAACGCGACAAAATAGCATGCAACCTGCTCACCTTTCTGGCCGCGAAAATGCGACATGTCACGAAATCGCGACATGTCGCGATATCGCGACGCTTTCCTCGTTCGTACGCCTCCGACCGTTTCTATCATGATATCACGACGTTTTTCACCTTCGGACCTTCATGCCGCTTTCTATCGCGATATCGCGACGTTTTTCACCTTCGGACCTTCATGCCGCAAACTGTCACGATTTCGCGACCATTTTCATTTCCGTACCCCTTAGGCCGCACCCTGTCGTGAAATCGTGACGCTTCTCTATCGGGCACCTTTGTTGCATGTTGTCATGATTTCATGACATTTTTCCCTTTCGTACGCTTGAGCTTCAACCTGTCACGATTTCATGACGCTTTTCTCTGTCCGTACTACTTCGCTGCAATCTGTCATGAAATCGTGACCATTCTCTCCTTCGGACCTTCTTACCGCAAACTGTCACGATTTCGCTACCTTTCTAAGTTTCGCTACGTTTTGACTCCAACCTTTCGCTCAATTGTCGGATTTCGCTACCATTTTCCATTTTCGTACACTTGCCAAATTTTCGTGAAAAATCGCTTCCCCATCCGTACTACTTAGACTAGTCACGATTTCGCGATGCCTTTTCGCTTCATTCCCCTTTTCTGCTTTCTGTCATGATTTCGTGACCATTTCTACGCATTATGCTTTCTGGTTGATCCTGTCACGATTTCACGACCATTTTGGCCCTTTGCCCTGTTTGACTGGTTCCTGTCGCGATATCGCGACGTTTTCTTGCTTCGTGCTCTTTGACCTCTTTCTGTCATGATATCGCGACGTTTTTCTGCTTTGTGCCCTTTGACCAGTTTGACCCATGATTTTGCGACGCGTCGCGATATCGCTACGCCTTTCCATTTTGCCTTTCTCTCTCCTACCTGGGCCGCGACAGAGCAACATGTCACGATTTCGTGACACTTTTTCGTCTTCATTTTCTCTCTCCTCTTTCTGCCGCGACGGAGCAACATGTCACGAAATCGCTACGCTATTTTCATCCGTACAACTTCTGCAACAACACGTCGCGATTTCGCGACACTTTTCATTCGCGGACGGAGCAACATGTCGCGATATCGCGACGTTTTTCAATTTTTCGGCGACGGAGCAACATGTCGCGATTTCGCGACATTTTTCTGTTTTTGGCAGCGATGGCGCGACAGGTCGCGATTTCGCGACATGTCGCGATTTCGTGACACTTTCAACACTTATGCATTTTTTCCTCTTTTCTTCAATTTTAGCATCTGGGTCACCGAGATTCTTCTCTGCAAGCCTGCAAAAAGGTGGGTCCCCAATTTTGGGGTGTGTTGTGGATCAACCACAACAAATGGCGACTCTGCTGTCAAATGCTCTTGAGCATTTTAGTAAGAACCCAACTTGAAACATATCACAAACTCGCAAACATATGTTAGCACATAAGCAATATAACAAATGCCCAAAGATCAGAAGTACATGAATCATCAGAATCATCAAGTATTAGCTCAGTGTGTGCAATGAATTTCTTTCCCTATCATTTGAAATTGATCCACACTCCATTATCAGTTTTGCATGAATGCATATGTGGGATGGTGAATGATTTGTGTACCCTAATGAATGTGCTAGGAGATTTTGCTTTCATAAAAGGCATGGTCATTCTTCTATTATTATGTACAAGCATTCAAGATTGCCAAACCCTCTTAGGATCCACTAATTCATTACCTTATTATATCCCCAAAGTTGGTTATGAGTCTCTACTATCTGGAACCCATGTGCAAGTGAATGTGAAATCAGAACTTTGGGGAATCAGACTCCCAACCAACCGAGATGAGAGTTTAACCCTATCCTTACTATTCTGATTTAGAATTCATTACCTCACTTTAAGCAAAATAATTAAACCAATTATGAAAGAAATGGTCATGCTAGTCTAACCCTCTAGACAATCGGTGGTCTTGTTTTTTAGACAAGACATGATGCCATGCATGGGCATATCTAACCCCACAATCCAAAACTTATCTCCATTTCTTTGGACCTTGGGGATGACTACCCATCCTTTGCAGAGGACAAGTAGTACGATCCTTACAATCCAAAATAAATATGAGATGGGAAAAATTTATTTTTTTTTACTTCTTGGACCTTGGGGATGACTACCCATCCTGGCTAGGGACATGTAGTACGATCCTTCCAATCCAAACTTTAGATGTAGATGGAAAATATTAATTTTGTTGCTTAGACCTTGGGGATGACTACCCATCCTTTGCAGAGGACAAATAGTACGATCCTTACAATCCAAGATTTATTATGAAATGAGACATAAGAGCTTTGGGGAATCAGATTCTCAACCTAAGCGAGATGAGAATTTATGCCCTATCCTTACTACTCCATGTAGGTCAAATCAAAGCTTTGGGGAATTGGATCCTCAACCTAAGTTCGATGAGGATTTAACCCTATCCTTACTACTCCGATTTTAGGCTTTTAAGCTCTATGGAAGTGGTCAAAACCACTGTTTTAAGGATCATGTTGCATAAATAGGATAGACATGAAAAACTTCTTTCGCCCAACCTTTCCTTCCAAGTTAGGTTTTGATCATTTTGCTCAAGATCCTTTTTAATGTATGAGACGTGCTTGGTTCTAGATATCTCAAGACTCAGTTTCCAACCTTAGGATTTACTTACATTTATGTTATAACACAACCCTAAGAGGATTTGACATACTTTAATGACTTGTACCTAAGATGCATATGCAACTAAGATGAGATGTATGTAAGGTGAGATGGAACATGAATGCATTATTTCTTGAATTACAAATGGAATGAATTGTCATGCAAAACTGACTCTTTCATGCATCACAAAATCAAACAATATTATTAAACTGTTTGTGTTACTTGTGGAGCTTTTACAAGACAATTCCAATGTTTCATATTCTCCCGATCTAGAACATAAGTTAGCATCTCAAGGCAACTTTTTCATCATCATTTTTTTTTTTTTTTTTATAGACAAACAAAACATGTCAAATAAACACACATCTTTAAATTAAAACTTATTCAATCCAAAACCAAACTGCAATCCCAAAAATGAAAATTTGAAAACACAAACCAAAAACCAAAAACCAAAAACCAAAATTTATATACAAATGTACACTATAATACAAGATGATGCAAAGCTTAGCTTATCACTTTCCTGGATCCCACACATGATTAGAACATTTCAACAAAAATATGACATAATATGCATGCCAAATGTTGTGGGAGACCAACAAAAACAAGACAAAACCAAACAATGCAACAAATTTCCACTTGCCATGCTCACCATACCAATTTGATTTAGTTCCAATAATACTCCCATAGGTGAGCATCAAATTACTAGAATGATTAGACAATAAATGATTTTCAATTTTATCATGTCTATTCTTTAAAATATAATCTTCATAATTCCCTCCTTGATTTAGAATTAGGCTATCCTTTTCAAATATGCAATTTTGTAAGTAGTAGCCTATTTCTACAAATTTCAAAGCCAAATCATTTTCCAAATTTGTAGGCCAATCAAATTTGTGTAACAATTTACAAGCATCTAAGATATTTACTAAATTAGGATCATTAAAAGTTTTTATCCTAGATTCAATTAGTAATTGTTGATGAATTTTATTTAACAATTCAAGTGCATCAACTTCTTTTCCATTCATTAAAACCATGTTATTAAAGGTGTGATTAAAAATTATACCTTGTTTTTCATTTACCTTTAATGACATTTCATCATTCAAATTATTTAAATTCAAAATATGGTCATCCTTTTCAATCCTCAAACACTCTTGGTCAAAGTGTATGTCAAGTAATCTGCTTTGATGATCACTTATTTGAGTTGCTTCCAATTGATCCATCTCTTTATCATTTGGTTCTAATTCTTTGTTCACTATCCATGGTATCTCTTCATTTGAATCCTCCAAATCATCATGCAAACTTGCATCCACACTTTCAATGAATTTATATTTTGTCCCCTTTTCAAATCTCGTGAATATGAGGTCTTCGTATGATGTAGAAGGTTCAACATCCTGTATATCAAGTAAAATATGAGTTTCATCTATAGGGATGTGAGAAAATAATGCATTATCATATCTCCCCCAACCATTGTGAAAATTGTCATCCAAATCCATGGCATGAAACTCCATGATATTTGTGACATGATCTTTTGATTCATTCATCAATTCTTTTTCTTCTTTGTCCTTGGCAATAGGATCATTATAATCTTCCAAAATTTGATGAGATTTGAAACCCTCTTCCAAAACATCCTCAAATCGTACAGGAGTTGTAATATCTTCCTTTGAGTAGGCAATTATGTCGTCCTCGTATATCAATTGGCACACAAGTTTCATTAGTAGTTTTGGAATGAGTGAAGTCTTCCCACTTCTTCCAAGCATCATAATAATCATCTTTCAAAATCAAGTGGTGACGTTCAACTATTTCTTCAACATCTTCCAATTCATCAATGTGCTTCTCATCAAATTCATCTTCACCTTCCTTAAATGGTTCAATTATTTCCAAAAGTGGGTTATTTCTTGAATTCAAATTTATAAGGCTATCATTGTCCAAATTAGTAACCCATGATTCATTATCATAATTTGGAGGGTGAAGAATTTCTTGATCTTTAATTTTACACGTTTCATCAATAGTATCTTCCAAGAACAAGTGGTGAAATTCTATCATATCTTCAAATTTATTTATTGATTTTCTTTCCATTTCACTTTCAACCACTTCATTCAATTCTATGGTGGGTTCCATCCATTCACATATATCAAACATTGTTGAATTTAGAACCCCTTCATCTAGATAATCATGTATCTCTACATGATCCTCACTAGTGGATGTTGTCTTAGCAATTTGCACCTCCTCGTGGACTACATCCAAGGTGGTCATAAAATTTGGGTATTCAAATTCATCCCCTTGATCATTTACCTTAGATATCATTGGAGTGGAGGGTGCTATGTTTGATGGTTGGTGTAGGTTGGCATCAAAAGAACAATCTCTCATGTGAATATGTTGTGCCTTTTCTTCTTCAAGACCTTGTCGTTCTATCTCTTCTAAGATCTCATGGATTCTCTCTAGGGACAAACCACTCGGTTTTTCCTCAATGAGTGAAGCAAGTGTGGGGTGTATGGCTCCTAGGTATACTTTCATGGCTTCCTCTTCTAATGTGTTAAAATTTTCCCACATTTGGGAGTGCAACTCATGAAATCTTTCATTGAATTGACTCAAGGATTCATTAGACTCTTTACATATGGAGGTAAACTGATTTTTCAATATTTCTAAGTCGACCTGATTACCAAAATGATTAAGATAGGTCTGCTTCTAGTTGTATCCAAGAAGTCCTAACCTCCATGGGTAGTTGGCTATACCAAAAGAATGGTCTATCATCCAAAATGTATGCAAATAACTTACAAGCCACCTCCTCATAGAAAATCTGGAATTGACATAATGCATTCTTGTAGACATGCAGCTTTTGCAAGTATCCTAGTGGTACCTCTTGATTAAAACACCGTAAAAAATCCAATAACATTTTAGGAACATGATATGGTACCACAGGTATAGACAAACCCTTATAATGATCCTCTATTATTAATACCATTCTCTCTCTTAGAGATGTTATTTCAGCTCTCGGGGATACCCTTTGCTCCTCAAGTGTTGCCATTAGTGAACTTAAAATGTAATTTTAGAACCAAATCTGTTGAATATTCAACCTGCAATATAAAACAGAAATCAAGTTAGCATCAACTAAGAGATGTATTCATTAAAATCAAATGAAAAGTAATTGCATGAGACCAAAATTCTGAAAAATTAAATCAAATCACTTTAATTCTGTATGAACAATCAGAAAAATATACAGCATACCTGAATTGCTTAAAATAGAACAGGTAAATAAATTCAGACCGTCCTTTTTACAATCCGTTGAATGTTAGAGGACTAATGCATACAAAAATTTAAAATTATATTACACTAAAAATAAACCCGTACGGCCCTCCTAGCACCAATCCGTTGAGTGGTGTTAGAGGCCGTATATGCTAATAAAATGGACTTGAAATTTTTAGCAATGTAAAGCTCTTAAACAATTAAAAACCCGTAGCATCTAAAATCACGATAAAATAAACCCTTTTCAGGCCCTCCTTCTAGCGCCAATCTGTTGAGTGGTGTTTTCACCCAATTGTGAAAGCACACTCTCCGGTAGGATCTGAGTCCCAAAATCCTCTGCTTGCAAAGAAAATAATTTCTCCAAGGTTCCTGTTATGTTGATATGATGTTGTTCAAATGAAATGCTAGGAATACCTTAGGGTTTGCAAGTGGATGTTAACAAGGGGCACTGTGGTTTATTTAGTTTGAAATTACAGTGGACTCAAAATGAATAATATCTATTCTCCTCTTTAGTTCTGATGGATTTTCAGCTTGTTTATTTGAATACAGTAATTAAACTGTAGAAAATAAATTAAGGGTTTAAAAAATAAAGCAAAATAAATGAAAATGAAACTAAACTATAGTCAAAATGTTGTCATCAATTCGATGAAACCGAAGATAATGAGGTTTTCTACATGCAACCTAACCTAATGAACCTGTAGATTCACACAATCCACATAAATTAGGTGTTGGTTTCTAGGGTTTCTCATCGTAATTCCAGATTTAGGCATTCGCATGAAGCAACCAAGCACACTTGCATTAAACTTCACCTAAAAGCCTTAGAAATCTGGAATGAATGATAAAACATTAAATCATGCATGCACAAAATGACTCCTTCTTTCTCATCAATGAGATGCCAACTTTCTATATTTCTGTATTTGAATGATATGTCAATTACATTTACAGAATGTTCCAGGTTTTACAAATCCAGAACAAATGAAGGAAATTGCCCAAGTGCAGGCCCAGAATGGCATGAAGCCCTTGTCTCTGCAACTCTACAAGCAACAATTTCCAACCCTTCTTTCAATCCGCGCTCTTGACTTTATAATCACTGAAATGGCTCTTCGATTCTCCCTGTGTCGCTTCGTTTCACCTTCCTGCATTTGACCTTTCAAATTCTCGCCTTTTCCTTGCTTTTGATTAATGCTCGATTCTGAAACGCTCGAAATCCACCGCTGCATGTAACGCCTCTGCAATACTGACACCTGTAAGCCACGTGTCCTACATTTTCTGCGTCTTCTGTAACGTCTTCCCGTGCCAAAATGCGACAAAACAGCATGCAACCTGCTCACCTTTCTGGCCGCAAAAATGCGACATGTCACGAAATCGTGACATGTCGCGATATCGCGACGCTTTCCTCGTTCGTACGCCTCCGGCCGTTTCTATCGCGATATCGCGACGTTTTTCACCTTCGGACCTTCATGCCGCTTTCTGTCGCGATATCGCGACGTTTTTCACCTTCGGACCTTCATGCCGCAAACTATCACGATTTCGTGACCATTTTCGTTTTCGTACCCCTTAGGCCGCACCCTGTCACGAAATCGTGACGCTTCTCTGCTTCGGGCACCTTTGTTGCATGCTGTCACGATTTCATGACATTTTTCCCTTTCGTACGCTTGAGCTTCAACCTGTCATGATTTCGCGACGCTTTTCTCTGTCCGTACTACTTCGCTGCAATCCATCACGAAATCGCGACCATTCTCTCCTTCGGACCTTCTTTCCGCAAACTGTCACGATTTCGCTACCGTTTTCTGTTTCGGGCCTTCTCACCGCAAACTGTCATGATTTCGCTACCGTTTTGACTCTGCACACCTTTGCGCTCAATGCTGTCGTGATTTCGCTACCATTTTCCATTTTTGTACACTTGCCAATTTTTTGTCGTGAAATCGCTACGCTGCCCCCATCCGTACTACTTCGCTGCTTCGGAGCCGCGAAACTGTGACCTGTCACGATTTTGCGATGCCTTTTCGCTTCATTCCCCTTTTTTGCTTTCTGTCACGATTTCGTGACCATTTCTGCGCATTATGCTTTCTGGTTGATCCTGTCACGATTTCACGACCATTTTGGCCCTTTGCCCTGTTTGACTGGTTCCTGTCGCGATATCGCGACGTTTTCTTGCTTCGTGCTCTTTGACCTCTTTCTATCGTGATATCGCGACGTTTTTCCGCTTTGTGCCCTTTGACCAGTTTGACCCATGATTTTGCGACGCGTCGCGATATCGCTACGCCTTTCCATTTTGCCTTTCTCTCTCCTGCCTGGGCCGCGACAGAGCAACATGTCACGATTTCGTGACACTTTTTCGTCTTCATTTTCTCTCTCCTCTTTCTGCCGCGACGGAGCAACATGTCACGAAATCGCTACGCTATTTTCATCCGTACAACTTCTGCAGCAACACGTCGCGATTTCGTGACACTTTTTCATTCTGGCAGCGACGGAGCAACATGTCACGATATCGCGACGTTTTTTCAATTTCGAGCGACGGAGCAACATGTCGCGATTTCGCGACACTTTTCCTATTTTTGGCAGCGATGGCGCGACAGGTCGCGATTTCGCGACATGTCGCGATTTCGCGACACTTTCAACACTCATGCATTTTTTCCTCTTTTCTTCAATTTTAGCATCTGGGTCACCGAGATTCTTCTCTGCAAGCCTGCAAAAAGGTGGGTCCCCAATTTTGGGGTGTGTTGTGGATCAACCACAACAATACTCAACCTCTTTCTCAAATCAATTCAGAATATAGAATAATTTATTTTATAGAACATGAACAATCACTTCACACATCCACTTGACTAGGCTCAGCCAACTCTACTCAACCAATCACTCAATGAAACAATCATTGCTTAAAAATCATAGTCCAATAATATCAAAACTCACTCAAAATGTTTCCAATAATTCTTATCAACCAATCTCACATAACAATGATACTCATGTTCTTTTCAAACCCTAGTTCAATTTCTTCACTTAACAAATGGCTTCAACAACAATGCTTATCAAAAAAGGTTTTAACAACTCTTTATTTCGTCAAACTAAACGCTTGTCCCTTTACTAGTGCTTTCAGTAGTGTAAAAGGTTTAAAATGATTGTGGCATGGCGGTTATAGGGGTGGATTGCACAAAGATATATGTGGTAGCTTTCGGGGCAAACAATGCAGAATACTGTGTCTACCATAAAAGCTGGACAGCCTGCCCAGATTTGTGGCTGCTACAGATTCCACCATGTAAAAAACAAAAAACAAAAAGAAGTCTTTATTTCAAAAAAATATTGAAGCATTAATACAAGATACTCAATAAGGAAACCTAATTAAGTCCTTTCACTCCAAATTGTTTTTCAAAAAAACAACCAATCAACTCAACTATGGAAGAATGTGCCCATACCTTTTTCTTGATGATGAAGAAACCTCAAAAATTTTCCATGACCACAAAAGTACAATGCACATATCAAAATATACATACACCTTGTCACCCCATCTTGAATAAAGCATCCATCAACATATACAAAAATAATTGACCAAATACACCTTATAATCTCCTAGTTAAAATATTATCCAATACCAGAAATAATGTCAATAAAATAACCTTCTCAAAACAACTCAATGGCAATAAGTCATCTCAAAATTTAACCAACACTTTAATCCACTTATTTCTCCAATCAGCCAATATGTCAAAAATACTTTATTAAAAATAAAGCTTAACTCCTTATTCCAAAATAATGACCAATTAAAATACTTTTTATCTACCCCTTTTAAAACCCTAGGACCTTATGTCAAAACCTTAGGCATCACAAAGTATATTAAAAAATTTATTACCTTTGCCTTAGTGAGACTCGAACTCACGATGTCACTTCTACCAACGCCCTAGACATGGCTCCAACCACCGCATGAGCTAGACAGTCACCTTGAGAGGGAAGAGCACCACATGCTCTATCTTCTCCCTCTTGGTGCCTCACCCAAAAAGGGATTTGTGATACTTCCTTTGGTGCCTAACCAAGTCCAGTTAAAATGTTGACCAAGTCCACTCAAAATGATGCCTACCGAGATTCGAACGTGGGTCCTCCCACTCAAAAGCACCCTAGCTCACTCCAACTTGCCACCAAACCACCATATTGGATGGTTATGATTTTTAGGGTTTCTTTCACATTATTTATTTGCTTGTGCACTTAAGACAAAACTGTCTTCTTCCTTGCACGAAATTACATGAAACACACAACTCACAGGCCTTTGGTAAATTGAACAAGGGATAATTATTTTGCCACTTAGGCATATGGTTTTTATACCAATATGCCACCTTGAAATTAAACATCGACTCTTTAACTTTTAAATATTTTAGAATTTAAATATTATAAATTAATATTTAAATCTTTTTGGCTTTATTAAGGATTAAAGCCTTCTTAGGTTTTACCACTTTGTATAAATAATACTTATTTATAAAATTTAAATTCAATTTGAATTTAAATATTTTATAAAAATAAATATTAAAACTTCCTTGTTTTTATGAAAAACCTTTTATCTTTGCTCTTCCATGGTTTAAATAAAAACCCTTCTACTTATGCTTCACATAATATTAAAAATATATTATGAATCTCTTTTGCCATTAACCTTTGCATTGTTCCTTTTGATCTTTTGATATCCATGATAGCTTATTCCTTTACATAAATGACAACTTCGTTCCTTGACATCAATGACAACTTTGACTCAAAATGTCCAAAAATATCCCCCTTTGTCATTGATGGTAACCCAAATTCTTTTTACCAAAAACTTAACCTTTTCTTTGTTCAGCTCCCCTTGGGACATTTCTTCCCCTAGATCAATGATCTCTTCAAAGTCTCTCCACTTTACTCAAATACTCAATATCTCCCCCTTACTCAAATATCTCCCCTTTGACATCAATAGCAAAGGGTCACCTTTGGGGCTTAGGGATAATAATGAGTCTCTTAGCTTAGCCCCTCTCCCACCTCCTCTTAAGGTGGTTAATTTTGGGGTGGGGGTATTTCTAATCCCAACAAGAATTGGTATTTAACTTATCCTCTTTTCTTCTTATTTGATCCTTCTAATTCCTTTGATTGTTACTTTCCATATCCATGTTCTTGTTCATGTCCTTGTCCATATTCCTGATCTTGTTCATGTTCATATTCATGTTCCTATTCCTATTCTTGTTCCTATTCATATCCATATCCCTTTTCTTATTACTATTCATGTTCTTGTTCATACTTGATTCTGGAATATCTGCTCTACACCACTTTGTTGTGTGTCCATCATTATTGCACTTATAACACTTAATTTTATTATTCCTTGGAGGTGCAAATATCTTGGTATTTCTCCTAGTGAAGCCATATCCTTTTCTATCATGAACCCTGCAATTCATTGCCTTGTGACCAAACTAATTGCATGAGTAGCAATACCCATGGAAAAGTTATCTATTTCCATATTCATGTCTTTCATGTGTCCTGCACTATGAAGACATGTGCCCAAATCTATGACATGAAAAACATCTTCCATTGAAGTTTCCTTGTCTTGAACTCATTGGTATCTTAGTCTCTCTTAACCTATTATGATTGTTGTTCCATCTATTTCTTCTTTGTGCATTGTTCCTATCCTTGTTGAACTTTATGTTGTCCAACTCATCCTCAAATGTCTCACTTTCTCTTAAATTATCTTCTTATTAATTTTATTCTTCTAAAGTTTCTTCTCCTTCAGAACTTGAGGTTGACTTCTCTTCTTATGTATTTTGAGCTTGTTCAAAACCAATACCTATTGTATTTGTTGACCTTATTTGTACCTTGATCATATTATCCACAATATTTGAGCTCTTTCTAAACTTTTGTAGCTTACTCTTGGAATTTTATAAATATTTCCTTAGTAGGGCTACCTCTTGTTATAAACTTTCACATTATAATACCTTTGCTTCGAACTTATCCTTGCACTTCTTTGTCTTAGCCTTTTATTTGTCTAGATCCTATATAAGAATTCTTCTTTCTTCATCACATTCTTGAAACTCAAACTCAAGTTTAGAGTTTTGCTTTCTTACCTTATTTACTGTTTCAAGAGCATAAATAAGTTCTACCTTAAGATCATATCCTTATTTATTTGATTCTTCCTCTATTTGGTGTGTTTTGTCAACATCTTCATTTTCTTTTGACTTATATTCTATAGGATCACTTTCTTCTTCATATAGAGCCATTAGAATATTCTCTTCTAGTCCTTCAAGTTTATATTCATATTCATCATCACTAAAACTGAAACCATTCCTTGTATAACTGAAATCATGAGGATACGGAAACAAAACGAAAATGCCAAGTGCGATGTCTGCAAAAGCAAAACATAACGCTAAGTCCTACAAACTGAAATGCATGAAAGGAGAGAAACATCAACGAATTGAAACAAGATAGAAAGCAAATGTCGAGTACAACCCTTTTTATTAATTTGCTTTAAAATTAGGTTACAATACGTCTCCTCCCTTTTGGGGACTAGGAGCGTTAAGGAGGGCTCTATTACACCATATATTAATACGCTTTCTTCCGCGTGCCCACATGTAAAATGGGCAGACCAAATGTCACCGTTGCTTGTGTGAATATGTCTATGGTTCCTTGCTTCCCCTCTAGAGTTGAGATCTTGCATTCAAAGAAACAAAAAAGGATTAGTAGCACCTACGGATGGAGAGAAACATGTGATCCCCAAGGCTTGTGGTCAGTGCATGCATAAAATGATTAAAATGATAACTAAAACATATCAAAATTTGACAAAAGCAATAAAACATTACCAGGAAGCCACTTCAAAAGGAATAGTCCATAAATCTTGCACAAATTTCTAATTGCTCCGGGGTGGGACGATTAGGACTGTCATAACCTATCAAAAAGCCACCTCCTAAATGTCTAGTCCAAAAGCTTCCAAAATTTTTTGAAAAGTTAGGGTTAGGTAAAACAATGTATTTTGGGAAGACCCAGATGTCGGGTTTTTCCAATTCAGCCTCTATCACCCATAATATGATGATGCTCCCTGCATGTTAGTGAAAGCGGGAAATAACAAAATAATGATCAAAACTTGTCAGAATCACATGAAATTTAAATGATAGCATATGTAAGTAACCTAGAATCAAATGCGAAAGAAAAGTTAGGGAAATCTACCACATATTTCTAATCACTCTGGGGTGGGGTGATTAGAACTACAACAGTGCGAGGGGCACCCGGGGGCAGGACGCCTATCGTTGGGGACTCAGTTTCAGCACCAATCCACTTGGGATGGGTCCAAAAACTCTTATGGGGTTGTGTCAAAACATTTGGTGGGATATTGTGGCCAAATGTTTGGGTTTAGGTCTAGATTGCGCTTCCAATAATCACCCAATAACCTCCCTTCCAAAAGAGATATTAAGGATGTAAAAGCACAAATGATGGGTGAGGATGTAATTTGGAAGCACTTCGTTGCTCCAAATGCTCCTCCTTGTTCCTTTTTCGGGTGAGAAGACTCACCAATTTATAGACCTAGGGTCTCTCTCTTTGAATGCGCATGCGAGAGCATCACTTGAGTTGCTTGTCCTATTTTGAAAGAAAATATTCTTCCTTGATTTAGAGTCTCCTTGCATGAGGCCTCCAAAATAAATGCATGCATGACTTAAGTATCTCTCTCTTATTTTAAGCCATTCCTCGCAATTGCATGCCCTGAAGGTGCAGTTAAGTGGCAAACCTATCAAGGTTTGACTTTTGCTAGTCAAACCTGCTATTCACCACACCTTGGAGCGAATACTGCTAATTGTCCCAGGGTGGGATGAATACCAATTTGTAATCATCCCAGGGTGGGATGAGTAGGGAGAAAAGTGTTGAAAAGGTGCCAAATTGACCTCTGACCTTCCAAAAATTCTATGGTAGTGGTTAGGACCATTGTTCAACCTCTGGGGGCTGCCCTAGGGGCTATGTATATCAATTCAATCAGTGCTTGTCATCACATAATCGGATTGGTGTTGTTTTAGTGTCTACAATAACTATCTTCAAGATGACCAAAATTACCACATCTAAAACACTTGAGAATTATTGGTGATATTTTCTTGACTTATTTTTCTTCAATCATAAATAGGACTTCATATCTATCATTATCTAAAAAACTAGCATCACTATCACCTGAGTAGTTACTTGCCTTGTCTACATAGTAGCTCCTCTTTTGACTTTGGAAGAACTTATTCCCTTGTCCATTTTTTCCATCCTTCTCTTTCTTTTGGTGCCTGTATCTTTTTGATTCCTTGTTCCTGTGATCCTATTTTTCTTCACTTCATCATTGTTATTTTTAGCTTCTTGATAATAAGTTGCATAATGACCATACTTTTCACAATTGAAAAATATATCAGATTTTGCATCTCTATATCTTCTTGAATCCTTATTCCTTCTACCATAATTAGCTTCTTCATCACTGGATGAGTCATTGTTTGATTGTGACTTCTTACCCTTTGTCTTTTTAATTGCTTTGAAGGTTGCTTCCTTTTTAGGAATATGTTCTTTTATTCTCAACTCAAAAGTTGTAAGGATACCAAGCAACATATCTCTTATCAAAGAATCACCATCCTTTGATTCTTCTATAGTATAAATATTTTCACTAAATATTTTTTAAAGATATATTAAGACCTTATCACAAACATCCAATTCTTCAACCTTAAGTCCAAGTCCTTGCATAGCATTAACAACTTCATCGACTCAAAGTAGATAAGTACTAATGTTTTCCTCATCCTTCATTCTTAACTCTTCAAACTATCCTTTGAGATTTTGTATTTTTTCCTTCTTGACACCTTTATCTCCATATATGTTTTGCAAATTATACCACATTCCTTTTGCATCTTGACAATGCATAAATTTTATGGACTCTGTTCTATGCAAACCTATCAAAATTGTATTCATTTCTTTTGAATTTTAATTTTGTATAAGCTTACCTTCCTTATCTATAGGTGGATCAACTGGTGGTACATATCCATTTTCAACTCCTTCCCAAATTTCATTTCTAAGTGCCATCAGGTAAATATTCATTCGCATACTCCAATATATAATCACATCCATCAAATATTGGTGCTAAATTATTTGATGATACATTCTTATAATCCATTGTTTTTTTGTAAGATTTTTATTCAAGTTGTTAAACTCTTCCAAAGGAACCCGCTCTGATACCAATTGAAAAACACAAGCTTATACTGATAATGGAGGTGAAAAATATAAGACCACTTTTTACTTTTCTTTCCAATCAATATTATGCAATGTAAATATAGCAATATCAACAAAAGTAATCAAATAAATACACAAATCACCACACGTAATAGAGACACCAAATTTATGTGGTTCACCCAATGTGGGCTAGTCCATAGAGAAAATATTTTATTAAAAAAATCCTTAATAAATCTCTTGGGAATCCTTTTGATGGGGGGCCAAAAATTGCACACTCACAGATCTAAATTTTCATTCATTAATTCGGAAATAAATTTTATAGTACTAGCCCGTAGGCATAGTTTTCTATACTCTATGCAATCTCTGGCTCTCCATGCTCTCTCATTACAACACTTGGGTTTTTATAGAGGCCCCGACCCTCTCCAGTCTACAATCAAATTATAGAACAATGGTCGTAGCCATTAACCTCCCGTCTGGACGTAAACTCACGCACCACTTTCTCTGTTATCCTTCGACATGCACGATCCTGGTGCAAACTGCCTCATCGGGTGATATTTTCACACTACCCAAGATTCTGAGCTTTCTATGGAAGGAAACACAGTCTAAAATAGGTCCAGTTCGACCTCGGCCCTCTCACTGCAACTCTGTCTCACGGTCTTCTGTCTCCATGGATCTTGGTGCAGACTGCCTCACATTCAGCGCATCTATCTACACTACCCAAGAACCCTCAAGCTCGTTTGGAAGAAAAACAATGCAAGCAGGGCTAGGATGGCCCTTTGGCCTCGCAATTGCAACCTCTACCTGTAACTATTTTCCAACCCTTATGCATGCCTTCTGCCTACCCTTTTATAATCTTTGGTGTGACTCTTGGTCTTCCAACTGATGGCCCTTCGCTTTATTTCTGCCATGACTATTCATCTTCATCGGTTCCATAACTGCATTTCGCAACGACACCCTGTAACTACCATCCACTCCCATTCACTATTGGTCTATGCCTGTTTCCACTGCACCTTGGTGCCACGTGTTGTTCTGTGCTGCCATGTGTCGCTCACTGACCTCGTTCTGTAACGGCCTCCCAAAAATGTAGCATGTCACGATATCGTGACATCTTCTCCCTCTTTCTTGTCCTTTTCTCTATCGGTCATGATATCGTGACATGTCATGATATCATGACATTTTGACTTCCTCGCTCTCTCTCTTCTCTTCAGGTTGTGAAATCATGACGTGTCGCGATATCGCAACACTTTTCCCTTCATCTGCTTTCTCTTCTCTTTGAGTCACAAAAATGCGACATGTCATGAAATCATGAAATTTTTCTCCCTCGCCTCCTTTCTCTTTGTCGGGTTGTGAAATTGTGACATGTCATGATATCGTGACATATTTTCCTCTCAGATTCCTCTCACTTCGTTGGGTCACAAAATCGTGACATTCTTCTCTTCGGGATCCTTCTTTGCCTCTTGGTCACGAAAATGCAACATGTCACAAAATCGTGACATCTTCCCCCCTCGGGCTCCTTCTTCGCCTTCTGGTCATGAAAATGCGACATGTCATGAAATCGTGACATCTTTCTCCTTCGGCTGCTTCTTCGTCTTCTGGTTGCAAAATCGTGACATGTCACAAAATCGTGACATCTTCTCCTCTGTGCCTTCTCTCTCCTTTGTGGGTCGTGAAACTACGACATGTCACAAAATCGTGACATCTTCTCATCTACACCTTCTCTCTCCTTTTAGTGTCATGAAACTATGACATGTCGTGAAATCGTGACATCTTCTCATCTGCGCCTTCTCTCTCCTTTCGATGTCGTGAAACCGTGACATGTCACGAAATCATGACATCTTCTCATATGTGCCTTCTCTCTCCTTTCGGTGTCACGAAATTGCGACATGTCACAAAATCATGACATCTTCTCATCTGCACCTTCTCTCTCCTTTGGTGTCACAAAACTACAACATGTCACAAAATCATGACATCTTCTCATCTGTGCCTTCTCTCTCCTTTCGATGTCACAAAACTACAACATGTCACAAAATCATGACATCTTCTCATCTGTGCCTTCTCTCCTTTCGGTGTCACACTGTGGCATGTCACAAAATCATGACATCTTCTCATCTACGTCTTCTCTCTCCTTTCGGTGTCACGATATCGTGACACTTTTTCTATCATGATATCGCGACAATTTTCATTCTTGCCGATTCTTTCATCTGCGGGTCACAATAACACGACATGTCACGATATCACAACATCTTTCATCCACTGCTTCTCTCTCTACTTTGTTTCGCGATATCGTGAAACTTTTTTTGTCGTGATATCGTGACAGTTTTTCTCCTTCTCATCTCTCCCCTCTTTTGGTCATGATTTCATGACATGTCGTGAAATCGCGACAGCTTCCTTCCTTAGCCAATTTTTTAGAAGTGGCCCTCCTGCCACTAGATGCTTCTGCATCAGGTGCTACTGGACACTCCTGCATCAGAAACTCGGGGTTGATGGAGAAGTGACCTTCACTTATGTACTGTTCTGTCACCTTCTTCTACACAAGGACTCGAACTCTCATTAATCAACCCTTTGTCTTCTCACCACTTTTCCATAGATCCTGGTGCAAGCTGCCTCACATTCGATGCTCTGCTTACACGCTCAGAATATTCTAGCTCTGATACCACTTGATGGGGGGCCAAAAATTACACACTCATAGATCCAAATTTTCATTCATTAATTCAAAAATAAATTTTACAGTACTAGCCCGCAGGCGTAGTTTTCTATACTCTATGCAATCTCTGGATCTCCATGCTCTCTCATTACAACACTTGGGTTTTTATAGAGGCCCCGGCCCTCTGTAGTTTGCAATAAAATTACAGAACAATGGCCGTAGCCATTAACCTCCCGTCTAGAAGTAAATTCATGCATCGCTTTCTCTGTCATCCTTCGACATGCATGATCCTGGTGCAAACTGCCTCGTTCGGTGATCTGTTCACACTACCTAGGATTCTAAGCTTTCTTTGGAAGGAAACATAGTCTGAAACAGGTCCAGTTTGGCCTCGACCCTCTCACTACAACTTTGTCTCATGGTCTTCCATCTCCATGGATCCTGGTGTAGACTGCCTCACGTTCGGCGCATCTGTCTACACTACCTAGGAACCCTCAAGCTCATCTAGAAGAAAAACAACACAAGTAGGGCTAGGATGGCCTTCAAGAATCGCAACCACAACCTCTTCCTACAACTATTTTCCAACCCCTATGCATGCCTTCTGCCTACCCTTTTATAATCTCTGGTGTGACTCTCGATCTTCCAACTGATGGCCCTTCACTTCATTTTTTCCATGACTGTTCGTCTTCATCGGTTCCATAACTGCATTTCATAATGGCACCCTATAACTATCATCCACTCTTGCTCACTGTTGGTCTACACCTATTTCCACTACACATTGGTGCCATGTGTTGTTCTGTGCTGCCATGTGTCGCTCACTAACCTCGTTCTATAATGACCTCTCGAAAATGTAGCATGTCGTGATATCATGACATCTTCTCCCTCTTGCTCGTCCTTTTCTCTACCAATCACGATATCATGATGTTTCAGCTTCCTCGCTCTCTCTTTTCTCTTCGGGTCACGAAATCATGACGTGTTGCGATATCGCGACACTTTTCCCTTCATCTTCTTTCTTTTCTCTTCGAGTCGCGAAAATGTGACATGTCGCAAAATCATGACATTTTTCTCCCTCACCTCCTTTCTCTTCGTCGGGTCACAAAATCATGACATGTCATGATATCACGACATATTTTCCTCTCGGATTCCTCTTGCTTCGTTGGGTTGTAAAAATGCGACATGTCGCAAAATCACGACATTCTTCTCTTTGGGCTCCTTCTTCGCCTCCTGGTCACGAAAATGTGACATGTCACGAAACCATGACATCTTCCCCCCTCGGGCTCCTTCTTCACCTTCTGGTCGTGAAAATACGACATGTTATGAAATCATGACATCTTTCTCCTTCGACTGCTTCTTCGTCTTCTGGTTGCAAAACTATGACATGTCATGAAATCGTGACATCTTCTCCTCTACACCTTCTCTCTCTTTTATGGGTCGCAAAATTGTGACATGTCATGAAATCGTGACATCTTCTCATCTACGCCTTCTCTCTCCTTTCGGTGTCACAAAACTGTGACATGTCGTGAAATCACGACATCTTCTCATCTGTGCCTTCTCTCTCCTTTAGGTGTCGTGAAACTGTGACATGTCACGAAATCACGACATCTTCTCATCTATGCCTTTCTCTCCTTTCAATGTTGTGAAACTATGACATGTCATGAAATCATGACATCTTATCATCTATGCCTTCTCTCTCCTTTCGGTGTCGCGAAACTGTGACATGTCACAAAATCGTGACATGTTCTCATCTGCGCCTTATCTCTCCTTTCGGTGTCGCAAAACTGTGACATGTCATGAAATCATGACTCTTCTCATCTACGCCTTCTCTCTCATTTCGGTGTCACAAAATTGTGACATGTAACAAAATTGTGACATCTTCTCATCTATGCCTTCTCTCTCCTTTCGATGTCGTGATATCGCAACACTTTTTCTATCATGATATTGTGATAGTTTTCATTCTTGCTGACTCTTTCATCTGTGGGTCACGATAACACGACATGTCACGATATCGCGACATCTTCCATTAATTGCTTCTCTCTCTACTTTGTGTCATGATATCGTGACACTTTTTCTATCGTGATATCATGACAGTTTTCCTCCTTCTCATCTCTCCCCTCTTTTGGTCACGATTTCATGACATGTCATGAAATCGTGATAGCTTCCTTCCTTAGCCATTTTTTTAGAAGTGGCCCTCTTGCCACTGGATGCTTCTACATCAGGTGCTACTGGACGCTCTTGCATCACCTTTCTCTTTTACAATGTTTATGGATCTCTATCCAAAGGAGACAAAAATCCCCTAATGAAGTTTGTGGATCTCTATCCATAGGAGACACAAATATCCTAATCCAACTCTGGTTGGTGATCCTCTAGAAGACCTCTACCTCCACTACCCTTAGCAAATGAAACTCTATCCATATAAGATACCTATCCTCCCTACTCTGGCTACAGAACTCTATCCTCACTCTATCACCTCCAAATATCTATCTCAAATCTGCATTAAACACAGTTCTTAGGTCTAACACAAATTTATCCTCAATCTCTATCTCTGGTCTGGCACAAACATGTCCTCAAATCTGCACCAAACTTTGTCCTTGAATTTTTACTAAACATAGTCCTTCGGTCTAGCACAAATATGTCCTCAATATTTTTTCTCGAGCCTTAACTCAAATCTTGACTCAATCTCAAATCAATGCTTCTAGATATGCCCCAAACCTTAACTTAATGTTTGAACAAATCAATCAATTATACTCTTAAGTCTTCTCAAAAACTTGTCTCAAATCTACCTTGCAATCTTCCACAAAAGCTCACACTAATATGTCCACAAGTCCTCTCCATAACTTATCCAAATCTGCTTAATAAGTCCTCACTAGAACTTATCCAAATATGCTCTCAATCTATATTGTAATATTCCACAAAGGCTTACACAAATATATCCACAATTATTCTCAAAGACTTACCTTAAATCTTCTCAACAAGTCCACACTTGAACTTTTCCCATCTCATAGAAACATAAAGAGTATTGTTAGAGACTCAATATGCTCTATACTCATCACAATGCTCAATCACTTTCAATCACTCTTTCAGAAACATACAAAGAATTGTTAGAGACTCAATATGCTTCACATTCACCTCAATTCTCAATTACTTTCAATTACTCCCATATCACAGAAACATATAGAGAATTGTTAGAGACTCAATATTTTTCACACTCATCAATACTCAACCTCTTTCTAAAATCAATTCAAAATATAGAATAATTTGTTTTATAGAATTTGAATAATCACCTCACACATCCACTTGACTAGGCTCAACCAACTCTACTCAACCAATCACTCAATGAAACAATCCTTTCTTACAAACCCTAGTCCAAGCATATGAACACTCACTCAAAATGTTTCCAACAATTCTTATCAACCAATATCACATAACAATGATACTCATGTTCTTTTCAAACCCTAGTTCAATTTCTTCACTTAACCAATGGCTTCAACAACAATGCTTATCAAATAAGGTTTTAACAAAAACTCTTTATTCCAAAAAAATGTTGAAGAATTAATTCAACATACTCATTAAGGAAACCTAATTAAGTCCTTTTCACTCCAAAGTTGTTTTCCAGAAAACCAACCAATCAACTCAATTTTGGAAGAATGTGCCCATACCTTTTCTTGATGATGAAGAAATCTCAAAAATATACCACAACCACAAACACTTCTTTACCAATATCAAGGAACTTTAGAAGATGATAAACTCTCTCAAAAGTACAATGCACATATCAAAATATACATACACCTTGTCACTCCATCTTGAAGAAAGCATCCATCTGCATATACAAAAATAATTGACCAAATGCACCTTATAATCTCCTAGTTAAAATAGTATCCTATACCAGAAATAATTTCAATAAAATCACCTTCTCAAAACAAATCAATGGTAATAAGTCCTCTAAAAATTTAACCAACACTTTAGTCCACTTATTTCTCCAATCAGCCAATATGTCAAAAAGACTTTATTAAAAATAAATCTTAACTCCTTATTACAAAATAACGACCAATTAAAATACTTTTTATCTTCCCCTTTTAACTCCCTAAGACCTTATATCAAAACCTTAGGCATCACAAAATATATTAAAAAAAAGTATTACCTTTGCCTTGGTGAGATTCAAACTCACAATGATGCCTCTACTAGTGCCCTAGCCATGGCTTCAACCACTGTGTGAGCTAGGTGCTCACCTTGGTAGGGGAGATAACCATGTGCTCTATCTTCTCCCTCTTGGCACATCACCCAAAAAGGGATTTGTACTACTTCCTTTGGCACCTAACCAGGTTGAGTCAAAATGCTGACCAAGTCCACTCAAAACTTTGCCTACCGAGATTCGAACGTGGGTCCTCCCGCTCACAAGCACCCTAGCTCACTCTAACTTGCCACCAGACCACCACTTTGGATGGTTATCAGGTTTAGGGCTTATTTCACATTATTTCTTCGTTGGTGCACTTAAGACAAAACTTTGTGTTCTTGCATGAAATAGCACGAAACACACAACTCGCAGGCCTTTGGTAAATCGAACAAGGGATAATTATTTTGCCACTTAAGCATATGGTTTTTATACCAATATGCCACCTTGAAATTAATTTTCTATGCTTTAAATTTTAAATATTTAATTTATAAATTATTTAAATTATTTAGAATTTAAATATTATAAATTAATATTTAAATCTTTTTGGCTTTATTAAGTATTAAAGCCTTATTAGGTTTTACCACTTTGTGTAAATAATATTTATTTATAAAATTCAAATTCAATTTGAATTTAAATATTTTATAAAAATAAATATTAAAACTTCCTTGGGCTTTCTAATATGAATTAAAAAGCCTCCTTGGGTTTTTATGAAAAACCTTTTATCTTTGCTTTTCCATGGTTTTAATAAAAACAATTCTACTTATGCTTCACATAATATTAAAAATAAATATTATGAAGTAATTTTGCCATTAACCTTTGCATTTTTCCATTTGATATTTTGACATCAACGGTAGCTTATTCCTTGACATCAATGACAACTTCATTCCTTGACATCAATGACAATTTTGACTCAAAATGTCCAATAAATTTCCATTTAAAATAGGTGGTTTTACCACTACAAGAAGTGCCTCAAATACACGATGCTTTCTAATACAAGCATCTAAACACATAATGCTTCACACTACAAGCATCTAAACGCACAGTGATTCACACTACAAGCATCCAAACACATAGTTCTTTACATGCTTAGACATAGGTGGTTTCCAAATCTTTGAAAGGGATTATCATGCTACAGGGTAGTATAACCAGGTTTCAATCTAAATCATTCATCATACAAATGAATGTATAAATGGATAAAGTTTTAAAACCCTCCACCATTAATACTCCTACAAAATGGAATCTGGTGGTGTCTTGGCTACCTCTCCATTTGCTTGTTGCGTGCTCCTATCTTTCCCCCAATATCCTAGTCTGTGTCCTCCTCTGTCTTCTGCCTTCTTGGATTTTTTACTCCCTTGCACCTTACGTGCTCCTTTGCTCTAGGTAGCCCATCTACCGTGCTTCCTTGAATCCCAAGCCAACCTTGAGCCCTCCATTTCTTCAATGATTCCATCCCTCATCCTATTTTTCTCTGGTGGCAACCAATTCTTTTACCCATAATTTCCATCTTTGGAAATTAATAGCCCCCTAGATTATTTACATATATTGCACTATATAAGGAAAAGGGATATTTACATTATTAAAATGAATAATGGTACCATTTTTAATAAAATATCATTTACATGATATTTTATCACCATTTAAAATATATTTATTTTATTTAAAATAATTTCATAATTGCTATTTCTTTAAAATAAAATATTTCTATTTATCTTAAATGGATTTTCATTTATTTCACTTAATTAAAGTCTATTAATGAATTTACATTATCATTAAAATGAACTTCTTTAATTATTTTGAATGAAATCTCATTTGTTAATTGAAATGAAGTTTACTAATGATTTTAAATGAATCATATCATTATTTAATCAAAATCTCATTAATTAATTTAAATGAATCTTCATTTAGCATTTAAATTTAATTTGCTTTCCTTCATAAAAATGATTCTCTATTATCACTTCAATATAACAACTTACTTTATGCATCCACATACATTTTATAGTTGTTCTCCTATTGAAATTCCAACATTATGCTACCCAATCCATGATGTAGTAGAGAGCAATAAAATTTATAAAACAACAAAGAGGAAATATTTCCATCAACCCAATCACCTATCTTAGCCAAATATTTTACGATAGCTACTAGGCTATCAACTAAGGCTCAAGGTGATCAGTCATTGATGATTATCCATTTCGATAATGCATGCCTATATGAAGGTATCTATCTATGTTACCCCTAAGTACCTTAATCATCATTTCCCCTGATCTTAAGTACCCTCATTTATGGTGGATGCTTATGCCTTCTCCACCTATGAGTGTACCTAATACTACACACTTGAAAATATGTTACCAATAACATGACCTTATAAATAAACTAAATATCATATAGTTGGTTCAACTGTTCAAACTAAGTATCACCACATCATAGGTTAATACATTATTTCTTTGTGCCATATAGTCTTCTAGGGATGGTCATGACCGATTCTAATTTAGACTAGTGAAATCAATCATTTATAACATTTTATGCACACCGTAATAAACTAAAAATATTAAAAGAAATCACACATTGCACACATCATTTTTAGTAATGGTTGGATTTCATCATCAACCACTGCTTGAGATCTGGTGACAGTGGGTTTCATATCCATCCACCAATATTTACCCCTAGAAACCATAGGTTACCCTCAAGCAAACTTGTTGGATTTCATCACTAGTAAGAATCTCATTCTCCATCCTAGCCATAGTGTTCACCCATTTTAATTCATATTAGTGCATTGAAATACACAAAACCAAAAAAAAATATTAACATGAGATAATAAAAGAATTAGGTAAGACACATTTTTGTTGCATAAACATAGGATTGGATTGCCTGTTTGATTTTGTGAGTTTTTCATTCCACGTTTTATTTTCTAGCATATTTTATATTTGTTTCATTAGTTTATGGTATTAACAACAAATCAAGTAAACATAATGAATCAAATATCCACCAATCAAACCACTCCAACAATAGAGTGTTCATCATCACCTTCTACCACCACTTCCATGATCAATATCCCTAGTGTGATACACGTAAATCATCTAGATTTGTCTACAGGTACTTCACACACTATGCCATCCACATCATTTCATATGACCATACCTCAAATAGAATCATATTCACCAACCATTGACCATCATATCACCCATATAGACATGGAACAAGTGGAAGCTCTTATGAAATACACTAACTATGTCTTAGAGTCAATCCCCATTTTAGGTAGACATGATCCTTATTTATAGTATGAACTTGTATCCTTCCAACCTTCGTGTATTACCCAAGTGTACAATAACCCTCTTTTTGATGAATCTACTACACCTTCTCAACATTGGTCTATACCCCAACCATCATATACCCCAAAGCACATCCATATCATCCTCATAAACCTCATTATAAGGTAATACCTTGTATGAAGCACATGTTAACGCTACTTTGCAAGTGCCCACATCCATGTCATATAGTGTCTCCCATCAAGTTGCAATTCCCATTGCAACTTACCCTCAACATACCTCATCAATTCCATCCACATCCACTCCATAAACCACTGTTACAGAACTACATGAGACATGTGTTGGAGAGCCAAGCTTTCAAATCAAACCCAATTCTCATTCAAACACTTGGAAAGATTTACATAAAATGGCAGCAGTCTGCCAAATGAACTCCTTTATTCTGAAAGATAGTTTTTTTTTTTTTTTTTATAGCATTTCTCGCCCTCGAATAAAAAACAACCCAAACAGGTCCAAATGGCCCTCTTGCCTTCAAATCTGCAACTCTGTCTCCACATTTTTTGACTCCTTGTGCATGCCTTTGCTTCCCCTTTTAAAATTTCTGGCATGACTCTTTGTTTCCCTTTTGTGGCCCTTCGTTTCATTTCCCGTGCCTCTTTGTTGTTTTGGATTTCGAAAGATTTTTCTTTCTGAATCTTGGTCTTCGTATGATTTCATTGCACCTTGGTGCCATTATTGTAGAATTTGTCCGCCTGTCAACCAATGATGACGTTCGGTATACCCACCGCTCGATAATTTCCTCCGTAACGGCCCCTGTAACCGCCTACATTTTTTTTTTCATCGCCAAAAAACAACATGTCACAAAATCGTGACACTTTTTCCTTCTTACTCTTTCTCTTCTCTTTTAGTCATGAAAATGTGACATGTCGCGATATCGCGACACTTTTTCCCTCTTGCTCTTTCTATTATCTTTTGGTAGCAAAAATGCAACATGTCGTGATATCGCGACACTTTTTCTCTCTTGCGCCTTCTCTTGTCTTTTGGTCGCGAAAATGCGCCATGTCGCGATATCCCGACACTTTTTCTCTCTTACGCCTTCTCTTGTCTTTTGGTCACGAAAATGCGACATGTTGTGATATCGCGACACTTTTTCTCTATTGCGCTTTCTCTCGTATTTTGGTCACGAAAATGTGACATGTCACGATATCGCGACACTTTTTCTCTCTTGCGCCTTCTCTCGTATTTTGGTTGCGATAATGCGACATGTTGCGATATCACGACACTTTTTCTCTCTTGCGCCTTCTCTCATCTTTTGGTCGCAAAAATACGACATGTCGCAATATCGCGACACTTTTTCTCTCTTGCGCCTTCTCTTGTCTTTTGGTCGCAATAATGCGACATGTGATATCGCAACACTTTTTCTCTCTTGCGCCTTCTATCGTCTTTTGGTCATAAAAATGTGACATGTCATGATATCGTGACACTTTTCTCTCTTGCGCCTTCTCTCGTCTTTTGGTCACGAAAATGCGACATGTTGCGATATCGTGACACTTTTTCTTCTTTTTCGACATGTCGCGATATCGTGACATTTTTTTTCTTTGCCAACATGTCGTGATATCGCGACACTTTTTCTTCTTTGCGGTGTTTTTCTTTTCGTTGGATGCTCCTGCATCAGACACCCAAAGTGGATTGAGAAGTGACCTTCACTTCTGTACTTTTTTGTCACCTTCTTTTTCAACATCTCGAAACTTGCACCTACCTTTGCAGTCCACTTAAACTCCTTGAAATTCCTCTTCTGATCTATTTTGGCCTTGTACTAAGTATTCATATTACTAATATGACGTTGTACATCTTCATGTAAACTCTTTATGTGCTCTACAAAATCTTCAGCCTCAGCACTGCTCTTTTCTCCTTTATCCATCGTTCTCAACTCAAAAGCATTCCTTGGACTACTCCCACATACAATATAGAATGGTGATTTATCAGTATTCCTATTGACAGTCCTATCTAGAGTATCTAGGGCTGTACAAGCTCTCCAAGCTTCAAAAAAATATGGGTATTCAGGGTACAAACCCTTAAGTTCTTCAAACGCCACAACTTCCACTCTCATTGTTGTTAGCAAACTCTTTTCATCCATATCCTTCAGTGGCTTTAGTTCATGATGCACTCCTTCATTTGTTAGGGAGTAAGTGTTGGCATGTCCATCATGGAGTACACGGCGATAAAACTGCCATGGTATTCCTAACAGCATATTGTAAGCATCCATAGGCAGGATATCACATAGGACCTCATCCTAGTATCTCCCAATATTAAACTTGACTAAGGACTGTTCATTGACCAATGCCCTATGGTCTTTCCGCAACCATGCAATCTGGTATGGATGCAACTATCTCCTCCTCTCTAGCTGTAGCTTAGTAACAATTTCTTCAGAGACCAAGTTATCAGTACTACCATTATCTATAATAACATTTTAGACCTTACCTGAACATTTGCACCTTGTGCGGAACAGGCTCCTCCTCTGGTCTAGTTATTTCTCCTCATTCAACAAGGTTTTCATTGTGACCATAACTTCTCCTCTCTTTGCCTCCTCAGAGTACTCTGATTCAACTCTTTCATCTACAATAGTAGCTCTAGCATTACCTGTTAGCCTCCTATTTGGCTTCTCTTGGTGATGTGGACACTCATATGCTCGATGTCCTCCTTCTCCACAGTTGAAGCAGGTTCCACGAAACCCTCTTTCTCTATTTTCTCAACTATATCTACCTCTCCCTCTTGGGTAGTTGTTCTGACCACGGGATATGTAATCATTATCTCCCTTATGATCCTGACTACTGCTAGCTTCTTCTTTCTTCTCATCTCGTCCTCCATCTATTCTTCCACTAGTTATTTCTCCATGACCTCTTCCTTTTTGCTTACCCTCAAACCTTCTATTCATCTTCTCTTCAACTTTTAGAGCAAACTGGTAAGCATCCTCAATGGTGCTCATCCTAACTAGACTCAACTCTTCTTGAATACTGGTTCTCAATCCATAGATGTAACGGGCTACCTTCTCATTTTTAGCCTCAGAATAGCTAGTTTTGATTGAAATCTTATAAAACTTCTCTATATATTCTTTGATAGATTTGCTTGACTGTCTCAAAATTTGCATTTTCCTCAATAGATCCAATTTGTAATCTGCAAGAATAAACTATCTCTTCAACTTATCTACCATTCGATCCCATTTGGTTATCTTTTCATTTTTGCTTCTATTTCTTTCTAGCTGCACTTCTTTCCACCATATGCTAGCATGGCCTTTCAACTTAATTTTCACAAACTTGATCCGATCTAGATATACAACCTCCTCATACTCAAAATAGTCCTCCATATCATTGATCCAATCAATCAACTCCTCTAGATTGAGATTCCCAGAATACGTGGAGACATCAAACTTTGGCTTCTTCCCAATCTAAGATATGGCCCTAAATAATCTAGCTTTTGCAGGATCCATTGCTTCTTCTTCATCTGATGGATCATCAACCTCCCAAGCTTCATCTTCACTATGGTATTATCTCCTTGGCTCAACCCCCCTCTGTAAATCCTCTTGTAGGGCTTGCACTTGCCTCTATAAAGCTCTGAAATATCCTTCTGGTACCATATTTCTCCCACCACCAAGGTTTCTTCGTGGAGGCATTCTTCCTCTCTCTATTCTTACAATCCTTCCAAAGATCCTAATGCAAAATGCCTCACTTTCGACAATCTACTCACACACTCAGGAACCCTAAGCTCTTCCACATATCCTGGTGCAAACTGCCTCACTTTCAATGATCTGCTCACACACTCAGGAACCCTAAGCTCTTCCACAGATCCTGGTGCAAACTACTTTCGGCGATCTGCTCACACACTCACGAACCCTAAGCTCTGATACCACTTGATGGAGAGCCAAGATTTCAAATAAAACCCAATTATCATTCAAAAACTTGGAAATATTTACATAAAATGGCAGTAGTCTGCCAAATAAACTCCTTTATTTCGAAAAATAGTTTATTTTTTTTTATAGCATTTCCTGCCCTAGAAGAAAAAATAGCCTAAACAGGTCCAGAATGGCCCTCTTGCCTTCAAATATGCAACTCTGTCTCTGTAGTTTCTGAACCCTTGTGCATGCCTTTGCTTCCCCTTTTAAAATTTTTGGCATGACTCTCCGTTTCCCTTTTGTGGCCCTTCGTTTCATTTCCCGTGCCTCTTCGTTGTTTTGGCTTTCAAAACGTTTTTCTTTTCGACTCTTGGTCTTCGTCTGCTTTCATTGCACCTTGGTGCCACGTGCTGTTTAGTGCTACCACTATAGAATTTGTCCACCTATCAACCAATGATGATGTTCGGTATACCCACCGCTCAATAATTTCCTCTATAATGGCCCCTGTAACCGCCTGCCCTTTTTTTTCGTTGCAAAAAAACATGTCGCGAAATCGTGACACTTTTTCCTTCTTACTCTTTCTCTTCTCTTTTAGTCACCAAAATGCGACATGTCGCGATATCGTGACACTTTTTTCCTCTTGCTCTTTCTCTTCTCTTTTGGTCGTAAAAATGTGACATGTCGCAATATCACGACACTTTTTCTCTCTTGCGCCTTCTCTTGTCTTTTGGTCACAAAAATGCGACATGTCGTGATATCGTGACCCTTTTTATCTATTGCGCATTCTATCATATTTTGGTCAAGAAAATGCGACATGTTGTGATATCGCGACACTTTTTCTCTCTTGCGCATTCTCTCATATTTTGGTCACGATAATGCGACATGTCGTGATAATGCGACATGTTGCGATATCATGACACTTTTTCTCTCTTGCGCCTTCTCTCGTCTTTTGGTCGCGAAAATGCGACATGTCGCGATATCATGACACTTTTCTCTCTTGCGCCTTCTCTCATCTTTTGGTCACAAAAATATGACATGTCACGATATCATGACACTTTTTCTTCTTTGTCGACATGTCGCGATATCGTGACACTTTTTATTCTTTGCCAACATGTCACGATATCGCGTCACTTTTTCTTCTTTGCGGTATTTTGTTTTTCGTTGGATGCTCCTGAATCAACATGGGAACATCTAAACAAATTGCTTAATAAGTAACATATTTCTCAAAATCAAGTTGAAATTAACCCTAAGCCTCAACCTATTTCCACTCATCCCATATTCATTAGCCAAATACCATATAGGGTATTATTGGACATTTTGAGTCAAAGTTGTCATTGATGTCAAGGAATGAAGTTGCCATTGATATCAAGGAATAAGCTATCGTTGGTGTCAAAATGTCAAGAGTAACAATGCACAGATTAAAGGCAAAAGGGATTCATAATATTTTTAATATTATGTGGAAACATAAGTTAGAAGGGTTTTCATTAAAACCAATGGTGGCAGAAAATAAAAGGTTTTTCCATTAAAACCATGTGAGCAAGTTGTAAGGTTTTTTATAAAAACCTAAAGAGGTCCTTAAGTTTGGTTTAAGGCCAAAATACCATGTTAATTATTAAATTATAACAATTAAATTCTTAAAGAATTTAATTTATTATATTTAATAAATTTCAAAAGCTAAAGTTTGGGTGCATTTCATAAATTTTGGGCGTCGCTTTGTTCGTGTGCAAAGTTACCTCCATTCCACCAACGTCACTGCTTGCTAGATGACATCCTAACTGCCGATGTGGAGCAATGAAGGTGTATGGTATATAAATACCATAGCCTTATCAAAGGTAAGGTATCCATTCACATCCATCGAAAATAATTAACATCGGTTTTTGTGTGCCATTCCCTCATGACAGCAGTTCGTGCAAAGTTTTTGGACAATGTGAGTGAAGGAATTCAAAGGGCGTGAGGTAGTGGAGGTTCCAAATGGCGTGAGGTAGTGGAGGTTCCAAAGGGAGCACATGGCTCCATAGCGTTGGGAGCCACGATGAAAGCGCTTGTGGAGAGAATCACTCAGTTCGAATACTCATGCAATGCAAAGTGGTAACACTCTTTTAAATTAAAATATTTTGATTTTTGACTTAGGCTAAGGTTAGTCTTAGGAGAAATAAGGAGGTAAATGATTTTGGATTTTTTCCCAAGATAAAAAGGAAGTTTTATGGGTTTTATAAAGTGTTTGCTTAAAATTTAAGTGGTGGGTAAAAATTCTTTTACCTTAGAAAAGGAAAGATTAGTTATTGCATTATGTTTCAAAAGAATTATCTTTAAAAATGCAATGTTAAAGTAGGGAGTCATAAGTATAAATTGGATTGATTTTTGAAGAATAAAATTTTGAAGTGGCTTATGTCAAATATGATTGATTGAGATAAATTTGTGATTAGTTAGGATTTTTGAGAAGTGAATATTAAATTTTTTTTTTAAGAAAAAAACCCCTTGCGGGGCCGCCTTGGTCTAAGAGACCATGAACAGGGGGTTCTACATCATCAAAGTCACCCAGGAGTCACACCCGACCCTACCCGCACCAACATTATCAATTGGATTTTGGATACCCAATTCAACTTTTTTGGTAGGGTTGAGATTTGAACCTGGGACCTCCCTTGGAGGATTGCCCTCTCCTCTCCAACTCACCTACAACACCTGGGTGATAAGTGAATATTCAAACTATTGTGGTGTTGGATATTATTTTAAGAAAGGAGTAATAAGGTGTATTTGTGAGTGATTATATGATTTGTATTGTTTTTCTAACTTCCTTGAGATTGGCAAAAATATGTTTATGGTTGTGACAGATATTTGAGGTTCCTTCATCATCAAGAAAAAGGTATGAGCACATTCTTCCATAATTGAGTTGATTGGTTGGTTTTCTAGAAAATAATTTTGGAGTGAAAAGGACTTGATTAGGGTTTCCTTATTGAGTGTGTTGAGTTAATGCTTCAAGATTTTTTTGGAATAAATAGTTGTAGTTAAAACCTTGTTTTATAAGCATTGTTGTTGAAGCCATTGGTGGTGTGAAGAACTTGAAATAGGGTTTGAAAAGAACATGAGTATCATTGTTATGTGAGTGTTTTATAAGCATTTTTTGGAATATTTTGAGTGAATTTCATATGCTTATACTAGGGTTTGTAAGGAAGGATTGTTTCATTGAGTGATTGGTTGAATTGAGTTGGTTAAGCCTAGTCAAGTGGGTGTGTTAAGTGATTGTTCAAGTTCCATAAAACAAACTATTCTATATTCTGAATTGAATTGATAAAGTGATTGAGTTGAAGCATATTGAGTCTGTAACAATTCTCTTTATGTTTTTATGATATTGGACAAGTTCTAGTGTGGACTTATTGTGCATATTTGAGACAAGTCTTTGAAAATTCTTGTGAGTAGAGTTGATTGATTTATTTGTTCAAACATTGAGTTAAGGTTTAAGAAAGATCTAGCAGAGTTGATTTGATATCGATTCAATCTTTGAGTTAAGGTTTAAGAAAAATCTAGCAGAGTTGATTTGATATTGATTCAATCTTTGAGTTAAGGCTTGAAGATAGATATTGAGAATAGATATTTAGGATAGATCAGAGGATAGAGTTTGGTGCATATTTGAGGATAAATTTGTTCTAGAATAGAGATAGAGATTGAGGAAAAATTTGTGCTATATCGATAGACTATATTTATTACATATTTTAGATAGAGCTTTGGAGGTGATAGAGTTGAGGATAGATATCTCTAGCCAGAGAAGGGAAGACAAGTGTCTTATGTGGATAGAGTTCCATTTTCTAAGGGTAGTGGAGGCAGACGTATTCTAGAGGATCCCCAGCCAAATAATTTTTAGGAGATTGATGTCTCCTATGGATAGATATCCATGAACTTGATTTAGGATATTGGTATCTCCTTTGGACAGAGGTCCATAAACATTGTAGGGAAATGATTCCCAAGAGAATTTATTTGAGAAAAAATTATAAGAAATATTTTCTTTGTGGAGTAGCCCACATTGGGTGAACTACGTAAAATCATGTCTATCATGTATGTGATGCTTTGTGTAATGTTTATTGCTTTAATATTATTGATTATATTATTTGGATTAAAAAGCAAATTTTTTTATCTTATACTGTTCACCCCCTCTCAGTATAAGCACATGTTATTCAATTGGTATTAGAGTGGGTCTCTCCGTGAAAAAACTAACAACTTGGAGGAGGATCCATAAGAAACACACATGAATTAAGAAAATGAAGAAGAGACCATGTTTGATATAAAATAATAATTCTTTGCTGCTCTTGGAAAATTGGAAAGGATTAGAGAAAATAATTCAATATTGAAGGAAAAAATTCAAGAGGAGGAAGAAACAAGGATGGAACTCCTAAAAAACCTCAAAGAAATCAAGGTAAAGGTAGAAGAAGGAAATAAGATTGAGCAGGATATAACAGATCTGTTAAGAGCTAGAGAAACAAAATGTGAAATATTAGAAGCAAAAATTGTCTACCTAAGGAATGAAGTTGAAAGAATCAAGGCACTACAATATGTAGAATATAAGAAACAAAAAGAGGAACCAAGTCTTCAAAAAGTAGAAACTTAAAACAAGGATAAGCAAGCAAAGGATATCATAAAGGAAGAAAGTAAATAAGAATCTTGGATAAGAGTTAATCACAAGATAAAGAATACTTCACCACAAAATCCAAGGCATCCAAATAGGTTACATAATTTCTTCCATGGTCATTGTTTTTTTGTAATAAATATGGTCATAGAGTTGTACACTATATTAATTATGCAAGAAACAATGTCAATAGAAATTTCAATTATTTTGCACTTCTTATGGATGATGATATTATATGTTACAAATACAATAATTTTGGGCACAAGGCTAGATGGTGTAAAATGATATTTCCTGAGTCTAGAAAAACAATTTCAACAATTAGGAAATATGAAATGGAAAATGTTAAGGCTAGATAAATGTTAGTTCAAACATTCCATCATGCTCAAGATAAATAAGAACAATGGTATCTTGATAGTGGTTGATCTAGTCACATGACATGAGACAAAGACAAATTCATTGTACTAAAAGAAACCAATAGAGGATCAGTAAGTTTTGGTGATAATGGATCAACAAGGATTGGTGGAAGAGGAACTCTAAGTTTAGATAATGGGAGAATAGAAATAGAAAATGTGTTGTATGTCAAAGGGTTAAAACATAATATACTAAGTCAACTTTGTGATCAAGTGTACATGGTTACTTTTCATACATATAGATGTGAGATAAGAAAATAAAAAACTAGAAAAATCATTGCCAACACAAGAAGAAATCCGAACAATTTATACATGCTCATTGATATCAAAGGGGAAAATGTTTCCTATCACAAGAAGATAAGATTTGGTTGTGGCATAGAATATTGGGTCACTTGAATTTTGACAACATAGCCAACATAAGCAATAAACAGGTGGTCAGAGATTTACCCAAAATAAGAAGACCTCAAAGCACAATCTGTGCACCTTCTCAACGTGGAAAGAAAACTAGGACAACATTTAAATAAAAAGGATATATGTCATTTGAGACATTGAGTCTAATACATACTGATATATGTGGTCCTACCATAATAGAAAGTATTCAGGATGATAGCTACTTTATACAATTTATAAACGATTATTCTAGAATGGTTTGGGTAGCTTTCCTAAAAGAAAAGTTAGAGGCTTTTGAAAAATTCAAAGCATTTGAGGAATTAGTTGAAAATGAAACCGAAAAAAGGATTAAGTGTATGAGATCTAACAGAGGAGGATAATTTACTTCAAATTAATTTGTAGAGTTTTTTGAACAACATGGAATCCAAAGATACTATTCAGCAGTAAGAACTCCTCAACAAAATGGAGTAGTTGAAAGAAAAAATAGGACTGTTGAAAATATGGCTAGAGCTATACTAAATGAGTCTAATCTCTCAGATGAGTTTTGGAGAGAAGTAGTCAAAAAAATAGTATACATAATCACAAGGGCTCAACTGAGGGTAAACCATCACAAGACTCCATATGAGCTTTGGAAAGGAAGACCTACCACTGTAAAAAACTTCAGGATTTTTAGGAGCAAGTGTTACATAAGATGAGAAGATCAAAACTTAGGAAAATTTGACCCAAGATGTGATGAGGGAATATTTATTGGTTATTCCTCAAGGATTAAAGCCTATAGATGTTTCAACAAGAGAACATGCACTATGGTGGAAAGTATAAATGTAACAATTGATGAGAAGATAGATTCAAGAGAACCAGTTCAACAAATTGTGTATCAAGAAGATGGATGTTGTAAAGAAGAGTTTTGTGAAGAATCAGATAAATAAGAAGAAGAAACACAAATAATTCTTCCCAAAACTCCATAAATGTATGTACAAAAGCATCATCCAAAAGCGTAAATCATTGAGAATCTAGATGGAAGACAAGGAGAAGAATAATACCACCATATCAACAAGCAAATTTTTATTTGCTATCTAAGATTGAGCCAAACGACTTCACTCAGGCAAGTGGGGATAAATTTTGGATTAAGGCAATGGATGAGGAATTAGATCACATAGATAAAAGTAAAACTTGGGAACTTGTTCCATAACCAAAGGATAAAAATGTGATCATCACAAAATGGGTATTCAAAAATAAGTTAAATGAAGATGGACAGGTGGTCAGGAATAAAGCAAGGTTAGTATGCAAAGGTTATACACAGGTAGATGGAATTGAATTTTATGAGACATTTGCTCCAGTTGCATGTATTGAAGCCATAATAATATTTTTAGCCTTATAAAGTTTTAAAAACTTCAAGGTATATCATATGGATGTCAAATCAGAATTTCTAAATGATGTTTTAGAAGAAGTTTATATTGAACAACCAGAGGGATTCATATTAGTAGATAAACCAGATCATGTATGCAGATTGAAAAAGGCACTATATGGTCTAATGCAGGCTTTGAGAGCATGGTACTTAATATTGGATAAGTATATTCAAGAATAGAGATTAAGAAAATAAATAGCATACAATAATTTATATATCAAAAATGAAGGGAATGATTTACTAATTGTGGTTGTTTATGTTGATGACATCATTTTTGAGGGAAACAATGATAAGATGTGTAAAACATTTGCTAAGAACATGCAAAATGAATTTGAGATGTCTATGCTTGGTGAATTGTCCTTCTTTCTTGGACTTCAAATTTCACAATCAGAGAAAGGGGTATTTACCTCACAAGACAAGTATATAAAAGAAATATTAAAGAAATTTAGGTTAGAATATTGTAAACTAGTAAGTACGCTCATGGTCATAGGATGCATGTTGAGTAAGGATGATGAATCTCTAGAGGTAGATCAAAGATTATACACATCTATGATTGGCAGCTTATTGTATGTTACAACTACAAGACCAGATATAGTACAGTCATTGGGATTAGTGGTAAGGTTTCAGGAAGAACCTAAGGAAACACTGTGGCAGTAGTAAAAAGAATTTTCAGGTATCTAAAAGGGACTATGAAATTTGGGCTTTGGTATCCCAAAATTTACAGTTTCACATTGAAAACATATACAGATCCAAATTGGGCTAGCAAAATTGATGACATAAAAAGTACAAGTGGAGGAGCATTATTTCTTGGAGACTATTTTGTATTTTGTCTAAGTAATAAGCAGGTTTTAATATCCTTATCTATAGTGGAAGAAGAAAATATTGCAGCAGTAGCCAGTTGTACACAGGTGTTATGGATGAAGTGAACTCTATAAGACTCCAAGATAAAACATGATCATCCTATTCCCATACTATGTGATAATGTAAGTTCTATAAGTATATCAAAAAATATAGTAATGCACTCCAAGACAAAGCACATTCTGATTAAGTATCATTTTTTGAGAGAACAGGTGACAAATAAATAGGCCAGGTTGGAATATGTTACTACAAAGGAACAAATATCAGATATTTTCACTAAGCCTCTTTCAAAGGAAAACTTTGAGTATCTTCAAGGAAAAATGGAAGTAATACTCCCACCCCAAAATTAACCACCTTAAGAGGAATTTATTAGGGTTTCCTTATTGAGTGTGTTGAGTTAATGCTTCAAGGTTTTATGGAATAAAAAGTTGTAGTTAAAACATTGTTTTATAAGCATTGTTGTTGAAGCCATTGGTGGTCTGAAGAACTTGAACTAGGGTTTGAAAAGAACATGAGTATCATTTTTTTGTGAGTGTTTGATAAGCATTGTTGAGAACATTTTGAGTTAATGTCATATGCTTCGACTAGGGTTTGTAAGGAATTATTGTTTAATTGAGTTATTGGTTGAGTTGAGTTGGTTAAGCCTAGTCAAGTGGGTGTGTCAAGTGATTGTTCAAGTTCCATAAAACAAATTATTCTATATTATGAATTGAATTGAGAAAGTGATTGAGTTGAAGCATATTGAGTCTCTACCAATTCTCTTTATTTTTCTATGATATTAAACAAATTCTAGTGTGGACTTGTTGTTTAGATTTGAGATAAGTATTTGAGAAGGCTTGTGAGTATAGTTGATTGATTAATTTGTTCAAACCTTGAGTTAAGGTTTGGGTAAAATCCAGTAGAGTTGATTTGAGATTGATTCAAGCTTTGAGTTAAGGCTTGAAGACAAAAATTGAGGATAGATATTGAGGATATATTAGAGGTAAAATTTTTGTTTATATTTGAGGACATATTTATGCCAGAACAGAGACATATATTGAGGAAAATTTTTTGCTAGACCGATGGACTATGTTTAGTACAAATTTTAGATAGATATTTGGAGGTGACAAAGTTGAGGATAGAAATCTCTAGCCAGATCAGGGAAGAAATATGTCTTCTATGGATAGAGTTCCATTTTCTAAGGGCAGTGGAGGCAGAGGTATTCTAGAGGATCACCAACCAGAGCAAATTTAGGATATTGATGTCTCATGTGGATAGATATCCATGAAATTATTGGCATATCCTTTGGACAGAGGTCCATAAACATTGTAGGGAAAGGATTATTAAGAGAATTTATTTGAGAAAAAATTATAAGAAATATTTTCTCCGTGGAGTAGCCCACATTGTGTGAACCACGTATAATCATGTCTCTCATGTGTGTGATGCTTTGTGTAATTTTTACTGCTTTAATATTTTTGAATCTATTATTTGGATTAAAAAGCAAAATTTTTTATCTTATACTATTCACCCCCTATTAGTATAAGCACATGTTCTTCAGGTATCAAAATATTCGATGGTTTATATTCAAACACCACCACCAACCCATACCCATCCTATTCCAATTGGTCAACCTATCCAAATCCCTCATACATCATCTCCACATATTAATTCAAAATCATTCCTTCATCAACCACATTATCATTAGCATCAAACCACTTCACCAAGTCATCATTGCCTCATCACACCTCAACATATTTCTACCACACCCTCACAAAATCATCAAGTTATTGAAGGCTTCCACATTCCTAGGGAGGAGCCTCAAATTTAGTATTTGCAACAACATATTGATAATTTGGTACAACATACTCCTGACATGATAAACCAGAAGCCTACCCTACATCAATTGATCAACCAATCCATTCATCCTTTGGTACCATCACTGCCATATCCAATAGATTTTACAATACCAAATTTTGATAAATTTAAAGGGATAGAGAATCCTAAAGAGCACGTGAGCTCATTTGTTCATTCTTGCTTTAGAATTAAAATAAATGATGCTCTAACACTCAAAAAATTCCCTCAAATATTAGAAGGAAATGCTATAGAATGGTATAACCATTTGCCCAATCATAGTATTTATACTTTTGAGTAGTTGGTTGACCAATTTCTTGAAAGATTCTCTCTCAATATAAAAAATAAAGTCTCATTATCCGATATCTATGATATAAAACAATATTATGATGATTCTATCTATGAATTTGGTAACTGGTGGAGGGTTGTTATCACCAAATTTCAATTTTCCCTACCAATGGAAGAGCTAAACCGATTGTTTGCTAAGAGTTGCTTAAAACCCATCTCTTGGATATTTTAATTACAACAACATAGATCATTTGATGAAGCTCTTGCCTAGGATAGAACAATTGAAGAGATAAAAATACAAGAAGTGCTTAAGCCTGAGAAAAAATAATGGTAAAACAAGGGCCAATATAAAGGAAATTATTTTGGCCAATCAAAATCCAATCAGGACAATCTGGCCAATTCATCCAATCAAGTAAATAAAGTGGTCATGATCCAGTTGGTAATGGCTCAACAACAACCTATGCAAAATCAACCATGATAAATTTAATATCATGTCATTCCCCAAAATACTCAATCAAGTTAAAAGCACAGTGCTAGATGTGGAAAACTAATCTTGTCTATAATATGTTTGACAACCCCATCAATATACCCCATTGGCTGAATCTTATATATCCATTTTAAGTAGGTTATATGACTCAATTCAACTTCCATTTCCTGAGGTCAAGCCTTATGATCCTACTAAATGTGGTAAATATTGTAGGGAGCATTTTATTTATCCTTACCATAGATATAATAGGTATAACATAAATAACTACCATCAATTCAAAGATAGAGTGCAAGACCTTATTGAGTTAGGGGCTATCAAACTTGATATTCCTCTAGCCTGACAAAATTAAAATCTTGGGATATTTCAAACACCAATTCCTCATAATGAGGAAGCACAAACCACAATAGGAGGTTCAAATACCAAGAATCCTCCTAATCAGGTTAATCATGTTTAACAATACCAAGGTTTTATGGGTGTTATTCATGTAGTAACCCAAGGTCAACAACAATGCTTCAATAAACAACAACAGTCTATTCAACCACCCATACCTCCACAAGTAAGTGTGTCTCAACTTGCCACATCATCATCTTCCATCCAATTTTCCACCAACCCTTCTAAACCAATTTATATTCTAGCTTATCCATCTCAATCCATTCATCATTTCAATCATCCATCTAGGACAATTATTTCATTGAGTAGTTGGTTAACCACAAGATTAAAAATGGCTTCAACAAAACTATCCATATCATGAAGTATTAATAGATATTCTAAAATACATTGAACTTCAATATCAGTATGCTAATGCATTTAACAACTTTGTGTGGAATATTCAAACATGTATGGAACTATCCATTACTTTCTATGTTTTTGAAATAAAACCAAAATCATTGGAATCAATGGACTCTCTATTACACATCATGGCTCAAATTTATAGGAAGCCTTTAAAAATGGTTTTAAACGACATCAATTCCTCTATAAACATCATCACCACATTTTCCCTTCAACACCTCAATATTCTACTAAACCACATCACCAAATCCTCATTCAACCTGAAAGCATTTAATGATGCTCTATGTTCCATAGTTGGCACTATTTTTTTACCCATCGAAGTGGGGGTTAAAACATTACATACTATGTTCCACATCTTCGAAGTGTCCATGGCGTATAATGTAATCCTTGGATGACCTTGGATTAGGGAAATGAGATGTGCCTCTTCCATATTACATCAATGCTTGAAATAAATACATGAGGTACAAGTACATTGCATACCATTAGATGTTGAACCATTTAAGTATTATAAATTTATCTCAAATCCCTATGATTCCATGCTTTCTTCCACTCATCTATTACTCACTTCATCATCCACTTCATCATCCACCCCATACATATCATCGTATAAATCCCCTATTCCTAAGGATATCCTAATCACCAATTCACATCAAGCTTCAACTTCCATACCTCCATTGTCATCAAAATTGACTACATGCATGTGTGGTCAAACCCAATCAACATTTTTAACATCATCAACATTCTCCACCACTCTTTCTACATCATTGTTAATTCAAAAATCCACCCAACCATATCCATATTCATCCACATAATCCAATGTATCAAAATTTGAAATGATGGATTATGAGATACCATTAGCCAACCATGATTCAGTTCCATCCACATCCAATCCATACACATCATCCCAAGTCAAGATCCACCTCACTGATCTTGGTATTGGTGAATACATAGTCCAAGACATCACAGTCACATTGCTCAATACTCAAAGTTATAAGGATTATGGTCACCCACGTGACCTACCCTTATCTATAGGAGTGGTAAATAATATGGTTTTAGTGCCTAATAGCATTAATTTTATGTATGGGGGACTTGATTCATCATCCAATCTAGTTACCCTAGATGAACCCAAATCACCCACACTAGTCAATATATAATATTTATTGGGTTTTCCATATTGGTATTTCCACATTGTTAATTGGTAAGGACATGGACTAGGAAAACATGAATAGGGAATGTATGAGATTATTAATGTTTCATATTAAGAAATGCATGACCATTCATGTTTAGGTTATCGTCCACTTTCATCCACCTGTTCTCTTGAAAAAGCTTTGTAAAGCTTAAATTTAAATTCAAGAGAAGCCATCCATCTCATAGATTACTCTGAAGATGATAGTTATGAATAATTTGATCTGATGTCAATTATTTTTGATAAATATAAAGAGGAATCAGACCCCATCATCCCACTCACTGAACATGATGGGTTTTACCTCAGAATGTTCCCCATCCATCAACCCATATTTCACTTGCTTCTTCCACAATAACAAGCTGACCCAACTAGTGAAAAACCACCTCCATCTCAATGATATACACCATTGGACATTTTACCTATAATATATGTACACAATCTAAATTAAAATATTAAAAAAAATTAATAAATAATAAAAAACAAATTAAAAAAACATAAAATAAAATAAAAACAAAAACATTTTGCATGTACATTAAATTTATTTGTGTTGCTTGCTACTGTCCAGGTTTAATAAAGCTCTATCATTGGTTTTACCAAACCAGACCCATTCCATTTACCCTTCGCCAACCATCCATTTTCCTCATAAGTCAACATGAGTCATGTTGAATTATTTGCCTCCCTTTGTAATCCATATGATTTGGCAAAGTCAATTCCTATTGACACGAGTCTTATTAATATGGATTATATTTCCTTCCCTCCATACTTTTTTGAGTTTATCCTATCTGAGGAATTGTTAATGGCTTCATCCAACTACATTCCTCCATCGCCCCCACCCTCACCTTCACCTTCACCTTCAGATCCTGATTTTTTCCAAGCAGATATAGATGAGGTTGATTTATAATATTTTGATGATATCATAGATGATATTCATATAATACCAACTCCCCATCATCTTGAGAAATATTCTCACATATATATTTAAGATACTATCAATGTGAACCTTAGTTCAGATACAAATAATCCCTAAATTTTCAAACTTGGAAAAATCTTATACAAAGATGAACAAGATAAATTAATTGCTCTCCCCAAGAGGAAGAAGGAAGTTTTTGCATGTTCCTATAAAGACATGCCTAGATTTGATTATAATTTTGTTGTCCATAATATCACCTTCTGTAATTATGTTAAACTTGTCAAATAGAAACTTAGAAGGATGCATCCTACCATTGCCCTATTGGTTAAAAAAGAGCTTCAAAAACTATTAGACGTGGGTTTCATTGTACCCATTAACTATTTTGAGTGGCTCTCAAACATGGTACCCTTCCGTAAGCCTAATGGGGCAATACATGTTTGCACTAATTTTTGATATCTTAACAAAGCGTGTTCTAATGATGATTTTCCTCTTCAAAATATTTATACTCTTGTCGACACCCATGTTGGCAATGAAATACTTTCTTTAATGGACGGTTTTTCAGGATACAACCAAATTCAAATAAATCCTAATGAACAACACAAAATAATATTCACTACACCTTGGGGGAATTTTTGTTATAATTTTATGCCCTTTGGCCTAAAAAATATAGGTGCCACTTATCAACATGCTATGACATACATGTTGCATGATTACATGCATAAGATCATCAAAGATTATGTGGATGATATCTTTCCAAAATCCAAAACTTGATAAGAGCACATTGGTGTATTGGAAAAATTCTTTGATTAAATTCTAGAGCATATTGTAAGGTTTAACTCCAAGAAATATGTCTTTGGTGTTACCTTTGGCAAACTAATAGGGTTCATTGTCTCCAAAATAGGCATTGAGGTGGACCCAAACAAAGTCAAGGTCATCACAGAGATGCCTCCCCTAACCAATCAGAAGGAATTTCATAGTTTACAAGGAAATTTTCAATCAATATATCATTTCATTGTGCAAATTTCTAACAAATGCAGGACATTCAATCACCTGTTACAAAAGGGGGTACCATTTTCATGGATATATTAATATAAAAAATCATTCGATAACATTAAGCAATTCCTAGATTCTCCACTAGTCTTAGTTCCTCCTTGTATGGGTGTCCTCTTTCATCTATATGTTTTAGCAATGGACTTTGCATTAGGGATAATGCTTGCACAAAAGAATGAAAATAATCGAGAGCAAGCTATATATTACATTAGTAAAAAAATGGTAAGCTATGAAACCATATATGCTTACATGGAAAAATTGTGCTTAACAATTGTTTTTACCACTAAAAAACTCAGATATTATATGCTTAGTCACACCACATATGTCATAGCTAGATAAAATCCTCTATGTTATATGATGTATCACACTTACAATAACATTCATGTCTTTAAATGGATAATGCTTCTCACTAAATTTGATCTTGAGTTCATGAGCCAAAAATTCATTAAAGGTTAGGTTATAGCTTATCAGATTGCAAAAGCTCCACTACGTAGTGATCATCCTTTGATTATTGAGCTCCTAGATGATTCATTATTCACTATCATTGAACAAGAATAAGATGTAATTTCATAGTAAGACAATGATATCACACTATTCTTGAATGGTTCTAAGTGAAAAAAAGGTCAAGGTTTTGGAGTCATGTTTCATACATTCCAAGGGATACCTATTCTTTTATCATTCAAACTAGACTTCCAATGCACAAATAATAATGCAAAGTATGAAGCCTTAATATTAGGTCTTCAAGAAACTATAGCTATGGGTATTAAGTGTATTAGGATATTTGGTGATTCTCAACTTGTTATCAAACAGGTAATTGGAGAATACCAATGTAAAGAACCTACCATTAAGCTTTATCATGAAGTAGCAATGAAAATTCTCTCTAAGTTCGATTGGTATGAAATTGATAGTTTACCAAGTTTGACTAATATATTTTCAGATGTGATGGTATCTCTTGGATCATTTATTCTAAAGGATACCTTAGGAGAGGTACAACCACTCATTATTACAATGATATCTAAATCTGCAATTGTCCATGCTGAATATAAGGATGAAAAGGATGTTTTCTTTATCCATTTGGAGTCATGTGAGCCTTGGTCAAGATAAATAATAACCTTTATCAAGTTTGGAACACTCCCATCAGATATTTCATGGAATTCTAAATGCACTATCAAGCAAAAGGTAGATAATTTTATTCTCTTTGGGGATGTGTTGTATAAATGTGATTATGATGGAGTCCTCCTTCATTGTCTCGAGTCTAATGAAGTACAAAGAGCCATAGCTAAATCTCATGATGGTAATTGTGGTGGTCATTTTAGTGGAATGGCCATTGTAAAGCATATTTTATGCATGGGTTATTATTGGCCCATAATAAAATGAGATTGTTGCACATATGTTAAACATTGTAAGCAATGTCAAGAGCATGCTAATTTAACTCATGTGCCATCATAAGCATTACAACATATTAAAATCCTTTGGCCCTTTTCACAATTGGATCTAGATCTAATTGAAAAAATCTCACCTTCTTCCTCAGGATAACACACATTCATCATCAAAGCCACATAATACTTCACTAAGTGGGTTGAGGCAATTCCTATAACCAATACGATAGGACCTAGAATTGTGGACTTTATACTTCATCATATTATTTGTCATTTTGGTATCCCCTCAAAAATTATCTCTGACAATGGAAAGTCTTTCAAGAACAAATATGTTCGAGCACTTTACGATAAATATAATATCCAACACAGTTTCTTGGCTCCTTATTACCCATAAGCAAATGGACAAGATGAAGCTACCAAAAAGACCTTAATTGCTATTCTCAAGAAATATGTTAAAGAAAATCATGGATATTAGCATAAACAAATTCCCTTGACATTATGGGTTTATCGAACAATAATATGCATGCCTACTAGGGCAACACCATTTTCATTGGTCTATGGAGCCAAAGCAATCATACCTCTTGAGCTTGAGATCCCCTCACTTTGAATTTCATTGCAAGATCATAGATGATGATACTTCTAGATGTGCACATCTTGACCAACTCATACTTATTGATGAAAGGTGAGTCAATGCTTTAGAGCATTTATGAGTAAATCAAGACCGCATTAAGCATGCTTATAATGCCAAATTTCATCTACATGAATTTCCAAGTAGGAGATCTAGTTCTTAAAGATAATCAACAAAACATTCTTGAACCAAACACAATTACACATCTTAAAAATATCTTGTAGCAAAGAGGTATAACACCATACTTGGTTTAAATATTGAAGTGAAAAGGGTATTCCTTGATTATACCATCATGCAACATAGTCCACAAAAACAATGGTTTTCACCATTATAAAAATGCCAAAATAAAATAAAGAGTGGAAAAAAATCCCTTAAAACTATAAATATTTTACACATCACACACCATTGATCATTGGGTTGTAAGGATCATACTACATTTCTAGTTATACGATTAGGTAGTCATCCCAAAAATATAAGAGATAAAATCCTTGGACTATGGAGTTAGCCTCCACTAGAGCTATATATGCTTGATTTGAAGTGGAGTACACTCATGTGTGGTGACATGTATCTTTTAAAGAGACCTATGTCTGCACATAAGAACAAGCTAGCTTCTTGTCTCATACATAATAGGTCACACCCAATTTACTCAAGATGAGTTAATGAACTCACTTGCACACACATTGGTTCTTGATTACCTCAAGTCATTACCATGCTTAGGATTCTGTAAATGAATTCACAGCACACACATTTGGTCCTAGAATAATTAGGCAATATTTAGTGAGTTTTTTTAATATCACTAGTATGTCTGAGTCTTTGTAAAACATTCAATTTTCCATATCAACATCCATATCAACATTCATATCTTCTTCCATGTCAAACTCCATGTAATTTCATGAGTCTTTTCACACCACCTACCACCAGTTTGGTACGGCTGATTAAACAACAATGCTAAAACATGGCCAAGAAAAATCTAAACTATGAATGATAAATATAACACTTACATTCATATACATTCCATATGCATTAATCATCCATATACACATACATCCACACAAATTATTCACACAAAAGCATAACACAAAAGTAAAATTCATGTATATATATATACATATGTATATATATATATATATATATACATATGTATATATATATATATATATATATATATATATATATATATATATATATATATATATATATATATATATATATATATATATAGTATATATATATATATCACATGTACAATGAATACCCAAAAAAACTAGATACAATGGAGCACCAAGGTTCATATACAAAAAGTACATCTTAGCACTAATATAGCACCTATAAGAGGACCCCTATGACCCTAAAGGATCCCTAGACTTAGAACTATGCCTAGAATCACTAGGTCTAGTTGACCTAGATATGGATGAGGAGGGTGTTTTTGGAAGCCCAATATCGTGCTCTATCAATTGATCCTCAAATAGCTAAATATACCCATCTCGAGCCTAAAGGTGATGTACATCATGTATCTACCTATGATGCCATTATAATAGCTCTACCTGGAGCCTTATGATCCTATCCTCACTTCCACCTACTTTTGGTCATGCATCTAGCTCCATACACAACTGTGTTATCTCCACCTCTCGAGATACCTCCCTATCTCGAAGCTTAGCTATATTTGTATCTTGAGTAGCTATCATAGCATCTCACTCTACTACTAGTTGCTCTGACCTTACTTGATCATCATCACCTTGATAAGGAGGTTCATCCATAATCTTCTCCCTATCGTCCATGTAATATCCACCATATCCAATTCCTCCAAACTTTATAGGCTACTCTGCTATCCTCCTAGTTTGTCTCCTATAACTGCTAGATCGAAGGTATATTCAATGTCTAGGAGCCTCATATACCTCCCCCATATTGACCTCTACCCCATCCCTAACACCATCCCACTCATCCATTATTTGACTCGATACCCATGGTGGCTAAGTAGCAAACCATGCATCATACTCCTCCATAGTCCTTGCATCATCCACATCAAGGAGATCCATATCCTTGTCATCCTCAAGTGTGGTCCTTCATGCCTTGACACATGATAGTCCTGTATCATCCTGATATCTCTTGTAGAGTACTAGCTCCTTAGGAACCCCCTACTTTAATCCAAATTACCATAGCACCTGTGAGAAGTTGATTAGCTCCACCTCCTTTATGTGTCTCCCAACCACCCATCTAGATTTTCACACCCATAATAGATGCTCCCCATCACCTATCCACATGACACCTTGCCATGACCTCCATACCACCTAAGCTACTTGTCTAAGTAGGATGACTCGATTGCACCTCCTATGCCACTTACCACCTCATCACATAGGATTGCTCCTTATACCATCCTCTAGCTAGTAATCCCATAGGTCAAGCCACACTAAAATTATCCCAACCCCATAATTGCAGTATAAAACTACAACCTAATCCCTGGTGCTTCCACCTCCTCACCCAATATAGCTCCTAGTACAACTGCACCAATAAGGTATAAGCCCATGCATACACCTAAGGTGTAGTGATCATATTGCACACCAACCTAATAAGGTTACATGGGAACCGATAGTTGGTACTATTCAAGACCATTATGTTGGCCAAAATGAACATCACTAGTGTAGGTACAACATCCAAATTATTGTCCACATACATGGACAAGTAATCCCCCCGTCAATCACCTCCACATCCTCCCATCTGTCCCCGAACATGCGGCTCAACTCTTGTTTCTCGTTGTATCAAACCTCAAAATGTAAGTCCTCCATCGGTATCTTGAGGATATCATATACATCCCCAAGTGTCACAGTTACCTCTCTAGTGGGGAGCTAAAATATCTGCCTATCTGGATACCATCTCTCCATCAAGGCAAAGAGATACCCCTTGTCCACCCTCACCACATCTACCTAGGCTATCCTAGCTAGCCCAATAGCCTCCAACCAATCCAAATAATCCTCTTTAAATACCTTCCTCAACCCCGATATGAGAGGTGAAAATCAATGTTGAGCCTCTAAAATCATCAGCTACAATACAACACAACACAAAATGTCACATACATTGCATTATTTCAAAAAATAAAATAAATAAATAAAAACATAAAAGGGTTTTTCACAAAAAACAAAGAGAGGTTCAAAATAACGTTCCTTGGAAAAGCATGCACCTATCCCAAAATCTCCTTCCTCTAATGCCATAGCTTTCGCATCCCACCAACCACTCACTTCACTCCCTCAGACATGGATTCTGAAATTCACGAATGCACAAATGTGCTTGATTTCCTCTCTACATGTCTTTTATAGATATTTTTAGTGCACTAGAATGCCCTTGAGCATTTCCTAGTGCATTGAGGTGCCTCCATGCATTTGGAAATCACCAAAATATGGTGGGCATTTGTGCAAGCAATAAGCACCCATTGGAATTTGGTGTTAACATTGATAAAAAAAACAAACTAATCCAAAAAGGTAGCTTACCTCCACCAAATCACTTCAAATTGCATCCATACATCAAAATAATCATAATTTCATGTTTTGTGAAAACCAAAATTATTTTGGATTCATAATTTTTGCTTGCAACCAAAAGTCATAAAATCACATTATAAGTTACAAAATGCTCCAAAACGGTTCAAGTTTTAACAAAATGACAATTTTTATCATTCTCATCATCATTTTCATCATTGCACTCATTAACACACCATCATTGCATTTGCACATTTACCAAGTTCACATATAATTTCAAGTGAACCTCGAATTTAGTGGTTTATTCTATCACCTTGGCGATTGTAGCGATGTGCTTCCATGCAATTTTGTAGGATGAATAAATCACCATAAGAACACTTAGCCATTTTCATCATTTAATATCTAATTTTTCTAACATAAACTCAACTTTGTTACTTCACCTTTAGAGTGAAACAATGCCATGATCAATTTAGTTAAAAGCTATCATTGATGGCCTAGTTCATGGGGCTTGAAATATGGATAAAATTATAACTCATAATTATTTTGTTCCTTGACAGTCATCATGGTGACTGGCCTTAGCTAGGGTGATTGGTTCTAATCATAGGAATTATCTGACAGTCACTATATGGCCCTCTGAAGATGAATATTTTTCACTTATATTTCTCATCACATTGCATGTCAATGAAACCAGAAGGCACATTATTCAACAACATGGAATTACCCCAAACTTGGGGTAGCCAAATTGGATTTTGATCTCCCACAATGGGATACATCTTACATGATCATGGAATATGCACTTGGCAAAAACCCCTTTTATCTATGAGGGTAAAAATAGAATCAATCAATTGCATTTATCAACAACCCCCTTCTACCGTTGGGGCAAAAATGATATCATATTTACATCATTCATATCATCCATAATTACACCATGCATTCTATACAATCATTTGCACCAATCTGCAAACTGGATCGTGAGATGCATCCGTCACTCATTTGTCAATGAGGGGTAAGCTACATAATAAAAATTCTTTTATCTCCAAGTTCATCTTTGCATTCCAACAAGAGAAATCTACTTCTGCGTCAAACCAAACCAGGTTTCTTGTATTTTTGCACCGTATTGTGTTTCATGCAAAACAATACAAAAAGGAGTATCTGTAGACACCCAAATCTAGCCACTTGTCATCCATCCATAGTTTATTGTCATATTTTCCCATTATGTATATATATATATATTTCTATTATATATTTTATCTATATACATTTAATAAATATATATATTTATTAAAATTAATCCTAACCATCCATCATGATCTAATCTTAGCCATTCATATAGATTAATCCATGCTACATGCCCATATTTAATCTCCACCCTCCATCACATTTTAATCTTAACCACACAAATTGTGTCATTAAAATCCTAATGCGCCATAGGAGATTATAAAGAGAACTCATTTTGATGAATCAACCCCTAATTTTTTGAGTTCTCTAAGTTGCTGAATACCTTGAGATTTTGGATTCCCTAAGAAATCAAAGTTTCTAAGTGCTCTAAGTCTTTAGCTCTAAGTCTTGCATCACATCCTTGCCATCACCTTCGCTTGCCTCTGCATTCATTTCCACCATATCTGCTTCTGTATATTTTGCTTCACTCACAAAATTCCCCATAATGTTCTTCAAGTGCCTCTGGGCACCCCTTATCATCCCTAAGCACCTCTTGGTTCTCCTTATCATCCTTGAGTGCCTTTTGGTACTTTTCATCATTTTCAAGCATCTTTGGGCACTTTTTTCCATCATCGAGCACCTTTGGGCACCTCTTGCTATCATTGAGCATCCACAACCATTCACAACCATATTTTTGTTGCCCTTCTACCTCTCGAGTGTCACTAGGACATATGCACACTAGTTTCTGCAATAACAACAAGGAATAGAAGATCACAAATTAGCGTGAAACAAGGTAAAATAGTTGTGTGTTTATTTCATTCCTGCATTATTGCTTTTAATATTATTCTACAATATATAGGGTTAGTAATCATATTTTTAGAGGATCTCAGGTAGTGGAGTCCTCACAGGTATGATTGACTATTTTGTATGTTGTTTATTTTTTGTAGGTGTAGGGATAATATTATTGGTAGCTACTGAAGCATTGAGTGGTCGTGCATAGGATATCAAACATCCCACTCACCTGTATTGGGATCGATTCGAGCGTGAAGACACCATCCTTCCTTGTTAGCTAGAGTTTCAAATAACCCTACCATATTGAAATCATTGTATTAAATAATAAAGCATTGTAAACCCCTATTTGGGCTACATTTAGGTGTAATATCAAAGATTTGCCTGGCAATAAGAATAAAAGTTTATTTTTGTACAATCATTTGTGTTCATTCTGCTTTATTCATTTGTTTATTTAAGAATATTTTTTGGTGTTGTTCAAATTTGTATCTACAAAAACAACTAAATTTTTATGACTAGAACTATCACATGCTCAGAAAAATCACCTTCTAACATTAACTACAAGCCCTATAAGATACCAAAGTGGTAAAAAAATAATGAAAAGTATGGCATGATAATTTTATTTATGATTTCCAAATCAAGGTTGGTTATTTAACTTTGTTGTCTGACTTCAAATACCAAGATACTCTAGGGAATCTCTAGATACATTGGATTGGAAAATAGGCAATGAAATAGTTATTTGATAATGACATGGTAAAACTCAACCCCACTGATAATTCATTATGAAAAATATTAGTCAATGGACATAAATTGAATAATTACAAGAAGCCTCTTTCAAAAGAGGAATTTATGGCTAATATAGTTTAAAGGTCCAAATTATAGATCGTTGAGGAAGTTTCTCCATCAAGTACCCTACTTTGATAAGAGTATATTATATTTAAAAAAAAATCCTTGTAGTGAAAAATTTCACTAGTGTTGTAAGGACAAAAGGTGTGTGAAAACCAACTCATATCACTCATTTTCTAAAATAAACATTCTTTATGAAAACCCTTCAAGGCATGAAGGGATCATTCTAGTATGTAAACTAGTTTCTAGAAGTCTATGGGTGATATATAAAAAATAATTATAGTTGACAAGTGGCATCTACATCACTCGAAGAACTTCCAACACCAATACTACCCTATTAGGTAATGATTGATAAGTATAGTACTTGATAAATTCCTAAATTCATGTTTTTATCTATATTCCATTTTATTTTCTATGCATATTCTGTGGCTAGTGTAAAATATCTATTGTTTAATTAGTAAGGTATTATGGGAATGGGGGAATGCAGGTATTGATATAGTGTTGCAGGTCTCATAGTATGTGCAACTTGGTTTTAGTAGTCATGTTACAGGTACCATAAATCTAAAATTATAAGTGCTATAGTGATACAAGTGCCTCAAACTACTTTTTACAGAAATGACAACACTTGCAGCTCTAGTAGTGTTGTCACTTACTACAAGCACTACAAGTACTTCAAGGTACCTTTCAAAGAACATACCATACTTTTAGTACTTACACAAAGGCGAGTACTACTTATTACTTCTTACAAGTGCTATAAGTACTTCAAGTTATTCTTTTCATCTTATGGACAACCTGAAGTACATGTAGTTCATAACAAAAATTGGTACAAAGACTACTTACTAACACAAAATTTGTGTCTTTAGTGCCACATATATCTTACTATTGATATCACATTCTTCATTGTTGGTCAATATGCCCAAGTCCTAAAGTTGAGGGTGACAAGCATACTATTTTGTGTGAACACTAAATACAATCTCATGCAAATATAATTGTCATCATTGTTGTCATCATAATCTTATATATTCACCAACTAACACATCATTATTATATTTACCAACATGTGTTGGTTTTTAATGACTTTTATTTTGCTTTATGCTCTAAAATATGTAATGTAGCATTTTCACTTTCATCCACTCCATAATTCTCTACAAGTCATACATTCTCTACAAAATATGATTTTGTGGAAATATGTTCTATAAATAGCTGAAAAATTCTATAGAGATTAAATAATATCCAAAAGTGGTAAGCTTTTTTTAATAGTCAAGATTGTAACAACCCCAAATTTATAACTAAGGGGGTTGCATAATTTGTTTTTTGATATTGAACACCAACATGCACTTTAAAACCATAATATTTATCTACTTAAAACAAGAAACAATATCTACTAAACATATATTCAAATAAACATAAGAATCAATAAGCAAGAGTTACATTATAAGTAAATATAGAAAACCACAATAAAGATATGCCTTTAAAAAATATCAATAAGATATCCATAATACAATATTAATCGTAGGTAAAATACTTATGATAAAACCCAGCCTCAATAGTTTCCTTTATTGCATATGTTTGCTCCTAATCAATAAAAAGGATACCATGATCCTTTCTTCCAAATGAATATCAATACAATGTGTAGAACACCTAGTTCATACGACTTTACCATGGATTTCTCAATTAATCCACATAACAATTTCCACAATTGATTTACTGTACTTATACAATCCATACTAGATTTTGCATAAGAACCTTTCAATCAATTGATTTAACTAAAATCCTCATTTAATTAAGTCAATAATCTAACTTTCTATACAAACTAACTAATATCCCATACCTTTAATTAGTCCAATAATCCAAGTTCCATTTACTAAATTAACTAAATTCCCATACCTTTAGTTAATCTAATAATCCACTTTCCATTCACCAAACTAATTAAAGTCCCATAACTTTAGTTAATATAATAACCCAATTTCCATTTACTATACTAACTAAAGTTCCATATCTTTGGTTAATCTAATAATCCAATTTAATCTATAACTTTTTCAATATAATTGCACTAACCTATTTAGCATAATCCTTAACCTTCCTTTCATTACAAACTACACTAACATCTTAGCATATTCCATAACTTCTTTTTCATTACAAACTACATTAAAATCTTAGCATAATTCATAATATCTCTTTTCATTACCAAATACACTAACATCTTACCATAATCCATAACTTCTCTTTCATTACAAACTATACTAAAATTTCTCTTTTCATTACAAACTACAGTAACATATTAGCATAATCCATAATTTCTCCTTCATTACAAACTACACTAACATCTTAGCATAATTCATAAATTCTCTAAAATTATAAACTACACTAACATCTTAGCACAATTCACAACTTCTCTTTTCATTACATAATACACTAACATCTTAGCATAATCCATAACTTCTCTTTCGTAATCCATAACTTCTATTTTCATTACACACTACACTAACATATTAGCATAATACATAACTTATCCTTCATTACAAACTACACTAACATCTTAGCATAATTCATAACTTCTCTTTCATTACAAATTACACTAACATATTAGCACAATTCACAACTTCTCTTTTCATTACATAATACACTAACATCTTAGCATAATCCATAACTTCTCTTTCGTAATCCATAACTTTTATTTTCATTACAAACTACACTAACAACTTAGCATAATCCATAACTTCTATTTCATTACAAAGTACACTAACATCTTAGCATAATCCATAACTTCTCTTTCATTACAAACTACACTAACATATTAGCATAATTCATAACTTCTCTTTCATTAAAAAACTTCACTAACATCTTAGCATAATCCATAACTTCTCTTTCATTACAAACTACACTAATATCTTAGCATAATTCATAACATCTCTTTTTATTACAAACACACTTACATCTTAGCATAATTTATATCTTCTCCATACAAACTATGCCATCTAACTATAACATAATCCCCAATTTATCATATAAACTATGCTATTTCATATTTATTCTCTAGATGCTAAACCATTATAACGTCAATATATTTTTTAGAATCCAAAACATTATACCATCAGTATATTTTCTATATGCTAAACCAGTTTAACATAAATATATCTTCTATATTCTAAACCATTATAACATCAATATATTTTGTAGATGCTAAACTATTATAACATGAATATATTTTCTAGATGCTAACCAATTATAACATCAATATATTTATTAGATGCTAAATTATTATAACATCAATATATTTTATATATGCTAAACCATTATAACACCAATATATTTCCTAGATGCTAAACCATTACAACATCAATATATTTTCTAGATGCTAAACCATTATAACATCAATATACTTTCTAGATGATAAACCATTATAAAATCAATATATTTTCTAGATGCTAAACTATTATAACATCAATATATTTTCTAGATGCTAAACCATTATAACATCAATATATTTCCTAGATGCTAAACCATTATAACATCAATATATTTTCTACATGCTAAAACATAACATCAATATATTTCCTAGATGCTAAACCATTATAAAATCAATATATTTTCTAGATGCTAAACCATTATAACATCAATATATTTTCTATATGCTAAACCATTATAACATCAATATATTTTCTAGATGTTAAACCATCAATATATTTTCTAGGTGCGTTCAAATATAAACCAATAATGAAACATAATTCCATTAGTTTCCTTAATCTATATTTAACATAAACCATCCTTCCAACATAGGCCATGTTATTTGCATTCTAACATAATCCATGAGTATTCAATATAACTATGTTATTCACATAATAACATAATCCACCATTTTGCAATATAAACTATGTTTCCATTAATTAAACACAATCTAATTTTATTTGATATAAACTATGTTAAACCAACTTATAACATAATCTATAACATTGCAATACAACTATGTTGAATCCCTTTTACAACATAATCAATGGATTCCAAATATAATCTATGTTAAATTCCTTTATAACATAATCAATGGTTCCAAGTATAATATATGTTATCCAAACTTACATCACATAATGAAATTTGCTTTCATTATAAACCTTATTCTGTATTCTTCAAATATAAATTACATAATGAAATCTACTTTTATTATAAATCCTTAATATATATTCTTCAAATATAAATTACACAATGATATATAATTTCATTATAAACCCCTAATATATATTCTTCAAATATAAATTACATAATGAAATCTACTTTCATTATAAACCCTTAATCTATATTCTTCAAATATAAATTACATAATGAAATCTACTTTCATTATAAACCCTTAATCTATATTCTTCAATATAAATTACATAATGAAATCTACTTTCATTATAAATACTTAATCTATATTCTTTCAATATAAATTACATAATGAAATCTACTTTCATTATAAATACTTAATCTATATTATTCCAATATAAATTACATAATTTAAACTATATCTCTTTCAATATATTTTATCTAATTTAAGCTATATCTCTTTCAACATAATTAATCGATTTAAACTATATCTATTTCAATATAATTTAACCTTCCCTTTAGCATAGTTCATTGTCCCATATACAAACTATTTTCTCTTTATTTACATTATTCAAATAACCTTTAATTTAATTAATGAAATGACCCAATTACTATTTATTTACATTAATTAAATAACCTTTTATTTAATTAATAAAATAAACCATTTGCATTTTCATTAAATAGAGCCCCATATCTCTAAATAATAAAATTATCATTTACTTTATTTTCACTAAATAATATAATATATAGTCATTAAGGTAAATCATGTTCTTTGCTCCATTAATCGGATAGCAAGGCATCAAATTTAAATAACTTCAATAACCCTTTGCTTTTACTAAACAACACATTAATTGGATAATGAAACAACCACTCTCTAAACTTAGAGCTACCTAAGAATCGTAACCTTAACATTCAGAGGAACTACCTAAAAACACAAGGTGCCCATGACTATGTCATTGTACGAGTTAAGAGGCAACACCATTGCAAAAGGTAGTACATTGCTATAGCAGAGATCCAAAAAGGGGAGGTGCTAGGACCTTAAGACCGAACCACCATATCATCCTATGGGTTTTATTATCTCACATGCTTAGGTTCCTTGCAAAGGTTTCTTGTGGTTAGGTTTAACACAACCGAGGGTAGAGAAGAGCAACGATGAAGCCATGTTGCCCGACCTTCAATTTGGGTGGCTTCAACCAAAAAAAACATACCAATACAATACCAAATATACCATCATGCAATTGACAAAGGGAGCATAATGTAAAGGAATACCCTATCAGGATCATAGCACAACACTACCAAACTGGATAAACCCATATAGTGTTTAGTTAGTAGTGCACTATTCACGATGCCAAATCTATCTAGAGCTATGACTAGGCAAGACATTGTTAGACTCAATGGGAGTTTAGAGACCATGAATCACTACCTTTTATGGGATTCTAAACCAAAATAAGGAAATGTTGACTGAGCCATAGTGATAACTAGCAAGTTTCAAGCTCATATCACAACGATGAAGTATCCCAACAAAAAAAAAGTGTTTTAAGAATTAAACCAACGAGGAGAAATTTCATTTAAACCAACTTGGTAAACCTATTAAAATACAAATTTTTGTGTCAATGGAATATATTTCATCCAAAAATTATCTTTCTCGGATTCACATCTGCCTCCTCTAGAATATGCATCCACTCCTTTCTTTTGACTCAGTGAATTCTTCTTTCTCTATATTTTGCATCGATTTCTAGAATAGCCAATCCTTGGTCTCTCTTACCTTATTATCCTGTTCCACCACCTATCCCAAAAGTATTTACTTCAATCAAAGCTCATTTGCTCGAATTAAAGGCTCCTTACCCTCATTTCAAGAAGCCATGCTACATAAATGTAAACCTGCCACCCTTATCTACGATGGTAAAGATATTTAAATTATTCTATTATAACTTTCAAACTTTAAAATTAAATCAAATCCTTACATTGATTTGAAATGAACATCAATTTAATAAATGTATTTTAAACATCCCTTTTATAATGCACATATCATTATAGATAGAAAACAATCCATAGAATCCTTTATATAAATAAACCTCTTTTATTTATAATATATAATAGTCTATATTATATTAGTCTATATTATAATTATATATATATATATATAGTATAAATAAAACTCTTTTATTCATAATATATAGTTCTCCTATTATAATCATAAATAAACCTCTTTTATTGATAATATATAATAGTCTATATTATAAATAAACCATCGTATTTACAATATTTATATTCTTCTACTATTATACATATATAATAGTCTTTAGGTTCAATTTTACACTTGCATAGTTGTTTATTTAAAACAATACTAAGGACAATTTATCATCCAATAATACTTATTTTTTCATGCCAAAAAACCTACCAGGGAGGGTCATGACATCCTACCCCGTTGGGATGAAACACTATCCTGGGTGTTTCTTACAAAAATGTTATTGCTACACAAAGTTAGATGATCAAGGCTAATGTCTATCTTCCATTCTATTGATTGTAAATGAGATTTATTCATCCCCTACAATATCAACATTATATTTTCTCTATAGGAGATGCAATCCCACTCATGAAGCAACAAAAGTAGTAACATTCCTTCTTAAAATCTATCCAGTAGGAGGATTTGTTCCTAATTTCCCACATATTTGTAGTTGCAAGGTAAGATAAATAAGGAAACATATCAATTTATACATAGTGCAACATCACAAATTACCAATTTTAGGTAAAAATACTCCCATACTTGAAGCATAAGAGTCCTTTATGCAAGCTAAAATGTTACTCTTCTCAAGATTTTCTTTATTTTTGGCTTGAAATTCACTGCAACTCTCACATTGAGGTCACATTCCCTCGACTTGTTCTAATAAATATAAGTAATTTTCAATCCAAACCACTATATGCCTCCATTTAAGGCTTGTAGATAAGCATAATTCTCTTGTATTCAACCCTCAAGGTCTACCCCCTAGATGGATATCCATACCCTTAAGATCATACTAACTCAAAATTTGGTATATTCTTTAGTAAAATTAGGGAGAGGACCCCATAATACCCTCTTAAAGTAGATTTCCTACCTACTCCTTTCCAAATAAGTAAGCTCAAATTCCAAGAATAGAACTCTATATCCACTCTTTCTTATCAAGTTTTATCAACTTAACCAAGAATAGTTTCTTCACTTGTGATGAGTCAACTTCAAAGTATCTATCTCGTCTTGTCTATGATATAGCTAAAGTTATTCATCCAAATTTCACTATGAACTAACTCTATCCATATACATCATCTTATTGACGAGACAACTAAAGTCATTCATCATTATTTTCCTGTGATAACCATGCTTACGTAAAACTACTAGATGTTTGTAAACTTATCTAGTTTAGGTTTCTAGAGAAGCATTTAATCCAAGTTATCTAATGTTACTACCTAAGGGACCCCATAATCCCTTAGGTTTCCTTCCATTCTATGAATCAACATCCTTTACCCAAACTTATTAAGGGTACACCTATTTCTATACCTCACACAAGTACCATCTGTGTAGGTATACTTTGTACTTTGCAAATAGCAATCAATACCTTATACAAGCAAGTCTATGGAGGTATACTATGCAATTTGCAAATAAGCTTATCCATCTCATTATTTATAATGAGCTAAACTTATCAATGTCATGCAAATAAGTCTATCAATCTCATCAATCTCGATGAGCTAAACTTATCAATATCATGCAAATAAGTCTATCAATCTCATCAATCTTGATGAGATAAACTTATCACCTTCAGTCAATTGAAGGTATACACGCATCTCCATATCCTACATATGCTAGTCTATGTAGGTATGCTACTTTTACTATGAGTTAAGCTATCAATATTGTTGTCACGACGAGCCATCTTAACTCAAATATAGTCTTCCATTTCATTAATAGATAAGGTTATGCTTGCATTATTCAAGATGCTATACCAAATTAGATTTTCCTTTTATAGGATATTTCCTTAAGAATTTTTTTTAGCTAATATTTTATTTCTTCTAGTCTGTGACACCTAGATACCATCTAGGGAAGCTTAGTCCTATGACTATGTGCTCATATTTCAAAGTATTTGATAACTCAAGGTCTTCTTAACTTTATCTTAAATAATAAAATGCTTAAATAGGAAGATACCTATACCTTAGCACATCCATAGGGAACCTTTATTCCATAACCCCCTATAGTTCCTTCCAACAAGCATCTTGTCCTACACCTTACTGCTCTGATACCATATATAACAAATCCAAATTTCTAACTAAGGGGGTTGCATAAAAAAAATTGACATTAAATACTAAAATGCACTTAAAAAACATAATATTTATCTACTTAAAACAAGAAATAATATCTACTAAACATATATTCAAAAAAACATAAGAATTAATAAGCAATAGATACATTCTAAGTAAATATAGAAAACCACAATAAAGAGATGTATTAAAACAAGATCAAGAAGATCACCATAACTCAGTATTTATCCTATGGAAAACCCTTACGGGAAAACCCAGCCTTGACGGGGACCGAGGGATTCACACAGTCAGAATATTCATGCTTTTTTTTAAATCTTCGGAAAATTATACACACATCAAAATAAAACATCCCGCAGGCTTTACAATGACCAAGCTCGGCTTCGGTCTCTCTAACTGTACTCCTTTCCGTTCTCCGGTCCACCATCCCCACTAATACAAAAATCCGAGTTTTTATCGAGGCCTCAACCCTCTAGGCAATTAATGCCCCCACCTAACAAAATTTCAAATTCGTTTTCCCCCCGATCGAGATTTCAAATTTTGTCTGCCATAAATGGGCAACTGCCCGATCTGCACTACTGTCTCATCCCATACTGTCTATGGTCTGCAACTGTCACTTTGTCAGAATACGTCCCTACGATGGTTATTCTTGTTTAATACACGTGGTTGTCATCTTCATTTTAAGATACGTGGCCTTCATATTTGTTTTGATACACATAGCTGACCGCGTGTTTAATTCGGCTTTACCTTCTTCTTGTCGCACAATCTTCAATACACGTGCCCCTCACAACTGTCTTAATACATGTGGCTATCCATGTGTCAATTTTGGCCTTGCCTGGCCATCTGCTTTTAAACTTTGCCCTGTCTTCTTATTGGCCGTGATATTGTGATAGGTCACGATATCGCGATCAAAAGCGCCTTCCCCTGCCGAAACGCTTTCAGGCTCGTGATTTCGTGACATGTCATGAAATCATGACATGTCATGATTTCGCGACCCCCACTTGCCTTTGACTTGCCGTCGCTCTCCAAGGTCACGATTTCGCGACCCCAACCTGCCTTTGACTTGCCGTCGCTCTCTAGAGTCGCGATTTCATGACATGTCATGAAATCGTGACATGTCATGATTTCGCTACCCCCACCTGCCTTTGACTTGCCATCGCTTTTGGGGTTGCGATTTCATGACCCCCTCCCTCAACCTTTGCCTCCAAATGGTGTCGTGATATCGCGACAAAACTGCCGCTTCACTCTGCACTCCAAATGGTGTCACGATATCGCGACGGACCTCTGCCTTGCCTTTTGCCTTGCTTTCCTCAATTGCAAAATACTTAGAAAAGTTTTGTCTGACGCAAGATTTTTCTGTTACCGTCGGATGCTCCTGCATCAGACACCCGGGGTAAATAGAGAAGTGATCTTCACTTCGGTGTTGTCCGGTCACCGCCTTCGGCAACACCTCCTGACATTCATCTACCTCTGCAACCTGCTCAAATCCCGTCTCCTGGCAAAATTTTTTTTGCCCTCTACCAAAAAAATTCTGGCATTGCTGCACACCTTCTCATCCACTGTCTATAAGGGCTTTAGCTTGTGCCGCACTCCATATTTTTCCAAGGAGTACGTATTTGCATGACCATCATGCACTACACTCCGATCAAACTGCCATGGCATTCCTAACAAAGAAATGGCAAGCATCCATGGGGAAAACATCACACAGGACCTCATCCTGGTACTTCCCAATATTGAACGTGACTAAACACTGTTCACGGACCCATGCTCTATGGTCCTTCCGCAACCACGTAATTCGGTATGGATGCGGGTGTCTCCTCCTTTCCAGCTGCAACTTAGCAACCATCTCCTCGAAAACTAAGTTGTCTGTACTCCCATTGTCTATAATAACATTACAAACTTTGCCTGCACTTTTGCACCGTGTGCAAAATAGGCTTCTCCTCTGATCTGGTTTGTCTTCCTCAATCTGCATGGTTCTCCTCACAATCATTGCTTCTCCTTTCTCAGCTTCTTCAGAATGTTCTGATTCAGCATCTTTCGCTGCCACAACAACTCTGGCAGGACCCACTTGTTTCTTGTTCACTCTCTCGGGGTGCTGGGGACACTCATATGCCCGATGCCCCTCTTCTCCATAGTGGAAACATGTTCCCCGAAACACTCCCCTTCCATACCCGCGTCCAGATCTACCTCTTCCTCTTGGGTAGCCATTGTTCTAAACTTGCGGTTTGGGTTCTTCATCTTCTTTCTGATTCCGGCTGCTGCTAACCTCTTCTTTCTTCTCTTCCTTTCCTTCCTCTTTTCTTCCACTAGTCTTTCCTCCGGGCCCTCTTCCTTTTTGCTTGCTCTCAAACCTTCTATTCAGTTTTTCTTCAACCTTCAGAGAAAACTGGTAAGCATCTTCAATGGTGCTCATCCACACTAAGCTTAACTCTTCCTGGACACTGGGTCTCAACCCATTAATATAACGGGCCACCTTTTCCTTGCTTGCTTCTAAATGATCGGTTCTGATGGAGATTTTATAAAATTCCTCCGTATATTCTTGGACAGTTTTATTCATCTATCTTAAACCCTACATTTTTCTTAGCAGATCCAACTCATAATCTGTCGGAATAAACTCTCTTTAATTTTTCAACCATTCTGACCCATCTGGTTATCCGTTCTTTTCCTCTTCTATTCTGTTCCAGCTGTACTCCCTTCCACCATATGCTGGCATGACCTTTTAATTTGGTTTTGGCAAATCTGACCCGCTCGGGATCTTCAACTTCTTCATACTCGAAGTATTCTTCCAGGTCATTTATCCAATCAATCAATTCCTCCGGATTCAAGTTCCCGAAATACGTGGAAACTTCTATCTTCGGCCTCTTCTCGATCTGGGATATGGCTTTATACAGTCTGGCTTGTGCCGGATCTATAGATTCTTCTTCTTCTTCTTCAAACTGGTTTTCTTCTTCATCTACTTCATCTTCACTGTCTGCATCTCTTCTTGGTTCATATCCTCTGTGCAGTTCTTCTTGCAAGGCCTGAAATTGCCACTGTAAAGCTTGGAAATCTGCTGCCATGCCTCTCCCACCAATGGGATTTCTTCTCGGAGGCATATTCTCACTCTCTCATGAGCCTTTCCACAAATCCTGGTGTGACTACCTCACGTTCGGTGATCTGTCACACACTCAGGAACTTCCTGCTCTGATACCACTGACGGGGATCGAGGGATTCACACAGTCATAATATTCATGCTTTTTTTTAAATCTTCGGAAAATTATACACACATCAAAATAAAATAGCCCACAGGCTTTACAATGACCAAGCTCGGCTTCGGTCTCTCTAACTGTACTCCTTCCCGTTCTCCGGTCCACCATCCCCACTAATACAAAAATTCAAGTTTTTATCGAGGCCTCAACCCTCTAGGCAATTAATTCCCCCACCTAACAAAATTTCAAATTCATTTTCCCCCCGATCGAGATTTCAAATTTTTTCTACCATAAATGGGCAACTGCTCGATCTGCACTGTTGTCTCATCCCATACTGTCTATGGTCTGCAACTGTCACTTTGTCAGAATACATCCCTGCGATGGTTATTCCTGTTTAATACACGTGGCTGTCATCTTCATTTTAAGATACGTGGCCTTCATATTTGTTTTGATACACATAGCTGACCACGTGTTTAATTCGGCTTTACCTTCTTCTTGATGCACAATATTCAATACACGTGCCCCTCACAACTGTCTTAATACACGTGGCTGTCCACGTGTCAATTTTGACCTTGCTTGGTCGTCCATTTTTAAACTTTGCCCTGTCTTCTTATTGGCCACGATATCGCGACAGGTCACGAAATCGTGAAATGTCACGATATCGCGACCAAAAGTGCCTTCCCCTGCCGAAACGCTTTCGAGGTCACAATTTCGTGATATGTCATGAAATTGTGACATCGTGACATGTCACGATTTTGTGACCCCCACCTGCCTTTGACTTGCCGTCGCTCTCCAGGGTCACGAAATCGTGACATGTCATGATTTCGCAACCCCCACCTGCCTTTGACTTGCCGCCGCTCTCCAGGGTCACGATTTCGTGACCCCCACCTGCCTTTGACTTGTCGCCGCTTTCGGGGTCATGATTTCGTGACCCCCTCCCTCAACCTTTGCCTCCAAATGGTGTCGCGATATCGCGACAAAACTGCCGCTTCACTCTGCACTCCAAATGGTGTCGCGATATCGTGACGTCGTGATATCGCGACGGACCTCTGCCTTGCCTTTTGCCTTGCTTTCCTCAATTGCAAAATACTTAGAAAATTTTTGTCTGACGCAATATTTTTTTGTTACCACCGGATGCTCCTGCATCAAGCCTCAACCATTTTATTTATTGCATAAGTTTGGTCTTAATCAATACAAGGGATCCCATGATCCTTTCTCCCAAACATATGTCAATACAATGCATAGAACACATAGTTCATATGACTTTACCATGGATTGCTCAATTAATCCACATAACAATTTCCATAATTGCTTTATTGTACTTATACAAATTTGTACTAGATTTTTTATATGAATCTTTCCATCCATCGATTTAACTAAAGTCATCATTTTTAACTAAATTAATAATCTATAACGTCCCCTTTTTCTAGGCAGTCAGTGTGCATAATAGTTTAGCCTACTCACGGGTTCCCGTAGGCTAGGGCAGATTGCAAGGGAGCCTAACTAGAGTTTTGGGAGTAGATAATTGAGCAAAATGGGTATTCGAATCCACTCTCAGATGTTGAATCGGATGGATAGAGCCTTGACTTACTATTTTTAGTAAGTTAGTTTTTAGGGTTTCAAGAAAAATGGATGGTGCAGTGATATTCTTCATCGAAATGGGTGTCCGTATTTATCCTCAGTTTGTGGATTGGATAATCAGAAGGCCAAGTTTTTAATGTGCGAAGGTTTAATTATATAAAGTAAAATTATTTAAATACTTTATATAGTTTAAAACCTTATTTTATAAAAAGGGGACGTGGGACTAAAAAAAGAGTTATGTTTCATGATTTATCCCACATTGAGCATGCAAAAGGAGTTTGTTGTGGAGAAGTCTATTTATTTGGTGGCTTGGTCTCATTTCGTGATATTCTAGATTTTAGTTATTTCCTTTAGAGTTTGAGGCCAGTGGCTGAGACTTCTTCTTTGAATGGACAGAAACCCCAACGGTGGCTGAGGATGAAACCCCTCAGATTTTTGGAGCTGGATGAAACCCCAGTTCTCTGTTGGTGAATTCACATAGGATTCACACTTGGAGATTCATCAGTCTTCAGAGGTATCTTTCCATGTTTGTTGATTTAGTATATTTCAAGGGTTTGCAGACATAGTGTGAAAAGATTATATTTTTAAAATATTGTAATCTGAACCCCATTTTGAAAGAAATTTGAAAAAAATTGTTAGTTATTTTTTGTTTCCTGGAGTTGTATTTTTTGATTTTAAGAAACAGTATCGTGTCCCAAATATTAAAAATATCAGAACATGGGGGAAACTACAGTGGTATCAGAGCTGGTTTTTCTTGCTATCCTGTTTAGGGTTTGATGAAAATTTTAGAAATGATTTCAATATTGTGAGAAAAAAAAAATTGTAGTGGCCGTGAGTATTTTTCAGACTTGGAAGTTAGGGTTTGGTTGCCATTTCAAATCCAGGGTTTCCAGTTTTTGGGTATTGGTGATTTGAATACCCATTTGGTTTATTTGGGCTTTAAGAGTTTTGGGTATTGTTAATTCAGATCTCAGCTTATTTTGCCAGCTTGTGGAAGCCTAAGTAAATTTTAGATTCATGGAGTCTTATAATAATTGGTCTAGGAGACAACGTGATTGGGATAGGACTCAGAGTGAGATACAAAAATCCATCAGTCAATTAACTGCAATGATGCAAATTTCTCTATCTACAATTCTTCCTAAGGTAAAGGTTGAGCCTACAGTCATTGAATTATTTGATCAGTTCCAGAAAGAGTGGAGGGCTCATGATGATGATTTTCGTGCCCTTATGTCTAATGAAGATTATATTGATATGCATATGAGGCAACAACCCAATGGAAATGAAAAAATGAACCTTCTTGAGAAGATCAAAAATTTGAAACACAATAAAGAGCCTGCTGTCCCAAAAAAGTTGGAGAAGCCAGTTGATAGTGACGTAGATTCCCAATCAACTCATGATGATATTCACCCATCACATTTTAATGGTGATAGTTCAGAAGAACTTGGGTTGGCTATTCACATTGAACCCATTATGATGCATGCACTGGATAGCTATATCTTCTTCAGAGATTTGTAGAGTGAGCGAAATATGGAATCAGTTATGCATGATACACATGATGGTGTTGTTACAGGTTACATGGCAGCCCCTCTTGATGAAGACAGGCATGATTTTTTAGATCATAACATAGTTGAGGTTGTTGATTTTAAATCAACTTATGATGATATTTCATCTCACTAGGATAGCCATGAAAATTCAATGCATGATGAGTCTAGTGTTGAATTTACAAAATTTGAAGGTAGCCTTATAAACTATGAAGTCAGACTTCATGAGCAATCTTGCAGACAGAGATCACTATGCCAAGCTTCTTGAAGAGACCCCTAGTGCATACAGGAGCAAAGAAGAAGAAGTTAGTGAGCTAACTGAAGAGCTTGAGAATACTAGAAGCTCTTTGTTGAAGGCTCGTCTTTCATTGCATGAGACAGAGTTGAGACTCAATTTCGTTTTAGAATCCACTAAACAACTGAATCAGGAGAGATCCAGGGAGATTGGGCGGATTGTTGTCGAACTAGATTGCATTCAGGAGGACTATAACTTAACACATTGTCCCATGAGATTATATTACACAATTTTGGATCAGTGGATTGGCTGTGATAAGCATGAGAGTGATAATAATTTCTCATGGACTGAAAATCTGCTATATGAGGTGGATCATAATACATCTTTTGATAATCCTCTTTTTGAGATGAAGAGTGTTGATTCTTTTCCTGTGATAGATCATGAGGATACATTGTTTGAGATAGGGTGTCTATTTTGACATGAGTCTAAGAGTGATTTCATGAGCATTTTCTAGCCTAATCAGGATGATTGAGGAATGAGTTCTCTTACCCAATATCGTATGCTTGCATTGATGAGAATCGAGGGCGATGGTAGGAGCATTATATGGGCGATAGTTGATCATGGGTATGAGAGATATGCTGCTATTCGCTTTTTGGGCAGTCGTATCATTTACTTGATGGAGGTTGGTCAGCATTTTGGTTGGCATTATATGGAGTATCCTACTTATTTGAACACCATGTTCTCTCAGGGGGTCAGTTTAATCAATGAGCATGTAGGCCTGGTTGAGTCACCTATGCATAACATGTTTCTTGGCACAGAGTTCACTCATTATGGGAGATATTTCATCATGCTATTGCAGTTGAGACTTCAACAGTTTAACCATGTCAGAGGTACAGTGATGATCAGAGTAGCACAACGTCGACGTGGTAGTTACTTTATGAGATTGTTATGGGATCCAAGGATTTGATGGATTTGAGGACAAGCAATATTTGGGAAGGGCGGACTGTAATGTCCCCTTTTTCTAGGTAGTCAGTGTGCATAACAGTTTAGCATACTCACGGGTTCCCGTAGGCTAGGGCAGATTGCAAGGGAGCCTAACTAGAGTTTTGGGAGCAGATAATTGAGCAAAATGGGTATTCGAATCCACTCTCAGATGTTGAATCGGATGGATAGAGCCTTGAATTACTATTTTTAGTAAGTTAGTTTTTAGGGTTTCAAGAAAAATGGATGGTGCAGTGATATTCTTCACTAAAATGGGTGTCCGTATCTATCCTTAGTTTGCGGATTGGATAATCAGAAGGCCAAGTTTTTAATGTGTGAAGGTTTAATTATATAAAGTAAAATTATTTAAATACTTTATATAGTTTAAAACCTTATTTTATAAAAATGGGACGTGGGACTTAAAAAAGAGTTATGTTTCATGATTTATCCCACATTGAGCATGCAAAAGGAGTTTGTTGTGGAGAAGTCTATTTATTTTGTGGCTTGGTCTCATTTCGTGATATTCTAGATTTTAATTATTTCCTCTATATTTTGAGGCCAGTGGCTGAGACTTCTTCTTCGAAGGGACAAAAACCCCAACGGTGGCTGAGGACGAAACCCCAGTTCTCTGTTCATGAATTCACATAGGATTCACACTTGGAGCTTCATCAGTCTTCAAAGGTATCTTTCCATGTTTGCTGATTTAGTATATTTCAAGGGTTTGCAGACATAGTGTGGAAAGATTATATTTTTAAAATATTGTAATTTGAACCCCATTTTGAAAGAAATTTGAAAAAAATTGCTAGTTATTTCTTGTTTCTTGGAGTTGTATTTTTTGATTTTAAGAAACAGTATAGTGTCCCAAATATTAAAAATATCAGAACATGGGGGACACTACATAATCTAACTTTTTATACAGACTAACTAAAGTCCCATACCTTTAGTTAATCTAATAATCCACTTTCCATTCACTAAACTAACTAAAGTCCCATACCTTTAGTTAATATAATAACCCAATTTTTATTTACTGAACTAACTAAAGTACCACATCTTTAGTTAATCTAATAATCCAATTTAATCTATAACTTTTTTAATATTACAATACTAACTTACTTAGCATAATCCTTAACCTTCATTTCATTACAAAATACACTAACATCTTAGCATAATTTATAAATTCTCTTTTCATTACAAACTACACTAACATCTTAGCATAATCCATAACTTCTCCTTCATTACAAACTACACTAACATCTTAGCATAATTCATAACTTCTCTTTCATTACAAACTACAATAACATCTTAGCATAATTCATAGCTTCTTTTTTATTACAAACTACACTAACATCTTAGCATAATTCATAACTTATCTTTTCATTACAAACTACACTAACGTCTTAACATAATCCATAACTTATATTTCATTATAAACTACACTAACATCATAGCATAATTCATAATTTCTCTTTAATTTCAAAATACACTAACATCTTAGCATAATCCATAACTTCTCTTTCATTACAAACTACACTAACATGTTAGCATAATTCATAATTTCTCTTTTCATTATAAACTACATTAACATCTTAGCATAATTCATATCTTCTCCATTCAAACAATGTCATCTAACTATAACATAATCCTTAATTGGTCATATAAACTATGTTATTTCATATTTATATTCTCTAGATACTAAACCATTATAACATTAATATATTTTCTAGAATCTAAACAATTATAACATCAATATATCTTCTATATGCTAAACCATTATAACATCAATAAATTTTCTACATGCTAAACCATTATAACATCAATATATTTTCTAGATGCTAAACCATTATAACATCAATATATTTTCTATATGCTAAACCATTATAACATCAATATATTTTCTAGATACTAAACCATTATAACATCAATATATTTTCTAGATGCTAAACCATTATAATATCAATATATTTTCTAGATGTTAAACCATCAATATATTTTCTAAGTGTTTTCAAATATAAACCAATAATGAAACATTCTTCTATTAGTTTTCTTAATCTATATTTAACATGAACCATCCTTCCAACATAAACCATGCTATTTGCATTCTAACATAATCCACGAGTATTCAATATAACTATGTTATTCACCTAATAATATAATCCATCATTTTGCAATATAAACTATGTTTCCATCAATTGAACATAATCTACTTTTATTTGATATAAACTATGTTAAACCAACTTATAACATAATCTATCACATTGCAATACAACTATATTGAATCCTTTTTACAACATAGTCAATTAATACCAAATATAATCTATGTTAAATTCCTTTATAATGTAATCAATGGTTTCAAATATAATCTATGTTATTCAAACATACATCACATAATGAAATATGCTTTCATTATAAACCTTAGTATATATTCTTTAAATATAAATTACATAATGAAATCTACTTTCATTACAACTCCTTAATCTATATTATTCAAATATAAAATACATAATGAAATCTACTTACATTATAAACCCTTAATCTATATTCTTCAAATATAAATTACATAATAAAATCTACTTTCATTATAAACCTTTAATCTATATTCTTCAATTTATAAATTACATAATGAAATCCATTTCCATTATAAATCCTTAATCTATAATATTTCAATATAAATTACATAATAAAATCTACTTTCATTATAAATCCTTAATATATATTCTTCCAATATAAATTACATAATTTAAACTATATCACTTTTAATGCAATTTATCTAATTTAATCTATATCTCTTTCAACATAAATTAATCAATTTAAACTATATCTCTTTCAATATAACTTAACCTTCCCTTTAGCATAGTTCATTGTCCCATATACAAACTATTTTATCTTTATTTACATTAATTAAATAACCTTTAATTTAATTGATGAAATGACCCAATTACTCTTCATTTATATTATTTAAATAACCTTTTATTTAATTAATAAAATAAACCATTTGCATTTTCATTAAATAGAGATCCATATCTCTAAATAACAAAAATAATCATTTACTTTATTTGAACTAAATAAAACAATATGATATTTAGTCATCAAGGTAAACCAAGTTCTTTGCTCCATTAATCGAATACCAAGGCATCAAGTTTAAACAACTTATATAACATTTTGCTTTTACTAAACAACACATTAATTGAATAACGAAACAACCACTCTCTAAAATTAGAGCTACCTAAGACTCATAACCCTAAAATTAAGAGGATCTACCTAAAAACATAGGGCACCCATGACTATATCATTCTATAAGTTCAGAGGTGACACCACTACACAAGATAGTATGTTGCTAAAGTAGAGATATAAAAAGGGAGGTGCTAGGACTTTAAGACCCAATCACCCTCTCATCTTATAGGTTTTCTTCTTTCACACATTTGGTTTCCTTGAATGGTAGAGAACAAAACTAACATAGAACAGAGGACAAAGAAAACAAGAGCCAAATTTCTCATTCAATAGCTTCAGAAGAATTTATAGAAAATATACAGGCAATCTACCGTTTTCCAACCCCCCTCATTATCTTTTATAGGTTTTTATCGAGGCCCCGACCCTCTGCGTTTTCAAAATTTCCACGATCTACAACTACCACCTAGCTCAATATTGGAAAGTTGCATTGATGGGACTTTGGGTGAGGTGCGCGACTGGCCGCCATAACCATCGAAATATTCTTCTGGAACTGCTACTTCATTGTTAGTTGCCATAAATGCTTCTCTAGATATAATGCAGGAGTGGTCGACATGCTTGCTGGAATATTCCTTTCATATTGATGCTTCATTTTCTCATGCATGAGTGTCCAACCTGTTCAGTGGGGTCTTCTTCTGAGACTGTTGCTTCACTATTGCTAGCTTGTTGTGCATGAAGGAATGCATTTATGAAAGCCTGGAGTGCGTGTTTTTCTTTTAGTCGTGATATCGCGACATGTCGTGATATCATGACAATTCTCCTCTGTGCTTTCTCTCTCCTACTCCGGTCACGATATCATGACATGTCATGATATCGTGACATTCTTTCCTTCATGCCTTCTTGCTTTTGCCTTGGTCATGATATTGTGACATGTCGCGATATCGCAACGTATTTCCATCGCATCCTCGTTCTTCTACTTTGGTTGCGATATCACGACATGTCGTGATATCACGACATTTCTCTATCACACCTTCGTTCTTTAACTTCGATCGTGATATCACAACATGTCATGATATCATGATGTTTCTCCATCATGCCTCCGTTCTTCAGCCTCGATTGCGATTTCATGATATTACGTCCTCCATGCCTTCTGCTCTCGGCTTTGGTCATGATTTCGTGACATGTCGTGAAATCGTGACATGTCATGATTTCATGACATTCTGTCCTTCATGCCTTCTGCTCCCTGCTTTGGTCATGATTTCGTGACATTCTGTCCTCCACGCATTCTGCTCCCTGCTTTGGTCATGATTTCATGACATGTCACAAAATCATGACATGTCGCGATTTCATGACATTCTGTCTACCGCATCTTCTCTCTCCTATTTTGGTCGCGATATCACGACACTTTTTCTGTCATGATATCGTGGCACATATTTTTCTTTGCAAAACACTTAAAAAAATCTGGTTGATGCAAGATTGCTTTGCTTCCATTGGATGCTCCTACATCAGACACCCGGGGTGGATTGAGAAGTGATCCTCACTTTTGATCTGTTAGAGGAAGACCCAGGCGGTCAACCTCTATTTTTGACAACCAAGTTGCATCTTCTATAGGTCTGCCCTTCCACTTGATCAAATATTCAGAATACTATTTGTTCTTGGTGCTTCTGCCTTCACGAGTGTCTAATATTTCCTCGATCTCGTCTGTGGTTGGGGTAGATGCTGGAATTCTCCACAACTCTGTACTTGGTGCCTTTGTATTGTCTCCCTCATGGTATTCCACTAAATCTAAAATGTTAAAAATAGGCGAAATGTCAAGCCCACTTGGCAATTCCACTTCATATGCATTGCCTGAATCCCGTTTTTCCATTATTCTGCATGGTCCAAACTTCTTCATCTTTAGCTTGTTATAGGTTTTGGCAGGAAATATTTCTTTTCTGAGATGGACCATGACTTCATCTCCCACTTCGAACTCTTTGAACCGCCACTTCTGGTCTGCCCTTGTCTTATATTGAGTATTCATTTTTGTGATTTGTTTCTTCACTTCTTCATGCAGGATTTTCATATGTTCCGCAAATTCCTCAGCCTCGGCACTGCACTTTTCCCCTTTATCCAATTTTCTCAGCTCAAAAACATTTCTTGGGCTGTTTCCATATATGACCTAGAATGGAGATTTGTTTGTACTCTTGTTGATAGAATTGTTGTATGCAAATTTTGCCTGTGGAAAAACCAAATCCCATCCCTTTGGCTTATCCCCTATCAAGCATCTCAATAGATTACCCAGACTTCTATTTACCACCTCTGTCTATCCATTAGTCTGTGGGTGGTATGCAAAACTAAATTTCAAGTCTGTCTTCAACTTCTTCGACAAGGTTCTCCAGAAATACCCAACAAACTTGGTATCTCTGTCAGAGACGATGCTTTTTGGTAGACCGTGAAGTCATACTACCTCTTTGAAAAATAACCTTGCAATGTGAACCGCGTCACTTGTTTTTTGGCAGGGAATAAAATGTGCCATCTTGGAGAATCTATCAACCACCACAAATACGAAGTCATTTCCCCTCTGCGTTCTCGGAAATCCAAGAATGAAATCCATGCTGACGTCCTCCCATGGCCTCTCAGGTATAGGTAACGGCTGATACAACCCAGTGTTCTACCTCATGCCTTTTGCCATCTGGCATATTCTACAACTTTGCACAAACCTTTTCACATCTTGTTGTAGTTGTGGCCAATAGTAGTTCTCACTCACCGGGGAAATGGTCTTATCTCGATCAAAGTGTTCAACCAGTCCTCTGCTGTGTTTCTCCTTGGCTAGGTTTTCCCGCATGGAACTCCTTGGAATGCATAATTGACTTCCTCTAAACAACAATCCATATTGGATTAGAAAATTCCAACAACTTTGTCCTGTCCAAATTAATAGGTGCCAAGCAAGCCCTCCAAGCTTCTACAAAATCAGGATCTTCAGGGTACAAACCCTTCAGTTCTTCAAATCCTACCACTTCCACCATCATTTCTATCAACAAATTTTGCCTTCTACTTAAGGCATCTGCAACTCTGTTTGAATTTCTACTTCTGTGCTTCAAAACAAAGGTATAACTTTGGAGAAACTCAACCCACTTCAAGTGTCTCTAATTCAGCTTCACTTGGCTATTAATATATTGTAAGGCCTGATGATCAGTAAATAGAACAAACTCTTTTGGCAACAAATAATGCCTCCACTTCTTTAGAGCTTGAACTATAGCATAAAAATCTTGATCATAAACTAAATACTTCTTCCTAGCATCATTGAGTTTCTCACTAAAGTAAGCCACAGGTCTGCCTTCCTGACTTAGTATAGCTCCTATGGCACTACCACTGGCATCACAATCTACCTGAAATACCTTGTTAAAGTCTAGAAGTGCTAAAATAGGTTGCTCTGTGACCTTCTTCTTCAACATATCAAAGCTCCTATCTGCTCCTAAGGTCCACTTAAATTATTTCTTATCCCCTCTCATTGTTTCTGTAAGTGGTGCACAAATGCTGCTGAAATTTCTAATGAATTTTTTGTAAAATCTTGGTAGGCCATGAAATGATATTACCTCAGTTGTGCTTCTCGGAGTAGGCCATTCGATGATAGCTCTCACCTTTTTTGGGTCCATTTTTAGACCTTCTACTGAGATGAAAAATCCCAGGTACACTAACTCCTTTACAAAATTACACTTTTTTAGATTAATTAATAACTGCTCCTCTCGCAACTTCTCAAAAACCCTTCTGGTGTGCATCAGGTGCTCATCCAGGGTTCTGCTAAATATTAAAATGTCGTCTAAATAGACAATGACAAATTTTCCCAAAAATTCTTTCAGTACCTCGTTCATCAGTCGCATGAATGTGCTTGGTGCGTTGGTTAGTCCAAATGGCATGACCAACCACTCATACAAACCCTCTCTGGTCTTGAAGGCTGTTTTCCACTCATCTCCTTCTCTGACACGGATTTGATGGTAACCACTCTTGAGGTCAATCTTGGTGAAGTACTTGGCTCCACTCAAACAGTCCATGATGTCATCCATCCTTGGCAATGGAAATCTATATTTTATTATGATCTTGTTGATGGCTCAAGAGTCTGTACACATTCTCCACTCTCCATATTTCTTTGGCACTAGCACTGTAGGCACTGTGCATGGACTCAAGCTCTCTCGAATCAGTCCCTTCTTTAGCAACTCCTGGACCTGCCTGTTTAGCTCCTTAGTTTCTACAGGCGCCATTCTATGTGCAGCTTTATTGGGCAAGCTCGATCCTGGCACCAAATCTATATGGTGACTGATCATCCTTACTGGGGGTAAACCCTTAGACACATTATCAGATATAATATCTGGAAATTCCTCCAATAGATCTAAGACTTATGCTGGGGTATCTTAGTATTATTTCTCCTTAACTCTAGGAATTAATGCATAACACATATGTTCATGCTTCAAACCATCTAAAAAGTTTTTCTCTCGTCAACTAAGCAAATACTGGCACTACCACATACCTTTTCGTCCACCTCCTTCAGGGGTTTCATCTTATGGCGGAATCCATTCTTTGTTACAGAGTAGGTGTTGGTATGACCATCATGAACCGTGCACTTGTAAAACTTCCATGGCCTTCTCAATAGCAAATGGCAAGCATCCATGGGCAGGATGTCACACAAGACTTCATCATGGTAATTCCCAATATTGAATTTTACCAGGCATTGCTCACTGACCAAAGCCCTATGGTCCTTCTGTGACCATGCGATCCAATATGGATGCGGGTGTCTCTTCCTCTCTAGTTGTAGCTTTGTAACCATTCCTTCTAAAACTAGGTTATCTGTGCTACCATTGTTAATAATGATATTGCAAATCTTACCTGCGCATTTACACCTTGTACGAAATAAGCTTTTCCTCTGATCTGCATCCCCCTCCTCATTCAGTAGGACTCTCATTGTGATCAGTACTTCTCCTCTCTCTGCTTCTTCAGAGTGCTCAGATCCAACACCTTCTTCAGTGACCGTGGCTCTAGCATTACCTTCCAGCATCCTATTAGTCCTTTCTTGTTGCTATGGACACTCATATTGGTGATGTCCCTCTTCTCCACACTGGAAACAGGTTCCATAGAATCTTCCTCTTCCATGGCCATGTCCAGCTCTGCCCCTTCCCCTTCGGTAATCATTGTTTTGATTACGGGGGCGGTAGGTATTTTCTCCCCTTTGTTCCTGATTACTACTACCTTCTACATTCTTCTGAGAATCTTCATTTCATCTTCCACTAGTCCTTCCGCTGGTTCTTCCACCACGACCTCTTCCTCTTTGCTTGTTATCAAACCTCCTATTGAGATTTTCTTCAACTCTTAGGGAAAATTGGTATGCGTCCTCTATGGTGGTCATCCTGACCAGACTTAATTCTTCTTGAATACTTGCTCGTAACCCATTAATATAATAGGCTACTACCTTCTCCTTGTTGGCCTCTAAGTGGCCTGTTCTGATCATAAGTTTATGAAACTCCTCTGTGTATTATTTTACAGACTTACTTGATTGCCTCAAACCTTGCATTTTATTTAGCAGGTCTAACTTTTAATCACCAAGGATGTACTGCCTCTTCAACTTTTCTACCATTCGCTCCCATTTTTTTATTCTCTCTTTTCCTCTACTGTTTCGCTCCAGTTGTACTCCCTTTCACCATATGCTGGCATGACCTTTTAGTTTGGTCTTAGTGAATCTGACCCTATCTAGGTCCTCAACCTCCTCGTACTCAAAGTACTCTTCCAGATCGTTGATCCAGTCGATCAATTCCTTTGGATCAAGGTTCCCAGAATACATGGAAACCTCTATCTTCGGCCTCTTCCCAATCTGGGATATGGCTCTGTATAGTCTAGCTTGTGCAGGATCTACTGCTTCTTCTTCTTCCTTAGGCTAGCCCTCTTCTTCATCATCTTCCTCTTCACTACCTTCATCTCTTCTTGGCTCCAATCGTCTACGTAGCTCTTCTTGTAGGGCCTGAACTTGCCTCTGCAAGACTCGAACATCTTCTGCTGATGCTATGCCTCTCCCACCACCAGGGTTTCTTCTTGGAGGCATTCTGCTCACTCCTCTCACAAGCCCTTCCATAGATCCTGGTGCAAACTACCTCACTTTCGATGATCTGCTTGCACACTCAGGAACTTTCGGCTCTGATACCACTTGGTAGAGAACATAACTAACACAGAATAGAGGACAAAGAAAACAAGAGCCAAATTTCTCATTCAATAGCTTCAGAAGAATTTACAAAAAATATACGGGCAATCTACCGTTTGCCAGGCCCCCCTCATTACCTTTTCTAGATTTTTATTGAGGCATCGACCCTCTGTGTTTTCAAAATTTCCATGATCTACAACTGCCACCTGGCTCAATACTAGAAAGTTGCATTGATGGGACTCTGGGTGAGGTGCGCGACTGGCCACCATAACCATCGAAATATTCTTTTGAAACTACTGCTTCATTGTTAGTTGCCATAAATGTGTCTCTAGATATAGTGCGTGAGTGGCCGACATGCTTGCTAGAATCTTCCTCTGAGACTGATGCTTCATTTTCCCGTGCATGAGTTATCGACCTGTTCAATGGGATCTTCTTCTGAGATTGCTGCTTCACTACCGCTAGCTTGCCGTGCATGAAGGAATGCATTTATGAAAGCCTGGAGTGTGTGTTTTTCTTTTGGTCACGATATCATGACAATTCTCCTCTACACTTTCTCTCTCCTACTCCGATCATGATATCACGACATGTCATGATATCACAACATTCTTTCCTTCATGCCTTCCTACTTCTGCTTTGGTCATGATATCGTGACATGTGATATCACGACGTATTTCCATCGTGTCCCCGTTCTTCTGCTTTGGTCGTGATATCACGACGTGTCGCGATATCATGACGTTTCTCTATCGCACCTTTGTTCTTTAACTTCGGTCGTGATATCATGATATGTCATGATATCGTGATGTTTCTCCATCGTGCCTTCGTTCTTTAGCCTCGATCATGATTTCATGATATTTCGTCCTTCGTGCCTTCTGCTCTCAGCTTTGGTCATGATTTCATGACATTCTGTCCTCCGTGCCTTCTGCTCCCTACTTTGGTCGTGATTTCGTGACATTCTGTCCTCCATGCCTTCTGCTCCTTGCTTTGGTCATGATTTTGTGACATGTCACGAAATCATGACATGTCACGATTTTACAACATTCTATCCGCTGCATCTTCTCTCTCCTATTTTGGTTGCGATATCGCGACACTTTTTCTGTCGCGATATCGCGACACATATTTTTCTTTGCAAAACACTTAGAAAAATTTGGTTGATGCAATATTGCTCTGCTACCATCGGATGCTCCTGCATCATTGAAGAGGTTGCCCATAATTAGTTTTAACATATCCTAGGGTAGATGAAGCATGCTTTACCTCTTAACAACAATGTGATGTCCCTACAAGAGCAATGTTGAAGCCACGCTATCCAACCTTTAAGGTTGGTGGCTTCAACCAACAAAACCATATTGATGCACTCCTAAATCTATCATCGTGTGGTTGATGAAGGGAGAACAAATAAAACAAATACCCTATTGGGGTTGCAACACAACACTACCAGACTAGGTAAACCTATACAATGTTTAGTTAGCAATGCACTATTTGTGATGCCAACTCTATCTAGACCTATCACTAGCCAAGGAGTTGGTAGACTCAGTGGGAAGAAGACATTGAGTTAGAAGAAAGGAGTTGGATCACTACCTATTATGATATTTTAAACCAAAATAAGACAACATCAGCTAAGTCATAGGGATAACCAGTAAGTTTCATGCTCAGATGACAATGACAAAGCATCCCAAAAAAATGAAGTGTTCAAAGAATTAAACCAGCAAAGAGTAAGTCCATTTAAATCAACCTAGTAAACCTATAAAACTACACATTATCAGGATGAAGGGATCTCTTTCAACCAATGATTATATCTCCCGTATTCTTGTCTGCCTCATTATCTGGAATCCGCATCCACTCCTTTCTTCTAACTCAGCATCTTCTTCTTTCTCTATATTTTGCATTGATTTCTAAAATAGCCAACCCTTGGTCTCTCTTACCTTCTTATCCTCTTCCACAACCTATCCCAAAAGTCTTACCTTCAATTAAAACTCATCTACCCAAATCAAAGGCTCCTTATCCTCATGTTAGGAAGCCATGCTACATAAATGCAAACCTACCACCCTTATCTATGATGGCAGAGATATTTAAAATATTATATTATAAATTTCAAACTTTGAAACCAAATCAAATCCTTAAATTTATTTGAAAAGCGCATAAAATTAATAATTGTATTTTTAACATCCCTTTTATAATACACATATTATTGTAGATATAAAACAATCCATAGAATCCTTTATATAAATAAACCTCTTTTATTTATATAATAGTCTACATTGTAATTTTATGCACACACACACACACACACACACACACACACACACACACACACATATATATATATTATAAACATACCTCTTCTATTTACAACATATAATCCTCCTATTATAATTATAAATAAACCTCTTTTATTTATAATATATAATAGTCTATATTATAATTATATATATTATAAATAAACCTTTTTATTTATAATATATAGTTCTCCTATTATAATTATAAATAAACCTCTTTTATTTATAATATATAATAGTCTATATTATAAATAAACCATAGTATTTACCATATTTATATTCTTCTACTATTATACATATATAATAGTCTTTAGGTTCAATTTTACACTTGCATAGTTTTTTATTTACAACAAAACTAAGTACAATTTATCATTCAACAATAGTTAGTTTTTCTTGCCAAAAAGCCTACCGGGGAGGGTCATGACAGGGAGGTTCATGACAAAGATAGATGAATTGCTTTCAATATTTATTGGAGTATAGTGAAAGCATTGCTACTAAATTGTAACAACCCCTATTGTCACTACTCAACAACTCATAAATTATTATTTTTTAGCTTATCTTTGTCCACCTTTCGATAAGTTAGTATTATAATAATGATCTAAGAAAATATTACCCATGTAAGAAGTAAGTATTTTGATCCGCAATTGATTAATCAAGTAGAAGCACTAACTTCCTCAACTCTTTCTAAACTATTTGTAAATATGAGTACTAACTCCTATAATACCATCTTACCATCTCCAAGTGGTAGGTGAATAATAGAATACAATGGCTATATTCCTCCCATGTAAACACCAAATGGGAAGAGGTTATTGCAATGGTTATACCAAACATTTAGGAGAACAATCCCTCACCAAAGGAATTAATTTCTCCGTTTCTTCATACTACCAATAAAGGCTAGTATTAGGAGAGACTATTAATCTATTATTTCATATGATAAATTACATGTGATTTGGGTTAACTGTCTTAAGCATTATTATAAAAATTACTTAACATTAAGATATTGATAGTTTTGGTGGTGGTGGGTCTTGTTCCATGAGTATTGAATCTTTTGTTTGCTTCCATTGTTGTGTAGATTACTCATAAAATTTCCTTCTACACTAATGTACTCAATAAGATATGGAACTTAAGATAATCCAAAGAGCACAATACATTTTATACATAACATTGCCATGAAATAAACTAACATACATGTATTCTCTAATTTCAAAATCGAACATTAACTTTCATCTACAATATGCACTAAAATAAATACTTTCATTTGACCAATTTCCAAAATCATACATCATCTACCATCTATTTGAGGTGATTACATCATTTAAAATACTTCCTTACCGATATACAAAAATAAGTAAGAGAAATACATTAAATATTACATAGCTTGGCTCTGACATTTCAGCCCTTCTTGATTACAATGGGAATATCATAAAATAAGCTTATACAAAATGATTAGCAATAAAGTCCTCAACAATGGTTGTCCAGATCTTCTTTGGATTTCTTGCATCTTCATGATGTGAGAGAGATTATTGTAAGGGGTCAAGACAACTCGAATGCATAATATGCCAACGCAACACAAGCAACCATGCTTCTCATAATTGAATGCAAACATGGACCATAAATTTGCCATATACATATCCCATGTTAAAGAATGTCTACAACAATAATTCACCCATATTTAACATCATGCATAGTATGGATTAATACACAATCTAAATCATCATTTGTTTGGTTCATCTTCAAACATAGGGAAGAATCCCATACCCCTTTCCAAGGAAAGGACACCAATCCTTCCTTCCAATACTACAAATTATTTTACATACTTCTAGATAGAGATAATCATTTTAAAATTTATTATTAATTTAATTTTATTTGATCACCAAATATAACAATAAGTTCATTTAACATCCTATAGCAAAATATAGGATATCCACTGATTCCTACAACTTCCTTTTATAAACAAAAGTAAGCCAAAGCTTACAAAAAGTACCCAAACAGTCAAGAAAGACCCAAAGAAGCTTTCTATATCACTCAACATGTATGATTAGGTTTAGCATAAATAACTATTCTATTTGAATACAGCTAAAGTCAATATGATAGAAGACACCCTAAACAGATGCATGTGCATAAATTTCAGAGTTTATTAAGACAAAAATTATTGCTCGCTCCCATATGCATGACTCCCTAAACATAATATTATATCACTTATCTTGCAATATTTGTAAGGTTATTCTAGTGTTCAAAATATTATAAAAGGAAAGAGCACAGTAACCGTTAATATAGACGATATTGGTCACTATGCGTGTGCTTCCCAAGATGTTCATGCAACATCGAGGAAACACGATTGAGCCCACAGAATTTGGCTTGATGCTTGGTCATTTCATTCGGTGGTACAGTCGACTGTAAGAGACTGGTCTGCGCTTCGAGGCTTGGAGACAATATTACACAGATTTGTGATGGGTTCTAACACAACTTTAAAAGACATTTACTCTTGGCATCTACAGAATAGCTTGTAGGAATGAAATATCCAAAAATGTATCTATAAATTAGTCATAGGACTTGCCATAAGATAATGAAGGAGAGGTGTTAAAGCATTCAATCCTTATCATGGTGTGATGATGAGGGATGTTGTACAATAAGCACAAGGAGGACTTTTCTCACCTGAAATTGTTTGATAGTCTGAAACGCATGTCTACTCACCTTTTAGTTTTCATCGGTGGAGAAGTCGGTTTATCATGACATGACATAGGCTATATGAATATGCTATATGTGTTGTTGACAGAGTGACGAGATATAGTCAGTCTTAATCTATTCTCTCATTGGAATTACTACAACAAAGAAAAGGTAGATAAAGAAACCTGTCTCACCAATCTAAAACCCTTCCTCAAGTACACGACTGCATCCAGGGTATAGGTAACTATGGTTTTCGTATGATAGCAATGAAAAGAAATAATGTCCAAAAGTCATAATGTAAATGATTTGGACACTAGAGAGAAGCTACACTCCTACAAATTTTAAAATATGACCATAAAACAAAGAGGTCTTATTTCATCTATACCCAAATTGAACTGCATAAAGATACAAAATATAATGTCCTTCTAGCTGACAGTATTAACAATACTATGTACATTCCAACTGTATCAACTACACTTCGTTTCACTTTACTTGCTTTCTTTTACAACAATATTTAAGACTAAAAACTCATTGATTTTCTGATAAAATCATTGAATTAGTAATTGAATTCCACATCCTAATAATCGTTCACCCAAGAAAATGTTATATTTTTCTTTCGTAGTGAGATTGTATTCTAGATAAAATGGGCACTAGGTTGCTTCACCGTCCCAGAATATTGACATAATTCAATATCAAAATTTTAATTAGATAACAATGTTACTTCAGGTAGAAGATATAGGTAGTGTTTATATCTATTCACGTCGATGGTGAGGTCTTCCCCGACGCGGTAGATGGCTACAGAGTTTCAAGATAACTATCAATGAAAATAATCTGAGTTAAAACATTGTTTCCCATGGGTAATACATCTATTGGACCACAACACAAAAAGTGGAAGAGGTATTAAAGTGGAAAGAAATACAATTTGGTGATGTCCGCCATAGTGCAGAAGGTTTTACACTTGAGCAACGTCAATATGTCACCAGACTACGATATCCATACTTGGCCATATCAAAGCAATGCTTTATGATTATTGGAGCTCGATTGGCCTAAAGAAAATATGATTCCTAGCTTAGGTCGATCATCACCTTCTTTCCACGTGACAACAATTTTTCAGATGGTTATTACTTGTGCACTCTCCGTAAAGGGGTTTACGCGGAGGTTTTGACAGCTCAGAGATCTAAACAATCATCACCGCGCACTATGCTTACTGCTGCTAAGGTTAACAATTTCTTTAATATTTTAGGTGATGAATAGCAATATTATCAAAAAGGTGGATAGATTTTAGGTCTGCAACGAGGGAGATACTGGTTTGATCGATCTTGACTGCAACAACAGTCGTTAGACTCATCACAGATGTTTGATTACCGCTGCACTTCTGACAAAACAATGGAAAAATACAGTATTGGTTCGTATCATGTTCATATAAAATGAAATAGTTATGAACTTGTAGGACAACATGTAAACAGTGGGGTCATTCAAATACACTTCTACGACGATAGGATGATTTAGTCAAATTATGGGATGCTTACAGATTAAAACCACCCTGCAGATTGTCAAAAGTAATGCATGAAATCATTTTAAAAGGTAAACATATTCCTTTTGGCACAAATATCCAGTACATAGACCACGAAATCTCGTAAGGTCATTTCGACTTAATAAGGACTTCTTTAGCCTAATGTATTAAAAAAATCAATATTCATTTAGTTTCACAATATGCTTCTTCTCTACCTTTGGAAGGAAATTACGTAAATTAAAACAATCATATCTAAATCAAAATGACAAGTGCCCACCTGAAACTCTAATAAGGTGGTGACTCCTATGTCATGACACATTATCCTCCTACCTTATTTAAATAATATTAATTCATCTTGGAGAATCAATTAATGCTTAATAGAAAGGGGCATGATCCTAAAGAATCCTACAAAATTTTTTTAATAAAATAATTTTACAAGGGATAAGAAATATTAATTATTTAAGGCTATTTATGGGGTCTAGTAAAAGATAAATTTAAAGAATTATCTCTTACAAAATTATAACCATATAGTAAATTAGGTACATATTGAGTGGACCCTATGTGGATGGGACCTAAAAAGGGACTAAGGAATTTTTAAATAACTTATGGGTCATCCTACCTTTTGGGAGTACTCATGTGGATGCCTGATATTGGTGAAGGATCTCCTAGCTTATCAAAAATAGTTCCACCCTTGTAACTATCCTTTGCCTCAATAGTATGGGTTTTGTCACTCACCTCATCCCTAGAGAATCCTTGAAGGACATCAAGAAGTCGTAAAGGGGCCAAAGAATCTTTCTAATAATATTATAACGTGGCCACTATTTGGACCATGAGGGAAGAATTTCCATATAAAAATAAGTCATTTTGGGAGGAAATGGCCATCTAGGTTCTAGGAGTTCTTAATGGTCTAGGGAGTATGCTCTCCACCCTTGGGGGGATGGATCAGAAACCAGAAGACTTGAAGGATCTCCTAGTTGGAGTAGGAACAATCTAGGAATTCTTGAAGGTCTAGGGAGTATGCTCTCCATCTTGGTGGATCAGAACTAGAAGGCTTGAAAGATTTCCTAGTTATAGTAAGGAGAAAATTTGGATGGATAGAAGGAGAAATCAAGAATACAGGACATGAGTAGATACATGGAGATAAACCAATGGGAAAGACAAGCTTGGAGAATTAGGTTGGACTTTTCCTTACTTTTGCATGGGATATTTTATTAAAAAAACTAAAATTTTAATTTATCTGAAAATCATGTCTTGTCTTGGAGTATTTCCATTTTATGTATTGCTTTAATAGGTAATATTAATGTTTTCCATATCTTAATGGGTTCAATCTAATGAAGTAATCCCATTGTCACTAAGAGAAAATGAGAAGCCCTTAACTAATCCATGTATAACTAATGGTCCATGGTGCTAAGACTTTTAGAATAATACTTATAACAATGTAGGAAGCATATCTAATGATCGCCAGACATGCCTACTATAGGACTAATTATATTTTAAAAGAAAATAATAATAAATACACATAGTACTTCCAACAAGATTCAACCCTGCAACCCTACGAAGAAGGGGTGGCTAGTGTAGTATAGACGATCAACCGCTCTGCACGGTTAGATGATTTAGTAATAGAGGCCTTTTGGAGCAGAGTTGCATAAAAAAAACACATACAATCCACTAAAAACTAGAAATGCTAAAAGGAGCCAAAGCTTTCCATTACTTTCATGCTAAATGAGGATCCCAAAAGAAGATCCATTTCACAATTTCAAAAATTCCTACTTATGCCCTATTTTTCCCTTTGTTCTCACCTAAAACTTGAAATTTCAAATTTGAAATTTGGGGCAACTTGTGGAGGTCATAACTTCGTGCTCGTTGACCCTATTGGCTATTACAACATATTTTCGGAAATGGCATGAAACGAGCTAAGTGGGGAAACATTATATCTTCATTTCAAGGCTCATTTCTAGCCAAAAATCCTCAAATTTGACCTCTAAGACCTTTAAAAATCTCCTACAAGAAAAACTAGTTTTACTAGTTTTACTAGTTTTTACTAGTTTTACAAAATTAAACAATTACAATATTTTTTTTTTGGTGATGCAAGATCACTTTTACACCATTGGATGCTCCTACATCACCTTTCATAGTTAAAATATATAGAGGATTTTAGGTAGCATGTTGTGACTTTCCTATCTTGAGAATGCACTGAAACATGTGGTAGATTATCAAGGAAGTTAATGTCACCAAGTCGTATTAGTTGAACTCGATGATGCCCAACTCACCTATAGAGAAGAATTTTGGTACAAAACCAGAGTAATTTTGGGATTACTATCATGTCATCGATGAACAAACCATCTTATTTATACCTAATATTTGAGTAACATCTTACTGCCACTGATCACTAGATAAGGGGGCTTTGATGGTTTATAAATTCATATCCTAAAAACTTTCACCCCTAGGTTGGGATCCGTGTATATCAAAAACATAGAGAAACACCCGAATGACTCTTAAATTTAAAATACCCTTCAACTTATTGCCTTATTACGATGGGAGTATGTGTACGCAAACTACATTCTGATTGCTACAATCATCATGGCAAAATCGATCTAAATAATGGAGTCCAAACTATAGTATGGAAGATACTGACTTAGAGCACTAAATATCATAGTATTTGTGAACCCTCTATAAAATCCCATTACAAGGTAAAGTTTACATCGATTTATGACTACGAAATCAATAAGGTATGATGCTGATTATGGGTACAAACCATCTAGGATACACCAATAAGCGAATGACAATCTCTTCCTAGCTCATATAGGTTGAAATCGGCTGTGATTTGATCTAAAGTCATTCGAATTAGGTCTCTCTACCATAGGTGCTCCAAAAGTACAATAAATCTTGGTTAGTTCTATGCAATAGACATCCAGATATTGAGTATTGGGTAAGCTAATGCCCCATTCATGTTTTAGAACCATTGAATTTTCATCCTGTTTGATTGAATAGGTAATACCCATCCTAAATACGAGACAGATGACCATCAGACCTGTTGATGTGATAAGCACATCCAAAAATAACCAATTATCTCCAAAGTGATCTAGCCACTAGATTAAAATTTTATCCATTGAAGATTAACTCTTAAGGATAACCTTCACTGGGGTTATCATGATGATACAACACACAAAGGGAATACTACCTAATCAAATTTCGAAAATGCCCATTAACTTCCTTCCATAAAGGACGATGTATTGTAAAGTGAACCTTAATTACATTTAATTTAATTGGAAATGGTGGATATTATAATTGGATGGATGGTCTATGGCCATAGTAGCAATAAAGTAACCATTTTACTTTATGCAAGGCCCATGTAGGGATATAAGTATAGATCGATAAAGTTATAGGAGAAATGAATGTTACTAAAGTTGAGTTTTGATATATATATATATATATATATATATATATATATAATCTAGAAATCAAACTAGAAATATTTATTACGAAATAAATTTTTCCTCTTTGAGGCTCTACTAAGTTGTAATGAGTATCATGGTGATAATATCATGGCCTCACAAATATGGCAATTGATAATGAAACAAATGATGAATATTTCATAAATTAATGGTATGGGACTTTAATTTATGAAGTGGATTTTGATCATTTAACAATTCAAAAGAATGGAATTGGAACTCCGTTTTGAGGAAACTTACATAATTTCCTCTAATATTTAAAAAGTCATCTCCAAAATATGGACCCAATGATTATCATAAGCTTCCACAAGATGTTATAGAAATTTTTAAATATTACTCAGAACAAGGAACCAATGGTTTCCTTAATTTACGTCTCCCTATAATAAGAAGGAAAAGGGGTTATTCATTGGTATGGAAAAGTACCATAACATTACCATGATGTCTTAGACAAAGGTCTCAGAGAATTCCTTATTTGCAAATGGTATGGGACTTTAATTTATGAAGTGGATTTTGATCATTTAACAATTCAAAAGAATGGAATTGGAACTCCGTTTTGAGGAAACTTACATAATTTCCTCTAATATTTAAAAAGTCATCTCCAAAATATGGACCCAATGATTATCATAAGCTTCCACAAGATGTTATAGAAATTTTTAAATATTACTCAGAACAAGGAACCAGTGGTTTCCTTAATTTACGTCTCCCTATAATAAGAAGGAAAAGGGGTTCTTCCTTGGTATGGAAAAGTACCATAACATTACCATGATGTTTTAGAGAAAGGGGTCAGAGAATTCCTTATTTGCATCAAGTATTTGAATAGGAAGAGTTGCATTCCTTGATTTGCATTATTGTGGAAAAAGGGATCCATTGTGATCTTTATATATTTGTAATATTTGACATCTTGAACTTATGAATATGAGGAAAACACATATTTTGGAGGTTGGGTTTTTCCCATCAGGGTTTTCCTAGGATAAATATTTGTGTCAATAATTTGAGGTTTGTCTTATTATTTCTTGTGGATGTTACATTTGCTTTCAAGATAAAAATGATATATGTTAGATGTAGTGTTTATTTTATGCATTGTAATGTATGCTAAAATTTCAGTAGATTAAACATGTATGGATGTTGGAAAAGTATGCTCAATTTCTAATATGTTGATAATTTAATGTAATTTCATTGTATCATTTAGTTTTGTAAGTAATGGGTAATGATGAATGATACTAGTAGGTAGAATTGATCATTTAATAATCTCATGTGATGGATGTATGCTCACTTAAGTGTGTTAGAGAATCAATGAAATTTGTTATCTTTTTATAATATTGTGGAATAACTATTTATGAATGATGCACTTCTCCATATACATCATTGGTTATGTTCATATACAATAGAAGCTAACTCTTAAGGGAATAATTGAATTTATTTTAATATATATATTATATACTTATTCCTGGATGGAACACAAACCTTGTGTAAGAGGAAGTCTCATGTAGTACTTCAAACCTAAGGATAAGATGTAATGAATCTTGATTCATGGATTAAATGCATTCAATATGGTTTAATTGTGGAACTCTCAACAAGGCAAAATGATCCTGAACTACAAACCAAGATAGACCTACATTTTAAGCTAAGAATTGGGTGTACAAAATGAAGGGAACATCCTTATGGGACCAGAGAAGCCCTTGTTTGTAATAATCTCAAGATGTACAAATAAATAGGGTTGCATAAATGGAGTGTGTACCAAAAAACTCTAAGAGGTTTAAAGTTATGTAATCATGTTAAAAAGGACATTCCATGGATTCATATCATGATAGTGATACAGTTGTCTTATAAATCCCTTCTAAATAGGATGGATTGGAGCTAATATTGATGATTAACCATTGGTGTGGTTATTTCATATATGATGGCTTACCATGGGTATGGTTCTCCATATTCAAGGCATTCACCTGGTCTTGGATGACCAAATGGTGATTTCTTCTTTTAAGGGGATGAAACTAGTATGTTTGGCCAAAATACTCATACCAAGTGGAGTATGAGGGTTTCATAGAAGATGATCACTTCTACTTAAAGAGACTCTGATAAAGTCTCTATAGCTCTTGAAGCTATATTCCTTGAAAGATACAATCCAAATGGAATATGCCTATATAAATGGGCACAACAAAGGTTTAATCTGGAGACTGAGAGAGAAACCACTATCTAAGAGCGAGAAAGGCTTTGATTGGAGTTAACACAAATACGCTACTACAGAGATATGTTTGGGATAACCTTGCAAGCAGATAATGCACAATTGCATGACGAAAGAGATATACCGAGATGCATTCTTGAATTCTTATATGGATGTACTTATAATCCATGGTTTACTTATTCCAGTACAACTAGTGGCTGTAGGGCAACATGAATAGGAGAATACAACTTAGGCAACTGGTCAAGCCACTCCTTGAGTAGTTTCTCCAATAGACTCAAATTGGAAATATAGTTAGGGAACTGATAGGTGAAATATCCAAGGGAGAACAACCTTGAGATCCCAAAACCACTAACCTAGAAAACTATATGTATTAATATACCAATAAGTTTTGCCAATTGTAAGCAAAAAAATCATTTGAAATATATATATATATATTTATATATATATATCTGGTATAAATATGAAATAACGTGTCTTATATCATGAAAAGCTTATATATGTAAAGCAAACTTAGTAAATAGAAGAACACTAAATGGATTTGAAGAATGGATTGGTGTCCCTTCTTGGAGAAAGTATGGGACTTCTCCATGATGATATAAACCAGGAGATATCTAGGTGGATGCTCTGGCATTAAAATGCATAATAGATATATGTAAATATCTTGAATTGAGATTCTAAAATTATGTTGTATATTTGTTGGCATTTGATTTTATCAGGTTAATTCATGCCAAAGGTTAACCAAATTATATTGTGATACTCCTTGGTGGAAGTTTTGATAAAACTAATAAGACTTTATATGTCTAGTAAGGTACAAATCCATAATTTCATGATATCCTTATAACATTATTTTAAAAAATTCTACAGTTCTCTAGATCAATTATTGGTGCAATTTGAAATGAGTTAAAATTGTAGTTGTGTATTAATATTGTGTATTGATGATGCTTTCAATACTTGTTGATATGCAATATGGATGTTATATTGTTTACAAGAACATGGTATTGCTGATATTTTGCATTTTTGTAGGACAAGGTACTCGCTTGGATGGAATATGGAGCTTGCCATCAAGATTGAAGTGTTGGATGATAGAAGAATTTGAATGCAGAACAACAGGATGAATGCTAGTTTTTGCTATACAAATGTGTTTTTGTAAGGTAGATGTTCAAACATAGAGGACTGTGTTTAATCTAAGGGGGGTGTATGTCATGACCCTTTACCCTCCTACCTTATTTAAGAAATATTAATTTATAATGGGGAATAAATTAATGCCTAATAGAAAGGGGCATGACCCTAAAAAATCCTACAAAAAAAATCTAATAAAAGAATTATACAAGGGATAAGAAATATTAATTATTTAAAGGCTATTTATGGGGTCTAGTAAAACATAAATTTAAAGAATTATATATTACAAAACTATAACCATATAGTAAATTAGGTACATATTGAGTGGACAGTATGTGGATGGGACCTAAAAAAAGACTAAGGAATTTTTAAATAACTTATGGGTCATCCTACCTTTTGGGAGTACTCATGTGGATGTCTGATATTGGTGAAGGATCTCCTAGATTATCAAAAATAGTTCCACCCTTGTAACTATCCTTTGCCTCAATAGTATGGGTTTTGTCACTCACCTCATCCCTAGAGAATCCTTGAAGGACATGATGAAGTCATAAAGGGGCCAAAGCATATTTCTAATAATATTATAATGTGACCACTATTTGGCCCATGAGGGGAAAATTTCCTGATAAAAATAAGTCATTTTGGGAGGAAATGGCCATCTAGGTTCTAGGAGTGTTTAATGGTCTAGGGAGTATGCTCTCCACCCTTGGGGGGTGGATTAGAAACTAGAAGACTTGAAGGATCTCCTAGTTGGAGTAGGAACAATCTAGGAATTCTTGAAGGTCTAGGGAGTATGCTCTCCACCTTGGTGGATCAGAAACCAGAAGTCTTGAAATATTTCCTAATCATAGTAAGGAGCAAATTTGGATGGATAGAAGGAGAAATCAAGAAGAAATGACATGAGTGGATACATGGAGACAAACCAATGGGAAAGAGGAGCTTAGAGAATTATGTTAAACCTTTCCTTACTTTTGCATGGGATATTTTATTAAAAGAACTAAAATTTTAATTTTTCTGAAAATAATGTCTTGTCTTGGAGTATTTCCATTTTATGTATTGCTTTAATAGGTAATATTAATATTTTCCATATATTCATGGGTTCAAACTAATGAAGTAATACTATTGTCACTAAGAGGAAATGAGAAGTTCTTAACTAATCCATGTATAACTAATGGTCCATGGTGCTAAGACTTTCGGAATAATGCTTATAACAATGTAGGAAGCATATCTAACAATCACCAAACATGCCTACTATAGAACTAATTATATTTTAAAAGAAAATAATAATAAACACACATAGTACTTCCAACAAGATTTGACTCTGTGACCCTACGGAGAAGGGGTGGCTAGTGCAGGATAGACGATCAACCACTCTACGTGGTTAGATGAATTAGTAATAGAGGCCTTTCATAGTTAAACTCTACAAAGGATTTTAGGTAGCATGTTGTGAGTTTCCTATCTTGCAAATGCATTGAAACATATGGTAAACTATCGAGGAAGTTAATTTCACCAAGTCATAGTAGTTGAACTTGATGTTGCCCAAATCACCTATAGGGAAGAATTTTGGTCCAAAACCAAAGGAATTTAGGGATTACTATCCTGTCATCAATGAACAAACCATCTTATTTATACCAAAAATTTTAGTAACATATTACTGCCACTGATCGCTAGATAAGGCGGCTTCGAAGGTTTATAAATTCATATCCTAAAAAATTTCACCGCTATGTTGGGATCCGTGTATATAAAAAATATAGAGGTACACTCGAGTGACTTGTAAATTTAAAATATCCTTCAGCTTGTTGCCTTCTTGCGATGGGCGTATATGTACGTAGACTACATTCTGATTGCTACAGTCATCATGGCAAAATCAATCCAAAGAATGGAGTTCAAACTATAGTATGGAAGATACCGAATTAGGGCACCAAATATCGTAGCATTTGTGAACCCTCTATAAAATACCATTACAAGGTAAAGTTTACATCGATTTGTAATAGTGAAATCAATAAGGAATGATGCTAGTTATGGGTACAAACCTTTCAAGATACATCAAAAGTGAATGGTAATCTATTCCTATCTCATACAGGTTGAACTCAAGGCTGTGATTTGATCTAAATTCGTTCAAATTAGGTCTCTCTACCATAGGCGCTCCTAAAGTACAATAAATCTTGGTTAGTTCTATGCAATAGACATCATTAGATTAAGTATTGGGTAAGATAATGCCCCATTAATGTTTTAGAACCATTGGATTTTCATCCTATTTGATTGAATAGGTAATACCCATCCTAAATGCGAGACATACGACCATCAGACCTGTTGATGTGACAAGCACATCCAAAAATAACCAATTAGCTCTAGAGTGATCTAGCCACTAGATTATAATTTTATCCATTGGAGATTAACTCTTAGGGATAACCTCCACTAGGGGTAGCATGATGATACAACACACAAAGGGAATACTACCTAATCGAATACCAAAAATATCCATTAACTTCCTTTCATAAAGGACAATGTATTGTAAAGTGACCCTTAAATAAATTTAATTTAATTGGATGGTTGGTCTATGGCCATAGTAGAAATAAAGTAACCATTTTACTTTTTGCAAGGCCCATGTAGGGATATAAGTATAGATCGGTAAAGTTATAGGATAAATGAACGTTACTAAAGTTGAGTTTTGATATATCTATCTATATATATATATATATAATTTGGAAATCAAACTAGAAATATTTATTAGGAAAGAATGTTTGCCTCTTTGAGGCTCTACTAAGTTGTAATGAGTATCATGGTGATAATATCATGGCCTCACAAATATGGCAATTGATAATGAAACAAATGATGAATATTTCATAAATTAATGGTATGGGACTTTAATTTATGAAGTGGATTTTGATCATTTAACAATTCAAAAGAATGGAGGTCCGAGGTGTAGACCAATTGGTTCATCCAAACCCCATAAGGGGGCGGAGGTCCAAGGTTCAAATCTCAGGCCTCGCCAGACTGAACGATTGTCCCTTTCCTGGTGCTTTCAATGGCGTAAAAGGTTTAAAATGATTTTGGCATGGTGGTTATAGGGGCGGACTGTGCGAAGATCTATGTGGTGGCTTCCATGGTGGACAACGTAGAATACTGTGGCGGCCATAAAAGCTGGATAGCCTGCCTGGATTCGTGGCGGCTACCGATTCCACCATGTAAATACAAAAAAAAAACAATTCAAAATAATGGAATTGGAACTCCGTTTTGAGGGAACTTATGTAAATTCCTCTAATATTTAAAATATCGTCTCCAAAATATGGAACCAATGATTATCATAATCTTCCACAAGATGTTATACAAATTTTTAAATATTACTCAAAACAAGGAACCAATGGTTTCATTAATTTATGTCTCCCTATAATAAGAAGGAAAAGGGGTTCATCCTTGGTATGGAAAAGTACCATAACATTACCATGATGTCTACGAGAAAGGGATCATAGAATTTATTATTTACATCAAGTATTTGAATAGGAAGAGTTGCATTCCTTGATTTGCATTGTTGTGGAAAAAGGGATCCGTTGTGATCTTTATATATTTTTAATATTTGGCATCTTGAACTTATGAATATGAGAAAAACACATATTTTGGAGGCTAGGTTTTTCCCATCAGGGTTTTCCCAGGATAAATATCTGCATCAATAATTTGAGGTTTGTCTTATTATTTCTTGCAGATGTTACATTTGCTTTCATGATAAAAATTATATATGTTAGATGCAGTGTTTATTTTAAGTATTGTAATGTATGCTAAATTTTTAGTAGATTAAACATGTATGGATGCTGGAAAAGTATGCTCAAATTCCTAATATGTTGATAATTTAATGTAATTTCACTGTATCATTTAGTTTTGTAAGTAATGGGTAATGATGAATGATACTAGTAGGTAGAATTGATCATTTAATAATCTCATGTGATGGATGTATGCTCACTTAAGTGTGTTAGATAATCAATGAAATTTGTTATCTTTTTATAATATTGTGGAATAACTATTTATGAATGATGCACTTCTCCATATACATCATTGGTTATGTTCATATACAATAGAAGCTAACTCTTAAGGGAATAATTGGATTTATTTTAATCTATAAATTATATACTTATTCTTGGATGGAACACAAACCTTGTTTAAGAAGAAGTCTCATGTAGTACTTCAAACCTAAGGATAAGATGTAATGAATCTTTCTTCATGGATTAAATGCATTCAATATGGTTTAACTGTGGATTGGAATTCTCAACAAGGCAAAATGACCCTAAAATACAAACCAAGATATACCTACATTTTAAGCTAAGAATTGGGTGTACAAAATGAAGGGAACACCCTTATGGGACCAGAGAAGCCCTTGTTTGTAATAATATCAAGATGTACAAATAAAGAGGGTTGCCTAAATGGAGTGTGCACCAACAAACTCTAAGAGGCTTAAAGTTATGTAATCATGTTAAAAAGGACATTCCATGGATTTGTATCATGATAATGATACAATTGTCTTAGAACTCACTTCTAAACAGGATGGATCAGAGCTAATATTGACGAATAACCACTGGTGTGGTTATTTCATTTATGATGGCTTACCATGGGTATGGTTCTCCATATTCAAGGCATTCGCTTGGTCTTGGTGGATCAAATGGTGATTTCTATTTTTAAGGGGATGAAACTAGTATTATTTGCCATCATACTCATACAAAGTGGAGTATGAGGGTTTTGTAGAAGATGATCACTTCTAATTTTGATTAAGTATCTATAGCTTTTGAAGCTATATGCCTTGAAATATACAATCCAAATAGAATATTCCTATCTTAGGTTATGGACTAGGTCTTTCCCATATGAAGATGAACAAAAAAAAATTATGTGGATAAGAAGGAGTAACGATTGGGGTTCGTTACATCCTACTTGATTTGTGCTTCCTCACTTCTTCTTTCCGACATATTCTCCAACATCACATAGCATTCCATCTCCTCAATATCAATACTAATTTATAGATCAATTTATTCTAGATTAGAAATATGCTCTACAATATTTTATTAATTTTTTTTCTTTTCCCTTCACATGCAAGTTTCTCCAAGATATATTATTTTAACACAAAAAGGTATTCCATAGAGATAAGGCATAGGTAGGTTGTTTTTCCTATGTCCCCCACACTAAGGGCACTAATACTATTGAGAGCATGGGCAATAAGTATTGTAACTATTAAGGATAAGAGGAGAGTCCCACCCCTTACTACAACCATCCCAAAGTTGCCATGTGTAAGAAAGATATATTATTTAATTTATAAGATAGTCTTTTCATATTTTGATTTGATAAAATTTGGACAAGTTCATAAAATAACAAACCACCCAATTTCAAAAGTAAACCAAAATAAATAAGCATGTTGAAAACAATTAATCTCTACCCTAGAGAATGCTTAAGTTGTATGCATAAAAGCATATATTTCAAAAATATTAAAATACCATTGCTTATTAAATATACCCTTTTCAAAGTAGAAATTTTTTATGCAAGTTAATTGTGCAACCAACTATATTTCACACAGATGGCATACAAGCACTCGATGCATATGCTTGTTGTTTACCAGCACCATTTTTACTTTTAGTGGTAGGAATTTTAGAGTAATTCCTCAAGTAACACCACCATAAGGGATGTAACTAGTGATGATAAAAGCAAGAGATTTACCTGATGAGTTGTCTTTTGAAAAGGAATCTAGTGGCGGAAATGCTTCCAAACACTACTAAATTCACAAAGAGATTCACAAAATTTCTTCACAACCTCTTCACTTTACAATTGCATGCAAGTAGTTTAAAAAAATTTGAATCTCACTACACTTAAGAAACATAGATAAAACCACAAAAATACATGAAGCACATAACACAAAGATTTTATCATGGGGAAAACCATTTTTGGTATATAAAAAAAACCACACTCCAAAACACCCTCCAAAAATTGTATTAACAATAAACAGAATTACAATACAATTTGAGTGCTTTACAGGAGCACAATAGAATTCTGGCAACACATCGGCACACTAAAAAACTCATTCTCAACATGCACGGTATCTCCAAGAATAGCACATTCCAATTTTGGGTGACAGTTTCCAAAAATACATCAGCTTTGTTAGAAATTTTTTGCGGGTTGAGACATATGCATTGCCAACAATCTCCCACTTGTCAAAGACCTGCAAGCAACCCAATTAGCTTCTTAAGTCCCAAAGGCCCATTATCTCGCAACACCACAAAAACTTATCAGTTTTAACTAGCTTAGTCAAAGCATCAACAAAATTAACCAGAGTATCTACTTTCTCAAGATTTACCTTTCAATCTTCCACCATGTCTCTCACAAAGTGAAACTGTACATCTATATGTTTAGTCCTCGCATGATAGGTGGGATTCTTCACCAAACATATGGCACTCTGACTGTCGCAACATATGGTGATAACACCTGCATCAAAGCCAATATCAATACTAAGTCTCTTAAGCCAAATTGCCTCTTTACAAGCATGAGTCATTGCCATGTACTCAACCTCTGTAGTGGATAAAGTGACTATTGTCTGTCGCTTACTCATCCAACTCATAACTCCACCAAACATAGTGAACACATAGCCACTGGTGGATCACCTACTATCAATATCACCTGCTCAATTAGAGTCTACATATCCACGAATGATTAAAGTATGTTGCTATCCATATCCATGATAACATAAGGTATAATCTTTCGTACCTCAAATATACCTAAACACATGCTTCACTGCATTCCAATGCATCCATCCTAGAGTTTACATGTATCGACTCAATAATCCCACTACTTGGGCAATGTCTGGCCTCATACAAACCATAGCATACATTAGGCTACCAATAGCACTCGCATAAGGAACAGTGGTCATGTCCTCCATATTAGTAGGATATTTTGGACAATCCTCAACTGATAGCTTCATTCCTCACAACACAAGAACTACCAAGGATCTGCAAGCTGACATGTTGAATCTCTCCAACATAGAATTAACATACTTGCTTTGGCTTAACCAAAGCTTTCTACTAGTTCTATCTCTTCTTATCTCCATTCCTAGAATGTACCTAGCTGCACCTAAATATTTCATTTCAAATTGTGCTGACAACTGATATTTGAGGTCAAAAATCAAACTTTTACCATTCCCAAAGAATAACATATCATCAACATATAAACAGATAATGAGAATGCGACCATTGTCAGTTTTGATATAAACACAATGGTCATATTTAGACCTCTGAAACCCCAAACTCAACACATAGGTATCAAACTTTTGGTACCACATTCTAGGAGATTGTTTTAAACCATATAGATATTTCTTCAACTTGCAAACCAGATTTTCTTTACCTTTTTCAATGAAATGCTCTGGTTGTGACATATAGATTTCTTCCTCCAACTCACCATGAAGGAATGTTGTCTTCACATCCATCTGCTCGATCTCCCAATCATAAGATGCTGCAAGTGATAACAAAAATTGAATGGATGTCAGCTTGGCTATAGGAGAGAATATTTCACCATAATCAATTCCCTCCACCTGAGAATACCCCTTCATGACCAACCATGCTTTATGCTTCTCAACACTACCATCAAGACCATACTTCTTCTTGAACACCCATTTACATCCAACGGGTTTTCATCCTTCAGGAAAAGGTACCAGATCCCAAGTGTTATTTTTCTTGAGTGTAGCCATATCTTCATCCATGGATCTCATCCAAGAATCTGCATCATTCATACCCATAGCCTCTCTTACATATTTAGGCTCATCAGTGTTAGCAATCAAAGCAAAAATACAACTGGAATTTAACAATGAATATTCAAACCTATCCGATGAATATCCAAACCTATCTGGTTGCCACCTTTTTCATGTAGACCTCCTCACCAACTGAGGTTGAGGTTCTTCCTCTTCTTCAGAACTTTCAGATTTTCTTGGGCTCTCATAATCTTCAGGTCATTTAGGAGCTCATAGTTATTTTTTCATCGGAGTAAGTGGGATTTGAACTACCTCCTTCTTTTTCTTCTCTTCCTCTGGTTGCAGCTCAATAGTTGAAGGTTTCAGCTCTCTGAAAACCACACTTCTATTGTATAAAACCTTATGTGCAACTAGATCCCAAAGCTTGTACCCCTTCACACCAACACCATAGCTGATGAAGATACATTTAATAGCTTTGTTCTCCAACTTAGATTGTTTTTATTTTAGAGCATGAGCATATTCTTCGCAACCAAAAACATGAATATGTCTAATGGAAGGATTCTTACTAGACCAAGCCTCCATGGGGGTTATTTCAATGAGCACTAAAGTGGGAGAATGATTGACCAAGTAGCATGTAGTGGCAATAGCTTCAGCCTAAAACTCTTGTCCTAGACCAGCACCACTCAACATACTCCTCGCTCTCTCCATCAATTTTTGGTTCATACTCTCTACAACTCTATTCTATTGTGGTGTGTATGGAATTATTTTATGCCTCTCTATGCCATGGTATCTATAGGACCTATCAAATTCTACTGAACAAAATTCCCCACCATTATCAGTTCTCAACACTTTGATATTCTTACCAGTATGAGTTTATACAAAGGATTTATACTCCTTAAACTTGCTGAAGACCTTAGATTTGCTTTTGATGAAATACATGAATGTCCTCCTACTAAAGTCATATATAAAAAATATAAAGTAAATTTATTTTCTTAAAGAAGGAAAACTCACTGGACTAAACACATCACTATGCACACAGTCTAATACACCAGAATAATGGTGAGAAATCTTGTAAAAAGAAACTCTATTTTGTTTTCCATAGATATAGTGTTCACAGAATTCAAAATCCAGATTACAATCATCAAGCCCATCTATGATACTTTTATTTTTGAGAGTATGCAAATATTTTTCACCTATGTGGCCTAAACGGTGGTTCCAGAGCATAGTTTTCTCTTCTGGTAGCTTAGTATCCATGGCATTGGCACCTTTCGATACCCAGAAGGGATGACCATCAACACCAAAAAAAAACACTTTCTTACATGCATGCTCTGATGGTGACTCTGAAGCCCTCTTCTTCGACATATTCAAAGATTTATTGCATTGGATAGTGCTCATGTCCAACCTGTAGAGTGTACCAATTTGAAAACCTCTACCTAGAACCATAGCCCCTCGAGTCATCTTACATCCTTTCTCTGAAAATATGACTTGCACTCCCACATAAACAAGTTTGCTCACTAAGAGCAATTTCTGTACCAAGCCCAGGATGTGCAACACTCCATCAATTCCTTTTACTCAGCCATCAGGAAACCTTATATTTTTTCTACTACGACCAAAAATATGTAGGTCACTATCATCCCCGATGGTGAAAACACTTCCAAACACTACTACAGTCACGAAGAGATTCACAAAATTCCTTCACAACCTCTTCACTTTACAATTGCATGCAAGTAATTTAAAAAATTTATAATCTCACTACACTTCAAAAACATAGAGAAAACCACATAAATACATGAAATGTATAATGCAAAGATTTTACCATGGGGAAAACTATTTTTGGTATTAAAAAAAAACACTCCAAAACACCCTCCAACAATTGTATTAATAGTAAATAGAATTACAATACAATTTGAGTGCTTTACAGGAGTACTACAAAAATCTGGCAACACGTTGACACACTAAACTCATTCTCAACATGCACAATATCTCCAAGAATAGCACATTCCAATTTTGGGAGAGGGATTCCAAAAACACACCACATTCATCAAAAATTTACTGCGGGTTGAGACATCTGCATTCTCAACATCTTTATCATCATTTCCCTTCTCATTTCTTGGTGGTCAGTATTCCACTTAAGAGAATACCTATTCCTGTAATCAATCAATGCACGTAGCATCATTTTACTTTGAGAGAAATCAATATAATATAAATACATCAAGCATTACAAAACTAGATGTTATAATACAAATAGCTTATTAATAAATTTCCTCCAAGGCAGGTCGTGACATACTCCCCCCTTAGAATAAACATAGTCCGCTGTGTTTTCCTACAATATTACATATCAATCATTAAAATATAAGTTTTTCTTAGTTTCTACTTTCATAAGTGGTGAATGGTTCAACTTGTATTATTACATAGCATCATAAAATAAATAAGGAAAATATATTTTTATGTCCTCCACTTTTTCCCAAGTGGAATTATTGTTAGAATACTGGTCCCACTAGACCTTGCATTGTTCAATATTTCTTTTCATCATAGTCTTGGTATGAAATTCCAAGATCTTAGTTGATTACATTGTAATGACTAAGGGAATTACCATCATTGATGAGTAGAAGAGTGACTTGCCATTCCAAATTTGGATATTTGGTGGCAATGTGGATTTTGTGACTCATCACAATTTTATGTGTTCCTACACATTGTGGATATTTTTTGCAAAATGTTGTCCTTTACATGTAAAACATCCACGTAGAGGACCTACATGTTTCTTTCTCTTTTCCTGCACAATGGAAGATGATTCTTGTAACTCAGGAATATGGAGTCCCTTCCTGAAGCAAACTTGCTTCTTTTTCTGATTTCGTTCTTGCTCTCACTTCATAAAATCGATAATTTTTATCTTCCTTAATATTTTTTGTTCAGACTCTAATAAAATGGTATAATTGAAAATGGATCTCTTTTATTTGGACTTGACTTGCATTGTCCCATATTTGCACATTTGAGCTTCTTGTTTAACCAAGTTATCTAACAGTTGACCTTGTTGGACCAAATTTTCCTTAAGGTCATTTACTTGTTCTTTCAACTCAAAATTTATTGCAAAAAGGTCTTCCACCATTATGCTTAATATTTTCAATTTACCTCCAGAACTTTTAGTTTGCTTCATCCTACAAGGTAATGTGTCCTTCCCGCTTCCTGCTTTAAGGACCATTTCCTAATATATAAAGAACATTGTTAGATTACAATTTTTCCTCAAGTTGTAATCCCAAATTCTATCTCATATCATTAATTTTTTAATTTGAAAAATAATCATTCCATTTGTATTGTAAGTATGGAAGAAAATGTTACTTCTTATCCATAAAATATTTATATACATACATATTTCATGAGGCAAGGGACATAATCATGTTCCAAGGTAGAACCAATCCAACTGAATTGTAAGTTATCAAGGCAAATAACATCAAGAGATATTAAGACTTGATAAGAGTCACTCTTGAGTAGAAGTGATCAGTTTCTATGAAACCCTCATACGCCTCAGATATAAGAACACTAGCCAAAGAGTTAGGTTTCATCCCTCATAAAATGGAAATCACCAGTAAACATATTGTCCACCAAAATTAGTATATAAGTGAATGCCTTGAAGATAGAGATCCATCTTACATGATATAACCTCAGCAATGGTTAATCATGAATATTAGATCCTACCCACATCTTCTGTTGAGCAAGGTGCAACAAAAGTATTGTCATTGTTGTCAACACAGTCAGACAAATCAGTTGACGAAGTGGACAGGAGTTAAGAGGTTCCAATTGATGAAGTGGATAGGAGTTAAGAGGTTCTTCACAGGTGGTCTTCCAAAAGATAGAAGTGGCCCATATACTAAAAATCAAAAGAAAATCACAAGGCAGAAAACTGTCACGATATCGCGACATGTTGGCAAGAAAGAAAGTTGTCACGATATCGTGACATGTTGAGAAGAAAGAAAACTGTCACGCTATCACGACATGTTGGAAAGAAATAAAAATTGTCACGATATCACGACATGTTGAGAAGAAAGAAAAATTATCACGATATCGCGACATGTTCGGAGAGAAAGCGCAAGCAAGCAAAACTATCGCAATTTCACGACATGTTCGGAGAGAAAGCACAAGCAAGCAAAACTGTCACGATTTCGCGACATGTTTGGGGAGAAGGCACAAGCAAGAAAAACTATCACGATTTCATGAAATGTTCGAAGAGAAAAATGCAAGTAGAAAAAATGTCACGATTTTGTGACATATTGCAAGGAAGATTGTACGGACGAAAAAGTGTCGCGATTTCGTAGAATATTGCAAGGAAGGCTGTACGGATGAAAAAGTTTCATGATATCATGACATATTGCAAGAGAGATAGTACAGAAGAAAAAGTGTCATGATTTCATGACTTTTTGGAAGAGAAAAATACAAGTAGAAAAAGTGTCACGATTTCGCGACATATTGCAAGAGAAAGAGGAGAGAGAAAAAGATGTCACGATTTCGTGACATGTTTCATTTTCGCGATCCAAAGCGAAGAGAAAGAGGAGAGAGAAAAAGGTGTCGTAATTTCGTGACATGTTTCATTTTTATGGTCCAAAGCGAAAAGAAAAAGGAGAGAAAAAGGTGTCGCAATTTCGTGACATGTTTCATTTTTGCGGTCCAAAGCGAATAGAAAGAGGAGAGAGAAAAAAGTGTCGCGATTTCGTGACATGTTTCATTTTCGCGGTCCAAATTGAAGAGAAAGAGGAGAGAGAAAAAGGTGTCACGATTTCGCAACATGTTTCATTTTCGCAGTCCAAAGCAAAGAGAAAAAGGAGAGAGAAAAAGGTGTCACGATTTCGTGACATGTTGCATTTTCACGGCCAGAAGAGAAGAGAAAATGCAAGGAGAAAAAGTGTCGCAATATCGTGACATGTTGTATTTTCGGAGGCCAAAGAAAAGAGAAAATGCAAGGAGAAAAAGTGTAGTGATATCGCCACATGTTGTATTATCGCGGGCCAAAGCAGAGAAAAAGCGCAAGGAGCAAAAGTGTAGCGATATCGCTACATGTTGTATTTTTGCGACTCGAAGGTAAGAAAAAGTGCCAAGGAGAAAAAGTGTCGCGATATCGTGACATGTCGCATTTTCGTGACTCTAGGAGGAGAGAGAATGTAAGAAGGCATAAGTGTCACAATATCACGATAAAAGTAAAAAGGAAGAGTACAGAGATGAAAGTGTTGTGATATCACGACTTGTGTTTTCACAGGTACAAGCAAACAGAAGCAGCAAGGAGGTGAAAGTGTCGCGATATCACGACATGTATTTTTGTGGTTACATGCCAAGAAAAGTAGCAAGGAGGCAAAATTTTCATGATATCATGACATGTTGTGTTTTCACGGGTACAAGCCGAGAAGAGGACAAAGAGGCAAAAGTGTCACGATTTCGTGACAGGTCACTTTGGCACAAGCTAAGAATAGAACCCAGCCAAAATAAGATATGTGATCATTAACTGAAGTTATGCAGTAGTTACAAGTGCCGTTACAAAATAAAATCATGCAACTAATTTAAGAACAGTCAAAGAAGGAGAAAACAAACAGTCGTATATATAGAATCGAATATACATGCATGCACAAAAAATAATACAAACAATCATGACCAAGAAGACGAACAGTCATGGTAGGGGTATATGTGTAAATTCATAACATGCATCGTGTTTGATGAAAAGCCTACTCTATATATATACAAAAGTAGTTACAGTCAAAAGGCGTTACAACTAACAAGTGGCGCATGAGAAATGAAAGGAGTTATAGAAGAAGTCGATATGACAGTTACAGGTGTAGTTACAAAAGCATATCATGCAGCTAAAATAAGAAGAGATAATTGAAGTTGGTACGATAGTTATAGGTGCAGTTATAGAGAAATAGAATCAAAAATTTGTTATAAAAGGAGGTCTGCATGGAGAATTAGAGTGCTGCTGATATAGAGGGAAAAAACGCTGTCGAAAAGAGTGAAAGTGCTACAAAAAGGAAGAGCCGGAAGAGTGCAGTAAGAAGCATAAAAAGAGGGCTGTAAGAGGGCCATAAAAGTGCAGTAAGCAAATCCGTAAGAGTGTGTGCTATTTTGGTGAATAGCAAGAGAGGTTGGGTTAGCAATAGACCAGTTAGGGTCTTGTATAAGAGAAGGCATCTTTATGTCAAAATTATAGTTTCAAAATTGCAGTCCAAGTTGGTGCTTGTAATTAGGGGTTGGTGCTCCTTTTTGTTGGTGCGGATAAATTAGGGGTTGGTGCTCCTTTCTATTGGTGTAGACAAATTAGGGGTTGGTGCTCCTTTTTTTTGGTGCATATAAATTAGGGGTTGGTGCTACTTTCTGTTGGTGCAGATAAATTAGGGGTTGGTGCTCCTTTCTATTGGTGCAAATAAATTAGGGGTTGGTGCTCCTTTTTGTTGATGCAGATAAATTAGGGGTTGGTGCTCCTTCCATTTGGTGTTGGTAAATTGATTGTAAAGTTGTTGCTTTGCAAAGGCTAGATTTGGATGGGAGTCCAAACAGTCTATTTTTGAGGAGTAGCCAAAACTGGTGAACCTCGGTACATTTTGTGTTGTGTGATGCTCTCTTGTTATATTTGCTTTATGTGGTTTTAAGCTTTCATTGTTTAGACATTAATAATTAAAGATTTAATGTTTTAAGAGCTACACTGATTCACCCCCTCTCTCAGTGTCATTGTGAGACTAACAATTGGTATCAGAGCCAAGTTTCCCTTATCAGGCTAAATCAGCTAGGGTTGATCTTGGAGTAGTACACAATGGGTAAGAAGAATAGATCCTCCTCAAATAAGGCATCTCAGTCAGTTTCAGTTATCGTGGAAGAGAAAATTCAACTAGAAAAGGTTGAAGAAGTGAATTCTGAAGTATGTGATGAAAATCTTGAGACTGAAGTATATATAGAAGGTGAGTTGATTGCTGCACTTGAAGAATTGGGTATAGAAAGGAAAAAGAAAAAAATATTGTCCAAGAAGTTGGAAGAATATGGGGATAATATTGAAGATCTCTTCTTACAAATTCAGAAAGCCAAGAAAATAGAAGAAACCTTGAAGTCACGCCTGGATGATAAAGGTGATGTATGTAGAAAACGTGAAGAGGAATCTAACAAAGTTATTAATGATCTAAAGCTGCAAGTAGAAGAGTCCAAGAGGATTGAAGAAACTCTCAGGTCATAGATCAATGAGAAAAATATTGTTTGTTGCAAACAAGAAGAGGAGATTGCTATATTGAAGAAACAACTAGAAGAGGCCAATACAAATCTCAAATTTGAGAAGAGCATAGAGTTGCTAGATGAAATGATAAGGCAACAAAGGAGCCCCATGTCTAAGCTTGGTATTGGATGTAAAGCTGAACAACCTTCATCTTCCAAATATGTAGAGAAGAAGTTCACTGTTGAAGGATCGAAGCAAGAAAAATCTGAAGCTGAATCTTCAAAAAGAAGACAATATCAAAGGAGATCTACAACAAAGCAACCACAACAAAAGAGGTTCTATCATTCTCACTCTATTCATAATAATGCTTTTAATGGCTATTGTTTTAGATGCAACCATTATGGTCACAAGGCAATTTATTGTGGATTGAATAATAGATCAAAGAGTTATGCTGGTAGAAATACATCTGTTATTTCGGCTGAACACCATGTGAAATGTTTTCAATGTAATGGTCATGGGCACATAGCAAGGTTTTGTCCAAGCATGTTTGTATCTAATCTAAGGCAAGACAGTAGATTTCATCAGATGCAAAGAATGTAACACATACAGGGAATAAATCATGTGCATCAAAGAAAGGAAAATAATCATCCATCAAGGATGTACAAGAGACAACCACATAAGAGAAATGTTCAAATTTATGAAAAGGTTCAAAATAGGGATGTAGTTGAAAACCTTCAGCCTAAGTTCAAGAAATACTGAAGAAATAAAGAAGAGAAGAAATCATGTCTCCTTGGACTGAAGGAGACTACTCCTCTATTGCACTAAGCAGCTCCAGGTAGCACATCCTCAGGGGGAGCAATGTTAGAGTTTTATATTAATGCTCCTATGTATTTGTGTGGTTATCTGAGGATGAAAGGAAAGTATTCAGGGAGTTGTCGTATAGTTGTCAAAATATGTTTCAGTTCATGTAGATGTTTGTGGAGATAGTGTCAAACTGATGTGTTTCAACAAAACAACATGGTGAATAGCTAGTTTTTCAATGCAACAGCTGATAGGCGTTATCTGAGATAGAACATGCAACACAGATCATTTGGTATAAGAGAGCATCAATTTTCTCTAAAGAAGTAGCCATGATCAAAGAGATGCCAGAGTTAAAGCAAACAGTGGCACTAGCACCCAGTTGGTCAAGAGTACCAAGTGGCACATGCAAGGTAGAGAAGTTGAGAAAATAGCGCCCAGGTGGTGAAGCACCAAGGAGGACAAGATGCCTATGCACCTAAGAAATTATTGCATTATTTGAGAAATGCGAGATATTTCCTGAGAATTCCCTTGATCGTAACGAGGAGAAATGCTCCCTAGAATCGCCTGAAGAACGTTCGCCTAAAACATTGAGTAGCCCTGACATATGCCCTAACAGGAAGTAGAATACCGAGAGTTGATGAATGTGCATAAATTGAGGTTCCAATGCTAGAGGTAACGGTCTAGAAGTATGAGTTTGAGTAAGGTGCACTATAGTTGGCCATGAAGTTTTTAACAAAATATTGTCTCCTGATTCAAACAGTTGAAAGAAAGGTGTGAACAGCGGTGACTGTAGAAAACATAGACCAAGTTGAAAATGTAAGAAGGGATTTGGTTGGTGTTGTGGTACATTGTTTGATGCTTGCACAGAGTTGGTTGATTCATGTTTCGATGAGGGTCTGTGATAAAGGGATGTTCTTTGAGGTGATTGGTTGAGTAGAGTTGATTAAGCCTAGTCAAGTGATTGGATGCATGTGGTTGTTCAAGTTCCATAAAATAAACTATTATTGATTTGAGTTGAGATTGGGATTTGAGTATAGAACATATTGAGTCTCTAACAATTCTCTTTATGCTTCTATGAGATTTAGTTGATATAATGATTGAGCATTAAGTATAGAACATATTGAGTCTCTAACAATTCTCTTTATGATTCTATAAGATTGGATAGATTTTGTGTGAGCCTATTGACAGGGTACAGAGGATAGAGTCTCAATGGATAGAGATCCAGTAGCCAACACAGTTGAAGATAGATCTGAGTGAGGGACCACATTCTGAGGGGGAGCATTTATATATTTGCTTATCTTTTTACTCATATTTGTAAGTTTTGTTAATTGTCATAACATGTGTCTGAGAATGTTGTGCATGGACTCAAGGGGAGTTTACAGCAGCCCTTTTTTGGTATTTTTGTCAAAGGGGGAGAAGAGTTATAGGCAATTTCTCATGCATTATAGGAAATTGCACGTGTGTTGCCAACAATTCCAAAGGGGGAGATTGTTGAGCAAGGTGCAGCAAAAGTATTGTCATTATTGTCAACACAGTCAGACAGATCAGTTGACAAAGTGGATAGGAGTTAAGAGGTTCCAGTTGATGAAATGGACAGGAGTTAAGAGGTTCTTCAAAGGTGGTTTTTCAAAATATAGAAGTGGCCCATATACTAAAAATCAAAAGAAAATCACAAGGCAGAAAACTGTCGCGATATCGCGACATGTTGGCAAGAAAGAAAATTGTCGCGATATCACGACATGTTGAGAAGAAAGAAAACTGTCACGATATTGCGACATGTTGGCAAGAAAGAAAAACTCTCACGATTTCATGACATGTTGAGAAGAAAGAAAAACTATCGTGATATCACAACATGTTCGGAGAGAAAGCGCAAGCAAGCAAAAATGTCACGATTTCGTGACATGTTCGGAGAGAAAGCGCAAGCAAGCAAAACTATTGCGATTTCATGACATGTTCGGGGAGAAGGCGCAAGCAAGAAAAACTATCGCAATTTCGTGACATGTTCAAAGAGAAAAAGGCAAGTAAAAAAAGTGTCGCAATTTCGCAACATATTGCAAGGAAGATTGTACGGACAAAAAAGTGTCGCGATTTCGTGACATATTGCAAGGAAGGCTATACGGACGAAAAAGTGTCACGATATCATGAAATATTGCAAGAGAGATAGTACAGAAGAAAAAGTGTCATGATTTCGCGACATGTTGGAAGAGAAAAAGACAAGGAGAAAAAGTGTCACGATTTTGTGACATATTGCAAGAGAAAGAGGAGAGAAAAAAAGATGTCACGATTTCACGACATGTTTCATTTTTGCGATCCAAAGCAAAGAGAAATAGGAGAGAGAAAAAGGTGTCATGATTTCATGACATGTTTCATTTTTGCAGTCCAAAGCGAAGAGAAAGAGGAGAGAGAAAAAGGTGTCACAATTTTGTGACATGTTTCATTTTCGTGGTCCAAAGCGAAGAGAGAGGAAAGAGAAAAAGGTGTCACGATTTCGTGACATGTTTCATTTTTGCGGTCCAAAGCGAAGAGAAAGAGGAGAGAGAAAAATGTGTCACAATTTCATGACATGTTTCATTTTTGCGGTCCAAAGCGAAGATAAATAGGAGAGAGAAAAAGGTGTCACAATTTCACGACATGTTGCATTTTTGTGGCCAGAAGAGGAGAAAATGCAAGGAGAAAAAGTGTCATGATATCGCGACATGTATTTTTGGAGGCCAAAGCAAAGAGAAAGTGCAAGGAGAAAAAGTGTAGCGATATCGCTACATGTTGTATTATCATGGGCCGAAGCAGAGAAAAAGCGTAAGGAGCAAAAGTGTAGCGATATCACTACATGTATTTTCGTGACTCGAAGGTGAGAAAAAGTGCCAAGGAGAAAAAGTGTTGTGATATCGCGACATGTCGCATTTTCGCGACTCTAGGAGGATAGAGAATGTAAGAAGGCAGAAGTTTCATGATATCACGACAAAAGTAAAAAGTAAGAGTACAGAGGCAAAAGTGTCATGATATCGCGACATGTGTTTTCACAGGTACAAGCAAACAGAAGCAGCAAGGAGGTGAAAGCGTCGCGATATCGCAACATGTATTTTTGTGGGTACATGCCAAGAAAAGCAGTAAGGAGGCAAAAGTGTCATGATATCGTGACATGTTGTGTTTTCGTGGGTACAAGCCTAGAAGAGGACAAAGAGGCAAAAGTGTCACGATTTCGTGACAGGTCACTTTGGCGCAAGCTAAGAATAGAACCCAGTTGAAATAAGATATGTGACTATTAACTGAAGTTATGCAGCAGTTACAGGGGCCGTTACAAAAGAAAATTATGCAGCTAATTTAAGAACAGTCGAAGAAGGAGAAAACCAACAGTCGTATATATAGAATCGAATATACATGCATGCATAGAAAAGAATACGAATAGTCATGACCAAGAAGACGAACAGTCATGGTAGGGGTATATGTGTAAATTCATAACATGCATCATGTTTTACGAAAAACCTACTCTATATATATACAAAAGTAGTTACAGTTGAAAGGCGTTACAACTAAAAAGTGGTGCATGAGAAATGAAAGGAGTTACAGAAGAAGTCGATACGACAGTTACAGGTGCAGTTACAGAAGAATATCATGCAGCTAAAATAAGAAGAGATAACTGAAGTTGGTACAATAGTTACAGGTGCAGTTATAGAGAAATAGAATCAAAACTTTGTTATAAAAGGAGGTCTTCATGGAGAATTAGAGTGCTACTAATATAGAGGGAAAAAGCGCTGTCGAAAAGAGTGAAAGTGCTGCAAAAAGGGAGAGCCAGAAGAGTGCAGTAAGAAGCACAACAAGAGGGCTGTAAGAGGGCCGTAAAAGTGCAGTAAGCAGAGCCATAAGAGTGTGTGCTATTTTGGTGAATAGCAAGAGAGGTTGGGTTAGCAATAGACCAGTCAGGGTCTTGTATAAGAGAAGGCATCTTTATGTCAAAATTATAGTTTTAAAATTGTAGTCTAAGTTGGTGCTTGGAATTAGGGGTTGATGCTCCTTTTTGTTGGTGAAGATAAATTAGGGGTTGGTGCTCCTTTCTATTGGTGCTGATAAATTAGGGGTTGGTTCTCCTTTCTATTGGTACAGATAAATTAGGGGTTGGTGCTCCTTTCTGTTGATGCAGATAAATCAGGGGTTGGTGCTCCTTCCATTTGGTGCTGGTAAATTGATTGTAAAGTTGATGCTTTGCAAAGGCTATATTTGTATGGGAGTCCAAACAGTCTATTTTTGAGGAGTAGCCAAAACTGGTGAACCTCGGTACATTTTGTGTTGTGTGATGCTCTCTTGTTATATTTGCTTTATGTGGTTTTAAGCTTTCATTGTTTAGACATTAAGAATTGAAGATTTAAGTTTTTAAGAGCTACACTAATTCACCCCCCCTCTCAGTGTCATTGTGAGACTAACATCTTCTCGGTGGGATCACTAAGATAGCAAAATCACTATACATGATTTAAACTTACGTAATACCTTGGAATAACATCTTAAGCATGATTATACTTCCTTATTCCTCTTAAGTTTTATTTGATTACCTTTTTATTTAGGTGCCCATTTTGTTATCTAGACATCATGAGAGTACATACTTCTTGTGTACATTCATTTATTGACTAAAAATGTAAGGCCTGACTTGGTTTAGAAATCAAGTCCCAATCGTATTTTGTGGAATTCAAACCACTTCGAGTTTCAACTCAGATCAATCCATAGTTTTTTATTATAATATTTTAGACTATACCGATCATGAATGTTTATAATATGAATATAATTCCATTGGTCCTTAAGGAATAGAACCAATTACTTTATGATTCTTGAGACTATATCACTCATGGAATATCCAAGTGAGTAAGAGTTGCATACCATTACATTCCATTTTATCTATCCTCATCATCTAGATTTTCCATCTCCTTATTGTTGTTTGGGTTATGCTATGAAATTATAACTTGCAAAATCTGTTGAATTTGATCTTGCATAATGGTAACTGTGGTAGCTAGGTTCTCCATTTTTTTTTGAATTCCCAAAACTTTCTCCTATCTATCTCGATTCAAAACTATTAGGGCTATCTTATTGTGAGGTAAATTTTTTATTACCTCTCATTATTGTTGCCATGTTAACCTGGTGTAAAGAGTTGTATTAATATTCACTCCTTTACAAGGTTAAAATACTAGATAATTAGAACAATTTTCCAAATAATTTATTTTCTCTAGGTTTATTCCCTAGTTTTTTTTTCCTCTATATTTGGTTTAAGTTCATACACACTTGAAATAAGTAATGATTAGTTCAAAAGACACAAATATCGATAAGTTTCCCAAAATATTCTAAGGTACACCGCTTAAAATCCATACAGGAGGGTTCACTTATCTCTTCCACTTTTGAATTACTGTGGATCTATTTGTTGGAGAAAGAAACTCAGACACCAGTTATCTCAAGCACTGACCTAGTCCTTACCAAGTATGCATCATCAAGAGTTAGGAAACTCATATTTTTATCCATGCCCAAATATTTTGCTAAGCTAGATTCATCTAGAATCTATTAGTTAGCCTAGGATATGATACCAACTGTAACAACCCCTGTTGTCACTAATCAACCACTCATAATTTTTTTTTAGCTCATATTTTTCCATATTTCAATAAGTTAGTATTATAATAATTATTTAAGACAAGATTTCCCAAACAAGAAGTAAGTATTTTAAGCCACAATTGATTAATCAAGTAGAAGTACTAAATTCCTCAACTCTTTCTAAGCTATTTGTAAATAGGAGTACTAACTCCTATAACATCATATTACCATATCCAAGTGGTAGGTGAATAATGGAATACAATGGCTTTGTTCCTCCCATGTAAACTCCAAATGGTAAGAGGGCATTGCAATGGTTATACCAAAAAAATAGGAGAACAATCCCTCACTAAAGGAATTCATTTCTCCATTTCTCCATACTATCAATAAAGGCTAGTATTAGAAGATACTACTAATCTATTGTTTCATGTGATAGCTTACATGTAATTTGGCTTAACTGTATTAAGAATTATTATAAGAATTGCTTAACATCAAGATATCGATAGTTTTAGCGATGGTGGGTCTTGTTCCATGAGTATTGAATATATGGTTTGCTTCCATTGTTATGTATATTACTCATAAAATTTCCTTCTACACTAATGTACTCAATAAGAGATGGAACTTAAGATCATCCAAAGAGCACCATATGTTTTACACATAACATTACCATAACTTTAAATAAACTAACATACATGTATTCTCTAATTTCAAAATCGAACATTAACTTTCATCTACAACATGCAGTAAAAAAAATACTTTCATTTGACCAATTTCCAAAATCATACATCATATACCATCTATTTGAGGTGATTACATCATTTAAAATACTTCCTTATTGATATACAAAAATAAGTAAGATAAATACATCAAATATTATATAGCTTGGCTCCATCATTTTAGTCCTTCTTGATTACAATGGGAATATCATGAAATAATATTATACAAAATTATTAGCAATAAAATCCTCAAAAATGGTTATCTGAATCTTCTTTGTATTTCTTGCATCTTCATGATGTGAGAGAGATGATTGTAAGGGATCAAGACAACTCGAATGCAAAGTATGCCAATGCAACACAAGCAAGCCATGCTTCTCATAATTGAATGCAAACATGCACCATAAATTTACCATATACATATCCCTTAGAGAATATTTCTCTTATCATGGTGTTTACTTCCTAAAATATAAGACACTAAGTGCTTATCCATAAGATATTAGTAGTTGAAAAGTTTCATCATTAAACTATTTGATGTCTAAGACCCACCTTTTAGGTCAAGCTAGTAAATGGGTGCTGGCCCTTAGTGAGTTTAGCCTAACCTTCATAAGTTAGAAGGCTATCAAGGATTAGGTAATCACTGATAAATTGACCTTCACTCCCCTAGAATTTTTGATCCTTTGGTTGTTGAGTTTATTGTTGAGTAATTCAACATTGAAGTTGAAGAGCAAGAGTCTTGGACTCAATTTTTAATGGAGCCCACTCCATGAAGGGTGCTATATCTAGAGTTGTTATGGTTACCCCACAAAAATAGCTCATCCCTTTATCCTTCAAATATTTTTTCTCCTTCACAAACAATATTGTAGAGTATGAAGCGTTGATCCTTGGTCTTAGATAAACCTTCGCTTTGTAGGTTATATTCCTTTTGGTCTTTGGCGACTCTTAACTTGTTTTCAATCATATTAATCATGTTTATTAGACTCAGGATGATAAAATTAAACCTTAGAAGGATATAGTCATCAAGTTTTATCCTTGTTCGATCGAGTAACCATAAATTCTATCCCTAGATCCCCAAAACACCATGTAGATGCCATGGCTACTGCTACATCCTTATTTTCTTTGGAGTTAGAATATGATCAAATGCCAATTATCATTAGAAAAATCTAGGAGTTGACATAACTTAGTTCTTCTCTTGTTTTATTAGATATTTTTACCATCAATGATGTCCCATATAAACCATGGTACATTGAAATCTTTAATTTCTTCAATGATGGATCAATGCCTGATGGTCTAGATCGTAATAAACATAATATTTTGCACAAGAGCAAGCCAATTTTCTACAATTGGCAATAATTTGTATTGAAATTATTTTGAAGGTATCCTCTTGTTATACCTTAACTCTGATGTATCCTGTATTACTCTTAGTGAAGCCCATAAAGGATCATGTGGAGGCCATTCTAGTTGTAATGCTATTGCCAAGAAGCTCCTGCAAATGGTGTACTTTTGGCCTTCCATGGATAAATATGCATGTGATCATGTTCGATGTTATAACTAGTGTCAATGCCATGACAACTTGGTCCATGCTCCTTCTTAGCACCTTCAGGTTATTTCTTTCTCTTGGTCATTTTCCCTGTGGATATTAGACATTATAAATAAGATTAACCCCATGTTGTTTGATGGTCACAAATTTATCATAACAAAAATAGAGTACTTAATTAATGGGTTGAAGCCATACCTATAGCCATGGTGTTTGGAACTCAAGTTTAAAAATTCATCTTCAACCAGATCCTTTATAGATTCAGGATTTCTTCAATGATTATTTCAAATAATGACAATCCATTTAAGAACAAGGATGGTCATAAAATTTGTGCTAAGTACAATATCTAGTATATATGGCCAACTTTGTATTACCATTAGGGTAATGGATAAGTCAAAGCATCCTACAAGTCTTTGATAAAGATATTGAAGAAGTTGGTTTGTAATACTGTGAAGCAAAGTTACATTAAACAAGCACATACAATCCAAAAAAGATAGAGAAAATGCCAAATGAGCCAAATATTTCTTTCATTCTATTCCCCCAAAATATAGAGCTTACACAAAATAACTACTTACAATTTTGAAATTCCCCCCTTTTGAACCAGATTTCCATTTTCCCACCTAAAACCATCTATTTCAAATTTGAATTTAGGGGGCAACTTGTCGAGGTCATAAATTCATGCTCGTTGCTCCGATTGACTTGCACAAGATATTTTTGAAGAGGGCAAGAGACAAAATAAGTGGGGAAATAATTAGCTCTTTATGCTAAGACTTAAAGATAACTGAAAATCCTCAAATTCAGCCTCTAAGGCCTTCAAAATTCACCTGCAAGTTTTACTAGTTTTACAAAATTAAACAATTACATTTTTTTTTTGGGTGATGCAAGATAATTCTTACACCACTGGATGCTCCTACATAAAAAACCAAGGGTAAATTTAGAAGTGAACTTCACGTCTCTTTTTTTGGAGGAAAACCCAGGCAGTCAACCTCTATCTTCGACAACCAAGTTGAATATTCCACAGGCCTGCCCTTCCACTTAACCAAATATTCTTCATACTGCCTGTTTCTAGTACTTTTTTTGATGTGGGTATCCAAGATATATTATGTATATTCTGTATCTGGATTAGATGCTATAATATTCCACAATTATGCTACTAGCCCCTCACCATTGTCTCCTTCATGGTATTCTGCCAAATCTAAAATGTTAAAAACATGTGATATGTTAAGCCCACTTGGAAATTCCACTTTATATGCACTGCCTAAACCCTATTTTTCTATGATTCTGCATGGTCCAAAATTATTCATTTTTTTCTTGTTATAGGTTTTAGTAGGAAACCTTTCTTTTCTCATATGAACCATAACTTCATCTTCCACTTCAAATTCCTTAAATCGTCGCTTCTAGTCTGCCCTTGTATTTTACTGAGTATTCATCTTAGTAATATGCTTCTTCACTTCTTCATGCAAGCTCTTCATATGCTCTGCAAAGTCCTCAGCCTCAAAACTGCTCTTTTCTCATCTGTCCATATTTCTCAACTCATAAGCATTCCTTGGATTGCTCCCATACACAATATGGAATGGAGATTTGGTAGTACTCCTATTGATAGAATTATTGTATGCAAATTATACCTGTGGAAAAACCAAATCCCATCCCTTGGGCTTATATTCTACCAAGCATCTCAGTAGATTACCCAAAATTCTATTCACCACCTCTGTTTTCCCATTAGTCTATGGGTGGTATGCAGAACTGAATTTTAGATTTGTATTCATTTTTTTCCATAGGGTCCTCCAAAAATACCCAACAAACTTGGTATCCCTATAAAAAATAATACTCTTTGGTAGACCATGAAGTCATACCACCTCTTTGAAAAATGACCCTACAATATGAATTGCATCATTAGTTTTCAGGCAAGGAATAAAATGTGCCATATTTGAGAATCTATCAACCACCACAAATATGGATTCATTCCCCCTATGTATCCTTGGTAGACCAAGAACAAAATCCATGTTGATGTCCTACCATGGTCTCTTTGGTACAGGTAATGGCTGATATAATCCAATGTTTTGTCTCACACCCTTGGCCATCTGGCATACTCTACAACTTTGTATAAATATCTTCACATATTGTTGCAAATTTGGCTAATAGTAGTTCTCACTAACAAGAGCAATGGTATTATCTCGACCAAAATGCCAGCCAACCCTCTACTATGCTTCTCCTTGACTAGATTCTCCCTCATTGAACTCCTTGGAATGCATAATTGATTTCCTCTTAACAACATTCCATATTGGATTAGAAAATCCAACCACTTAGTCCTATCCAAAGTAATAGGTGCCAAGAAAGCCCTCCAAGCCTCTATAAAATAGGGATATTCAGGGTACAAACCCTTAAGTTTTTCAAACCCTAAAAATTTCACCTTCATTTATGTCAACAAACTATACCTTCTAATTAAGGTATATGCAACACTATTTGACTTTCCACTCCTATGCTTCAACACAAAGGTATAACTCTGTAGAAACTCAACCCACTTTAAGTGCCTCTGATTTAGCTTCCCTTGGCTATTAATATACTGTAAGGCCTGATGATAAGTATATAGAACAAACTCTTTTGGAAAAAAATAGTGCCTCCACTTATTTAGAGCCTAAACTATAGCATAAAACTCTTGATCATAAACTGAATACTTCTTCCTAGCATCATTGAGTTTCTCACTAAAATAAGCAATAGGTTTACCTTATTGACTCAATACAGCTCCTATGGCACTACCACTAGCATCAAAATCTACCTAAAATACCTTATTAAAATATGGAAGTGCTAAAACAGGTTGCTTTGTGACCTTATTCAACATATCAAAGCTCTTATCTTCTCCTAAGGTACACTTAAATTCTTTCCTATCCCCTCTCATTGTCTCTGTTAGGGGTGCACAAATACTGCTGAAATATCTAATGAATTTTTTGTAAAAATTTGTTAGACCATGAAATGATCTTACCTCGGTTATGCTCCTTGTAGTAGGCCATTCAATGATAGCCCTCACATTTTTTGGGTCCATTTTTAGACCTTCAACTGAGATGATGAATCCCAGATACACCAACTCATTCTTCACAAAACTGCACTTCTTCAAATTAATCAACAACTTCTCCTCCCTTAGCTTCTCAAAAACTTGAAGAATATGTAGCAAGTGATCCTCCAAAGTATTACTAAAAATTAAAATGTCATCTAAATATACAATTACAAATTTTCCTAAAAACTCCTTCAATACCTCATTCATCAGTCGCATGAATGTGCTTAGTGCATTGGTTAGACCAAATGACATGACTAACCACTCATACAAACCCTCTATGGTTTTGAAGGTTGTCTTCCACTCATCTCCTTGTCTGATATGAATCTGATGGTACCCACTCTTCAAGTCAATCTTGGTGAAGTACTTGGATCCCCTCAAATAGTCCATAATATCATCCATCCTTGGCAACGAAAATCTATATTTTATGGTGATATTGTTAATAGCTTGGGAGTCTGTACACATTGTCTACTCCTCATATTTATTTAGTTATAGTACTGCAGGTACTGCACATGGGCTTAAAATTTCTTGAATCAATCCATTTTTTAGTAACTCTTGGACTTTTTTTTTTTAGCTCCTCACTTTCTATAGGAGTCATTTTGTGGGTTGCTTTTTGGGTAAACTAGCTCCTGGTACCAAATATTTGTGGTGATTGATCTTCCTCACTAGTGGTAAACCCTCAGGCACATTTTCTAATATAATATCTATAAATTATCCTAACAGACCTGATACCTCTACTGGGACATCCTTGCATTGTTCTTATTTAACTCTAGGAATTAATGCATAGCACATATGCTCATGCTTCAGACCATTCAAAAACTTCCTACCATCAACTAAATAGATTTTTGGCACTGCTACATACCTTTTCATCCACTTCCTTCAGGGGCTTCAACTTATGGTGCACTCCATCCTTTATTAGGGAGTAAGAGTTGGCATGCCCATCACGTATTGCACATTGATCAAACTGCCATGGCATTCCCAACAAAAAATGGCAAGAATCCATGGGTAGTATGTCACACAGGACCTCATCATGGTAACTCGCAATATTAAATTTTACCAAGCATTTCTCACTGACCAAATCCCTATGGTACTTCTATAGCCATGCAATCTGATATGGACACGGGTGTCTCTTCCTCTCTAACTACAATTTGGTAACCATTCCTTTTGAAACTAGGTTATATGTGCTACCATTATCTATGATAACATTACAAAACTTACCTGCACATTTACATCTTGTGTGAAATAAGCTCTTCCTCTGATCTAGATATCCCTCCTCATTCAACAAGGCTCTCCTTATAATAAAAACTTCTCCTCTTTCTGCTTCTTTAGAGTGCTCAAAATCAGCACCCTCATCTACAACAACAACTTGAGCATTAACTTCATGTCTCTTATTTGTTCCTCCTTGGTGTTGTGGGCACTCGTATGCCCGATACCCTTCTTCTCCAGATTGGAAGCATATTTCATGAAATCCTCCTCTTCTAGGCCCTCGTACAAACCTTCATATTCTTGTCTGGTAGCTATTATTCTTGTAGTTATTATTATGGTAGTTATTATTATGCTCACGAGGGTGGTAAGAATTTTCCCCCTTCTGTTCTGGTTGTTGCTTGTCTCCCTAGTTTTATTTTGGTCCTCATTATGTCCTCCATTTGTTCTCCCACCAGTTCTTCCACCATGACCTCTTCCTCTCTATTTGCTTTCAAACCTCTTGTTTAGCTTCTCTTCTACCTTCAAGGCAAATTGGTAAGCATCCTTTATGGTGGTCATCCTGACCAGACTTAACTCCTATTGAATACTTAATATTAACCCATTAATATAACGAGATACCTTCTACTTATTGGCCTAAAAATGGCCAGTATTGAATAATATTTTGTAGAAATCTTGTGTATTCTTCTACTGACTTGCTCGACTACCTCAAAATTACATTTTATTTAGTAGATCCAACTCGTAGTCAGCTAGAATAAATTGCCTCTTCAGCTTCTCCACCATTCGCTCCCACCTTGTTATGTTTTTTTCCTCTTTTGTATATGTCTAGTTGCACTCCCTTCCACCATATTCTAGCATGACCCTTTAGCTTGGTTTTAGCAAACTTGACCCTCTCAGGATATTCAACCTCCTCATACTCAAAGCATTCTTCCAAATAACTGATCCAGTAAATCAACTCCTCTGGATCAAGATTTCAAGAATACATAGAAACCTCCATATTCATTCTCTTTCCAATATAAGATATGTCTATCTATAACCTGGATTGTGTAGGATCTATTGCCTCTTCTTCTTCCTCAAACTGGTCCTATTCTTCTTCAACTTCATATTCAATGTCATCTTCTCTCCTTGGCTCAAACTCTCTATGTAGCTCCTCTTGTAGAGCCTAAACTTGCCTCTGCAAAGCTCTGAAATCTTCTTCTATAACCATATTTCTCCCACCATCATAGTTTCTTTGGGGAGGCATTCTGATCACTTCTCTCACAAACCCTAACCACAAATCCTGGTGTAAACTACCTCATGTCCAACACTCTATTTACACACTCAGGAACTCCTGCTCTGATACCACTTGAAGTAGAGTTGCATTAAACAAGCACATACAATCCATAAAAGGTAGAGAAAATGCCAAATGATCCAAAACTTTATTTAATTATATTCCCTCCAAAGATAGAGATTACAAAGACTAGCTACTTACGATTTCGAAATTCCCCCCTTTTGAACCAGATTTCCCCTTTGCCACCTAAAACCATCTATTTCAAATTTGAATTTAGGGGGCAACTTACCGAGGTCATAACTTCGTGCTCGTTGCTTTGATTGACTTGAACAAGATATTTTTTGAAAGGGTACAAGATGAAATAGGCAAGACAACCCTTAGTTATTTGCACTAAGGCTTGCAGCTAACTAAAAATCCTCAAATTTGGCCTTTAAGGCCTTCAAAATTCACCTGCAAGTTTTACTAGTTTTACTAGTTTTACAAAATTTAAAAATTACAATTTTTTTTTGGGTGATGCAAGATCACTCTTACACCGTTGGATGCTCCTGCATCAAATTGGTTGTGATTGGCATATCTAACTTTATCCTATTTTTTGGGCTTATCATACTAGTGTGTGTACTCCCATAGACACCTCACCATATGTCTTGGTATATGAGTGTGAGGTGGTGTTTCATTTTGAACTCGAGGTTCCCTCATTGTGCATTTTATTACAATATTCCTTGGTCAGCAATGATTATCACTATGATCATTTGCACTAATTGGAGTTACTAAATGAAAAACACATTCATGATTTAGATCATTTAGTGCAATAATTCTTTTTAGGTCGGGGATATTTTCCTCAAGGAGAACAAAAATAACATTAATGCTCATTATGATATTTGAGGTAAGTTTCAACCCAATTGCTTAGGGCAATTTTTGGTAATGACCAAATTTAGCTCAAGTGCTTATCATTTGGCCTATTTAGATGGTGAAAAGCTTAAAGAACCAATGAATATAATGCATATTAAAATATATAATGCATGATCCATCATCTGCATTACATTCTATATTTATCTTAGATCATATTGTACTCAATTTTTTTGCTCATATTGCAGGATGCCTATCATATCCTGCATGATTTCCTAATATTCTATTTTCTTTCATTTTTGCTTGTTATAATTGCATTGTTTCTTGTTCATGACTGCTTGATCATATAGCTTTTTGGATATTTCATGACAATGGCAAGTGATTATACCTATTTAGGTCATAACTCATATGCATTGCACCCTCACTAGGGCTCTAATGCATAGAGAAGACCCCACCCAGATACCATACATTTTCATCCTTTCTTCTCTTTTTTTTTTCTTTGATTTTTTCTTCTCTTTTCTTCTTGTATTCCTAGAATTTGAAATTTTTTACAATAACCATAATTTTCTCCAATTCAAGGAATACAATTCTCTTTTGGTATATCCTTGTCCTTTGCATGCTTTTTCTTCTTATTTTGTTTTCATTGTCCAGAAAAAGATATACATTATCCTCTATTGTTTGTTTTCACTTTTTTTCCTTATTGACTTTTCAATAGTTAAGTGGTTCACTTTATAACTATTGATTCTTCAATATGGGGGTACACACACATAATGCTTTGCTCCTCATTTTCTTTCTCTTTCTTCTTCTAGCACATGCACACATTCACAAGGTGTTACGATCAAATAATTTGGTTCATTCACACTTTGCACACATCACACCCATATCACATAGTACTTGCTAATATATCACCTTCATACATAGCATAGCCATGTGGGATAGCTTCATGGCCACATGCAAGGGGTAGCCTCCATATCGATTATTTATGAGCATATATCCTAGCAGGTATCATTTATCCATTTGTCCATCTTAGCGAGAATTTCACCCATAGTGGGTCATGCTCCAACATTTCTCCATCCATCCATATTTGTGAGTACTACACCCATAGCATATTTTCACTCTACTTTTGACCATCCTTTTGAGCATAACACCCTGTATCTGAGATTATTTCCATTTTCTCTTTTCTATTTATTTGACCTCCTTGGAGCATTACTTCTTCTTCTTCTTCATCTCATTCTTCTCTTCTTTTCCTCTCTTATTATTTCCCCTTATTTTTTAATTCATGCATTTCACCTTAGGTAGCTCGAGTTTTCCATGCATTAGTTTATTGCATTAATTAAATGCATTATGTGCCCAATTTCCCTTATTGTTCTTCTTTGTCAGTTTATTTTGTTTTCTTTTGCTTCTATGTTTTGCTTTCTCTTCTTTACCTTATTTAGTTTCTCAAGGAATTCCTCATTCCTTCTAAAACTCGAGGGGGCATCCCAACCTTAGGGACATTAATAGAATTAATATCTCACTTTGTGTGCAAAAGTCCAAAGTATCTACTGTAATACCCTCTTTTGTACCACCCATTTGATCAAACCTAACCACCCATTTCTATATTTTTTACCTTTACCCATAGGAGTCTACAACTTTCTTTGACACATTTACTTGGCCATAAATGCATCAAAGAGGGGGAAAATGCAGACACATAAATTTGACCCACCAAAATGGTTCAAATCTTCTTTAGATTCCTAGCTAGCCAACAAAACTTGCTAAGTGTAATTTTTTAAATTTTTTTCCTTCTCCCCTTGTCTTTTTTGCCTATATTTACCAAATTTATGCCCAATCAATATTGGGTGTGAATTTGGCTTTTTAGGTTATTTTCTCACTTAAATCCCTCTATTTGTCAGCCCATTTTAAAGTCAACATCATCCAAAGTGAATTTTATTTTCCCACATGTTTTTTGCTCCAAACCTATTGTAAACAAGGTTTTAGACCCCCTTAGGTATAAGAAGGATTTTTGGTGGATGTTCTAACTTTTCATTCGCTCACATGCTCATATTTTCAAGTGGATTTCTACTACAAGTTGTTTTAATTATTTTGGTGATTGCTACCCTTAGGGATTGAGTGAAGAAGTCTTAATAATTGGATACATCAAAAAATTTTGAGTTCTTCTTCCACATATTAATTTATTCTTACTTCATAAATTCATCAGGTTTTGTATTTGTTTTGTTAGTATTTGAAACTTTATTTTCTACATTTTGCACCTTATTTTCATTATTTTAGGACCCAAAAAGGGCATCTAAACTAGATTCACATCCTACCGATACAGGGCATGGATTTGGTAAAGTTTAGGTTTTGGGGGAAGATTTCAACTTTAAAACCCTAATTTGGACCATGTTTTAAAGCTTTTAGTTGTGTCCATCTTAGCTACATTTCATATTACTATTGCATATATATTTTATTGTATTTGTGCATGTTCCAAAGGTCAAATATCATTTTTTTTAAATAGGTAAACTAAAATAAATAGGGGGCTTGATTTTTGCACCTCCAAGCTCAGTTATATAATGGCCTAAGTAGGCCCCCAAACGCTGATCAATTTTTCTAGGATTTTAAGAGGTAATTGTTAGAAATATATTATATTACATTATTTGAGGCCATGTAAATATACTTTCCTAGGTACATACTTAGGATATTAGATTACTTGAGGATGAATTTATCTAGTTACTTCATGCAATGTAATAAATGTACAAGTGTCAATGTGCAAGTTGTATATGTGCAAGATATACATTGCATAGCTCGGTAGAGTGTTGTTCAATGAAGACATATTCCTATATAAAGGTCATCATACCTCTACTCAAATATATCAATTCATTTTCAATAGTATATGTTTCTTTCTTCTCTCGATCTCATGAGATGCTACTAATTCCATTAGTGGTATCAGAGCTACGATAGATCTAGCCATAGGAAAACCATCATTATCATTGAGCCTAAATTTTTTTAGTCAACTTGATGCATCATTGTACCAATTACTATCAAAAATATCAAAAGCATCTAGGTGGTAGAAGTAAGGAGAAGCCCCAATAGTGAAGGACTTGGGACAATTATCACCATCTGAAAAAAAGCCCAATAAAAGAAGAATTTGGGAAAGAGTGCCAAATACCAGAACAAGATCTTGCTTGAAGCTATAATTCAACAAGAAAACTTGAAGACAAGAGAAGCCCTTAATATTCAAGATATTTGAATATTACCTCTTACATAAAGAAGGCATTGTTTTAGAGACAAAGACTTCTTCAAATCTACAATAAAAGGAGAAGACTACAAAAGGATAACAAGCCATCAAATCCTAAGGAAAGTTTAAGACCATATTTTGGTGAAGAAGAAATAATTAAGGATAGTTTACAAAAAGTATAAAAATCTACATCCTCCATAGAAGTGATATAAGAGCTAAAAAAGTTAAAAAAAAAGGTATTTAACTATTGTTGAAAGTAGATTCATTAAATTGGTTTACTTATCATATTTGTTAAAGCACCATAATTTAGATCAAAGTTGCAATAATAAACATTGGATTACAGTATTCAAAAGTGAAAAAAGAGAACAATTCATTTTAAGGTTTATTTTCACATTAGGAGTTGATTATATTATACATTACAACTATATATCAACTACCTATCATCTACTTTGGAAAGTAAAAGAAGACTCAGTTCCTACAACTTTATTTGTAAGGAATTGTAGAATAATTTTTGAAGATTCATTTTAGATTATTCTTGATTAGTTGTAGTAAATCTATTAATTGCATTAATTTTGAGAGTTCATTGGAGTGATAAGGTGAATTTTTAGTGCATTAAAATTGAAATTTTATTAGAATCATTTGAATTATTCTATTGCTCTCAATAGATTGTTATTTGAGTTCTTGAGAAAGGCACAAAAATAAAACTTGTCAAAGTCTCAAATGACACTATTAGGGCACAAAGATCTGCAACATTGAGTGGCATGGGGAAGCCACAAAATCATATAAATCCTCAAAGTATTTGAGAATAAAGTAGCCACCAAATATCAGCAAAGGAAGCCTTGAGTGAGACTTGGTGAGTCTCAAGTTCAAAGCACAATAAGTTTTCTACAAATAAATAGTTTAGAAAAATACAACAAAAAGAGAGTTTCTATCAAGTGATTACAAGCTTGGATTCATTTGTAAAATATCCAAGCAAAAAGTGGAAGGTGTCTAATAAAAGATACAACCACAAAACCCTTATATTGCATTCAAAATTCTACCACAAAACTAGAATTTCAGACCTAAAAACAAGGGGTGCAAAAGAAGGTGTAATAAAGGCTATTTTATACATGAATATATTACATTGCATTACACTATCCTAATCTAGTTTATATTGAAAAATGATCCAAATTTGAAGGCGTCTCAAAGGTACAACATCCACTAGGAAAACCGACCTAAGGTGGTCATTCACTAGAATCCTTTCAAGCACAACAAAGGAGCCACTCTAAGGGCTCATACTCCCTCATCTTGGATGACCGAACCTGCAAGAGACAAGACAAAAAATCAAAGGGAGAAAATGGTGTTATAATCAAGAGCAATGAGGATGTATAACATGTAAGAAAATAGGAAGATAAAAGCACCATTGGATTTTTCCAATATCCACATATTCAAAGCTAAAAATCGATGCTCAAGCATCTAGATCATCGCTCCTCAAATCAACCTAAAAAAATCTACAAGCAAGGGCAATTGATCAAAAAAGGAGTTATGAATGTTACCAGTTTTAAAGAACCTCCAAAAGGATACATTAAATAAGCAGTATAGAAGACATCCATGCACAAGGAGGAAGTGACATTTTTCACTTGATACAATACCGTAATGCTCCTCACATGAGCACTCATTGTCATCAAAAAAGGAGTTACAAGCTACAGGTTGATGCAATGAATATATGAGGAACACTTATTTTAAGGTAAGCTAAATGCTCTATCAAAGAATATAACATCATGTATCGCTCCAAATTTTTCACATCCCTACCTTCAGGCTATAGGATCCGCACCCGAAAGGAGGATGGGAAAAGGATGGTGCGGTACCTCGGACTGAGAGGACTTTGTGAAGGTCCCGTCTCTCAAGGGAGGTGTATTTTGATAATTTTTTGACGGATGGTGGGTTCACCAGGAAACATTTAATGGCAGCTTCCATGCCTAGGTTGGGAATGTGTTTAAATGTGTTCATTTTAACCTTAAGCATTCATATCCTAGGTTTTGCCGAATGCATCTAGATTACTCTATATGAAAATGCAAGTTCAATGAATACAGAAAATAGATTTACAAAATTAAAACAGAGAATTTATAGAGTGCAAACGATGAATACCTGATCCGGATGTCTGAAGAAGATTCTTATTTTGAAGCAGTCCCGATTGTATGAGATTCGACAGAATCGTCTGCAATCAGACGAGATCGTCTGAGATCTGATGAATTCGTCAGACGAATTCATCAGAGACCTACAAAACCGAAAATAGATGCAAAATACAAAACATACTACAGTGCTAACGAGAGGGAAATGATATAAAATGGTAGCAATGTTATCAAACTGCAACTTAAACATAGAAACAAAAATGAATTGTGCTAATTTGATGATAATTAAGATTTAATTATGCACTTAATCTAAATGGGTGAACTCCAAATGCAAGATAATATAAAATACTGAATAGATTATCTAATTTGCAGAATAAAATGACAGAAAAGGGATTGAGGAACGTAAACTTCAGGCATTGATTGCCTTAATACAGACTGTAGTTGAGATCGTCTCGCATCAATATGAAATTGCCTCGAATTTGATAGGTTCGCCTCCGATCTGAACAGGTTCGTCGACGACGATAGGTGCTGGCTCCGGCTGAAAAATAGTGATGTATCTATAATAAAATTGGTATAGATCTAATGCAAATGCAATATTGGGATGCTTTAACATAGAGGAAATCAATTTGCAGAGAATTTCGGCTAGGGGTTGGGAAGGGAAAATCCTAGAGACTAAATAGGCTTAGGGGGAGTAGTTAGGAGGTTGGAGATCATCCCAATTTGGGAGATCTCCAACGGGGGAGGGTCCCAACGGTGCAGACACACTTCTGCCTGGATTGGAGACCCGTTGGAATAGATTCCAACTTTGCAAATTCAGTTTTGCGACAAGATCGTCTAGACGTTCTAGTCCAGACGAAATCATCAAATCTGGGGCGATATCGTCTGATCGACGACGATATCGTCAAACGGTCAAAAAAACACCTAAAAATGGCATGGAAAAGGGGGAAACGGATTTCCCGGCGGTTAACGGGTGGTTTGGGAGGTTAAATTTGAATTTTAAATTATTTACTAAGGTGAATGTAATTATTGCATTTTTACTACGCCAATTTTAGGGTGCTACATTTTGCCCCCTCTTTAGAAAATTTTCCGAAGAAAATGCGTTAAAGATGAGTTCTTCTCGATCTACGAGAAAGCAAAAATTATTCCCATTTTTAGGCGACGATTCTTGGTCGAATCGTACGATAGCTTACTATGGTGCCCCCTCCGTGTTTTTACCCAAATCGAACATTTGAGGTAAAAACGCAAAAAAGCAAAAAAAATATTTTTGAATAAAATTAAGAAAAATAGGGAAAACCCTAATTCATTTTTACTGTTCATTTTCTGGTTTTAGAGCTCTGGAAGCAAAAATGGTGGAGACGACGCACAGATCGACAGGGGTCTGGCGTGGTCTACGGGTAAGAGTCCAGACTGATCTAGAATGCTTTAATTTTAACTTTACATGTTTTTTAGATGAATTTTGAGCATCACGACTATTTTTGGGCCGTCGACATTGTCGGGACGAAATCGTCCCAATTTCGATGAAATCGTCTCAATTTCGGAAATTTCGCCCAAGGGCGAAATCGTCGAAAGGGGGACAATTTCATCAAATTAGGGGCGATTTCGAACTACGAAATCTGAAACGATTATGCTCAAATTTGGGACGATATCGTCCAATAGTGGGCGATATCATCAATTGCACAAAGTTGAATTTTTAATTTGCATTATTGATTACTTGAATTTTTGATTAATGATTGTTTATTGTTTTATTGTTTATGTTTGCAGAGAGGATTACTAAAGAGCAAGGAGTGGAAATACGGAGGGTTGAGAGATGACTTGGTTGCTCTGACACAGGCAGAGCGAGATCAGCTGGCACAGGTCGGCTTACTACATGTGGCAGAAATGCCACAAGTGTCTACAGACATGGGGCTACTGACGGCCCTAGCAGAGAGGTGGTATCCGGGGTCTTCATGTTTTTGGCTATCGACGGGGAGATGACTCCCACTTTGGAGGACGTATGGAGGATTCTGAGAATCCCCATACAAGGATGGCTGATTACTCCTGCGGCAAATCAGGGCCGTGCTATGGGATGGTTGTGCGGTGACCCAAGATTTGCCCTAGAGAAGGGCAGAGTTAATATCGAGGCACTATGCCAGATTCCTGGGGCATCTACACTCACACAAGTTCTAGCTGGAGTAGTTGGTGGACTTATGCTATGCCACCAAAGCGGGTGCAGGGTGCCATGGATGCTGGCAGATGTGGTCTGTGACATGAGAGACCACGGCTATAGGTTTGCTTGGGGCAGTTTTGTTTTATGCCAATTGTACAAGATCCTGTATGGGATCGTGTACAAGGGCGATCGATGTCTGGTTATGAAATCTCTACTACAGGTTTGGTGCTGGGAGCACATTGCAGTGCGAAGGCCGATAGGGCTTCCTCTGATAGGGATTGACAAGGAGAAGCCTCGAGTCTTCTACTGGTGGCTCTAAAGAGGGGCATAGCGATGTATCGACCTGTCGATGTCCCAAAGGCTACTAGACGACCTAGTCCCAGACCAGATCATCTAGAGGCCATAGAGGGAGCATCCAAGGTGGCCAGAGGACAGACAGGAGCTGGCTCACATCAGGAGAGTTTGCTGGTTGAGGATGGAGAGGGGAGAGGTGGAGCTCCATAGGTATGACCAAGTTTTTAAGACAATTTGGTCTACAGTAGGGTATCCCATCCCTCAGAGATTACGAGTTTTCCTGGACTATCCGGGATAACACTACGATTAGCGGGGCTTCGGACATGCAGCGGTTCTGGAGCCAAGACTCGGATGATGCCCCCATTCAGCCAGTGGATGGGGACAATGCAGGGGTAGCCGATGGCTATGATGCCTGGTACACAGGCATCCGCCCTCCTCAGATGACGAGGGCACAGGGTCCGATCCAAGCAATTATGCGTCAGATAGGGAGGCGGCACCAGGCGATGATGGAGACAGCCTAGGGAGAGAGATGAGGCGGCCATAGGCACAGGAGCGGCCGCGACAAAGAGAGAGGGAGAGGAGGGAGGCGAGACCCCCATCTCCACAGAGGCCACCATCACCTGATAAGGGCAAGGGTGTGGATATAGGAGAGAGTAGCGAGATGGCTACTCTTCAAGCAGAGAGAGATCGTATGCAGGCTCAGGTGCAAACGCTACAGGATGCGGCCGCACAACATCGGGTTGAGGTGTCACAGCTACAGGATGAGATTGCATGCCTCAAGGCACGGGGCAGAGGGGCGAGCACATAGGAGCTGGCACGGTCGATTGCTCAGACCATGTTCTACCAGGGCATCTACTTCCAGATGGTGCCAGAGGGTCAGAGGGTACAACTGCCAGTCGGCATTGCTAACCCTATCAGGATTGGGTCCTCGAGGACTACATCTCGATCGAGGACGAGGACTAAACAGACGGTGATGGGGCCACCTCCTCCACCTCAAGGCAGGGTAGGAGATGAGGCAAAGAGCTTGAGAGGCTCTCGAGGCTAGAGGGTTGGACTGACATTTGTATTATATGATTATTTTTTATAGAGGATTGAGTTATGCCGAGGTACAGATTGTGGCATACCAATCCAGTTTGATGATGTACATAAGTTGGTGATATATATAGATGAGATATTTTTGATCATATGACTTATATTGTGTGTATGCTTATGATGCTTTTATGTTTTGATTGATTGATTTGAGAATTGGATGTAATTATGTCATTGGAGATATTATAATTTGAATGTCATGCTTGTAATATTTTTAAATGAAATAATCTGATGTAACAAATTGATTGTTTATGATGAAATGTGATTAAAAAAATAAAAAGAGACTTCTAACAATAATTTCAAAGGACATTGTTGCTATTATAGACCATTTCACGGAGTCGCTGCTCACTCGATCGTCAAGCTAATCCCAGGATAGAAATATTGTTAAAAGTAAAAGAGTGCTTAAGAGACTGTCTTAAGACTTTGGTGCAATGATGAAAATGATGATGATGATGATGGTTTGTTTTCAGATTTTCATAAAAATGTTTGTGCATGAAATGATGTTTTAAAATGATTTTTGCTAGGCATAAATTCCTAAGGGTGATAAATTTTTGGATAATTCTTTAGGAATTATACCATCATTGCAAAATTGAAGGTTGACATAATGACATGAAATAATGAAAATGTTTTTGCTTTGGAAAAGCATAATTTGTGTAACATAATGAATTAAGCCATATGGTTTTCATGATTTTGAATAAATGGGGAATAAAAATTGTTACAATGGTTTGCGCTAGGCATAGAATATATAGGTATAGACTTATACCATCATCGCGAAAATCAAAGAAAAATAGTTTTATTGCATGATTGATTTTTTTTTTTGATGAACAAAAAATATGAAAATGAGGACTTGCGCTAGGCATAATATTTCAATTTTGGTTTTGAAACTATACCATCATCGTGAAATTCAACTAGATATATATATATATATATATATATATATATATATATATATATATATATATATATATGTTTTGATTGTATATTTTTGAAAGAAGGTTTGCTTTTTCTATTATATAGTTGTCTTTTGGGGTAAACAACTGTACTTGATTTATTTCAAACAAGTTGCAAAAAATAATATTTCAAATTATTTTGAAGATAAAAGTTAGATTTATAAGGAATCCCATATGCATATGTGAATTCATTTCTGATCTTGATTTATCATAATGATACACGAAATCTCTCAAATACAAATGTGTGTGCAATTGCATTGTTCATTTACCAATTTTTGAGCAAGATACTATGATACAAGTGATTTGAAGAAACCAAATAAGTGTTCATTAACCATGATGTAGATGCATATAACCATACTAGACTACTATGTAGGTCAGATTATCAAGAGCTAGCTAATCCATAAGCAGACATTGGTCTATACAAAAGAAGGTCGCTAATGTGACAGACATAACACCACGCTAGGAGTTACCCAAGGCCAAGCAGGTTGGGCACAAACCACCTGTTATGGGACTTACCTCACAGTTTTCGAATAATTGAGAATTCTAGGGATTCAAGATCATCAACCCTTCTTTTCTTTTCAAAGGGTAGGGGAAGGGATTTTATTGCTTTTGATTTCTTTTTCTTTTTGTATTTTTTGTTTTGTATTTTTCCTTGATAATGCTTGGAATATTGCTGGAATGATATAGAATAACATTTTTCTCTTTTTTCTTTTTCTTTGCTAGGGATACTTGCTCGGATTAGCTGTAGAGCAAGGGATTTTTATTCTGGGTAGGGGTGAGATTGTCCTTTTGCCAATTCTCAAAGATTCTAGACCATGTGCATGATAGGATAGTAGGGGAAACTTTTCGCTCAAGAAATCACTTCTACTATGTAGCAAAACATGGAAATTAAATAACAAAATCAATTCTCTATGCTCAAATCATTTTATTGTGAAAATATGTGCTTGGTTTAAGTAAATAACACGATCAATTCTCTATGCTCAAACGTTATTTAATTGAATTTTGTGAACTTTGATATAAGAGATTAGTAATCATGCCAGATAAAATCAAGATATTTATTTTTGTGAGTGTGCAAGTGAGGGATTCAAAATAAATGCTAATTTATCCAAAATAAGTTGAAACATATAACTGCAATGATTGTGAGAAAATGATTTTTGAGAAAGTTTTGAGAATGTTGACTCTCTCTTTCTTCTTTATTTTATTTGGGTTTTGAAAGAGTCAAGCATATTGTTGTTTTTGTATTTTTATCATTATTTTGATTTTTGTTTTGATTTCATTTATGATTTTGAATAGAAAAATTTAACAAGTATTTTAAATAAATGCAATAGATAGTTTTGAATATTTTGGATGATTATGAATATTTTTGATGTTTTTGGATTTTTTTTTTTTTTTTTAATTTGAAAGAAATATAAGATAATGATTTTGAACAAATATATACATGGATGAAATGACCAAGTTTATGCATAGTAACGTTTAAGATGCAAAATATTCATAGGTTCTTTCAGTTCCTTACCATCTAAGGTAGATAATTTATATGCTCCTGATTCAAATTTTGCAGTAATAATGTATGGTCCAAGCCAATTGGGCTCGAATTTACCTTTAAGTTCCTTAGTTGCATTGGTATTTTTTTTATTTTCTTTTAAAACAAGGTCACCAATCTCAAAGGAGCGATGACGAACTTTCTTAGCATATGATCTTTTAAGCTTATTTTGGTAAGCACGGAGATGCTCCAAAGCATTGATGCATTTTTCATCTAGGAGTTCCAACTGACTGAGTCTGCACGACACGATATTCATCTCCTACTTCGGTATCTTGAAGTAGCAGAGCCAAAGAAGGAACTTCCAATTCAAATGGAAAAACTGCTTCAGCACCATACACCAAAAAAAATGGTGAAGTTCCAGTGGGGGTTCGAACACTAGTTCGATAGGCCCACAAGGTCGGATATAATTGAATGTGCCGATCGCGGCGGTTTTATTGACTAATATTTTGAGAATTTTGATTAGGGTTTTATTAGATGCTTCTGCTTGACCATTACCCCGAGGATAATAGGGAGTGGACCAGCGATGTTGAATCTTATATTTTTGACATAATTTTTTAACATCTTTATTTTTGAAACAAGTTCCATTGTCAGAGATGAGATTGGCAAGAATTCCGAACCTGCAAATGATTTGATTAAAAATAAATTTAGAAACTTGTGTGCCAGTGTAGGAAGCTAAAGGCATAGCTTCGACCCACTTCATGAAATACTCAGTGGCGATTATGATGAACTTGTGTCCATCAGATGACACAGGATTGATTTTGCCAATAATATCCAAGCCCCATTTAGAAAAGGGCCATGGAGATGAAATAGCCTGTAGCTCTTGTGCAGGCGCATGGACAAGGTCAGCATGTTTTTGACACTTGTCACAATGGCACACATACTCATGTGCATCTGTTTCCATGGTAGGCCAAAAGTATCCTATTCGAAGGAGCTTTTTAGCAATAACACTACCACTAAAGTGTCCTCCACAAGATCCATCGTGGGCTTCACTCAAAGCTGATTTAGACTCTTCTAAGTTTAAACATCTTAATAGGATACCTTCAAAAGATCTCCTATATAAAGTATTGCCAATTATTATGAATCGACTTGCTCGTCGACGTAATAACCGACCCTGGTTTCTATTAGAATTGGCAAGGAAAGTCCCATTTTGAAGAAAATCAAATATGTCTGTATACCAATGTTCAAGAGTAGTTTCATTGATTAAAAACACATCCAAAGGCTCTAAGCATGACTTATTTGAGGCGGGTTCCTGGAGTCGACGAATAATGATAGTGGCATATTCGTCATCTAACTCCAAGGGCAAGAGAGATGCAGCTACGGCCATAGCATCAGCTGCATGGTTGCTAGTTTGAGGAATAGCTTCCAAGGTGACTTGATCAAATAAAGACATTAATTGTAAAACATAGGCCTTATATGGGCACAATTTATCATCTTTGGTTTGATAAAATTCATTAATTTGGTTTATAACCAGTTGGGAATCACCAAAAACTAAAATATGTTTAATTTTGAGCGCTAAAGCAGCTCGTAATCCAAGGATTAGAGTCTCATACTCAACAGTATTGTTGGTGCAAGCAAAGGTCAGTTTGAAGGACAAAGGAATAAGATGTTTTTGCGAAGATATTAAAATAATACCCGCACCAGCCCCACTCATGCATCGGGCTCCATCAAAGTATAAGGACCATTGTTCAAGATGGTCTGCCTTTAATTGAATGCATTCATCTAGAAACTCGATGATGAGGGGATGGGTAGACTCTAAGGGTGCAGCAACTAATTGATCTACTATGATTTGACCTTTAACAGACTTCTATCCTATGAATGTGAGATCAAACTCGATTAGAGCAAGAACCCACTTGGTTGTGCAACCCGATAAATAAGGTTGACTCATGAGATACCTTAAGGGATCATATTTAGCAATGACATAAGTTTTTTGGCTAAGCATATAATGTCGTAATTTTTGCGTAGCAAACACGACTGCTATACATAGTTTTTCTAGCGTTGTATAGCGGGTTTCATAACTGATGAAAGTTTGGCTAATATAATAATTAGCACGTTCTTGCTTTTCATCATCAAGTTGGGCTAACATAGCCCCTAAGGCAGGAATCTAGCTGAAATATATAGGAGAAATGGGCGATCAGATTTAGGTGGTGAAAGCATAGGTGGATTAAGGAGGTATTGTTTGAGAAGTTCAAAAGCTTCTCTACATTCGGTATCACAATTAAAGGGGACATCCTTCTTAAGGAGTTTAAGAAAGGGACCGGTTTTATCCGCCAGCTTATCGATGAAGCGACGGATGGCTTGAAGCATACCTTGTAAACTTCGTAACTCAGATATATTAGTCGGTGCGGGCATATCGGTGATGGCCGCAATCTTGAGAGTGTCGATTTCAATACCACGTAAAGAAACTAAAACCCCTAATAGTTTATCGGATTTAACTCTGAATATGCATTTGGCTGGATTTAATTGAATGAGATATTCTCATAATCAATTAAAAACTTTTCTCAAATCGTTTAAATGATTATCTTCCAAAATAGAGCATCTATAATATCATCTACATAATCATGTAGGATATCATGCATCATATCATGAAAAATATAGGTCATAGCTTGTTGATAAGTTGCACCGGAGTTATTTAAGCCAAATGGCATCACTTTCCAGCAAAAAGTACCCTAGGGGGTGATAAAGGCTGTTTTAGCCTGGTCTTTAGGAGTGATCCTGATCTGATTATAACTGGAGAATCCATCCATTAAGGACATCATCCCACTTTCGACAGTGAAGTCAATGATTTGGTCCATGTTTGGAAGAGGAAAATCATCTTTAGGGCATGCAACGTTAATATCTCTAAAATCTATGCAAACCCTAACTTTGGTAGCTTCTTTATTGGTGAATAGAACTACATTTGAGATCCATTCAGCATAATCAATAGCTTGTATAAAGATAACATTCAGGAGTTTTTCTAACTCCCCTTTGACTAGCAAAGCCACTTTGGGATGCATTTTTCTAAGTTTTTGTTTGACAGGTTTAGCATTCGGATGGACCACTAGATGATGCATGACTACGGAAGGGTCTAGACCTGGCATATCTTCGTATGTCCAAGAGAAGACATCTTCATACTCTTTAAGGAATGCGATGTATTGTTCTTATTTTTCTTGACTTAATTCTGATCCAATATTGATTATGTGAGGATTGTCCTCAGTTCCAATGTTAATTTTAATGACATTTTCTACCTCCATGTGTAGATCTCTTTCAAAATTAGGTGGGGCGGATGAAACGCCCAATTCTTGTAATTCTTGTAAGGTTAATTTAGATAATTCATCTTGAGGATTAGTGGCCTCAAGTTGGGCTATAGTTGGTATAGAACCATCAAAATAAAACCCATTGTGCAACATCTCTTCAATAGAGACATCATGGAAGATATCTCCTTCCAACTCTTCATCGGGGTCAGCAATCATTTCAGGGTATGCTATGGACAGCATGTTGCATGAAAACGATTGATTTTTAAGAGGCAAATAAACATGCTTATCCAAATAATATTGATAGCATATGAGATTATCATCATCCTCAAAAGGAAAGGGTTGACCCTTACTAGGAAATAGGCCCACACCATAGCGGGCAGGCCACGGTTCTACCTCGAAAGGTTCTTTCATGCCATTTTGGGAAGGTCCCAAGCCTTTCCATTTATATCCCATTTTAAGCATCATGGGTTTAGCTTTAATATACTCATTGGTAAAATAACACCGAGCGTATCCTTCATGGTGAGTTTTGATATTCCGAGGGATTCTTCCCTAGTCATATCCTTTATAAATTAAGGCACAACTCCCGACTTGGTAAGTGCTTCCCATAGGTTGTGGGAGGCCCAAAGTATGAGGAGATGGCGGTAAGTTATTTAAAAGGTTTGAATCTTGCATGAAAGCATTCATTTTTTCTGATATTAAGGTTGTAGATAAATCTGGTAAAAGTTCATCAGAAAGGACATAAGATGTAGAAGGCTTATTACCTACATCTTTAGATGTAGAAGGCATGATAGATGTGTCTATAGGTCTTGAATTTATAAGGATAGAACTTGAAGGATTGATTGTAGACTTAAGATCTGTTTGAGGTTCTAAAATGATTTGTTTAGAGTATTGTTGGTCTATATAGGAGGATGAAGTTAATGGAGGGGAAATAGGTGAAGTTATGGGTTTATGTTTCACAATTTTAGATGAGAGATAAGAACTAGGTTGTGTGGATGACAGAGCTGGGCAAAATTGCACTCCAACGGGTTCCGCCAAAGCACACATATCAAAAGGTCTAGGGTCACCATGAATAGTGACCAACTGATTTTTGAATTCAAATTTAACACATTGGTGTAAAGTTGATGGGACCGCTCGCATGGCGTTGATCCAAGGGCGACCCAAAAGTATATTGTATGATGCTGGGAAATGTACAATAAACACGATTGTTTCTAGGGTTCTAGGACCAACTTGCAATGGGAGGGTAATAACTCCACACGTTTCTTGTGTTTCGTCATTAAAATATTTGATAATCATATCAGTTTTCTTCATTTCATCACTTCTAAAGCCAAATCGTTGGTAGAAGTCAAATGTGCAAATGTTTAGAGATGAGCCATTATCAATCAAAACTCTTTTGACGGCTACATCTCCAATTAAAGCAGTAATGTATAAAGGATTGTCCTTATGTAAACTGTGTTGTGGGATATCTTTATCCCGGAAGTCAATACAATCAATCTCTCGAGTGATGATAGTATTGGCCATAGCTTCGGGTTGAATATTTTGAGGTACCATCATTTGGCTCAATGTAAGCATCAACTCGTCCCTATGGGTGGGAGAGGATCTTAATAAATCTAAGAGGGAAATTATGGCCGTAGTATTAGACAATTGCTCATTAATGTTGTAAGGGGGTTTAGATTGGATATTAGGAGCATGATTCCCTTTATTAGGGTTTTTCAGAACGAATGGAGCCAATCCATCATTCTGGTTTGGTTCTTGTTGAGAGTTTTGAGCTTGTTGTCGAGTAACGACTCCAATGGTACCTACGATGTTATAGTGAAGACATGGAACTGGTATCGGTTGAGCATTAATGGCTTGTTCATTAGAAAGGAATATATTGGAAGAAGGTCGAGTAGTGACTCTTCTAGGGAATGGTTCTTCTGGAATATTAGCATCTGTGACTGGTTGAATAGGGTCTGATTCATTTTTAGAACTATTCGATTGGTTTGACGTAATGTCTAGTTCACTTTCACTATCTGATTCTATATCACTAGAATTAGAAGTTTGAAAATTATGTAAGGGCCTGGTCGTAACTAGGGATAAGGTCGTGTCAAATATTTGAGGATCCTAAACAAGTAATTGTCCGCTAATGGTTCCTACATATCGGGTAGGAGGGGGAACATTATGATGTTCAATTTGATTGGCTACCTCTTTACCATGTCTTGGTAAAGGGTGTTGAAATATGTCTAGAGTTTGATTGGCATTTTGATTTTGATTTTGGGGAATGGTCTTTTGAGTATTATTAGGAGGGTTTTGTTTAGGTTGGAAGGCTTGCACTTCCATTTCATTATTGTCAATCAAATCTTGTATTTTATGTTTCAATCTTTTACAAGCGTTGGTATAATGTCCAGGTCCTCAATGGAAATCATAGTGCAAGTCAGCTCTGTATCCGGGTATAGTTGGGTCAGGTTCCCGGATAGCTGGTAATTGGATCAAACCTCTTTCAAGCAATTGAGGTAAAATAGTTGATAAAGGTTGGTTTAATCTAGTGAATTCTCGAGGAGGCTTGTCAGGAGGTTTCAATATTAATTTTTCTGTTGTCTTCGTTGCATTGATGTTAGCAACATTTTTGCTGTTAGTGACTCCGTCATCGACAACTTGTTTGTTTTTATATTGATTTCTAGATGTTTTCTCATCATCCTTCTTCCTAAGTTGGCCTCTCCTAATGAGGGCATCTTCTACTCTTTGAGCTAAATCTATAGCTTGATCGAAGGTAGTTAAAGTAGCGGTTGATAGCTCATAAGATAGTTGTTCTTGTAAATTATTGATGAAAATGTCCAACATTTCCCTATAAGGTAGCACAAAGTGCAGTTTTCCTGTCAATTGCCTCCATCTAGCTAAGAAATCGGCAAAACATTCATCCTTGTCTTGTTTTAAATTGTATAGGTCTTTAATAGTTACATGCCTCTCGATGTAGGAACTAAATTGATGGACAAATGATTCAGCTATTTCTTCGAAGTTTCTCAAAGAATGAGTGGGCAACTGATAGTACCACTCTAATGCCATTCCACCTAAAATTTTGGGGAACATTTTTAGTAATAGCAAGTCGTCATGTGATATGTCGTGACATGCTATCCTAAACATGCGAAGATGCTCTATGGGATCTTCGGTTCCTTTATATATAGGCAGGACGGGCATGGGAAAATGTTTAGGGTATGGTTGAGCTACAACTATGGGATCCAAAGGTTGACTACAGATCTCTCGATAATTATACGAGGGACGGTAGGGATCTATCTGGTCCATACGTGAAGCTAATTGTTTCACCATGGCTTCCAAATTACTAGTTTGCCCCCCATATTGGTTTGGTAGGGCATTGACATGGGTTTTATGGGCGTAGGATGGAGGAACATGCAGATTAGATGCCATGTTACTGTTGTGTACAAGTATTGGTAGGAAAAGTATTATGGAGGAATTTTGAAGTTGGATTATGTTGTATGCCGGATTGTTGAAAGTTTGTATTTGGCTTTGTTTTAGGTTTTTATTTATTTAAAGCATGTTGCTCAATTGTTTGACGGAATAAAGTAGTGAAGGAAGGTTTCTTTTGTGTGGGAGTTATTTTAGGTTGAATAACAGGTTCCTTAGGAGGTTGGGTAACCTATTATTTTGACATGTTTTGAGCCATAGTGACCATATCCGTATTGGATGGCCCTGCCTTGTCACTTTCTTGATCAATGAAAGACAAGGGATTAATGCGCATATTAAACACCTGTTATATAGCTGCTTGAGCATAACTGATTTTCCCTTTATCAAGGCGAATTGCCACATTAAGGTCATCAATGTTATCTATGAGAAATTTCTTGAAATGCTCTGCATTGTCAAAGGCAATAGTTCCATCAGGAGCTACTCTAGGGGATGAGGATCCATCCTCTTTAACACTTCCTTCTTGTTCCTTATCTTCACCTAAGTCTTCATCTGATTGACCTAGAGTTTCTCCTTCTAGATTTGTATCTCCAAGAAGGACATTTGGGTCTTTAGTTGTGTCTTGTAACCAATCTTCTTCTTCTCCTAAGGTTTCTTTACCATTCCTAAGTTTAGGCATGGTGCTAAGTTTTGATTTCAGCAAATATATATATATATATATATATATATATATATATATATATATATATATATATATATATGCAACAAATTAAGAGGTATATATCTACTATATACCTACTAAAAATTTAAAAAATGAAATGTTTAAGTTTTTGCTAAGTTTTTTGATTTTTTTTTGTTTTTCTTTAATATTTTGAAACAATACAATAAAGACAACAAATAACACAATAAATGCTAGAAATAATTACTGAAGTAATAATTTAATTTTCTATAAAAAACTTATGAATATCATTGATAGGTTCGAGTTGTTCAGGAGTCATGAAGTGTTCTTCTTCAAATTGAAAGTTTTATTTTAAAAATTTGATGAAAAGAGCTGTAGAGATACCATGTATTTCAGATTCTGGTTTATAATAATAATTCTCATGACAATATTCGCGATACAACATAGCTCTAGGAATTTTGTTCCATCTTCTTCTAATCATAAGATCAGTTTCTAGGGAATCTACATGAACTAGAAATGGGTGTACCACAATTGTGTCGTTGAGATATTCCTCGAGAGTTAAAATTTTTGAAGATACAAGAGCTTTTCTATAAGCTAACCATCTATGGCAGGCTCTCTGAAGTTCATGATAAAAAACTAGTTGATGAGGATCCAAGATTCTATCTAGGACTAGCCTCTTGATTTGCTTAAGTTGTGTGGACCTAGATGAAATGAGACTAAGTCTCCTATCAAGTTTGTTCCACATGAATTGATTTCTGCTTGTTTCAAGCACACTAAGGACAAAATTAACTTCTATGGCTGCCAATTGATTTTCTACGTTTATAGTAACTGCTAACCTTTTCTTAGGAGCTACCATCTAAACATGTTTTCAAACTTAAATGTTTAAAATGCATCTATGTTTCAGTTGTTCTTTTTTTTTTTTCAAAAGGTTATGATGCATTCACCTCGGGTTCACCAAAATGTATCGCTCCAAATTTTTCGCATCCCTACCTTCAGGCTATAGGATCCGCACCCGGAAGGAGGATGGGAAAAGGATGGTGCGGTACCTCGGACTGAGAGGACATTGCGAAGGTCCCGCATCTCAAGGGAGGTGTATTTTGATGATTTTTCGATGGATGGTGGGTTCACCAGGAAACATTTAACGACAGCTTCCACGCCTAGGTTGGGAATGTGTTTAAATGTGTTCATTTTAGCCTTAAGAATTCATATCCTAGGTTTGGTCGAATGCATCTAGATTACTCTATATGAAAATGCAAGTTCAATGAATACAGAAAATAGATTTATAGAATTAAAATAGAGAATTTACAGAGTGCAAACGATGAATACCTGATCCGGATGTTTGAAGAAGATTCTAATTTTGAAGCAGTCCCGATTGTCTGAGATTCGACAGAATCATCTGTAATCAGACGAGATCGTCTGAGATCTGACGAATTCATCAGACGAATTCGTCAGAGAAATGAAAAACCAAAAATAGATGCAAAATACAAAACATACTACAGTTCTAATAGAGGGAAATGATATAAAATGGCAGCAATGTTATCAAACTGCAACTTAAACACAGAAATAGAAATGAATTGTGCTAATTTGATGATAATTAAGATTTAATTATGCACTTAATCTAAATGGGTGAACTCCAAATGCAAGATAATATAAAATACTGAATAGATTATCTAATTTGTAGAATAAAATGACAGAAAAGGGATTGAGGAACGCAAAATTTAGGCACTGATTGCCTTAATACGGACTGCAGTCGAGATCATCTCGCATCAGTATGAAATCACCTCGAATTCGACAGGTTCACCTTCGATCTGAACAGGTTCGTCGACAACGATAGGTGCTGGCTCCGGCTAAAAAATAGTGATGTACCTACAATAAAATTGGTATAGATCTAATGCAAATGCAAGATTGAGATGCTTTAACGTAGAGGAAATCAATTTGCAGAGAATTTTGGCCAGGGGTTGGGAAGGGAAAATCCTAGAGACTAAATAGGCTTAGGGGGAGTAGTTAGGAGGTTGGAGATCATCCCAATTTGGGAGATCTCCAATGGGAGAGGGTCCCAACGGTGCAGACACACTTCTGCCCGGATTGGAGACCCGTTGGAACAGATTCCAACTTTGCAAATTTAGTTTTGTGACAAGATCGTCTGGACGTTCTAGTCCAGGCGAAATCGTCAAATCTGGGGCGATATCGTCTGATCGGCGACGATATCGTCAAACGGTCAAAACAACCCCTAAAAATGGCATAGAAAAGGGGGAAACGGATTTCCCAATGGTTAACGGGCGGTTTGGGAGGTTAAATTTGAATTTTAAATTATTTACTAAGGTGAATGTAATTATTGCATTTTTACTGTGCCAATTTTAGGGTGCTACACATCCATACATTACTTAAAGAGATAAATGAGTGTTCTATAGCATCCTCTAATCCTCAAGTTCTTAAGAAGAAAATGGACGTGCCACCTGGAACTCAAACCAAGTTTTTCCTCCTTTTTAAGAGCATTAATGACCAAGATAGTTAGCAAGCATTTATGTCCAGGGTATGTGCACACATGACCAAAATATAGTGTTGAAATAAGGTAAGAAAGATCCCTCAATGCTCTGCTCAAGGAAGTTCCAAGGTAGACATAAATGGTACCACATGAATGTCAAATACCATGAAGGTTCCAAGCAATATAATTGGAGGAACAACCAAACTAGCAACGTCTATTTTGTAGCCTATGCATAGTGAAAATAATGCCAGCTATTGAATGATATAAGGTAAGGTTTATTCCCACTATAATATGCTTTTATTTCTTGGGATTTATAAGGTTAAATTTAGAGGAATTTAACTATATTGAAAGCTATATCTTAAAGGGGAATAATATATCATATCAGTATAATATTTGCAATATTAAACATAGGAGCAATAAGAATTTCTATTGGAAATTATTTATAAAATATTTGCAAATATTATTATGGTCTATATTTTCCAAAATTTGGGACTTATAAGGGTTACTACATCAAATTGATTTTTTGTAAATTAGATACATTAATCCTATAGGGATATTAAAATAGGTTTATTAAAGTTTTTTTTTCTACGGTTGGAAATTTATTATTCTTGTCTCAAAAAATTCAAAAAAAGAAAATATAAAAGAAATCCAACATTAAAACCTCTTCAGATTGGAAAAGTGCTTAGTTCAATAAAAGAAATAAGGGATAATAAAAGTTGATTTTTAATATTTACAAAAATTTACAAAATCTTCTACTTTACAAAAACACTATTTATGTACCAAAAATGGCTAAGGAAATACAAGGTTTTTTTCACAAATCATGATTATGGATTATTGGTATATAGATTTAGGTGCAAGTAAGCATATGATAGGAAACATACATTGGTTCAATTCTCTGAAGAAGATAAATGAAAAGCCAATTTTTGTAACATATAGTAAAATATAGGAGGTAAAAGGAATTGGAAATGTTCCTGTAAATATTAAATATGGAAGAGGTATAATAAAAAATGTATTGTATGTTCCAAGATTAATTACTAATGTTATTTATGTCTCTCAACTCATGGATAAAGACTTTAATTTTGAGTTCAAGTTTCTCACTGGAAAAAAAAAATGTCACATTTCTAGACAAGGAATAATGATAGCATTAGGATCGTATAAAAATGGTTTATTTTTCCTAGATACTACTATTCACTCAGCTCTAGTCAATGCTATAAAATTATGGCACAAATGACTAGGACATACCAGGAGATATCAATGAAGAAATTATTCAGATATCAAATAGTAAAAGGACTGCCTAATTTATCTTCAAAAACTACTGTATGTCCAAAACGCTTAGAAAGAAAACAACATAGAATTCCTTTTGGACTTCACCAAAATAGAGATCAACATCCTCTAGAAATAATATATATAGACTTATATGGTCCAATGAAAGTTGATAGTGTTGGAGGACATAAATAATTTTAGTTATTTGATGATGATCACACTAGAAAAATGTGGATATATTTTATGAAGTACAAATCAAAAGCATTTAGTTATTTCAAAAAATTCAAACTTCAAGTGGAAAAAAATTAGGAAAGACCATAAAAGTACTTCATTTATATAGAGGAGAATTTATTTTCAAAACATTTGACTCATTTCTTGAAGAAAATTGAATTAAAAGATAACTTACTACAACATATTCACCTCAAAAAAATAGAATTGCATAAATAAGAAATAGATCAATAATAAAAATGGTAAGATGTATGTTAAAAGAAGCACAACTTGATCACAAATACTAGGCTACAGTAGTACAAACAACAGTCTACGTACAAAATATACTACCAACAAGAGCACTCAAGCATATTACACCAGAAGAAGTATGGTCTAGATAAATCCCAATATAAAAAAACTAAATATCTTTGGATGCAAAGCCTACATGCATGTTCCAAAAAAAAAGGACTAAACTAGATGAAAAATCTATGATAGGAATATTTGGATGCTATGACAACGAATATACAGGTTACATAATACTAGATCCATCTACAAAGAAAGTGTACATTAGTAGAGATGTAATATTTGATGAAAAAGTTAGAATCAACACGGATGAATCTAGTGGTGAAATAGAAGTTCTCCTAAATCTACCTAAAGAAGACTCTAAATCAAAATCTCAAGAACAAGACACAAAAGGATCAATAATGCTACCTAGAAAAGAACCAATATGACCCAGAGATATTATTAGAGAATAAAATCTAGAAATAATGGTAGATTTTAACTCTACTAGACCTCAAACTTATAGCATGAATAGAATGAAAAAAGGATTGCTAAGTAACCCTGTAGAACCAACATCAACTTCTTAAGCACTGGAAGACTCACACTGGAAAGTAACTATGGAATCTAAATATGCATCACTTAAAAATAATAGAACATGGGATCTAGTAAACCTACCTCAAGGTAAGAAAATAGTTGGATGCAAGTGGGTTTACAAAATCAAATACAAAGCATATGGAACACTTTATAAATACAAATATCGATTAGTAGCCAAAGGGTATACTCAGACAAAGGGAATTGACTATGAAGAAACATTTGCACCAATGGCTCAAATGACTACTATTCAAATAGTCTACGCACTAGCAGCACATTAGCGATGGAAAATTCATCAGATGGATGTAAAAAGTACATTTATTAATGGTGACTTAGAAGAAGAAGTTTATATGACACAACCTGAAGGCTTTTTCATGCAAGGATAAGAAAAAAAGGTATGCAAATTGAAAAAATCTCTATATGGCTTAAAAAAAGCTCCTAGAGCATGGAATATAAAGATCAATAATCATCTAGTACATCATGATTTCAAAAGAAGTTCATCAGATTATAATCTATATAACAAGAAAATTGGAAATGATGTCTTGATCCTAGTAGTATATGTTTATGACATAGTGATTACTGGGAGTTCAAAAAAATAATTAGTGACATTAAAAAGGATCTAGAATTTTGTTTTTGAAATGACAGATCTAGGACCAATGAATTACTGTCTCGGTCTAGAGATTTATCAAGGAAAGGATAAAATAGTTATCACTCAATAAAAATATGCAAAAGCTCTTCTTGAAAAATACATAATGATAGTGTGTAAACACAAATATACACCAATGGAACAAGGAAATCAACTATCCAATAATAATAAAACACCATTGGTTTCAACAACAATATCGTTAGTTTATTTGGAGTCTTATAAACTTAACAAACAATCGACTAGACATAGAATTCATAATAAATAATCTTTCACATTTCATGCAAGAACCATGAGAAATTAATTGGACATATACAAAAAAATATTACAATATATTAAGAAAACTACAGACTATGGATTAACTTATATGAAAGATGTTAAAGAATTGTTTCTATAAGGATACCCAAACTCAGACTATACCGGATCTATTGATGACATGAAATCTACTTCAGGTTATGTTTTCTATCTTAGATTAGGACCCATATCTTGGCACAAAAATAAACAAGATATAGTAGAACAATCATCAGTTGAAGTAGAATATCAAGTAGCAAGAGATAAAACTTGTGAAGTTCTATGGTTACAATACATACTATCTGACATGGAAATTAGACAAACTCCAACTATGATATTCTATGAAAATCAAGGAGTACTAAATATGATCAATAATCCAATAATACATGAAAGAACAAAGTATATTGAAGCTCAGTGTCATTTCATTAGAAAACATTTTCAGGACAAGCACATCGTCCTCAAATATGTTCCTATAAAAGACGAGTTAGCTAATATTTTTACAAAAGCACTTGGAAAAGTCACATTTCAAAAATTCAGATATTATTTATGTGATTCAAAAGAAATTCATACCCAAATAATGTAATTCATGGGTGTTAGAAATAGATTATATTGCATTATTTGAGGCCATGTAAATGTACCTTCCTAGGCGCATACTTAAGATATTAGATTACTTTAGGGGGAAGTTATCTAGTTACTTCATGAAATGTAATAAATGCACAAGTGTCAATGTGAAAGTTGTATATGTGTAAGATGTTCATTGCATAGCTAGGTAGAGTGTTGGCCAAGGAATACATATTCCTATATAAAGGGCATCATACCTCTACTCGAATGTATCAATTCATTCTCAATAATATATATTTATTTCTTCTCTTGATATCATGAGATGTTGTTGATTCCATCAACAATTTTTTAGGATTGGAGCTATAATTTATTTGGGATTTAAGATAAAGCTTAGATCAGCCATTGGATAAGATAATTACCCTAATAAATATTTAGGTTTTTTTTTGTTTGTTTTTGGCCCACTTTTGTGGAAAATCTAGATCATAAGTAAAGTATAGATATTTGACTAAGTTTTGAAGGCATTTGAATAAATAAGAGCAAATAGTGTGCATATAGTGTTTTGTTTTTGCATTCCTTTGAAATATTGATCAAAGGTTTATTTTTTAACATATGGTTAGATATCATTCAACCAAAGAATCATACTAGACTTAGCTCTTGTATTATTACATTGTATCCTGCATTGTTCTTTCATTCTCAGAGCTTAGTATAGAAAGGCCAAACATAGGTGTATGTTTAATTGAAAACATCTTAACATATTCCACCCTAGACTTGGAATGAGTTCTTAAACCATTCTTGGTGAACACTTCCCCCTTAAAGCTGAGTGTAGAGCTATAATGACCACTGTGGTCACCTCAAGGCTTCCTTGAATATCCAACCTTGATAATCGTATGCTAGTGGGTGGTTTTACCCTCTACATATAGTTTTAAAAAAGAGAGTACCCATATCAATGTCAAAATTGGCTACAATGATAATCAAATATAATTTTTTGGTCAAGTAGTTAGGGTATCATGGACTCAACTACATAGAACAAACATTTAAATTTCCTTTGTTATGATATCATGTTCTAGATTACTATAAATCCTTCAATGGAATCCATTATAATATACATGATGCAATCCTCCAAAATGTAGCTCGAAGAGGTTTTCATGCATCCAAGACTAAGTTACAAACAAATGAATATAATTTCAACAACTGGATAGCTCAATAGTAATAAGCTTTGCATGAAGGCATGGAAAGTAATAAAGGTATAGGGAATGATGACTGTATATTGAATATTTTTATGGCCATTATTATTGTATATTTTCCTATTTTCATAGAAACGTTGTAATAAAATGGTATATATTGTAGCTAATTAAATTTTTTTTGCAAAAAAAAAAAAAATATGAATAATAGATGATTATTTATGTAAATTTTTGGGACTAACATTGTGTTATTATGCCATTTATGGTAATCCTATTAAAAATCTGGTTGAGTGCTACAAATGATATGGGTCTAAAATAATCAATGTATAATATCCATATTCACCTATAGGACAAGAAGTGCCTAGCTTCACTCCTAGAATATGAAGTGTTATAGGTATTGTAGGCTTAAACCTATAACACTTGATGTTACTTGTTAATTGAATATGCTACAAGAATTTCATGTTTAATATACTAATATTATAGTACCCAATTTTATTTATTGAAATTTATACAAGAGATACAATTTCAATGAATTAATTTTGGATATTTCTTATAGCACTTGTAGTGCTTGTTACTTGTACCACTTGTAGCTTGTAGTGCTTGTTATTTGTACCACTTGTAGCTTGTAGTGCTCATAGCTTATAACACTCTTAGCTTGTAGTGTTCATTGCTTGTATAAATTGTTGTTCATAGGGCTTATGGACCTATAACACCTAAAACCATGAATTTATGGTGCTAGATATTACAAAAATAATATTACAAATTTATAGTGTCAAACATCATGGTCTTGTAGCACTTAGTGACTTGTAAAATACAATGGTTCATGGAAACTATCCAACCTTGATTCCACCTATAAAGTAGTTGATAGGTTGTTGTAATATATTCACTAAAATTTGTTCAAAGAATAATGCAATTTTTTCTGTTTTTTAATGTTGTTATAACCAATTTTCTATTATAGTTAAATAATAGAATCTATTCCAAAAATCATGTAGTTGCTAAAACTTTATCATAGCATGATTCTGCTCTATTTTTAGCTATAGTTTGTAAAATTAACAAAAATAATATAACTATCAAACTATCCTCTTCTCTCTATATAAACATGGGTGTTTGAATACCTAAGGGATTCTAGATGAAGAATAGAGATAGATAGGAGGTAGAATAGAAAGTCTAAGTTCAAAGTTGCACTTCCCTTTAATTTTGGCATGAGTTAATAAAATTATTATTTTTTAGAAATCTATTTTTACTAAGCATATTTGTTCGATAGTCTTAGGGGGACACCTAGACTCTTGGGAAAAAAAATTCTTAAGAATTTTCAATAAGTGATGATGACCCCTCCATTATTTTTATTCCTTTAATATTTTAATATTTTCCAACCAACAAAATTTCTAATTTTATATTACAATTGCATCCTTTTATTTAGTTATAGTACAATGAATTAGTTTAATCTTATCTACTTAGAGTGAAGGAATAATTATTTAGTTATTCCTCATTTATCAACACATACAATGTTTGTATCTTGAGCAACTAAACACCCAAATTGATAGATAAGGGTGATGCTCATTGCCAATGATTACCACTTCCACATATGTTAGTAGGAAAACCCTCTCATATTCTTTGGGACATAATTCATCATTGGCTACACTTAAGAAACTATTATAGGGTAATGTATTTTGTCCTATATCAAAATGAGTAGGTATAATTTACATATGTAATTAGGGTGTACCATCAACTATTTTTATTTCTAAGTGTTATATCAACAATTTCCATTCTAATCTCACAAGTATGAGTATGGGTTTCAACAAAAAATCTAATCCTATAATATCTCATCATTAATTTTTTAACCCTTTTATCTAAAATATCTTAGGATCCAATTATCCAATTCCAACCTCAACATCATATGCCCAAGTGTAACAACCTCCTTATTATGATAATTATCAATAAATTCCTCATATATCTCAACATATAACTTTTGTGCCTTTAAATTATTTTTATTTTGAGCTTCAAAATCTAACCTATTGATTAAAGTTATTTAATTAAGAAATTATTGACATAAAAGGAACTTCTTCCTATTCCAAGTACTTTTATGATGACTTGTGTAACTAGTAGTCTTTTTTATCATCAAATTTGAAACTCCTAAGTTTTAGATGTACAAAAGGAAGGAGGATCCTATTAACCACCTTAAGTTGTTTAGAACATCTTATAACAATATTTAGTACAATGAAACATTACTACTTAGGATCTTCCTAAGAGCCTTAGTGGTCTTTCCTTGGAATAGTACTTCCAAATACCAATGTATTCCTAAAAAAACTTTACATACCTTGTTGAAGATAAATTTACTATGATTTAGAGAGACCAAAATTTTGCACCTTTCAAAAACTATCTCTAGATGCTCTATGTGTTTGCTTCTAATTTTGAAAAAGATAGTCAAATAATCAAGGTATACTAGAATGATTTCATTTTCTAGCCTTGAGAAAACTATATCCTTTTCCCTTTGTAATATTTACCTAAAATTTGATATATTCAAAGGCATTCATTGATAAGCTAAAGTACCCCACTTGGTGGTGAAAACCATATTATGTTGGTCTTCATACTTGACATGGATCTGATTGTATCTATAGAAACAATATATAAGTAATAACATCTATGACCCAACCTCCTTCCATAGTATCTAATAAATGGTAAGCAAAGGGTAATGCAATTTTAAGGATGATCTATTCAACATATTAAAATCAACACATAATCTAATATCTCCATTCTTCTTATCCATTGGGACAATATTAGTGACCCACGTGGAATGCTTAATTGGGAATATGATATGGCTTTGTAGGAGTTTAAGCAACTCTTTCTTCATTATAGGCTATATTTTAGATTAATAGGTCTCTATTTTTGTTGAGGACTATGACTTAGTTCCAAATCAATGGTGTGCTCTATCACATTATGGTAAAAGAATTTTATATCTTCATATGACTAGGAAATAAAATATTTATATTTAGTGTAGAGTTATTTGAAAAGATCTTGTTCTTCTTAGGTATAATTATTTCTAGGTATTAGAGTTTTCTCTTTTTCTACCTTAATAAGGTGATATACAAAATATTTTCTATTGAGGCTATTTTTTCTTGAGCTATCATTTGGATTAAACAAAATTTCTAGAATGATTAGACCCTTAAGCATTTTATTTCACTTTAGCTATATAATTTAATCTTTTACATCATTGTCATATTAATTATACTTCTTAGCAATACTATGCCTCCCTAATCAAATAATATATGATCTACTTGTTATTGAAGTCCTGTTAATGATCCTAGTTATCTAAAACTACTAGCTTACAACTTACTTTGGTTTTTCTAACATGTCATTTATAGGATCAAAGTGTGTCACTATTACTACCAACTCATTTTAATTTATGTTTAGCTCTCTAGGTATTTATTTGATTTGGTAGATTTAAATTTTTTTAATTAAATTCTAAAATTGATTTATTGGACTATAGATACTTACTTTTGGTGGCATGTGGCTAATTTACCTCATTTATTATTAACTTAGAGTTGGCATATATTTTTATCTTTGATTCTTATTTTTCTCCTTCTTATACCAATGCAAAGTGATTCATGCATGGCTATGTTTTTTGTGCAATTGAACAATGATATGTTGGCAAAATGTATTTATGCTTATTAAGGATTGCAAATGTAAATTCTAGTGCCTATATTATTTCTAGTTTTAATATTTTCAACGTAAATTGTCCATGTCTTGTTTGCTTCACAACTTATCAAGACAAGTATTTTGGAATGGGTATCTATTATTAGATACTTTTTCAACTCTGTTTCTTTAAACTCTAGCTTAGGATCCTTGTCATATTATAGCACATCTATAATAATTTCTACCTTTGGGTCTTTACCATCCTCTTGTAACTTACCATATTCAATATACTCTTGGAGTTTATTGCAATTTACTGCATCCTCATATTTTAGCTTATGCATGATATAAATGTAAGACAAATCATTTTTTATATTGATTTTATTTCCATCTCTATGTACCTTAATGTGTGTAGTTCTTTTTCAAATAGTAATTTCCTTATACCCTCCTTTTTTGTTCTTTGTATAATAGCATTCTAAACTATCGAGGCAAATATACAACTATTAGTTATACTACCACAAAATCTATGTATCATAAGATGGTTGTGATCAAATCCTTTAGAAAACCCACTACATTGATCTTAGTTCCTCCCATTTGTATGGATGTATAATCATTTTTGTATAAGGAAGATCCATCTCTTTGCACACAACCTTGGGTACAATTATGACCACTACTTCTGAATCAATGCTACAAATTCTAATAATGTATTTTTTGATCTTGTATTATGTAGAAGGAAGGTAGTGTTAGGTCCTTAGGTTTTGGATCATTTTACACATTAGAAGCATTCAATTTGATATTTTATTATCATTCTATGATCAAATTACATTCCTCAGATACTTGATCTAAGTATGATTATGCCTACTTATCTTTAGCATAATTTTTATCCTATTATTTTAGAGCTTATCATAGTGGGTATTTTTTTTAAACCAATGTTAAGGCTTCTAGCATGCTACCTTTGGTTAATCTCTTCTTAATATATTTGACAATATTTAATTTTGAATCATGGGATTTCCTTCTTGTGGAAAAAATGGAGGCTTTCCTAGTGTGTTTTTGATGTGCACATGTAAAAGTGGGATATTTCATCCTTATTTTAGCCTCTCTTTGCATTGGCTTTCTCTATAAATTTCTATCTACTTAGCTATTTCTATAATTTATTGCTACTGAATTCCCTTTATTAGTCCTTTATTTTGTCAAATTATCTTTGTTGGGCCTCTTCATCAAGTGATCTTGTACTTTATTTCTACCTCTACTTATCATGTTGTGTTGTGATGGATTCTTTATCCTTTATATGTAAAGGGGGTCTTTCCCTTCTAAGGATAGTTGTGCCTTTTGTTGTGTTGGTTTATTTATCAACTAATTATTTTGTTATAATTTTTATTTTATCCTTAGTTTTTATGCCTTTTTGGTTGATAGATATTACATATCCCATAAATGATAAATATTTATTTGTATCAAGGGTACTAAAATTTTCTAGCATTTCAATAAAATAGACACTAGCTATGCAATTTGAGGTTGCTAATACATGATATGAGACACTTGCTTAGTGGAAACGACTTATTGAACTTGAAATTGTTAAGTGTATGACATAGTTTATGAATGCCTAATGGTCCTCATGAATTATATAGGATCATGCATATAGTTGCAAGGGAGGGAAGATAATAGTTTTACTTCTACATTTAAATTGATCATATGATATAGAATTGGATCATTCTATGGTTAGCACCATGGTAAGGGACCTAATATTTTGTCAAGTACAAATTCTTCTATGGCTATAAATTATGTGGTTGTTATCACTATTTTTATGATTAATTGTGCTCTTGATTACCTCCAATAACTTGTTCATTGCATAGTTATTTTTGGCTACACCACTTAAATTAGATGGACTAGGGAGATATAGAAGCATAGGATGAAAGGCTACTATGGATGACACATTCTAGATAGGGTAAGTAATGATATAAGGTTATTGAGGATGGATGAAGGTACTTCATGGAGGCATTAGAATAGGAAAGCAATTATGTATTGTACTATGTATAGAAGTAGTTTGGAAAATATGGTCTTCAAAAGCCATTGATAGGGCAAGGGGTATTTTACCTATATTGATGACAATATATTCACGTCTTGCCCCTTATTAAAATATTGTAGTGAGTGTATTGGTTAGAAATACAAACCATTAGTGCTAAATAAAATTGCAAGCCCTTGGTATTGTATGGTAATGTTAATTCCTTATTTGGCCTAACATTCTATAAAATTAAGTTTAACATTCTCAATAATCTAGTATTTAAATCAAGGATATTAAAGAGGAAAATAAAAATAAATCCATTTCTAATTAGGAGGTGGTTGTATGTTTTTTTAATGAGGGATATAATTTAACTCTATCTGTTATACCTATTGGTTTTGAGAAGGTATCCCCTACATAATTTATTGTGCTTAGCTAGTTGGAGGTAGTGTTAGTCTATGGGTAATTTTATGGGACACCTACAACCCCATATGACTAACCATTGCTTATGTATTTTGTACAAGGTTCATATTTAAACCTATTAATATTGTTTATATTGATGAATTGACTAAAGGAATATTAGAAGTATTGGTTACATTGGATGTAAGTGGGCTCTACACTAGAGACATAATTGTAGGAGGTACATTTTATGTATTTGATATTGTAGGTTGATTATAGATCTTATGCATGCAAAGTAGGTTGTTTGCTAGGTTATTCACATCAACTAGTATTCAATATACAAGATTGGTATGGGTTATTATAGGTCCCTAAAAAGCCCAAGTTAGGCTTACTAAGGTTATTGAATAACTCATTTTTTAATCTTAGATAGTCTACTTAGGCACCATGAAGCCATAGATAAATTGGTCAACCATAGAGCTCATTATTTTTTATGATATAAAGCTTGATATGGGAACCTCCTCATACTTGTCCCGTAGATGCAACCATATAGCAATTTGTTTGTTTATTCTTCCTTTTATATTTTTTGATAAAATGAAACTATGTTTATCCATTGATGCTCTTTTCCTTATTTTTGAGATTTAGATCATGTATTCATATGCTTGCATATACAAAATTAGAATCATAGGTTCAAATTTTAAAAAATAAATATTAAAATTTGAAGAAAATAAAATTATCTAAAATTCATCTATTTTGAGTGATTTGCTCACTCTGTCAAGTAATTTGCTTCTAAAATGTACTTTTCTAGTAAACTAAATATTAAACTAATTTTCTTTTAAATTTGAACAATTCTCTTATTCTTCATGTAGTTAGGATAATCTAAAATAAAAAGAGTGATTTGCTTGGAAAGTCTAGTGAATCACTTGTTAAACTACTCTTATTATTAGATAGATTTTTTTTGTAAATACAAAGAGTAATCTTGGTGGATCACTTTAAATGAATTGCTTACTAGAAATAAATTGGATGTATTCCAACCTTTATCAAGCAAATTGTTTGATGTATCAAACTTATGTAAAATTGACTCAAAATCTACCTTAAGTGCTTTTGTCCATGGAAAATGCATATTGCAGGTCAATTTTGAGTATATTTAAATGCTTATCATCTTCGTAATTTTTTTTTTGATGTTTGAGTCAAATTTGCCATCCATAAAGTACCTATAGGATATAAGCATAAAAAAAGGTGAAATATTTAAGCAAAACTAGTTTTAGCTTTGAAAAAATTTGAAAAACTTAGATTTTATCCTTTTTAGAAGTAGAGGAAAATTGAGTGATTTGCTCATCAAGTCAAAAAATTGCTTGTTGATATGAGCTAATCACTTGCTTTTGCAAAAAAATTGAACTTTGCTTAAAATTAAGCAAATTGCTCATTTTGATGAGTGAATTGCTTGTGGGGTTAAACATGGCAAAAAATTATCTAATTTTTATGCAATAACGTTTTCCATAATAGATGTATGTTTTGTGTGAAAATCAAGAAAATGCTAAGAAAATAATGTTTTTCCCATCAATAATGCTATAAAATATGTTTATTTGAAGAACTGGAATGACTTCTATTTTAGTTATTGTGCCCTAAAATCCAAGTTCAATGAGGTTGGATGGGTTGGCTATAAGCTTTCCTTGAAATTTGTATTAATATTCGATCCTTGATTTCCTCATTTAGATCTAATATAAACTAACTAGTTTACCTAAAATAAAGTGCACACATGAAAGTAAATACTAAAATTAGAATGCATAATTAAAAATACATAAATAAAAAAGCATAAAGTAAATGTATGAGGTTTAGAGAACAAGAAATAAAAGTAAATATGATTATCATATCATAATGAGGATAGCATACAACCAATTAACACATAAAATTTTAAATAACATCAATCTCCACCTATTTATTTGATTATAAAATTGAAGAGTTATAATATGGGCTAGAAGGGTTGTACTCGATCATAATACACATTAAAAACCATGAGGATGGTGCCTCTAATAGGATGCTCAAGGGCTTGATAATTTATTGAAACCTCATGAGTACGAAGCATAATGTGGGTTTTTTAGAGTGTAGCTCTAAATTCTCATGGTCAAAACATGAATACAATGAGGGTTGTAGGCTTTTATTTATAGTAATATTTTATGTCACAGTCCGCCCCATTGGAACTCTGTCATAGGTAAACTAATTGATTGAGGCAAATAAATTAGCATATGTCTAACGGTCAAAGACCATATTCACACCTACAACTTCTAGTTAGTGGATTTTGTGTGAAAACTAATTAGAAAGATTAGTGCTTATTCAAGATAATTCATAGGGTTAGTTGAAATTAATTAACTTAATTTATGATGAATGAGTGCTCATAAAAATATGTCCAAATTTAGTTGGACAATAATAAGTAGTAATATTTAGAATATTATAATGGATAGTGGAGTATGATCATGATCCTCACTTCCTATCCAAAATATCGGATTGTCCAATTCTAATTGGAACAATCTAATTTAATTACTAATGCTCATACTTGTGTTTAAATCTATTTGGACCACAAGAAGCATTATTCTAAGCAATTAATAAATGGAAGACTTTCCTCACCTACCTTGACAAATTTTATTATTAAAATAATAGGTATTAGATGGGGAAATAATATATAAATAGAATTCTCTTGTGAGGAGAAAGCAAGTATTCCAAGAAAAATTCTTGCAAGTTATTTTTGCAAGAAATCCTAATGCTTAGGGAGTATGCTCTCCACCATTAGGTGGATCAGAAACCAAATAGCATTAGGATATTACCAAACATTAGTAATATTCACTCGATCAAGACATTTCTTGGAGTAGAAATGAACGATTTGATGAACTTTGTAAGAAAGAGAGAAGGAGATCACCATTGAGGAGGCTTACATGGAGGAGAAAGATATCAGGTGATATCCCTCCTTGATTAAGCCTTATTTGCTACTAATTTTTAGCATAGAGTATATGATAGTATGTTAAGATTAGTTGGGGTTTCAACATGTGTTAGAGAAACCTCTTGTTCTTCTCATTAGGGTTTATGAAGAGATTTTAGAGACATACTATTACTAAATATGGTTGTGTGAAAATCTGTGAGTGCATGGTAGACATGATATATTATTTGATCTATATGTTTAAAGTTATGATCTATGATCTGTGATTTGTGAACTATGATTTGTGATCTATGGTTTGTGATCTGTGATTTGTGATCTATGATCTATTTGGTTAAATGGTTGGGTTATGTAGATATTAAAGCCCTCTAGTAATATGGCTAGGTAGCCCTAACAATTTAGGGAATGTTTTATTTTTAGTGGCTTGAGCAATATATGATTTAAATGATGATTTAAATATTGTAGGTAAAAGTAATTATGATCATAAGGGAATGCATAAGTATAGAGTTAAATATACTTTAGCATGAAGACTAAAAGATATTATGTTAAGAAAAATACACCTTTTACCAAAGGTGATATTATGAAATATTGTGACAAAGTAATAAATAAAATGTGGTATTGTATGCAATATTTTGTGGAATAAATATAACAATGGGTCCAAATAAATTAGTTTTAAATATTGGGCTAGGATAAATGCACCCAAAGAAACTAATATAGCGAAATAAAATCAAATATGGGGAAAGCACCCCTATTTAAATGTCCACTTGGTAGACATAATAATTAAAAGGGTCAAAAGCTAATTGACCAAAAATGAATATCTTGGATTTAATGAAATTAAATTGGGTCAAGATATGTGAGCATAAAAATATTTGAATTAAAATACTGATGGAAGGAGTATAAGACATTAGAGTTAAATACCATAAATATTATTGAAAAGAATATTAGGTGATTTGAAGCAAATCTAATTAAATGAAATATATATTCTTGAAAAAAATTATATGAGATAGGGATTTAAATCTAAAGATATTATATATAGTTGGAAAAATAATATTAGAAAGTGGATCTTAATTCCGATTAAATGATATTTGTACTTTTGTAAAGAGGAATGTTAGAGATTTTTTAAATCTCATTAAATGGTATTTGAAATAGTTGGACACCGAGAATTGATTGAGAGAAATCTAGGAAGAATCCTAGAAGAGTGATTTGGTCAACCATAGGGGAAAATAAAATAACTAAGAAATGGATCTCTTTAATGCTATTGAATTATTTGAGGTACCATAGGGGAAAATAAAATAACTAAGAAATGGATCTATTTAATGCTATTGAATTATTTGAGGTGGCCCATTACGGTTTCTATATATGGTAACTAGGAGGCGAAGGTCATAATGAAATAGCCTAATCACCACATGACTTGTTCAGGTAGCCAAAATGCAAAGATGCTTGGCCAACACCTATTAGCAACCCTCCATTAAAATCGTTGGCACAAGCAATGATAAACATCGTTGATGTTCAAATGGTTATTTAAGGAATACTTATCAATTTTTAAGTGATGCATTTCAAAGGAAAATACCTTTTAAACAATATGTGATGTTGCCTGAAATAAATATAATATGGTAACCATTATATGGTTATTGAATAGCATAAATGATAAATCAATATGCTTCCTTTAATTCTTTGACTATGTTTTCATGGTATTCACGAAGGTAATAACATTTGTAGGATGAGTTTCATTGACCATGATGTGTTTAGAGTTGAATCTATGGTATCAAAATAAATACCGTATATCAAGAATTCTCACCGATATGAATTAAATATCATGTTTATAAGTTGTCTAAAAGAAGAAAAAGGAATATCATGAGTCAAATGTGATAATTTGAAAGTTCATGGATGATTTAAAAAGAAGACATTTAATAACAAAATATGGTCATTGGGATATGGGTTCAAAAAATTATAAGGATTCCCTTAGCATTTTGATCCTCGTTAAATGGGAAGTGGTAAGTATAAGTGGAATTGTGATCCACGTTAATTATTAATAAAAAAAGTTGTTAAATTATTGTTGAAGATATGGTATTATTTTTTAATGGGTATAAAGGGTATTGAAACATTCTATTGGAAAGGATGTTAATTGGATTAATTGTTATTTATATTTAAGAGATAGATTAACTTGACCTTCAATGGTAGAAGGTTTAAATATAAATGATAGTGTTAAATATAAAGACTCTAATAAAGTTGTATAAAAAGATACAAATAGTGGAAATAGATTGTATCAAATTTATTGGAAATTTGAATTAAATTTAATGATATTTTATAATCATGAAGGAAATATTGAAATTAAATGCAATTAAAATTTGAAAGTTGGAGATTTGTATTAGAATATTTTACTCTAAATGATATAAAAATTCTCCTGGGAGATTAAAACAATATTTGTTTTAAATATAATTAATGAAATCGAATACTCTTGGAATGAGTATGTAAGATTAGATATAATTATAAAATATATTGACCCAGATGTTGTAGGTGAGTTGGAGAGGAGAGGGCAATCCTCAAAGGGAGGTCCCAGGTTCAAATATCCACCCTACCAAAAAGTTGAATTGGGTATCTAAAATCCAATTGATAATCTTGGTGCGGACAGGGTCGGGTGTGACACCCGGGTGACTTTGATGGTGTAGAACCCCATGTTCATGGTCTCTCAGACCAAGGCGCCTCCGCAAGGGGTTTTTCACTTAAAAAAAAAAATTATAAAAGATATTATATAGAGAATATATATTTTTTGAATTAACATGGTGTAATCAGTAGCCACCACAAATATGGGTAGGTTGTCTAGATTTTTATGGCTGCCATAGTATTCTATGTTGTCCACCCTAAAAGCTACCACATAGATCTTCATGTAATATACCCATATAACCACCATGCCACAATAATTTAAAATCTTTTATGCTACTGAAAGCACTAGGAAATGGACAAGCATTCAGTATGACAAGGCCTACGATTTCAACCTTGGATCGTCACCCCCATTATAGGGTTTGGTTTAACCAATTGATCTACACCTCAGACCTATTATATAGAGAATATTGGAGATTAGATTTATCTTTACTTAATTATGGAGAATAAATAATCCTTTACCTTTTTACCCATTGATGGGATGGTACAAGTTTAGTAGCATATTGGAATTCATGAGTATAAATAATTAATATAAGAACTAAAGTATTATATTTACATCTTAATAAATGACATTATGTGATTTTAGAAGAATATTAGATATTTGTGTTAAATATCATTAAATTATAGTAGATATTCTTGGTAGGAGTATTGGAATAATTTTTTTTTATCGGTAAAAAAAAATACTACTAGTGTAAGGGTTTTGATAGGATCCCCAAAACCTTAATACATCAAAAATAGAACTGAATTACATCAGGATTATTAGCCATCTTGACATAGTCTACTACAATAATTACATATTTCAAAAAATAAAAAATATAGGACCATAAAAATAGGGGGGATAGTCCCACCCCTGTGGTTGATCCCATTCCATAGGAGGACCCTATAGATCAGGTCGATCCTTCAGTTGTTGTCATGAGAGGTGCAAGTGTCCACTGTATCATTGAAAATAGTATTGAAATACGAGTGGGTAGACTCCAAATTGTAAACCACCTATTGGATAATCGTCCACTGGGACTTGACTGCTTCAGTGACTACAAAGAGGGTGGTCGTAGAACTATTTAGTTGGCTAAGGATCATAGAATAGAGGGTGCTCTTGTTAGATAAAACCATAATTGATCCATGAGTATTAATGCTATAAATATTCATGTCTGCTTGGTCTAGATTTTTGTTAGGAGGTGAATCATGGATTTTATTTAGTTCAATGGGTTTAGCTGGGGAAATCGACTCTACTTTAAGTTTCTTGAGATGTGGAGAGGCTCTCGTGACAAAAGGCCCTTTTTCAAGAGTTTAGAATAAGAGAATTTGACCACTCTTGATTTAGGCTCAGAACCCTTTGAGGCTTCGAATTTGACCACATGAGCAATAGGGGTGTGAAAATCAGGGTTCGAGTCATCACTAGGGATCTCCTGAATATTAGCTTTAGTACTGGAGTTGTTAGAATATTTGGTAGGGGTTGGGTAAATGGGGATGGGAAGGTGAGGGATCAAACTGAAGAGGGACCTAAGACTAGGGGCTAGGGGGATCTTATCGGGAGGGACTAGGAGCACAGGGTCCCTGGGTGGAAGAGCCAAGAGAAGCATGGGGGGAGAGTCAAGGGGGAAGGGGGAGAATGAGGGCTAGGGGATATGGGGCAAGGGGTGAATGGATGATAATGATGAGGGAATTTATACAAAATGCATCTAATGCATGCTTGAAAATAATATAATGAAGGCCCTGGTGAATGGTGTAATGGGATTTACTAGACTGGACATTAGAAACAAATAATTTAATGGAGCATAACAAATAGTCAACAATATTGAGTTTGTGGTTGCCACAAAAATAGTTGAGGAATGCAATGTGGAAGATTCTGATGGTGCAATTAATTTTATCTACTATAAAAAAATAGAGAATCAGGATCATAACATGATTCCAAGGAGCAAAAATTTTGGTTTTCTCCACACCCCTATCATTAGTGAGAAGATATTTACCTTTATCAGGTAAAAACTCTAGTTTTGATGTCATGCAATACTTGTCCCTTTAGACACTCCTCCCTTCCATTGGTAATCATGTCACCTTAGCAAGTAGTTGTACATCAATGATGAACTCAAGACCATGCACAGTGACCTATCCATTATTCCAAGTGTTTACAATGGCATACATGACATCATCTTCATTACTAGCAAAATTTTTGAGGAAAGGTATGTAGGTTTGGAGGATATCCTTGACCACAGGGTCAAGGTACAAAGCGAATGGCTCAAGAATTGCCATGGGTGAATTAGCTTTTGGTATTAAGGCCTAATAATGAATAGGATGCTGGTAGGACTCGATAGACTTGAACGGATTAAAAAACATATTAAAAAATGATTTTACCATCACACATGTCAAGGAAATCAAGGTGGGAGGTGCATTGGGATGGTGTATGGTGTGGATAGTGGTGTTTCATGAAATGCAAAACTATTAGCATCACCCCATAACCACAAAGGAAAAGAATAATGGTGAGTATATGAGGATCACGACATGAGGAATAATCATGAAATGGGGATTGGGAACATTTGAGAAATATTTTCCATGGTGATTTCTTGAGGTGGCACGAATAAATATGGTGTTGGTATTACATACAAAATTGGAATGATGTGAATAAAAGGTCATTGTTTGAGTACTATCATGGGGTTGGATGAAAAAATTATGTTGGTTAATATTATGAGGATAAATTTGCATAATCGATATAGGGCAGTGCACAAAATATCTAACACTCGGGGCAAGGTGGATATTGGAACCCAAAATTGGCATTAAAAAAGGTTGAAGGTGGCTAATTGGTGGATAGCAAGGGAAATGAGGGTGATGGAAATTAGGGTACACATGAGCTAGTGAAATATAAAGGGTGCCAATGCAATTAAAGGTCGGCCAATGGGAATGATATTTGAGCAATGAGGGAGGTGACACATGAGGAATGACACCATCCTAGAAATCCGTAACTTGGGACAAATACCAGGGATTAGAGATGGGGAGGACGATCCCTAGAAACAAATTCAATAAGTTCTTGAGGTATATCATTATTCCAAAAAATGAGGGATCCCTGAGAGTGACCAATATTGACCATCATGTTAGTAGCAACGTTGGATTCTCTGAAGACATGTTACACAATTTTTTCTAGATGGCTGAGGAGATGTCATGCTTCAAAAATAATGTTTCTTACTCTAAATATTGGGTTTTTGTTGTTTAGGGTTACCTCTTGAAGGACCATTCCAATTTATCTTAAGCCAACCAATTGGGGGTGGATTCCATTTGCAATTGAATTTGAGGTTGGTATGAAGGGGTGGGGTGATGGGATCAAAGGAAAGGCAGAGGCAAGTGGAAATGGAGGTTTCAATTTTGGTGGCAAGGGGTCTAGAAAATAGACATATGAAAATATTTTCAGTGGTAAAGATAATGATCCTGATGAAGATTGTTGAAGGGGTCCTTGGGGAGGCCTGAGAACACATGATTGTTATGTTCAAGCTAAATTTACCATAAGAAGTGGTGGAGGTATATTGACCATAAAAAATTGACTTTGGGATTTTTGAAGGGGTTAGGCCATTGGTTGAAAAGGTCACATAAGGTATTTGGATATGACAAAGTGATATGAAAGGTAGTGAATAATAGATTCAAGACTGTTTTTGTGAAATAACACCTAAGGAAGATGTGATTGATATATTCCTACTCACTCAAACAAAGATAACAACTATTAGGAAGCTAAAGCCCTCAATTAATGAGATTATCTAGAGTGAGAATTATATTATGGATGGCTAACTAAGAGAAGAAGCCAAATTTTGGGATAAGGTTTTTCAACCATATGGTTTTAACTAGGATGGTGCACTCCACAAGTTCAATCAATAGTAAGTAAGCAGATTTGACCGAGAACTCCCTATCATCGCACTCTCTCCATATGGGGTAATAAAGGGTAATGCTAGGGGTGGGGATGATGAAGAAATGGAGAACATAAGTGAGAAGAGAGGTAGCAATTTTAATGTTAGTGGGCATAGAAGTGGAGGGTATGGTTTTCTAAGAAGGGCTACCTAAGGTAAAAGTGATAAAATTATCTACCTTGCTCCAAAAAATATTGTTAGTGAATGGTTTAAGGGGAAAGGGTGGGGTTGGAAATGAGAGGTTGGTTGAGGATCTAGATATCATGCTAGAGATTAATAGTTTAACCATTGAAGAACTACCATATGGTACCTTTTAAGATGGCATCTCTGGATTTCATGATTGAGTTCCAGAAGGCAAAACCAATAGGCAAAGGATCATCCTCCCAAAATTTAAATTATTGCATGTACTTTCTTTTTATGATGGAGATACATTCCACATCAAAATATATCACTATCTTCCATGTCTATTAAGTAATGAGAGTAAGGTTCATATTTTTCATTCTTCTTAGGCCAATGCCTCCTTGGGTTTTGGGTCTGCAAATAGTGTCCCATGCTACAAGGTGGAATATCCTTTTATTTTTTTAACCTATCCACATAAACCTTTTTTAAATTTATTCAATTTTAGAGTAAATTAGGGATGGGACTTTGAATATAGATAGGAAGTAAACTGGGATGCTTTGAAGATAAGCATTGACTAGAGTAGCTTTTTTGGGTTAGCTAAGTGAAAGCACGAGATTTCGGGCGAAGGAAACACTAATTGCGATGCATTCAAAATCAAATACGCTTAAGTCCTAGAAATGTAAATTGCATGAAATGAAAGAAACGCATTGGAAGAGACACAAGCAAATGGAGAAAACACAGCCCTTTCATTAAACTTTCTTGATCTCTGTTACAAATACGCCTCCTCCCTTTTCAGGGGCTAGGAGCGTTAAAAGAATTTGACTACAATCGAGACTTAAGGTTCCTCTTTCCGCGTGCCCACACTTGAAATGGACGGGCCAAGATGATGCCGCCGCTGATGTCGATGAGTCTTTGACCTCTGCTGCTCCTCCTGCGAACAAAGAAACAACGAAGATGTCAGTAGCACCTGCTGCACATAAGAAGTGTTTGTTCTCTAAAATCGCCAAAAGATGCATGCAAACATTTGTCTGAAATAGTGAGTAAAATGACTCTAAATGACCTGAAAACCTGACAGAGGACAGAAAACATCACCAGAAGGCCACTGCCACTGAGACAATCGGCCAATCTGCCTTCAACTAGAATTCGTCCCTGGGCAGGACGAATTCTGACTGCTATTCGTCCCTGGGTGGGACGAATTCTTCCGTGTTGGAAAAGCCGACCTGATGCTGCTCCAATGTCGAATCCCGAGACCTGCAAAATGCCTGCAAACAGAGGGGTTATGTAATTGGGGCCATTTTGGGATGACCCAGATGGTCGGATTCTCCCAATTTGGCCTCTATCCTCGAGAATTCGATATCGCCACCTGCAAGTTAGTGAAACAACAAAGCGACACAAAGCATGATAAAATCTGATCAGAATGTTATGAAATTGAAGCTATGAATTCACCAAACAGAATAACATGAGATGCAACCTGAAACAATAATCTAGAATGCTTTTGGAATAAAACTTAGAAAGTGCGGGGGTGCCCAAGTGGGCCTCCCACCGTTGGCACTTGATTTTGGCGCCAATCCACTAGGGATGGGCCCAAAACCTCTTAGGATTGGGGGGTCTGCAAATTGGTTGATTCAGGTGTCCATATGTTGGATTTGGGTCAGATTCAAGCTTCCAAAAGCCACCCAACAACCTCCCTTGCAAAAGAGATTGGTGGATGTGAGAAGGTGAATCAAAGGGGATGCAAGTGGGTGTTCAACTCGGCAACACTTCGTTGCTTGAAATCTCCTTCAATCTGTCCTTTTGGGTGAGAAAAGTCCCACCTTTTATAGACCCATGGGGTCTCTTTTGAGAGGGAAGCACAAGTGCCATGTGTTGGTCATAGGTGCCATGTGGCAGTCATGTCTTCCCATGAGGGAGGGGAGTCCTCCATTGACTTGGGCTCTCATAATTGCCCTTGTGACAGTCCTCTAACGGCCTATCTATCCACCCACACACGTGTGCGAGGCAGGAGTCATCAATCGATCTGTCCCGGGCTGCCACTTGGCACCATTCTTCTTTTTGCCCGTTAAACTTGGAATTCGTCCCTACCAGAGACGATTTCAGAATTCGTCCCTGGGTGAGACGAATTCCAGTTAGTATTCGTCCCTGGGTGAGACGAATACTGAGCAAAGTGTCTAAATGTGCCAAATTGCCTCCTGACCTTACAAAATTGCTATGAAAGTGGTTAGGACCACTGTTTGACCTCTGAGGGCTGCCCTGGGGGCTGTGTTTGTCAAAGCGATCAGTGTTTGCAGTCACATAATCGGATTGGTGCTGTTTTGGTGTCTACAGATGCCCCTTTTTGGGATGCGTTGTGCATAGCGCAGCGCCGAGCAAAAATAGATAACCAAAGCACTAATGATTAGGGTTTCTTGGTAACCTAACCAACTTTTGATGCCCCAAGCATGGAAAGGGCATGCATTCTTGAATCCTTGCTTCTGACGAGCTAAGGAGTTTGATTTCAAGTGTTAACCTATTTTGGTGAGGTGTGACTTGAACTTGGACATTGATCAGTCATGATTAGGCAAAGGGCGCAACCTTTTATCCTCAGGGGAACCTTGTGTTCATGATTCACGAAATGCCAAGTGTTTGATTGATTTGATTGTTGCTTGTTTATTGCCCCAAGCAGGAGCGTGATTGTCTTTGTCAATGATTCTTTGAATGCATGTCGTTTTCCTTAATTGGGTGTGTGATTGTTGATTGGTGACTAAGTGTGACTACCCCCTCAAGCGACGAATCGATGAGGGAATGACCTTCATGAGAAAAGCGACGAGTCGCTTGACCCAAGATGACTTGTGCAAGGGTGCCTTTAGATGGTTTATCGTTTAAGCATGTGCAATTTTTCCAACATTTGGACCTATTTTTGGTGGGTGTTAACCCTTTTGGTGATGCCATAATGGGGTGAAATCATCGAAAACCCATCTTCCCGTGGAGCGGTCCGGCTATGGTAGCCTTCTTGGGGAAGTAGGAGAGTGACAATTTGAACCCCGACATCGATTTTCTATGCCAAGAGGTTAAGTGCAAGAGCACTTGTGTCCGGCAATGCTTATTGCTTTGTTTTTGTGTTGCATTTTTTGTTGTGTTTTGAGTTGTCTTTGTGATGCCATTTGGGGATTAAATTGTCAAAATCCGTCTTCTCGTGGAGCGGTCCGGCTATGGTAGCCTTCTTAGGGAGTAGGATAGTGACAATGTAAACCCCGACATCAATTTTCTATGCCAAGAGGTTAAGTGCAAGAGCACTTGTGTCCGGCAATGTTTATTGCGTTTTTGTTTTGTGTTGCATTTTGTTTGTTGGTTTTGGTGGGCTTTGACCCTTTTTGGGTGAAATTGTGAAAATCCGTCTTCCGTGGAGCGGTCCGGCTATGGTAGCCTTCTTAGGGAGTAGGATAGTGACAATGTAGAACCCGACATCAATTTTTCTATGCCAAGAGGTTAAGTGCAAGAGCACTTGTGTCTGGCAATGTTTATTGCTTTTTGTTTGTGTTGCATTTTTTTGTTGTTTTGTTGTTTTGATTTTCTTTGATCTTATGCATGATGGTTGATGAATATGGATGTATGCATGTTGATTTATTTTGATGGATGCATATGCTATGATGAATACAAATGTTTTTGATTTATATGTGATATGCAGATATGAAATGGATGAATGAGATTTGTGATGTTTGGCTATGGCACCATAGACTATTTAGAACTCTGTTATTTTGTTTTTAGGCGATTGCTGTGATGCATGACTTTGTATGTATACATGTGGTTTTTCTTTTTTGTATTTTTTGATGGTATTGTAAGGATGAAAAGTAGCGCAGTTGGTTTAGAAATGTAGCTAAGGTTTTCTGAGACTCAGACGGTTTTAACTCACTAGCCACGACTGTACTTTATCTTACAAGACTTTTGAACAAGGTATGAATCGGACTTGTTTTTGACCAAGCTATTTCACATCCCTGTGTGTGCAATTGAGTTCATTTATGTGGTATTTATCAGGATACCGCCGATGCCGAATGGGCTTTCAACCGAACCTGTACTGAGGATCACCTAATTAGCTCCACTAACTCCTTTGTTGTATTTAGTTAGATTAATCTGCGGTGTTATCCAGGATGCCATAAGCTAGCTCATCCACATGCAAACATTGATCTGTACGCAAGTTAATGTGATAGATATATCGTCATGCGAGAAGTTTACCGCCGATTATCGATAGGCTATCAACCAAATCGGTATTGAGGCTTGCCTTATGACCTTTTAGAATGCTGAGAGTTCCAAGGATTCAAGTTCAACTCCCTTCTTTTCTTCAATTGTATTGGGATACTTGCTCGTTTGTAGTGATAAGATCACTGTTTATTTTGATTTGTTTTTCTTTTGAGCAAGGGATTGGGGAGATGGAGTGATGAAAATCACTATCGTTTGTGCCGTTTGATGTGTGCACTGTATGATGTCAAATATTTGATTTTTGACATTTTGCAAATTTTTGATGTTTTGCAACTATTGAGAACTAGGGATTCTTAGGGAATTGGGTAGGGAGGATGCTTGTCCTTTTGCCAACTCTCAAGCATTCTTGGGGTCATTCGCACAGGGGGATGAGCAAGATAACCGTTTCGCTTTTGGTGACTTGGATTACTATGCAGGTTTCATCTTTCGTTCACACAACTTAGGAATTGTTTTATGTGTTTTAATTTGTGTTGGGATGTTACGTAACAAGGTGTATTTCAAGTATGACTCTACCTTCGTAAAATCTGTTTGACTTGATACATTACATGGCTAAAGAGCAAAATGATGACTGAATCATGAAAACTCTTGATACATTAAAAGACCACTGACTCTAGTGTGGTAAAAGCAATGCATGGTGTTTTTGTTGTTTTTGTAAAATGGAACAGTGTGGAATAAGATGGTCTATTAGAGCAATTACAGCCTATGGTGCCTTTGACCTATACGACCACAAATATGCAATGTATGGATGCAATGCTTAATGCAGCTACATGTTTTTGTATTTTTGATGGATTGGTTTTTGTGAATATGAATATGAGGTGCGAGAAGAGCTCTCGATTGATGAATTTGAGTATGCCTAGATATGAGATGCAAATTTTTGTTGTTTTTGATTATTTTTTATTTTTTGACCAAGTGATTGTGGACATCCTTGGAGCATTTTGGTGACCAAGTGATTGCGATAATCCTTGGAGCTTTTTGGGTGACCAAGTGATTGCGATAATCCTTGGAGCTTTTTGGGTGACCAAGTGATTGCGATAATCCTTGGAGCTTTTTGGGTTGACCAAGTGATTGCGATAATCCTTGGAGCTTTTTGGTTGACCAAGTGATTGCGATAATCCTTGGAGCTTTTTGGTTTGACCAAGTGATTGCGATAATCCTTGGAGCTTTTTGGTTTGACCAAGTGATTGCGATAATCCTTGGAGCTTTTTGGGTTGACCAAGTGATTGCGATAATCCTTGGAGCTTTTTGGTTTGACCAAGTGATTGCGATAATCCTTGGAGCTTTTTGGTTTGACCAAGTGATTGCGATAATCCTTGGAGCTTTTTGGGTTTGACCAAGTGATTGCGATAATCCTTGGAGCTTTTGGGTTGACCAAGTGATTGCGATAATCCTTGGAGCTTTTTGGTTTGACCAAGTGATTGCGATAATCCTTGGAGCTTTTGGGTTTTGACCAAGTGATTGCGATAATCCTTGGAGCATTTTTGGGATATGGCTCTCTTAGATATAAAATGGTCGCAAATGACTGATATTCAAGGGTTCTGTTTCCTTGATACCATCAAGAGAAGCTAGCCGGTACGTCCCGGGTCCTATTTTGCTATCAATGACATATGGACCTAACCAATTTGCCGTGAACTTGTCCCTTAGGTGGGACGGCAAATTAGAGTTCTGTTGGTTTTCCTTCAAAACCAAATCACCAACCCGAAAGTCCCTTAGGTGAACTTTCATGTTGTAAGCTTTCTTAAGCCGCTCTTGATAGATACGTAAGTGCTCGAGAGCATTCACGCGTCGTTCGTCAAGCAACGTAAGTTGGTCTAACCGGGCTTGCCATGCAGTGTCATCATCGATGAACTCCTGCATTGATATGCGAAGGGAAGGAATTTCCAACTCGAGAGGCATTACCGCCTCTGAGCCATACACGAGCGAAAATGGAGTTGCCCCAGTTGGCGTCCGAATGCTAGTGCGGTAAGCCCAAAGGGCAAGTGGGATTTGTATGTGCCAATCCTTATGACTGTCTGCGATAGTCTTTTTAAGGATGGCCACTAGTGTTTTGTTTGATGCCTCTGCTTGCCCGTTTGCTTGCGGATAATAGGGCGTTGAAAAGCTGTGCTGAATTTTGTACTTTGTGGTCAAAGCACGCACGTCTTTGTTCTTGAATGATGGCCCATTATCCGATATTATTTTGGATGGAATACCAAAATGACATATGATGTTATGCAAGATGAACTCCACAATGCGGGGTCCTTTCGTTGAGGTTAACGGAATTGCTTCCACCCATTTGGTAAAATACTCTGTGGCCGTTATGATAAACGTGTGACGGCCTGACGATGCAGGGGAGATCTTTCCGATTAGATCGAGGCCCCACTACGAAAATGGCCAAGCAGACTGGACTGTCTGTAGGGCCTGGGAAGGTACGTGCATCAAATTGGCATGATGTTGACATTTCACGCACTTCTTGACATATTCGCAACAATCTCGCTCTAAAGATGGCCAATAATAGCCCATGCGGAGAATGCGCTTTGCAATGGCCATACCACTAAAGTGGCCACCACATGTACCGTCGTGCGCTTGGGCGACTGCCCAAGTGGACTCTTGCTGGTCCAAACAACGAAGAAGAATTCCGTCATAGTTGCGACGATACAAAATGTCTCCTATCAAGACATACTTAGCCGCTTTCTGCTTGAATGTTCGTTTTGCGGCGTGCGTCAATCCAAAGGGAAGATTACCTAACTTGAGGTAGTCTCTAATGGGTAAATACCAGTCCTGTTGATCAGAAACCTCGACAGTATGAACAGCCAATCCCTTTCGAAGTTCTTCCCTAACAAATGCTGAATGGGATAGAACTTGTAAGAATAGCGTTGTGTTGCTATTAATGGGAGTGGGGGAAAACAAGGACCCCAGCTTGGCACGTTTCGGACGGTCTCGGATTCGAAAGAACTTATCCGAGGATGGTTCAATCTGGATCATGTGGATTCCTGGTGTCAAGTCTGAGCTTGCACGCTCCATCACGGATTGCGATAAGGTTTTGACTTGAATGGTTGTCATATCACCGGAAAGGTCTTGCGGGATTAATGACCCCAAGGAGGCCATTGTGTCCGCAAAATGATTCGATGATCGAGGGAGTGCCTCGATGTCGTACCATTCAAGTTTTGCCAGGAATTTGTCCACGAGGGCTTTATAGGCCTTCAAAACCGGGCATTTGCATTGATATACCCCTTTGACTTGATTGACTATTAACAACGAATCACCAAAGATATTCAATCGTTTGATGTTCATGGCGATTGTTGTCTGAAGACCTAGGAGCAAGGCTTCATATTCTGCATTATTGTTGGTGCACTCGGAAGTTTAATTTAAATGACGAGGGCATTGGAGCGCCCTCGCGGTGTGAAGAATACAATTCCCGCGCCACCACCTTGCTCGCATTTAGAACCATCGAAGAATAGGGTTATGTCGGCCTGTGACTCAGGCTCATCAGAATCTGGCGATTCCGAGACATGGAAGACCCCATCATCGGGTAGTTCTATGACCAGAGGCTGATCGTCTTCAAGAGGAGCCTCTGCTAGTTGATCGGCTATGACTTGTCCTTTGATAGATTTTTGCCCAATGAACTCAATGTCAAATTCCGTCAACAACATGATCCATTTCGCCGTGCGACTACTATGATAAGTACGACTCATCATGTATCGCAATGGATTCTCCTTAGACACAACATACGTAGTGTTGCTCAGCATGTAGTGGCGTAGCTTTTTGGTAGCAAACACCACTGCCAAGCAGAGTTTCTCAACGTATGCATAGTTAAGTTCGTAACTGACCAGGGTGCGGCTAAGATAGTAAGTAGCCTTTTCTTTGTGAAGTTCATTCTTCTGGGCTAGCATGGCTCCCAGTGCCACCTCGCAGGCTGAGATGTATAAGTAGAACGACACTCCTGGTCTAGGTGGTGCCAATACCGGCGGCGAAGCCAAGTATTGTTTGATTTCGTCAAAGGTCGACTGGCACTCGTCATCCCAATGAAATGTAACTCCCTTGTGCAATAATTTGTTCATGGGTCGGCATTTGTCGGATAATTGCGCTATGAAGCGTTTAATCGACGCGACCTTTCCTTGCAGACTTCTGAGTCGCTTGATGGTAGTTGGGGGAGCCATTTCAAGGATTGCCTTGACTTTCTTTGGGTCCACTTCGATGCCTCATTTTGAGACTATAAAACCCAAGAGTTTTCCAGATGTGACGCCAAATACGCACTTCTTGGGATTCAGTCTGACCTTATGCTCTATGAGGCGATCGAGGATCTTGCTTAAGTCACCGAGATGATCTGAGCGCAAAAGAGACTTGGCTAACAAATCATCCATGTAATCTTCCATAGTTTTGTGCATGTAATCGTGGAAGATATATGTCATGGCACGTTGGTAGGTAGCGCCAGCATTTTTAAGGCCAAAAGGCATGACCTTATAACAAAATGTCCCCCAAGGCGTTGTGAACGCCGTTTTAAGTTGGTCTTCAGGATTGATACGAATTTGGTTGTATCCTGAGAAGCCATCCATTAGGGAGAGCATTTCATGACCTCGCTGTAGCGTCTACTAGCGCGTCGATGCTTGGCAAGGGGAAATCATCCTTAGGACTCGCTTTGTTTAGGTCTCAAAAATCGGTGCATATGCGAATCCTCCCGTCGGGCTTCTTGACGGGAACCATGTTGGACAGCCATGGCGGATAATCCACGCAGATGACAAACTGTGCATCCAACAACTTTTGTAATTCATCTTTGACCATCAAGGCCACTTTTGGGTGCATCTTTCGTAGTTTTTGCTTTACGGGCTTGATTGTCGGATCAAGCGTTAAATTATGCGTGACTAGCTGCGGGTCTAGTCCCGGCATGTCTCTGTATGACCATGCAAAAACTTCCTTCTTCGCTTTGAGAAGGGCGATGTATTCGGCTTGCTCTTTGGGGGAAAGACTTACCCCCAACTTGATAATCTATGGATTCGTTGGGTCTAAGCCGATGTCTACGTCAGTCGTTTCCTCGACTGACATGTGGGATCCGTCCTCCAACTGATGTGGAGTTGGGATCAAATGGATATCATTAGCTGAGTTTAGATCTACGTTTGGAACCTCGGGTCCCTCTTCAGCCTGAAAAATATCCCGAGTTGTCCTTGGGGTGGAATGAAGCATTTCACCGAAAGGCCAATACTCTGATGGTGATAAAGGTGAATTGACGCGATCCCAGTCGATGGCATCTATGTCTAGGTGCAATGATTGTGATGGATCGGCCGGATTGCGGATGGGTGCGGTCAAATCAATGGAGATCATGTGGATGGAATGAATTTGGTCTCCAGAACCGTGGGTGTGATAACTCGATTCTTTTAGATGCTCCCTATACTCTGGATCCGGCTCTACGGGAACGGGCACGAATGGATCTTCCCTAGGTGCGAATTCGTCCCTATTTGCGAAAAGGATGGCAGTGGTCTTTTCTCGGCACCGATGTCATGATGGGATCTCGAGGTGGACGATGCTCATCTTGAATTTGGAGCCATGGATCCAATACTTGGTCCCACCTTGCTGGGTCTACCCACCATTCATGCCCTAGCCGTATGCCCATCTGTCCCATTAGATCTTCATGAGTTAAAGGGCGGTGATGTCGTCGCGCATGTCTGAGATAGTCCATCTCAGTCTCATCTTCTGAATCACTTTCGGAGACCCAAAAATGTTCATTCTCTTAAGCAACTGTTGCTTGCGACGTTGAGGACCCTCCTTGTTCCAGTAAGTTAATCTGGTCCCATTGTGGTTGTTCCACTCTTGGTGGAGGGACCTGATTCTCTTGACACTGTATTGTTTCATCTGGAACCTCTAAGGGGAACAGCTTCAAAAAGATGTCCGAAAGTCGTTGATGTTCTCTTTGAGGATTAATCTCTGAACTTTCGCCTCTCTCTAGCAAAGGAGAGGGATTACTATTGTTTCCAGGGGTGTTTGTTGACCATGGGAGGTAGTCTCCCAATGTGTATTCTGTATTTGGATTGGCATACGGATCTTGTGCCAATCCCCCCTTGTTGCCTATTTCTAGGCCTTGCATATTTTCAACCAAGATGTCTAAGGGCAGGGGGTGGTTGAACCCTACTCCCGACTTGTCATATGGCATCTGATATCTTGGTTGGCAAAGGACCCGCATCCCTTGCTCATATCTGCCTAGCCCGTATCCATGCCAATTGCATTGGCCGAGATATTTTAGGGCAAAATCTGGGTTTGACAGATAGTTGATGTTTTCAACAAAAGGCTCTTCGTCTGCTTCCTTTTGTTGGCATGGTTCAAGACCATGATCAAGGCCCCCATACACGAAATTCGTCTGGTTTGGAGGGTAGCCTAGAGGAACAACTGTCCCTATGGGAAGGCGAGGTCTTCCCATGTCTTGTACTGACTCCAATGCTGGCGTCGCCACAACATTTTGCACTAAATATTCCCCCAGGCCCGTACTGGCCATTTCAACAGTGATTGTTGATGATTGGGTGGGAGGAAACGGTAGTCCTTCCTGAGTCCATTCCATGTTTGGTGGTTCAGGAGTCTTCACTTCCGTTGTGCGAGGTGTTTCTTTTGTTGATACCGTTGAAATTGTGGGCAACCTTTCTTCTAGGGGTTTAACCTCTTCCATGATCTGTTTTCCCTTGTCCTTCTGTTTGGCCATGATAGGTGGCGTTGATGATGAAGGAGCAGATGATGAAGTCTCACCTGGCTAGGATTTTGCCTTGTTGGTCACCAGTGGTGCCTGCGGTATTGGACCCTGTTTAGATGGATTTAACTGGAAATCCAAATGCGTTGAAGGGAGGGTCGATTGAGGCATGAATTGTACCGCATTGCAATACTTGAAGGGCTCTAAGTCCATTGGGACTACATGTATTTCTCCTTCATAAGCATACTTTAAGCACTGGTGGGCGATCGAAGGGACACACTTCATGTCCCTGATCCAAGGCCGCCCTAGCAGTATATTATAAGCCATCTCGCCTTCTAACACATGGCACAGTGTAGGTATTGACTTTTGTCCTACCTGGATAGGCAGAACAACTGTGCCGACCATCGAGCATATTGCATCGTTGAAAGCTCGCAGTGTGTACGTGGAGGCTGTGATGTGAGAGGCTGGCAACTTCAAATGTTTTAAGGCTGCAGTGGTAATGATGTTACTGGACGAGCCAGTATCTACCAACACTCTCTTGTACGGAATCCCGTTGACCCGCGCGATAACGTGCAGGGGTGGATCTGCCATGTCATTCGATATCGTTTTGACCTCATCTTCTCTGAATGTGATGACCGGCTCCGTACATTGTTTCACATGTCCCACGAAGTTGTTGAAAGAATTTGCTTCGTGAGGTTGTAATTCGATGGCTTTTAAAATGTCCATAAGAGCTTCCCTATGGGGTGCTGACTGTTGAATAAGCTCGTAAATGGACAGCCTAGCCGATGTGGTCCGCAAACTCTACGTGAGTTTGGTCCGTATCGTGACCTCGGGTCTAGGCGGAGGCAACTGCGTTGGGCGTTGTTGAGGCTGCGATGTTGTCGAAACTTCCCTCGTAGCTACCTCGGGGGCAACTGCTGGGTACCTTCTGTTCCTTGTCACTATGCTAATCATTCCCACAAATCCTTGCATGGGAAGATTCTGTCGCACCTCGTTAATCTGGAGTGGTTTTGCCTGTGCCTCGTGGGCAGGCAAAGGGTCCTTGAATACCCCCATTTGTTGATTGTTTGGCGCTATGGGGTTGTCCACGGCCAATGTTCTATTGTCGATCAAATCTTGGATTAATTCTTTGAACTTCCAACATCCATTCAAGTCGTGTCCTCTCGCGCCTATGGAATCTACAATACAATTCCTCTCTGTATCCCCTAGGCTTAGGAGCATTAGGGTCTATATTTTGAATTTCCGGCAGAGTGACTAAATTTGCCGCTGACAAGCGGTCAAATAGGGAGTCCCTGGACTCCGTGTAAGGGGTGAATTGTCGCCTAGGGCGACGCTGCTGATTCTGCTCCTGTCTTCTATTATCTCTTTCATAAGCAGGAGGCACTGCCTGGTAATTAGCCTTTTGAGGCTGCATTTCTTGCACAGGCGCGGGAACATTTATCGCAACTTGGTTGACCGCAGCATGTTGTGGTTGCGTTGTCCCGATTTTAGTGGTTTTATTCCACTCTTTCTTTTTAGGCTTGGCGATTGCGCCTTCGCCTATCTTAATCTCTTCTATAACTCTGGCTTGCGCCAAAGCTTCTTCTAAGCTGTCGTATTGTCGCAGCAACAATAGACCAGAGATTGATTTTAAGCAACTTTTTGCGAACATCTACGTGAGATCAGACATAGGGGGACGGTAGGGTAACTTAGAAAGCAAAGCTCTCCATCGATTCCCATATGCTGCCATTGTTTCTTCCTCAAATTTCTCGAGGCTCGCCAGATCACTCAGTGATGCCTTCTTCCTTGTGTTGAAGGCAAAGCGTTCAAGAAACGCATCTACTAATTGATCTAAGTTGCTTATGCTGTGTTTAGGTAGTTGTGTGAACCAATCCGAGGCAGGGCCTACGAATGTGGTTATGAATGTTCTAAGCAACAATGCGTCATTATCTTGGATGCCGAAGCATTGGCTTAGAAATCTTGTAACGTGTTCTTGTGCGTCCTCTTCACCTTTAAAGATTGCCAATTGAGGCAACTTGAAGTGCTCGGGGTAAAGAGGTGTAGGCACTGAGGGATGCACCGGATTACTGCGGAGTTGACGTAATGTGGGTTTTTGATGCCCAGCAGCTTTTGTCTCCACAGACTCCAAACGCTCTAATAGCGCTTGGTATGCATCGAAAGATTTTATTTCTTCCTCTCTTGTTCGCTCCCGTTGTAAGTTATGGTAAACTGGGGGCCTATGGAGGGGTGGCCGAATGGCAATCCTCCCGCCTTGATGGGGAGTTTCAGCATATTCTATTTCTGGTTCGTACTCCTCATAAAGTTCTTGAGGAGTCTCCGGGCGAGACCTATGACCTTGATCGAGTCCTCGCTCGAAGGTACCCATCATTGTTTCGGGGAGTGGCCTCCCTCTCGGGTCTGTAAGATCTCGGAGGCAAAGCTTGACGAGGTCGTGGAGACCTGTCCTGCACCAACGAATTATGCCTCTCATATTGTTCGGCCCTTTGGATGCGAGGGGTTGGCTCCCTCTCAGGTAGTTCATAGCGTAACTCATCCGCTTCGCGTTGCATGCGCTCTCTATCCAAGCGGTGTCGATACTCTATCTCCTGATGACTTTGTTTAAGCCGCGTGATTTGGGCTTGACGGGTGGCCTGTCTAGCAACTATCGGGTCAATTTGGTCTACCCTATTTTGCTCAGGAGGTTCGAATGTTTCTCCTATGTGTTTGCCTCGAGTTTGCTGATCTAAAGTTTCAATGGGTCGCTTCCCTCCGTCGAGGTGGGCGACATGTACTCGAGGCTCTGGCCTTGATGTATGATCATGATACCTAGCAAGTGCGGAAATGCAAGGTTCCCACGCTGTTTGTTGTCCTCGAGGAATGCGATGGCTTTCCTCGTACTCTCTTTCATGGGTTTGGACGGGGCGGGCGGAGTTAGCTCGCCCTGTGTAAGGAGCCCCGCGCTCTGGATTTTGTCTTTCCGTCCTGATGGGAGGTAAATAAGGGACGCCATATCCACGTTGTCCCTCCAAATGGATGGTGTGCCTCTCTAGCGCTCCATCGCGCTATGGCCACTCATGTCTAACCTCGGAAGGTGATTCTCTGTTTACATCAAGGTCTACATGTAGGGCGTCTTCCCGAAAGGGGCTGCTTTGAATGGGCATACCCCACCGAGGATTCTAAATCGGATTCTTTTGTAGGCCAGACCGATAAGGCGGTATGACCAAGTCCTCAGGACTGAAGCGAAGGCGACTTGTGCTTGCTTCTTGTGTACCTTCCGGAGCTTCTGCCCTTGATTGGGCTTGGCTACGGGTGTACACCATTGCGTTGCTTCTATACTATCTAAGTAGATTTTTATCTCGTTTATGATGATTTTTCTTTTTGTCTACACTAAGCAGAAATAAACACACACATGCACAAACCGTGATTATCTCTTTTAAGGATTATTGGTGTGCCCTAAACTGGTTTAGTGCATTTTGATGTTTTGTTTTGTTTTTGTAGGTTTTGAAGAACGTTTAAATGCATTATGACGGCTCATATAACTCCCAAAATGGTAGCCCCTTCAATATACCAACCAGGCCGATATACCAACCTCTCTATATACCCGCCCTTACGAGAGGGAGACTATAGGTACGTGAGAGCAGAAGGTACGTGGTACGTAGGCGGTACGAAAGGGGGATTGTCCTGTTAATGGCACCTACCATAGAAGACTTATCCTCGCACGCATGGGAATCACCCCAGCGACACTCGGTCGACTTTCATCAAGATTTACGCCTAACAACAGTTGACAATCGGGAAATGGATGCAAAGCTAAGCCAAGGTGGTGATGAACCCACCGTTGGTCTTGCTCAAGGGCTGGGGTCTTACGACCAGCTCCTTGGTTTAAAATTATTGCGTGAAGTGTGTGGGATTCATTTTATTTAACGAAAATGAAACAAGCATAAATGACTTTCCCTATGCAATGCAGGATTAAATGAAAACAATTAAAGAAACAAAAAATAGAAACAGAAAATTTAACAGAGATTATGAAAATCCCTACCTCTTCTCTGCCTGGACCGGTTGCTTCTGAATTTCTGCTCTAAAAATTTGCAGACAGAAATTCGTCCCTCGGTGAGACGAATTACAGAACAGAATTCGTCCCTCCCAGAGACGAATTTGAATTCGTCTCAGGGTCAGACGAATTTCAGTAAAGCAATCACCACAGCCAAGGACGAATAACAGTCAGAAACCAAAAATGTACCTGTCAAACACAAAACACAAAAATTTGATCAGTTTTTGTGATCTTAAAAACCAGGGAACATGGTCCCACCGTGATCGCCACTGAAAGCACGAGATTTCGGGCGAAGGAAACACTAATTGCGATGCATTCAAAATCAAATACGCTTAAGTCCTAGAAATGTAAATTGCATGAAATGAAAGAAACGCATTGGAAGAGACACAAGCAAATGGAGAAAACATAGCCCTTTCATTAAACTTTCTTGATCTCTGTTACAAATACGCCTCCTCCCTTTTCAGGGGCTAGGAGCGTTAAAAGAATTTGACTACAATCGAGACTTAAGGTTCCTCTTTCCGCGTGCCCACACTTGAAATGGACGGGCCAAGATGATGCCGCCGCTGATGTCGATGAGTCTTTGACCTCTACTGCTCCTCCTACGAACAAAGAAACAACGAAGATGTCAGTAGCACCTGCTGCACATAAGAAGTGTTTGTTCTCTAAAATTGCCAAAAGATGCATGCAAACATTTGTCTGAAACAGTGAGTAAAATGACTCTAAATGACCTGAAAACCTGACAGAGGATAGAAAACATCACCAGAAGGCCACTGCCACTGAGACAGTCGGCCAATCTACCTTCAACTGGAATTCGTCCCTGGGCAGGACGAATTCTGACTGCTATTCGTCCCTGGGTGGGACGAATTCTTCTGTGTTGGAAAAGCCGACCTGATGCTGCTCCAATGTCGAATCTCGAGACCTCCAAAACACCTACAAACAGAGGGGTTATGTAATTGGGGCCATTTTGGGATGACCCAGATGGTCGGATTCTCCCAATTTGGCCTCTATCCTCGGGAATTCGATATCGCCACCTGCAAGTTAGTGAAACAACAAAGCGACACAAAGCATGATAAAATCTGATCAAAATGTTATGAAATTGAAGCTATGAATTCACCAAATAGAATAACATGAGATGCAACCTGAAACAAGTAATCTAGAATGCTTTTGGAATAAAACTTAGAAAGTGCGGGGGTGCCCAAGTGGGCCTCCCACCGTTGGCACTTGATCTTGGCGCCAATCCACTAGGGATGGGCCCAAAACCTCTTAGGATTGGGATGTCTGCAAATTGGTTGATTCAGGTGTCCATATGTTGGATTTGGGTCAGATTCAAGCTTCCAAAAGCCACCCAACAACCTCCCTTGCAAAAGAGATTGGTGGATGTGAGAAGGTGAATCAAAGGGGATGCAAGTGGGTGTTCAACTCGGCAGCACTTCGTTGCTTGAAATCTCCTTCAATCTCTCCTTTTGGGTGAGAAAAGTCCCACCTTTTATAGACCCATGGGGTCTCTTTTGAGAGGGAAGCATAAATGCCATGTGTTGGTCATAGGTGCCATGTGGCAGTCATGTCTTCCCATGAGGGAGGGGAGTCCTCCATTGACTTGGGCTCTCATAACTGCCCTTGTGACAGTCCTCTAACGGCCTATCTATCCACCCACACACGTGTGCGAGGCAGGAGTCATCAATTGATCGTCCTGGGCTGCCACTTGGCACCATTCTTCTTTTTGCCCGTTAAACTTGGAATTCGTCCCTACGTGAGACGATTTCAGAATTCGTCCCTGGGTGAGACGAATTCCAGTTAGTATTCGTCCCCGGGTGAGACGAATACCGAGCAAAGTGTCTAAATGTGCCAAATTGCTTCCCGACCTTACAAAATTGCTATGAAAGTGGTTAGGACCACTGTTTGACCTCTGAGGGCTGCCCCTGGGGCTGTGTTTGTCAAAGCGATCAGTGTTTGCAGTCACATAATCGGATTGGTGCTGTTTTGGTGTCTACACTAAGCAGGGGCCCCTTACATCTTGGGATCTTCTTAAGAAGTCTGTCAATTACGTTGTTCCACATGCTATCAAATGAGTTACCAACAAAGAGTGTAATACTGAGATAGTAAGTGGGAAGAGTACTGATTGGACATTGAAGAACTTGAGAAATTTGATGTTGAAAGGTAGGGGGTTTTGATGAAGAATATTTTGCTTTTGGTGTAGTTGACCTACTAACCCACCACATTCTCATACAAATTTAGGATAAATTTAATAATTTTAGCTGCTACCACTGAGACTGGGATGGTAAGAATGGTGTCATCAGTGAATTGTTTATGAGTGATTGGTTCAAGCTGAGATGCAGGTTGAATTTGAGATATGGATCTATTGGCACATACAATTTTGAGTGTTCTTCCTAGAGCCTCGACAATAATGATGAATAGGCATGGACATAGTGGGTATCCCTATATTATCCCTTTATTACTTCTAAAGTATCTGGTTGGAGGCCCATTGACAATAATTGAGAACTAGGTTGAAGATATACATACCCCAATCAATTCAACCAACTATGGATAGAACCTAAACTTGAGAAGGATAGCAAGGAGGAAATCCCATGAAACGTGATAAAATGCCTTGTTCATATTGAGCTTGAGAAGGAATCCATTTTTTTTACTTTTGTAAATAGAATAGATTACTTCATGTATTGTGATAACACCATCCGTTACATTCCTTCCTTGGACAGTGCTACCTTGACAGGTATCAATGATGCGGGGGAGGATTTCCCTCATTCGAATGGATATGATTTTGGTTAGAATTTTATACAGTATAGTGCAAAGGTTGATAGGATAGAACTCAGAGAGATATCTAGGAATATATTGCTTAAGTATGAGGGTTATGAAGGTTGAGTTAACATCTCTAGGAATGGTTCTAGAATTTTGGATGAATCAGATAGAAGTGCAGATGCTAGGTTCAATGATTTCCAAAAATATCTAAAAAAATTGGGGTAGAAAGCCATCCAATCCTAGATTTTTATAAGGTAACATGGAAAATAGGGTAGATTTGATTTCCTCATCAGATAAGGGATGAAGGAGAAGTTTGTTGAGATCATGAGGGACGGTGGTGGGAATATGACAAAGGAGAGTTTGGTGGGTAAAATCAAAGGTGGGGGCAACGGTTGTGAGGAATAATTGGAAGTGTTTGATTACCTTAGTCCTAATTTCATGGATGTCAGAGGTGGGAGACTCATATCCTTTTAGAAGTTCACGTATCTTGTTGGCGATGTGATACCTAAGTGTAGAAGCATGAAAAAACTTGGTGTTTGAATCACCTTCTTTCAGCCATTGGATCTAATATTTTTATCTCTAGAATATTTCTTCCCTTGCTAGTATGTTATGGTAATATTCTAGAAGCCTTATTTATTCATTTCTAATGGAGGTGTCTATGTTCCCTTGCTGGATCTGATTCTCAATCATTTGAAGTATTTCCTTGATGGCCTGCTTATTCTCAATCATTTGGAGTATTGGAAGAATTAATTTAAGATGGTATAAATATTATTGGAGAGAATATTTAAAGACTTAGTTCTAATATAATTAGATAAATAAGTATTTGGGAATTAAATTAGACCCAATTGAGTTGCATATATGCTCTTGAAAGAGTATTAGTAAATTCTATTAATAGCTACATATGTGTATTGAAAAGTATTTTAGATAATCAGTTGATTAAAAACTAGGATGAATCTTAGAAGAGTTATTTGATCCACTATAAGGGAGATCTAGGATATTGAGCCATTTTAGTGCCTAAGGTGGTTTATTAAAGGTCTTAATAAATTGATGGTTTTAATTATTTGAAGCCTAGTTTAACACTAATTGTAGATGTCTATAAATAAGAGATACCAAAGAACCTTTATAATGAGTATATCACTTGTCTAAATGCTTTTTTATAGGTAGTAGGATTTGGCACATATTAATGTTCTTCTAATCAATAGGGTATTGGAACGAGGTTCCATTCCTTGGAGAATTATGGGGTTCTCTTGTAGCCTCTGATGAATGTATGGAACAATATAGATTCAAAGGCATATCATTTATGTGGAATGATATGGGATAAAATGATGAGGGGGAAGCTCCAAATTTCATTCTTAGGAAGGTATGGTACTTCCTCCCTTTGGGTTGCATAATGTTTACAAGTTGCATAACAGTTTATGTATTATGCTTGGCTACATTCGTGGAGTATTTTCTCATGATATTTCCTAAATAGAAGTAGTTATTTTATAGGATTGAACACAATGTGATTTCTATTCATGATAAGAGTAATGATATTTCCCTTATGATCTGCTACATAGGATTCATTAAACTAGAAGATTTTTTACATGTATATAGTGCAAATTAAAGGTAAGAAAAATGAATGTGAGATTCATTGAGGATTGTGAAGGTTCCACTAATATGTACATGTGTGCAATAAACACATCCTTATATTTATTAATTTATAATGATGTGGAAGTATTCCACATAGGTGTATTTAGTTATGGTTGGAAAAAGGACCTAGAGGATCCTTGAGATGATTGTAAATTGATACATTCAATTAATAAATATTAAGATGTATATTTTAGTGCTAGGTGGTTTCCCTTCATGGTTTTTCCTAGGATAAACAATGGTGTTATGGTTCTATTTTGTGGTTTGATGTTATGGAATTAGAAATGTATGTATTACTATGCTTCTATGTTCTACTTGTATAAGGAATGAGTGATGTATGACTTTTGTTACAAACCAATGTTTCTTTGATGAAATAGTGATGACATGAATACAATATGTAATGTGCTAAAATGATCATGGTCTTTCATAAGTAAATGAAGCATGGAAAATTGAAGTATGTTACATTGAGTATTTGATTTATTTTAATACGGATAACGGTTGTTGCATTTACTTTCTCATGATAATGAATGCATTATGTCATAATATGCATAAAGGATTAACATGGTTATGTTCTTTGTAAAAAATTGAAGTAATGGAACAATGTGCTATGAAATAATGAAAGTGATTCATTAAGATATAAATCATTATCTAAATGTGACTTCCACTGAGATAATTAAAGGTTATGATTGCAATGTATGACCAACTAATTAATTAGGAATAGTTTTTGGATCAAAGAAAGCAACGTGATGAAGATTAGGAACTCTACACCTAGAATAGAACTAAATTTAATTAAAAAAAAAATTATAGTAGAGTTTGGTGGTGAAATAAGGGTTATTAAATTTTATCACTAAGTTACCTAGGGTGAACACAATTACTCCTAGTAAAAGTAAAGAAATTGGGAAAACATTAGCAAAATGGTGCACCTCCAAATATTACATGCATCTAATTCTACATTTGATAGGCTTTAAAAGCTTCAAAAATGCTTAGTGTGCCATAAAATACCAAAAATATAACTTTTTAAAATATTTTATTTAAAATAAATGTCAATTTTCACTTTTGTACCTCTACTAAGCAATTCCTTCATTATATCAAGTGATTCACTTGCATTAATAAGTTAAGTGGATCATTCATAGAGTGAATTGATGCCTTTGTTGAGGAAATTGCTCCTTTAATATAGTCAGTATATTTTGCAAGCAAATTACTTTTAAAATTGCTGCCTATTTATTGCTTCTTGCTTCAAAGTATGCAAATTTTACAAAGGTGGCGTAGAGGTACTATAATTCATAAATAAAATTTTAATAAATTTATATTAATTAAATTAGTTTTACATATTTTTTTTTGGCTCATGCTAGAGGAATCAGTAACTTGTTACATTTTTTTATTACCTCATCGTGCATTTGAATCCTGCTTCTTACTACCACTATAAACTTTAGTTGTATCATCCATTTGAATCATGCTCCTTACTGCCACTATAACCTCTAGTTGTATCAGGTAACCTTTTAATGTAACCAACGATGTTGGCGCAACATGCCCTCTATTTATACAAGGCCTAAGGGATTTGAACAATGGTCTCCACCCTTCCAAGAGAGTGCTTTTGACCAATGGGTAAGGCTATCAGGTCCAATTATTTTTACATCGTTACTTTTTGATTCCTTTATTATTTTTTTAATAAATTATTTTTACATTCAATTTTTAGGATATAAGTTAGTAAGATTAATTTTTTTTTTAAAAGAGGGTAAAAATTTATTAACTCAGCAAAAAATTCATGATACAAAGAAAAAGCAGAAGCTATTCAGACATATCAGCTCTCAATAAAGAAGATAGAGATTGAGAGCAATCAGAAGAAAGTTGAGACCAATTTTGAACATCCCAACCATCTTGAAACTTAGAAGCCCATTTAGCTAACAAATTCGCTACCCTATTCCACTCCCGAGGAATATGCACAAAAGAAATAAATTCCAAGTGAGCAGAGATATTAAGAATTTTCTGAGCAACCCAACTCAACCGCCGACAACCATGAAGACTATCTCCAGAATTTAAAAAATTTATAACAATCTGAGAATCAGATTCACAAACAATCCGACGCCAACCCAAAGCATACCCTTGCTCCAAAGCATATAAAATTACAAGTGCTTCCATGAAGTTATTAGAATGATGTCCCTTAAAGCAAGAGAAAAAAAATTGGATAGTACCACTACTATCCCGCCCCACACCACCAATACCAAAATTACCCAGATTACCCCAGGAAGATCCATCCGTATTAATTTTTAGCACTCCTAGAGGAGGCGGATTCCATTTTCCAGCCCTCCACACCCGATTATTCTGACCTATCCATCTGCAAGAGACATTAGGACCAGGACCATTAACCATCAAGCCTAATATTTCCATGATCTGACGTTCTGCATGGTCCATGGGAGAAATAATCTGACATTTTGTAGACACAGTTTCCTGGATCATACGCAAAATCCTCTGCCAGACCTGGGAAGTAGTTAACTCCTTACCTTGGAAAATCTGACGGTTCCGTTCAAACCAAATCTGCCAAAAAATGCATGAAGGACCAATACTCCATCCAACTTGTAAAAAGAAATCCGCTGCAGGAGGCCGCCCCATACTCCTCCAAAAATCAACTATTGATGAAGCATGCGAACAAGGGTGATTCCATACTCTCCACCAATAATTCCAGACTTGTCGAGCAAAGTCACATTGGAGAAGTAAATGCCCAACAAATTCTTCAGCCTTCCCACAGTTATAGCATAAAGAGGGGCCAACAAACCCACGCTTTTGAAAATTATCCCAAGTGAGACAACGATTATGAGTAGCCTACCACCCATAAAAACTACACTTTGGCCAAATAAACTTATTCCAAACTTGCTTCCACCATGGAACCTCCTCCTCACCAAACTGCTGCCGATCCAAAACACAATAACCAGCAGCAACCGAAAAAATCCCTCTATTATCTCTTCCCCATGCTAGCACATCATCCCAAGGTAGAGAAGAGCAGGGACGGCTAGCAAGAATATGGGCTAGCTCTGCCCTCGCATCCATAGTGCCACCAGTAGGCCATTCTCGAGGATCCTTCCACTGGAGACTAACCATGCTGGATAGTAAGATTAATTTAATAGTATTATTAAAAAGTAAATTTATTTAATCAAAACCCAAACTATTTTATTGAATTTAAGGAAAACCTTTGGTCTGAGAAACCATGACCAAGGGGTTCTACACCATCAAAATCATTAAAAAATCTCCTCGACTCTAACCACACCATTATTATCAAATCGATTTTGGGTACCCCATGTACTTTTTGTAGGGTGAAGATTCGAACCAAGAACCTACCTTGGAGGATTGCTCTACCCTCACCAACTCACTTACATCATATGAATATCTAAATTCAAACTATGATATTTGAGCATTCATCTATATAAAATTAAACATTAAAATATAAATAAATATATACTTATTTTATATTATATTTATTATAAAAATATATATATTTTAACATCTAGGACAAATATTCTAAAACATTTAGAAACCTTTTAACATTTAAAAAACAATAAAATAATGTCTAACCTTTGTTACTGTAGTGATAAATTGGTTCTCACATTTTCTTTTAAATTCATTAAAATTTATTTCTTTGGTAAATAATTTTTATTGATGCATTGGTTAAACGATTTTATTTTTATTTGATATGATTATCATCGTATATTCTTATTGTTCTAATTACAAATAGAAATATCCTTATGTGATGTGTAGTGAATATTTAATTTGCATGCATATATATCTTTTATATAGACCTTAACTGTATGTATTGCATCTTTTTTATATAGCTTTTATAAATAGTGTCTCAATAGTGTAACGGTGAAGACTTGAATTTAAAAAAAAAAAATTAGAATCTGTTGTATATCATATTTTGATAATTAAAATATAATTTAAAATTATTATATATTATTTAAACAATATTTATATAATATAATTTAACTTTAAAATCTACTTTATATTTAATATTTTTAAAACCTTTAATTCAAATATTTATCAATAATATATTGAAAGACATGAAAAAATAAGCAAACTTCCAAAGCCAAATATTTCTGAAACATAATATTGTCGTAACAATTATTTTAATATTTAAAAAAAACTTTAAATTTTCAATTTCAATGTCATGGGATTATTTAATTTTATACCATTCATAAAATTCATCATATAAGCTTCAATGAAGATAATTTTTTTTTTTTAATTTGTTACGAAGAAATTTAGGATTATATAAAATAATTTTGAAAAAAATATTAATTTAAATATATAAAAAGAATTGTGGGTTAAGATGGATGAAATATTTGACTTAAAATTTTAAATTTTTTTATTATTGTTATAATATTTTTATGTTATAATTTTTTTTTAATTTACATGGTGGAATCAGTAGCCACCACGAATCCAGGAAGACTGTTGGATTTTATGGCTACCATAGTATTTTGGGTTGTCCACCTCAGAAGACATTTTACCCCTATAACCACTATGGCACAATCATTTTAAATATTTTACTCCACACATATCTTTACATATTCCGCCCCTATAACTACCATGCCACAATTATTTTAAACCTTGTATGCCACTGAAAGCACCAGGAAAGGGACAAGTGTTCAGTCCGAACAGGTCCAATATTTGAACCTTGGATCTTTGCCTCCCTTGCGGGGTTTGGTCGAACTAAACCTCACACCTAATATGTTGAAAATTTTTAAAATTAATAAAGCCTTCAAAAATTTTAACTTATTTAATATTTTATGTTATTTTTTTTATTCGATGGGTGAAGGGGTTTTAAAGGGGACCATAAACCTTTTTAAAAAGTGGATCAAACAACCTTTTGGAAGCAAGGAATATAAAAGAAAATGGTTATTCTAAAAATATCAAAATATCCAAGATCCAACAAAGCTTTAAACAACCAAAGAGAAAAAAAACACAACCTTAACTACAACTATTCACATACTATTGACAATTAAATTGAAGGCACAAAATTTAGACCATTTCAAATTTAAAATATGGGGGGACCTTGAATTCAAACACCTACAACCAATAACCCTAGTCATAAAGGTCCATCTAACCTAATTAAAATGTAGAAGGGAGAGGATATCACATTCCTCCAACATCATTATCTAACTAGTTTAATATGACTAGAAAATATTCTTGCCAAATAGTGTAGCTTTCGTGGAGAGCACCAAGTTTGCTAGGAAATATATAGATCGATGTCCTTCCATATAAACATGGTTAAAAAGAATAAAATTATGGGCTTGGATATACTTAGGGCTTTGTCTAACTCATTTGCGATTGACCAAGAAGTGGTTTTATAGACTTTGATCATGTTTATGTTATTAAGAGAGTCCCCTTCAAAATAATATTCCTGCCAAAAATTGAATCCAAAGGAGAGACTCCATGGAAGAGAGCATGCACCTCAATAAAGTGACTAGTTTGGCAATCTAGGTTCTTTTTGTAGACCACCAAAATCCTCCCATAAGAGTCCCTAAACAAACAACTAGTACCAATTAGACTAGGATTGCCCTTAGAGGTTGCATCAAAATTAAATTTCAACCAGCTAGGAGGGGGGTTCTTCCAAATGGTTTCCAACCTTGTAAAGGCTTTAGGATGTGGATCATGAGTGGGGTTATCTCTAAAACCAAGGGCTGATTCCATATAAAGTTCTCTAACAAGTGTGACTTTATCTAATAAGATATAATTGACATTCTTAATAGTGGCCACCATAGCATAGAGAGTGAAAATATTTGTAGGTTGAGAAACATTATTAAAGGCTTAATAATTATGCTCCTTCTTTATGTGTCATCAAATATGAGGTAGTCCAAAAGACTAGAAAGCACGAAGGCAAGGAGAACAAAAGGGAGTATGCCATTAAACAATCAAGTCAGATAAATCCCTAGGAAAAACCTAGTCTACACCAATTAAGTAGAGAAACAAGGAGAAGATAGACCAAGAGAAGGAGTAGATAGAAAATAGGTGAATAAGGGATTCATCAATACTACCACATAAATAGCACTTTTTCAGAAAGACAAAACCTATTTTTTGTAGATTATCCAATATTAGACACTTGTTATGGTATGGCAAATAATAAAAAATGTTTACCTTAGGAGTGAGACCCCTCATCTAAATAATGTGAGCAAGGAACCAAGGATCAAAATATACCTCTAAAAGAGACTAGGTTGATTTTATCGAGAAGCAATCATTCTTCTTAGCTTCCCACACAAGCTTATCTTGTTTGTCTCAACTAGGTATAACAATCCACTTTAGGATATTTGTCAGATATTTTAAGGTTATTTCTTCATCCTACGAGACCCTAGGGAAAGAAAATATTTTCCAATATTTTCTACCATCAATAAAATCATTAAAATCACATACCTTCACATCAAAAACTTGGTTTATCAATTGTTGCACTAGGCTTAAGTTTGTATATGAATATAATGATTGATTAATTGCATGGTTGGCTTTTTAAAAGTTAATTTTGTGACCATTGCCCAGCAATCATCTCCTTCCTTTTGCAATGTTAGAGCAGCTTTGAACAATACTTCACTAGAAAGCCAAACCTTGAGAAGAATTGGGATATGTGAGGAAATCACCACCATTGCTTAAATATTTGGCTAATAAAAATCTAACCCAATTAACATTCTCCTTGTGAACTAGTCTTCAACTCTATTTAAAGATAAGTATTTTGTTTAATTTTTTCATCCTTCTCAAACCAAGACCACCCATATCCTTTCCACTACACACTTGATCCCAAGCCACCAGAGAGAATTTCTTCTTCTCATTAGACTCGGACCAGAGGAAAGATTGTTGAATTTGCTCAATCTTCCCAAAAATATTTCCTAAAATCCTACAAAGAAAAAGAAACTAAACCGAAATATTTTATGTCATTGTTATAATATCTGTATAACATTTTGCAAAATTAAAAAAATTAATAAAACTTTTAAAGTTTTTAACTTATTAACATATATATATATATATATATATATATATATCATAAAAATTCATCTCTTTTAGTTGGGTAACTAATTAAACCCATTTTTTTATACATTTATTATATTAATGATAAGATACATTTTATGTTTTGCATTGTTGGTTTATTTAACTTATTTTCAATTTTGTTTTTGGATGTGTCATTTTTTAAAAGGAAAAATAATATGAATATTATTTTTTTAAAATAATGTTTTATTCAACTTAATTTTAATTTTAAATAAATATATTTTTTAAATTGACTATTTATGAAATTGTTAATAGTTTTAAGAAGATTAGTTATTTTTTTTTAATTTAAATATTTGCTTTGAGTAGAAGAGGTATTGAAGTGGAATGAAATTTCAATATAGGATTATGTCACTATAAATAAACAACTTGTATGGTGAGTGTAAGTATAACTTATACATTAAATTTTGGATTAAAAAAAGGAAATCAAATAATTAATATAGTGTTAGAAAATTGAAAAGAAAAAAAAAAAAATTTATTAATATTAAATTTTAAAAAAAATAAGAAATAATTATCAAACCAACCAACACAAATTAATAGTAATAATAATTATTATAAACAATAGTATTACTTTTTCGTCACCATTTAAGGAGAACCACAATGAAATCTTGCAAAAGGATACATGAAGAAAAAAAAAAACTATTCTAATATCATTACAAAGTAAAGAAAAAATAAACTATTCTAATACCATTACAAAGTAAAGCAACAATGTAATACTCTTATTTTACCAATTAAAAATAATAATAATTAAAATATATTTTAATAATTAAATTAAATTATTTTATAAGTTTATTAATAAAAAATTTATAATATAATTAAAAAAAATTAATTTTGGAAGAAAGTTGTTCAGTTTTTCGCACTAACCTAACCAAATCAATATATATAAATATATTTTTTGAATTAATATCGTATAATCTTATTATATTAAGATATCTAAACAATACTTTCTCCCTGCATATTAAATTCCAATGAGTTGTTATATAATGCTCTTAAGCCATCAGTTGAATTAGACATTTAATAGTTTTTAAAACATATATTGTACAAATGTCTCATTATATTCGTTTTAAGCCACCAATTGAATTAGAAATTTAATAGTTTTTATAAAATATATTGATAAACAAGAATTTCCAATCGATTGGAAAATTCTAGGAACATAAGAAGAATATAATATTGAAGATTCGCAACCGCATAGGCTTGGCCCCTTATATTTTCATACTGATATTAACAACGCTGACCTCAAATAGACCAAAATATCAGTAATAATTACAAAGTCTTCCTGATAATAATCTCAGATCATCCCATTCACATGTCTATTTCCATCCACAGTAAGAGCACGTCTCTTCTTCTCAAGAGTAAAGGATTCCTGTGCGCGAAACTCCGTGAGCGGCAAATTAGCCTCATACTTTGCCAGCTCGCTGAAGGCCACTGCTCTGAATCCGACCTCCGTCATGAATTATCCCTACGCGTCAGCGGCCACGTGTCTGATCACCCTATCCTTGCCGTCGGACGCCACTATGTTACGCATTGCCGGAGCAAGGAGAGCCCGCTCAATTCGAAGCCTGTTCAAATCCCACCATTCAAAAATAGCGTCGGGTGAATCGAATATCGCGTTGGGAATAAAGCAGCACCTCGACGAAGCGCTTGGCGAATTTAGCGGAGCTGTGCTGACCTTCGTTGTTGATAACGGTGAAAGCTAACGGCTGTAACTTCAAAATAACGTCCACCAACGATCTCAGGCTGGTAGGTTTCTGAATAGGGTCTGAAGAACATAGCAGACGTTAACGGCCACGGCTTCCGCGGGGTCGACCGTGAACAGGCTTTAGTTAACGTCCTCTATTGTGTCGATGACGGCCATTTGGAAAGCAAACGAGATGTTCAATGATTTTGCAAAGTTTGTCAAGCGTTTGTCGGTCGTCGCCGTCGTCTGGGACCTCTTTTGGAGATTGCCGTTATCTTTAACGCCTCTGGAGGACAGGTGCGCCGTCACGCAAGAATTTGGCTAGGCCACTGCATGCCGCTTTTGATGTCAAGTCAATTATGTGGATTTTCTATGCATTTCCGACTACTTCGAAAATGGGTTGGTTTGCTATGCGCCAATATCGGCATGTGACCCGGGTTTTGGTTTGCAAAGTTGTTTGGGAGTATGATAGAGCGTAGGATCAGCATATGGACAGAAGAAAAGGAAACGAGAGCAAAGGGGCAAGCAGATTCCAAGCACTTAATTATTGATCACTGTATCACGCTCAGACATAGTGGAAAAAATATGGGAGGAGGTTTTTTGTTGTTTTGTAGACTTCAAAAAGACATTTGACACAATGTCAACGAAAAAATTATGGAGCGTAATGAAAGAGCTAGAGGTTCCAATTCACTACAAAGCAGCAGTTCGCAGACTATATGAGCATGTAAAGGGTAAAATCAGAACACAGGAAGGGTTATCTGAATGTTTTGCCAGTGACATAGGTGTCAAACAAGGTTGCCTTCTATCTCCGGACTTATTTGGGCTATACATTGACAAGTTAGAAGAATGAATAAACAAATTTGGGGGAGAGGATGTGCACTTAGCCAAATATGTGGTGAAACTCCTCATGCAGACGATGTAATTCTTGTGACCAAAACAGCCAAAGATCTAGAAGATCACCTTCGAGCTCTAGAACTCTTTTGTAAGGAAGTTGGGATACAGGTCAACACGAGAAAAACAAAAATTATGATTTTTTCAGCAAAAAAGAAGAAGCAACAACTTGAATTTAGTTTGCAGGAGAACCATTTGAGGTAGTAGTAGAAGACAAATACCTGAGCATAGACTTTCATCACAAACTTAATTGGAATACATGTAAGATGAAAAGAACTCAAAGTTGTTGGAAAGCACTATATGCACTTCAAAGCAGGTGTAGGAATGTCGAGTTATGGGATTGGAAGACAACCAACGTCTTGTTTGGCCTACTTGTTACACCGGTTTTGTTGTATGGTTGTGATGTGTGGGCTAGTGGCACAACAAATGCAAAATGGAGGAAAATAGAAAGGATTCAAAAATATCTAATCACAAATTTTCTCAAAATTAAGAACACAGCCCCTTATGAAATTGTTCTAGCTGAAACTATAATGTTCTCTTTAGAAGCAATTGCTATGACTAAGTTGTTATGTTACTTGAAAAAATAGAAAACATGAAAAACGACAGATGACCTAGGGTAGCTAGGGACGAAGAGTTGCATAGACAGAAGAATACATGGATGAAATGTTGGGAAATCAACATAAATGAATGCCCAAATGTCAACAAAGACATAAAAAATTATGTGAATGAAAAGTTGAGAAGTAGAATGTGGAAAAATGCAAGCAGAAAAATACAATATTATATTCCAAAGTTTAACCCAACACATGACCACAAGGAAAAAGCGTATATAGGTGTTGAAATCAAGTGGAATGATAAAATCCTCATTGCTCAGTTCTCATAAGCTTAGATGTGAAACAGGAGATGGACAACACCCAAATAACAATGTGAAGAAAGGATATGTACTCTATGCAGCACAGGGGCAGTAGAGAGACAGAGGAACACTTAATCTATATATGGTTGAGCTTTTCACATATCCCTGTAAAATACAAAGAAACACTTGGGAATGGGTCTATGGCAGAGTTATTTGAAGATAGTAAAATAAAAAAAATTAGGAAATTGCTAACCCAAATTAGGAGGATAATGAAAAACCTTCTCAAATATGTTAAATATCATATGATATGACTTGAGTAATTGTAATTCCATATTTGAGGTCTCATAGACCATATTTGGGTCTCATGGACGTAATTAAAATCTTTCATTTCAATCCCCATGGCGGATGAATGTGTATAAGAAGTATTACTAAAAAAAAATTAGTTTTACATTTTTTTTTTTTAATTTTCATTATCTCATAATGTATTCCAATCCTTGTTCTTTACTTCTATTATATTGCTGCCAGTATAACTTCTACTTACATGAAGTAAACTTTTAAAATAATACATGTAACATACCCCTATTTTTATAAGGTCTAAGGGATTTCAACGAAGTCTTCACCCTCCAAAAAATGCTTTTGAACCAATTCTTTTTAAATCATTACTTCTAATTTCTCTATTATATTTTTAATAAATGTATTATAAATATAACTTAGAAGGATTAAGTTAATAAGTAAATATATTTAATCTAAATCCAAACTATTATATTTTAACATTCATATATATATAATTGAACATTAAAATATAAATAAATAACTTTTATTTATATTATATTTATTATAATATTTTAAAATATATTTACCTTTTAAGTGGGACAAATGTTCTAAAAAGTTTGGAAATATTTTGACATTTTAATAAAACAATAAAATAATTTCTAACCATTATCAAATTAGTGATGAATTTGGTTTTTACATTTTCTTTTAAATTTATTAAAATTTATTTATTTTTTAAATAATTTTCAAACACACATTGGTTAAATGATTTTATTTTTATTTAATATGATTATCATCATTATATTCTTACTATTCTATTTACACAGAGAAATATCCTTATGTGATGTATAGTAAAGATATAAGTTGCATGCATATATATATCTCCTTTATATATACCTTTAATTGTATGTATTATAGCTTTTAGTCTCAATAGTGTAAGATATTGTTGAATTTTAAATAGAGTTTTAAGGTTAGAATTTTGAAAGAGGTTAAGTTGCATAACATGTTTTTGTGAATGGAGTATAGTTGGTACAACTAATATTTATTTCATATATATTTAATATGGTTTAACTTAAAAAAAAATGTTTTATATTTTACATTTTAAAATTTTTTAATTCAAATATTTATTAAGTATATATTGAAAGGCATATGAAAAAATAAGCAAATCTTCAAAGTCAAATATTTTTAAACATAATATTGTTGTAACAATTATTTTTTTTTGAAAAATAATTTGAAAAAACTTGTATTAAAAAAAAGATCATTTACAAGTTGGGATGAGACTTCTCTTAGCCTTAGCTAAAGAGAACACATTTTTACAACAATAAAATAAGATTTGCATTGGACCCAAATCTCTTAAACCATATTTCTACAATGGTTGCTCACCTATTTACAACTTTAAAAGAAGATATTCATTGGAGCACAAATCTCCTAAATCATATTTCTGGAATGGTTGTCCAAATTAGCTAAACACTGGATTTGCTCACCAACCTGCCTAATCATCTCATCCTCAATAGCCATGTCACTGTGTCACTAAACCCCTACCTCCTTCTCAGTGCCCATATTAACCAGGAAGTTTGCCACTTTATTTAGATATCTACTCACATAAACTGGAATCACATTATCTAATTCCCTCCATAGTTCCTTAAATTTGAGTGACAAGAATCCTCAACCTCCATGTCTTCAAAGCAAAGTTCCTCATGCAATCTAGAGCTCCAACCATTATTTAAAAATATAATTCCCTCCATAGGATTATCATCATGTAACCTTATTTTACTACCCAAATAGAAGCATAAATGATAGCTAAAGCTTCCTCTTCATTATTTGTGGCACTTCCCAAGCCTTGCAGTTTCTAATAGAGAACTATTCCAACATGATTTTGCTAAACCACTCCAATTCCAGCTCTACCTAGATTACCTTTTACAGATCCATTAATATTAATTTTCACTTCAAATTTATTCTCCATTGTTCATATAACAACCTAAATTTCCTCTTTAACATACACTACCACAGTTTCTATGACTTTGCTCCAAATAACCTTCCAAAATCCATCTAAATATGAAAAGGTTTCTCTAAAAATTCTACCATTTCTCTCCAAGAACACTTGCCACCAAATGAAGTTTAATCCAAGATCCCAAATAATACAAAGAGCTTTAGATTTAAATATACCCCTCTTCCATATTTCCTAAATATTAATCTGATTCAAATCACCATTAACTCAAATTTTATAATATAAAAACCATCTCTCCAAGATCTAGTGCGTGAATGGATACTCAAACATCAAGTGATTAGATGTTTCCTCACTCTTGTAGCATAAAACACATTGAGATGGACCAATGATTCCCCTACATATGATATTATCAAAAGTAATAATTTCATTATGCATGAACTGTGAGGCAAAAAAGTTTACTTTCACCCAACCCTTGGCTTACCAAATATTTCTCCAATCATCAACCTGATATGCATTAAGAGGAGACTCTAAAAGGATATTATCATATCCATCCTTCGATATGTAGACACCAAAGATTCCATAGCCCCAAGATAATTCATCCTCTTCATATCTACTTGTGATAAATCTTTCTACCAAAATTTTAGTCATGATGGGTGCCAAATCTGAAGGGATTGAAATTGGCCACTCATCCAACTCCTTAAACTACTTAAAATTATAATCCCCAGCTGACTAGTGTCGAAATACATTTGAATATAGAAACAACCCCTAGTTTCCATGGCTATTTTTATTGGTTGTAGTTCAAGGAATTCAAAAATTATAGGTTGGTATTGATCCCATGAATCTATCCAAAATCATGCCTTCTCCCCTCTCCTCACTTTCCAAAATAATCCATATTTCACTACTTGAGATCCTAACTTAAGAGCCTACCACACTAAGGATCCATTACCATATAAAATGAAATGACCCACCTCATTTGGGTTTACCTATCCCAAATATTTACTAGTTAAAATTCTACTGAATAAAGAAGTTGGTTGGGAAATCCACCTCCAGTAAATATTTCTAGCCAAAACTTTAATATTTAACTCTGATCTTCTCAGTCCCAAACCTCATTTTACCTTGGGTTGGCTTACTTTATACCAACTTACTAAGGCCCATTTCCTCTCTCCTTTTACTCCTTCCCATAAAAAATTTCTAGCTATCTTGTCCAACTCTTTCCATATGGTATGTGGGGCAGCAAGGATAGAAAATTTATAAATTGGCATGGCTTGAATGATTTACTGTAAAAATGTTAATCTACCCCCATAGATTAACCATTTGTGAGACCAATGATTAATTATTTCCTTAACATAGTACAAAATATTCCTCTAGATATCTTTTTTCAGTTTTTTAAAATGCAAAGGGATCCCAAGTATACCATTGGGAGATAAGTCCTTGTGAAACCCAAGATCTCTAAAAGTTTGTCTTGAAGCATTTGATCAAGATTGAAAAAGACCACTTTGGATTTTTTATCATTGATGAATTGGTTTGTAGTCCTAAGGTAGACATTAAGTGTATCTCTAATCATTCTTGCTTCCCTACAGTTGGCCTCTCCCACCAATCCTGTGTCATGCACAAACTGTAGGTGAGCAAAAATTTCCACAACCACCATGATACCTATTAGCAAATCTTGTTGTCTTCTCCTCAATATGAGTCTACCCAAGCCTTCACCCAATATGAGAAAAATATAGGGGGAACAAGTATCTCCTTAACAAAGACCTTGAGTAGCTCAAAATGGTTGTGAGGGAAGACCCTTGATTAACACTAAGTATGTTAGAGTAGAAACATAGCTCATAATCCATTCTATCCAATCCTGAGAGAAACCAATGTCTATCATCATCTTTGACAAGAAGCTCCACTCCACCCTATCACAATCCTTTCATATATCCAATTTTATGAGCATTCCTCTATTAATAGATGTTTACATTGAACGGATTACCTCATGAGCTAGAACCACACCATCCAACATCTACCTACCCTCTACAAAATCCCCTTGCTCCGAGGAGATAATATTATGTAGAATATGTTTTAGTTGCTCAACCTGTAGACACCAAAATAGCACCAATCCGATTATGTGACTGCAAACACTGATCGCTTTGACAAACACAGCCCCCAGGGCAGCCCTCAGAGGTTAAACAAGTGGTCTTAACCACTTTCATAGCAATTTTGTAAGTCAAGAAGCAATTTGGCACACTTGGACACTTTGCCCAACATTCGTCTCACCCAGGGACGAATTCAAAATAGAATCCGTCCCACCCCAGGACGAATTCTGAATCCGTCCCTAGGTGGGACAAATTCTAGGCTTAACGGGCAAAAAGACAAATGGTGCCAAGTGGCAGCCCAGAATAGTCAGTTAATGACTCCTGCCTTGCACGCGTGTGTAGGTGGACAGAGGGGCCGTTAGAAGACTGTCACAAAAGGCATTTATCAAAGCTCAAGTCAACGGAGGACTCCCCTCCCTCATGGGAATACAAGACTACCACATTGCGCCTATGATCAACACATGGCATTTGTGCTTCCCTCCCAAAAGAGACCCCATGGGTCTATAAAAGGTGGGACTTTTCTCACCCAAAACATATAGGTAGAAGGAGTTTTCAAGCAACGAAGTGCTGTCGAGTTGAAGACCCACTTGCATCCCTTTTGGTTCACCTTCCCACATCCACCAATCTCTTTTGCAAGGGAGGTTGTTGGGTGGCCTTTGGAAGCTTGAACCTGACCCAAATCCAACACATGGACACCTGAACCAACCAATTCGCCGACCCCCCAATCCTAAAAGGTTTTGGGCCCATCCCTAGTGGATTGGCACCGGAATCAAGTGCCAACGGTGGGAGGCCCACTTGGGCACCCCCGCACTTTTTAAGTTTTAGAGCATTTTAGATTACTTTTCAGATTGCATTTTGTGTTATTAGGTTTGATTAATCCATAGCTGCAATTTTGTAACTTTTGGTCAGATTCTAGTATGTTTTGTGTTGCTTTGTTGTTTCGCTGACTTGCAGGTGTCGAGGTCAAATTCCCGAGGGTGGAGGCCAAATTTGGATAATCCGACCATCTGGGTCATCCCAAAATGGCCCCAATTACATAACCCCCCTATTTTTAGGCATTTTGCAGGTCTCAGGATCCGACATTGGAGCAGCAGCAGGTCGGTTTCTTCAACACAGAAGAATTCGTCCCACCCAGGGACGAATTGCAGTCAGAATTCGTCCTGCCCAGGGAAAAATTCCAATTAAAGGTATATTGACCAGCTGTCTCAGTGGAAGTGGCCTTCTGGTAACTTTTCCTATATTCTATCAAGTTTTGAAGCCATTTGGACTCACTGCAATTACTGTTTCAGGCAAATGTTTACATGCATATTTCGTTAGTTTTAGAGAGCAAACACTTTTCATTTGCGGCAGATGCTACTGACATATTGGTTGTTTCTTTGTTCGTAGGAGAAGTAGCAGAGGTTAGGAACTCATCGACATCAGCGACGGCATCATCTTGGCCCGCCCATTGCAATCGTGGGCACGTGGAAGGAGGAATACTGAATCGCATATTGTAACAATGACAAATTTAACGCTCCTAGCCCCTAAAAAGGGAGGAGACGTCTATGTAACCGAGGATAAGATATTTGAATAAAGAGGGTTGTGATTTCTTTGCATCTTGTCTTTTGTTTCAAAGTTGTCTCCTTTTTATGTTTTAGTGCATAGGATCAAAGCGTTGCATTTTCGTCTTATGTTGCATAGCTAGTGTTTCCTTTGCCCTTTCAAGCAACAAAGTGCTACCGAGTTGAAGACCCACTTGCATCCCTTTTAGTTCACCTTCCCACATCCACCAATATCTTTTGCAAGGGAGGTTGTTGGGTGGCCTTTTGAAGCTCGAACCTGACCCAAATCCAACACATGGACACCTGAACCAACCAATCCGCCGACCCCCCAATCCTAAAAGGTTTTGGGCCCATCCCTAGTGGATTCGTGCCGGAATCAAGTGCCAACGGTGGGAGGCCCACTTGGGCACCCCCGAACTTCCCAAGTCCTATTTTAAGTTTTAGAGCATTTTAGATTACTTTTTTAGGTTGCATTTTGTGTTGTTAGGTTTGATTAACCCATAGCTGCAATTTTGTAACTTTTGGTCAGATTCTAGTATGTTTTGTGTTGCTTTGTTGTTTTGCTGACTTGCAGGTGTCGAGGTCAAATTCCCGAGGGTGGAGGCCAAATTGGGATAATCCGACCATCTGGGTCGTCCCAAAATGGCCCCAATTACATAACCCCCCTATTTACAGGCATTTTGCAGGTCTCGGGATCCGACATTGGAGCAGCAGCAGGTCGGTTTCTTCAACATAGAAGAATTCGTCCCACCCAGGGACGAATTGCAGTCAGAATTCGTCCTGCCCAGGGATGAATTCTAGTTAAAGGTAGATTGGCCAGCTGTCTCAGTGGCAGTGGCCTTCTGGTAACTTTTCCTATCTTCTGTCAAGTTTTGAAGCCATTTGGACTCACTGTAATTACTATTTCAGGCAAATGTTTACATGCATATTTCGTTAGTTTTAGAGAACAAACACTTTTTCATTTGTGGCAGATGCTACTGAAATCTTGGTTGTTTCTTTGTTCGCAGGAGAAGCAGCGGATGTTAGGAACTCATCGACATCAGCGACGGCATCATCTTGGCCCGCCCATTGCAATCGTGGGCACGCGAAAAGAGGAAGACTAAATCACACATTGTAACAATGACAAATTTAACGCTCCTAGCCCCTAAAAAGGGAGGAGACGTCCATGTAACCGAGGATAAGATATTTGAATAAAGAGGGCTATATATTTTTGTATTTTTGATGGATTGTTTTTGGTGAAGGTGAAGATGAGGTGCGAGAATATTAATTGTTTTTGATGAATTTGAGTATTCCTAGAATTGAGATGCAAATGTCTGTTGTTTTTTTTTGATGATTTTTGTTGTTTTGTTTTTTTTTTTGAATTTCTTGATTTTTTTTTGACCAAGCGATTGCGATAATCGTTGGAGCTTTTTGGGTTGACCAAGAGATTGCGATAATCCTTGGAGCTTTTTGTATTGACCAAGAGATTGCGATAATCCTTGGAGCTTTTTGGTGACCAAGAGATTGCGATAATCCTTGGAGCTTTTTGGGTTGACCAAGAGATTGCGTTAATCCTTGGAGCTTTTTGGGTTGACCAAGAGATTGCGTTAATCCTTGGAGATTTTTGTATTGACCAAGAGATTGCGATAATCCTTGGAGCTTTTTTGGTGACCAAGAGATTGCGATAATCCTTGGAGCTTTTTGGTGACCAAGAGATTGCGATAATCCTTGGAGATTTTTGGTGACCAAGAGATTGCGAAAATCCTTGGAGCTCTTTTTTTTTTTTGGTATATGGCTTTCTTAGATATGAAATGGTCGCAAATGACTGATATTCAAGGGTTCTGTTTCCTTGATACCGTCAAGAGAAGCTAGCCTGTACGTTCCTGGTCCTATTTTGCTATCAATGACATAAGGACCTAACCAATTTGCCGTGAATTTGTCTCTCATATGGGACGAAAAATTAGAGTTTTGTTGGTTTTCCTTCAGAACCAAATCACCCACCCGAAAGTCTCTTAGGTGAAATTTCATGTTGTAAGCTCTCTTAAGCCGCTCTTGATAGATACGTAAGTGCTCAAGAGCATTAACGCGTCATTCGTCAAGCAACGTAAGCTGGTCTAATTGGGCCTGTCGTGCAGTGTTATCATCGATGAACTCCTGCATTGATATGCGCAGGGAAGGAATTTCCAACTCGAGAGGCATTACTACCTCTGAGCCATACACTAGTGAAAACAGAGTTACCCCAGTGGGCGTCCAAATACTAGTGCGATAATCCCAAAGGGCAAGTGGGATTTGTATGTGCCAATTCTTATGACTGTCTGCGACGGTCTTTTTAAGGATGGCGACTAGCATTTTGTTTGACGCCTCTGCTTGCCCATTTGCTTGCGGATAGTAGGGTGTTGAAAAGTTGTGCTGAATTTTGTACTTTGTGGTTAAAGCACGCATGTCTTTGTTCTTGAATGATGGCCCATTATCCGAGATTATTTTTGATGGAATACCAAAACGACATATGATGTAATGCAAAATGAACTCCGCAATGCGGGGTCCTATCATAGAGGTTAACGAAATTGCTTCCACCCATTTGGTAAAATATTCTGTGGCCGTTATGATAAACGTGTGATGGCCTGACGATGCAGGGGAGATATTTCCGATTAGATCGAGGCCCCACTGCAAAAATGGCCAAGCAGATTGGACTGTCTCGTAGGGCCTGGGAAGGTGCGTGCATCAAATTGGCATGATGTTGACACTTTACGCACCTCTTGACATACGCGCAGCAATCTCGCTCTAAAGATGGCCAATAATAGCCCATGCGAAGAATGCGCTTTGCAATGGCCATACCACTAAAGTGGCTGCCACATGTACCGTCATGCGCTTGGGTGACTGCCCAAGTGGACTCTTGCTGGTCCAAGCAACGAAGAAGAATTTCATCGTAGCTGCGACGATACAAAATGTCTCCTATCAAGACATATTTTGCCGCTTTCTGTTTGAATGTTCATTTTGCGATGTGCGTCAATCCAAAGGGTAGATTACCTAACTTGAGGTAGTCTCTTATGGGTAAATACTAGTCCTGTTGATCGGATACCTCGACAGTGTGAACAGCCAATCCCTTTTGGAGTTCTTCCCTAACAAATGCTGATTGGGATAGAACTTGTAAGAATAGCGTTGTGTTGCTATTAATGGGAGTGGGGGAAAATAAAGACCCCCAGTTGGCATGTTTCAAATGGTCTCAGATTCGAAAGAACTTATTCGAAGATGGTTCGATCTGGATCATGTGGACTTTTGGCGTCAAGTCTGAGCTTGCGCGCTCCATCGCGGGTTGCGATAAGGTTTTGACCTGAATGGTTGTTATATCACCGAAAAGGTCTTGCGGGATTAGTGACCCCAAGGAGGCCATTGTGTCCGCAAAATGATTCGATGATCGAGGGAGTGCCTCGATGTCATACCACTCAAGTTTTTCCAGGAATTTATCCACGAGGGCTTTATAGGCCTTTAGAACTGGGCATTTGCATTGATATACCCCTTTGACTTGATTGATGATTAACAACGAATCACCAAAGATGTTCAGTATTTTGATGTTCATGGCGATTGTCGTCTCGAAGACCTAGGAGCAAGGGTTCATATTCTCGCATTGTTGTTGGTGCACTGGAAATTTAATTTAAATGACAGGGGCATTGGAGTGCCCTGCGATGTGAAGAATACAATTCCTGCGCCACCACCTTGCTCGCATTTAGAACCATCAAAAAATAAGGTTATGTCGGCCTGAGACTTAGGCTCATCAAAATTTGGAAATTTTGAGACATGGAAGACCCCATCATCGGGTAGTTGGTTAGGTTACCAAGAAACCCTAATCATTAGTGCTTTGGTTATCTATTTTTGCTCAGCACTACATCACCCGCAGCGCTTCCCAAAAAGGGGCATCTGTAGACACCAAAATAGCACCAATCCGATTATGTGACTGCAAACACTGATCGCTTTGACAAACACAGCCCCCAGGGCAGCCCTCAGAGGTTAAACAGTGGTCTTAACCACTTTCATAGCAATTTTGTAAGGTCAAGAAGCAATTTGGAACACTTGGACACTTTGCCCAGTATTCGTCTCACCCAGGGACGAATTCAAAATAGAATCTGTCCCACCCTAGGACGAATTCTGAATCTGTCCCTAGGTGGGACGAATTCTAGGCTTAACAGGCAAAAAGACAAATGGTGCCAAGTGGCAGCCCAGAATAGTCAGTTAATGACTCCTTCCTTGCACGCGTGTGTAGGTGGACAGAGGGGCCGTTAGAAGACTGTCACAAAAGGCATTTATCAAAGCTCAAGTCAACGGAGGACTCCCCTCCCTCATGGGAAGACAAGACTGCCACATGGCGCCTATGACCAACACATGACATTTGTGCTTCCATCCCAAAAGAGACCCCATGGGTCTATAAAAGGTGGGACTTTTCTCACCCAAAACAGACAGGTAGAAGGAGTTTTCAAGCAATGAAGTGCTACCGAGTTGAAGACCCACTTGCATCCCTTTTGGTTCACCTTCCCACATCCACCAATATCTTTTGCAAGGGACATTGTTGGGTGGCATTTGGAAGCTTGAACCTGACCCAAATCCAAAACATGGACACCTGAACCAACCAATTCGCCGACCCCCCAATCCTAAAAGGTTTTGGGCCCATCCCTAGTGGATTGGCATCGGAATCAAGTGCCAACGGTGGGAGGCCCACTTGGGCACCCCCGCACTTTTTAAGTTTTAGAGCATTTTAGATTACTTTTTAGATTGCATTTTGTGTTATTAGGTTTGATTAACCCATAGCTGCAATTTTGTAACTTTTGGTCAGATTCTAGTATGTTTTGTGTTGCTTTGTTGTTTCGCTAACTTGCAGGTGTCGAGGTCAAATTCCCAAGGGTGGAGGCCAAATTGGGATAATCCGACCATCTGGGTCGTCCCAAAATGGCCCCAATTACATAACCCCCCTATTTGCAGGTGTTTTGCAGGTCTCGGGATCCAACATTGGAGCAGCAGCAGGTCAGTTTCTTCAACACCGAAGAATTCGTCCCACCCAGGGACAAATTGCAGTCAGAATTCGTCCTGCCCAGGGAAAAATTCTAGTTAAAGGTAGATTGGCCAGTTGTCTCAGTGGCAGTGGCCTTCTGGTAACTTTTCCTATCTTCTGTCAAGTTTTGAAGCCATTTGGACTCACTGCAATTACTGTTTCAGGAAAATGTTTACATGCATATTTCGTTAGTTTTAGAGAGCAAACACTTTTCATTTGTGGCAGATGCTACTGACATCTTGGTTGTTTCTTTGTTCACAGGAGAAGCAGCGGAGGTTAAGAACTCATCGACATCAGCGACGACATCATCTTGGCCCGCCCATTGCAATCGTGGGCACACGGAAGGAGGAAGACTGAATCGCATATTGTAACAATGACAAATTTAACGCTCCTAGCCCCTAAAAAGGGAGGAGACGTCTATGTAACCAAGGATAAGGTATTTGAATAAAGAGGGCTATCATTTCTTTGCATCTTGTATTTCGTTTCCAAGTTTTCTCCTTTTTCTGTTTTAGTGCATAGGATCAAAGCATTGCATTTTCGTCTTATGTTGCATATCTAGTGTTTCCTTTGCCCGGAATCTCGTGCTTTCACAACCATTACCTTTGTGCTTATTTTATATATGGCATTGCATAAGGCAATAGGTCTATAATATGAAATATGCACCCCTCCTCCCATTTTGGAATTAAGGTAATGAAAGTATGATTTAATGCTTTAAGCAGTCTTTTACTACCTTTGGACTCCTCTATGACAACCATTACATCCTCCTCCAAGTTGTCCTAGAAGGCATAAAAAATTAAATTGGAAAGCCATATAGACCTGGTGTTTTTTTATTCTCATTCCAAAGACTACATTCTTCAGTTCCTCTCTATCAATTAGTTTAAGTAGGGCCTAATTTTATTTTACAGAGATAATAGAGGGTATGACAACAAGAACTTAATTTTCAGCCTCTTCATCTTGCACCATACTTTTCTTAAATAGTTTAGAAAAATAATCCATTGAATAGAAAGGCATACCTCAAATTTTATCAAAGGCATGTCTATTCTCATATTGAAGAGATTCCATGTTGTTCGTATGTCTCCTATCATAGGCAGTCCGATGGAAAAATTTAGAATTTTTATCACTTTCTAATAACCAAGTGGTTCTTGGCTTTGTTTATAGTAGGTCTCCTTTTGGTTTTCAATGTCCTCAACCATTTTACGCAATGCATCATCCTCTTCTTTTAGCTGCTCTGTAATTGTTCCTTACCTAAATTTTTTTTGAACCTCATCCCATCTGGCCACCAATGGAGCCCTTTGGACCTGGAATTCTGTCTTGTTAGATCACCTTCATTGTTTCAGTTGATCTTTGACATAATGAAGTTGTTTGTGGAATCTAAATATTTTTTTCTCATATGTTGGGTGGCCTTCTTCCCACCACTATGGAATTTTATTTTGAATTTCCTCTATTGTAACCAAAAGTTTTCAAATTTAAATGGTTTTTGATGTCGCACTGTCTTGATCCCCTCTTCCAAAAAAATGGGAAAGTGATCTAAAATTGGACCCTACAAAATCTGAAATTTTATATTCCATTTTAAAAATGCCTCCTCTAACTTCACCTTCCTACTATGTGGCTCTCTCCTCTTATTAGTCCAAGTATAGTTGGTTCTCGGGCATTTAATATCCACCAAGTGTAATGCCTAGACTTGGGTAATCATAAGTCGATCCCTTGGGCCAAAAATTTGGGTTCCTCCTTGATCTCTAGAGGATAATTTAGCATTGAAATACCCAACAATAATACATTCTAACTCTTCCCTTGAGACTCTCATGATATGCACAAATTTCAATTGATGCATCTGACCATCTAGGTTTTGAGCCCCATAAAAATTTGTGATTAAAACATGTTCAGTTGTGACATTCTTCCTAAAATGTGATGTGAGGACATCCCTCCAAGATATATGTTCTATTGCAGTCCATTAAAGAGAGTTTCAAAAAGTAACTATCCCCCATGAGGTCCCCTTGGGCAGCCACTTGCATATGACGAGCACCCCTCCAAAGTTTATTTACTATTTTACACATAATATCCAATGATATTTTTGTCTCCTGGATAAGCAAAAAAATAGTTTTACATTTTTCTAAGAGTCTTCAAACATCATATTGATGGGTTCTACTATTTAAAATCCTGACATTCCATGATTTTATAATCATTGATTACCTTGAGAGCAATAAAAATGTATTGGTCTCATTGATCCTCTAGTGATCTGTTTATCTCCTTGAACTGCTATCAATTCCTTATTTTATTTTATACCCACTCCTTTAGAGCTATTATTTTTTATCTTTTTCATCTAAGTTATCCCTAGAGTTGGTCTTTCTCTATCCTTTTCTACTATGTCCATGATGACACCCTTAATTACCGATTTCTCTTGGTTATGCACTATCAATACCCCTGCACTCTTTGATTATGGTAACTCATTACACTCAATTACCTTCTCTATGATGGGAGGAGGTGAAATAGGTGCTTGAAAATGGTTGTTATTGTTTTCATTATTCCCATCCACTCCTTCCATGAATTTTTCTTCTTCTTAGTCTGTTAGTGTCTTAAATATGTCATACCTATTGGAGGACTTGAGTTGGATTTCCTATTTACCATATTTCTTCTTTTGCCTTCTCCTTCTTTTGGGTTGTTCAAAACCATTTCCCTATGCTTATTTACCATGAGAAATATTGGTTGTTTCTTTATATATTTTTGAATTACCCTCCTTAGGAAGATTTGATATTTCTATAGGAGCCTCCATTTTTGTGTTCTTATTATTTGGATAAGATCGGGTCAAATTCTCATATTTGTGGCAAACTCTGTATTTGAAGGACAATACCTCATAATCTAGTTATTGAATTCAATATAGTCCTACAATTTTGAGTTCCACCTCTATGGGCAAAGGCTAGATAAGATCCATTTCCACACATAATATTACATAAATAGCTATGTTTCCTTCCATTGTGTCTTTGGAAACACCCAAATTTCTTCCAAGGGAATTTCTAATAATTTCCAATACATGCTCACTCCAAAAATCCATTGGAAGTGCATACAAACGGATCCAAACCGTGATAGTAGTGGGTTCAATTCGAGGATCAAATCCCACTCTCCAAGGTTGAACAAATAAACCTGCCAGACCATGATTCTTATTTTTTGATTTGAAACCCCTATTTATATTGGAAAGTGAATAAAAAATGATAATTAAATATTCATTGCTAATAAACCACAAAGAATACTCACCAAGAGGCTCTCAGTTTTGCTAGACCCAAGAATGTAAAAAATTCAGGCAAGACGAATACCCATGAATTTGCAGATCAAATCATGATTGGCTCTTTATAAAATTATTTCTTCAACCATCCTTTGCTCAATAACAATATTTGGCCTTGATTCTAACTGTGTTGAGCATCCATTAACTTGTTGAGATGTTGATCTATTTCCAACAACCGTAAAGAGCATTTTTAATGCAGTTTTTTGTGCTTCTTCAGTCTCTGATGGAGATTTATCCTTTAAAAAATCTGTAAAAGAACTATGTCTCTCTAAAAGAGGATCCAGAGTTATCCCCATTGGGCCCTCCTAGGGCAACAATATTATCTTCAAGTCCACAATAACCAGAAATCTCTTTGGCTACCCAACTAATGCCCTAGTTTTCCCTTCTAGTCTCTGTTGTAACAATTATTTTAAATTAAAAAAAAAAGAAAAAATTTAAATTTTCAATTTCAATCTCATGTGTTTATTTAATATTATAGCATTCATAAATCATTTTCATCATTTAAGCCTCAATGAAGACAAAAGTTTACTTAAATTTGTTTTAAAGAAATTTAGGATTATGTAAAATAATTTTGAAAGAAAATATTAATTTAAATATATAAAAGAATTGTGGTATAACGATGGATGAAATATTTGACATAAAAAATTAATATTTTATATTATTGTTATAAAATCTCTATAACATTTTGCAAAATTTCAATATTAATAGAGCCTTTATTTTTTTTAACTTATTACTATATATTAACTAATTTATATATAAATTACTAAAATTCATCTCTTTTACTTGGGTAACTAATTAGACCCATTTTATTATACATATATTATATTAAGGATAACATACATTTTAAGTTTCAAAATATTTATATATTTTACTTATTTTTAATTGTGTTGTTGTATATGTCATTTTGAAGGGAAAAAATAATGAGGTTCAAACCAGCATGGGGGTGGGTGTGTGGTGCCTTTGTGTTAAATTCCCTATTGATAAATATAGCTCTCAACTTTAGGAGGGGTCATGGTTAGGAGGAGACTGCTCAGCCTTGTACTTCAGTCATAGGGGTTTCTCACAATAACCAAATCCATAATAATAATAATAATGTAAATATTAATTTTTTAAATGATGGTTTTTTCAAATTATTTTTAATTTTAATTAAATATTTTTTTTAAATTCACCATTTATGAAATTGTTAATAGCTTTAATAAGGTTAGTTTTTTTTTTTTTAATTTACATGTGGAATCGGTAGCCACCATGAATTCAGGTAGGCTATTCGACTTTTATGGCCATCATAGCATTCTGTATTGTCTACCTTGGAAGTCACCACATAAATCTTCACATAGTCTACCCCTATAATCACCATGCTACAATCATTTTAAACCTTTTATGCCACTGAAAGCACCAAGAAAGAGACAATATTTCAGTTCAATGAGGCATAAGATTTGAACCTTGGACCTCCACCCCCTTACTGGGTTTGGTGGAACCAATTGGTCTACACCTCAAACCTCTTTAAGAAGGTTAGTTATTTATTTAAAATTTATATATTTGACTTGAGTGCAAGTAAATTGTATCCAATGAATTTTGGATTAAAAAATAAAATCAAATAGTTAAACCATGCATAATAGTCAAGATAGTGTTAGAAATTAAAAAATAAATAAGCTTATTAATTTTAAATTTTAAAAAATAATGACTATGAAACACCTTGCCAAAAAAAATAAAAATTAATAGTAATAATAATGGTTATAGACAATGGTATTACTTTTTCCTCAACATTTAAGGAGGAGAACCACAATCGAATCTTGCAAAAGGACACATGAATAATATCTAATTTGTTCTAATACCACTACAAAGTAATAGTGGAGTACTCCTCCATAATCAATTATAAAAAATAATAATTTAAATATATTTTAATATTTTTAATGATTAAATTACTTTACTTTATATGTTTATTAATAAAAAATTGTATTATAATTAATAAAATATACCATCAATGTTATAATCAATATATTGAATTATTATCTTATAATATTGGAAAAATTATTAAACAAGAGTATCTTCTTTAGCTTGAATAAGTTGAAAATATAATGTACCTTTTACTATAACAAGAAATAACTCATAGTGCCGCAACCAGTGCTAGGGCAACGAAGGTGAGTGCAGTAGTGCTAGGGTAGTGAAGAAAAATATTTTAATAGTGTTACAATAGTTCTAGGGTAGTGAAGAAAAATATTTTATCAATGCCACAACAATGCTAGGGCAGTGAAGGTGAGTGTAGCAGTACTAGGGCAGAAAAGAAAATATTTTAACAGTGCCACAATGATAATAGGATAGCAAAGAAAAATATTTTATCAGTGTCATAGCAGTGCTAAGGCAGCAAAGAAAAATATTTATCGGTACCACAGTAGTGCTAGGACAAAAACAAATATTTTATCAGTGTTGCAGTAGTGCTAGGGCAACAAAGGTGAGTGCAACAGTAGTAGGGTAGTGAATAAAAATATTTTAATAGTGTTGTAGCAGTGCTAGGGCAGCGAAGACAAATTTTAATAGTGTTGTAGCAGTGCTAGGGTAACAAAGGCGAGTGTAGTAGTGCTAGGGCATCAAAAATAAAAATTTTAATAGTGGCGTAGTAGTGCTAGGGCAGTGAAGGTGAGTGCAGCACTGCTAGGGCGACAAAGTAAAATATTTTTATTTGGTAATATAATTTGGAAAATTATACTATAAATTTTGAAGAGAGGATGAGATTCAAGGAATTTTAAATGGAAAATGGTGGTAAAGTATTTTTTGAAGATAGTGGTCATGGGTAGGGAGGCAACCATTCTATAGTATAATGTACCTAATAGTTTAAAGGTTGGAAATTAGGTGGAGACCCCTAGGAGTGAGATTCAAGCCCAAGTGGTAGAAGGTTCTGAAGTTCCAATTTGAGAGGTGTAATCTGATGAGGTGGCTAGAGTGGTTATGATTTCTCATAAATCAAGAGCCCTTGGGATTCAACCTATTGAATATTCAAGTGGGTCCCAATCCCTAGAGAAATTTTCATCTCTAGGTAAGTATTTTTATGTTGAGGTTACCACTTTTGGTTCTATTGTTGGAAAGTTACCGGTTGTCTTTGACCTATATTCTTGGGAGGATATTTTACCAATTTTGGATGAGCTTTTATCCATAACCATGGAAGAATGTTACTGGAACCTAGTTGGAAAATTTCAAGGACAGAGGCCCAACATTGATGTCATAAGATGTTGGGCCCTGGATAAGTAGAAGCCTAAGGGAGCTCTAGATATTGTGGCAACTTCCAATGGTTTCTTTCTCATTAAGATTATCTTTCTCATTAATATTAATTGTGAGGAGGTTTGAAGAATATTTTGGGTGGATGGTCCTAGTTATTTGGAAAGCGAGGACTCTTTCTAAAAAAATGACGACCTGATTTTAATCCTAGAACCCAAAACAATAATTTGATTCCATTGTGGGTTATATTACTAGATCTACCATTCCACCTTTGGCATGTTGATATTATTAGAGGCATAGCTAAAGCCATAGGTGAGCTAGTCCTAATAGACTCGGCAACTAGGGCCAAAACTAGATTAGTCTTTACCCATATGTGTGCTATGTTAGACCTTGAAGCTAATATTATGGATCACATTAATCTTCTTTTAAAGTTTAGGCCATGGATTCAACCTATTGCATATGAGAATCAACCAGTGAATGTTTGGTCTATAATAAATTTAGCCATATCCTTTATTCATGCTCGATCTAAAATAAAAAGGTCCATTTCAAGCAGAACTGGGAGAAAAGAAATCCACAAAAAAACCAAGACCAACTCTTGGAAAAGAAGGTTGGATTTTATTTTGCAAGTCCCTCATGCGAGCCTCATAGTACAAAGGAATTTATTAAGACATATATTCAAAACATTGCTTCAAAAAAATATGAAAATGGGTGTATGATCTTGATAAGTACTCATTATAGCCTGCTAGTACTTAAAAATGAATATTTAACTTCTGAGACTCCAATCCCTAAGGATTTTCTCCAAAACTCTTTTCAATACATAAAATTGAAGGAGGCTAAATAGAATGGCTCTGAAAATCCTCAGGTGGAGAGTGATATCCTCATAATATGGATTTGAAAATGGACCTCCTAATTTTGGGTGATGACAAATACCTCTTTGGTGATGTCAAATACCCCTCTAGTGAAGGTTCCTAAAGGGTAAGGATGTTTCATCCTAAAACCAGAAGATTGCATAAGGGCTTGATTTATGTGGGAGTTACAAGGAAGGTAGGAAAACCATCCAAGCATTTACATGGAATTTAAAGCTCAAAGAATCATAATGGCAGAAGCATATATTGCAAATGGATTTCAATCCAATTTCAAGTTAAAAAAAGAAAAAGATACAAAATGTAAGCAGCTGAATCTAGATTCATTTTGTTAGTCCCCTCAATCTAAGGATGGGGGTTTTCTTTTCAAGAATTGTTAATGAAAATTTTATCATGGAACATTAGGGGCCTTAATGGGCTACCTAAACATCATGCATTGGAGTCCTTAAAAAAATATTTTAAACTAGATATAATTTTACTGCAAGAAATAATAATGGATAGTAGTAGTGATTAAATAGTTAAGAGAAAGGTTTTGAAGGAGGTTTATTTCATAGCTAACTCATCTAACAACACCTTGGGGGGTATCTTGTGCATGTGGTACCCTAAAACTATTGATGGTTCATCTGTGTTCATATCTAACCAAGTGATTAGCATTTTGTTTTGTTTTAAGGAGTCAATATTTAAATGGATAACCTCAAATATTTACGTCCCAAATTCAAGTTCTTCTAGAACCATGTTTTTGGATTTCCTTGGTTATATGAGAAAATATTTTAAAAGAGGTCTAGATTTTAGTGGGTGAATACACCCTTATATCCATATAATAAGCTTATGTGATGTGATGTGTAGTGAATATTTAACTTGCATGCATATATATCTCCTTTATATAGACCTTAATTGTATGTATTGCATCTTTTTTATATAGATTTTATAAATAGTGTCTCAATCGTGTAACAGTGGAGACTTTCGAATTAAAAAAAAAAAAATTAGAAATTAGAATCTTTAGAAAGGTTAACGTTGTATATCATATTTTGATAATTAAAATATAATTTAAAATTATTATATATCATTTAAACAATATCTATATAATATAATTTAACTTTAGAATCTACTTTATATTTTATATTTTTAAAATCTTTAATTCAAATATTTATCAAGAATATATTGAAATACATGAAAAAATAAGCAAACTTCCAAAGCCAAATATTTCTGAAACATAATATTGTCATAACAATTATTTTAATATTTAAAAAAAACTTTAAATTTTCAATTTCAATGTCATGGGATTATTTAATTTTATACCATTCATAAAATTCATCATATAAGCTTCAATGAAGATAATTTTTTTTTTTTTAATTTGTTATGAAGAAATTTAGGATTATATAAAATAATTTTGAAAAAAAATATTAATTTAAATATATAAAAATAATTGTGGGTTAAGATGGATGAAATATTTGACTTAAAATTTTAAATTTTTTTATTATTGTTATAATATTTTTATGTTATAATTTTTTTTTAATTTACATGGTGGAATCAGTAGCCACCACGAATCCAGGAAGACTGTTGGATTTTATGGCTACCATAGTATTTTGGGTTGTCCACCTCAGAAGCCACCACAAAAATCTTCACACAGTTTACCCCTATAACCACTATGGCACAATCATTTTAAATATTTTACGCCACACATATCTTTACATATTCCACCCCTATAACCACCATGCCACAATTATTTTAAACCTTTTATGCCACTGAAAGCACCAGGAAAGGGACAAGTGTTCAGTCCGAAAAGGTCCAATATTTGAACCTTGGACCTCTGCCTCCCTTGTGGGGTTTGGTCGAACTAAACCTCACACCTAATATGTTGAAAATTTTTAAAATTAATAAAGCCTTCAAAAATTTTAACTTATTTAATATTTTATGTTATTTTTTTTATTCGATGGGTGAAGGGGTTTTGAAGGGGACCATAAACATTTTTAAAAAGTGGATCAAACAACCTTTTGGAAGCAAGGAATATAAGAGAAAAGGATTAGTCTAAAAATATCAAAATATCCAAGATCCAACAAAGCTTTAAACAACCAAAGAGAAACAAAACACACCTTAATTACAACTATTCACATACTATTGACAATTAAATTGAAGGCACAAAATTTAGACCATTTCAAATTTAAAATATGGGGGGACATTGAATTCAAACACCTACAACCAATAACCCTAGTCATACAGGTCCATCTAACCTAATTAAAATGTAGAAGGGAGAGGATATCACATTCCTCCAACATCATTATCTAACTAGTTTAATATGACTAGAAAATATTCTTGCCAAATAGTGCAGCTTTCGTGGAGAGCACCAAGTTTGCTAGGAAATCTATAGATCGATCCCATTCCCTATAAACATGGTTAAAAAGAATAAAATTATGGGCTTGGATATACTTAGGGCTTTTTCTAACTCATTTGTGATTGACCAAGAAGTGGTTTTATAGACTTTTATCATGTTTATGTTATTAAGAGAGTCCCCTTCAAAATAATATTCCTGCCAAAAATTGAATCCAAAAGAGAGACTCCATGGAAGAGAGCATGCACCTCAGTAAAGTGACTAGTTTGGCAATCTAGGTTATTTGTGTAGACCACCAAAATCCTCCCATCAAAGTCCCTAAACAAACCACTAGTACCAATTAGACTAGGATTGCCCTTAGAGGTTGCATAAAAATTAAATTTCAACCAGCTAGGAGGGGGGTTCTTCCAAATGGTTTCCAACCTTGTAAATGCTTTAGGATGTGGATCAGGAGTGGGGTTGTCTCTAAAACCAAGGGCTGATACCATATAAAGTTCTCTAACAAGGGTGACTTTATCTAATAAGATATAATTGACATTCTTAGTAGTGGCCACCATAGCATAGAGAGTGAAAATATTTGTAGGTTGAGAAACATTCTTAAAGGCTTAAGAATTATGCTCCTTCCTGATGTGTCATCAAATATGAGGTAATCCAAAAGACTAGAAAGCTCGAAGGTGAGGAGAACAAAAGGGAGTATGTCATTAAACAATCAAGTCAGATAAATCCTTAGGAAAAACCTAGTCTACACCAATTGAGTAGAGAAACAAGGAGAAGATAGACCAAGAGAAAGAGTAGATAGAAAATAGGTGAATAAGGGATTCATCAATACTACCACATAAATAGCACTTGTTCAGAAAGACAAAACCTATTTTTTGTAGATTATCCAATATTAGACACTTGCTATGGTATGGCAACTAATAAAAAATTTTTACCTTAGGAGTAAGACCCCTCATCTAAATAATGTGAGAAAGGAACCAAGGATCAAAAGATACCTCTAAAATAAACTAGGTTGATTTTATCGAGAAGCAACCATTCTTCTTAGCTTCCCACACAAGCTTATCTGGTTTGTCTCAACTAGGTATAACAATCCACTTTAGGATATTTGTCAAGATTTTAAGGTTATTTCTTCATCCTACGAGACCCTAGGGAAAGAAAATATTTTCCAATATTTTCTACCATCAATAACATCAATAAAATCACATACCTTCACATCAAAAGCTTGGTTTATCAATTGTTGCACTAGGCTTAAGTTTGTATATGAATATAATGATTGATTGATTGCATGGTTGGCTTTTTAAAAGTTAATGTTGTGACCATTGCCCAACAATCATATCCTTCCTTTTGCAATGTTAGAGCAACTTTGAACAATACTCCACTAGAAAGCCAAACCTTGAGAAGAATTGGGATATGTGAGGAAATCACCACCATTGCTTAAATATTTGGCTAATAAAATTCTAACCCAATTAACATTCTCCTTGTGAACTAGTCTTCAACTCTATTTAAATATAAGTATTTTGTTTAATGTTTTCATCCTTCTCAAACCAAGACCACCCATCTCCTTTCCACTACACACTTGATCCCAAGCCACCAGAGAGAATTTCTTCTTCTCATTAGGCTCGGATCAGAGGAAAGATTGCTGAATTTGCTCAATCTTCCAAAAAATATTTCCTAAAATCCTAAAAATAGAAAGAAACTAAACTGAAATATTTTATGTAATTGTTATAATATCTCTATAACATTTTGCAAAATTAAAAATATTAATAAAACTTTTAAATTTTTTAACTTATTAACATACATGTATATATATATAAAATAAAAATTCATCTCTCTTTTAGTTGGGTAACTAATTAAACCCATTTTTTTATACATTTATTATATTAATGATAAGATACATTTTATGTTTTACATTGTTGGTTTATTTAACTTATTTTCAATTTTGTTTTTGGATGCGTCATTTTTTAAAAGAAAAAATAATATGAATATTACTTTTTTAAAATAATGCTTTACTCAAATTAATTTTAATTTTAAATAAATGTATTTTTTAAATTGACCATTTATGAAATTGTTAATAGTTTTAAGAAGATTAGTTATTTTTTTCAAATTTAAATATCTGATTTGAGTAGAAGAGGTATTGAAGTGGAATGAAATTTCAATATAGGATTATGTCACTGTAAATAAACATGTATGGTAAGTGTAAGTAAAACTTATACATTAAATTTTGGATTAAAAAAAGGAAATCAAATAATTAACTTAATAGTTAATATAGTGTTAGAAAATTAAAAAGAAAAATAAATAAATTTATTAATATTAAATTTTAAAAAAAATAACGATTACTTAATGTTAGGAAACAATTACCAAACCAACCAACACAAATTAATAGTAATAATAATCATTATAAACAATAGTATTACTTTTTCGTCACCATTTAAGGAGAACCACAATGAAATCTTGCAAAAGGATGAAGAAATAAATGAACTATTCTAATATCATTACAAAGTAAAGCAACAATGTAATACTCCTATTTTACCAATTAAAAATAATAATAATTAAAATATATTTTAATAATTAAATTATTTTATTTTATAAGTTTATTAATAAAAAATTTAGAATATAATTAAAAAAAATTAATTTTGAAAGAAAGTTGTTCACCTATGTATTGATTGTTGTAAGAGTTTTTCGCACTAACCTAACCAAATCAATATATAAATATTTTTTTTGAACTAATATCGTATAATCTTATTATATTAAGATATCTAAACAATACTTTCTCCCTGCATATTAAATTCTAATGAGTTCTTATATAATGCTCTTAAGCCATCAGTTGAATTAGACATTTAATAGTTTTTAAAACATATATTGTACAAATGTCTCATTATATTCATTTTAAGCCACCAATTGAATTAGACATTTAATAGTTTTTAAAAAATATATTGATAAACAAGTATTTCCAATCGATTGGAAAATTCTAGGAACATAAGAAGAATATAATATTGAAGATTCGCAACCGCATAGGCTTGGCCCCTTATATTTTCATACTGATATTGACAACGCTGACCTTAAATAGACCAAAATATCAGTAATAATTACAAAGTCTTCCTGATAATAATCTCAGATCATCTCATTCACATGTCTAGTGCCATCCACAGCAAGAGCACGTCTTTTCTTCTCAAGAGTAAAGGATTCCAGTGCGCGAAACTCCGTGAGCGGCAAATTAGCCTCATACTTTGCCAGCTTGCTGAAGGCCACTGCTCTGAATCCGACCTCCGTCATGAATTATCCCTACGCGTCAGCGTCCACGTGTCTGATCACCCTATCCTTGCCGTCGGACGCCACTATGTTACGCATTGCCGGAGCAAGGAGGGCCCGCTCAATTCGAAGCCTGTTCAAATCCCACCGTTCAAAAATAGCGTCGAGTGAATCGAATATCGCGCTGGAAATAAAGCAGCACCTCGACGAAGCGCTTGGCGAATTTAGCGGAGCTGTGCTGACCTTCGTTGTTGATAACGGTGAAAGCTAACGGCTGTAACTTCAAAATAACGTCCACCAACGATCTCAGGCTGGTAGGTTTCTGAATAGGGTCTGAAGAACATAGCAGACGTTAGCGGCCACGGCTTCCGCGGGGTCGACCTTGAACATGCTTTCGTTAACGTCCTCTATTTTGTCGATGACGGCCATTTGGAAAGCAAACGAGATGTTCAACGATTTTGCAAAGTTTGCCAAGCGTTTGCCGGTCGTCGCCGTCGTCTGGGACCTCTTTTGGAGATTGCCGTTATCTTTAACGCCTGTGGAGGACAGGTGTGCCGTCACGCAAGAATTTGGCTGGGCCACTGCATGCCGCTTTTGATGTCCAAGTCAATTATGTGGATTTTCTATGCATTTCCGACTACTTCGAAAATGGGTTGGTTTGATGTGCGCCAATATCGGTGATGTGATCTGGGTTTTGGTTTGCAATGTTGTTTGGGAGTATGATAGAGCGTAGGATCTGCATATGGGCAGAAGAAAAGGAAAAGAGAGCAAAGGGGCAAGCAGATTCCAAGCATTTAATTATTGATCACTGTATCATGCTCAGACACAGTGGAAAAATTATGGGACAAAAAAGAGGAGGTTTTTTTTGTTGTTTTGTAGACTTAAAAAAGGCATTTGACACAGTGTCAAGGAAAAAATTATGGAGGAGAATGGAAGAGCTAGAGGTTCCAATTCACTATAGGGCAGCAGTTCGCAGACTATATGAGCATGTAAAGGGTAAAATCAAAACACATGAAGGATAATCTGAATTTTTTGCCAGTGACATAGGTGTCAAACAAGGTTGCCCTCTATCTCTAGCCTTATTTGGGCTGTACATTGACAAGTTAAAAGAATGAATAAACAAATTTGGGGGAAAGGGTGTGCACTTAGCCAAATATGTGGTGAAACTCCTCATGTAGATGATGTAATTCTTGTGACCAAAATAGACAAAGATCTAGAAGATCACCTTCGAGCTCTAGAACTCTTTTGTAAGGAAGTTGGGATGCAGGTGAACACGAGCAAAACAAAAATTATGATTTTTTCAGCAAAAAAGAAAAAGCAACAAATTGAATTTCAGTTTGCAGGAGAACCGTTTGAGGTAGTAGTAGAATACAAATACCTGAGCATAGACTTTCATCACAAACTTAATTGGAATACATGTAGGATGAAAAGAACTCAAAGTTGTTGGAAAGCACTATATGCACTTCAAAACAGGTGTAGGAATGCTAAGTTGTGGGATTGGAAGACCACCAAGGTCTTATTTGGCCTACTTGTTACACCGATTTTGTTGTATGGTTGTGAGGTGTGGGCTAGTGGTACAACAAATGCAAAATGAAGGCAAATAGAAAGGATTCAAAAATATCTAAACACAAATTTTCTCAAAATTAAGGACACAACCCCTTATGAAATTGTTCTAGCTAAAACTAGAACGTTCCCTTTAGAAGCAATTGCTATGACTAAGTTGTTATGTTACTTGAAAAAATAGAAAACATGAAAAACGACAGATGACCTAGAGTAGCTAGGGACAAAGAGTTGCATAGACACAAGAATACATGGATGAAATGTTGGGAAATCAACATAAATGAATGCCCAAATGTCAACAAAGTCATAAAAAATTATGTGAATGAAAATTTCAGAAGTAGAACGTGGAAAAATGCAAGCAGGAAATACAATATTATATTGCAAAGTTTAACCCAATGCATGACCACAAGGAAAAAGCGTATATAGGTGCTGAAATCAAGTGGAATGATAAAATCCTCATTGCTCAGATAAGGACTAGTTCTCATAGGCTTAGATGTGAAACAGGAGATGGACAATGCCCAAAGAACAATGTGAAGAAATGATATGTACTCTATGGAGCATAGGGGCAGTAGAGATTGAGTAACACTTCATCTATATATGCTTGAGTTTTTCACATATCCCTGGAAAATACAAAGAAACACTTGGAAACAGGTCTATGCAGAGTTATTTGAAGATAGTAAAATAAAAAATTAGGGAATTGCTAACCCAAATCAGCAGGATAAGGAAAAACCTTCTCAAAGATGTTAAATATCATATGATATGACTTGAGTAATTGTAATTCCATATTTGAGGTCCCATAAACCATATTTGGCTCTCATGGACGTAATTAAAATCTTTCATTTCAATCCCCACGGCGAATGAATGTGTATAAGAAGTATTACTTAAAAAAAATTAGTTCTACATTTTTTTTTTCTAATTTTCATTATCTCATAATGTATTCCAATCCTTGTTCTTTACTGCTATTATATTACTGCCACTATAACTTCTAGTTACATAAAGTAAACTTTTAACATAATACATGCAACATACCCCTATTTCTATTTTTATAAGGTCTAAGGGATTTCAACGAAGTCTTCACCCTCCAAAAGAATGTTTTTGAACCAATTATTTTTAAATCATTACTTATAATTTCTCTATTATTTTTTTAATAAATGTATTATAAATATAACTTAGAAGGATTAAGTTAATAAGTAAATCTATTTAATCTAAATCCAAACTATTATATTTTAACATTCATATATATAAAATTGAACATTAAAATATAAATAAATAACTTTTTATTTATATTATATTTATTATAATATTTAAAAAAAAATTACCTTTTAAGTGGGACAAATGTTCTGAAAAGTTTGGAAATATTTTGACATTTTAATAAAACAATAAAATAATGTCTAACCTTTGTTAGATTAGTGATGAATTTGGTTCTTACATTTTCTTTTAAATTTATTAAAATTTATTTGTTTTATAAATAACTTTCAAAGACACATTGGTTAAATGATTTTATTTTTATTTAATATGATTATCATCATTATATTCTTACTCTTCTATTTACACAGAGAAATATCCTTATGTGATGTGTAGTAAAGATATAAGTTGCTTGTATATATATATATATATATATATATATATATATATATATATATATATATATATATATATATATATATATATATCCTTTATATATACCTTTAATTGTATGTATTGCATCTTTTTATATAGCTTTTAGTCTCAATAGTGTAACATAGATACTCTTGAATTTTAAATAGAGTTTTAAGGTTAGAATTTTGAAAGAGGTTAAGGTTGTATAACATGTTTTGGTGAATGGAGTATGGTTGGGACAACTAATATTTATTTCAAATATATTTATTATGGTTTAACTTAAAAAAAATGCTTTATATTTTATATTTTATATTTTTTTAATTCAAATATTTATTAAGTATATATTGAAAGGCATATGAAAAAATAAGCAAACCTTCAAAGTCAAATATTTTTAAACATAATATTGTTGTAACAATTTTTTTTTTTGAAAAATAATTTGAAAAAACTTGTATTAAAACAAATATCATTTACAAGTTGGGATGAGACTTCTCTCAGCCTTAGCTAAAGAGAACATATTTTTACAACAGTAAAATAAGATTTGCATTGGACCCAAATATCTTAAACCATATTTCTACAATGGTTGCTCACCTATTTACAACTATAAAAGAAGATATTCATTGGAGCACAAATCTCCTAAATCATATTTCTGGAATGGTTGTCCAAATTAGCTAAACACTGGATTTTCTCACCAACTTGTCTAATCATCTCATCCTCAATAGCCATGTCACTGTGTCACTAAACCCCTACCTCCTTCTCAGTGCCCATATTAACTAGGAAGTTTATCACTTTATTTAGATATCTACTCACATAAACTGGAATAACATCATATAATTCCCTCCATAGTTCCTTAAATTTGAGCGACAAGAATCCTCAACCTCCATGTCTTGAAAGTAAAGTTCCTCATGCAATCTAGAGCTCCAACCATTATTTAAAATATAATTCTCCCCATAGGATTATCATCATGTAACCTTATTTTACTACCCAAATAGAAGCATAAATGATAGCTAAGGCTTTCGCTTCATTATTTGTGGCACTTCCCAAGCCTTGCAGTTTCTAATAGAGAACTGTTCCAACATGATTTTGCTAAACCACTCTAATTCCAGCTCTACCTAGATTACCTTTTATAGCTCCATTAGTATTAATTTGCACTTCAACTTTCTTCTCCATTTTTCCTATAACAACCTAAGTTTCCTCTTTAGCATACACTGCCATAGTTTCTATGACTTTGCTCCAAATGACCTTCCAAAATCCATCTAAAGATGAAAAGGTTTCTCTAAAATTCTACCATTTCTCTCCAAGCATACTTTCCACCAAATGAAGTTTAATCCAAGCTCCCAAATGATACAAAGAGCTTTAGATTTAAATATACCCCTCTTCCATATTTCCTAAATATTAATCTGATTCAAATCACTATTAACTAAAATTTTATAATATAAAAACCATCTCTCCCAGATCTGGTGCGTGAATGGGTATTCAAACATCAAGTGATTAGATGTTTCCTCAATCTTGTAGCATAAAACACATTGATATGGAATAATGATTCCCCTACATATGGGATTATCAAAAGTAAGAATTTCATTATGCATGAACTACGAGGCAAAAAAGTTTACTTTCACCCAACCCTTGGCTTACCAAATATTTCTCCAATCCTCAACCTGATATGCATTAGGAGGAGGATCTAAAAGGATCTTATCATATCCATCCTTCGCTATGTAGACACCAAAGCTTCCATATCCCCAAGCTAATCCATCCTCCTCATATCTACTTGTGATAAATCTTTCTACCAAAATTTTAGTCATGATGGGTGCCAAATCTGAAGGGATTGAAATTGGCCACTCATCCAACTCCTTAAACTACTTAAAATTATAATCCCCCAGTTGACTAGTGTTGAAATACGTTTTAATATAGATCCAACCCCTAGTTTCCATGGCTATTTTTATTTGTAGTTCAAGGAATTCAACAATGATAGGTGGGTATTGATCCCATGAATCTATCCAAAATCATGCCTTCTCCCCTCTCCCCACTTTCCAAAATAATTCATATTTCACTACTTGATATCCTAACTTAAGAGCCTACCACACTAAGGATCCATTACCATCCAAAATGAAATGACCCACATCATTTGGGTTTACCTATCCTAAATATTTACTAGTTAAAATTCTACTGAATAAAGAAGTTGGTTGGGAAATCCACCTCTAGTAAATATTTCTAGCCAAACCTTTATTATTTAACTTTGATCTTCTCAGTTCCAAACTTCTTTTTACCTTGTATTGGCTTACTTTATACCAACTTACTAAGGCCCATTTCCTCTCTCCTTTTACTCCTTCCCATAAAAACTTTCTAGTTGTCTTGTCCAACTCTTTCCATATGGTATGTGGGGCAGCAAGGATAGAAAATTTATAAATTGGCATGGCTTGTATTACTAACTGTAAAAACATTAATCTACCCCCATAGATTAACCATTTGTGAGACCAATTATTAATTATTTCCTTAATATAGTCCAAAAAATTCCTCTAGATATCTTTTTTTAGTTTTTTAAAATGCAAAGGGACCCCAATTATACCATTGGGAGATAAGTCCTTGTGAAACCCAAGATCTCTAAAATTTTGTCTTGAAGCATTTGATCAATATTGAAAAATACCACTTTGGATTTTTTATCACTGATGAATTGGTTTGTAGTACTAAGGTAGACATTAAGTGTATCTCTAATCATTCTCACTTCCCTAAAGTTGGCATCTCCCACCAATCTTGTGTCATGCACAAACTGTAGGTGATTCAAAATTTCCTCAACCACATTGATACCTATTAGCAAACCTTGTTGTCTTCTCTTCAATATGAGTCTACCCAAGCCTTCACCCAATATGAGAGAAAATATAGGGGGAACAAGGATCTCCTTGACAATTACCTTGAGTAGCTCAAAACGGTTGCGAGGGAAGACCCTTGATTAACACTAATAATGTTAGAGTAGAAACATAGCTCATAACCCATTCTATCCAATCCTGAGAGAAACCAATGTCTATCATCATCTTTGACAAGAAGCTCCACTCCACCCTATCATAATACTTTGACATATCCAATTTTATGAACATTCCTCTATTAATAGATGTTTACATTGAATGGATTACCTCATGAGCTAGAACCACTTCATCCAAGATCTACCTACCCTCTACAAAATCCCCTTGCGTCGAGAAGATAATTTTATGTAGAAGAGGTTTTAGTTGCTCAACCATTACCTTTGTGCTTATTTTATATATGGCATTGCATAAGGCAATAGGTCTATAATATGAAATATGCACCCCTCCCATTTTGTAATTAAGATAATGAAAGTATGATTTAATGCTTTAAGCATTCTTTTACTACCTTTGGACTCCTCTATGACAACCATTACATCCTCCTCCAAGTTGTCCTAGAAGGCCTAAAAAATTAAATTGGAAAGCCATCTAGACCTGGTATTTTTTCGATGCTCATTCCAAATACTACATTCTTTAGTTCCTCTCTATCAATGATTTTAAGTAGGGCCTAATTTTATTCTTCAGACATAACAATGGGTATGACAACATGAACTTATTTTTTAGCCTCTTCATCTTGCACCATACTTTTCTTAAATAGTTTAGAAAAATAATCCATTGAATGGAAAGGGATACCTCAAATTTTGTCAAAGGAGTATCTATTATCATATTGAAGAGATTCCATGTTGTTCGTATGTCTCCTATCATAGGCAGTCCGATGGAAAAATTTGGTATTTTTATCACTTTCTAATAACCAAGTGGTTCTTGTCTCTGTTTATAGTAGGTCTCCTCTTGGTTTTCAATGTCCTCAACCATTTTATGCAATGCATCATCCTCTTCTTTGAGATGCTCTGTAATTGTTCCTTACCTAAAGTATTTTTTAACCTCATCCCATATGGCCACCAATGGAGCTCTTTGGACCTGGAATTCTGTCTTGTTAGCTCACCTTCATTGTTTCAGTTGATCTTTGACATAATGAAGTTGTTTGTGGAATCTAAACATTGTTTTCTCATATGTTGGGTGGCCTTCTTCCCACCACGATGGAATTTTATTTTGAATTTCCTCTTTTGTAACAAAAAGTTTTCAAATTTAAATGGTTTTTGATGCTGCACTGTCTTGATCCCCTCTTCCAAAAAAATGGGAAAGTGATCTAAAACTGGACCCTACAAAATCTGAAATTGTATATTCCATTTTACAAATGCCTCCTCTAAAACCAAAATATGATCTAACTTCACCTTCATACTATGTGGATCCCTCCTCTTATTAGTCCAAGTATAGTTGGTTCCAGGGCATTTAATATCCACCAAGTGTAATGCCTAGACTTGGGTAATCATAAGTCGATCCCCTGGGCGTAAAATTGGGGTTCCTCCTTCATCTCTAGAGGATAATTTAGCATTGAAATACCCAACAATAATACATTCTAGCTCTTCCCTTGAGACTCTCATGATATGCATAGCTTTCCATTGATGCATCTGACCATCTAGGTTTTGAGCCCCATAAAAATTTGTGATTAAAACATGTTCAGTTGTGATATTCTTCCTAAAATGTGATGTGAGGATATCCCTCCAAGATATATGTTCTATTGCAGTCCATTCAAGAGAGTTTCAAAAAGTAACTATCCCCCATGAGGCCCCATTGGGCAACCACTTTCATATGACGAGCACGCTTCCAAAGTTTATTTACTATTTTACACATAATATCCAATGATATTTTTGTCTCCTGGATAAGCAAAAAATTAGTTTTACATTTTTCTAAGAGTCTTCAAACATCATATTGATGGGTTCTACTATTTAAAATCCTGACATTCCATGATTGTATAATCATTAATTACCTTGAGAGAAATATAAATCTATTGGTCTCATTGATCCTCTAGTGATCAGTTTATCTCCTTGAACTGCTATCAATTCCTTATTTTATTTTATACCCACTCCTTTAGAGCTGTTATTTTTTATTTTTTTTTCATTTAAGTTATCCCTAGAGTTTGTCTTTCTCTATCCTTTTCTGCTATGTCCATGATGACACCCTTAATTATTGATTGCTCTTGGTTATGCACTATCAATACCCCTACACTCTCTTATTATGGTACCTCATTGCACTCAATTACCTGCTCTATGATGGGAGGAGGTGAAATAGGGTCTTGAAAATGGTTGTTATTATTTTCATTATTCCCATCCACTCCTTCCATTAATTGTTCTTCTTCTTAGTCCGTTAGTGTCTTAAATATGTCATACATATTTGAGGACTTGAGTTGGATTTCCTATTTACCATATTTATTTTTTTGCCTTCTCATTTTAGGTTGTTCAAAACCATTTCCCTGTGCCTATTTACCATGAGAAATATTGGTTGTTTCTTCATAGATTTTTGAATTACCCTCCTTAGGAAGATTTAAAATTTCTAGAGGAGCCTCCATTTTTGTGTTCATATTATTTGGGTAAGATTGGGCCAAATTCTCATACTTGTGGCAAACTCTGTATTTGAAGGACAACACCTTATAATCTAGTTATTTAATCCAAGATAGTCCTACAAGTTTGAGTTCCACCTCTATAGGCAAAGGCTAGATAAGATCCATTTCCACACATAATCTTACATATATAGCTATGTTTCCTTCCATTGTGTCTTTGGAAACACCCAAATGTCTTCCAAGGGAATTTCTAATAATTTCCAATACCTGCTCACTCCAAAAATCCATTGGAAGTGCATACAAACAGATCCAAACCGGGATAGTAGTGGGTTCAATTTGAGGATCAAATCCCACTCTCCAAGGTTAAAAAAATAAATCTGTCAGACCATGATTCTTATTTTTTGATTTGAAAACCCTATTTCTCTTGGAAAGTGAAGAAAAATTGATAATTAAATATCCATTGCTAATAAACCACAAAGAATACTCACCAAGAGGCTCTCAGTTTTGCTAGACCCAAAAATGTAAAAAATTAGGGCAAGGCGAATACCCATGAATTTATAGATCAAATCATGATTGGCTATTTATAAAATTATTTCTTCGACCATCCTTTGCTCAATAAAAATATTTGGTCTTGATTCTAACTATGTTTAGCATCCATTAACTTGTTGATATGTTGATCTATTTCCAACAACCGTAAAGAGCATTTTTAATACATTTTTTCGTGCTTCTTCAGTCTCTGATGGAGATTTATCCTATAAAAAATCTGCAAAAGAACTATGTCTCTCTAAAAGAGGATCCAGAGTTGTCCCCATTGGGCCTTATTAGGGAAGCAATCTTATCTTCAAGTCCACAGTAACCAGAAATCTCTTTGGCTACCCAACTAATGCCCTAGTTTTCTCTTCTAGTCTCTATTGTAACAATTATTTTAAATTTAAAAAAAAAAACTTTAAATTTTCAATTTCAATCTCGTGTTTATTTAATATTATAGCATTCATAAAGCATTTTCATCATTTAAGCCTCAATGAAGACAAAATTTTACTTAAATTTGTTATAAAGAAATTTAGGATTATGTAAAATAATTTTGAAATAAAATATTAATTTAAATATATAAAAAGAATTGTGGGTTAACGATGGATGAAATATTTGACATAAAAATTTAATATTTTACATTATTGTTATAATATCTCTATAACATTTTTCAAAATTTCAATATTAATAGAGCCTTTTTTTTTTTAACTTATTAATATATATTAATTAATTTATATATAAATTACTAAAATTCATCTCTTTTACTTGGGTAACTAATTAGACCCATTTTATTATACATATATTATATTAAGGATAAGATACATTTTAAGTTTCAAAATATTTATATATTTTACTTATTTTTAATTGTGTTGTTGTATGTGTCATTTTGAAGGGAAAAAATAATAAGGTTCAAACCAGCATGGGGTGGGTGTGTGGTGCCTTTGTGTTGAATTCCCTATTTATAAGTATAGCTCTCAACTTTAGGAGGGGTCATGGTTGGGAGGAGACTGCTCAGCCCTATACTTCGATCATAGGGGTTTCTCACAATAACCAAATCCATAAAAATAATAATGTGAATATTAATTTTTTAAATGATGGTTTATTCAAATTATTTTTAATTTTAATTAAATATATTTTTTAAATTCACCATTTATGAGATTGTTAATAGCTTTAAGAAGGTTAGTTTTTTTTTTTTTTTAATTTACATGTGGAATCGGTAGCCACCATAAACTCAGGTAGGCTATTCGGCTTTTATGGCCATCACAATATTCTACATTGTCTACCTTGGAAGTCACCACATAAATATTCACACAGTCTACCCCTATAATCACCATGCTCCAATCATTTAAAACCTTTTACGCCACTGAAATCACCAAGAAAGGGACAATCATTCAGTTCGATGAGGCCTAAGATTTGAACCTTGGACCTCCACCCCCTTACGGGGTTTGGTGGAACCAATTGGTCTACACCTCAGACCTCTTTAAGAAGGTTAGTTATTTCTTTAAAATTTAAATATTTGATTTGAGTGCAAGTAAATTGTATCCAATGAATTTTAGATTAAAAAAGAAAATCAAATAGTTAAACCATGCTTAATAGTCAAGATAGTGTTAGAAATTAAAAAAATAAATAAGCTTATTAATTTTAAATTAAAAAAAAAATAATGACTACGAAACACCTTGCCAAACAAACAAAAAAATTAATAGTAATAATTATGGTTATAGACAATGGTATTACTTTTTCTTCAACATTTAAGGAGAGAACCACAGTTGAATCTTTGCAAAAGGATACATGAATAATATCTAATTTGTTCTAATACCACTACAAAGTAACAGTGGAGTAATCCTACATAACCAATTATAAAAAATAATAATTTAAATATATTTTAAGATTTTTAATGATTAAATTACTTTATTTTATATGTTCATTAATAAAAAAATTGTATTATAATTAATAAAATATACCGTCCATGTTATAATCAATATATTGAATTAATATCTTATAATATTGGAAAAAATATTAAACAAGAGTATCTTCTTGTTGGACACAAATTTGCCCAAGTACAAGATTTCATCACTTGTGCACCCTAGACTCGGCCAACATTGAAAGGCCGAGAGAAAGAGAAGTCTCCCAGGCCAATCTCCAGAGAGGGTTGGCTCCCAAACTAATCTAAACTTATTTCAAGATAAAGATGCAGGAAAGAAATAGGAAAATGCGAAAAGAAAGGGAAATAACAAAAAGAGATGGAAATATGGCCGAAGCCGATAGTTCATGGGGAGAACAACCTGAAACAACAAATAACCTCCACTAGATCCTGAAGCTAAGTAGCAACTGACTCTTAGAATGCATATACAGAAATTGGATCAAGCATTAGTTGTACGTTTGCCTCCAATTGTACTCCAAATGCTCAAATGCAAATATAGCCAAATCCAAAACAGCAGAATTTAACTTATATTAACACTAGACTAACATAAGTGACTCAGACAGAAAGCAAAACTTAAACAATAGTTTGGATCACCAACTCCAGAAGACACTGAGAATAGAGCAAAATGCATCTAGGATCTCTGCTTTAATTTCTACAAAAAGGTCTTCCTCCTTTTGCTTGAGATTTTACATTGGTATTTATAGAGGTCCATCCTCTCTCTTTCGCATTACAACATTTAATACATAAAATAGATTTTGAAGAAGAGATCCACAAAATCTGTACTTAAAAAGAGAAAAAATCCCCCTTGGAGAAAACACGTTCCCTATTTTTATGGATCAAAATTAAAAATTAAACAGAAACAAGGGACCATATTTCTTCATTAAATGACCATTACCAAGGGAAGCTGGAAGTTGTTAGGAGATCATGAACAAGAGCTTTTAATACTGGAGGCATCTTTAATGTTGGTGGCTTCGAAAGCTGCCTCATGTTATTCTATCTTGCGCACATAGGTAAACAATAAAATTTAATCTTGGAGCCTCTTTGACCATGATCTCAAAATCAGTTGGAGAGCTTTTATTTGATCCTTATCTTCTCCTCACGTTCTCCTATGCAATTTTGAAGGAAAAATGTAGACTGAACTGTATCGGGCCTTTGTTGTTGCTTTTGTCGCAAAAATGAGATAGGTCACGAAAATGCGACATGTCGTGAAATCATGACACTTTTACCTTACTGCTTTCTCTTCCACCACCAGTCACAAAAATACGACATGTCACAAAATCATGACATCTTCTCTTCGTTTAGCTTTGTCTCCATGATATGTCACGAAATCATGACATTCTCCTCTTTCTTGGCTTCTTCGCTACTCCTTATCGTGAAAATGAAACATGTCGTGAAATCACGACATCTTTCACTCGGTGCTGGTTTGTCTGCTTTATCACCGCAAAAACGTGACAGGTCACAAAAATGTGACATGTCACGAAATCATGATGTTTTTTCCATTTGGCTCTTCTATCTTCAACAAGTCACGAAATCGCGACATGTTTCTCCATTTGGCTTTATCTCCACAATATGTCACGAAATCGTGACATTTTCTGTCTCCTTGTACTTTGCTACTTTTTGGCCGTGAAAATTTGACATGTCACGAAATTGTGACATTCCTTACTATCTGGCTGCATTCGTACTTGCTCCTCATGAAAATGTGACATGTCATGAAATCGTGACATTTCTCCGTGCTTTGCCCTTTCTGTCCAATATGTCATGAAATCACGATAATTTCTTGCCTTCTCTGTCGTTGCCGCTTCCTATCGTGATATCACAACAAGTTCCTCTGCTTGGATTTATTTCCAAAAATATCGTGATATCACGATGTTTTTCTCTCGCCTTGTGTTTATCTTCAGCTCTTTCACGATAACGCGACATGTCGTGATATCGCGCCATTCCATACCATTTGCTTCTTTTCTATTTTTTTGTCGTGATATCATGACATGTTTCTCTGGTGCTCTTCTTTGCTACTGTATGTTGTGATATCATGACATTTTTCCATCACTCTGCTCTATTGCCACTGTAAGTCGTGAAAACATGACATGTCGCGATATCATGACAACTTTGTCATTTCTCACTTTCTCATCGCAACAAGTCACGAAATTGGGACATGTCATGATTTCATGACAAATTTGCCGCTACTGCTTCCTTTCATTGTTCCTAGCATGAAAATCCAACATGTCGCGATATCGCGACAGTTTTACCCCCTTGCTTCCTTTGGCTACTTTTAGCCATGAAAACGTGACAAGTCACGAAAATGCGACATGTCGTGATATCGTGACATTTTCTATACTTAGCTAATTTCTGCATTTGGATGTCATGAAACTGCAACAGGTCGTGATATTGCGACATGTCGCGATATCATCACATCTTACACTTACTTTCTTTAACACAAAACTTGTAGAGATTTTTGTATTTTCCCTTTTGACATGCTTGGAGGGAAAAACAGAGGAGTTAGTATCTCTACAACTTGTGCATTCTCTTGCATGATTAGTAACAAAAAAAACAATGTGGCCAAAATGCCAACATTCTTGGCGGCTCGCGGGGTATACAGTTCTGTTTTATGCACAAACCCCAGGCCTTTATCCATTGGGCAACAAAGTCAAGAAGCTAGAGCGGCAGAAAAAAATAAGTGTTGGTTGATGCTGGACATCTCTGCGGGCTGCTGCAACAAGTTCTTGCTGGCGCTCAGCACTCAAAATAGGATCTTCAGCAGAAATTTATGGAAGAGCAGAACTTCCCTTATTTCTGTAACTACTGCATTTTGCATAGCTCGATTGAGTTGGGTAAGTTCTAAAAAGAAACACACACAAACTAAATAGAAACTATACCTAAGCTCCTAAGCAACACTTAGTGCCCTCGACACTTTATTTACTAGTTGGGCTATTTACAATATTTACACAAAAGTTTACGACATAATTGGCATGCCACCACCACAAACCCAGCTTCAGGTGTCTATCCGGTGAACCTGCAGTGTCCAGACTAGATCTAATTGTACTTTAGTCAATATTTTATAGTTGGGATGATCTCTCGAACTTCTCCATGTTGCAAATAGTGGCAAGCTATCATGTATTCCAGTACCCATACAGTTGACAAATAATGTAGAAAAGAGATTTGCCACATGGAGGGCTCCTTGGGGTACCAGTTGTAGTAATGGCTGAAGCCAATACCACCATTCTGAATAGTCCACCGGCTATGGACCGAGTACATGTTCCTCCAACCCCTTGATGTGACAACATGAATTTTTGAGGGATAGGCCTTTTTCCAGGATCTCTTCAGGGTCAGCTTCTTGATGAGGCTTGCTTATTGGGCTTTGGCTAAACACTTGTGTGCTATGCCTTGGGACACAAAAAGGGTGCAAAAATGTGCCCTCTTTGCTCTCAGGTTCTACCACTTGAGCTTGTTCTTCTCCTTTGCTCATCTCCTGATGGAAACTACAAGCAACCATATTATCTATTGTCAAGACAAGGCTTGTCGATTCCCATCATGGGACTTGGATGAAATCTACCTCTTGAGCTCCACACAGCTGCATCTCAGGTCTCTGCTCAGTATGAGGAATATTCCATGGTGAATACTACACAGGGTAGACAGGAGCGACGACTACCAAGGAAAGTGATGGAGTTTCTCCCCACTGCCACTTTCCTGACAGGAGCAAAAGCTATTCCACTCGCACTGCTTCTTCAAATATTTGAGGGAACCTTCGTTCACCTGATTGTAGCAAGAGGAGGCTTATGTCCGGGTGAAAGGCACAAACATAGAAGAGGTGGGCTTGGGTGGGTGTCGATTGGATCTCCCCTGGAATTCTCTTCCAACTTTTGTAGAATTGGACATTGAAGTCTATGATGCTCTCCAGAGGTGCTCTCATGATGGTGGAGAAGTGCATCAAGAGCTGGAAGGGATCCTGAGAGCCATCAAATGTTCTTATTAGTGCTCCCACTAAGTCATCCCATGAGCAGATGTTTTTACGCCCGAGCAGTCTGTACCACTACAATGCCCTTCCTTCCAAAGACTGAACTAGAAGTTTGATCATGACATCTTCATGGATTATGTCATGGAGGATTGCCAAAGCAGCAACATCTTCAATATGCTCTTGGGCCATTCCCTTAGTGCCATTGTATTTTGTCAATGTCTTCAAGGTGCTTTTGGGAATCTTGTGCCGACTTTGGAGATTCAAAGGGCCAGGATCATTCCAGCTAGGACAACTTACACTTGCCATTATAGCAGTAGTCTGTAGAGATCACGGTTATTGCCACTAGGTCAGAGTCGCTAGGTGCACATTCTTTTCTCCACTTGTGAGGTCAAGGATGCTCACCAAACCTTGATTCCTCTGAGGTGTCTTCTTTTAGCTTCAAAAGGGATCTACGATTGAGAAATTTGGATCTTCAGATCAGCAGAGTCACCAGATGAACTTACAATCTTCGCTTTGAGGTCAAGACAGTTCATAAAAATCTTGATTCCTTTAGGTGTCAAAAAAATGGGAGTGCCAAAAACTGTTGGCACAGGTGGGTTTGTCAACTTGGAATAGTACTTGTCCCACCGATTATGGATCTTGCTGAGATAGAAATAGTTTGTCCCATTGGGTGTGCCAAAAACTGTTGGACACAAATCTGCCTAAGTACAAGATTTCATCACTTGTGCACCCTAGACTCGGCCAAAATTGAAAGGTCGAGAGAAATAGAAGTCTCTCAGGACAATCTCCAGAGAGGGTTGGCTCCCAAACTAATCTAAACTAGTTTTAAGATAAAGATGCAAGAAAGAAATAGGAAAATATGAAAAGAAAGGGAAATAACAGAAAGATATGGAAATATGGCCGAAGCCGATAGTTCATGGGGAGAACAACCTGAAACAACAAATAACCTCCACTAGATCCTGAAGCTAAGCAGCAACTGACTGTTAAAATGCATATATAGAAATTGGATCAAGCATTAGTCGTAAGTTCGCTTCCAATTGTACTCCAAACGCTCAAATGCAAATACAGCCAAATCCAAAAAAATAGAATTTAACTTATATTAACACTAGACTAACAGAAGTGACTCATACAAAAAGCAAAACTTAAACAATAGTTTGGATCACCAACTCCAGAAGACACTGAGAATAGAGCAAAACACATCTAGGATCTCTGCTTTAATTTCTGCAAAAAGGTCTTCCTCATTTTTCTTGAGATTTTACATTGGTATTTATAGAGGTCCGTCCTCTCTCTTTCACATTACAACATTTAATACATAAAACAGATTTTGAAGAGGAGATCCACAAAATTTGTACTTAAAAAGAGAAACAATCCCCTTTGGAGAAAACACATTCCCTTATTTTATGGATCAAAAATAAAAATTAAACAGAAACAAGGGATCATATTTCTTCATTAAATGACCATTATCAAGGGAAGCTAGAAGTTGTTAGGAGACCACGAACAAGAGATTTTAATATTGGAGGCATCTTTAATGTTGGTGGCTTCGAAAGCTGCCTCATGTTCTTCTATCTTGCACACATAGGTAAACAACAACATTTAATCTTGGAGCCTCTTTGACCATGATCTCAAAATCAGTTGGAGAGATTTTATTTGATCCTTATCTTCTCCTCATGTTCTCCTATGCAATTTTGAAGGAAAAATGCAGGCTGAACTGTATCGGGCCTTTGTTTTTGCTTTTGTCACGAAAATGAGACAGGTCACAAAAATGCGACATGTTACGAAATCGCGATACTTTTACCTTACTGCTTTCTCTTTCGCCACCAGTCGTGAAAATGTGACATGTCATGAAATTGCGACATCTTCTCTTCATTTAGCTTTGTCTCCATGACATGTCATGAAATTGTGACATTCTCCTCTTTCTTGGCTTCTTCACTACTCCTTATCACAAAAATGAAACATGTCACGAAATCGCGACATCTTTCACTCGATGCTGGTTTGTCTGCTTTATCACCACAAAAATGTGACAGGTCACAAAAATGTGACATGTCGCGAAATCGTGATGTTTTTTCCATTTGGCTCTTATGTCTTCAACAAGTCACGAAATGGCTATGTGTTTCTCCATTTGGATTTATCTCCACAATATGTCACAAAATTGGGACATTTTTTGTCTCCTTGTACTTTGCTGCTTTTCAGCTGCAAAAATTTGACATGTCACGAAATCACGACATTCCTTACTATCTGGCTGCTTCCATACTTGCTCCTCGTGAAAACATGACATGTCATAAAATTGTGACATTTCTCCATGCTTTGCCCTTCCTATCCAATATGTCACGAAATCGCAATAATTTATTGCCTTCTCTGTCATTGCCGCTTCCTGTCGTGATATCGTGACAAGTTCCTCTGCTTGGCTTTGTTTCCAAAAATGTCGCAATATCGCGACATTTTTCTCTTGCCTTGTGTTTATCTTTAGCTCTTTCATGATAATGTGACATGTCACGATATTGTGCCATTCCATACCATTGCTTCTTTTCTATTTTTTTGTCACGATATCATGACAAGTTTCTTTGGTGCTCTTCTTTGTTGCTATATGTCGTGATATCACAACATTTTCCCATCACTCTGCTCTGTTGCCACTGCAAGTCGTGAAAACATGACATGTCGTGATATCGTGACAACTTTTTTGTTTCTCACTTTCTCACTGCAACAAGTTGTGAAAATGTGACATGTCGCGATGTCGCGAAAAATTTACCGCTACTGCTTCCTTTCATTGTTCCTAGCGCGAAAACCCAACATGTCGCGATATCATGACAGTTTTACCCCCTTGCTTCCTTTGGCTGCTTTTAGCCACGAAAATGTGATAGGTCACAAAAACACGACATGTCACGATATCGTGACATTTTCTATACTTAGCTGATTTCTGCATTTGGATGCCGTGAAACTGCAACAGGTCACGATATCGTGACATGTCGCGATATCGCGACATCTTACACTTACTTGCTTTAACACAAAACTTGTAGAGATTTTTGTATTTTCCCTTTCGAAGTGCTTGGAGGGAAAAACAGAGGAGTTAGTATCTCTACAACTTGTGCATTCTCTTACATGATCAGTAACAACAAAAACAATGTGGAAAAAATGCCAACACTTCTTTAGCTTCAATAAGTTGAAAATATAATGTACATTTTACTATAAGAAGAAATAACTCATAGTACCACAACAGTGCTAGGGCAACGAAGGTGAGTATAGTAGTGCTAGGGTAGTGAAGAAAAATATTTTAATAGTGTTACAATAGTTCTAGGGTAGTGAAGAAAAATATTTTATCAATGCCACAACAATGCTAGGGCAGTGAAGGTGAGTGTAGTAGTGCTAGGGTAGCAAAGAAAATATTTTAACAGTGCCACAATGATAATAAGATAGCAAAGAAAAATATTTTATCAGTGTCGTAGCAGTGCTAAGGCAATGAAGAAAAATATTTATCGGTACCACAGTAGTGCTAGGACAAAAACAAATATTTTATTAGTATTGTAGTAGTGCTAAGGCAACAAAGGTGAGTGTAACAGTAGAAGGGTAGTGAATAAAAATATTTTAACAGTGTCCTAGCAGTGCTAGGGCAGTGAAGACAAAGTTTAATAGTGTTGTAGCAGTGCTAGGGTAACAAATGCGAGTGTAGCAGTGCTAGGGCATCAAAGATAATTTTTTTAATAGTGGCGTAGTAGTGCTAGGGCAGTGAAGGTGAGTGCAGCACTGCTAGGGTGACAAAGTAAAATATTTTTATTTGGTAATATAATTTGGGAAATTATACTATAAATTTTGAAGAGAGGATGAGATTCAAGGAATTTTAAATGGAAAATGGTGGTAAAGTGTTGTTTTTGGAGATAGTGGTCATGGGTGGGGAGGCAACCATTCTATAGTATAATGTGCCTAATAGTTTAAAGGTTGGAAATCAGGTGGAGACCCCTAGGAGTGATATTCAAGATCAAGTGGAAGAAGGTTCTAAAGTTCCAATTTGAGAGGTGCAATATGATGAGGTGGCTAGAGTGGTCTCGTAAATTAATAGCCCTTGGGGATCAACCTATTGAATATTCAAGTGGGTCCCAATCCCTAGAGAAATTTTCATCTCTAGGTAAGTATTTTTATGCTGAGGTTACCACTTTTGGTTCTATTGTTGGAAAGTTACTGGTTCTATTTGACCTATATTCTTGGGAGGATATTTTACCAATTTTGGATGAGATTTTATCCATCACCATGGAAGAAGGTTACTGGAAACTAGTTGGAAAATTTCAAGGGCGGAGGTCCAACATTGATGTCATAAGATGTTGGGCCCTAGATAATTAGAAGCCTAAGGGAGCTCTAGATATTGTGGCAACTTTCAATGGTTTCTTTCTCATTAAGATTAACTGCGAGGAGGTTTGAAGCAGATTTTGGGAGGATGGTCCTAGTTCTTTGTAAAGCGAGGACTCTTTCTAAAAAAATGAGGACCTAATTTTAATCCTAGAACCCAAAATAATAATTTGGTTCCATTGTGGGTTATATTACCAGATCTACCATTCCACCTTTGGCATGCTGATATTCTTAGAGGCATAGCTAAAGCCATAGGTGAGCTAGTCCTAATAGACTCGGCAACTAGGGCCAAAACCATATTAGTCTTTACCCATATGTGTGCTATGGTAGACCTTGAAGATAATCTTATGGATCACATTAATCTTCTTTCAAATTTTAGGCCATGGATTCAACCTATTGTATATGAGAATCAACTAGTGAATGTTTGGTACATAATAAATTTAGCCATATCCTTTATTCATGCTCGATCTAAAATAAAAAGGTCCATTTCAAGAAGAACTGGGAGAAAAGGAATCCACAACAAAACCAAGACCAACTCTTGGAAAGGAAGGTTGGATCTGATTTTGTAGGTCCCTCATGCGAGCCTCATAGTCTAAAGGAATTTATTAAGAAAGATATTCAAAAAATTGCTTCAAAAAAATATGAAAAGTGGTGTATGATCTTGAGAAGTACTCATTATAGCTTACTAGTGCTCAAAAATGAAGATTTAACTTCTAAGACTCCAATCCCTAAGGATTTTTTCCAAAACTCTTTTCAATACCTAAACTTGAGGGAGGATAAATAGGATGGCTTTAAAAATCCTCAGGTGGAGAGTGATATCCTCGGAATATGGAGTTGAAAATGAACCTCATAATTTTGGGTGATGTCGAATACCTCTTTGGTGATGTCAAATACCCCTCTAGTGAAAGTTCCTAAAGGGTAAGGATGTTTCATCCTAAAACTAGAAGATTGCACAAGGGCTTGATTGATGTGGGAGTTACAAGGAAGGTGGGAAAACAATCCAAGGATTTACATGGAAGTTAAAGCTCAAAGAATCATAGAGGTAAAAGCATTTATTGCAGATGGAGTTCAATCCAATTTCAAGTTAAAAAAATAAAAGGATACAAAATGTAAGTAGTTGAATCTAGATTCATTTTGTTAGTCCCCTCAATCTAAGGATGGGGTTTTTTTTTCAATAATTGTTAATGAAAATTTTATCATGGAACATTAGGGGCATTAATGGGCTACCTAAACATCATGCATTGGAGTCCATCAAAAAATATTTTAAACTAGATATAATTTTACTGCAAGAAATAAAAATGGATAGTAGTAGTGATGAAATAGTTAATAGAAAGGTTTTCAAGGAGGCTGAGTTCGTATCTAACTCATATAACAATACCTTGGGGGATCTCTTGTGCATGTGGGACACTAAAACTATTGATGGTTCATCTGTGTTCATATCTAACCAAGTGATTAGCATCTTGTTTTGTTTTAAGGAGTCAATATTTAAATGGATAACCTCAAATATTTACGTCCCAAATTCAAGTTCCTCTAGAACTATGTTTTTGGTTTTCCTTGGTTATATGAGAAAATATTTTAAAAGAGAGGTCTATATTTTAGTGGGTGAATACACCCTTATATCAATATAATAAAAAATAAGGAACCTCAATACCCAGTAGCATGGATGAATTTACCTCTTTTATTTACTCCCAAGAGCTTATGGATTTGGACCTAAAAGGGTCAATATTTACATGGAGTAACAGGAAAATTGAGATTCAAAACATTTAGGTTATGCTAGACATAATGTTGGTGTATAAAGTTAAGAATACGAGCTTATACTGAGAGGGAGGGTGAATAGTATAAGATCACTTTTTACTTTTATTTCCCAAATAATATTGTACAATATAATAAATGGCAATATCAATAGTAGTAACCAAATCAATGCGCATATCATCACACATAATAGAGACACAAATTTAACAAGGTTCACCCAATGTGGGCTTCTCCACAAAGAAAATATTTTACTAAGTTTTTCTCATAAATCTCTTGGGAATGCTTTCCCTATTACAATATTTATAGAAATCTGTCCAAAGGAGACACCAATGCCCTAATCAAGTCCATGGATATTTATCCACAATAGAACTCCTTTCTCCTTAGCTCTAATTGGTGATATTATAGAAGAACTATTTCCCCCACTATTCTGGCTTATGGATCACTATCCATTGAAGACACCTATCCTCACTGCCTTGGCTAATGGATCTCTATCCACTGGAGACTATCGTCATCTATAATCTATCACCTTCAAAGCTCTATCTCAAATTTGTACTAAACATAGTCCTTTAGTCTAGCACAAATCTACTCAATATCTATCTCTCATCTGGCACAAACCTATCCTCAAATATGCATCAAACTCTATCTTCAAATATATACTAAACACAGTCCTTCAGTATAACACAAATCTATCCTCAATATCTATCCTCTGACATGTACTAAACACAGTACTTCAATCTAGCACAAATCTATCCTTAATCTCTATCCTCTGACCTACACTAATCATAGTCCTTCAGTCTAGCACAAATTTCTCCTCAATATCTATCCTCAAGCCTTAATACAAAGTTTTATCCAATCATAAATCAACACTTCTATATCTATCCCAAACCTTAACTCAAGGTTTGAATAAATAACTCAATCAATTCTACTCACAAGACGTCTCAAACACTTGTCTCAAATCTACCTTGTAATCTTCCACAAAAGCTCACACTAATATGTCCACAAGTCCTCTCTAGAACTTGTCCAAATATGCTCAACAAGTCCTCACTAGAACTTATCCAATTTTGCTCAACAAGTCCTCACTAGAACTTGTCCAACTCTACTCTCAATCTCTTTTCTCAAATCTGTATTGTAAGCTTCCACAAAAGCTCACACAAATCTGTCCACAAGTCTTCTCAAGACTTACCTCAAATTTGCTCAACAATTCCACACTAGAACTTATCCAATATCATAGAAACATAAAGAGAATTTTTAGAGACTCAGTATGCTTCACACTCATCATAATGCTCAATCACTTTCAATCACTCTTTTAGAAACATATAGAGAATTGTTAGATATTCAATATGCTTCATATTCACGTCAATTTTCAATCACTTTCAATCACTCTTTTTACCATAGAAAGATATAGAGAATTTTTAGAGACTCAATATGCTGCACACTCACAAAATATCAATCACTTTATTCAGAAAATAGAATAATTTTTTTTATAGAACTTGAACTATCACTTCAACACATCCACTTAACTAGGTTCAACCAACTCTACTCCATGAATCACTCAATAAAATAATCCTTGCTCACAAACCCTAGTCCAAGCATATTAACACTCACTCAAATATTTCGAACAATGCTTATTAATCAATCTCACATAACAATGATACTCATGATCTTTGAAAACCCTAGTCCAAGTTCTTCACTCAACCAATCACTTCAAAAACAATGCTTATCAAAAAAATCTCACATAACAATGATACTCATATTATTTTCAAACCCTAGTTCAAGTTCACTCAACTTAATCACTTCAATATCAATTATTATCAAAAAATATTACTTTCCTTAACCTCTATTCCATAAAAACTTGAAGCATTAGTTTAAAACACACTCAAAAAGGAAAACGTAACAAAGTCCTTTTAACTCCAATATTATTTTCAGAAAATCTCAATCAATCACTTCAACAACAATTCTTATAAAACAAATTCATAGCATTCACTTCCACTCAACAACTCAACAAAGAAAACTTAACCAAGTCCTTTTCATTCCAAACTTTATTTTTTTTAAAACCATCAAATCAACTCAACCAAAGAAGAATGTGCCCATACCTTTTTACTTGATGAAGAATAGACTTCAAAACCTACCTCAGCCACAAATAGTTCTTTGCCAATATCAAGGAGGTTACATGACAATACTAAACAAATAGCAACTCACAAATACACCTTATTACTCCATCTTAAAATAATATCCAACAACACAAATCTTCAATCAAAACACTTCTTCCAAAACTCTAACTCATCAAAAGAACCTCATAAAAATTTAATTTTCTCATAACTCTTTTCAGAAAAATATCTCAAAAATAATCCAAACTCTACTTATGACTCCCTACTTAATATTGCATTACTTAAATAAATCACTTTATAAAATAATGCAATAAATTAATTACCCACATTACTAAGGTAAAAAAATATTACCCTAGATTTTACTTTAACAAAAATCAATCCTTCATACACAAAATTCTTTCCTCAACACTTAGGTTAATTTCATAACCTAACTTCCACCTTATTCCTCCTAAACCTTAGCAAATGCAAAATAAAAATACTTTCAAAAATTTATTACCCTTTTCGCAATCTGCAAGGCTCAAACTTGCACCAAACTCTCCATATCACCTTGGCCATGGCTTCCATGCCTTGTGAGCCACATGCTCCACTTGGAACCTCAAAGTGCAATACGGACTTTGACTTCTTCTCAAACCTTAATATTCCTTGGCTCTTCCTTTGATGCAATGGTAACAAATCTTCGCTAGAGGCACTTAATTCAAATTTCACACGGGCTCTTTTTATAATGTGGATGCTATATTTTTGGATGCCAATATTTTTAATGGCTAAGGTATTAATACCTAATGCCTTCTTTGTCATGCACATCGAAAAATACGTTGAGGAGTCGGTGCTAACATTTGCCTTCAAATTATTTTAAATTATAATTATTTAAATTTCAAATAATTTAAATATTATAAATTTAATAGTTTATTTCTTCTTTGGGCTTTATTAAAAATTAAAGCCTCCTTAGGTTTTAGAAAACCTTTTTAATTTTCCCACCTAAGGTTTTAATAAAAACCTTTTACATAATATTTAAAAATAAATATTATGAAGCTCTTTTGCCATCAAACTTTTGCATTAATCATTTTGACCTTTTGACATCAATGATAATTCGTTCCTTTAAATCAATGACAAATTCATTAACTAAAAATTTCCAACAATCTCCCCCTTTTTCATTGATGGTAACCCAAATTCTCTTTACCAAAACTTGATATTTTTCTTATTTTGCTCCCCTAGGAAATTGCTCTCCCTAACTCAATGCTCTCTCCTTAAACCAAATATTTCCCCCTTAATCAAGTCCCTCCCTCTTTGACATCAATGGAAAATGGTCACCTTTGGGGCTCGGGCCTAAGAATGAGTCTCTTAGCATAGCCCTCCCCCACCTCCTCCTGAGGTGGTTAATTATAGGGTGGGAGTATTTCTACTCCCGACAAGCACTATTCTTTACCTTTATCCTCTTTCCTTCTCATATTATCCTTTTAATTCCTTTGACTATTCTTTTTCATATCGATGTTCCTATTTCTATCCATATTCATATTCCTACTCATGTCCATATTCTTATTATTGTTCCTATTCATGTTTCTATTCTTATTCATATCCATATTCCTATTCCTGTTCCTGTTCATACTTGATTATGGAATTTCTACTCTACACCATTTTTTCATATGTCCATAATTATTGCACTTATAACACTTAATGTTATTATTCCTTGGAGGTACAAATATATTGGGGTTTATCCTAGTGAAACTATCTCTATTCTTATCATGTACCCTAAAAGTTATTGCCTTATGACCAAATTGATTACATTAGTAGCAATACCCATGAAAAATCTGCCTGTTCCTGAAGTTCCCATATTCATGTATTTCATGTGTTCTACACTATGAAGCCATGTGCTCAAATCTGTGACATGAGAAACATCGTTCATTAAAATTTCCTTGTCTTGACCTCATTGGTCTCTTAGTCTCTTTTTCTCTATGTTGGTTCCTATTCCATCTGTTTCTTCTTTGTGCATTGTTCCTTTCCTTGTTGAAATTTTTGTTGTCCAACTCATTCTCAGAAGTATCACTTTCTCTTACATTATCTTCTTCTAAAATTTCCTCTTCTTAAGAACTTGAGGTTGACTCTTCTTCTTGTTTCTTTTGAGCTTGTTCAAAATGAAGACATGTTTTATTTGTTGACCTTAGTTGTACCTTGATAATCTTATCTACAATCTTTGAGCTCTTCCCGAACTTGTGTAGCTTGTCATTGGACTTTTCTAATTCTTCCCTTAGTAGAGCTACTTCTTGTTCTAATATTTCACATTATAAGACCTTTGCTTCTAGCTTATCTTTGAACTTATTTGTCTTAGTCATTGACTTGTTTAGATCATATAAAAGCTTTCTTACTTCTTCATCACATTCTTGAAACTAGATCTCAAGTTGGGAGTTTTGCTTTCTTACCTTATTTAAAGTTTTAAGAGCATAAATAAGATCTCCCTCAAGATCAACTCCTCCATTTTATGATTCTTCCTCTATTTTTTTGCCTTTAACAACATATTCATTTTATTTTGACTTGTCTTCTATAGGATCACCTCCTTCTTCTTCTAATGCCATTAGAATATTCTATTTTGGTCCTTCAAGTGTATATTCATATTCATGATCACTAAAACTAAAACCGTTCCTTGTACAAATATCTTCAATATGTCCAAAATTACCACATCTAAAACACTTGAGAATTATTGGTGACCTTTTCTTAACTTCTTATTTTCTTCAATCAGAAATAGGACTTCATATTTATCATTTTTTGAAAAACTATTATCACTATCACTTGAGTACTTACTTGACTTTTATGCATAGTATATTCTATTTTATATTTTAAATAACTTCTTTCCTTGTTTGCCTTGTCCATCCTTGTCTTTCCTTTGGTACATATTTATTTTTGAATCCCTGTTCCTATGATCCTATTTTTCTTCATCATGGTTATTTTTATCTTCTTGAAAATTAGTTGCATAGTGACCATACTTTCAACAATTGAAACATCTAATAAATTTTGCATATTTAAATCTTCTTGAATCCTTATTCCTTCTGCCATAATTAGCTTCTTCATCATTGGATGATTTCTTGGCTCTAACTTTTTACCCTTTGTCTTCTTAGTATCTTTTAATGCTTCTTCCTTTTGGGAATTAGGTTCCTATTTTTTTCTTAACTCAAAAGCTATAAGAATACCAATTAACATATATATTTTCAAGGAATCACCATCTTTTGTTTCTTCTATAGCAAAAATATTTTTATTAAATCTTTTTGTAAGAGATTTGAAGACTTTATCACAAACATATGATTCTTCAACATTAAGTCCAAGTTCTTGCAAGACATTAACAACCTCATCTACCCAAAGTAGATAAGTAGTAATGTTTTCCTCATCCTTAATTCTTAATTCTTCAAATTGCCCTTTGAGATTTTGTATCTTTACCTTTTTGAAACTTTTATATCCTTTATATGTGCTTTGCAACTTATCCCAAATTCATTTTGCATCTTTACAATGCATAACTTTTATTTATTATGTTCTATGCAATCCTCTCAAAATTGCATTCATTGCTTTTAAATTGTAATATTGTAGAATCTTACCTTCCTTATATGTAGATGGATCAACTGGTGGCATGTATCCATCTTTAACTGCTTCCCAAATTTCATTGTCAAGTGCCATCAAGTGAATCTTCATTCTCATAATCCAAAATATAAAATCACTTCTATCAAATATTGGGGTTGAATTATATGAGGACACATTCTTAGAATCTGTTGTGTTCTTGAAAGCTTTTCCTTCGAGCTGTTAAACTCTTTCGAAGGAACCCGCTCTGATACCAATTGAAGAACACAAGCTTATACTGAGATGGGGGGTGAACAATATAAGATCACTTTTTACTTTTCTTTCCCAAATAGTATTATCCAATATAGTAAAATGGTAATATCAATAGCGATAACCAAAGCAATGCATAAATCATCACGCATAATAGAGACACAAATTTAACATGGTTCACCCAATGTGGGCTACACCACGTAGAAAATATTTCACTAATATTTTTTCATAAATCTCTTTGGAATCCTTTCCCTATTACAATGTTTATGGATATCTATCCAAAGGAGATACCAATCCCTTAATAAATTTTGTAGATATCTATCCACAAGAGAATTCCTTTCTCCTTAGCTTTGACTGTTGATATTCTAGAAGAATTGCTACCCTCACTACTCTAGCTGATGGATTTTTGTCCACTAAATATACCTATCATCACTAACCTAGCTAATGTATCTCTATCCACTAGAGCCTATCGTCCTCTATACTCTATCACCTTCAAAGCTCTATCTCAAATTTACACTAAAAATACTCCTTCGATCTAGCACAAATCTATTCAATATCTATCTCTGGTCTGGCACAAACCTATCCTCAAATATATGCCAAAATATATCCTCAAATATGTACTAAATATAGTCCTCCAGTCTAGCACAAATCTATCCTCAATCTCTATCCTTTGAACTGTACTAAACATAGTCCTTTGGTCTAGCACAAATATGTCCTCAATCTCTATCATCTGACTTGCACTAATACAGTCCTTAGTTCTAGCACAAATTTATCCTCAATATATGTCCTCAAGCCTTAACACAAATATTGATCCAATCACAAATCAACATTGCTATATTTATCCCAAAGCTTAACTCAAGGTTTGAAAAAATCATTCAATCAATTCTTCTCACAAGTCTTCTCAAATACTTGTCTCAAATCTACCTTGAAAGCTTCCACAAAATCTCACACTAATCTATCCACAAGTCCTCTCTAGAACTTGAGGTTGACTTTTCTTCTTGTTTATTTTGAGCCTGTTCAAAATGAAGACGTGTTTTTTTTGTTGACCTTCTTTATACCTTGATAATATTATCTACAATATTTGAGCTCTTCTTGAACTTGTGTAGTTTGTATTTGGACTTTTCTAATTATTACCTTAGTAGAGCTACTTCTTGTTCTAATATTTCACATTCTAAGACCTTGATTCTAGCTTATCATTGAACTTATTTGTCTTAGACATTGACTTGTTTAGATCATATATAAGCTTTCTTCTTTCTTCATCATATTCTTGAAACTGGATCTTAAGTTGGGAGTTTTTATTTCTTATCTTATTTAAAGTCTTAAGAGCATAAATAAGCTCTCCCTCAAGATCAACTCCTTCATTTTCTGATTCTTCCTCTATTTTTTTACCTTTATCAACATCTTCATTTTATTTTGACTTTTTTTTTATAGGATCACCATCTTCTTCTTTTAGTGCCATTAGAATATCTTATTTTGGTGCTTCAAGTGTATCTTCATATTCATAATCACTAAAACTAAAACCATTCTTTGTAAAACTATCTTCAAGATGTACAAAATTACCACATCTAAAACACTTGAGAATTATTGGTTACCTTTTCTTAACTTATTCTTTTTCTTCAATCAGAAATAGGACTTCATCTTTATCATTTTTTGAAAAACTATTATCACTATCACTTGAGTACTTACTTTCCTTGTCTGCATAGTATATCCTCTTTTATCTTTTAAATAACTTCTTTCCTTGTTTTCCTTGTTCCTGTGATCCTATTTTCCTTCATCATGGTTATTTTTAGCTTCTTGAAAATTAGTTGCATAGTGACCATACTTTCAACAATTGAAACATCTAATAAATTTTGCATATTTAAATCTTCTTGAATCCTTATTCCTTCTGCCATAATTAGCTTCTTCATCATTGGATGATTGCTTGGCTCTAACTTTTTACCCTTTGTCTTCTTAGTATCTTTTAATGCTTTTCCATTTTTTGTAATTAGGTTCCTCTTTTGTTCTTAAATCAAAAGTTGTAAGAATACCAATTAACATATTTCTTGTCAAGGAATCACCATCTTTTGTGAAAGCACGAGATTCCGGGCAAAGGAAACACTAATTATGCAATGTAAGACGAAATGTAACGCTTTAACCTTATGCACCAAAACAGAAGGAAAGAGACAATTTGGAAAGGAGAGAAAAGATGTAAAGAAATCACAGCCCTCTTTATTCAAATATCTTATCCTCGGTTACATAGACGTCTCCTCCCTTTTTAGGGGCTAGGAGCGTTAAATTTGTCTTTGTTACAATGTGTGACTTAGTCTTCCTCCTTCCGCGTGCCCACGATTGCAATGGGCGGGCCAAGATGATGCCGCCGCTGATGTCGATGAGTTCTTAACCTCCGTTGCTTCTCCTGCGAACAAAGAAACAACCAAGATGTCAGTAGCATCTGCCGCAAATGAAAAGTGTTTGTTCTCTAAAACTAACGAAATATGCATGTAAACATTTGCTCGAAACAGTAATTACAGTGAGTCCAAATGGCTTCAAAACTTGACAGAAGATAGGAAAAGTTACCAGAAGGCCACTGCCACTGAGACAACTGGCCAATCTACCTTCAACTGGAATTCGTCCCTGGGCAGGACGAATTCTGACTGCAATTCGTCCCTGGGTGGGACGAATTCTTCTGTGTTGAAGAAACCGACCTGCTGCTGCTCCAATGTCGGATCCCGAGACCTGCAAAACGCCTGCAAACAGGGGGTTATGTAATTGGGGCCATTTTGGGACGACCCAGATGGTCGGATTCTCCCAATTTGGCCTCCACCCTCAGGAATTTGAGCTCGACACCTGCAAGTCCAGCGAAACAACAAAGCAACACAAAACATACTAGAATCTGACCAAAAGTTACAAAATTGCAGCTATGGGTTAATCAAACCTAATAACACAAAATGCAATCTGAAAAGTAATCTAAAATGCTCTAAAACTTAAAATAGGACTTGGGAGGTGCGGGGGTGCCCAAGTGGGCCTCCCACCGTTGGCACTTGATTTTGGAGCCAATCCACCAGGGATGGGCCCAAAACCTCTTAGGATTGGGGGGTCGGCGAATTGGTTGGTTCGGGTGTCCATGTGTTGGATTTGGGTCAGGTTCGAGCTTCCAAAGGCCACCCAACAACCTCCCTTGCAAAAGAGATTGGTGGATGTGGGAAGGTGAACCAAAAGGGATGCAAGTGGGTCTTCAACTCGGCGGCACTTCGTTGCTTGAAAACTCCTTCAACCTGTCTATTTTGGGTGAGAAAAGTCCCACCTTTTATAGACCCATGGGGTCTCTTTTGGGAGGGAAGCACAAATGCCATGTGTTGGTCATAGGCGCCATGTGGCGGTCTTGTCTTCCCATGAGGGAGGGGAGTCCTCCATTGACTTGAGCTTTGATAAATGCCTTTTGTGACAGTCTTCTAACGGCCCCTCTGTCCACCTACACACGCGTGCAAGGCGGGAGTCATTAACTGACTGTTATGGGCTGCCACTTGGCACCATTTGTCTTTTTGCCCGTTAAGCTTAGAATTCGTCCCACCCGGGGACGGATTCGAGAATTCGTCTGGGGTGGGACGGATTCTATTTTGAATTCGTCCCTGGGTGAGACGAATCTTGGGCAAAGTGTCCAAGTGTGCCAAATTGCTTCTTGACCTTACAAAATTGCTATGAAAGTGGTTAAGACCATCTGTTTAACCTCCGAGGGCTGCCACTGGAAGGCTGTGTTTGTCAAAGCGATCGGTGTTTGCAGTCACATAATCGGATTGGTGCTGTTTTGGTGTCTACGAGATGCCCCTTTTTGGGAAGCGCTGCGGGTGACGCGGTCTTGAGCAAAAATAGATAACCAAAGCACTAATGATTAGGGTTTCTTGGTAACCTAACCAACTTTTGATGCCCCAAGTATGGAAAGGGCATGCATTCTTGAATCCTTGCTTCGACGAGCTAAGGAATTTGATTTCAAGTATTAACCTATTTTGTTGAGGTGTGACTTGAACTTAGACATTGATCAGTCATGAACAGGCAAAGGGCGTTTTTATCCTCAGGGGGAACCTTGTGTTCATGATTCATGAAATGCCAAGTGTTTGATTGATTTGATTGTTGCTTGTTTACTGCCCCAAGCAGGAGCGTGATTGTCTTTGTCAATGATTCTTTGAATGCATGTCGTTTTCCTTAATTGGGTGTGTGATTGTTGATTGGTGACTAAGTGTGACTACCCCCTCAAGCGACGAATCGATGAGGGAATGACCTTCGTGAGAGAAGCGACGAGTCGCTTGACCCAAGATGACTTGTGCAAGGGTGCCTTAAAGGGTTTACCGTTAAGCGTGTGCAATTTTTCCAACATTTGGACTTGTTTTTGGTGGGTGTTAACCCTTTTGGTGATGTCGTAATGAGGTGAAATCATCGAAAATCTAACTTCCCGTGGAGCGGTCCAGCTATTGTAGCCTTCTTGGGGAAGTAGGAGAGCGATAATTTGGACCTCGACATCGATTTTCTTTGCCTAGAGGTTAAGTGCATGAGCACTTATGTCACGGCAATGTTTTTTGTATTTTTGTTGAATTTTGTACTTGTTTTTGAGTGGGCTTTGACCCTTTTGGTGATGTCGTTTGGGGATGAAATTGTCTAAAATCCGTCTTCCCGTGGAGCGGTCCGGCTATGGTAGCCTTCTTAGGGAGTATGATAGTGACAATTTGTGACTCCAATGTCGATTTTGTATGCCCTTGTTGTCAGGTGCAGTAGCAATCCTGTCGGGCAATTTTATTGTCTGTTTTTAGTGCATTTTTAGTCATTTTTGTTGATTTTTTTTTGTGCTGGCCTGAATTCGTCCCTGGGTGGGACGAATTCCAGCTGGAGAATTCGTCCCTGGGTGGGACGAGCGCTGATCAGAGCGCTCGTCCCAGTCAAGGATGAATTCCAGTGCAAAGGCCTATTTAATGGCCAAAACTTGATTTTGGGCTCATTTGTGTCATTTTTTTCTTGCGATTTTGGAGCTCTGGGAGGAGGAGGTAATTCTGCGAAGCGAAGCGCTGCTGGAATTCTCTCTGCCATCATGAGTGCACAAACTGGTTCGAGCGGCGGAGCCGAGGCGAGACCTGTAAGTGACCCTAGGGTTTATTTTGCTTTAATTTAATGCATTGTTTTTGTGTTGACGCTTTTCAAAACTTTAATATTTTTTTTGTGATGTTTTTGTTTAACATTTAAGTTTAGAAACCCTAGAACTGAAAATTTGATCTGTTATATATATATATATATTTTTTTTTGCTTTGCAGGTTGTTAGGAGCCGGTACCGTGTACCCTTGCATTACTGAGGCGCGGTTGGCATTGACCGATGATGACTGGGAATGGCTTGATGCCCTTGGGCTCAAGCCGGTGGCTCGACTGGAGCCTGTGGTTTCTGATCAGGCCTATCTGACGGCCCCGATCAAGCTTTGGGATCCGTGGACCAATACTTTCCATCTCCCGATAGGGGAGATGACTGTGACTCTTGAGGACGTCTATCGGTTACTTCGGATTCCGATAGATGGTCTGCCTATTAGGACATCTCCGTTTGATCAGCGGACTGCTATACTTACGAGATGTTTTGGGCATGGGGGGGAGCTGGGTGTAGCAGACCCAGTGGAGACAGCCGAGGCAGATTGCCAAGCTGGCGGGATTTTGGTTAGCTGGTGGAAGGAGAGGGGGTGTTAGGAGTGAGGCACGCATTCTTGATGGGCCTCATTTCTAACATTCTTCTCCCTGATTCGTCAAGAGCGAGGTTCCCGTGGAACCTGCTGGATTTGGTGTGGCAGTTGGAAGAGTGCTCGATAGAGGCACCGTTGATTCCGAGATGGGGACAGACTTTGTTGGCACAGCTTTACGGGGAGCTGTACGGGGTCCGCTGTCGACAGTGGAAGGGTGTCGGTTGCAGTTTTTGTTGCAGTGCTGGGGTTGGCAGCACATAGCTGTTGAGAGGCCTACCGGGTTACCGTGGATGACTCGGGCGGTGATGGAGGATGAGGAGATTGGTTATGCAGCTTTGTGGCGACGGTCACGTGGAGCGAGGGCAGAGTCGGCGATGGGCAGGTGCCGTTGAGCACTACATTGATGCCTTTTCTCGGCTCACTCCAGGGGAGGTGTTTTGGCGTCCCTATCGGGACTGTCCAGCCTGGCCTGAGGCTGGAGAGTGGCTCCAACGGGTACGGAGGGAGCGATGGTTGACTGGGCGGCACGGGACGGAGCATGAGTTCTTTTCGTACCGTCGGGTTACACGACAGTTTGGGGTGCGCCAGGGGTTGCCTGGTGAGCCCGTAGGCTATCGGCGTCGGGGAGACGAGAGGGATCTGGAGCCACCGGTCACCGTGCCATTGGGCGAGGAGTCGGATGCGGTGATTGAGGTCCCGGATGTGGATGACGTCGGTACTACCACTGAGTATGACTCGTGGTGGGTATTGCGGCGTTGGAGAGGAGAGGGGCCACTTGGAGGCACGAAGGCGGCAGTGGAGGATGCTGAGGCAGCAGGGGGTGATTGGGGGGGCCGTTGGATGATGCAGATATGGTGGATGTGGGAGATGAGGATGTGGGCTCGGGTGTTCCGGAGCGGCCAGACATGCGAGGATGTGGAGGCGCAGTGGGAGCCTGAGCAGGCTACTGTCCCCGCGAGTCCTATGCGTCCGACAGATACAGAGGAGGTGGGGTCGGATGTAGGCGTTGAGGTTGCACGACTTACAGAGCTGCTACGGATGCGGGATCTGGAGAGGGATCTTCTGCGGGCTCAGTTGGCAGAGCGTGATAGAGTTTTGGCGCAGCGCGATGATGCATTGTCTATCTATCATCGACGAGAGGCAGAGTGGTGTCTGTATCGGATAGACTTGGAGAGGGAGGTCATCCGCCTTGGCGGGCGGCTTCCTGAGCCCTCGATCAGTAGATCTTCTCGATGGACGAGGGATAGTTTGACTGAGCAGTCAGCATCATCTCGTCGCAGGCGGTTAGATGAGGGGGTGGTAGCAGGCATGATGCGGGGGCTAGCAGTAGCCGCCCTGCAGGGTCCCGTAGGACCCACACCACGGGGGGTAGTTCCCGTCGCACCGATCCTGCGTGATCATGGTGGTCGACGCCTTAGGTTGGGTTTTTGGATATGCTTGCGGGGTCTGAGGACCGGTTTTGTAGCCTGCGGGCATATTTTTGACGATATATATATATATACCGGTTTTATTTTTGGTTTTGTACATGTGATGATGTGATTTTTTTGTTATGCATGTTTATTTATTTTGATGAATGCAGATGTTATGATAAATGTATATGTTTTTGATGTCTATGTGGTATGCGAGGTGAAATGGATGAATGACATTTGTGATGATTGCACTATTATTGTTTAAGAAGCTCTTTATTTACATGGTTTTTTTTTTTTGTATTTTCTGATGGTATCATAAAGATGATAAGTAGCGCAGATGGTTTTGGAATGAATGTAAGGATTTCTGAGATTCAGTCAGTTTGAACTCACCATCCATGACTGTACTTTATCTTACAAGACTTTTGAACAAGGTATGAATCGGACTTGTTTTTGACCAAGTTATTTAACATCCCTGTGTGTGCAATTGAGTTCATTTAGTGGTATTTGTTAGGATACCGCCAGTGCCAGATGGGCTTTCAACCGAACTTGTACTGAGGATCACCTAATTAGCTCCACGAATTCCTTTGTTGTATGTACTAAGATTAATCTACGGTGTAATCCAGGATGCCATAAGCTAGCTCATCCACATGCAAACATTGATCCGTACGCAAGTTAATGTGACAGATATATCGTCATGCGGGAGGTTTACTACATTACCGATAGGCTATCAACCAAATTGGTACTGAAGCTTGCCTTATGACCTATAGAATGCTTTGAGAGTTCCAGGGATTCAAGGTCAACTCCCTTCTTTTTTTCAATTGTATTGGGATACTTGCTCATTGTAGTGATGAGATCACTGTTTATTTTGATTTATTTTTCTTTCGAGCAAGGGATTGGGGATATGGAGTGACGAAAATCACTGTTGTTTGTGCCTTTTGATGTTTGCACTATAGTTTGTCAAATTTTGAGTTTTGACATTTTGCAAATTTTTGTGTTTTGCAACTATTGAGAACTTTAGGGATTCTTAGGGAATTGGGTAGGGAGGATGCTTGTCCTTTTGCCAACTCTCAGCATTCTAGGGGTCATTCGCACAGGGGGATGAGCAAGATAACCGTTTCGCTTGTGGTGACCTAGATTATTTTGCAGGTTTCGTCTTTCGTTCACACAATTTTGGAATTTTAGTGTTTTGATTTGTGTTGGGATGTTACGTAACAAGGTGTATTTCAAGTATGACTCTACCTTCGTAAAATCTGTTCGACTTGATACACTACATGGCTAAAGAGGAAAATGATGACTGAATCACTGAAATTCTTGGTACATTCCCAGACCACTGACTGTAGTGTGGTAAAAGTTATGCTTGGTGTTTTTGTTGTTTTTGTAACATGAGACAATGCGGAACAAGGTGGACTATTAGAGCTATTGCAGCTTATGGTGCCTTTGACCTGTATGACTACAAATATGCAATGTATGGATGCAATGCTTAATGCAACTATATATTTTTGTATTTTTGATGGATTGTTTTTGGTGAAGGTGAAGATGAGGTGCGAGAATATTAATTTTTTGATGAATTTGAGTATGCCTAGAATTGAGATGCAAATGTCTGTTGTTTTTGATGATTTTTGTTGTTTTGTTTTTTTTGAATTTCTTGATTTTTTTTTGACCAAGCGATTGCGATAATCGTTGGAGCTTTTTGGGTTGACCAAGAGATTGCGATAATCCTTGGAGCTTTTTGTATTGACCAAGAGATTGCGATAATCCTTGGAGCTTTTTGGTGACCAAGAGATTGCGATAATCCTTGGAGCTTTTTGGGTGACCAAGAGATTGCGTTAATCCTTGGAGCTTTTTGGTACCAAGAGTAATCTTGCTTTTGGGTTGACCAAGAGATTGCGTTAATCCTTGGAGCTTTTTGTATTGACCAAGAGATTGCGATAATCCTTGGAGCTTTTTGGTGACCAAGAGATTGTGATAATCCTTGGAGCTTTTTGGTGACCAAGAGATTGCGATAATCCTTGGAGCTTTTTGGTGACCAAGAGATTGCGATAATCGTTTTGGAAGGAGTGGAAGAGATGATAATCTTTGGAGCTTTTTGGTGACCAAGGATGCGATAATCTTGGAGCTTTGGTGACCAAGGATTGCAATCCTTGGAGCTTTTTGTATTGACCAAGAGATTGTGATAATCCTTGGAGCTCTTTTTTTTTTTTTTTGGTATATGGCTTTCTTAGATATGAAATGGTCTCAAATGACTGATATTCAAGGGTTCTGTTTCCTTGATACCGTCAAGAGAAGCTAGTCTGTACGTCCCGGGTCCTATTTTGCTATCAATGACATAAGGACCTAACCAATTTGCCATGAATTTGTCCCTCATATGGGACGGCAAATTAGAGTTTTGTTGGTTTTCCTTCAAAACCAAATCACCAACCCGAAAGTCTCTTAGGTGAACTTTCATGTTGTAAGCTCTCTTAAGCCGCTCTTGATAGATACGTAAGTGCTCGAGAGCATTAACGCGTCGTTCGTCAAGCAACGTAAGCTGGTCTAATCGGGCCTGCCGTGCAGTGTTATCATCGATGAACTCCTGCATTGATATGCGCAGGGAAGGAATTTCCAACTCGAGAGGCATTACTGCCTCTGAGCCATACACTAGTGAAAACGGAGTTGCCCCAGTGGGCGTCCGAATACTAGTGCGATAAGCCCAAAGGGCAAGTGGGATTTGTATGTGCCAATCCTTATGACTTTCTGCGACGGTCTTTTTAAGGATGGCGACTAGCATTTTGTTTGACGCCTCTGCTTGCCCATTTGCTTGCGGATAATAGGGTGTTGAAAAGCTATGCTGAATTTTGTACTTTGTGGTTAAAGCACGCACGTCTTTGTTCTTGAATGATGGCCCATTATCCGAGATTATTTTGGATGGAATACCAAAATGACATATGATGTAATGCAAAATGAACTCCGCAATGCGGGGTCCTATCGTAGAGGTTAACGGAATTGCTTCCACCCATTTGGTAAAATATTCTGTGGCCGTTATGATAAACGTGTGACGGCCTGACGATGCAGGGGAGATCTTTCCGATTAGATCGAGGCCCCACTACGAAAATGGCCAAGCAGACTGGACTGTCTGTAGGGCCTGGGAAGGTGCGTGCATCAAATTGGCATGATGTTGACACTTTACGCACCTCTTGACATACGCGCAACAATCTCGCTCTAAAGATGGCCAATAATAGCCCATGCGAAGAATGCGCTTTGCAATGGCCATACCATTGAAGTGGCCGCCACATGTACCGTCATGCGCTTGGGTGACTGCCCAAGTGGACTCTTGTTGGTCCAAGCAACGAAGAAGAATTCCGTCGTAGGCTGCGACGATACAAAATGTCTCCTATCAAGACATATTTTGCCGCTTTCTGTTTGAATGTTCGTTTTGCGGCGTGCGTCAATCCAAAGGGTAGATTACCTAACTTGAGGTAGTCTCTTATGGGTAAATACCGGTCCTGTTGATCGGATACCTCGACAGTTTGAACAGCCAATCCCTTTTGGAGTTCTTCCCTAACAAATGCTGATTGGGATAGAACTTGTAAGAATAGCGTTGTGTTGCTATTAATGGGAGTGGGGGAAAATAAAGACCCCCAGTTGGCATGTTTCAAATAGTCTCGGATTCGAAAGAACTTATCCGTAGATGGTTCGATCTGGATCATGTGGACTCCTGGCGTCAAGTCTGAGCTTGCGCGCTCCATCGCGGGTTGCGATAAGGTTTTGACCTGAATGGTTGTTATATCACCGGAAAGGTCTTGCGGGATTAGTGACCCCAAGGAGGCCATTGTGTCCGCAAAATGATTCGATGATCGAGGGAGTGCCTCGATGTCATACCACTCAAGTTTTGCCAGGAATTTATCCACGAGGGCTTTATAGGCCTTTAGAACTGGGCATTTGCATTGATATACCCCTTTGACTTGATTGACGATTAACAGCGAATCGCCAAAGATGTTCAGTCTTTTGATGTTCATGGCGATTGTTGTTTGAAGACCTAGGAGCAAGGCTTCATATTCTGCATTGTTGTTGGTGCACTGGAAATTTAATTTAAATGACAGGGGCATTGGAGCGCCCTGCGGTGTGAAGAATACAATTCCTGCGCCACCACCTTGCTCGCATTTAGAACCATCAAAAAATAAGGTTATGTCGGCCTGAGACTCAGGCTCTTCAGAATCTGGCGATTCTGAGACATGGAAGACCCCATCATCGGGTAGTTCTATGACTAGAGGCTGATCGTCTTCAAGAGGAGCCTCTGCTAGTTGATCGGCTATGACTTGTCCTTTTATAGATTTTTGCCCAATAAACTCAATGTCAAATTCCGTCAACAACATGATCCATTTCGCCGTGCGACTACTATGATAAGTACGACTCATCATGTATCGCAATGGATTCTCCTTAGACACAACATACGTAGTGTTGCTCAGCATGTAGTGGCGTAGCCTTTTGGTAGCAAACACCATTGCCAAGCGAGTTTTTCAACGTATGCATAGTTAAGTTCGTAACTGACCAGGGTGCGGCTAAGATAGTAAGTAGCCTGTTCTTTGTGAAGTTCATTCTTCTGGGCTAGCATTGCACCCAGTGCCACCTCAATAGCTGAGATGTATAAGTAGAACGGCACACCTGGTCTAGGCGGTGCCAATACTGGCGGCGAAGCCAAGTATTGTTTGATTTCGTCAAAGGCCGATCGGCACTCGTCATCCCAATGAAATGTGACCCCCTTGTGCAATAGTTTGTTCATTGGTCGGCATTTGTCAGATAATTGCGCTATGAAGCGTTTAATCGACGCGACCTTTCCTTGCAGACTTCTGAGCTGCTTGATAGTGGTTGGGGGAGCCATTTCAAGGATTGCCTTGACTTTGTTTGGGTCCACTTCGATGCCTCTCTTTGAGACTATAAAACCCAAGAGTTTTCCAGATGTGACGCCGAACACGCACTTCTTGGGATTCGATCGACCTTATGCTCTATGAGGCGATCGAGAATCTTGCTTAAGTCACCGAGATGATCTGAGCGCAAGAGAGACTTGGCTAACAAATCATCCATGTAATCTTCCAAAGTTTTGTGCATGTAATCATGGAAGATATACGTCATAGCACGTTGGTATGTAGCGCCAGCGTTTTTAAGGCCAAAAGGCATGACCTTATAGCAAAATGTCCCCCAAGGCGTTGTGAATGCCGTTTTGAGTTGGTCTTCAGGATTGATACGAATTTGATTGTATCCTGAGAAACCGTCCATTAGGGAGAGCATTTCGTGACCTGCTGTAGCGTCTACCAATGCGTCGATGCTTGGCAAGGGGAAATCATCCTTAGGACTCGCTTTGTTTAGGTCTCGAAAGTCGGTGCATATGCGAATCCTCCCGTCGGGCTTCTTGACGGGAACCATGTTGGACAACCATGGCGGATAATCCACGTAGATGACAAATTGTGCATCCAACAGCTTTTGCAATTCGTCTTTGACCATCAAGGCCACTGTTGGGTGCATCTTTCTTAGTTTTTGCTTTACAGGCTTGATTTTCGGATCAAGCGTTAAGTTGTGCATGACTAGCTGCGGGTCTAGTCCCGGCATATCTTTGTACGACCATGCAAAAACTTCCTTCTTCTCTTTGAGAAGGGCAATATATTCGGCTTGCTCTTCGGGGGAAAGGCTTACCCCCATCTTGAGAATCCATGGATTCATTGGATCCGTGCCGATGTCTACGTCAGTCGTCTCTTCGACTGACATGTGGGATCCGTCCTCCAACTGATGTGGAGTTGGGATTAAATGAATATCATCGGTTGAGTTAAGATCTGCGTTTGGAACCTCGGGTCCCTCTTCAGCTTGAAAGATATCTTGAGTTGTTCTTTGGGTAAAATGAAGCATTTCATCGAAAGGCCGGTACTACGATGGTGACAATGGTGAATTGACGCGATCCCAATCGATGGCATCCATGTCTAGATGCAATGACCGTGATGGATCGGTCGGATTGCGGATGGGTGCGGTCAAATCAATGGAGATCATGTGGATGGAATGAATTTGGTCTCCAGAACCGCGGGTGTGATGACTTGATTCTTTTAGATGTTCCCTATACTCTGGATCTGGCTCTACGGGAACAGGCACGAATGGATCCTCTCTAGGTGCAAATTCATCTCTATGTGTGAAAAGGAAGGCGGGGTCTTCCCTTGGCACTGTTGTCATGATGGGATCTCGAGGTGGACGATGCTCATCTTGAATTTGGAGCCATAGGTCTAACACTTGGTCCCACCTCGCTGGGTCTACGTGCCATTCATGTCCTAACCGTATACCCATTTGTCCCATTAGATCTTCATGAGTTAGAGCGCGGTGATGTCGTCGCGCATGTCTGAGATAGTCCATTTCGGTTTCGTCTTTGAATCGCTTTCATAGATCCAAACTTGTTCATCCTCTTCAACATCTGTTGCTTGCGATGTTGAGGACTCTTCCTGTTCCAATGAATTAATCTGGTCCCATTGCGGTTGTTCCACTCTTAGTGGAGGGACCTGATTCTTTTGAGACTGTGTTATTTCATCTGGAACCTCTAAGGGGAACAGTTTCAAAAAAATGTCTGGAAGCCGTTGTTGTTCTCTTTGAGGATTGCTCTCTGAACTTTCACCTCTCTCTAGCAAAGGAGAGGGATTATTGCTATTTCCAGGGGTGTTTTTAGACCATGGGAGATAATCCCCTAATGTGTATTCTGTGTTTGGATTGGCGTACGGGTCTTGTGCCAATCCCCCCTTGTTGCCTATTTCTAGGCCTTGCATATTTTCAACCAAGATGTCTAATGGCAGGGGATGGTTGAACCCTACCCCCGACTTGTCATATGGCATCCGATATCTTGGTTGGCAAAGGATCCGCATCCCTTGCTCATATCTCGCCTAGCCCATACCCATGCCAATTGCATTGTTCGAGATATTTTAGGGCAAATTCTGGGTTCGACAGATAATTGATGTTTTCGACAAAAGGCTCTTCATCTGTTTCCTTTTGTTCGCATGGTTCAGAACCATGATCAAGGCCCCCATACACAAAATTCGTCTGGTTGGGAGGGTAGCCTAGTGGAACAATTGTCCCTATGGGAAGGCGAGGTCTTCCCATGTCCTGCACTGACTCCAATGTGGGGGTTGCCACAACGTTTTGCACTAAGTACTCCCCCAGGCCCGTACTGGCCATCTCAACAGTGATTGTTGATGATTGGGTAGGAGGAAACGGTAGTCCTTCCTGAGTCCATTCTATGTTTGGTTGTTCAGGAGTCTTGGTTTGTGTTGTGTTGGGTGTTTCCTCTGTTGATATCGTTGAAATCGTGGGCAACCCCTCTTCTAGAGGCTTAACCTCTTCCATGATTTGCTTTCCCTTGTCCTTCTGTTGGGCCACGATAGGTGGCGTTGATGATGAAGGAGTAGGTGATGAAGTCTCACCTGGTTGGGATTTTGCCTTGTTGGCCACCAGTGGTGCCTGCGGTATCGGACCCTGTTTAGATGGATTTAATTGAAAATCCAAATGCGTTGATGGGAGGGTCGATTGAGGTATGAATTGTACCGCATTGCAATACTTGAAGGGCTCTAAGTCCATTGGGACTACATGTATTTGCCCTTCATAGGCATACTTCAAGCACTGGTGTGCGATCGAGGGGACACACTTCATGTCCCTGATCCAAGGCCGCCCTAGCAGTATATTATAAGCCATTTCGCCTTCCAGCACATGGCACAGTGTGGGTATTGACTTTTGTCCTACCTGGATAGGCAGAACAACTGTGTCGACTGTCGAGCAAATTGCATCGTTAAAAGCTCGCAGTGTGTACGTGGAAGCGGTGATGTGAGAGGCTGGCAGTTTTAAATGTTTCAACGCTGCAGTGGTTATAATGTTACTGTGGACGAGCCGGTATCTATCGGCACTCTCTTGTACGGGATCCCGTTGACCCGCGCGATAACGTGCGGGGGTGGATCCGGCATGTCATTTGATATCGTTTTGACCTCGTCTTCTTTGAATGTGATGACTAGGCTCCGTACATTGTTTCACATGTCCCACGAAGGCGTTGAAAGAATTTGCTTCGTGGGGTTGTACTTCAATGGCTTTTAAAATGTCCATAAGAGCTTCTCTATGGGGAGCTGATTGTTGAATAAGCTCGTAGATGGACAGCCTAGCCGACGTGGTCCGCAAACTCTGCGTGAGTTTGGTTCGTATCGTGACCTCAGGTCTAGGCGGAGGTAGCTGCGTTGGGCGTTGTTGAGGCTGCGATGTCGACGGAACTTCCCTCGCGGCTACCTCGGGGGCAACTGTTGGGTATCTTCTGTTCCTTGTTACAATGCTAATCATTCCCACAAATCCTTGCGCGGGAAGATCTTGTCGCACCTCGTTAATCCGGAGCGGTTTTGTATGTGCCTCGTGGGCAGGCAAGGGGTCCTTGAATACCCCCATTTGTTGGTTGTTTGGTGCGATGGGGTTGTCCACGACCAATGTTCTATTATCGATCAAATCCTGGACTAGTTCTTTGAATTTCCAGCACCCATTTAGGTCATGTCCTCTGCGCCTATGGAATCTGCAATACAATTCCTCCCTATACCCCCTAGGCTTGGGAATGTTAGGGTCAAAAATTTGGATTTCTGGCAGAGTAACTAAATTTGCCGCTGACAAGCGGTCAAATAAGGAGTCCCTAGACTCCGCATACGGGGTGAATTGTCGCCTAGGGCGACGCTGCTGATACTGCTCCTATCTTCTGTTATCTCTTTCGTAAGCAGGAGGCACTGCCTGGTAGTTAGCCTTTTGAGGCTGCGTTTCTTGCACAGGCGCGGGGACATTTATCGCAACTTGGTTGATTGCAGCGTGTTGTGGTTGCGTTGTCCCAGTTTTAGTGGTTTTATTCCACTCTTTCTTCTTAGGCTTGGCAATTGCGCCTTCGCCTATCTTAATCTCTTCTATGACTCCGGCTTGCGCCAAAGCTTCTTCTAAGCTGTCGTATTGTCGCGAGTAACAATAGACCGGAGATTGATTTTAAGCAACTTTTTGCGAACATTTGCGTGAGGTCCGACATGGGAGGACGGTAGGGTAACTTAGAAAGCAAAGCTCTCCATCGGTTCCCGTACGCTGCCATTGTTTCCTCCTCAAATTGTTTAAGGCTAGCAAGATCACTAAGTGATGCCTTCTTCCTTGTGTTGAAGGCGAAACGTTCAAGAAACGCATCTACTAGCTGATCTAAGTTGCTTATGCTGTGTTTGGGCAGTTGTGTGAACCAATCCGAGGCGGGGCCTGCGAATGTGGTTATGAATGTTCTAAGCAATAATGCGTCATTATCTTGGATGCCGAAGCATTGGCTTAGAAATCGTGTAACGTGTTCCTGTGCGTCCTCTTCACCTTTAAAAACTGCCAATTGAGGCAACTTGAAGTGTTCGGGGTAAAGAGGTGTAGGCACTGAGGGATGCACCGGATTATTGCGGAGTAGACGTAATGTGGGTTTTTGATGCCCAGCAACTTTTGTCTCCACAGACTCCAAACGCTCCAATAGCGCTTGGTATGCATCGGAAGATTTTATTTCTTCCTCTCTTGTTCGCTCTTGTTGCAAGTTACGGTAAACTGGAGGCCTATGGAGGGGTGGCCGAATGGCATCCTTCCTGCCTTGATGGGGAGTTTCAACATATTCCTCTTATGGTTCATACTCCTCGTAAAATTCTTGAGGAGTCTCCGGGCGAAACCTATGACCCTGATCAAGCTCTTGCTGAAGGTACCCATCATTGTTTCGGGGAGTTGCCTCCCTCTCGAATCTATGAGGTCTTGGGGGGAGAGCTTGACGAGGTCGTGGAGACCTGTCTTGCGCCAACGGATTATGCCTCTCATACTGTTCAGCTCTTTGGATGCGAGGGGTTGGCCCCCTCTCAGGTATTTCATAGCGTAACTCATCCGCTTCGCGTTGCATGCGTTCTTTATCCAAGCGGTATTGATACTCTATCTCTTGCTGACTTTGTTTAAGCCGCATGATTTGGGCTTGACGGGTGGTATATCTGGCGACAGCCGGGTCAATTTGATCTACCCTATTTTGTTCAGAAGGTTCAAATGTTCCTCCTATGGGTTTACCTCGGTTTTGATGCTCTAAAATCTCAAGGGGTCGCTTCCCTCTGTCGAGGTAGGCGGTATGTGCTCGAGGTTCTGGCCTCAAGGGGTGATCATGATATCCTGCTGGTGCGGAAATGCAAGGTTCCCGCGTTGTTTGTTGCCCTCGAGGAATGCGATGGCTTTCCTCATACTCCCTTTCACGGGTGTAAATGGGTTGGGCGGAGTTAGGTCGCCCTATGTAAGGAGCCCTGCGCTCCGGATTTGGTCTCTCTATTCTGATGATAGGTAAAGAAGGGACGCCATATCCACGTTGCCCCTCCAAATGGACGGTGTGCCTGTTTAGCGCTTCATCGCGCGGTGGCCACTCATGCCTAACTTCAAGAGGTGATTCTCTATTTATGTCAAGGTCTACATGTAAGGCATCTTCCCGAAAGGGGCTGCTTTGAATAGGCATACCCCACCGAGGATTCTGAATTGGATTCTTTTGTAGGTTAGACCTATAAGGCGGTATGACCAAATCCTCAGGACTGAAGTGAAGGCGACTTGTGCCTACTTTTTGTGTACCTTCCGGAGCTTCTGCCCTTGATTGGGCTTGACTGCGGGTGTACACCATTGCGGTGCTTCTATGCTATCTAAATAAGTTTTTATCTCGTTTATGATGATTTTTTTTTTTGTCTACACTAAGCAGAATTAAGCACACACATTCACAAAATCGTGATTATCTCTTTTAAGGATTAAATGGTGTGTCCTAAACTGGTTTAGTGCATTTTGATGTTTTGTTTTGTTTTTGTAGGTTTTGAAGATCGTTTAAATGCATTATGACGGCTCATATAACTCCCAAAATGGTAGCCCCTTCAATATACCAACCAGGCCGATATACCAACCTCTCTATATACCCGCCCTTACGAGAGGGAGACTATAGGTACGTGAGAGCAGAAGGTACGTGGTACATAGGCGGTACGGAAGGGGGATTGTCTGTTAATGGCACCTACCATAGAAGACTTATCCTCGCGCGCATGGGAATCACCCCAGCGACACTCGGTCTGTCTTCGTCAGGATTTATGCCTAACAACTAGTTGACAATCGGGAAATGGATGCAAATCAAGCCAAGGTGGTGATGAAATCCACCAATGGTCTTGATCAAGGGCTGGGGTCTTACGACCAGCTCCTTGGTTTAAAATTGTTTCGTGATGTGTGTGGGATTCGTTTTATTCAACAAAAATGAAACAAGCATACATGACTTTTCTTATGCAATGCAGGACAAGATGAAAACAATCAAAGGAACAGAAACAAAAACAAAAAATATAACAGAGATCATGAAAATCCCTACCTCTTCTCTGCCTGCTCCTGTTGTCTCTGAATTTCTGCTCTAAAAATCTACGAGCAGGAATTCGTCCCTCTGGGAGACGAATTGCAGAACAGAATTCGTCCCTCCCAGAGATGAATTTGAATTCGTCTCAGGGTCAGACAAATTGCAGAATAGAATTCGTCCCTGTCAGAGACGAATAGCAGTTGCAACAAAAAAAATGTACCTGTCAAGCACAAACACAAAACTTTGATCAGTTTCTATGATTTTAAAAACCAGGGAACAGGGTCCCACCGTGATCGCCACTGAAAGCACGAGATTACGGGCAAAGGAAACACTAATTATGCAATGTAAGACGAAATGTAACGCTTTAACCTTATGCACCAAAACGAAGGAAAGAGACAATTTGGAAAGGAGAGAAAAGATGTAAAGAAATCACAGCCCTCTTTATTCAAATATCTTATCCTCGGTTACATAGACGTCTCCTCCCTTTTTAGGGGCTAGGAGCGTTAAATTTGTCTTTGTTACAATGTGTGATTTAGTCTTCCTCCTTCCGCGTGCCCACGATTGCAATGGGCGGGCCAAGATGATGTCGCCGTTGATGTCGATGAGTTCTTAACCTCCGTTGCTTCTCCTGCGAACAAAGAAACAACCAAGATGTCAGTAGCATCTGCCGCAAATGAAAAGTGTTTGTTCTCTAAAACTAACGAAATATGCATGTAAACATTTGCCTGAAACAGTAATTACAGTGAGTCCAAATGGCTTCAAAACTTGACAGAAGATAGGAAAAGTTACCAGAAGGCCACTGCCACTGAGACAGCTGGCCAATCTACCTTTAACTGGAATTCGTCCCTGGGCAGGACGAATTCTGACTGTAATTCGTCCCTGGGTGGGACGAATTCTTCTGTGTTGAAGAAACCGACCTGCTGCTGCTCCAATGTCGGATCTCGAGACCTGCAAAATGCCTGCAAATAGGGGGTTATGTAATTGGGGCCATTTTGGGATGACCCAGATGGTCGGATTCTCCCAATTTGGCCTCCACCCTCGAGAATTTGACCTCGACACCTGCAAGTCAGCGAAACAACAAAGCAACACAAAACATACTAGAATCTGACCAAAAGTTACAAAATTGCAGCTATGGGTTAATCAAACCTAATAACACAAAATGCAATCTGAAAAATAATCTAAAATGCTCTAAAACTTAAAATAGGACTTGGGAGGTGCGGGGGTGCCCAAGTGGGCCTCCCACCGTTGGCACTTGATTTTGGAGCCAATCCACCAGGGATGGGCCCAAAACCTCTTAGGATTGGGGGGTCGGCGAATTGGTTGGTTCAGGTGTCCATGTGTTGGATTTGGGTCAGGTTCGAGCTTCCAAAGGCCACCCAACAACCTCCCTTGCAAAAGAGATTGGTGGATGTGGGAAGGTGAACCAAAAGGGATGCAAGTGGGTCTTCAACTCGGCAGCACTTCGTTGCTTGAAAACTCCTTCAACCTTGTCTATTTTGGGTGAGAAAAGTCCCACCTTTTATAGACCCATGGGGTCTCTTTTGGGAGGGAAGCACAAATGCCATGTGTTGGCCATAGGCGCCATGTGGCAGTCTTGTCTTCCCATGAGGGAGGGGAGTCCTCCATTGACTTGAGCTTTGATAAATGCCTTTTGTGACAGTCTTCTAACGGCCCCTCTGTCCACCTACACACGCGTGCAAGGCAGGAGTCATTAATCGACCGTTACGGGCTGCCACTTGGCACCATTTGTCTTTTTGCCCGTTAAGCTTAGAATTCGTCCCACCCGGGGACGGATTCGAATTCGTCCTGGGGTGGGACGGATTCTATTTTGAATTCGTCCCTGGGTGAGACGAATACTTGGGCAAAGTGTCCAAGTGTGCCAAATTGCTTCTTGACCTTACAAAATTGCTATGAAAGTGGTTAAGACCACTGTTTAACCTCTGAGGGTTGCCCTGGGGGCTGTGTTTGTCAAAGCGATCAGTGTTTGCAGTCACATAATCGGATTGGTGCTGTTTTGGTGTCTACATTTTGTTTCTTCTATAGAAGAAATATTTTCATTAAATATTTTTGTAAGAGATCTAAAGACCTTATCACAAACATCTGATTCTTTAACATTAATTCCAAGTTCTTGCAAGACATTAACAACCTCATCTACCAAAAGTAGATAAGTAGTAATGTTTTCCTCATCCTTCATTCTTATTTCTTCAAATTTCCCTTTGATATTTTGTATCTTTACCTTTTTGACACTTTTATATCCTTCATATATGCTTTGCAACTTATCCCAAATTCCTTTTGCATCTTTACAATGCATAGATTTTATTGATTTTTTTCTATGCAAACCTATCAAAGTTGCATTCATTGCTTTTTAATTGTATTGTTGTAGAAGCTTACCTTCCTTATATGTAGGTGGATCAACTGGTGGTATGTATCCATTTTCAACTGCTTCCCAAATTTCATTTCCAAGTGCCATCAGGTGAATCTTCATTCTCATAATCCAAAATATAAAATCACTTCTATCAAATATTGGGGTTGAATTATATGAGGATACATTCTTATAATCCATTGTGTTCTTGAAAACCTTTCCTTCGAGTTGTTAAACTCTTTTGAAGGAACCTGCTCTAATACCAATTGAAGAACACAAGCTTATACTGAGAGGGGGGTGAACAATATAAGATCACTTTTTACTTTTCTTTCCCAAATAGTATTATCCAATATAATAAATGGTAATATCAATAGCAGTAACCAAAGCAATGCATAAATAATCACACACAATAGAGACACAAATTTAACGTTGTTCACCCAATGTGGGCTACTCCACAAAGAAAATATTTCACTAATATTTTCTCATAAATATCTTGGGAATCCTTTCCTTATTACAATGTTTATTTATCTCTATTCAAAGGAGATACCAATCCCCTAATGAATTTTGTATATATCTATCGACAAGAGAACTCCTTTCTCCTTAGCTTTGACTGTTGATCTTCTAAAAGAAATGCTACCCTCACTGCTCTAGCTGAAGGATATCTATCCACTAAAGATATCTATCCTCACTACCCTAGCTAATGTATATCTATCCACTAGAGACTATCATCCTCTATACTATATCACCTTCAAAGCTCTATCTCAAATTTACACTAAAAATAGTCCTTCGATCTAGCACAAATCTATTCAATATCTATCTCTGGTCTGGCACAAACCTATCCTCAAATATGCACCAAAATATATCCTCAAATATGTACTAAACATAGTCCTTCGGTCTAGCACAAATATATCCTCAATATCTATCCTTTGATCTATACTAAACATACTCCTTCGGTCTAGCACAAATATATCCTCAATATCTTTAATATGACCTGCACTAACACAGTCCTTCGTTCTAGCACAAATTTATGATTAATATTAGTCCTCAAGCCTTAACACAAAGATTGATCCATTCACAAATCAGCACTACTAGATTTATCCCAAACCTTAACTCAAGGTTTGAAAAAATCAATCAATCAATTTTGCTCACAAGTCTTCTCAAATACTTGTCTCAAATCTACCTTGTAAGCTTCCACAAAATCTCACACTAATCTATCCACAAGTCCTCTCTATAACTTGATGTTGAATTTTCTTCTTGTTTCTTTTGAGCATGTTCAAAATGAAGACCTGTTTTGTTTGTTGACCTTTTTTGTACCTTGATAATATTATCTACAATCTTTGAGCTCTTCCTAAACTTGTGTAGTTTGTATTTGGAATTTTATAATTCTTCCCTTAGTAGAGCTACTTCTTGTTCTAATATTTCACATTCTAAGAGCTTTGGTTCTAGCTTATCTTTGAACTTCTTTGTCTTAGCCATTGACTTGTTTAGATCATATATAAGGTTTCTTATTTCTTCATCATATTCTTGAAACTGGATCTTAGGTTGGGAGTTTTGCTTTCTTACCTTATTTAAAGTTTTAAGATCATAAATAAGCTCTCCCTCAAGATAAACTCCTCCATTTTTTGATTCTTCTTCTATTTGTTTACCTTTATTAGCATCTTCATTTTATTTTGACTTGTATTCTATAGGATCACCTCCTTCTTCTTCTAGTGCCATTAGAATATTTTATTCTGGTTCTTCAAGTGTATCTTCATATTCATAATAGCTGAACCAAAATCTGCACCAAAATCTATCCTCAAATCTATACTAAAAATAGTCCTTTAGTCTAGCATAAATATATCCTTAATATCTATCCTTTAAACTATACTAAACATAGTCCTTCGGTCTAGAAAAAATATGTCCTCAATATCTATCATCTAACCTACACTAACACATTCCTTCGATCTAGCACAAATTTATCCTCAATATATGTCCTCAAGTCTTAACAAAAATATTGATCCAATCACAAATCAACACTACTAGATTTGTCCCAAACCTTAACTCAAGGTTTTAACAAATCAATAAATTAATTCTGCTCATAAGTATTCTCAAAGACTTGTATCAAATCTACCTTGTAATCTTCCACAAAAGCTCACACTAATCTATCTACATGTCCTCTAGAACTTTTCCAAATCTTCTCAAAAATTCCTCCTTATAACTTGTCCAATTTTGCTCAACAAATCCTCAATAGAACTTGTCCAACTATGCTCTCAATCTCTTTCCTCAAATTTGTACTTTAAGCTTCCACAAAAGCTCATACAATTTTATCCACAATTCTTCTCAATATTTGTCTCAAATATTCTCAACAAGTCCACACCAGAACTTGTCCAATATCATAGAAACATAAAGAGAATTATTAGAGACTCAATATGCTTCACACTCATCACAATGCTCAATCACTTTCAATCACTCTTTTAGAAACAAATAGATAATTTCATAGACTCTATATGCTTCACATTCACCTAAATGGTCAATCACTTTCAATCACTCTTTTTACCATAGAAATATACAGATAATTGTTAGAGACTCAATATGCTTCACACTCATAAACTCTCAATCACTTTATCAACTCAATTTAGAATATAGAATAATTTATTTCATATAACTTGAACTATCACTTCAACACATCCACTTGACTAGGCTCAACCAACTCTACTCAACCAATCACTCAATAAAATAATCCTTACTCACAAACCCTAGTCTAAGCATATGAACACTCACTCAAATATTTCCAACAATGTTTATTAATCAGTATCACATAATAATTATAATCATGATCTTTGCAAACCCTAATCCAAGTTCTTCACTCAACCAATAACTTCAACAACAATGATTATCAAACAAATGTCACATAACAATGATACTCATAATCTTTTCAAACCCTAGTTCAAGTTCACTCAACTTAATCACTTCAACAACAATGCTTATCAAACAAGGTTATTTTCCTTAACCTGTATTCTAGAAAACCTTGAAGCATTAATTTAAAACACACTCAACAAGGAAAACTTAACAAAGTCCTTTTCACTCCAATATTGTTTTCAAAAAATATCAATCAATCCCTTCAACAACAATGCTTATAAAACAAAGTTCAAAACATTCACTTCCACTAAACAACTCAACACAGAAAACTTAACCAAGTCCTTTTCACTCCAAATATTGTTTTTCATAAAACCACCCAATCAACTCAACCAAATAAGAATGTCCCTGTAGACACCAAATTACAGCCACTAATCCTCCATCCTAACCATTCCACCACCCACTTGTCTTCCATTCTACTCTCCCGCCAATTATTTCGCCCAATTCCACCTTCCTACCATTTCTTAGCCTAATTGGGATTATTTTAATAAAATTTTATAATATTTTATATTTTATATAATATTTTATTATATTTTAATATATTTATTGTAAAATATATATAAATAAACTCAATTAACCTAAGTCATCCCATTAGATTTAATCTCCACCCTCCATCTTCATTAATCCATGCCACATTCAAAAAGCAATCTCAACCTTAGGATTCAATTTAATTTCAACCGCACGATTAAAAAGTGTCAAGTTGAAACCCTAAGAGAACCCTAAGTTGAATTATAAGTAAGAGCATTTGTATATGCTCAAACCCTAGAACCCTAGAATTTGGAGGATTAGACATTTGTACCTTGGAGGAATTATTGGTGATGCCCTAACATAGAATCCTAAAAATCTGAAGCCCTAGCTCACGAATAAGACTTTTGCTATTCCAGCCATCACCCATTCATCCTCCATCATCGTCACAATCCTCATACATCTGTCACATTCATTGCCATCACCTATATCTACTTCTATAGACTCTGCCCTAACCCACAAGCGCCATCTAGAGCTTGTGAGGCTCATTGTAGAGCCTATGAAGTGCTCACTAGAGTCTGTTGTATACCACAGGTGCTCTCCAGAGCTTGATGTACCCTACAGGTGCAAACCAGAGCCTAAAAATCTCATGTCAAAGCCTGCAAAGTACACGTCCGAGCCTGCTACAACTAAAAAATTGTGAATCTGAGACTACTACACCATGCCATCAGCAATAACTAAACCAAAGCAAGGTATATCTCATTTAAATATATTTTATTTAATAATTTGTTGATCTTGCATGCTCTTTTGCTTCACTATTAAACTAGGGTTTTATTGTTGTCTGAGGGCCTCACACTGTGGATCCCTCACAAGTATTACTAACTCCCTTTGTTATGTTTTGTGTATCTAGATCTACAAATTTTACACATTGTTTGACGATTGTTGAAGCTGGAGTGGTCCAACCTTGGATATCTGAAGCCCACTCAACCTAATGGAATCAAGTACACACCCAAATATAAAGACACTTCTGTTGTTATTAGCTAGGATTTCAAAGAACCCTAGCACCATTGTAATCTATTGTATCAAATATTTGCATGGAACATTGATTGTAATAAAGGAGTTTATTGGCTCCCCCCTATTTTATTGAATATATTCTTTTGTGCATTCGTTGTTCCTCACTGCATTATTTTATTTTTTGCTATTTTATTTTAGGTGTCGTGTTCTTGCATTCACAAATAGCAATCATGGTGGGACCACACAAGGGTTTCACTATTTGATGGATCTACCTTGATCATTTACTATTATTGTTGTTTGTTGCAGTTTTTTTAGAAAATGTAAAAGTTGTCATGTTCGTCGCTAGGGTTTTTGAAGCATTCTATAACAGTTCCAAAGATCATGTAGGTGCACTTTCATGTTACACAAGCATCCTTCCATGTTACGTAGGCATTCTTCCACATTACACAGGCACTCTCCTACACCTGGGTAGGTGTCTGACTGTGTCTGACATTAATTTAAGGTAGATCTAAGGCTTCCAAGTGAGTTTCATATCCCTAGTTGATAATTTAACAATTTACGTATCCTTTTGTTGTTTTTTTTTCATTGTTTCTGGGTTTAAATTTAAGTAATATGAGAAAGAATATGCAGCAAGTCATATCTAGGGTTTGTGTGTGTTTCAATATTTCAAATTCATTTCTTGTCCTGAAAGTTGTAGATCTAGGTGATTGTTTTCATTTTTGAGTGCATGTGAAGCAGAAAAACATCCTAGATTTTGCATTTTAGGGTTAAATATCGCTTGAATTTCACGTATCTAAATAGGAACAACATTTGGACACTTAAAGTAATGTTGCCCTAGGTTGGCCACTTTGGTAGAGAGGTGGACGAACCCTTCGATGCTCTTTTGATATCTTCAGGTATCATTTGTAGGCAAGGATTTTAAGGGTGTACTCTATGCTCTTTAGATGAAATTTATGTCTTTGTGTTGGATTCTGATTTAGATTAGTGAAATTAGTTGTATTTAACATTATATACACACCATAAAGAACAAGAAACATAAAAGTAACATCACACACTGCACGCTCCACTTTTTAATAGTAGTAGTTGGATTTCATCATCAACTTTTACTTGAGGATTGGTGATAGTGGCATTCATCTCCATCCATCAAATATCTACCCCTAGACACCATAGGACTACCCTCAAGAAAACTTGTTGGAGGTCATTACCAACAATAATCTCATTGCATTGGCCAACCATAGCTTTTACCTTTGTTTTTCATTAAATAAGATTGAGTTCCATCAAAACACACAAACTCACAATTTTAAAAGGAACTTCATATTAAGGGAAGAAAATAATTAATGAACCTAAGGTAAGCCACACAAGGTGAAACTTAGGATTGGTTGTTTTCTTTGCTTTAAATTTTGAAAAAAAATTGTTAATTTGTGTGGTTTAGATAAGCTTTGAATCTTTGGTTTTACTACTTTATGGTGCTAACATGACAACAAAAGAAAATGATAAACCAAAGTAGTTTAATGGAAAATAATTCTCATGAGCCCGCTACTTCGGTAGCCCCAACAATATAGTTTAGACCACTTTGTCTGGATAATACCATCCACCCCACTATCAATAGGAGTCCCATTCACTTGATGTGGAGATAAACACCACCTACATAGACATGGATAGAGATAAAGCCATTTACAAGACCTCTAACTATGTCTTAGAGCCCCTTAACCAAGATGGTTTTGAAGAAACTAAATTGGCTACCACCTACATTGCCCAAGGATATCCTAATTCAAGATATGAATATGGTATGTCTTCCTCCACAAGCCAACCATCCCAAAGCCCAATTGTTCAAAATACTTATTTCACACCAACCTATACCAAACCCTTGTATAAGAAGCATGTCAATGTTGCCTTGCAAGTCCCTAATATTTAAGTTGCAACATCAAATGCAAATTGAACCATACCCATGTCCTCTCATCCATAATCATCCACACCTCCATAATCTCACTTAGCCAATATAACGATGTCATTCATTCCTCCATCATCTCACTTAGCCAACATGACCATGTCTAATCATTCATCATCATCAACCCAACCATCATCTCATCCAACCTCAACCCCATCATTCGACACATGGTCAAATAAAGAACTTACAAATACATTAGGGCTCATCAATAGATTACTTTCACAACGAACAAAAGGAAAGCAACCAGTTAACACAAACCCTATGACCCAAGGAGTTCCAAATCAACCTCCACTCATCAATCAAAATTTGGCATGGGTCCCTCAATATTTCATAGTGACCATCCCTAATCCACCACCACTCCACACATCCACCATACCAATCAACATTGCCACCAATCAACAATCCAATCGATTCCTCCATCATCATCATCAATCATCCCCATCCTTCAACCATCCATATTCTTCGCATACCCAACCCAATTCATTCCACAACACCATGTTGGTAACACCCCAAAATCCATCATCCATCCCATCAACAAACCACCACCTAATCCAGGGTCCTCATATTCTAGCAGAAGACATTAGACTTCAGGCAATGCAAAATAAAATAGATCATTTGATGCAAAATTCATCAGGAACAGTGAGCAAAAAACTCACATTAAGCCAACTGATTCATCAACCAATCCATCCATTGGTACCATCATTGCCATGTCTAGTAGATTTTACGATACCAAAATTTGACAAGTTCAGTAGAACTGAGGATCCCAAGGAACATGTGAGCTCAATTATCCATGTATGTTTTCGTATTAGCGATGATAATGCTCTCATGCTCCGAACGTTTCCTCAAACACTAGGGGGAGATGCCATGGAATGGTACAATCAATTGCCCACACATAGTATATACACTTTTGATTAATTGATAGATCTATTCTTGGAACGCTTCACCCTAAATATTAAAAAGAATGTATCCTTATCAGATATCTACTATTTGAAACAATGGGATGAGGAACCTATCTATGAATTTGGAAACCATTGGAGGGCAGACATAACGAAGTTGCCATTCTCCCTACAAATGGAATAAATTATAGAACTTTTCACCAAGAGTTGCTTAAAACCCATCTCTTGGATACTACAACTAAAAACTTATAGAACATTTGAAGAAGCTTTAGTGGAGGCTAGTGTCATTGAGGAGATAAAAATCCAAGAGGATGTCATTAAACCTAAAAAGAAAGAATGGCAAAATAGGGGCCAGTACCAAAACAAACACTCTAGCCAAAACAAATCCACACAAGCCTCAATGGCTAACATAGCAAACCAAGTCAATCAAGTGGTGATGAGCCAACCCGTAGTGGCTCAAAAACCGATGCAAAAACAAATCTCCTATCATGCGGTCCCATCAGTAACCCGAACACCAACTGTACAAAATATAGTGCCAACTGTGGAACAACCTATCCGTTGTAAACTCAATCACTCACAAAGACAATACATTCTGTTAAACGAGTCATATTCATCCCTTTTTCAAAGGTTGTATGAAACCAATAAATTACCCTTGACAGAAATTAGACCCGATGAACCCACCAAACGGCCTAAGGGTTATAGAGAGTACTTTTTTTGCTCATACCATCGACAAAATGGGCATGATATCAATTCCTACCACATGTTCAAAACCATAGTGCAAGACCTTAAAGACTTAGGGTCCATTAATGTGGATAACCTCTTAGCTCCACAAAATCAAAATTTTGGCATCTATCATATGCCTCTACCTAACCATGGGGAGGTCTAGTATAATGTAGGGGTAGCAATCAACAAGCACCCCCTAACCAAGTAAATCATGTCCAAAAATATCAAAATTTTGTAGGAATAGTCCATGTGGTCACTAGAGGGCAAAGGCAAAATCAACAAAATGTTCAACAACATTCAAACCTACCTCCCATCCAAACATCTCCAAATCCATAATCGCCAACCAATATATCCAATTCATCCAATCCACCTATCCTTCATCCAATAAGGCTAGTGGTAACCTTAAACAGTCGGTTAACCACTAGTTTGAAAATGGCATCGGCCAAAATTTCTGTATATGAGCTTCTCCAACAACTCCCTAGGCATAGAGAAGCTTTAATGGAAATACTCAAGTCAATTTAGTTATAATCCCAAGAATTTAATGCCTTCATCAATTTTTTAGGGAGTGTTAGAATGTGCATGGAACCATCAATTACCTTCTATGACTTTGAGATAAAACCAACGAGTTCAGAATCGGTGGACCCTCCATTTCACATAATGGCCTTAATATACATAAAGCCATTCAAAAGAGTAGTAATCGATACCATCTCGTTATTCAATATCATTACAACCATTGCCCTTATCCATCTCAACTTACCTCCATCCCACATTTCCAAATCATCATTCACCCTCAAAGTATTTAACGATGCTTTGTGTACCATAGTTGGCATTGTTGTTTTACCTATAGAATTAGGGGCAAAAATATTGCACACAATGTTTCACATCTTGGAAGGAGCCATCGAGTATAATATACTCCTTGGTAGACCTTGGATGAGGGAAACGAAATATGTCCTATCAATTCTCCACCAATGCTTGAAATATGTTCATGATGGACAAATCCATTGCATCCCCGTGAATATTGAACCTTTAAGTATTGTAATTTTGTTTCAAATCCTTATGAATCCATGTTACCTTCCACTCATTTATTCCTGGAACCATCATCAAATCCATCCACGTCATCTCTCAATCCACCTCCTTCTTCTAATCCATATTCATCTTCTTCTAAGGCTCCCATCATAGAGGAGCTACCCATAACATCAGCTTCTCAAACATCTATTTCTTCTTGTACATGTATTTGTGGTTAATCTTCCATTAAAACTTCGTACATCACAAAAACTCCTACTACAACCACTTCTTCTACTCCATCTCATCACTCCACACCACCATCCAATCCAACTCCATCAGCCGATGTGTCACAAGTCAAACTTTTTGATTGTGATATATTTAACTCCCCACCATCCACAACCAATCCATAGCCATCAGAACCTTCACCATCCACCTCATCAACCCAAGTTGAAATTCACATCACCAATCCTGGTATAGGTGAGTATGTGATCCAAGACGTCACCATCACTCCCTTAGCCATTCTAAAAACCAAGGATTTTGGATGCCCTAAAGACCATTATTTATCTATAGGTGTTGTCTATGACATGAGTGCTACTCCAAATAGCATTAAATTTATTTATGGAGGTTTGGATTGCTCAATTAGGGTAAACCTACCCAAAAATCCAAAAGATCCTAGGCGTGCCAATATACCTAATGTAGAAGGGTTTCCAGCTAGATACTTTAATATGTTCCATTGGCAAGGTCAAGGCCTAGGTTCCCATGAACAAGGAATGCATGATATCCTAGATGTCCCATATAAAGATGCCCATGATCATTCTGGATTAGGCCATACCCCATTGTCCTCCACCGCTTCTCTTGAGCAAGCCTTCAAAAGGCTTAGCCTCAATGATGAAGAGCCCACCATACATCCAATGCCATCGACATCCTCTCTTGAACAAGCCTTTCAAGAACTTCACATTGATAAAGTAGACGAGGATGATCCCATCAATTTCCCTATCCCATATTTAATTTTTATGATGAAAGTTATGAAGAGTTTGAGGTTATGTCAAATGTTTCTGATGATTCTGAAGAGGAGTCACATCCCATTGTCCCCATAACCCAATAGGAAGAGTTTTACCTCTGAATATTCCCCATACATCATCCCATTTTCTATTTGCTTCTTCCACAAGAGTAATACGATCCACCTAGCAATTCACCTTGAGCCCCGCATAAGCCAAGAATTGTAACATATGTACATACTCCAAAAAAAACAAAAAAATAAAAATAAATAAATAAATAAACAACAAAAATAAAATGTTGCTCTGATGTTTCACGTTCACTATTACAGGGATACCACGCCTTGAAATTGGCTTCAATTCAATTTTTCCATATGCCCACTCAACCAAACCATCCTACCTTCCACTAGGTCAATATGAACCCTATTGAATTATTCACCCAACTCCGTAATCCATACGATTTGGCAAATCCAATTCCCATTGACATTAGCCTTATTTATTTGGACCATATTTCCTCCTCACCCTCCTTCTCAGAGTTCACCCTATCCGAGGAATTTCTAAGAGCTTCAGCTTGCTAAATTCCTCCTTCACCCCCATCTTCACACTCACCATATTCAGCCAGAAGACTTGACGTCTTTCAGGAAGAGTTAAAAAATGATAAGCAAGAGAGGCTAGATGACATCTTAGATGATTTCAATATGATCCCAACACCACATCAACTTGATGAAGGTTCACATATGTCGATTGAAGATACCATCAACATGAATCTTAGTTTAGATCCTAATAATCCCCAAATTGTCAATCTTAGAAAAATTTTAAAACCTCGATGAACAAGAGCAATTCATTTCTCTCCTCAAGAAAAAGAACATAATACTTCACAAAGTGGGTTGAGGTAATTTATCTAACTAGTATGATAGGACCTCAAATTGTGGAATTCATACTCCATCATATCGTTTGTCACTTTGGTATCCCCTCTAAAATCATTTCGGATAATGGTAAGTCTTTCAAGAACAAGGATGTTCGAGCACTTTGCGAGAAATATAATATCCAACACAATTTCTCAACTCCTTATTACCCACAAGCAAATGGACAAGCTGAAGCTACCAATAAGACATTAATTGCCATTTTTAAGAAAATTTTCAAAGAAAATCATAAATATTGGTATACACAAATCCTTTTGATACTTTGGGTTTATCGAACAAGCATCCGAATGCCAATGGGAGCAACACCATTTTCTATGGTCTATGGAGCAGAAGCTATTATGCCTCTAGAGCTCAATATTCCCTCATGAATTTCCTTGCAAGAATTCCTAGATGATAATACAGCTAGACAAGCATGACTTGACCAACTCACACTCCTATATGAAAGGCGTGTCAACACATTAGAACATTTACGAGTTTATCAAGACCGCCTCAAGCATGCTTACAATGCTAAAGCCCATATTAGGTAATTTCAAGGAGGGGATCTCGTCCTAAAAGAGAACCAACAAAACACCAATGCGTTGCCACACCTTCATGACAAATTTGTGGCAAATTGGTTAGGTCCATATGTAATCACTCAAAAAGTGGGTAATGGTACTTATAGGATTACCGATTTAGAGGAAATAGAGGATCTTGAACCACTTAATGTTCTTCATTTAAAGGCATTTCATTGTTAAAAGTGACACACTATATGTATATATACATGGCTTAAAAAAAAAATTCAATGCTTTTACATAGGTATTTTTCACATTGCATACGTTTCATTTGCATCTAGGCATTTAACTTGCATCGTAATTCTAATCCATACATACATATTCCACCTTCTATTTGCATATTAACCTTCATTGCACTAGGCATATACATTTACATTCATCCCATCCCATGTTCAATGATCTGGCATAGTAATGATGATATGTCCATAAACAAAAAGTCAAGTTATATAAATTGGGGGTACCTAATTTGATACAATCATGCACCTTTCACAAACCTCATAAGCCAACAATACCACATGTCAAAAATCACAAAGCCTATATTTTCAATCACTCATCCATTACTAGTGTAGCAAGCAACCTCCAAGCGGATGTCCAATTTTCTTTAGGACCAACAACACACTTTACACACTAAGAAATGCTTGAGCATTATCAATTGATTCCAAACACAATCTTGAACCAATCACATTCTATCACATCTTAAAAACATTATGATTCAATGAGGGTTAGTTCCATACTTGGATAGTACCTTGAAGTGATAAGGGATAATCCTCACTTGTCCCATCATGCAACATAGTCCAAAGCAAAAATAGTGGTTTTCACCACTACGTCAATTACACTTCAAACATAAGCATAAAAACATAGAGTAGTAAGGATAGGGTAAAAATTCTCATCACACTTCGGTTGAGAATCTGATTCCCCAAAGCTCTATATAAAATTAATAAATAAAATTCCAAACACCCTTGATTGCTCAAGTTGTAAATATTTGTACTTCATGTCCCTAGCATGGATGGGTAGTCATCCCCAAGGCATAAAACAACAAATCCCATTGGACTATGGAGTTAATATTCACCGAGGCTATAGATGTCTGGCTAGAAGTGAAGCTCATACAGGGTGACATGTATCCTTGGCAAACACGAAGACCTCTGACCGCACATAAGGGTAGGCTAGCTTCGGGTCATCTCCATAACAGATCATACCCAATTTACTAATAGTAGGTCAATGAACTTCACATGCACACACACTGGTTCTTTATTACATAGGGTCATTGTCACACTCAAGATTTGGTAATGGAACCTCACTTGCACACACATTGATCCTAAAGAAAGTTAGACAACCCAAGCGAGTTTGGTTGATAATAATAGTATGTTTGAGTTATTGAAAATATTGTAGTACTAATTCCATATCAACATCCATATCTTCTTCCATATCAACATCCATATCTTCTTCCATATTAACATCCATATATTTTGTCATGCCAAAACCCATGTCTTCATAGTGAGTCAAGTTGCATAGCACCACCAAATTTGGTACTCCCGATTGTGAAAACAATGAATAGCAAAAGTGGCCAATAACATTTCTTAACTATAAAAGATCATTTGAACAACATGCATTTCTCTCATATAGATCACAATCAATTAATTGCATTAATCATACATAACACATCATCATTAGATTACATATACATTACATTCTTTGTACATTTACTTGCATTACTCTTAATCATTAATAACACATCATTAGATTGCATCATCCATATACACCTTAGGCACAACACATAGTTAGCTTGCATACATCATTCAAATAAATATTATGCATACACATAATGGTTAACTTGCATTCATCATCACAAACATTAAATAAATCATTGCATAACACATAAAAACATCCACACAAAAAGATAACACACGTATCTAAAAAATAAGACCATGTATATATATATAAAGTATCCAATGTACAATCAGATGCCAAGAAGGCTACAAAAGGGAGCACAAAGGATCACATGTACAAAAGAGTGCATGTAAGAACTACATCAATTATCCATGAGAAGACTCTTGAGACCTAGTAGGAGTTGTCAGCCTAGTACTCTGCCTTGACTCCATGTGCCTCGATGACTCGACCATAGATGATGAAGGGGGATCTGGTAAAGTGATGTGATGCTAAATACACACATCCTCCAAGGAATATGCATATGCCTCACTAGAACGAAGTCACTGCAGGTCCTTCTAATGTCATCGCTCCTTCACCAAAATCTCTGTCTGGAGCCTCGTCATTGTCTCCTCATCCCTAGCTATAGCCACTACCTTCTCTAACTCTAGCTAAGCTATAGTTACCTTGGACTCCCTCTTAGACTTTACCATAGTATCTCGTTCCTCTCGTAGTAGCTCCAACTCTACCCGTAGCCTAGCCACCTTAGATATCTCACCCATATAGCTCCTCGCCATGGCCTCCATATCACATCTTCCTGAGTCATGCTTGACCACATGTCCCGGTACTACTACCTAGTGTGTGCCTCCAAACTAGGCTAAACCTCCTCAAACGTCACCCATCACCTCGCATAAGGCTCACCCATCTGCCATGACTCACATGGCAACCCCTCAATCCAAGCTATCGCAAAATACTCCCAAGCCCAACACTGTAAGAGGAAGCTACACCCAATCCCCTTCCTCTCCCTTCGTACCACCTCATATAGCTCCTGGTATAACTATGTTGATAAGGTTGGTGCCCATGCATACTCCTAAGGATATACCAATATATCGCTCACCAAACCCAATAGGTTACAAGGGAATGTACAACCAGTGCTATTTGTTAGCACTATGTTCGCTAGCACGAACATGATCAAAGTTGGGAGTGCATCTAACTCCTTCACCTTATACATGCTCAGGTAGCATATCTCTCCATCCCCCATCCGAGCCTCCTACCACCTATACCCAAATATTTTCTCCATCTATGCTTTCTTATCCCTCCCAACCACCACCTTCTCTCCTTCTACTAGCACCTTGATAATGCGATACACATCCTCAAGAGTGATTGTAGCCTCCCTAGTCGATATTTGGAATGTACCTCTATATGGGTCCCACCTCTCTATCAAAGCAAAAAGGTATCCCTCATTAGCCCTCAGTCTCACCACTCCCTCTAAGCCCACTCTACCCAAAAACCTCCAATATTCCTTTGACAACTTCTTCCTCATCCTTAGAACGAGAGGAGAGAATCGATGTCGAGGCTCAATATCCCTCAGCTACAACAAACAAAAACACTTTGTTAGTTTTTAAAAATTAAAAAAATAAAAATAAAGCAACACAATAAAAACAAATTTTTGCACAAAGGAAACAAATGGTCTTATCAGGACAAACGATGCCTCTACTCCACCAGCAACACCAAGCCCTTCCGCCACCATCTCTTTCACACACACACCCACTAGCCTCACTTAGCTCACCAAATCACTCCACCCCTTAGACACAGCTTCTCAAAGTCAATAGCACATGAATGAGCCTAAAAGTTTACTCATAAAGATTTAAAATTTTTTATAGCTTTCACTAGCGCATTTAGGTGCATACCCGTGCCTAAAAATAGGCACATGTAGGTGCATGTAGGTGCATGCAGGCTCCTACAGGTGCACGTAGGTGCATACGGGTGCCTATAGAACATGCCAGGCGCACGTATGTGCACGCAGGCACCTACAGAACATGCCAGGCATAGGCGCACACCTGGCAACAAAGGAGTAAGAAGACAAAAGCCCTCAAAATGGTAGCTCCACTCATCCAATATGCTCCAAATTTCATCCACACATCATAAATATTGATTTTGTTAGATCACAAACATTTTTGCATGCGTATTTTCTGAGAACCAGCCAAATTCATCAAAATCATGTATCACATTACAAAACGCATCCAACAAAGTCCAATTTTCACAAAATCAACATTCCATAATTCTTCATCATCTACTGCATCATCCCACCCAATTTTATGTATAGTTGAGTTTATTTGACTGCTCATTCACTCATTTCTAACATAATCAATCAACTCCATAATCAAAAAAATCATCATTGCATAAATCCATCAGGCATTCTTCCACATCGTGCATATATCATTCATCATTTTTATCTTGTCCAGTTCATTCAAGCGAACCTCGTATCTAGTATGTTATTCTATAAACTTGGCAATTGCAGTGAAATAATCCATGCAATTTGATAATATGAATAATCTACAATAAGGACACTTGATCACGATCATAATCAATTATCTCATCATCAAAAATCACAATCACATTTGGCACCTCACATTTTGAATGCAACCTTACCAAGAACAATTTTCTCGCAATCAATCATTGATGTCCTTGTCTGTGGGACAAGAAAACACAAATAAACTACAATCACAAACACTCATTCAATTGACAAAAGTCCTAATACAGGATATCGGTAAGTTTTATTGGTTCCATCATGGAATTGACGAAGAAATTTCCACAGTCAATATTTAACCCCTACATTGACTTAGTCAACTTGCATCTTCATACCTTGCATACTCAATGATGCCATTGTGGAGACTTGTTCAACATGCATCAAATAATCCCAAATTTTGGAGAAACCACATTACATTATGCTTTCCCATGACGGGATACATCCCACATGATCATAAAATCTACTCTAGACAAATACCCCTATCAACCTTTGGGGCAAAAACGTTATCACATTTTTCATCATTCATATCATCTACAATCGCATGGTATTATATACCAACCCCCTTCCCATCGTTGGGGAAAAAAATGGTATCACATTTTACATCATTTATATCATCCACAATAATTTGCATCTCACATATTTCATTCATCAATTGCACAAATTCATTACATCATTCATTTTTCAATTGGGTTGTGAGATACATTCGTAACTCATTCGCCAATTGAGGGGGTAAGCTACACAAATTCCAAAAAATCTTTAGTCTTCAACTTGAGTGCGTAAATCCAACTACAGAGAGAAGCTACTTTTGTACCCATAGCCCAAGTAGGTGTCTTGTGTTTTTGCACCATATTGTGTTTCACGCAACATGGTACAAAAAGGAGCATTTGTAGACACCAAATTATAGCCACTAATCCTCCATCCTAACCATTCCACCATCCACTTGTCTTCCATTCTACTCTCCCACCATTTCCTAGCCTAATTGGGATTATTTTAATAATGTTTTATATTTTATATAATATTTTATTATATTTTAATATATTTATTATAAAATATATATAAATAAACTCAATTAACCTCAACCGTTCGATCAGATTTAATCTCCACCCTCCATATTCATTAATCCATGCCACATTCAAAAAGCAATATCAACCTTAGGATTCAATTTAATTTCAATCGCATGATTAGAAAATGTCAATTCGAAACCCTAAGAGAACCCTAAGTTGAATTATAAGTAAGAGCATTTGTAAATGCTCAAACCTTGAAACCTTGGAATTTGGAGAATTAGGCATTTGCACCCTAGAGGAATTATTAGTGAAGACCTAGCATAGAATCCTGAAAATCTAAAGCACTAGCTCACCGATTAGACTTCTACTATTCCATCCATCACCCATTCATACTCCATCGCCATCACAGCCACCATCCATCCGCTGCATTCGTCACCATCACCTACATCTACTTCTACAAATTTTTCCCTAACCCACAGGCGCCATCCAGAGCTTGTGAGGCTTATTGCAGAGCCTACGAAGTGCTCAATAGAGCCTGTTGTATACAATAGGCACTCTCTAGAGCCTGTTGTACCCCGAAGGTGCACACTAGAGCCTGTAAAGCTCATATCAGAGCCTAACAAGTGTGTTTTCGAGCCTACTGCAACTATAGAAACATGAATATGAGCCTGCTACACCAAGCCATTAGCAATAACTAAACCAAAGCAAGGTATATATCATTTTAATGTATTTTATTTAAAAATTTGTTGATCTTGCATGCTCTCTTGCTTCACTATTAATCTAGGGTTTTATTGATGTCCGAGGGCCTTACACTGTGGAGCCCTCACAGGTATTACTAACTTCCTTTGTTCTATTTTGTGTATGCAAATCTACAAATTTCACACATTGTTTGATGGCTGTTGAAGCTGGAGTGGTCCAACCTTTGATATCCGAAGCCCACTCAACCTGTTGAAATCAAGGACACACCCAAATATGAATACACTTATGTTGTTATTAGCTAGGGTTTCAGAGAACCCTAGCGCCATTGTAATCTATTGTATCAAATATTCGCACGAAACACTAATTGTAATAAAGGAGTTTATTAGCTCCCCCCTATTTTATTGAATATATTCTTTTGTGCAATCTTTGTGCCTCACCGCATTATTTGATTTTATGCTATTTTATTTTAAGTGTCATGTTCTTGCATTCATAGTCCTTATACCTTTTTGCTTGATGAAGAATAGAATTCAAAACCTGCCTCAACCACAATAATTCTTTACCAATGTCAAGGAGGTTAGGTGACAATACTAAACAAATAACAAATCACAAATACACCTTATCACTCCATCTTAAAATAATTTCCAACACCACAAATCTTCAATCAAAACACTTCCAAAACTCTAACTCATCAAAAGAACCTCTTAACAATTTAATTTCATCATAGCCTTTTTTAGGTACGAGGTGTAGACCAATTGGTTCATCCAAACCCCATAAAGGGGGGTGGAGGTCCAAGGTTCAAATCTCGAGCCTCATAAGACTGAACGATTGTCCCTTTCATGGTGATTTCAGTGGCATAAAAGGTTTAAAATGATTGTGACATGGCGATTATAGGGGCATATTGTGCAAAGATCTATGTGGTGGCTTCCAGGGTGGACAACGCAGAATAATATGACGGCCATAAAAGCTGGACAGTCTACCTAGATTTGTGGTGGCTACCGATTCCACCATGTTAAAAAAAATAAAAATAAATCATAACCTTTTTCAGAAAAAATATCTCAAAAATAATCCAAACTCTACTTATGATTCCCTACTTAATATTGCATTAATTAAATAAATCACTTTATAAAATAGTGTAACAAATTAATTTCCCACTTTACTAGGGTAAAACAATATTACCCTTGCTTTTACTTTAAAAAAAATCAATCCTTCATACACAAAATTCTTTCCTCAACACTTACGTTAATTTCATAACCTAACTTCCACCTTATTCCTCCAAAACCTTAGCAAATGCAAAATAAAAATACTTCGAAATTTTGTTTACCCTTTTTGCAATCGATGGGGCTCAAACTTGCACCAAACTCTCCACAATGCCTTGGTCGTGGCTTCCATGCCATGTGAGCCACATGCTCCACTTGGAGTCTCAAAGAGCACTATGTGCTTTGAATTCTTCTCAAACCTTAAGAGCCATTGGCTCTTCCTTCGACGTGGTGGTAACCAAAATTTGATGGAGGCACTTAATTCAAATTTCACACGAGCTCTTTTTATAATGTGGATGCTATATTTTTGGATGCCAATATTTGGAATGGCTAAGGTATTAATACCTAATGCCTTATTTTTCATGCACGTCGGTGGAGGAAAATGCGTTGGGGAGTTGGCACTAACATTTGCCTTCGAATTATTTTAAATTATAATTATTTAAATTCCAAATAGTTTAAATATTATAAATTTAATATTTAAAATCTTCTTTGAGATTTATTAAAAATTAAGGCCTCCTTAGGTTTTATAAAACCTTTTTAATTTTCCCACCTAAGTTTTTAATAAAAACCTTTTATTTTGCCCAACCATTGTTTTAATAAAAGCTTTTTATTTTTCCCAACCATGGTGTTAATAAAAACCTTTTACATAATATTTAAAAATAAATATTATGAATTTCTTTTGCCATCAACCTTTTGCATTTCTCCTTTTGACCTTTTTACATCAACGACAGTTCATTCCTTGACATCAATGACAACTTCATTAACTCAAATGTCCAACATAAAGAACGTATCCCATTTTTTGGTGATGCATCCTTATGCTCTCTCCCTGAGATGACCTCAGATGACAATCCAATTTTTCTTTAGAAGACATAGGATTCAGACTTTTTTCCCCATTCATTTAGATTTGAAGCAATGTGGCTTCAACACCCTAGTCTAGAATACATTATTGAAGAATGGTGGAGTCATAGGTTTTATGTTCTCGAATGGCAAAAATAGCCTCCAAGTTGATAATTATAAAGAAAAAGTTGAAGGATTGGAATAAGTAAATTTTTGGAAATATTATTGCTAGAAAGATAGAGATTCACAACCAGTTGTAGGAGATTGATTAGATAGCCAAAATTAGGGTTACTCTATTGAATTAAATAGGCAATAACTATCTATTCTCATAGACCTCCATAATGTTATGGCAGGGGAATAAATTATGTGGAGGTAGAAAGCTAGGGCCCTATGGCTTAAGGAGGGTGATCGAAACACAAATATTTTTAACTTCACTATGTTGAGGCATAGGAGTAACAATAGGATCAGGGTGATTATAAAATAAAATGTAGAACTCTCTTAAGACATCAAAGAGATTAGATCCAAGGCAATAAATTTTTTTGAGGACCTCCTATGTTCCACATTAGAAAAAAATCAATAGGCTGAAACTTGCTTACTGAATAACATACCACCTCTGGTCTCTATAGATATGAATAATATATTGGATACTCTATTTTTATATGATGAAATCAATAAAGCAATTTTTTGCAAAGGGTGGTCTCAAATCACCAAAACCTGATGGATTTCCCCATTATATTTTCAAAAAATTTAGCATATTTTAGGACTGAAGATCTGTGATGCCATCACAGATTTTAAGTCTTTGAAATGGATCCCTTCAAATTTTAACTCTACATTTTTTATGCTTATTCCTAAAATAGCTAATGCTAAGGATTTTGTAGCTTATAGGCCTGTCAATCTATGCAATACTATGTTTTTAATTTTGATGAAGATCTTCGTAAAGAAATTGAAACTTTTATTACCAAACATCGTTGATATATCATAGAGCGATTTTGTGGTTGGGAGAAAAATTATAAATGGAATCATTGTAGTCCATGAAATCATCCATTTGATGACCAAAAGTGGTAATTTTGGGAGCTTGCTCAAGCTAGATATGAAAAAATATTATAACAGGGTTTATTGTGAGTTTCTCTTCAAATTCTTGCATAAATATAGCTTTAGTCAAGAGTGGATAAGTTTAATAAAATCATGTGTCTCTTCATCCAAGTTCTTGGTTATGGTAAATGACTCTTCGATGAGATATTTTAGGAGCTGTAGGAGAATTCGTCAAGGAGATACATTGTCCCTATACCTTTTTATTTTATTGGCAGAATATATAGGGTAGGCCATCAAATTTAACTATTCTATTTTAGGTATTAAGTTGGCTACGTCCATCAGTACCATATTCCATCATCATTTTGTTGATGATACTCTTCTATCATTTCAAGCTTCAATTTCACAAGTAAAATCAGTCAAAAGTATTTTGGAATATTATGAACATGCGACAATCAGAAGGTTAATTTTAGGAAAGTGTTATTTTTTTGTCAGTTTTCCTCAAGCAAGGTAGTTGAGGATTACATATATTCTAGGATGTAATATTGGGTCTCTCTCTTCATCCTACCTAGGGATGCCAATATTTTTTGGGACTTCAATATCATCTTTGTAGGAACTAGTTGTGGAGTGTGTATAGAGAAGGCTTACAAGTTGGAAAGGGGATCTCCTAATCCAAGTAGGAAAAGTGATGTTAGTTAAATATATTCTTCAAATCATCCTGGTATATTTCCTTTCTCTATTCTGAATCTCAAGTAAGATTATTGAAAGAATAGAATAGATCCAACACTCATTTCTATGGTCAAGAGTGAAGACCACAAGATTATACTAAGAGGGGGGGTGAACAATATAAGATACAAATTTTTACTTTTCTTTTCAAATTTGTATTATCCAATGTTATCAATTGCAATAATTAAATAATAGACAGATAATCACACACATAATAGACACAAATTTAATGTGGTTCACCCAATGTGGGCTATGTCCACGGAGAAAATATTTCTTATAATTTTTCTCAACAAATCTCTGAGTATCAATTCCCTATTACAATTTTTATGGTAACCAAACCAAAGGAGATATCAATACCCTATGTCCAAGTTCATGGATCTCTATCCACATGAGACCTATGTCCTCATTCCACTAGTTTGTGGACCTCTATCCCCTATGCTCTACTTTATGGATCTCTATCCACAAGAGACCTATATCCCCTCTACTCTGGTTTATTGACCTCTATCCATATGAGACCTCTATCCCCTCTCCTATGGTTTGTGTACTTTTATCCATAGGAAATATTTATCCCTTCTAATCTAGTTTGTGGACCTCTATCCATAGGAGACATCTGCCCCCACTACTCTTGTCTGCTCTAAGATTTTACACAAGGCTTTGTCAAACCTTCTCCAAACCTACACAAGGCTTTCTCAATCCTGTTCCAATCCTACAAAAGGCTTGCTCTAATCTGCTCACCAATACTTACTCTCAACTTTAGTTAAATTTGCTCCAAGCCTACTCACAAAGCTTGCTCAATCCTATTCTAAGCCTACTCACAAGGCTTGCTCAATCCTACTCCAAGTCTACACAAGGTATGCTCAAATCTTCTTCACCAATACCTACTCTCAACTCTACTTAAATTAGCTCCAAGACTTCTTATAAATCTTGCTCAAATATGCTCACAATTATAGCTCAAATCTACTCAATAGAACCCACTCAAATTTGCCTCAACCCTACTCATAAAACCTACTCAACTCTGTCTCAAACCTGTTCATAAAACCTGCTCATAAGTATGTTCTAATATTTCCAAATATTGCATACAAAATAATGTTTATCTATTTCCAAATATTGTATAATGATGTCATCAAGTGCTTTATCTAATATTCAATGTGCTTTCTTTAACTAAAGTAGTTTAGACATATTCTACCTAGAATTCATTTAACCTCTTGAACATATAGAGAATGATATGCACTAGCAAATGCTCAATATGTTCTTCACATTCATTAAGTATGTTGCTTTCATATATCTCACATTTATTACATTCTAAAGGTAGCTCTAGTCTAGAACTTGATAACTAACCTGGTTATTACTAAGTTGAACTTTTATTTAAATACCAATCACAACGCACAAGTCCTTCTCATATACTCACAGAATCAATCATGAAGATGCACAAATTACTTTCACAAATAGATCTATAATTCTTGCATTTGCATTCTCAATATCACTCAAAACCAATTCTCAACTTTCCTTCACAAAATTGGTCTATGACTCTTGCACTTCCATTCTTGCACTTTCATTCTACTATTACTCAAAAATCATGCACAAATTTTTCTCAAACCCTAGCACATATGTTTCCATTATTATTCAACAATGATGCAAAATTTGTTCTAAAAACCCTAGAACATATATTTCCAATAATAATGCACAATTTGGCTTTCAAATCAAAGTACATATATTTCTATCCATGCACATGAACTTAATCTTTATATATCCTCCATATGACATCAAAAATATTTGCCCAACCAAACACCTTAAGGAAGAAATAGATCACCATACCTCTTAACTTGCTTTGCTGAAGATGTGCCCTCAAAAACCTATCTCAAAATATTATTTATTATGCCACTTCAAGGGTTAGTATTTCTCTAAATCCTTTCTCAAAATATGTTCTCAAAATATTGAATATGATGCTTTATAGCTCCTTGTAATTTTCTAAAATAAATATTTTAACAAATAACCAAAACCTTTTAAATTTACTTTCTCACCATGAAAAATACAAACAATAATTAAACCATAGTGACACCTTATAACTCCTTTCTTAATTGATTTGATTTAATAATGCCCACACACTAATTCTAAAATGTAATTTCTCACACAGTACCTTTGAATTTAACCAACTTATGCAAAAATAAACCAATCCAAAATATATACCTTATGTCTCTCTAATGCAAATGAGTGCTATGCATACTTTATACCATGCAAAATATTTTAATCAAAATTTTACCCTTACCAAAGTGTTGTCATTATAAATTGAACCTGCCACCTCTTGTTGGCCTGCACCCTAGCACAAGCTAGGCTACCATGTGGGCTAGCTACCCACACAAGACACAAAGCATGTGAAAAACCTTTTGAGTCCCTTCTGTGATTTATTCCAAAATTAAAACTTCAAAAAAATGCACTCACTACACCTTGAACCTGTGACATCCTTCTTTCCAACATTTTAGTTTAGGGCTTCCCTACCATCTAGGATAGCTGCCCAGATAAGAATACAAACATGTTTTCCCTTCTTTATCTATGAATTCCATCATTTCTTAAGTATAGTGCAAGCTCCCTTTCTTCCCTTATCTGTACACTGGAAATACCATGTCAATCTCTACAGTTCTGCCTCTCCTGTTCATTGGGATAATACCTCAAAATTTTTGCTTCTGCCTCTCTCTCATTCGTTGGGAGTTTTTCTTCTGCCTCCATGAATGAATCATGAATGAATATCTCGATTAGCGCATTGCTCTACAAAACCATAGGCTTGAAATATTTGGTTCTTCATATATATATATGCTTGCACTTCTTTTCATGACATCAATGCATGACAAAATAATATAATTTTTGACTTTTATTTAGCTCCAAAACTTTTGTTGCCCTTTATTTTTAAACTTTTATTTTATTATAATAATTTAAATTTAAAATATTTAAATATTATAATTTAAACTGTTAACCTTTTGTATTTTTCAATTGAAATATTTTTCAACCAAATAAAGCCTTGTCTTTTTCTTGCTAACATAACCATGGAGAATGTTTTGCTTTGAAAACTATAGTACCTTGCTTAAAAATAATTTCCTTACTAGGAGTACCTTGCATTGCCTTTGAATATTGTTATTAAACCTGTGAATAATATTCTTTACTATCATGCACCTTTGATATCTCATTATTTTTGCGTCATGTACCCTTTGACATTAATTACAACTCAATGTACTCAATATTTCCAAAAATACCCCCCTTTGTCATTGATGCCAACCCCTAAAAAAATATTCTTTTAGTGCAACTGGATTCTAAAAAATGTTCCCCCTAAGAATTTTCTCCCCATCACTGAATTCTCTCCCCCTTTGACATCAATGGCAAAGGGCTCCTTTGGGGCTAAAAATTAGATATTTTAGCATAGCCCCCTCACCACATCCTTTTCTTGAGGTGATTAATTATGGTATGGGAGTAAAGCTACTCCTAACTTACAATGCTTTTCTTCTTTTTTAATATTTTCTAAACTTCTAAAGCCATACCTATTTGAACATTTTGACTATCCTTCTTCTTGCTTCTTTTTGGAAGTTTTAGGAATTATGTTCTACACCACTTTACTTTATGCCCAAAATTATTGCAATTGTAACATTTGATATTGTAATTCTTGAGAGATGCACATGAATTGATTTTTTTTATGAAGCCAAAAGCATTCCTTCTATGAACCCTACAATGTATAGCTCTATGACCAAAATGATTATATGAGTAACAATATCCTTGGAAGAAGTATTTGTCTTATCTTGGAGAGTGTGGTCTCATAGCTATTTCCTTGCCTTTTCTATGAAAATCCTTGTTCCTTTTTTGTGCATTTTTTTCTTCCTCTTTGATGCTTCCACTTATCAAATCATAATCATAGATATTAGGTTCTTCTTCAATCACTTCCGTTGAAACTTCTTTTTCTTGTGAGCTTGACTCCTCTTTTTGTATCTCTTGGCCTTCTTCATAACCTAGTTATGTCTTGATAAATGGAGATCTCTATATTTTGAGAATGTCATCCAAGGTTTTTGAGCTTTCCTTAAACCTAGTTATCTTATCAAGATATATTCCAAATCCTTTCTTTAGAGAGATAACTTCATCTTCTAGTTTTCACATGCTAACTCTTTTGCCTCTAATTTTTTAGCTATACTTTCTTCAACTCTTATTGCCTCTTCAACCTTAACTCTTAAATTAATGATATCTTGTAGAAGCTTTACCTTTTTTTTATCTTCCTCTTGAAATTGAGCCTTTAATATTAAGTTCTCCCTTTTCACTCTTTCCAATTCTTCAAGAGCTATAGTAAATTCCTCTTCCATATCAACTATGGTTCCTTTATCCTTTTCTGAATTGTTTTCTTTCTCTAGGTCTTCAACTATAGGAGTATATTATTTCTCTTCTACTTAGTATTTAATGGAAGTATCATCTTCCTCTTCTATTTCCAAAAATATAATCTCTTATTTTTCACTATTTGAATAACTTTCATCACTTTCACTTGAAGCATTGCTTGCTTCTTCAATGTAGAAATTTGTCTTGTGCCTTTGAAAATTATTCTTCTTATGCTTACCTTGACCATACCTATTTTTATTTTGATTCCTAAATTTTCTTTCTTTATTCTTCTTGTAATCATGTTCATCATCACTGCTACTATACCCATTTTGTGGATAATATGTTGCATAGTGACCAATATTACCATAGCTAAAATATTTCACATTTTGCATATTCTTTGGTTTCCTTGAATCCTTCTTATTTATTTTTATAAAGTTCAATTTTTCATCACTACTTGACTCATCACTTGATTTTGGTTCTTTATGACTTACCTCCTTTGAATATTTGAAGACTGCCTCCTTTTTGAATGTTTGCTCTTTTTCTATCCTCATATCATAAGCTATGATAATTCCATGTAGTTCATCTATCCTTAAATTTTCTAGATCCTTCATATCTTCTATTGATAAACCCTTTGTATCATATCTCATGGGAAGTGACCTTAAATTTTTTTCAACAATATTAGAGTCCTCAATCTTTTATCCAAGTCCACGAATGGTGTTAACAACTTCATAAACACGAAGTAGATACCTAGCAATATCTTCCTCATGTTTCATCTTCAATTCCTTAAACTTCATCCTGTGAGTCTGAACTTTTTATTTCTTAACCTTATCATCTCCTTCATATGTATTCTATAATTTATCCTTTATTTCTTTTTCTGATTCACAGTTCATAACCTTCACAAATTTTATTTCTTGTAAACCACTTAAAATTACATTCATTATCTTGGAATTATTTTCATATAGTTTCTTACCACTTATATCTGTGGACAAATTTGCAAGTGGTGTGTACCCATTTTCTATTGAATTCCATATATCAAATACCTATACCATTAAAAATATCTTCATACTTACACTCCAAAAAGCATAGTTAGTCTCATTAAACAATGGAGCTCTATATGTTGAAAACCTTTTTGATGAGCCATATGTGTTCCTGTAAGATCTTACTTTAAGTTGTTAGGCTTACCTTAAGAAACCCACTCTGATATCAGTTGAAGAACACAATCTTATATTAAAAGGAGGGGGGTGAAAAGTATAAGATATAAATTTTTACTTTTTTTTACAAAGAAGTATTATCCAATATTATCAATTGCAATAATGAAACAATACACATATCATCACAAACATAAGAGACACATTTTTAATGTGATTCACCCAATGTGGGCTACATCCAAAGAGAAAATATTTCTTATAAATTTTCTCAATAAATCTCTCGGGAATAAATTCCCTATTACAATATTTATGGGCACCAACCCAACTGAGATCTCAATCCCCTATGTCCAAGTTCGTGGACATCTATCCATAGGATAAATTTATCCCCTTGAAGCAGAACTAAGATAACATACAAAAAAATTCATGCAAATTTCATTAATAGAGGTTTTGAATTTGGAAATACAGCAGTTCTATATCCCAAAATGGCCCAGAGTCCCTTTTACAATGTATGCATTTCTCTTATAACAGACCCGACCCCCTTCGAACATCATTACACAGAATGCAGGATTTCCTGTAATTGCCCGCACGAGTGTTCTGTCACTGCATGTATGTTGTGGCCAGGTATCTTCTTTCATCATGGCATGGGGTGGTGGAGTGCCCTACAGTCGCCTATGCATCCACCTGACGAGTCATCATTCAAAGGAATGCTCCAACCATCTGTAATCTGCTACCACGTGCCCTCCTACCATGGCCTCTGTAACCGCCTAGTGCTCTATGGCCACTTGTGATTTGATGCCATGTGCCCTTCTGCAATGGCCTCTACAACCGTCGGATGGTCTGGAGTCATGAGAGTTTTGTTGCAATATCACGACGTGTTTGCTTCCTTATGCCCTCTCTCCTCTTCGGTCGTGATATCATGATGTTTTGGTGTTTGGCCTCTGTTTTCTCCTTCGGGCTGTGAAACTGCGACATGTGATTTCGTGACCATTTTACCCCTTGGTGCCTTTGCCCTAAAAGTGTCGCAATTTCGTGACCACTTTGCACCTTGTCACCTTACTTCCGAAAGTGTCACGATTTCGCGACCACTTTGCGCCTTCGAGCCCAGCTTTCGAAAGTGTCACGATTTTGTGACCACTTTGTGCCTTCGAGTCTTGCCTCCAGAAGTGTCACAATTTCGTGACCACTTTGTGCCTTCGAGTCTTGCCTTCGAAAGTGTTGTGATTTTGTGACCACTTTGCGCCTCCGAGTCCAGATTTCGAAAGTGTCACAATTTCATGACCACTTTGCACCTTTGAGCCTAGCTTCCGAAAGTGTCACGATTTCGTGACCACTTTGCACCTTCGAGTCTTTCCTCTAGAAGTGTCACTATTTCGTGACCACTTTGCGCCTTCGAGTGTTGCCTCCGGAAGTGTCACGATTTCATGACCACTTTGCGCCTTTGAGCCCAGCTTCCGAAAGTGTCACGATTTCGTGACCACTTTGTGTCTTCGAGCCTTGCCTTCGGAAGTGTCGCGATTTCGTGACCATTTTGCGCATTGGCTCCATTGCTTCGAAAATGTCACGATTTCATGACCATTTTGTGCCTTGGCCTCTTTGCTTTGAAAATGTCATGATTTCACGACCATTTGGCGCCTTGGCTTCTTTGCATTGAAAATGTCGTGATTTCGTGACCATTTGGCGCATTGGCTTCTTTGCATTGAAAATGTCATGATTTCGCGACCATTTTGCGTCCAGGCTACTTTGCTTCGAAAATGTTGCGATTTCGTGACCATTTCGCGTCCAGACTGCTTTGCTTAGAAAATGTCACGATTTCTCGACCATTTTGCGTCCAGGTTGCTTTGCTTCGGAGATGTCACGATTTTGTGACCATTTCACGTCCAGACTGCTTTTCTTAGAAAATGTCACGATTTCGCAACCATTTTGCATCCAGGTTTGCTTTGCTTCTGAGATGTCGCGATTTTGAGACCATTTGCGTCCAGACTGCTTTGCTTAGGAACTGTCACGATTTCACGACATTTTGCACCTTGGCCCCTTTTCTCAAAAAGTGTCGCGATATCGCGATAGTTTGACCCCTTGGTGCCCTTTTTCAAAAAGTGTCACGATTTTGCAACAGCTTTGGCATTTAAAGAAAAAAATATTTTTGGGTGATGCAAGATTGCTTTTCCACCTCCGGATGCTCCTGCATCACCCCACTACTCTGGTTTATGGACCTCTATCCATAGGAGACCTTTGTCAATTTTTCTATAGTTTATGGACCTCTAACCACAGGATATCTATGTCCCCTTTGCTCTGGTTTATGGACATCTATCCACAGGAGACCTCTATCCCCTTTGCTTTAGTTTATGGACCTCTATCCATAGGAGACCTTTATCCCCTTTGCTCTAGTTTATGGACCTCTATACACAAGATACCTTTGTCCCCACTACTTTTGTATACTCCAAGCATTTACTCAAGGCTTTCTCAAACCCACTCCAAACATACACAAGGATTCCTCAATCCTATTCCAAGCCTACAAAAGGCTTGCTAAAATATTCTCACCAATACCTGCTCTTAAATTTTCTTAAATCTACTCCAAGTCTACTCACAAGGCTTTCTCAATCCTATTCCAAGCCTACTCATAAGCCTTGCTCAATACTGCTCCAAGCTTACATAAGGTATGCTCAAATCTGCTTCACCAATACCTGCTCTCAAATCTACTCAAATGAGATCCAAGCCTTCTTATAGGGATTGCTAAAATCTACTCACAACCATAGCTCAAATTTTCTCAACATAACCTAATCAAATCTATGTCAACCTTGCTCATAAAACCTGCTCAACTCTACCTCAAAATTGCTCAACTCTACCTCAAATAATCTTCTCAATCTTTCTCATAATTATGTTCTAATATTTCCAAATCTTGCATACAAAATAATGTTTATCTATTTCTAAATATTGTATAACAATGTCATAAAGTGTTTTATCTAATATTCAATGTGCTTTATTTAACTAAAGTATTTTAGACATATTCTACCCAGTATTTGTTTAACCTCTTGAACATATAGAGAATAATATGCACTAACAAATGCTCAATATATTCTTCACATTCATTATGTTTGTCACTTTCACATGTCTCACACTTATTGCATTCTAAAAGTAGCTCTAGGGTAGAACTTGATAACTAACTTGGTTATTGTTGAGTTGTACTTTTATTTCAAGACCAATCACAATGTACAAGTCCTTCTCATCTACTCACACAATCAATCATGAAGATGCACAAATTGCTTTCACAAATAGATCTATAATTCTTGCATTTTCATTCCCAATATCACTCAAAACCAATGCTCAACTTTTCTTCACAAAACTGGTCTATGACTCTTGCACTTCCATTCCACTATTATTCAAAAATCATGCACAACTTATTCTCAAACCCTAGCACATGTGTTTCCATTTTCATTCAACAATGATGCACACTTTATTTTAAAAACCCTAGCACATATGTTTCCAATAATAATGCATAATTTGGCTTTCAAATAAAAGTACATATATTTCCAACAATACACATGAACTTAATTCTTATATCTCCTCCTTATGACATCAAAAATATTTTCTCAACCGAACACCTTAAGGAAGAAATAGATCACCATACCTCTTAACTTGTTTGATAAAGATGTGCCCTCAAAAACCTATCTCAAAATATTATATCTTTCTTATGCCATTTCAAGGGTTAGTAGAACTCTAAATCCTTTCTCAAAGGATGTGCTAAAAAATATTGAAGATGATGCTTAATAGATCCTTTTAATTTCCCAAAATAAAGCTTTTAAAAAATAACAAAAACCTTTCAAATTTCCTTTCTCACCATGAAAAATACAAACAATAATTAAACCATAATGACACCTTATAACTCCTAATTTCTCAATTTATTTGATTTAATAATGCCCACACACTAATTCTAAAATGCAATTTATCATGTAGTACCTTTGAATTTAACCAACTTATGCAAAAATCAACCAATCCAAAATATATACCTTATGTCTCCCTAATGCAAATGAGCTCTATGCATACTTTATACCATGCAAAATATTTTAATAAAAAATTTTCCCTTACAAAAGTGCTACCACCATGAAATGAACCTACCACATCTTCCTATCCTGCATCCTAGTGCAAGCTAGGCTACCGCATGGGATGGCTACCCACATAAGACACAAAGAACATGAAAAACCTTTTGAGTCCCTTTTGTAATTTCTTTTGAAATTAAAACTTCAAAAAAATGCACTCGTTGCACCTTGAACCCGTGACCTCCTCCTTACCAATGTTTTAGCACAGGCCTTCCTTACCATATGGGCTAGCTACCCATATTAGAATACAAATGAGTTTTCCCTTCTTTATCTAAGAATTTGGTCCTATCTTAAACAATGTGCAAGATCCGCTTCTTCCATTCTATATCCACTGGAAATACCACATCAACCTCTACACTTTTGCCTCTCCTATTCACTGGGATAACACCTCAAAATTTACGCTTCTACCTCTCTCTCATTCACTGGGATTTTTTCTTCTACCTCCATGATGAATCATGAATGGATATCTCAATTAGTGCATTGCTCTACAAAACCTTGGGCTTGCAATATTTGGCACTTTACATATATATGCTTGCACTCCTTTTCATGACGTTGGTGCATGAGAAAATAATATGATTTTTTACTTTTATTTAGATCCAAAACTTTTACCACCCTTTCTTTTTAAATTTTTATTTTATTATAATAATTTAAATTTAAAATATTTATATATTATAATTTAAACTTTTAACCTTTTGTCTTTTGCAATTGAAATGTTTTTCAACCAAATAAAGCCTTGTATTTTCTTGCTAACATAACCATGAAGAATGTTTTGCTTTGAAAACTATTATACCTTGCTCAAAATTAATTTCCTTTCTAGGATTACCTTGCCTTACATTTGAATATTGCTATCAAACCTGTAAAGAATATTCTTGACGATCATGCATCTTTGATATATCATTATTTTTGCCTCATGTACCCTTTGACATCAATAACAATTCAATGTACTCAATATTTCCAACAAGGTGCAAGCAATAAAAAAAAATTTAATCTAGTGGTGTTGTACCAAGTATTCAAAAAGAAGGACGAGGGTGGTTTAGGCCTTAGAATTTTGAAATCCATGAAAAAATCTCTTGTTGCAAAGTAGGGTTGGAGACTGTTTGAAGAGGAGAAAGTGAGACTGGTTGATATTGTCAAAGCCAAATACCTAAATGATGGGGACCAGTTTATTAGAGACTTGTTACCCCTCTAGGGTTCAAATTTTTGGTCTAGCCTAATTTGGTGATGATCGGATATCCATAGAGGGGGTAGGTGGTTTTTGGGAGATGGTAGGTCTATCAATTTCTAGAGTGACGTGTGGGAGATTGAGGTTTTAGTAGATTCAATATCAAAGCTAGCTTCAATAAAACCAATTATGGATTATTTTTAGGGGAATAAGGTTTGTGATTTCATTGAAAGGATTGAAAACCACCTCCTCTAGAAATCATTTGACTTCCTACGAATTTTGACTTCCTATCACCAACAAACAACTCTCTCAGAAATCTCTTAAGATTGACATAACTTTTTTGATGATTCACAATCTCTTTTAGCCTTTCTTTGCTCATATTTAACTACTTATCCATTTCCCTAACCATGTTTGGTCAATGTACAACCTGATCCTCTGGATTATCCCAAGACAAGGGTGTCCTACACCTTCTACCATAAAGATATTCAAATGGAGTCATGCCTAAGGTCGAATGATGACCGTTATTGGATGTAAATTCTACCAAGTATAGATAATATTCTGATTAGGTCTTCTAATCCATACAATACATGCATAGCATATATTCCAACACCTAGTTCACCCTCTTAATTTTACCATTAGTTTTTTGGTGATATGTAAAACTAATTTTTAACGTAGTACCTATGGCATGATGTAAATCTTTTCAAAATTTAGATGTGAACCTGTAGTCCCTATCTAAAATGATCATTTCCAAAAAACCATGAAGCCTAAATATTTCCTTGGAAAATATGTTAGCCACCACCATGATATAAAATGTGTAACCTTGGTCATTATGTAAACCACAACTATGATTCTATCATACTTGAACCTCAACCTTGGCAATCCCACAATGAAATCCATTAAAATCACATGTTATTTCTATGTAGGTACTTCATGAGGATACAATAGTCTGGTAGGGTGTCTATGTTCAACCTTAACTTTCTAGCATTTAAGTATTAGGTAACAATTTTAGTTATGTCCCTCTTCATTCATGGCTATTATAAAATTTTCTTCATATTATCTCTCATTTTTACCCCTCCTGCATGAGCAAAATACGGATATCTATGTGCTTCATTCATGATCATTTTCCTTAGATCATCTACATCAAGAATTATTACCCTATACTTGAAGCATAAGAAACTATCCTTGATGCTAAAACATTTATTTCCATCAAGTCTATTTTCCATCCTTACTCAAATTTGGTTGCAACACATATCCTAATGTTGCATCTCTTTGACATGGTCCATCAATTCTACATGGATGTAGGTTAAAATAGCAATGTGTATTCTCCTAATGAGAGTATTACCAACCTTGTTTTCCTTCCCTTTGATGTATTCAATGCCAAAATCATACACGATGAGAAACTCCATCCATATCCTTTGCTTGACATTTAGCAAAGGTTCAGTAAATATGTATTTCAGACTCTTATGGTCTGTTGTCAACTCAAAGGGTCTTCCCATCAGATAGTTTTACCAAATTTTAAGAGCATACACTACTGCTATCAATTATAGGTCATTATTAGCATAGTTGACCTCATTCCTCTTGAGTTTTCTTTATTTGTAAGCTACAACTACTCCATCCTATGAGAACACTCCTCCCAATCCTTTCAATGATATATTTGTACAAACAAAAGAACTACCTTGAGGGTCTAGTATCTTTAATATGGGAGTTGTAAAGAGTTTTTGTTTGAGCAAATTAAAATCTACACATATTTCTCCACTTAAACTCCTCTTTCCTATGGACATTAGTTATTTCTAATGCTAACTTGGAGTAATCCTTCACATAGCACCTGTAGTATCCAATCAAACCCATGAAGTTGCATACTTTAGTCACATTTGTAGAAACCGACCAATTCATTATAGTATCCATCTTCTTGGGATCTACAAATTTCCCTTCAACTGATATGATGTCCTAAATATTATACTTCTAACACATAGAAGTTATACTTTGATAGATTCCTATATAGTTTATTCTTCCTTAATAGCTCTAGCACAATCCTAAGGTGCCTGTCAGGTTGTATCTTATTTTGAGAATATACCAAAATATCATCCAAGAATACAACAACAAATCGATCCAAATATTTCTTGAAAATTCTATTCATTAAGTTCATGAATACTATTGGATCATTCATCAATCCAAAAGGTAATATTGTAAACTAATAGTTTCCATACTAAGTTTTAAATGTTGTCTTATGGGTATCCTCTTTGTGGATTCTCAATTGATGATATCTAGATTTCAAATCGTTCTTTGAAAATACAGTGGCATCCCTTAGTTAATCAAATATATTTTCAATTTTGGGTATAGGATATCTATTAATGGTTGCCTTGTTCAACATTCTATAATCTATGCATAATATCAAGGAACCATTATTTTTCTTTACAAACATTACTAGTGCACCCATGGTGACACACTTTGTTTTATTAATTCTTTTTCTAGAAACCCTTGTAGCTACAATTTTAGCTCTTACATATCTATGGGATTTATTCTATAAGTATCCTTATGAATAGGATTTGTCCCAAGTTTAATCTTAATTGTGAAATCAAACTCACATTTTGGAGGTAATCTAGGTAAATATTTTGAAAGTACATCCCTAAAATGTTGAAGTACTGGGTATTTTCCAAACACCTCCTTATTTTCCTTTTAAATTTCATTTATATTAACTACATAAACTATTCCTCCCTTTTTTATGGCCTTCTTAAGTTGTATTACCAAAAGGATTTGCGGTTGAAAATCCCCTTCCAAGCTATACACCCTTTATATATTCCTGCCATCTTTCGTATACTCAATTCATATTTCTTGGAAATTGATCACAAAATTATGTGCTTGTAACCAATAAATTCCTAGAACTATATCAAAAGTATGTAGTGGTACTACATAAATACAACCACTAGTCGTACCAGTAGGTAAGGTTATTTTAGTCATAGGATAACATTGGTCTATAAAGTATGTTTATTTTGAACCATACTTGACCTTCCATCCATGTACCAATATTCTTGGTCTTTCTAGAATATCCTTGATCAAATTACTAGAAACAAATCTATCTATAGATCCACTATCAATCAAAATTTTAACATTTTTACCAAAAATATTACCTTTTATAAGAAAAGGAGTGGATTTTCCTTCTAGGTTTTGATTTCCTATTTCTATATAAATCTTGTGTGTAGATTTCTTATGTGGAGTTTCATTTCCTTTCAAGATCAGTCCTGATATGAGTGGGCAATTACTAGAATAATGAGGTCCTCCACATTCAAAGCATCCACTCTTAGACCCTGAACGTATTTTCTATTTTTGTTCCTCTACTTTCATTGCTGATGGTGAATTGGACTTTCCTTGTGAAGGTGGCTTGTAGCTACTATTTTTGCAACTATTAAAATTGTTATTCCTTCCTTAGAATTTCTTCCCAAACATTCCCTACTTCCTATCATTTCTTTTGTCCTACCCTTAGGATTTTTTATTTGTTTTTTCCCTCACCCATTTCACAAATCCTACATTGTTTCTTTTTCTAAGAGTCTGTTTGTCCTACTCGTAAGCTCCTTTATAATAAAAATAGGGCTTAAGATAAGTCTTAGCTTTCCTAGCCAAGTCATAGACCTTTTGGAGAGTATTAGGATATCTCATATTCACTTCATTCCTTATTATGGGATCAACTCCTAATATAAACTTATGAATCTCTATCTTCTCATTATATGCAAACACATATTTTAACAGTTTAACAAAATCTTGGTAATAAGGCTCCACCATCCTATTTCTCTACTAAATATTGGCAAATTTTTCAAATTTCTTGGCATAAAAGTGCTTTATGAGGAATATTTTTTTAAAGGATATCACAAAATCCTCCCATTCTATATCAAATTCTACTGTAATTCCTCATTCTCCACTAAATATTTCCTACCAATCCAAGCCAACACCCTATATATATAAGGTGGCATATGAAATTTAGGTCCTAGTGGAATAATTATTCATAGTGCAATAATTTTCTATCTCTTTTAGCCAAGCTTCAACTGCATCACCACCTTCCTCTCCTTGAAACTTATAAGACTTTACATGCTTCATATCCTTACCCATTTCTACCTCAAAATGAATCGTGGTCTGTTGTACCTCTATAAGTGATTCATTAAATTATCCCACTCTAGAGTTACTAACCTTTGTTTCTTGATTCAACATGACTTCCAATAATTGCTTTTGTGTTTCCATCTGTTCAATACGTAGTGCAACTATTGCAAGGAGATCTTCCCTCTCTTTATTAGGATTATATGATCCTACATTTGGGGTCCTAATCTCAAAATTAGTTCACCATGTCTACCTCATCTATGGGAAAGCACTCCATCTTCTCCTATTTGGAAACATTTTCTCTAGACACACATAGGAGAGATAGTAGGAATTAGTTCACAATTACTTCTTCGAATTACTTTTCTTACTATTAACTATTTACCTAGTTATCTTAACTAGTCAAAGGAGGTTAACTATCAATAGAGAATATATTCATGCAAAGTATAACACTTATGTGGGTTTATATCCTATTAAAAACCACCATATGATATTACACAAGGAAGCTTATATCCCTACAAACCATGCTCTGATACCAAATATCACAACCCAAATTTTCTCTATATCAACTATGAGTCATTTTATTTAAACATGACTTGGAGTCTTATTTAGAATCTAAGCATTACTTCATTGGGTGATAAAACTCCTCAAGAAATCTATATCATGTCTCACTACATATGATATGCTATAAATACCCATCCCTACAACCTACATGTTTCCATATACGAAATTTTACTAAGTATTATGCAAATTTAATCTATCATTCTCATCATCTATTGAGGTAGCTTACTTACTTCAGTTTATTGAAAGGACCATGCTAATCTCTACTCTGTACATAAGTATTTCTATGCAGGAGTATTAAGCATATCAATATTAGGCTATTAGTCTCATCTTACTGATGATCTAGTCCTTCTCAAAAAGTCTTACTTAATGCCTATCAATGAAGTCACTGTACTATCGAATTTCTAATCATGCCATCATACTTATTTTGAACTATCCATGCTTTTAAGTAATAATTCATGTATAACTGTAAATCCTTCCATTACTATTGATATTGTAACTTATTTTAGCATATGTAATCCCTTAGGTGAACCATCATCACAATTTCATATTTAGTGCCCTTCAAATAGGGTCAATAGATAAATCCTTCTCTTAGAATTATTGCAATTAAATAAATTATCAAATTTACTCTTTATTACATGATTCAAAAATCTCATTTGCTCTAATAAAAGCCTAACTTAAATTAATCCATGGATTCAATGACAAGCAAATATTGTTAACCTAAGGCAAGTAGGATTCCATTATGAAGTGCCCATATATCTAAAGAGTATAAAAAACTTCTTTAATATCTTAGCTTGATTTCTTCCAATGATCGAGATATAACTAATCCTAAAGTGATCGCAATATTTAGGATGTAAAACTTATATTCATTATTTGGATTTCATGTCAGTAGTTTAACACATATCTAACAAATCAGTGGCTCCATAGTGAGTTGACCACTTATTTAAATATTTATAACAATTTCCATTAGCATTTTAATCAAAGTACCACCATAAAATAGGATTCCACAAAAATCACATAACATCTTATTTATCTTGGGAAACTCAAAGGAAAAACCCATCCATGAACTTTCTCTAATATTATTCTATAAGAATTGATTAAATACATTGAGACAAGATTTTTCTTTTCCTAAAGAAAAACCTTTAGTTTGACATAAGAGAGTTCCATTACTCGTATAAAATTATAATTTGAACTTGTCCATCAATTCATAATCGTATCTATATACCTTGGATTAAATTGAATGTTCTACATATTACCTTTATTCCATCCTAAGAGTTTCAACATCTCATTTTGTATACATTAAGCACTTTACACCCAAATTCAAATGTACAATCCATTTTTTACAATTCGGTCAAAGGAACCCATACTACCTTTGTCCCATAATAAGAGACCCATTATTCCAATAATCTCATATGTAGATACAGTCCAGTCCTCATGGTTTTCTAGTGTATATTATTTGCTTCAGAGTTTGACTTCCAATAAAGTAATAATCAACTCATTTTGAGAGCAACATAGCAGTTTTGAAGAGCACTATATAAAACTTATTTTGTTTTAACTTCTTAACTATATATTATGTTCAACTAGGAATTATAATCATATGGTCCATGCTTACTTTATCCAAAAATAATGCATAATTCGGCATAAATTATGTTCCCTTCATACTTTATCCAAAAATAAGCATTTATAAACTTGTAATTGTTGGTTATGCTTCACATTGAAGCAGTTGTTATCAATTCAAAAATAGTTCATAGAGTCCATTTAATACCATGTCAACAATGATGCAGTAATTCTCATCTCATTTGTGGTATTCTTACACCCTCCATTCTAGCTTGAATAGACACGAATCTAGTGGCTTAACTAACCACCCTATAACCTATTTAAAAAAATATGGAACAAACAACAACAGAACTTAACAGGTCAATTGTCATTTGGATACAAAAGATGCAGATCCACCTCGATGAAGAGTTCAAGCACATATAAGTATTCCATAACAATATTTTCAGGAGTCACCTTGTCATTCTATGAGTCAATAAATCAATAACCCCTATATTGACCAAAAATACAATATTTTAACTTATGATCACAAAATCACACGTGTCTTTGAACCAGAATCACACCTTGATTCCAATAACGATATCACAATATCATAATATCTTCATTCAGGGAAGTTGTATCTTTGAACGAGAATCACACCATTAATTCAATAACAACATCGTAATAACCTAATATCATAATTTAGCAAAGGCATGTCTTTGAACAAAAATCACATCATTAATTCAATAAAAGGATAACAATAACATTATAGTATCCTCATTTAGTGAATATATAGCACTGAGAAATTATATTATTAGTGACTAAGCTAAATTATAATTAAGTAATGCTTCAATATCAAACATATCCAAAGTATTACTCCTATTTCCAATGGAAAGAAAGATAATATAAAATCAACTCATAGGGAGCATATATACAATTCTCCAATCAATTATTTCCATTCGTGACATAGACAAAGACTTTTAATTTCCATACACAAAGAATATAATAATAAATTTCTCTAGCAAATAATTTTTTTATCAAAAATTAAAATGTTATATTAACTTCAATCTCATAAAACATGAAAACACATTTTCCTACCAATTGCTTCTTTTTTAGCTAAACCAAGCTATAACTTTATCTACATTTGCAAGAACTCAATAACAAGCATTCTAAGCAACACTTAGTGTTTTGGACAAGATCTAGGTAATACTTCAACACTTTTTTCATGTCTCAAATCACTTTAGTGATCTCACAATAAATCTCATGCACCAGTACCCAAGCAATTTCCCCCATTTCCATTCTTTGGTAGCAAAATGAGCTCCCCCACTCCATCTACCATTCTCATTTTTTATAACCTACCAAACTCCCGCTCTGTCTTTACCAACAATGATAGAATTATCCATTTAGGTGCAATAAAATAAATAAACTCAAACATTTTTATCTATAACTTAGTAGTTGCATCAATAAAACCAAAACTTGGATTTATCTTACATAAAAAGTAAATTTTTTTGCCATGAAACAAACAAAAGATTATTTTCACCAAATTACACATCAATAACATGCAAAGGCATACAAATGGCAACATCATCTAATTCTTATCATCCTAAGTAGCACAAGGTAAGGCATTAGTCCAATTTTTTTTTGTAAATTATGATATGCATGGAAGAATAACAAGAAACTTTCATTAGTCACCAAATGAGTTGCAAGTACCCTACAAAACTTAAGTGGGCCACATTATCATTTTTATAACACATATGTCTTACATAACCTAATACATGAAATAGTCAATCGTTTCCATGAAAAAAATCATATAATCGAACATGAATCCATTAAAAAAAAGTCTGCCAAGGGAGGGTCATGACTGTAAGATTCATAAACTCTAGCCAAATTTTCAATATTATCTAAATCACATTGAATTTAATGTTAGTAGGATCTTTCATATGCATGGAATGGAGATGAGAGATCTCCTTATGAAGGTGACTCTCTTGAGCATTTTTCTTCCTAGAAACAGAGCACCCATACCATCTAAGGGACAAAATTATATTGGAAATAACTATTTCAAACCATTTAATCGAACCAATATAACCAGTTGGTCTGAAAAATATATTCTAGATATGCTTTACAAGGTGGCAATAGGTAGGACTATCAAGGTGGGGCACATTTAATTTAAAAGGAAGTGACATGGAATTAAAGGAGATAGAGAAAGTTTGTATAGTATATAATATAGGAATGTGATCAGACAAATTTGTGTGAGAAAGGACATAAAATTGCTTGTGGATGGAGAATTTATCTAGGAAATGATTACTAAAATAAAATCTATCCAAACAAACAAGCTTCCTAGCAGAAACTTGATGATAGTTGGGCCACGTAAACCAATTATCTCTATGAGAGGATGCTTTACCAAAGAGAGGCTCATGAACACCTAAATTATTATGAAAAAACAACCAACTACCAAATTTAGCCCTAGAAAGGGGTCTACTACCATTCCAACTTTTATCACTATGATTCTCAATCATATAAAAGTCATTTCCAAGGATACTTTATATAGGAGGGAGAGAAATTACTAAAAATTCGTATAGGGCTATATGACTAGGAGGACCATTCCAAGCCTAGACAAAACAAAATCTAATAAGCTGAGAGTTGAGAGCCAATCTAACCCACACACACGAGTGAGTAGGGTCTTCACCATGGTCTAGAATAGCATAATAAAGAGACTTAGCTATGGAAATGGCAACATATCCTTTCCTATTATTATGAGAAGTAGTAAAGGCATATGCATATCCATCACCAATGATATCCATACAATGGGTGAGACAGTAATCGGTGATTTTTAGTTCTTGAAGGAAAATAATAGAAATATAATTTTTAGCAACTACTTTTCGAACTTGAAACTTACGATAATGGAGGAAGATCCCCCTAAAATTGAATATTTAAATTTATGAGGGGTTAAAAAAATGTTGCTTGACCTCATGAATTAGAGATTGAAATATATTTTATTTGATTGGCAACAATTGCATGTTGTCCAAATGAGTTTGTTGAGCAAGAACCTTATTTTGATCAACTTGAGAGAAGGATCTAGAAAGATCTTTGATAGATGGTTTTTTTCTTCTATATGGATGGGGTGTTTTTGGGGGGTTGACGAATATTGTTGCTTGCCTACCATTTTCCACTTATCTATCATAAGTCTATATTTCAAGAGTTACGATAAAGGGACGAGAGCTAACTCAAGAATTATGGTTGAACATGTATTTAAGGATTTGGTTTGAGATATGAAAGAGATATGAGAATTCTTGGGGATAATGACCTAAGAAGGAGAAGGTTTCTCGAGAGCAAGAGGGTGTTGAGGGCCGTCAGTAGGAAAGTTATTAGCTAATTGGGGAGAATAACTTGAGAAGGAGTAGGTTTCTCGAGAATAGGAGGGTGTTGAGGGCCATCAGTAGGAAAGTTCTTGGCTAAATTTTTAGTTGTAGTTTCCATATAAGGGTCATTAATTAGGATTTTTTCTACAATTTTTTAGGAGTCACTTCCATTTGTTCTTTTTTAGTTATTTTTTTAAAATAATTTACGATCAAATATCAAACTTCTCTATAATAAAATCATGCATTAGGTAACTTTAAATATATAATATGTTGACTAACATGGAAATATAACCCATTAAGGTCAAGGTATGGGGGCAATGACTTGGATATGTCTATTTTTGCACAAATATGTAGGTGCACTCTATAATTAGATTATTTTTTTGACATAGGATGAGACCACAAAACCTTACCAAGAACAACAAAAAATTTATTGAGAAAGGGATGACATCAAAGAGATAAAAATGACAACTCTATTCAAGAAGATATTTTGCCCTAGAGGGACCCTTTGGATGAAAATCCAAAAAATCAACCTTAAAAATAATAAGTTTACCCACAGATAACCCAAGTTTCATATTGGAGGGATTTTTTAACATTTTCAAGATTTACAAAAGAGACTACTATAAACCACCTTCTCAACCCTTAAATAGATTAAACTATGAAACCTCCAGTATTTTCCCAAATCCCCCTAACCCATTTGAAAAATTCAACCTCAAGTGGTATATCTCATAAAATAAAAATGATAGTATGTTCAGACAAGTCATTAGCTACTTCAACAAATGAATCAAGAAGAACAACTAAAAGGGGCTTACCTTGCTTTACATGTGATCGAGGTGTTATTGGATTAGGGTTTGACAAGTCAGTAGTGTAGCCCGCTAGTAAGTTCCTTTCGCTTTCTGGATTTGTAGGCTTCTCCATGGATTTATTTGCAAGATTCCTAAGGGGATTCAAGGGAACTTGAGATTCAAGATCATTGAGGGATGGAGTTTCATCCATCATAGAAACCTCACATCCTGTGCAAACTATTTTTTGTACCCAAATGCTTCTCCACTACAAATTTGGGCTTATCGCTGGATGGTAATAATTGTCCCAACTCTTCACTCTAAGCCCTAAAAGATGCATAAATTTTAGCAACTCGAAAGATTGTTAAAAACCCTCAAAGTAGCAAAGGAGTGCCTTATTTTTTCTCATAAACCTTTGAAATGTTTGGATGTTCACTTGTGGAAGGAAAATATGCTCAAAATAATGAAAGCTGAAACCATGAACACTCCTAAAAACAAAAACCACCACAAAAAATCTCTTCGAAACCCTATTTATAAATAAAAAACAACCACAAAAGACTCTTCAAAACCTATATGTACTGATATTCCAAAAAAAACTCAACTCCCCTATTGAAAGTTTGGTAAAAATCCTAAAATTAATAGAGGAGTCTTTCAAATTTTCCGGAAAGTAATTTTTTGTTTTAAAGCTTTCACTTTATTGTTGTCTTCCTCCGTGTTATTCAAAGTCTCTAATGTAATTACCGATCTTCAATTTTTCTTCCTACAAACAACTTGAAATATTCAATTTTCAATAACAACCCATCTTCTCAAAAGAATTTGCACATAACTTTCTCAAATATCTTTTGCAATTTTATTGTCACGTATTCGAGTTTCGAGGGCAACCTTCGTTACTACCAATTGAATTAGACATTTAATAGTTTTTAAAAATTATGTTGTCCAAATGTCCTATTATAGTCGTTAATGCCAATTGAATTAGACATTTAATAGTTTTTAAAAAATATATTGAGAAATATGTCTGTCTATAGACATATAAACATGTATTAAGACATTTATTAGTATTATAAAATATATTGTCTATATGTTTCATTACAGATAAAGAAACAGAAGAAGAATATAACATTGAAGATTCGCAACCGCCTGGTCTTGGCCCCTTATATTTTCATACTGATTTTGACAACGCTGACCTCAAATAGACCAAAATAATTACGAAGTCTTCCGATAATAATCTTAGATCATCCATTCAAATGTCTAGTCCTATTATAATAATTTCTCCCCATATACGACTTTACAGTATTGGGCATCCACGCGGAAATGGAAAAAAGCTGTGTATCCTTCCAACCCACGGTAAGAGCACGCCCCTTCTCCCCAAGAGTAAAGGATTTCTGTGCGGGAAACTCCGTGAGCACCAAATTAGCCTGATACTTTGCCTGCTCGCTGAAGGCCACTGCTCTGAATCCGACCTCCGTCATGAATGACCCCCACACGTCAGCTTCCACGTGTCTGATCACCCTATCCTTGCCCTCGGACGCCACTTTGTTACGCATTGCCGGAGCAAGGAGGAACCGCTCAATTCGAAGCCTGTTCAAATCCCACCGTTCAAAAACCGCATCCAGTGAATCGAATATCGCGCTGGAATAAAAGAGCACCTCCACGAACCGCTTGGCGAATTTAGCGGAGTTGTGCTGACCTTCGTTGTTGATAACGGTGAAAATTAACGGCTGTAACTTCAAAATAACGTCCACCAACGATCTCAGGCTGGTAGGTTTCTGAATCAGGGTTTGCAGAACAAAGCAGGCGTTAACGGCCACGGCTTCCGCGGGGTCGACCTTGAACAGGCTTTCGTTAACGTCCTCTATTTTGTCGATGACGGCCATTTGGAAAGCAAATGAGATGTTCAACGATTTTGCAAAGTTTTCCAAGCGTTTGCCGGTCGTCGCCGTCGTCTTGGACCCTCTTTTGCAGATTGCCGTTATCTTTAACGCCTGTGGAGGACCGGTGTGCCGTGAGGCCAGGGATTGCATGAGGCTGGGCCACTGCATGCCGCCTTGGATGTCCAAGTCGATTATGTGGATTTTCTGTGCATTTCCGACTGCTTCGAAAATGGCTTGGTTTGCTGTGAAATGCGTCATTCTGGAATAGGGAAGAGACTGATAAAATGATATCCCGCACAATTCAATTTCTTTCATCCTCGACTCTATATTTTGCATATTTCCTGCCGAGTTGAGTTTGTTGTCGATGTACTTTGTTGTCTCTCTTTTGATCTTTTCCACCATGGCTTCTGAAGGGTAAGATAATTGTAATTAATACGAGCCGTGAAAGGAGAACACGTCCATTCTTTGAGAATGAAGTGTTCTCTTCGAAATGTAAAATATCAAATTTAATTTTCTACGTAAAGGCGAGAAAAAGATAGATGGGCAAAAACGGTTATGCAAAGAAAAACAGAAAGAAATAAAGCACTGTACTAATGTCCACATATTGACCAAGCTAGGCAAATAGTGAGACAGTACAACCAATCTACAATCAGAATGGAAGCGAATCTCACGGTCTAAGGAAAACAAAAAATGAATTTAAAGGTTAAATCATTACAGTCACATTGAGCTTTTCATTACAGTCACATTTTTTCACCAAGGGTATTTACAAATATTTAAATGATTTTGAAGTTAAAAGCATTTGGAATCACTCGAATTAATTTCGCCTGTCATTTCTTCTTTCTAGAAATTCGAGGGGTTTCTCCTATCTAAAACACAATTTCATTTCTAAGATCTCTGTCTAAAAAACAGCTGATACGAAGTCTAACGGAATTAGAAGCTACACGTCTGTGATCAACGATATTATCTCAAAGATATGTGATCAGCTCACTAAAGTTATTAACATGTTTTATTCCCAAAGGCCCACTAATTGCTCAAGGTAATACTGAGTACTGAATCTCATTGGTTTACTACATTTGTTCTCCTGTTTGCTGTTGTTAGGAATCGAACACATAAACATGTAGTAGTCAGGGGCTAAGGGCTTAGCTTAGAATATTCTTGTGAACTTTCGCTATTTTGAGAGTCGGAGATTAGCTATTCAACATCTACCAAATTAAATGATTTTTTATTAGATCGTGTGCCAATGGATGAACATGTCCTTTCTGTTTTAAAGTTAGGATTTTTCTTTATTTAAGTCTATTATCAGGGCAAACCTCATCTTTAAACGAAAAAATCACTTCACAGCTGTATATGTATAGTAAAAAAATAAAAGAAAACTTCATCCCCTGAAAAGCTGTCATAGAGGGAAACTTAGCTAGTCAGCTTAACTGTAGCACATCGTCTATGATTATCATGGCAACACGATGTTATTAGCACAACATCGATGATTATTATGGCAACACATCCTAACTATTAACATTTTCCATTCTAGATCGACAATAACAAGCATATTGGAGACTGTGAATCTTTATTACCTGTGAAATAGTATCCGATCCTCTCCGCTGGGTTTCCAAAAGGGCTGGATAAGCACTTACACTGCATGAGCATTTGATGAGCGGCATCATATCTCTGAACTCCAACGGAGTCTGCAGCCCATAACAACATTTGGATCAATTCCAATCCCATAACTTGTTTGGATCCTACGAATCCAACGTCACCGAAATCAACAAAGACGCCATCATTTTCTATCGTCAGCATCTTGATCTGATCGTATGTTGAAATCTGCTGTTGCAGGCATTGGATATTTTCAGCCGGATTTCTCATCACAAACTCTGTGGGCAACGGTGGAAATTCATCCTCCCTACTAAGCAATTCCAATAGTTGAAGGATTTCCAAACTGGGATCATCTGCATCCTCCTCTTCAGAATATTTTTCAACGCCACTGGATTTCTCCTCTCTTAAATTATTCTGAGGACCATTGTCAAGCAGTTCCATGTCTTCTTGTAACCATGGCTGTCCACTAGGACCCCCATTTTTTTCTTTTAGCCATGTTTCTTCCACACCATTTATGTTATCCCTTTCCATTAAAGGAGTCTCTTCCTTATCTTCCCTCTTGGCCTGGAAGAAAGAACTCTCATTCTTGACCACATAATGCAAACTACACAACCCAAATACATATTTAGCAGTGCAAGATGCCAAAGACAAAACGAAGAGGACGCACATATAGACGGATGAGGATCTTTCCTTGCTGGCACTGCATAAAGAATGACAATCGGTAGATTCCATCATCCATAAAATATGTTTTTTTTTTAACGTATTGAGAATAATATATTTAATCGGTTGAAAAGACACGCTGTCTATTCATGTAGTTATTAAGCATGTTTCCAGGGAAGTCAATCCAATTTATGATAACATAGGGAACCCGTTACATCACAGTCCTCTTTTTTTATTACATAGGGAAAACGTTGTCTATTCATGTATTTTTTGTTTTTTTACATAGGACCCGTGTATATCACAGTCCTCTTTTTTTTATTACATAGGGAACACGTTGTCTATTCATGTAGTTTTCTTAGTGAGTGTACAATCAAACACTACCAATAAGTCAATCCAACTGATGATGAAATAAAATATACCTTGCATTTTTTGTTTTTTAATTCTTTTGTCGCTTCCACCTAAATTTGGCAGAGATTGAACTGATGGCCGCATATTTGTCATTAAGTTTCCCCGGTCTCTTTCCTGTCTTTTATATCTGTCAACAAAGGTTGTCCGCCCTCTTTCCTGCTTTGCTAAATCTTAAAAAACTAAGAGATGCGAGACGTTTATGCTGTAGTGAAGGCATCATGACTAATGGAAATTGGACATCTGATATTTTATTGGCTATTCATCTCTCCACCTGTATCTGCTTAAATAAAATTGGGTTGGGCCTACCAAGTTAGCTATTTTCCGACAACATTTGTGCACAATTTAGATTTCTTATAAAACCCTTCTCTTAGGACGACACACGTGGAGAACTTAGGATTACTGCGAACAAAATTCCGCGTTAAGAGGAGGTATTAACGAGGAGGAGATATTAAGAGAAAGTATTAAACAGAAAAAAAAAAACGCATTGCACGAATTAAAAGTAAGGTCAAAAATTATATATATTGGCTGCATTGGAAATCTTTCTAACCCGCTGGGCAAAGACTACCACAAACACTAATGGTTACTAACTGATCAACGGATCTAATGGTTACTAAGGATCTATCTCTTTGAATCATATATTCAGTGTAATGAATTCAGAAGATTGTGGGCTTATATGTGTAAGCGTTTTAGGGTTTTGCGAAAGATTATGGTTGGGAGAAGATTGCTCAGCCCTGTACATCGGTCATAAAGGTTTCTCACCATAACCAAATAAAAAAATTATATATATATATATATATATATATATATATATATATATATATATATATATATAATTAAAAATTAAAATAATATAAATTAATTATTAATGATATATTATTTTATTAAATATTAAAAGTTTTAGATATAAAAGTTATTATAATATATGATAGAATTATTAATTTTTTTTTATTTTAATTATATAAAATTAAAAAATATATAAATTAAAAATCAAATTTTTAGTTTTTTAATATTTTAAAGAAGAATAAAAATATATTTAGATTTTTATATTGAATTTACGTTATTATAAAGGTTAAGTGGTTGAATAATTTGTCTAATTCTTTAGAAAAAAAAATTCTCTAGGTTTTCCCTTGAATTGAATTATAATAAAGAATGCATGCTCTAAATTATCCTTATAAATAGAAACAAATTGAACATATGGTGTGGATCCAAATATACAACTAATACTTGTGGAAATAAAATACACAACAAGAATAAACTAACGAATTACATCATGTCCAAACTGAATGAAGGTTTTTTAAAAATATCTTAATAGTTTGATTGCAAGGATGTGGTACTCTGGAGCGTTTGTGTGCGAGGAGGAAGTGTTGGTAGTGTCCGACATCAATTTGAGTGACTCATTTTGGTCTGGTAAGCATGGCATGGTTGGCCCTTCTCTGTCATGGGACCCGGTTAAGGTGTGTACTGAAGTGGTGGGAAAGATTGTTGGTTCTGGGAAGGAAAGGAAGGGAGATTATTCTTCTCCACTATATTTTGCTGATATGGTGGCTAGTTTTTCCTTTGATGATTCGTTTGCTCCTTGTGAAGTTAATGTGGACTCTCGCCAAATCCGTGTATTGGATAACATAGTTAACTGTCTATTGCAGACAGGTTCCTGGGATCTACTGGGTAAGCTGATTGAAGGTAGACCACCGTTGGATGCGCTTAAATGCTAGGTCATGTCTCGGTGGAAGCCTCATGGCTCATTGGATCTAGCCACTCTTCCCTAGAACTTTTTTCTTATTAGGCTCTCTTGTGAGGAGGACTCTTGCAAGATTTTGGAAGGTGACCCTTGGTTTTATGGGAATTGCAATCTTTTTCTCAAAAAGTGGGGCCATGATTTTAACCCGACGTTCCAAAGGGTCAATCTAGTCCTAGTTTGGATTCATCTATCAGAATTTCCTACGTATTTATAGCATGAGTATATTTTTAGAGCGATGGTGAGCACTATCGATGATTTTATTTCTTTTGATAAAATCTCTTTATCCACATAACGGAGGCAATACGTCAGAATGTGTATCATGGTAGACATCAAGAGAAACCTTCCTAGTTCTGTGGAGCTTGTTTCTCATCTAGGATCATGGGTTCAGACTGTGGTCTATGAGAATAAGCCGCATACATGTAAGTTCTGTGGGATTGGGGGCCATCATCAAAACTTTTACCCTTTAAAAATTTTGACCGACCAACCTGTTCTGAAGGACCCAAATAGTGGAGCCAATGTAGATCTTGTTCCAAAATGGACCACTTTCAAGAAATAGAAGGTGTGGCACAAGAAACCTATTGGGTCATCAAAAGGTAAAGAGATTGCTTCTTCTCCTTATTAATTGAAGAAAGCTAATGAGGCTCATATTTCTACTTGTAAGGAGTCCGTGCACTATGAGAAGGGTTCTCTGAATCCTTCTCGTCATAATTTGGAGGTGGTTCTGTAAGCTGAACTTGTGGGTCATGTTGTTGATTTACCTCTCTCTAAATCCTTTGGGTGTCAGGCTCTTCTAATGGTTAAATAAGTGACCAGTGAGAAAATTTTGAAGTTGGATGGTTTCAAATCCTCTCCTCCTTGGGGGGTGGGCAAGAAACTCTCTTTCTAATTTTCTAATGAAAATTTGTTCTTGGAATGTTAGAGGGCTCAATAGCTCCTCTAAGCAACAAATGTATTCAAGAGTCCAAATTAGATGCTTCATTGTGGGAGTCTGTTCATAAGCTGGTGTGGAAGGACTCTAGTTTTATGGCAAGTGAGGTAATTGGTTCCTCTGGTGGTCTTCTCTCCTTCTAGAATCTATCACGTCTTGATGGCCATGTTATTTCTTCCTCTAGCAGGGTTATCAATATTTTTTTTGGTGTAATATCACTAATAGGACATGGGTCCTATTGAATATTTATGCCCCTAATGCATATGTTGATAGAAAAAAAAATTGGCAACTACTCCTTGAGATGCAAAGCACATTTCAGTATGAACACTGGGTTGTTTTTAGTGATTTTAATTCTTCTCTCTATATTTCTGAGAAAAGGGGAGGCAATCTAGTGGATGATAGGAGTCTGCATGATTTATCCAAATTTTTTAACTCTTCTGAGCTTTGGTATTTGGATCTTAAGGGTGAAATTCATGTGGAGTAATCTGTGTTTGAGTGAAAGTTTAATTTTTAGCAGATTGGAAATTTTTTTTGTCTCTTATCATAGGCTTAATTTGATTGGTAGTACCTCTTTCTACTATGCCCAAGATAGGTTCTTATCATAATATTCTCTAGTTGAGTGATATGGTGCTTGCACCCTGAATTTGAATCCCATATAAAATATTGGTGGCATGAAGACATCAAGGGAGAAGGTATATTTCTATTGACTAATAAAATTAGAAGGCTAAAAAATTATCTTAATTTGTGGAACAAATTTTTGTTTGGAAATTTGTTTAGAGAGAAGGAAATACTGAAAGCACAACTAAAAGATATCGAAGTTGTTATGGAGGTTCATGGGTGCTTTGACACTGTTGGATGGAAGAAATATCCTTGTTGGTGGATTATCACAATAGGCAAGCGTAAGAAGAGTTGTTCGAAAAAAATAAATCTAGAGAGTTATGGCTAAAATAAGGTGACTGCAATTCCCATTCTTTCATGCCTCCACTCAATGGAGAAGAGGGCGTAATAGAATTAGAGAAATTGAGAGAGGAAGTGGTGGTGTATCTTCTAATATCATGGAGGTGTAGGAGTAAGTACGATATTTTTTAGGAATTTATTATGTTTGGTGCCTGACCATGACCTCCCAGTTGAAGGTGAAATGTTAGAAGCAATCCCTTAACTTGTTTCTACTAATTAGAACAGAATACTATTGTCCCGCTTATCTTATGAAGAAATTTTGGAAGAGATCAAAGGGATGGTCCCTCTCAAGGCATCGATATCGGATGGTTTCCCTCCTGTATTTTTCCAAAAAATCTAGCACATACGCAGGGAAGATGCCAGTGTGGTTATTACGGATGTACAACGCTCTCTATTTATCTTGAAAGTTGTGAATTTGACTTTCTTGGCCCTCATTCCCAAGAAGGACTCGACTTCATCTTTCAACGATTTCAGGCCAATTAGTTTATGTAATACAATCTATAATAATTTTTCTAAGTCCATTGCAAATAGACTTAAACCACTTCTATTGATGTTGATTGACTCGATGTAGAGTGCCTTTGTCTTGGGAAGACAAATTCTTGATGGTGCTATAGTTATTCATGAATTGATGCACTCTATGTATAAAAGTGGGAGGGTGGGATTTTTTCTTAAGTTAGATGTCAATAAAGCTTATGATCATGTTTCTTGGGCCTTCTTGTTCAGCATTTTGAGGAAGTTTGGTTTTTGTGAGGATTGGATCAACCTTGTTAAGGCTTGCATTTCATCGGTCTGGTTTTCGGTTCTTGTCAATGGTTCTTTGGAAGGCTTCTTTCGCTCTTGTCGTGGTCTAAGGTAGGGGGATCCTTTATATCCTTTCCTTTTTATTCTCATGGTGGAGGCTCTAGGAAGAATGATTTCTAGGTATCACAATGAGTTGGGGATGCACCCGACGGTTCCTTGCAACCCAATCTCACATCAGTAATTTGCATATGATATGCTTATTTCATGTGTGGCATCGATGGTCATTGCCAAGGAAGTGAAAGCCATATCGGACTATTATGAGAAGGTAATTGGATAGCAAATAGGTTTTTTGAAGAGAAATATTTTCTTCATTAACACTCTAAAAGTGTGGCAGAGGAGGATTGCTGACATCTTGAATTATCGAATTGCTTTTCTTCCCTCCTTGTACCTTTGTATCCCTATTTTTTTTAAGAGGGTCAATAGTGAGATGTGTTCCCTTATGATCAAAATAATTCAGCATAATTTATTGATGTGGAAGGGGGTCCTCTTGAGCCAATCCGGTAAGGTCGTTTTGGTATAGAGCATTTTCCAGAGTATCTCAATCTATTTTATGTCTTTATTTCATGTCCCCAAAAAAGTGGTAGTTAATATTAACATATTTTGTAAAGCCTTCTTATGGGTAGGCCCAGAACTTAAAGGTAGGTTCCATTTTATTTCTTGGGAGAAGCTCTCCAAAAGGAAGAATTCCAGGGGTTTGAACCTGAAAAGTGTTGATAGAATGAACAAGGCCTTGGTGGTAAAGCTAGGTTGGAAGGTCGCCTCCAATCATAGTCAACAATGGTGTCAAATATTGAAGACCAAGTATACTTTTGATTATTTTATTTATGATTTTATCCCTTACGGAGGTTCTACATTTTGGAATAGTCTGGTGAAATCGAGGGACTTTATTAATCAGAACTATAGGTGGATAGTTGGTAATGGGAGGCAAGTTAATTTTTGGGATGATGTGTGGTTGAGAGATCGACCTCTAAATGAAGACATTCGTTTTAGGGATCTTATTGATGGATCTAGGACTCTTGGCTTGGTGAGGAATAGAACTATTTGGTCCAACTCTCCAAGGTTGGTGAGGAATACTAGGGATTCTTAGATGTGGTATGCGCTCATGGAGGAGCTTCGTATCTATGTAATTAGGCAAGTTAACATGGAGGATCATCTGATATGGAAGGTGTATAGTCAATGGTCTTACTCTATGAAGTCGGCCTATGAGCTTCTTAGTGAGGATGGTGGTGGTTTTTTTCCTCATGGTTCCATTTGGCTTAAGCACCTAACTCCTAGAGTAAACATGTTTTTCTAGTTGGTTGCTCAAAACAAGATTCTTATGATCGAGAATCTTCACAAAAGAGGTTGGTGCTTGGTTAACAGATGCTATATGTGTAATTATACTTGGGAATCAACTTCGTATTTACTTATTAACTACAAAGTCTTTAAGGAGATTTTGCTATCTATCCTCAGGTGGTTGGTGTTAGATGGCTTTTTCCTAACTCTGTGATAGACAATATTTTACATAGACTATATTTTATAGTGGGTTCCCCCATTCTCTTTGCCTAAGCTAAAGTGTTTCTAGAGATTTATGCTACCACATGTTATGTGGAGATTTTGGAAGACAAAGAACACTCGAATTTTTAGGGATAAATATTTGTATCCTCATCTTTTGAGTGCTCGCATTTTGGCGAAGATTGTGGAGAATGTTTTGTGTGCCTGTTCAAAGTCAAATATTTTGAAGGCTTCCACCCCTAGTGAATTTTTGGTTGAGCAAAGTCTTAAATTTGGGCATGTGTATCACCCTCATCTTGCACCCGATGCCAGGAGCATAGTTCGTTGGACCCCTCCACCCGTGGGCTGGTTTAAACTAAATTTTTATTAAGCCTCTAAAGGTAATCCTAAGTTGGATAGAGCAGGAGGGGTCATTTGTGATGACAAAGGAATATTGGTCCTTGCCTACGCTGAACCTATTAGAGTGAATTATTCTCAATAAGTTGAAGTGAGGGAAACTTTCTTAGGGTTGTCCCTTTTAAAATATTTTGGTTTCAATAGAGCTATAGTTGAAGGTGATTCATTAAACATCATCAAAAGGCTCAACAACTCCTACCACATTAGTTGGAGGATGGCTAATTTAATTTATGAGGTAGTGGATCTATCTCACGCTTTAGAGGTAATTCAAATTTAGAATATTTTTAGAGAAGGAAATTTGTCTACATATTTAATGGCAAATATAGGGATAAATCTCTAGGTATTTATGGTGTGGTAGAGGGATTTCCCTCCTGATATCATCAACCGCATCCATAATGATGTGCATTAAATGGTGGTTGGTGGCTGGTACTTTCTTACTAGGGTGGATGGGATTTTAAAGTAATATCTGTAGAGGGTGGGTGATTGGTATTCCTACCCATGGAACTTTTGAAGCACCTATTTTTCATATTTCAAGTTCTAAATCTCACCCACCTTTGTGTCTTAGTTGTTAGGGAATATCCTGAAGCTTCCCAATCTTCCTTTTGGAAGGTTATCTCTGTTTGTTCTAGGTATCGACTTTGGTTTGCAAACTGGACTTGGGTTGTTCCATTGGTAACTTTTCCCATATGCATTAAGCTTTGGTGGCTTCTTTTCCATATGAAATATTAGGTAGGTCTAGGGGATGGTGAATTCTCCTTTCATCAAGATTGGTTCTCATCCTTTCTTCTCTGGAATTCATACCTTGGAATGTCCACCTATTTTATGTCACCTTTGAGATAGTTGTTTGCAAGGTGTTCTTTTGCCTTTACTCCACCTTTTTGCTACCTTTCCTTCTTCTCGCCAGATGGTGGAGTGGTAGGGGTTCGTCATCCGGGTTAGGTGTCGGGTGGTAGTTTTTCTTCTCCCCTTAATCTTAAAAGTTGGCCCATGTCCATAGTGGGGTTTTTTGAGCTCCTTATGGTTTTTGTTTTCTTGTTTTTTCCCATGCATACTATCTCCCTTCTATGTTCAAGAGAAGAAGTTTTGGTATTCCTAGTGCTCATGAGATGATGGTGAGAATTTTTAGCATATTTGAATTTGATGGCTTTGTTTGGCCTAATTTGGGTAAGATGGTGTTTATATTATTGATTCAAGTTTGAGGTTCTTTATGCTATACTGTGTGTTTGAACGTATTCCTTTCTGGTCTCCCTGTGTGGTCTGTAGTTGGTATTTTTACCTAGTGTCTTGTGTTCCTACTAAAGATGGGTAAATCTTGAGTTTGTAATCTTAAGTCTAAGCAGTCCAAGTCGAAGTTGGAACCTGCATATTTTATGGTGGATGAGGATGTTCTATCTATTCTGAACATGGAGGATTTTCTACACTACATCTAGAAATTCCATGGCCATAATCCTATTATTTTTAAGTGGATGGCTATTACTTCGAAGAAGGTATGAGTTCATGTTGGGTCGTGGTCATTCGAGGTCTCGGTGAAATTGATCGATCACAACATTGGGTTGGAGTTAGATGGTGTGTTTCATAATAGGGAAAGACACTCATTATTAAAATATATTAGTTTTTTTTGGATGAAAATGAATTCCTACTGATAATTCAAAATTCTTTTAGTGCTAAGGCCTTACCTGCACCATGGAATAAGGTGGTAAAGGTGATAATGGATTTATTCATGTTGGATTCCTCGTACAATATTATTCGGAGTTTTCATGCCATGTTTCTCAATCACCTTTACCGATATATGTGGATGAACATCCCTTTGTTCCTTTTCAATTCAATGTGTAAATCAATGTTGGTTGTTCAAGGTGGGTGGGGTCAGGTTCCCCTGTACCAGGGCTTGGCTCTGTTGGTGTTTGAACATGCTACTTTGGAGAATGGACTAGTGATGGATGAGATTTTAAATACTTTGAGCTCTCTTCTCATCCTTGCACTTGGTGATCCCTTATGAGTTTTAGAAAGTTGGAGTTTGGAATCATATGATGTGTACTCCTTCTCCTTGGGATAGGGTTTGGAAAACTTATCTCGCAAAGTGTTTATTTCTTCAAAATGGGTGTGGGGATCAATGATGAGAAATTATGCCACTAAGGTTGTGAAGAACTCTCAGGTGTCTCATGTCACTTCTCCAGTTGTGGAGAGTCTTTTTGCAGGTGTTCAAGTGGAAAGTGGAGGTACTCACAAATATGTTCTGCTGATTGGAAAAAGGAGAAATTTGGAAAAGTCTTCCCCCATTTCCAAGTTGGATTATGTGGAAAATGTGGTGGAGGTTCTTCCTAGACCTTCCACCAAATATATTTTGGGGGCTGATGTATACTCTCTGGGTGAAACTGTAGTGAAGAAAAACACTATCCTCCATAGTCTTTGCATGATGGAAATCAAGCAATATGCGATTTGGAGATTTTTTAATATGGCTTTGTATTATATTGAGGAGGCAGCCCATATTTTTGGAAATATTATTAATGAATTCAGTTCAGTGATGTAGAACCATCTCGATTATCTCACTGGGTGATTCATCTAGCTTTTTCTTAGGTTTATGAGCTCTTTCTTCTCTGTGTTTGTTTGTTGTGTTTGTTCTATTTTATTTCTGTATTTTTTGTGTGCTTTGTAAAAGGTTATGGGGTCCATTTAAAAACCCTATTTTCTTTTAATATTACCAAAAAAAATACAAAACATGAATAGATATGGTCAACATTAAAACATATATAGATAATTTTTTTTTTTAAATGATTACATTTCAATCCACATAAAAATAAAATCCTAGAACCCTATTATAATACCCCCAAACATTTTTTTTAGTAGGGTATTTTATGATAATATGCATGTATAATACAACAATTATATTCGTATTATTTCTCTATCTTTAAAAATAATATATAACAAGATCATCATAATAAAATAAAGAGTAAATCTTACTAATGATACAATGTCTAAGCAAAGTAAGTGAAAATGAAAAATCTATTGAAATGATTTTAATAAGTCTAAATTGGTCTCTAAGAGTAATGATGTGAATATCTATGTATATGCCTCATGAAAAATCTATAATTAAATCATTCCATAAGGTATTCTAAGTTATTTTTCTTATTGTTTATTATGAAAATACCCTTAAAAAAAGAACATATAATACACAAATTATATAGTCCATAAGATAGATTTTTTATTTCTAAGTTAAACATAAAATAAATTTGTTCATTTATTCCTCAAATTCAACAACCCCACGTAAGAATGTATCATTCAAAAATTACATGACAACTCCTAAATATCACTATATTTTGAGTAATTTTATATATCATTTATTTCTCTTATAAAGTAATATATAACAAGATCATAATAATAACTCAAAGAATAAATTGTATTAATGTGTAAAAAAAGTATGTCAAGATAAAAACTCTATTGAAATTAATCTTGTAAGGGTAGATGAATCTCTAAAAAATAATGGTGTGAATATATATGTATATGAGTTATGAAGTTGTTATGATTTAATCACTCCATAAGGTATTCTATGACATTTTGAATATAGTTTAGTATGGTAACCCCTAGCACAAATAAATATGCAAATTTGCACAAAATAAGTGGATGTCTCATAAAATTACATAAATTACTACAATATATAACAAAGTACTTAAATAAAGACAACAAAGCAATCATCGTGCAATAATAAAACTGAAACTATATTGATCTAAGCATAAATTAATAGGCAACACTCACGAACATACTACACTAATATCATCAACACAAATCATATAATAGGATAAATCCTAATGTGAATTAAATACTTGACACTCAAGTCATCAAGAACTATACCATCCATAAATAGGCATAGTAAATAACTCACTTCTATTCTATCCCGCTTGAAATATCACCACTATAAGAAGAGGAGATCGCACATAAAACAAAAGAAAATATTTCAATATGCCTTAGGAACTAGTCCTTGAGCAACAAATCCAATATTTGTCTAGAAATCTTGGTAAAGTAATTTGTGCTTATTTATAGAAGATAGTGAACCAATAGCTACTATTATTTGTTATAATTTTAAGGAAAAGAGAAAGATAAATATAGTAAAAGGGTTACATTATCAAAGTAGTGTTAGTAGTAACAATGATCAAGAGCATGCATAGTAGATGTATTATGAGTATAATAATTGGGCATATGGTGAATAAATGAGGAACTAAATTGGGCATTTATAGTAGATGAAAAAATAAATCTCTTTTTTAATGCTAAATATTGAATTTCACTCTTATCAAAGCTATAAAATATTAATAAATATGTATCATATTAATCCTAGGTATACAAATATTCTAGGATCATGATCGTGTACTAAAAAAATTAAAAATAAATAAATGATCATGATCATCACTTGAAGTGGTGTAATACCATTCATCCTAAGGACATATAGTTTAGAGGATACACACATGTCCTTTAATTGTGGATTTATTCTAATTTTAGATTTTGAGAAATTTAATAGATTAAAGGTGGCAAAAGGGTGACAACTAAGTGAAGAAAAAGAATCAAAATAATTGAACAAGATGCCTTGTTATCATCTTACACAAGGATTGATAAATTTAGTTCACCCTTAAAACATATATTGGAGAATGAGACTATCCATCACCTATAACATTAGTTGTTAGTGCTTATTTTACAAATATATATTACCCATCCTTAAGGACTATGAGTGATACTATAAGGGATAACCAATTGGTACTCCTTAGATTAAAAAAAAAAAAGAGCAATAGGTAATAGTCAATGTAATATAAATACAAATTCTATGTTGAAATATAAAATCAATAATTTTTTTATTTTTATTCTATTGTCGACTCAAAATATAATTGTTTGTATTCAATAATAGAAGAATACAAAAAACATAGCAAAAAATGCAAAATTAGAGGAAAATATACATGATACTTACTTGTACACGCTCCTTGAAATTTTGGCTAGAAGAAAATAATGTTTGCTTGTCCCATGTAACTTGAAAGGAATTTACCTAAAAAAACATTTAAATATTCAAAAAACCATATTTGGATGTAAAATAAGTAAAATTAGAGTGAATAGATAGGTTGAAAGCAACTAAAACCACTAGAGACACTACTCCTATGATATCCTTATAGAAAACAACAAAATGCTATGTAGAAAAACACTTTTGTAGCACACACTTGGCACCTTTATGATTCTTGATGATATGATGCTTTTCCATTTGATATGCATTGTTGTATTGATTTTTACTAGTATTTAGATCTATATATGATGTAACATCTTAGATTCAACAAATAGAATTATGAAATATTTGATACAAACAAGAGGAATTCTCATAACACCGTACTAAAATTTATTTTGAAGTGTTACCTAAAACCTTGCACAAATATAGTAATACTTAATATAACATCCTACTTGATTATGAAATGGGATGTGTCACCTAAAACATTCCAAAATATTTAGAAGAGAAACCTTGTAAGCAAGTCAATATAACACCAAAAAAAATCCATCAATGATGAGTACATTCATCAAAACTAACTCCCTATAGTATACAACATATTTGATACACCAAAAAATCAAACATGTAACTATAGTAGACAAATTGTATGTAGCATCTAACAAATTTAATGTGTTAAACAAACACACTCATCACTACAGTGGGACAAGTAAATATAAGACTACTTGTGTCATGAATAGAGTGTAAATATTTGTCCCTCAACCCTAAGAGAAAATGTAATATATGTTCATATGAACACAAAGTGTCATAAAGCATACAACCTACTATTGGGGGAATAATAAGAGAATCTAAATTATACCATAAATAAATCACAACTATTTATGTCCCAATCCAACTCATTCCTTATAATATATGATTAATATAATTTGCTAAATGAGACACACACACCATGACAAGTGGAGAACAATAAAAGAAATGAATATATGGTCTATATACACATTGTAGTGTGCCCAAGGAAAATAGATCATGAAAGAAGAACCACCATTTACCTACTACAACAATATAAACTCACATACTTTAGTATCCAATGAAGAATATTGTATTGACAAGCATGCTTGTTGCTACACTCAGAGACAATTTTGATTGACATACCATAAATATATATTTTTTAAATGCCTTGGTATTTCAACTACTTACCATATGGAAGATGGCATGGGTTAAACTAAGGTGATTTCTTTGTGGCACTTAAACTAGGGTACTAACATGAAATAATATGAAAATCCTTGAAGACATTATGATACACCTCACTAGAAATAATGGTACCATGAAATAGCATACCAAATAAAGTAAAAAATAGTAAATACTAGTAATAATGGATGACAAACACAAGGAAATGGACAAAACATAAAAAAAAAGAGGAAAATTAATTAAAAATTAAAAAAATCAATAAGAAAGCAATTAAAATTTTGCATGATCTAGGTCACCTCTTAAAGTGTCGATTGTGGTCAAGAAATGAAATACATCATAAAATGCACTAATATATACCATAATAGAAGGATGTACACTATTGAAAATTACATGGACTCACAAATAGGTATTCAAAGCAATAGATTTAATGAATAAAGTACCAAAATTAGTAGGTAAACTAAAAAATATAAAGACTATACAAACATGCCAAAATGGGACTTGTATTTTATATGCATAGAAATGATGGGTTTCTTCAACTCAATTCCATCCATTATTTTTAATTTCATTGCACAAGACCCAAACAACTCTTTGATAGTATATAGACCAAGTCATTTCTATATAAATTTTCTCGTGTGCTTGTATGCAAATTATTGAGCTTAAGGACAAGGTCCCAAAAATTTAAATCATGATGATAAACTTTCTTCTTGTATTACTTGGAAACACAACAATTATAGACTATTATGATTAAGATAATGTAAATACCTCTTATTAAGAGTAGTAAGTTTGAAAAGATGAATTTCCTAATAACCTTGATGATACTCATGATGACTCAATAAATTCTTCAAAGAAACACACACAAAAGCTAATTCAATATCAAGTAACAAAATAACTTCAATACTAAAAACTAAAGGAAAATGGATTTCTACATGTATTGTATAAGAGGAGAAAGATGGATTTACTATTGCTATTCATGTTACCAATTGTAGAACATGGTTAGAATTTGTCTAAGCAACTAGTATATGTGGAACAATTTGCTCTACTAGATGCTTCTCTTATCACTTTACAACCTTTTATGCATGTTGGGTAGTGGTAGGATGCTTATGCTTGAAATTTAGTCTAATTATTTCCTTTAGATATATAATAAAATAATTAAAAAACACACTATCCACACCCTTCATTAGGGTAATACCCAAGTTCTCCTTTAATAACTGGATTTATACTTTTTTTTGAATATTTTGCACTCATGCATAACAGCCATAAACTTTTCCTTTAGGTCCTTGAACTAACTTTGTTGTATAAATCAAGTCAAAATATTTTTGACATTCGTTGTAATCCTTTTTACTAATCTAGTCCCATGAATTCTTGATAGGATCCTTTGCATCTCATATCATCTTAAATTATCACCATTCATAAATATCAAAAGGAACTCTACCCATTGCTCCCTCAATATCAAGTCATTACAAATGCATGCTCTCTTATATTCTTGAATAAAGGTCTTGGCATATTTAAAATATTGGGCTAAAAAGATAAGATATTTTTCCATCTTTGATATAGTCTTAGAATCCTAGTTATAACGTTTCCTAAGAAATATCCAAGGGCTCATGAACTAGAATTTGAATCTACCTATAAAATACTATGAATATTATGTAGTGAATTTCACTACACCTAGGAGGAAGTTTGCCTTGGCCAATTTTATAAGTTGGTCTTGGTGGAATTCAAGTTAGCAATTTGAAGGAGATGATAAGGTAGGAACAAAGAATATAATCAATTTTATAATCAACAAAAAGCACTATTTTTGCATGTAGGAGCTTTGAGGAAGTTTTGATATCATACGGACCACCTAATTTTGTTTATCAACGATGGATGTTGACTTAAGATATTGAAAGCCACAAAAGCTCCCAAATCCATGTGCAACATTTATTTTCTAGATCTATGATGAGTGCTGATTTCAAAATAAAAATGTGTAGAAGGATCAAATCTATGTACACTATCAATTATCTAAATCTATGGCCAAAACTACTTTTGTGAAAAACATATTCATCACAAGCTTATGAATCTATGTGCAACATTAATTTTTTATATTTATGGTAGGTGCTATTTTGAAAAGTTGAACAACCACAAAAGTCCTCAACAGTTGCAAAGTCCATCTATCAAGTTGATCTATGATTGAAATTTATTCAAGGGAAGAATAATGGGTGGAATAAACCAAAGCACTTGGGATATTAATACCATTTTATCAAAATATGAGCACTAACCCCAAAAAACAAAGAGCAAAAAAATAACCTTTAGAGTTCTATGAATCATCAATTTTCCATCCAATGACTATGTTGTTTTGGAAACCAAGCAATGAAATTCTCAAAGGAAAATCTATGTCTTTAGTTAAAGTATGAGACACATGGAAAACACAATTGTGACACATAAAAAAGTAATTATTTATCCCATCAAGTCATGTATCCAAAGAATATCTGCTATCGATCTTGAGAAAAAACAAGATCTAATGTACCATAGATATTTGAGAAATATATGGAGACTTTAGCTCATGAATTTCCATGATTCATTTGATCATGATGATCAATAAACCATGTCATTTTAAAAACCAAGAGATGAAATTATCAAGAGAAACTCTTGCCATTGAAAAATACTAATGACACATGGTAGGCACATCAATAATCCATACAAATTCATGTTCAAATATCACATTTAAAAGGGTTCATGGTATATTATGGATATCTAGAAAATACAATAGCCGATAAAAAAATTGGAATAATATTCAAGCATCCAGATTGTAAAGTCTCGAGGGACTCTTTAAGGAAGTAAAAAATCAACAAATCAAGATAGCTATTGTTGAAGTGCAATGAAGTCAATATCCATAGATCAAATCTTACACATATGATTAATCTCATAAACCAATTCATTCATATCTTATTGATCTCACAACAATCATCCATATGGTATCTGCATGATATTTTCACTCAATATTCAAAATATAATAATAGTAAAAGATCAAGCCATAATTTATCAAATGACTCACAAGAAAAGGATAACTATTTGGATGATAAAAGCATTGACAAATCATGACAACCATTTGATCTTAAATAATCTATATATAGGATAGAACATGCAATAAGGAATATAATGGAAGAAACTTTTCCAACCATCTAATTGAAGGAGAAAGAACCCAATCTAATAGGCCATAATTTTGGAAAATATAACAACATTCTTTTAAACTTTTGTCACAAACCTTTTATAATTACATGACAAACAAGCACTCTTATTATAAGTCATATCTATGTGTGATCTTCCAAAAGGAGCAATTGGGATCATAAATATAATTACTACATAAAAACCTTAAGACCACCTACTTGAACCACTCAAACATGGCATTCTAGGAAATTGACTAGAGTTTTTAAAGTAGTAATGATAGAAGTTCTACTTCTAAATATGTTGAATCCAACAACTTTGATTATAAAAGGATACCATGCTCAATTTTGGAAAGAAATTCTAGTAAAAGTAGTTGGTAATAGTGGTGGAGGATCCAAATCCAAAGGTATCAAACCCTTCAATGTTAATAAGTGTAGATATAGGGACCTTGACCTCAACAACATTGAATGTAGAGTAGCTTTACACTCAATTTTGGATTACATGTACTATTTTTGAGGAAGAGAAACCCTAATTTTTGCTTGTAACTAGTGGTTATATTTATTGTAAGGTATTGGAAATTACCTGTTTGTGCCTAATACTTTGCATTGTATGTATTTTACTTTCACTTTTATTCTATGTATCTAGATTCGAACATTGAGTCATTTTGTTAATAGAATTTGATCTTGTTTTGATCTAGCATATCTATACAAAAGGTCACTAATATGATATATATATATATATATATATATATATATATATATATATATATATATATGAATTTGTGACTATTTTTGTTCTACCCTATTTCTTATGTGCATATTATTTTATGAATCCATTATGTTAGATTGATAAATATAAGTTATAATGCATGTTTTCATTTTATTCTAGTTATAAATAGAATAATATTTTGATATTGGTGCATCACCTTTATTATATTAGAGTTTTATTTTTCGTAATTTCTATCCCTTTTTCTTCTTTTAAGTGTGCAAATAGTTTAGGAAGGTAAGTATTAAATATCATATCCAAAAAGGATTTGAACTTAGAAAATATTAGATGTTGCTTTTTGAGTCTCTTCCCATACTCATAGAGCTTCTTGATAATGTTTCTTTATGCAAGGTGTGAGTGTCAAGTGCATATCGCTATTGCAACAAATGTCCATGATGTTTTGAGTAGATAATTTATTGAATTTATATTATTTTACCTACTATTTACTTACTCTTACTCATTAAGTGTAGACACACAATTGAGAATAGGACAAAATAGATGGTATACAATGATGGAGTAATCAAACTATCCACAATACCATCATAACATGCCATTATTGACCATACTTTACCAAATAAGTACAATAGAGAGTACTATAAACAAGTTCTATAAAAATGAGATTGACTAGTGGTAACCATTGGTATTGAGTCCAATAAATAAAATTTACCACTACTAGATACCACCATCACCAAAGAGGAGCATTCTAGGTAATGGAACCAAAAATATCAAAATATAGCATGTTCATAATGTTTCCCTAAGCCCTACTCTTACTATGGTCCTTATAATTAACATATAGTATAATGGAATAAAAAATAACATAAAATTTATATATGTCAATAGGCCCTATCTTCTATGTGCTAGCAATGATGGTGACTATCATGTCCACCATTAAATGAACCTCCATCTAAAATATTCATATATGTGTGGAGTGGGGGTTCACTCGCAAACCCACATTGCCATGAATCTATGTTGTTTTCTCATGGTCCCTCCATAAATCACATCATAAATTAAACACACAAACTCCTCCTTGAGGAGGTTTTATGAATGATGCCTAAGTTGTTATGCTAAGGCTCATGGTGGAAATATTCATTGAGATATAAACTTGCCAAAAACCCTATATTTTCCATTTTTCCATAAAGAATAAGGATACTTATTTTTTTAAATTCACAAAAAAAGGATGCTAAAAATAGGTACCTAGTAATAAAACAACAAAATGTGTTGTTGGGACCCACTAAAATTTTATGACTCCAAAATAATTGATGGTTATTCCATATCTACCCTGGTTTTCCCTATACGATTTTTTATTAGAACATAATCAATTAAGTCATCCTCTCTTTCTAGTGCATCAAAAAAATATAAGACTCTTTTTACAATGTTTTCAAATGGCTCAGAGACCTTTTCTATTTATGTAAGTTTACCATGACTCCTTTGGCATATGGAGGTAGTTGAAAAATGCATGGCATTTTATTCTCTCCTTCATAAATCATGCAAACTGACCTCTCATATATGTTTCATCAATACCAAAAAATTCAAAATAGAGAAGGAATTGGATTTTTTCAAAAAATAATAAGATATATTATGGTTCTAAAAAACTGCAAAATCAATCCAATAGTTAGGAAATACATTTGGTTTATAAAAATAAATTGGATTATTTTCAAGAGAATAAAGATTAAATCATCAATGAATATTTCCCTTCAAGCAATAGATTCATTGTGAAATAGTGAGATCCTTATAATTCAAGTTCAACTAGGGTTTTAGTCCACAACCCTAAAAGCATTTTTATGAAAATATTCAAGAACTATCTCCAAGAAACCATATTGATTCTAGAACTTCCATATAAGTAAAACTACCAAAATATTTATGATGAGTAATGGAGATTAACAGCCACTTTCAAGCCATGTTCGATTTATCTTGATACTTTATAAAAATGAATGGAATCAACACATTCTCTAAGACAAATCAATAAACCATAAAAAATTCAAATCAATATGAAGGGTGTCCATAGACACCATGTAAATCTCACTAATCAAAATAATAAGCATTATATGTTACCCTAAGTCAATTTTACTAAATAGCTCCTAAATTTAATATTACAATAATACCATAAACCCACATATATAAGGTGCATAAGGGCACATAGGACTATACAAAAAATATAACATAGAAGTTGATCATACCATAATTGAAACTTAATACCACATATTCAACAATATAGGTTTGAAGAACATAGGATTATACTAAGAGGGGGGGTGAACAGTATAAGATCAACTTTCACTTTCCTTTCCCACATAATATTATCCAATATTATAAATGGCAATATCAATAGCAGTAATCAAAGCAATGCATAAATCATCACACACAAGAGAGACACAAATTTAACGTGGTTCACCCAATATGGGCTATTCCACAAGAGAAAATTTGTATTCTAATTTTTCTCAATAAATTTCTTGGGAATAAATTCTCTATTACAATTTTTATGGACCTCTATCCAAAGGAGACATTAATCCACAATGGTATAATTTGTGTATCTCTCTCCACAGGAGAACTCTATCCCCTTGCTTTGGTTCATGGATATCTCTCCATAGGATAATTCTATCCCCTTGCTCTGGTTCATGGATATCTCTCCATAGGATAACTATTTATCATTTTCTCTATTTCGTGGAACTTGATTCAAGAGAACGCTATATACTCAACTAGTTTGTGGATCTCTCTCCATAGAATAACTCTATCTTCCCAACTGGTTCATGGATATTACTCCATATGAGAACTCTTTCCCCTTGCTATGGTTCATGGATCTCTATCCATAGGATAACTCTATCCCCTTGCTCTGATTCATGGATCTCTCTCCATAGGATAACTCTTTCCCCTTTGCTTTAGTTCATGGAAATTGATCCAAGAGAACTTTATATCCTCAATTGGTTCATGGATCTCTCTCCATAGAAGAACTCTATCTCCCCAACTGGTTCATGGATCATACTCCATAGGAGAACTCTTTTCGTTTTCTTTGGTTCATGGATATCTATCTATAGGAGAACTCTATCCCCTCTGCTATGGTTGGTGAACTTCTAAAAGACTTCTCCCCCCACTACTTTGGCTTTTGGATATCTCTCCATAGGATACCTCTATCCCCATTGCACACTGGCTAATGGACCTCTATCTACTATAGATCTCTATCACCTCAAAAACCTTCTCTTAAATCTATCTCAAATATGAACCAAAATCTGTCCCAAGTCTAGAAAATTTTTTTCTCTAAATTTTCTCACAAATATGCATCAAACTCTTTCATAATTCTAGCACAGATATGCTCTAACTATGCTCATAAATATACCTTCAATTCTATTTCAAATCTTCCCCAAGCCATAACACAAATCTTGAATAAATCACCAATCAAACCTGCTCTCAATTTTATCTCAAATCTGGCCCAAGCATTAACACAAAGCTTGAACAAATCAGCAATCAAACCTGCTCTCAAGTCTATGTTAAATCTACTCCATGCCTTAACATAAGGCTTGAACAAATTAGCAATCAAACCTGCTCTCAATGTTGTTTCAAGTCTTCACAATACTTGCTCAAATATACCTTCAAGCCTTCTCAAAAAGCTTGCTCAAATATACCTTCAAGCCTTCTCAAAAGACTTCCTCAAATCTACTTGCACGTCTTCTCAAAATACTTTCTCAAATATGCCTTCAATCATTCTCAAAAGACTTCCTCAGATATGCCTTCAAGCCTTCTCAAAAGGCTTGCTCAAATTTGCATTCAAGCCTTGTCAAAAGACTTGCTCAAATTTATCCTCAATGCTGCTCACAAAACCTGCTCAAATAACTCTAAATCTTGCATACAAAACACAACTTAAATATCTTTCAAAAAGATTTCTTCACACAGAAAAATTCTACTTAGAATTTTTTTAACCTCTGGAACATATAGAGAATGATATCCTCTATCACAACCTCAATATGTTCTTCACACTCACAAATATTGTACACACTTAGCCAATCTCTATCTCTTGCAAAATATCTTTCAAATCAAATCAAAACAATGTATAACTTGTTCCACAAAACTGGTCTTTCTTGCAAATTTCCTCTCTAATATCAATCACACTAATACATAATTCTCTCTCACAAAATTGATCTCAAACACTTTTACAATTGCTATTAATATTTCTCAACCCAATGTTCAAAAGGTTTCACAAAGATGTACTAACTTGTCTTCAACCCTAACTCAAATATTTTCAATAAAGCTTTTTAAACAACCCTTTTATCTCCACCTTATGTTCTAGAAACATTTACTCAACCAAATATCTTAACCAAAGAATTATGTGCCCATACTTCTTATTTTTCTCCAATGGAGATATGTCTTCAAATCCTGTCTCATAGACAACTGATTTTTCTAGTGCCACTTCAAGGGTTAGATAGAAAAAAACTTTCTCAAATCCATCCACATGAATTTCCTTCTCAAAATATGGGGCATTAATAGTTATCAAAAACCTTCAAACTCACTTTCACTATTCACGTATTACAATAAAATATCAAACCACTATAACACCTTATTACTCCTATTCTTTCATACAAAATACATTTTTCATTTATTCACTTTGGAAAAAATAAAATATATAAAACACTCTCAAAATTTAATGAATTAAACTCTTATAACTCCCTAGGTGTAAATTCAAACTTTATAACCTTAACCCTTATGACTCCCAAATTCAAGCATCATATGCATACCTTTAAAAAAAATTCCAAGCGATGCCACTGCTACTTGAACTTGCGACCTTGCTGGCCTCACGCCCTAACACAAGGGTGGACACCATGTGGGCTATCCACCCACACAAGTCCAAAGGAGCATGTGCTCTTACTTATCCACTAACACCAATGCAAAACCCTCAACCAAGAAAAAAGGACTCCACATGATTCGAACACAGAACCTGTTGCCTGCCACATGCTCTGTAATCCAAGCTTGCCCACTAATCTATCCACCCATGTCGGATGAAATTGAGCACCCTCTATCTTAACTCTACGCTACCCTCAAAATTTATAAATGCTTTATCTACCTCCACCACATGTCAAATGAAGCGAATAATGAGATATATTTCGAGGATAAAAATTAACTTTGGCATTGCAAAACATTTGCCCTTTTATACACATTTTTCCCTTTGACTTTTGATGTCAGATCAACTTTGAAACATACCTCCATGCACATTAATATTTTTGTGCCTTATAATAATTCAAATTTTACTTTATTATAATATTTAAACATTGATTTAAAATATTATAATTTATATCCTTTTTTAATTAACATCTTTAGGCCCAAATGCCTTTGTACTTTGCACAAATAAAATTTTCATCAAATCCTTTTTCAAATAAAACCTTTTGGCTATAATATCATCTATTTTCTTTTAAACCATGGCCTTCATTTCAAACTATGCCTTTGCCATTGAACTTTCAAACTTTTCTCTTGTTGTGTATAATATTTTAAAAAATAAATATTATAACCTTTTCTTTTTACCAATTCTATGTATTGGGATGAACCTTGCCTTGCATAATTAACCAATTTAAGAACCTTATCCTTTTTCCATACCAAAGTATATTTGGAACCAATGACATCAACCTATGCCATCAATCCTTTGACATCAATGACAACAAATGTACTCAAAATTTCTGATAATATCCCTCTTTTTCATTGATGGCAACCCTTTCTAAAAATTCCTTTTCCTATTACTAGATTCCAATTCTGCTCCCAATGAGAAACTACTCCCCCTTATTTAATGCTCTCCCCCTTACTCAAATCTCTCCTCCTTTGAAATCAATGGAAAAGGGACTCCTTTGAGGCTAATTATAACAATCTTAGCTCAGCCCCCTCCCACCTCCTCTCCTTGAGATGATTAATTTTGGGCTGGGAGTATCTCTTAACCTAGAATACATTACTCTTTTTCCTTGTCAACCTTCTTTTTCAACATTTTTGTAGACATACCCTTTTTATTCTTTTGATTGTCTCTATTATTGATTGTCTCTAGAAGTTCCAAAAACTCTGTTCTACACCACTTGGTCTTATGCCCAAAGATTATTTCACTTGTAACACTTAATGTTGTAGTTCTTAGAAGGTGTAAATATCTTGAAGTTCCTCCTGGTGAAGCCACAATAATTTCTATAATGAACCCTGTAGTGGATTGCTTTATGACCAAAGTGATTACAAGAGTAACTATAGCCTTGGAAGAAATATCCATCCTTGAAGGAATTACCATTCCTTTTAGTGATGCCATACTATTTCTTTCCATGAGTCCTGCAATGCATAGCCTTGTGACCAAACTAATTACATGAAAAATAATATCCTTTGAAGAAATATTATCTTGAACCCTCTAGTCTCTTAGTCCTTTCTTTTCTTTCTTAGTGATGATCCTTGATTTTTGTTTTTGTGTTGTTTTATTTCTTAGTGAAGCTTCTCTTCTTCAACTTATCCTCATAAGTCTCAATTTCTTATTCACTCTCTTCCTCTAAAATTTCCTCTTATTTTGAGCTTGATCTTGACCCTTCTTCTTGTTTCCCTTATCCTTCTTAAAAAGCAAGTCTTGTTTTGATATATGAAAATCTTTGTGCATTGATAATCTTATCCAAAGTCTTTGAAATTTTCCCAAACTTGTGTAGCTTGTCCTTAGAATGTTTCACTTCCATCCTTAGTTAAACTACCTCATGTTCTAATCTTTCACATTCTAACTCTTTTACCTTTAACTTTTCAACCATGACCTCTTTAAATTTTCTTGCCTTAGCTTTTGAGTTTGTCAAATATTGTAGAAGCTTTTCTTTTTTTTTTCTCACATTCTCGAACTTGAGTCTTTAGTCTTGAATTCTACTTCTAACCTTTTTCAATTATCTGAGAGCAACAATAAGTTCTTCTATATCTACTATACCTTCTTCTTCATTTTCTGAATCTTTCTCTACTTCTTGGTCTCCAAGATCATCTTCATACTCTTTGACCTTATCTTCAATATGAGCATTTTCTTTCTCTTTTATTGCCAAAAATAGGATATCTTCTTCTTCACTATATAAGAGTATTTCATCACTGTCACTTGAACCCTTGATTCCCTTGTTAACATAGAAACTCTTCTTGTGCCTTTGAAAGAACTTATTTTCATGCTTGCCTTGAAAATATCTATTTTTCTTTTCAAACTTGGATTTTCCTCCTTCTTTTTTCTTTTGAACCTATTTCTCTTCACTGCTACTACTTCCAAATTTTGGACAATTAGATGCATAGTGACTGAAATTACCATAGTTAAAATATTTCACTATTTTCATACCTTTGTGTTTTCTTGAGTCCTTATTTCTTCTACCATAGTTAGCTTCTTCATCACTACTTGACTCACAACTTGTTTTTTGTTTCGTATATTTTGTCTTATTTGATGCTTTGAAATCTTCCTCTTTCTTGGAGTTGGGATCCTTTAATATTCTCATCTCATAGGCTATGATAATTCCAAGTAAATCATCCATAGTTAATTTTTCAAATCTCTCATCTCTTCTATAACTTAAACCTTTCCATCATACCTCACATGAAATAATCTTAATACTTTTCGAGCAACACTAGAGTCTTCAAGTTTTAATTCAAGTCATTAACAACTTCATCCACACGAATCAAGTATGTAGTAATATCTTCCTCATATTCCATCTTCAAATATTCAAATATTTTCTTGTGGTTTTGTAGTTTTGCCATCTTGATATTTTTATCTCGTTCATATGTTTGCTTTAATTTTTCCCATATATTTTTTGCTGATTTTCAATACATAACTTTCACAAATTTTGCTTCACATAATCCACTTAATATTCCATTCATAGCTTTGGCATTATTCACATGTAACATCTTACCATATTTATATGTGGGAGAATTAGTTGTAGGTGTGAACCCATCCTCAATGGTTTTGTAGTTTTGCCATATTGATAATTTTATCTCCTTCATATGTTTAATTCAATTTTTCCCATATCTCTTTTTCTGATTTGCAATGCATGACTTTCACAAATTATGCTTCAAGTAATCCACTTAAGATTCCATTCATATCTTTGGAGTTATTCACATGTAAAATCTTACCATATTTATATGTGGTAGGAGTAGTTGTAGGTGTGAACCCATCCTCAATGGATTGACATGTCTCATATCCTTATGTCATCAAGTAAGTCTTCATTCTTATGCTCCAGAAAGCATAATTTTTCCCATCAAACAAAGGTGCCTTATTTGATGAAGATCTATTCAAATATGCCATTTGTGTTCTTGTACTTTCTTCTTTCAAGTTGTTATACTTTTTTAAAGGAACTTGCTATGATACCAATTGAATAACACAGGCTTATACTGAAAGGGGGGTGAATAGTATAAGATCAACTTTCACTTTTATTTCCAAAAAAATATTATCCAATATTATCAATAGCAGTAATTAAATAAATGCACAAATCATCACACATAAGAGGCACAAATTTAACGTGGTTCACCCAATGTGGACTACTCCATGGAGAAAATATTTCTTCTAAATTTTCTCAAAAAATATATTGGGAATCAATTACTTATTACAATACTTATGGAGCTCTGTCCAAAGGAGACATCAATCCCCTATGCTCTGATTTTTGGATCTCTATCCATAGGAGAACTCTATCCCCTTGCGCTAGTTCATATATCTCTCTTTATAGGAGAACTCTATCCCCTTGATTTGGTTCATGAATCTCTCTCCATAGAAGAACTCTTTTTCCTTTTCTTTGAGTTGTGGAACTTGATCCAAGAGAACTCTATATCCTCAAATGGTTTGTGGATATCTCTTCACAAAAGAACTCTATCTTCCCAAATGGTTCATGAATCTTACTCCATAGGAGAAATATTTTCCTTGATTTGGTTCTTGGATATCTATCCATAGGAGAACTCTATCCCTTTTATTTGGTTTGTGGATATCACTCCATAGGAAAAGTCTTTCCCATTTTCTCTAGTTTGTGGAACTTGATACAAGATAAATCTATCTCCTCAACTGGTTTGTGTATCTCTCTATAGATGAACTCTATCTCGTCAACTGGTTCATGGATCTTACTCCATAGGAGAACTCTTTTTCCTTGCTCTGGTTTTTGGATCCCCACTACTCTATCTTATGGATCTCTCTTCATAGCAGATGTTTATCCCCACTACACTAGATGATGGACCTATATCTACTTGAAGCCTCTGTCATCTCTACTATGTCACCTCCAAATACTACTCTCAAATTTATCTTAAATCTACACCAAAATCTATCCCAAGTCTAGCATAAATTTTCTCTAACTTTGCTCACAAATCTACACCAAAATTTATCACAAGTCTAGTAAAAATTTTCTCTAAATCTACTCATAAATTTACTCTCTATTCTATGTCAAATATACCCCAAGCCTTAACACAATGCTTGAAAAAATTAACAATCAAACCTATACTCAATTATATCTCAAATTCACCCCAAGCCTTAACACAAATATTGAAAAAATAAGCAATCAAACTTGCTCTCAATGTTGTTTCAAGTCTTCACAAGACTTGCTCAAATATACCTTCAAGCCTTCTCAAAATACTTGCTCAAATCTACCTTCAAGCCTTCTCAAAAGACTTGTTCAAATCTACCTTCAAGCCTTCTCAAAAGACTTGCTTAAATATGCCTTCAAGCCTTCTCAAAAGGCTTGCTCAAATATACCTTCAATCCTTCTTAAAAGACTTGCTCAAATCTGCCCTCAATGCTTCTTACACTACTCAATTAACTCCAAATCTTACATATAAAACACAACTTAAATCTCTTTCAAAAAGCTTTCTTCACACAAATAAATTCTACTTAGAATTATTTTAACCTCTAGAACATATAGAAAATGATATCGTCTATCACAACCTCAATATGTTCTTCACACTCACAAATATTATACACGCTTAGATAATCTTTATCTCTTGCAAAATCTCTTTCAAATCAAATCAAAACAATGTATAACATGTTCCACAAAATCGGTCTATCTTTCTTGCAAATTTCCTCTCTAAGATCAATCACACTAATGCAAAATTTTCTCTCACAAAATTGATATCAAACACTTTTGCAATTGCTATCAATATCTCTTAAGACAATGGTCAAAATGTTTCACAAAGATGTACTACCTTGTCTTCAACCCTAACTCAAATATTTTCAACAATGGTTATCAAAAAATACTTTTATCTCAACCTTATGTTCCAGAAACATTAACTCAACCAAGTATCTTAACAAAAGAAAGATGTGCCCATACCTCTTACTTTGCTCTGATGGAGATATGTCTTCAAAACTTGTCTCATAGACAACTAATTTTTCTAGTGCCACTTTAAGGGTTAGATAGAAAAACACTTTCTCAAATCCATCCACATGAATTTCCTTCTCAAAATATAGGGCATTGATAGTTATCAAAAACCTTCAAACTCACTTTCACTATGCATGTATTACAATAAAATATCAAACCATTGTAACACCTTATTACTCCTATTCTTTCATGCAAAACACATTTTTTATTTATTCACTTTGCAAAAATTAAACTATATAAAACACTCTCAAACTTTATTGAATTACAACCTTATAACTCCCTAAGTGTAAATTCAAACTTTATAAACTTAACCCTTATAACTTCCAAAGTCAAGCATCATATGCATACCTTAAAAAAAAATGCCCAATCATTGTTGTCGTTACTCAAAACTGCTACCTTGTTGACCTCGCGCCCTACCACAAGGGCATACACCATAGCTAACCACACAAGTCCAAAGGAGCATGTGCTCCTATTTATCCACTAACACCAATGCAAAACCCTCAACCAAGAAAAAAGGACTTTGTGCAATTTGAACATTGAACATACCACCTACCATGTGCTTCGTAAGCTAAGCTTACCAACTAAGCTATCCACCCATATCAGATGAAATGGAGTGCCCTTTGTCTTAACTCCATGCTGCCCTTGAAATGCGTAAACACTTTATCTATCTCCACTGCATGCCGAATGAAGCAAACAAGGATATATATATCAAGGATAAAAATTTACTTTGGCATTGCAAAACATTTACCTGTTTATACACGTTTTTCCATTTTACTTATGATGTCATCTCAACTTCGAAACATGCCTCTATTCACATTTGAATTTTTGTGCCTTATAATAATTCAAATTTTACTTTATTATAATATGTAAACTTTGATTTAAAATATTATAATTTATCTCTTTTTTTAATTAACACCTTTAGGGCCAAATGCCTTTGTACTTTGCACAAATAAACTTGTCATCAAATTCTTTTTCAAATAAAACCTTTTGGTCCAAGTATTATAATATTTAAAAATATTATAATATCATCTCTTTTCTTTTAAACCATGGCCTTTATTTCAAACTATGCCTTTGCCTTTGAACTTTCAAACTTTTGTCCTGTTGTGTATAATATTTAAAAATTAAATATTATAACCTTTTTTTTTTACCAATTCATTGTATTGAGATGAACCTTGCCTTGCATGATTAACCGACTTATAAACCTTATCCTTTTACCATACCAAACTATCTTTGGAACCAATGACATCAACCTATGCCATAAATCCTTTAACATCAATGACAACAAATGTACTCAAAATTTCCAACAAGGTTGGTCAATGGCCTTAGGTCAAATTTGGGATCATGGATGCATCTTGCAACGAGAATAAAAATATATATGGAGTGGAAAAAGGGTCTCATATACAAAGTAATTGAGGGAAACTTGAAACTCTTTTCTCTGTACATCTAACATATAAATAAAAAATCTGTAGATGTGCTATGTATTATCCATATTTATGAGAGATAAAGTGAATTCTCAGGTGTTTTATCCAATTATCCTTACCTAAAAAATGGACAATAAGGGATTTATTATTTTCAAGGGATGGATAGACACACCATCTATAGTCAATAGTAAGGGGAGAGCTAAAATGACACATCGAAATACTACTTCACTACTCAAAAAAAAGGTTTCTATAGAAAAGGACTATCTAACCATAAGCCAACAAAAGAATGATAATATTTAGGTTGACTTTACCATATAAATACCATGATATGATGCAAACAAAGGAAAATAAAATGACCTTGCACACCCATCTATTTCTAGTAGGGATATTAATATGTATGAATATATGTTACATCATGTTAAAATGTAATTATGTGATACCTTCAAATACTCATCCATAAGCTCATATCAAGGAGGAATGGTATGTTGAGAGATGAAATCCTTCCAATGCAAGTCTATGATGCCTTAAATGGTAATATAGCATAAACAAATTTAATCAAAATACAAAATTTTAAATTCAAAATTTATGAATGAAATTCTTAACAAAAGGATCAAGGTATAAAAATTCACAAAAATGTTGAATTGATGCTCTTGATATTTCCATATATTTATAAAGTTCCAATTGCTCTATAGTTCTTGATAGTTGTTCCCATACAACTATTCTCTAGAATTCAAATAGATAGTTAATCCTTCATCCTATTACCTATGGGAGAGTTAAGGAACTAACAAACTATATATATATTTGAAAAATTCTCTACAATGCACTAAAATCTACCCAAAATTATTTCAATTTCTAGGATAATTTATGAAAATTGGGATTCCATATACTTTATCCTATCCTATATAATATTTAGGTGACACAAAATTTAGAAGGAAAAAGGAAATACATAGTTTAGAATAAAATCTCAAAAATGAGGTGGGAATTTTTAAAAAACCGTAAGATTCTAAACCACATAGTGATATCACAACAACATTGTGGTAATTATGCATGCATCACCTAGCAAAATTCAAACCTAGCTCCAGTCCTTGAAATTCAAGTTATCTAACTCATTAATATCATGTCATTTGATTAAATGTTAAGGGTCATCCATGGAATTTGAACCTTAATTTATAGTGCAAAATTCTTCACATCCAACCACTTGTCCTAAATATCATGGGCTAAATATTAAACCTAATAATAACATGCAAAACTCTTCACTCTCAACAATTTACTCTAAAATTCATGGATTATGCAATATTTATGTCAACCAAAGTAAAAAATATAATAATAATTTGATAATTGATACAATGTATTAACAATATTTATTAAAAGAAAGGATTTTTTCCTTGGAATAATGTTTATTATAAAAAAATGGAATCTTATAAATTGTGTTTTAATTTTATTTACATTATTATAAATATATGATATAAATATTATCAATATATTTATATATATAGTTGCTAAAAAAAATTATATAAAATATTATTATTAAAATACTTTTTATTAATAATTATTAAATGTAATATTAATTTTAATTAGTGTGTATTAGTATATTAATTATAAAAGTACAAACTTTTTACTATGAAAAAAGGTTTTACGTTTTATAATAAGTTTTTAAATTCCATCATACTATAATTATTACCAACCCATTAGTATAATGTAAATAAATAAATAAAGAGCGAGCTTGTCATAACACAATTATTATGTGAAAAAGTATTTTGAGTAAGAGTATTAGTCATTTAACATAATTTATATTATTTTAATAATCTTTTCACTAAAATAAAATGAATTATTGAGTGTAGGCCTTGCTTACATGCTAGTAAAATTTATATAAGTATTTTACTTGCTAGTTATCACCATTAACACTTGCTCTCACGCACAAAGAATAGGAACAACACTTGCTCTCACACACAAAGAATAGGAACAAGGAAATCTTGGATACAAAAAGTTTTCTAATTAAAAATGGCAACTAAATTAGGTAAGTAATGTAAGGTTTATGAACCTTAAGTATATTACCTAATATATATATTTTTATTTAGTATGTATGGTTGGAGATACTTGTATTGTGCTATTTACATATTTAAATTATTATTTTTTTTAGGAGAACGTTTACAAATTACATCAACAACTACCTTCAAGGGATTTGAACACAAGACCACTTAAGAAACAACCATCATCTTAGCCACTAAGGCAACTTCCTGGCAACTCTAAATTATTTGTTAATATACATTATTTTTTATCACTCTAATCATACTTTATGGTTTAAATTTTGTCATACACATAGTCATTGGGAGCCATAAATTTGATTTTTTTTAATTAGTTGAAAGAGTTTTGAAAGGATTCCTAACCTTGTACAAAGAGATCTGGGGAAAAACCAAAAAGATTTATCCACCAACTAGTTGCTAATCAAAATAGAAAATGAAGACAAACCAAACCAAAGGATCCTGAGATGAAACCCAACCAGAAGCAAAGAGGCAAAAACAAGAAAAAAACTGGGAGCCAAACTGATTACTCGGGAGTTAAGTCTTCCATCATTTTCTTCCCGCTCTCTTCTTCGGGGAGGATGGCTTTGATAGTGTCACTTTTGCTGGTAGATATAGCTTTGGAGACCCGGATTACGTGTTGAAGATTGGACATAAATCTGCAATGAGATTGGTAGATGTTCTCTAACACGGAATTGGGGATCATTTTACAACCTATGGTTACAGCATAAAAATGATTACGGGTCCACATCATGATGAAAGAATGGTTGTCTAGGTTGATGGTCATTAATAAAGAATAAAGTAGGAGACATCAAAAACCAGCGAGGAGGAGCTATTACATGAGACAAAAATCATCATTAGGGTTGCTTATTTTGAGATCGAGTGGAAAAGAGTTATTCCAAACCTAGATGGAATCTTCCCTAACACCTCTGTTAACCAGTCAATCATCGACTTTGTTTCTCTCAGGATAGATTTACTGATGAACTTTTTGCATTCATCTAAAATATTACTTAAATACCAGGAATAGGTATAATTTTCTTTATGGTAGTTGACGATGTATAAAGAATCACCTTCAATGATCAGTCTGTTCATGTTCACGTTATTGATAAGGAGCATATCTTGATATAAAAGACGGGCTTCCGCATATTATTAATCTGTATTCCAAAAAATTTCGCAAAGACTAAAACCATTTTCCCATGGTTATCTCTAAGAATGTCTCCCCACACCACGGTTCATTTAAATGGTTTTTTATGATTTTAATTATATTTTATATGGTTTAAATTATCCCATACGAAGAGTCGTAGGGATTCTTAAATAATCAAATCTAACATATTTACTTATATTGTCGCAAATATATTATCTATTATGTATAATGATTTTTTTAAATATAATACATTAAATAATAAAAATTCAACTATTCTTTTAGTAAAGAGTTAGAGTTGTGTTGTAACAAACTTAAAGGTGGCATGTTGTAAAAAAGTTAAAATTGTCATGCAATTTTATTTTTGTATGTGGGCTTCCTAGTAAAGTCGAGGCCTACGATTCAAATAGAAGATATACCCATTATAGGGACATGACCTTTGTCCATTCAAATGACGAAGCTCAGTTTTTAAGAATATTTGATCATACGGTGTCACTTCAGCAAATATTATTTTATTTTATATAATTTATTGTGAAACGCACCCTTTTTCACATTATTTTTGTCTAATATTTTCTTACTGTTCTACTATTTTTTTTACTGTGATGTCCTTATACCAACAGAAATAAGTAGTATTTTTTTTAGCATTAAAAATAGATTATGAGTTGGAGAGCAAGTGGGTAGTTAAAACTTTTCAGTTATCGAGAGGCCCAGGTTCAAATCTCTCCCCTCACATGTTGCAGATATGTTGTATATAAAAATTTCCTCATCAAAAAAAAAGAAGAAGTATGGTCAATTGTTGGTGGACACAAAAACTTTGTAAGTATAAATGATTAATGTGTAATCCAAATGATAAATGATAGAATGTTTATAAACAATAAAAATGATAAATTGTTATATATTAATTATTTTCTTTCAAATATTAAGATAATTTATTTTTCCAAATGTTAGTGGACATAAAATTTTTAGAAGCATAAATAGTTAATGTATGACACAAACAATAATCATAAAATATTTATATATAATATAAATGATAGATAAAGAAGTATGACAATTGATGGAGCTTGTGTTTGATCATGTTTCAAGAAATGCTTAGTTATAAATTTTGTTGCATAGGTCTATGTAGTTATTTCAATTTAATTTTCTAAATGACTTTTCAAGCTATTCTTAAACATTTTGGTATAATATATGTTACAATTCATTTGAAACCTCCAAATTTATTCTAATCTCAATTTTTTGGTTGTTGCACTTACTCCAAATTTTGTTGAAAAAGTTTCTAAGAACAAGGAAGAAAAAATAAATTACATAAATGCAAATCTAGTTGGTGGCTATGATCAATATGTGTTAATAGACTATATATCTAAGTTGAATTATAATATTTTATTCAATAAAAAAATGTAAAATGATAATGTTCTTCTTGTAAAAAATATTAAAAATTAAATCTCTAATGTTGATGATCTTTTGAAAGGTGAAATTAATAATTCATAAACCATTCTAAAATATATAGCCTCATCATGGGCTATATGTCTAATGCCTAATATTATTTCAAGGATAATTTTATTTGATTTAACAGTATTTCAATAGCAGAATGTATGATTTATGACAATATGAGACCTCAATGGCAAATTTTTGATGACATATGCAACTTTGTTCACTTTTACATATACAATGTAAAAAGAATAAAATTCATTGTATCCTTCACTCACTTTTCAAAATATTTTGCAATCGTGTAATTCGATTTTACTAAAATTGAGCACAAATAAAATTATACCTTACATAGAGAATGATTTCACTCTATAGAAATATTTACAAAAAATAATCACCCAAATCGATAGAGATGTTTTCATCACATTAAAGCATAAACACCCACCACATTCCTTGTAAATCAATACAAAACCTATAATATCCCATGAAACTATGTATATTTATAATACCTTTTTGATTGATATGACTTCAAAGCATTATTTAGGAGCACAAATTTTGAAATAATCAATGTATTCTTCCACCCCACCATAAAAGCAAGCTCCTTCTCACCAATAGTAAAATATTCATGTGCAAAAAATGTGAGTATCAAATTAACCTCATTTTTGGCTTCATGGATGAAGTGAATCCCTCTAAACCTAGAATACTTCAAGAACTATATCCACATGTCATATTCCATATGTCTAATTGTAAATACTTTTGAACTCTAAATATAAGGTATATAATTAAAATCCTCTAAGGATAGTTATATTTGACCTATGGTCTTGTAACCATTAAAATATAGTTTACTTTTACTTGTATTTCCTTTACCAATATGTTCCATGTTACTCAACTTGAAGTGAAGCATTTAGTGCATACAATGTCGAATGAGTCATACACAACATTGAATTACGATGAATATTTTAACAAGGTTATTGAAGTTATGGTCTACTTTGCTATGTATTTCCTTTACCAATATGTTTCATGTTACTCAACTTGAAGTGAAGCATTTAGTGCATACAATGTCGAATGAGTCATACACAACATTGAATTACGATGAATCTTTTAACAAGGTTATTGAAGTTATGGTCTACTTTGCTATGTATAATGGTGATAAATTATGGTCGTAACTTCCAAATGATATCAACTACTATGAGGTCATCTAATTGTTGAATGAGGGAAGCAAATTTGCTAGTTGTCAATAAACATAATAGAAAATAATTTGAGACAACATGGTGGAACCAAAGATTTTATTCTTAGAGAGAGAATAAATACATGAAGGTGGATAACATACTAGAAGATAAAGGAGGAAGAATTATGTAGAATACACATTCAAATACTATATATATAGACAATAACTAGTCAATGTAAATGGGCATTAGAAGGTCAACACGAACATTCTTCACCTACATCCTATGTTAGTGCATTAAGGAGAAATAAAGTGAATTTATTTTTAACACCTCCTATAAATTCATTTTGTATATACCCAAAAATAAAGATACAAGGCTTATAATAATTACATCATAATTTGTATGGTTACAACAAAATTTCTTCAACGAGACTCATATAATAACTTTCAAACCTATAAGACCTCTAATATGAATAAATATAGACTCATTCAAGTTTTTTGTAAAGACATATATAATATAATATTTTTTCTATAGGTACTTGAGATGAATCATATGTTGTTGAATAAGTTATATTATATAGTGATGGTATACTTCAATGTGCTTAGTCCTTGTATGGAACACTCAATTTTTGGTAATCTTAATGGTACTAAAATTATCATAGTGCAATATGATAGGTAGTGTCTAGTGCTATTATAATTTGAAGAGAATATTTCTTAACCATATAATCTCTTTGACTACCTCATTAGTTGCTATGTATTATGCTTATATTATAGATAAGATAATTATACATTGTTTCTTGCTATACAAATATATAGGACCAAAACCATATTAAAAAACATATCCTGTAGTGGATCTCATATCATATACACAACCTATATAATATAAATCAAAATATCCCACAAGAAGTAATTTTCCACTAGATGATTAATCAATGCTCATGCTCAATGTGCCCTACACATACCTCAATATTCTCTTTGTAGATTTCTAATAAGAAAATTTTGGATATGTCATAAATTTATATGTAATCCTAACTTCATAAGACATATGTGGTCTAATATGGGTTAAATATCCTACCATGTACTTGTAGAAATTAGAGCAAATACTTTTATTGGAATGGAAGATACCCTCTATAGTTTTCCATACCTCAAATCCAATAAAGTAATGAAGAAGTCCCAAGTATGTCATTTCAAACTTATCCCTTAGTCATGACTTCAATTCATTAATGTCCTATAGATTATAATCTAAGATGATGGGTCATCGACATAGATTATAATTATGAGTTTTTCATGGTTGAAGGTATTCACATATAATTTTATATCATAGGAACTACCATTAAATCCTCCAAGTTTGAATTATTCATCAATATGCCCTTGGAATTTGTTTCAATCCATAAATTGACATCTTTATTCTAAATAATAAATGTTATTCACCCTATTTCATATATCCTTGTGGCTAATTCATATAAATTTATTCCTCTATTACATAATTAATAAAATAATTCTTGACATCCATTTGATGAAGTTCCCACCTTGAATAAGCTACAAGGGTAATGACTATCCTGATACTATTATTTTTTGGTAATTAGTAAAAATTATTCTCCATAATCAATTCCTTTATTTTGATAGTAACCCTTGGCAAAATATCTTACCTTGTGCTTTTAACATTCTCATTGGATTTATACTTAGTTTTGTACTTCCATACACTTAAAAATTTATTTCTTAGGAAATTCCAATAACTCCCAAGTCTAATTTTTTATACTCATATTGCATGGCTTATTCCCATCCTCTCTTTCTTTGGATCTCCTCAAAATTATAAGGATTAATGGTTTCCATAAATGTTCTCACTCAAGCATAATTATTAGTTTGAATTTTCATCTAAACATTCCTACTATTGTCATAGATTTCTTAGAGGCTTCTTATCTTCTTAGGGGGACTTTATTCACCATTAGGATATTCTTTATTTGAATTATAACTAGTTTCAAAAGTCATAAATTTTAATTTTTTAAAGATGACATGGAGGAGTTGAGATATAGCCTTAAATGCCTCATTAAATTTATTTTTCTACTAATAAAAAAATCTTTAGATACAAGATCGTGGAGCCTGTATATCTTCCTATAATCATCATAGCCAATGAAAATATACTTAATGTTGTTACTATCAAACCTCCTAGTTATAATTTAATCTTACACATGAACATATGCTTCACATTACTCTAAAATAGTCCAAATTAGGTTTCTTTTTACCTTATTATTTCTACTGTGATATTGTTATGGCATGATGTAGAGGACATATTTTAAAGGAGATGTTGTATTCACTACATTTGTCCAAAATTTTATAGGCAATTTCTAAGAATAAATCATGTGTTAAGCTATTTCAACCAAAGTTGTATTTTTCCATTCAACCACTCCATATTTTTGTGAACTGTATCTATTTGTTGTCTCTCTCAAAATCCTATCTTTAAAAAACTTTCCTTATGTTGTGATTAACATATTCTCCTCCATTATCAATTCTTATATTTTTTGTTCTTTTGTTACATTGTTTTTCCAATAGGGCCTTAAAATCCTAATTATTTTGAACACTTTATACTTGGTCTTAAGAAAGTATGTCGTTATATTTCTAGAAAAATAATTTGTAAAAGTTAATACATATTTTGCTCCCCTAGTGATATAGGAGTAATAGGTCCACATAAGTAACTATGCATCAACTTAATAAATTATCTTGTCCTTGATATACTCTTTTCAAATAAGTCTTTCTATTGGTTTCCAACCATACAACCTACACAATGATTTGTGTTTGCTTCAATCCAAGGGAGGCCAAAAACCATATGCTTCTTTAATAATGTAGTTAAAATTTGATAATTTAAGTTCCAAAATATTTGGTATCATAATGCACTAACATAATTATTCATTACAACATAAGTGGCCTTGTGTTCAAGCTTTAAATTAAGTTTACATATTCCAATTTATATTGTTCGTACTGGTATGACTTTCTATCCCTCCATATTTTTATTAAACATTTATCTTGTTAAAATTCCAACTTGTATTAATGCTTTATTATCTAATTCACTAATAAAATATTATTTTTTATTTGATATATTAAATACTTTAGTAATTTCTAGTTTCTTATCATTATTATCATTCATGGAAGTAGTGTCAACACCTTCAATACCAAGTGATGTGTCATAACCTAAAATAACATTATGGGAGCCATTTTTCTTCTCTAAAGGTCTAAAATACTCCTTGTGATAAGTTATATGCTAGCTTGTACCTAAGTCAATGTACCAAGTATTTGTAGAGCTTCCAATAGTAAGAGAAGTGAGTAGAATATTTTGGAACACTCATCATATTAGAAACAATTGATTAGTTTCTTGGTTGAAATCTTTGAAAGTCACTTTTTTTTCTCTCATAACATCAAAATGCTTTATGGCCATATTTCCCACACTTATAACATGTTAGCTTAAATTTATTCCTTAATTGATTATTATTATACCTCTAATTGATATTTTTTTATTACCAATTGTGTTGCTTCCTTGCCTATAATATGGGTTGTTTCCATATGATTCTTTCATTTTTTTATGTTAGGTTATATTTATTTTGTATCCATTGAATAGTATATATCTTTCTATAGTTTATTTTGGTGATGTATGTTTAGTCTTACTATATTAACAATTAAATTTCTTAAGTTTATCTTCTTAACATTATAAGGTTCCACATAGCTCATCCAATATCATTATGACCATTTTTTCTTTTAGGTCAAGGTTGGATACAAAGTTATGATGTTTTCAGGTAGGCTATCAATTAGAAAATTCATAATAACTTCATATTTATATATTACCTTCATAGTGAAAAACTAAATTCATAATAACTTCATCTTTATATATTACCTGTCTAGGCCCCTAATCTCTTTCGATCCATTATTTTATGTTTTCAAGATCTCTCATACATTATAGAATGAAATATCCCATACCTATTTTTATGTTTGAATATCTATAACATGAGACCTGATTAATGAATCTATCTACCACCAGAGGAGTGATCATGCATTTATATCATTTTTATTACATTTAATATGTTTATCTATATTTATTTCCCTATCTTGTGTTATTAAATCATACAAATATTTTATTTTTAATACTAATATAATTTTTATGTTTCTTTTTATGCCATATAATGTTTTTGATACCATATAGTTGGTATTTAAACACATGATTGAAGTAGTTATTAGGAATTATTACATCATAGTTATTGTGTATGTAAGTTGAGTAGCCACTCAAAATATGGTATACAAGATATACTAGAGGATAAGGGTATAATCATCCATCATGGTCCATGTGAAATGGTTTGTGGTATAACAACCCATCACAAGGTTTATGCATGCACTATAGGACATTGGTAGTTGTAGGATAAGTTAGAAGATTGTTATGCCATATTTGGAAACTCGTTGTATTTAAATATCTATCATTTCATAATTGAAGTCATTGAAACATTAAGTTATATTCTATCAAAGAAATATAAAATCCTTCAATAAGTGAAAAGAGTTTCAACTCTATGAAAGACTAATAAGGTCATAGCTTGCAAATAGCAAGAAAGTCAATGTATATATATATTAATGTTATAGCTATTTAACATTAGAGAAAATAAAAATCAGGAATGAGTGAGCTGAGGTTTAGCAGGTGCGACGGGAGTGAGGGTTTGAATTTTCTAGGAAATAATCTTAGCCAAGGTAGCAGAGGTAGAGCAAGTACGAAAGAGGCAGATGAGAACCTTGAGCATGGATCAAGCAAGGATCCGGAGGAAGGCGTTAAGCTACGATAGATTTGGATGCAGGCATCACGCGGGGGCCTGACCCTCCTCAGAAAGACCCCGACAAAAATATACAAAGGACAATACGGGGCCCAAGAAGTGGTTGTCTTTTGCTGAGACTCTTAGAGGAAAAAGAAAGGAGGTTCTCTCTCTTCCACCCCTAGTTCCAGTAAATAATAAAATTTCGGCCCCGACAAGTTCCATGAGCCATTTTCTTTCAATGGAAGAATTCTCCTTGGTAGGCAAGTTTTTGGGAGGTAGGCCTGACATGGAGACTATCAGGGCTTGGGCAACGGGTAAATGGTAATCGGTAGGTAGCTTGGAGTTCGTAGATCTAACTCGAGGGTTCTTCATTATCCGTTTTAACAATATGGAGGATGCTAACCATATTTTAATAGGAGGTCCTTGGTTTTTGGGCAAAAGGAACCTTTTTATCAGACGATGGAGTGAAGATTTCGACCTTGAAAATCAAAATATTAACATTTCCCCTATTTGGGTTCATCTCCCAAATCTACCTGCCTAGTTCTTCAATGAATATTGGTTGTAGGGCATAGCCATAACTATAGGGAACCTGATCTCCATTGACCATGCGATCTTGGCCAGGACAAGGATGACTCATGCACGAATTTGCATAAATGATAATTTGGATAATGAATTTCCAAGGTTTATGGAGCTAGAGTATGGAGAATACTATAAAAAATAGCTGATAAAATACAAGAACAAACTGGCATTCTATGCAGAATGTAAAAATCAAGGACATTTATGCAATCAGTGCCCTAACCTGATAATGAATAGAGAAAAGCAGAAGCAAGAAATGCTATATAGAGGAAATTTGAGGAGTTTTCCTAGGAGAGGCAATTTCAATCAGGGAAACTATATTTACCAAAAAAAGAAAAAAAAGGGTGTAGGGTCCCAACAAGAAAAAGGAAAATAATAGGTTTTTGGAAACCAAAATACTCAGGTAAGTTCCAATCCTCTAGTTTCAAATAAATTTTCAATTCTATCAATTCTATCAATTAGGGTTATCAAAAGATTCTCTGGAATCCCCATCCAAGTCAGGATCCTCAAACCCTAATGCTAAAATTACTGTAAGCCCTGTGGGCCTCACAAATCCAAACCCTAATACCCGATCTCTAGAATCCCCATCCAATTCGGGATCCTTAAACCCTAATGTTAAAAATACTTTAAGCCCAGTGGGCATCCCAAAGCCAAAACCTAATGTTGAAGAACTTAGGAAGAAATTTGAAGCATTGGAAAGTAAAAAATCTCATCTCCCTAACATCATCACTAGGAGCCATGTGAATCCTATTGAGGGGCCATCACACAGACCAGGGGAACACAAGAAAAAATGAAAAGTGTTGGATGTAGGGTGGAGATATGTGAAACTCTTCATACTGAGGAATATGACAGTCTGATTCTACAACAAATTGCCTCCCCCCATTTTAGTTCTAAATAAACCAAGAGCACTATGAATTCTCCTATATATTTTGGTAGTGAAAAAATAAGAGGGAGAATATCAAATGCTGAGCATCAAAAAATTAAAACTGATAATTACATTGCCAATGGAAAATAGAGAACCTTGTTTCAACAGGTGTATCGCTCCAAATTTGTCGCATCCTTACCTTCAGGCTATAGGATCCACGCTTGGAATGGGGATGGGAAAAGGATGGGACAATAACTCGGACTGAGAGGCCCTTTGAAGGTCCCGCCTCTCGAGGGAAGTGTATAAGGGTGAATTTTTGACGAATGGTGGGTTCACCAAGAAACTTTTGAATGGCAGTTTCCATGCCTAGGTTGATAGTATGTTTAATGTGTTCATTTCGTGCTTTAATCATTCAAATCCTAGGTTTGGTCGATATGAATATAAACTATTCTATATGCCAGTGCTAATTTAAATGAATACAAAAAATAGAAATGGATGCAAATAACAGAGAATATGCTAACTAGAAGGTGTCATACCTGATCCTGGATGTCTGATGGAGATTCCGAGTCTTGTAGCGATTCGGATCATCTCAGTTTGTACATAATCATCCCAAATCATAGAAGGTCATCTGAAATCAGACAGAATCGTCTGAAATCTAACGAATTTGTCAAATGAATTCATCAGAAACCTGCAATCACAAAAACAGATACAAAATACCAAATATTCAAGTGCGGAAGCAAAGGATAAGGGTAGAAATAACATCAAACATGCCTGAATAATAGATTCTAATAAAAAAAATAAGGAAATGCAGTAGTTTTAATGGTTGATTTTAACTTTATCATGCGATTGTTCTAAATGAGGTGAACTCCAAGATGCATAAAACATAATAACTTAAAATAGTGCAGAGATCTGATATGAAAAATGTAGAAAAAGCCATGAAAATGCAAACTCTAAACTCGGACTGCCCCCAATCTGGACTATAGTTAGGATCGCCTCCAATCGTACGAGATCATCCGCAATCGTTCGAGATCGTCTGCGATGATCCAAGCTAGCTTCGACTGAAAACAATAGAGTTCCTGCAATAAAAATGTAAAAAAACCGAATGCAAGCAAAGTAGTGTGAGGGGAATAAGGAGCTAACTCTGCAATGAAATCCGTCAACTAAGGGGTTGGGAGTTCAAGGAGAATCAGCCAGCCAGCCAGGGGGAATCAGGGGGATAAACTAGAAAAATCCTAGTTTATATAGGATTAGGAAGAGATTTGGGAGGTTGGGGATCATCCCAATCTGGGAGATCTCCAACAGAGAAATCTCCAACTGCGCAGACACGCTTCTGCTCGATTTGGAGAGGCTTTTGAAACATAATCTAATTATGAAAATTTATTTTTGGGACGAAATCATCTAGATGTTCTATTCCAGACGAATTCGTCAGATTGGGGACGATTTCATCTAATCTGAGACGATATCGTCCAACGATCAAAACAAATCCTAAAAATGGCAGGAAAAATAGGGAAAGTGGGTAAAGGCGGTTTAACGGGCAATTTGGGGTTGAAATTCAAATTTTAATATTTTATCTTTTTACTAATGTTTTAACTGTGTCAATTTTAGGGTGCTACATTTTGCCCCCTCTTTAGCGAATTTTCTAAGGAAAATGCGTTAAAGACGATTTTTTCCTGTTTTACGAGAAAGCAAAAATGTACTCAATTTTTTAGACGATGATTCTTGGTCAAATCGTACGAATGCTGACTATGTTGCCCCCTCCATGTTTTTACCCAAATCGAACGTTTTAGGTAAAAACGCGAAAAAGCAAAATTTAAAATGCTGATTTTTTTTTTTAAATAAATAAATTAAAGAAAATAGGGAAAACCCTAATTCATTTTTACTATTCACTTTTACTGTTCCAAAGCTCTACAGAGAGAAAAATGGTGGAGACAGCGCACAGAGCGATAGAGGTCCGACGCGGGCTACGGGTAAGGATCTAATCCTAGTAGATTAGGTTTAATTTAACTTTGTGCAATTTTTTTTATTTAAATTTGATTTTTTGGGGCATCGCGGTCGTTTTTAGGCCGTCGATGTCGTCGGGACAAAATCATCCCAATTTCATCAAAATCGTCCCTAGATCGTCGATTTCGTCTAATGGTGAAATCGGTGAATTAGGGGCAATTTCTTCCAACAAGGGGTGATTCCCAAGTTGCAAAATAGGAGACGATTTCATCCTTACAAAAGACAATTTTGCCCAATTGGGGACGATATCATCCAATGGTGGACAATATCATTTTGAACTTGATTTTAAGTTGTTTAATTTGATGTTAATGATTGGTTTATTAGTGATTTTTTTGTTTATTTTTTGTTTTGCAGAAGAGCCGAGAATGGAAATACAGTGGGTTAAGAGATGACATAGCCATGTTTGACCAGGAAAAGCATGACCGACTTGGATTGGTTGGTCTACAGCATGTGGCAAAGATGCCATAAGTGCCGATTGACATGGGGCTACTGACATCACTAGCAAAGAGGTGGTATCCGAGGTCATCCTGCTTCCGATTATTGACAGGGAAGATGGCTCCCACTCTAGAGGATGTATGGAGGGTCATGAGGATCCCCATACAAGGATGGCTGATGACGCCTACGGCCAATCAGGCCCAGGTGATGATGATGCTCATTGGAGACCCGAGCTTTTCCCTAGAGAAGGGTGGAGTGAACATCGAGTCACTACGACAGATGCCTGGGGCATCTAGGCTGACTCGAGTTTTGGTAGGAGTTGTCGGTGGCTTACTGTTGTGCCACCAGAGTGGATGCAGACTACCGTGGGTGCTCTCAGACATAGTCTACGACATGAGAGACCACGGGTATAGATTTGCATGGGGCAGCTTTGTTCTTTGTCGCTTGTATAGGATCCTGTATGGGGTCGTATACAAGGAAGGTCGATGTCTGGTTTTGACATTGCTACTACAGGTTTGGTGCTGGGAGCACATTGCGGTGCGAAGGTCGGTAGGGCTCCCACTGATAGGGGTTGATTGAGAGAGGCCCCAGGTTTTCTATTGGTGGCTACAGAGAGGGTCACAGTGGTGGATAGATCTTTTGATGTCTTAGAGGTTGCTGGACGACCTCATCCTAGACCAAATCACCTAGAGGCCATGGCGAGAGCACCCCGGGTGGGCAGAGGATGGGCAGGAGCTAGCTCGCATCAGGTGAGTCTACTGGCTAAGGATGGAGTGGGGAGAGGTAGAGCTCCACCGCTATGATCGGGTACTATGATAGTTCGGTCTACAGTAGGGGATCCCTTCTCTCAGGGATTACGAGTACTCCTAGACTATTTAGGATAGTACTACGCTGAGCGGGGCTCTAGATATGTAGTGATTCTAGAGTCAAGATGTGGATGATACCCCCATCCAGCCAGGGGATGGTGACGACATCGAGGTCATGGATGGGTACGATGTCTGGTACACAAGCATCCGCCCTCCTCAAATGATGAGGGCGTAGGGTCCAGTGCATGCTGCGGTGCACCATATGGGGAGGCGATGGCAGGCTGCTATTGAGGTAAGAGCAGTAGTAGATCCCACAAGAGACACACCAAAGGATGGCACGAGCTCTATAAAGGCTATTGGAGACAGGGTGGAGGGAGGAGAGACTCCCTTCACAGTAGGGAGAGAGACCACCATCGCCCGATAAGGGCAAGGGTGTGGATGTAAGGGAGAGCAGTGAGATGACGGCTCCAGGTTGAGGTTGCCCACCTCCGAGCTCAAGTGCAGTCACTGTAGGATGAGGCCACTCAGCTGAGGATGTAGGTATGGACACTATAGGATGAGACTACACGGCTCAAGGCACAGAGCAAAGGGGAGAGTAGGGATGAGATAGTGTGGTCTATGATGTAGACCACATTCTACCAGGGGGTATACTTCCAACTAGTTCCAGAGGGCTAGAGGGTACAGCTACAAGCCAACATTGCAAAACCAATCAGGCTGGGATCGATGAGGAAATCCTCCTGATCGACAACGAGGACCCGAGATACATCTTGGACCTCTATGGGACCACTTCCTCCACGTCAGGGTGGGGGAGGAGATGAGGCTAAGAGCTCGAAGGGATTCTTGAGGCTAGGTGTCTATGGACTATAGATTTTGTAGAGATTGTTTGAGAGGATTGAGTATGTCAGGGTATAGATTGTGGCATATCAATCCAGTTTTGATATGATGTATATAATTTTTGGATATATATATATGATCTTATTTCTGATGATATGACTTGTTCATATGTTTTTATGATGCTTTAATGTTTGAATTGTTTGCTTATTTGATTGATGATTCATGTAATTATGTCATTTTGAAATATTATAATTTGATGTCATGCTGTAAGATTTTAAATGAAATAATCTGATGTAAACAATTGGTTGTGGTGGTGTGATTTGATAAAAAATAAAAAAATAAAAAGAGACTTCTAACAATAATTTTAAAGGACATTGTCGTTGTTATAGACCATTTCATGGAGTCGCCACTCACTCGGTCGTCAAGCTAATCCCAGTATAGAAATATTGTTTAAAAGTAAAAGAGTGCTTAAGAGACTGTCTTAAGACTTTGTGTTGTAATGATGGAGATAAGGATGGTTTGATGATTTGTTTTCAGATTTTCATAAAAATAGTATGCATGAGATATGAAAAGAAATATAATTTTGCTAGGCATAAATTCCTAAGTGTGATAAAATTTTGAACAATTCCTTAGAATTTATATCATGGTTGCAAAATTGAATTTGAACATAATGATATGAAATAGAATAGGTGTTCGTTCGTTGGTAAGGCATAATTGTGTAACATAATGATGCAAGTCATATGTTTTGATGAATTTGGTTTTAAAATAAATGGAAAATAAAATTAGAACAATGGTTTGCGCTAGGCATAGAATTATAGGTATAGACTTATACCATCATCGCGAAATCCAAAGAAGAAAATAGATTGTTGGTTTTATTGCAAGATGAATTTTTGACCTTTGATAAATAGAAAAATAATAATATGAAAATTTTGTTTGAAAAAAAAAAATATATATATATATATATATATATATATATATATATATATATATATATATTAAGATTTTGTGAGAAGATGTATGTAATGGCTTTTATACAAAAAAAAAGTTTTGAAATAAAAGGATAAAATTATTCCAAAAAGAGTTACGAAATATTTTAAATTATCTCAAAGAGAAATGTAGATTTATAAGGAATCCTCATGTGCAAATGTGACTTCATTACCGATCTTGATTTATCATAATGATACAAAATCTCTCAAATAAAAATGTGTGTGCGATTGTATTGTTCATTCACCAATTTTGAGCAAGATAATTTGATACAAGTAATTTGCCGTAACCAAATGAATGTTCATTTACCATGATTTATATGCATGTAACCGTACCAAACTACTATGTAAGTTAGGTTATCAAGAGCTAGCTAATCCATAAGCTGACAGAGGTTTGTACAAAAGAAGGTCGTTAATGTGACAAACATATCACCATGCTAGGGATTACCAAAGGCCAAGCAGGTTGGGCACAAACCACCTGTTATGGGGCTTACCTCACAGTTTTTGAATAATTGAGAATTCTAGGGATTCAAGCTCATTCACCCTTCTTTTCTTTTCAAGGGGTAGGGAAAGGATTTTATTGCATTTTTCTTTTGCTTTTCTCTTTTGCTCTTTTTTTGTTTTTTTTTTTTTGTATTTTCTACTTTTGTATTTTTGCTTGATATTGGAGAAAATACTAAAATATTGTTGTGATGATACAAAATAACCTTTTTATTTTTCTCTTTTTCTTAAAATTTTATTTTCCTTGCTATGCTAGGGATACTTGCTCGGATTAGCTGTAGAGCAAGGGATTTTTATTCTAGGTAGGGGTGAGCTTGTCCTTTTGTCAATTCTCAAAGATTCTAGACCATGTGCATGATAGGATAGCAGAGTAAACTTTTTGCTCAAGAAACCACTTTTACTATGTAGCATCATATTGAATTTGCAATGAAATCATTTTAATGTGAAAAGATATACTTAGTTCAAGTAAATAACAAGATCAGTTCTCTATGCTCAAAATTTTATTTAATGCCAATGTGGAATTTGATATAAGAGAGATTAATAATCATACAAAATAAAATCAAGATATTTATTCATGTGAGTGTGAAAGTGCGGGATTCCAAATAAATGCTCATTTATCCAAAATAATTGAAAATATAACTGCAAAATCCAAGAATTGACAGGTATAAAAAAGATGTTTTTGAAGATTTTGACACTTTTGAGGTTTTTGTATTTGATTTTAATTGATGATTTGCAAGAAGAAATACTATTACTGTTCTTTGAAAAATATTTTGATAGAAATGGCTAAAAATGAAAAAATATGCAAAATACAGTATATACAAATGACGAAATGCCCCAATATTTTATGCATAGTAGTGTTTGAGATGTATAATGTTCATAGGTTCTTTAAGTTCTTTACCATCTAAGGTAGATAATTTGTATGCTCCTGATCCAAACTTAGCAGTGATGACATATGGTCCAAGCCAGTTGGGCTTGAATTTACCTTTAAGGTTTTTAGTTGCATTAGTATTTTTTTTATTTTCTTTTAAGACAAGGTCACCGATCTCAAAAGATCGAGGATGAACTTTCTTAAGATATGCTCTCTTAAGCTTGTTTTTGTAGGCGCGAAGATGCTCCAAAGCATTGATGCGCTTTTCATCTAGAAGTTCTAGCTGACTAAATCTGCCAGCATGATATTCATCCCCTACTTCAGTATCTTGAAGTAGTAGAGCTAAAGAAGGAACTTCTAATTCAAAGGGAAAAACGGCTTCAGCACCATAAACTAAGACAAAATGTGAAGTTCCAGTGGGGGTTCGAACACTAGTTCGATAGGCCCACAAAGAAGGATATAACTGAATGTGCCAATCTCGACCGGTTTTATTGACCAATTTTTTGAGAATTTTGATTAAGGTTTTATTAGATGCTTCTACTTGACCATTACCCTGAGGATAATAGGGAGTGGACCAGCGATGTTGAATTTTATATTTTTGATATAATTTCTTGACATATTTATTTTTGAAACAAGTTCCATTATCGAAAATGAGATTGGCGGGGAATTCCAAACCTACAAATAATTTGATTAAAAATGAACTTGGAAACTTGTGTTCCAGTGAAAGAAGCTAATGGCATAGCTTCAACCCACTTCGTGAAATACTCAGTGGCGGTTATGATGAATTTGTGTCCATCGGATGACACAAGGTTGATTTTTCCAATGATGTCTAGGCCCCATTTTGAAAAGGGCCAAGGAGATGAAATAGCCTGTAGCTCTTGTGTAGGTGCATGGACAAGGTCAAAATGTTTTTGGAACTTGTCGCAATGTCACACATAATTATGTGCATCATTTTCCATGGTAGGCCAAAAATATCCTATCCGAAGGAGTTTCTTAGCAATGGCGTTACCACTAAAATGTCCCCCACAAGATCCATTGTGGGCTTCATTCAAAGTTGATCTAGATTCCTCTAGATTCTAAAATCTCATTAAGATGCCTTCAAAAGATATTTTGTATAAGGTATTACTAGTAATCACAAAGCAACTTGCTTTTCTATGTAATAACCTACGTTGGTTGCTAGTACAACCATAAGGGAAGGTTCCTTTCTGTAAAAAATTAAATATATTAGTATACCATGGTTCAGGAGTTGTTTTGTTGATGATAAACACATCCAAAGGTTCTAAGCATGATTTTATTGAAGCGGGTTCCTAGAGTTGATGAATAATTATGGTAGCATATTCGTCGTCTAACTCCAAGGGTAAAAGAGATGCAACTGCAGCCATAGCGTCAGCCGCACGATTGCTAGTTTGAGGAATAGCTTCCAAAGTAACTTGATCAAACAAGGATAATAACTGCAAAACATATGCTTTATATGGGCGTAATTTATCATCTTTGGTCTGATAAACATCATTGATTTGGTTTATGACAAGTTGGGAGTCACCAAAAACCAATAAACTTTTAATTTTCAATGCCAAGGCAGCTCGTAATCCAAGGATAAGAGCTTCATATTCAAAAGTGTTATTGGTGCAAGCAAATGTTAATTTGAAGGACAGAGGTATAAGATGTTTTTGCGGAGATATTAAAATAATACACACACCAACCCCACTCATGCATCGGGCTCCGTCAAAGTATAGGGAACATTGCTCTGAATGGTCTGCCTCTAGTTTAAGGCATTCATCAGGAAACTCAATGATGAGGGGATGAGTAGATTCTAAAGGTGCAGCAGCTAATTGATCTGCTATGATTTGACCTTTAAAAAACTTTTGTCCTATGAAGGTGAGTTCAAATTTGCTTAGCGCAAGAACCCACTTTGCTATGCGACCAGATAAATATGGTCGACTCATGAGATATCGCAAAGGGTCGAATTTGGCAATAACATACGTTTTCTGACTGAGCATATAATATCGTAGTTTCTATGTAGAAAATACGATTACAAGACATAACTTCTCTAATATGGTATAGCGAGTTTCATAACTGATTAAGGTTTTGCTAATGTAATAATTAGCACATTCTTTCTTCTCATTGTCAAGTTGAGCTAACATAGCCCCTAAGGCAAAATCAAAAGCATAAATGTACAAGATAAAAGGATGATCAGATCTAGGTGGGGAAAGCACTGGTGGTTTGATGAGATATTTCTTAAGGAGTTCAAAAGCTTCTTGGCATTCTTCGTCCCAATGTAAAGGGACATCTTTCTTAAGAAGTTTAAGAAAGGGTCCAGTTTTGTCTGCCAACTTATCAATAAAGCGGCGAATAGCTTGAAGCTTACCTTGTAAACTTCGTAATTCTAATATATTGGTGGGTGCAGGCATATCTGTGATAGCTACGATATTGAGAGGGTCAATTTCAATGCCATGTAAAGAAATGAAAACCCCTAATAATTTATCGGACTTAACTCCGAATATGCATTTAGCTGGATTTAGTCGGATAAGATATTCCCTTAACCGATCAAATATTTTCCTTAAGTCATTTAAATGATCATCTTCTTTGATAGAACGAGCTATAATATCATCTACATAATCATGTAGAATATCATGCATCATATCGTGAAAGATATAAGTCATGGCTCGCTGATAGGATGCGCCTACGTTCTTTAAACCAAATGGCATCACTTTCCAACAAAAGGTTCCCTAAGGGGTAATAAATGCTATTTTGGCCTGATCTTCAGGAGCTATCCTGATCTGATTATAACTGGAAAATCCATCCATTAAGGATATCATTCCACTTCTAGCGGTAAAGTCAATGATCTGATCCATGTTGGGAAGAGGAAAATTGTCTTTAGGGAATGAAACATTAATGTCTCTAAAATCGATGCAAACCCTAACTTTAGTGGTTTCTTTCATAGTTACTAGAACTACATTTGATATCCATTCAGCATAATCAATGGCTTGTATAAAAATGACTTTCAACAGTTTTTCTAGTTCTCCCTTGACTAGTAAGGCCACTTTAGGATACATTTTTTGAAGTTTATGTTTAACAGGTTTAGCATCTGGATGGACTACTAGATGATGCATAACTATGGAAGGGTCCAAACATGGCATGTCTTCATATGTCCAAGCAAAGACATCTTCATAGTATTTAAGAAATGAAATGTATTTATCTTGTTTTTCTTGACTCAATTTTGATCCAATATTGATTATGTGAGGGTTATGTTCGGTTCCAATGTTAATTTTTATAACGTTTTCAACTTCCATATGTAAATCTCTCTCAAAATTACGTGGGGTGGATGAAACACCTAATTCTTGTAATTCTTCCAAGGTTAACTTGGATAATTCATCTTGAGAAGTCGTAGCTTCAAGCTGGGCTATATTCGGAATAGAGCCATCAAAATAAAATTCATTATATAACAATTCCTCAATGGAGACATCATGGAAGATATCCCCTTCCAACTCATCATCATATTTGGCAATCATCTCAGGGTAGGCTATGGATACCACATTGCAGGTAAAAGAATTATTCTTTAGACATAAAGAATCTTGTTTATCTAGATAATCTTGATAACATACGAGATGGTCATCATCCTCAAATGGAAAGGGTTGACCTTTACTAGAAAATAGGCCCACACCACAACGGGCAGGCCACGGTTCTACCTCAAAAGGTTCTTTCATACCATTTTGGAAAGGTCCCAAACCTTTCCCTTTATATCCCAATTTAAGCATTATGGGCTTAGCTTTAAGATAATCATTAGCAAAATAGCATCTAGCATACCCATCACAATGTATCTTAATGTTTCTGGGGATTCTTCCCCAATCATATCCTTTATAAATGAAAGCACAAATCCCGACTTGGTAGATACTTCCCATAGGCTGTGGGAGGCCCAAGGTACGAGGAGAGGGTGAGAGTTTATTTAAAAGAAGGGAAGTCTGCATGGCAGTGTTGGTTTCTTATGATATAAGAATTTTAGATAAATCGGGTAAGAGCTCATCAGTGAGAGCATAAGAGGTAGAAGGAACATTTCCTTGATCTTCTAATGTGGAAAAAATTCCTGTAGTGGATGATGATGTTATAGGGATATCGATGGATGAGTCTATCGATATGGAAGTTTATGGGGTAAAACAAGAAGTATTGGTTGTAATTTTGGGATCTTTTCAAGTTCCTAATGTAGTTTGTTCAGAAGATGGTTGATCTATATGTATAGGTGTAGTTGAAGGAGTAGATGAGGTTATGGGTGTGTGTTTCACACATTTGGGTGGATGATGAGAATTAGGATGTGTGGATGACAGAGCAGGGCAAAATTGAACTCCAACCGGTTCTGCCAAAGCACACATATCAAAGGGTCTAGGATCACCATGAATGGTAACCAACTGGTTTCTAAATTTGAATTTAACACACTGATGTAAAGTGGATGGAACCACTCACATCATGTTGATCCAAGGGTGACCCAAAAGTATATTGTACGATGTTGGGCAATGTACAATAAACACGGTCATGTCTAAGGTTCTCGGACCAACTTGCAATGGAATAGTAATAACTCCACACGTTTCTTGTGTTTTGTCATTAAAGGCTTTTATGATCATATCAGTTATTTTCATTTCATCACTTCTAAAGCCAAATATTTGGTAGAAGTCAAAAGTGCATATGTTTAAATATGAACCATTATCAATCAGGATGCGTTTAATGGCTACATCCCCAATTAGGGCAGTAATATATAAAGGGTTATCCTTATGTAAACTATGTTGTGGCATATCTCTAAATCGAAAGTCAATACAATCGACTTCTCGGGTTATGATAGTATTAGACATAGCTTCAGGCTAAATATTTTGTGGTACCATCATTTGGCTTAGTGTGAGCATTAATTCATCCCTATGGGTAGGAGAAGATCTTAAAAGGTCCAAAAGGGAAATTCTAGCTGTAGTATTGGATAATTGTTCATTAATATTATACAGAAGCTTAGGTTGAACATTAGGCATGTGATTCCCTTTATTGGATTTTTTCAAAACAAATGGAGCTGATCCATCATTCTGAGTTTGATCCTATTGAGAGTTTTGAGCCTGTTTTCGGGTAACGACTCCGATGGTACCTACAATATTATTTTGAGGATGATGAATTGGTCTCGGTCTAGCGTTTATGGCTTGTTCATTAGAAAGTAACTGATGAGAGGAGGTTCGAGTAGTAACTCTTCTAGGAAATGGTTCTTCTGGAACCATAGAACTGGTGATAGGTTGAATAGGATCTGATTCATCTTCAGAACTATTCGATTGATTTGAGGTGATTTCCATGTCACTTTCAGTCTCATATTCGGTGTCACTAAGATCAAGCATCCAAATATTATGTAGAGGTCTAGTTGTAACTATGGATAAAGTTGTGTCAAATATTTGAGGATCAGGAACAGGTAATTGTCCACTAATAGTCCTTACATATCGGGTAGGAGGAGGAACATTGTGATGCTCAATTTTATTCACCACCTCTTTACCATGTTTTGGTAAAGGATGTTGAAATATTTCCAATGATTGATTGACATTCTGATTCTGAATTTGAGGAATACTCTTTTGGGCATTATTAGAAGGATTTTGTTTAGGTTGGAAGGCTTGCACCTCCATATCATTGTTATCAATTAAATCTTGTATTTTATGTTTTAATATTTTACAAGAGTTGGTAGCATGTCCAGGTCCTCTATGGAAATCACAATGCAAATCAACTTTGTATCCGGGTATGGTTGGATCAGGTTCCCGGATAGCTGGTAATTGGATCAATCCTCGTGCTAGTAACTGCAGGAGAATGGTTGATAAAGGTTGATTTAACCTAGTAAATTCTCGATGTGGTTTATCAGGAGGTTTCAATATGAACTTCTCTATTATTTTTGCAGTATTAAAATTGGCAATGTTTCTATTATCAGTGATTCTGTCACCCACAACTTGTTTATTTTTATATTGATTTCTAGATGTTTTCTCATCATCTTTAGTTTTGAGCTGACCTCTTCTAATGAGAGCATCTTCCACCCTTCGAGCTAAGTCTATAGCTTTATCGAAGGTGGTAAAGGTAGCAGTTGATAATTCATAGGATAGTTGTTCTTGTAAATTATTGATAAAAATATCCAAAATTTCTCGATAAGCTAACACAAAGTGTAATTTTCCTATCAACTATCTCCATCGAGCTAAGAAGTCAGTAAAACACTCATCCTTGTCATGTTTTAGGTTGTAAAAATCTTTAATGGTTACATGCCTTTCGATATAGGCACTAAATTGATGCACAAAAGACTCAGCGGTCTCTTCAAAATTTCTCAAAGAATGAGTAGGCAGTTGATAATACCACTCCAATGCCATCCCTCCTAAACTCTTCGGGAACATTTTTAGTAATAGCAAGTCATCATGTGATATGTCATGACAAAGCTATCCTAAACATACGAAGATGCTCTATGGGATCTTCAGTTCCTTTATATATAGGTAATACAGGCATAGGAAAGTGTTTGGGATATGGTTGTGCTACAACTATAGGATCTAGAGGTTGACTACACATCTCTCAATAATTGTATAAGGGACGGTACAGATCTATCTGGTCCATGCAAGAGACTAACTGTTTCACCATGGCTTCCAAATTACCAGTTTGTCCACCATATTGTTTTTGTGGTACATGAGTATGGTATTTATGACCATAGGAGGGCGGGACATAAGGATTAGATGCTATATTGTTGTTATGCAAATGGTTGGTAGGAAGAGTATTATGAAGAATATTTGTTGTAGCATTATGTTGTATCCCATATTGTTGGAAATTGGTATTTGGTTTTGTTTTAGGCTTTTGTTGATTTGAGGTATATTGATCAATAGTTTGGTGAAATAAAGTAGTGAATGAAGCTTTCTTTTGTGTGGGAATAACCCTTGGCTTGGTAACAGGCACTCTAGGTGGTTGGGTAGCCTGTTGTTGTTGCATGTTTTGGATTATAGGAGCCATGTCCAAATTGGACGGTCCAGCTTGATCACTCTCTTGATCAACAAAGGACAAAGGATTAGTGCGTGTGTGATATATATCTTCTAGGGTTTCTTGAGTGTCACTAATTTGATCTTTGTCCATATGAATTGCTCTATTAAGGGTGCCCATATTATCATGGAGGAATTTCCAAAAATGGTCCATGTTCTCAAAAGTAACAGCTCCTTATGGAATTATTTTAGGAGATGAGGATCTTTCCTCTCTATCATTTTCTTTTTGTTCATTTGCATCCACAAATTCTTCTTCTTGTTGGTTTAAGGTTCCTTCTTCCTGAATTGGGTCTTCAATAAGGGCATCTGGTTTATTTGTGGTTTTTCCTAACCAATCTTCTTCTACTTCAATTTGTTTTCCATTCCTGAGTTTAGTAATTATGTCTAAATCTGAAATTTTAGCAAATATATACTGATATATTTGCAACAGATTTGGGAGGTATATATTTTAATTATATACCTACTATAATGCTTAAAAAAGAAAATGTTTTGATTTTTTTTTTTGTTATGATTTTATTTTGTTTTTGTTTTTGCGTTTTTTTTTTAATTATTTTTGTTTTTATGCTTATAAAGACAATAAACAACACACTAAATACAAGAAATAACAATAATAAAATAATAACTTAGTTTTCTATAAATAGTTTATAGATATCATTGATAGGATCAAGTTCATCAAGAGTCATAAAGTGCTCCTCTTCAAATTGGAAATTGTTTTTCAAGAAGTCAACAAAGTGTGCTATGGTGATATTATTTGTTTCAGATTCTATTTTGTAAAAATAAATCTCATGGCAATACTCTCGATATAACACAGCTCTAGGAACTATACTCCATATTTTTCTATCTGTAAGAACGACCTCTTGGTCCTCTATACAAGACAAAAATTTATGTACTACAACTGCATTCTCAAGGTATTCCTAAAAAGTATATAACTCAGAAGACACAAGGGCTCATTTATCTTCTAACCACCTATGGCAAGCTCCCTGAAGTTCATGATACAAAATTACTTGATCAGGATCCAGGATTCTATCTAGGACAAACCTCTTAATTTTCCTAAGTTCGGTTGCTCTAGATGAAATGAGATCCAATCTCCTATCAATTTCGTCCCACAAAGGTTGAATCCTATTTTTTTGAGGTACTCTAAGCACAGAAGTAATCTCTATAGCTACTAATTGATTTTCAACATTAATGGTGACAGCTCGTCTCTTATTATAGTCTACCATCTAAATATGACATGCAAATTTTCTTAAGTCTAAATGCATTTATGTTTTGTTTTCTTCTTATTATTTTTTTTATTTTTAGAAAGGTTTTTGTTTTCAAAAGGTTTTTTTGTTTCACGTCGGGTTCACCAAAATGTATCGCTCCAATTTTTTTGCATCCTTACCTTCAGGCTATAGGATCTACGCCCGAAAGGGGGATGGGAAAAGGATGGGACAATACCTCGGACTGAGAGGCCCTTTGAAGGTCCCGCCTCTCGGGGGAGGTGTATAAGGGTGAATTTTTTATGAATGGTGGGTTCACCAGGAAACTTTTGAATGACAGTTTCCACGTCTAGGTTGATAGTATGTTTAATGTGTTCATTTCGTGCTTTAATCATTCAACTCCTAGGTTTGGCCGATATGAATCTAAACTATTCTATATGTCAATGCTGATTTAAATGAATACAAAAAATAGAAATAGATGTAAATAACAAAGAATATGCTAACTAGAAGGTGTCATACCTGATCCTGGATGTCTGATGGAGATTCTGAGTCTTGTAGCAGTTCAAATCATCTTAGTTTGTATGTAATCATCCCAAATCACAGAAGGTCGTCTAAAATCAGACAGAATCATCTGAAATCTAACGAATTCGTCAGAAACCTGCAATCACAAAAACAGATACAAAATACCAAATATGCATGTTGGCAATTTTGGGTACCTTGGGTACATTGCCTTTGCTCAAGTGTAGAAGTTGTCATTGATGTCAAGAAGCTCTTGAAGGAATTTGATTTAATTTCAGATTATTCAGAGCATGGACAGTGGGTTTCCAAAAATATCATAGTAGCCCATTTGCAAAAGATAAAAAAAAAATACAAGTTAAAAAAAGTTTGCAGCAGGCTGGAAAAACTGTCGTGATTTCGTGACATGTTGGAAGAGAGAGAAGAAGCTGGCAAAACTATCGCGATTTCATGACATGTTGAAAGAGAGAGAAGAAGCTGGAAAAACTGTCGCGATTTTGTGACATGTTGGCAGAGAAGGAGAGCAAGGTGGAAAGTGTCATGATTTTGTGACATGTCGCATTTTCACGACTTAGAAAGTGCAGGAAGGCAGAAAAGGAAAAGTGTCGTGATTTCATGACATATTGCAAAGAATATTGTACAGACCAAAAAGTGTCACAATTTCGTGACATGTTGCAGGAGAGGGAGTCCGAAAGGAAAAATGTCACGATTTCGTGACATAATGCTGAAAAGAGAGTCCATAGTGTGAACTATCAAGATTTCATGACAAGTTTGAAGAGAGAGAAAGTTACTCGAAAGGTGTCACGATTTTGCGACATGCTAAAGAGTTCAAAGTGAGAACAGTCACGATTTCTCGACATGCTGCAAAAGACGAAGTGAGGACTATCATGATTTCGTGACATGTAGCAAAGGGAAAAGTTTGATAGAGAAGCATCATGATTTCATGATGGGCTACAAAGAAATACTGAAGCTAAAAGCATCGCAATTTCATGACAGGATGAAAGAAAAGCATACGGATGCAGAAAGTGTCACGATTTTGCGACAGGCAGAAGTGAAGAAGCCAGCAAATGAAGATGTAGCAATTTTGTGACAGGATGAAAGAAAAGCATACAGATGGAGAAAGTGTCATGATTTCACGACAAAAATTGGAAGTAGGTCTTCTATAGGAGAAGTGTCACGATTTCATGACAGAAGCAGAAAGGAAGGCTATGAAGACAAAAGCATCATGATTTCATGACATGTTCCAGTTTCGTGGGAGTAAGGCAGAGAGAAGATCAAGGCAGTGAAAGTGTCATGATTTCGTGACATGTTCCATTTTCGCTAGTGCAAGCCGAGAAAAGGTTGAGAAAGCGATAAGGGTCATGATTTCATGATAGGAGTGAAGATGAGGTCAGCAAAGGCAGTAGTGTCATGATTTTGTGACAAAAGTAGAGAAGAAGGCCATGAAGTCAGAAGGGTCATGATTTCGTGACAGAAGAGAAGATGACATCAGCAAAAGCAGAAAGTGTCATGATATCGTGACAAAATCCATAAGACAGTGTTCGATTGCAAAGGTGTCAAGATATTGCAACATGTTGTAGTTTCGTGAGAAAATCTACAGAACCATAGAGGCGGTTGAAGCTGACAGAGTTGAATTTGAGCTAATGTAGTTTAGGGTTTTGTAGTCGACGAAGTTAAGGGTAGCAGCTGACTAAGATCAAGGTTTTGATCTTGAAAGTTTTAGTATAAAAGTAGGGCTGCTTGGAGAGAAAAAGACATCGATCAAAGTGTGCGTTCGAAGAGCGACGTTCATAGACTGTGTGAAGTGAAGAAGTTTGATTATCAAGAGCAGAGTGCATTTTGTCAAATCTTCCAAGTGAGAGAGATTGCAAGGAAGCAGAGTGCATGAAGACTATGCAGCTGTAATTGTGTAGAGGTGCAAAGGTCAAGGGCAGCTGTGATTGCGCAAAAATAGTGAAGGACTATGTTTTTGTGTAGACCAAAAAAAGAGAAAAAAGAAGACATCTGTGCTAGACCGAAGAGTTGTGTTCGATGCAGATCAGAGAAAGAGAAATCGAGGACATTTATGCTAGATCGAAGTACTGTGTTTAGTGCAATTTTGAGGACCAACTTTGGAGGTGATAGAGTTGAGGACAGAGGTCTCCAGCCAGAGCAGGGAAGACAGGTGTCTTTTATGGATAGATTTCCATTTGCTAAGGGCAGAGGAGGCAGAGGTCTTCTATAGGATCACCAACCAGAACAGAGCTAGGGGATTAGTGTCTCCTTTGGTTTGATGCCCATAAATATTGTAATCGGGAAAAGTATTTCTAGATTTTGAGTTGATAAAATTTAGTGAGAAATTTTATCCGTGGAGTAGCCCACTTTGGGTGAACCACGTAAATTGTTGTGTCTCTATTGTGGATGGTGTTTTGTGCATTGCTTTAATTACTGCTATTGATATTGCTTTCTATACTCTGCATAATATTGATTTCAAAGTTGATTTGGAGAAAAAAATAAATAAATAAATAAAAAGCGATCTTATACTATTCACCCCCACCTCTTAGTATAAGCTTGTGTTCTTCAATTGGTATCAGAGTCGGTACCTTCGAAAAGTTTAACAGCTTGAAGGAAAAGCTAGTAAAGAACATAATGGATTATTCAAGTGGCAATGCAGCACCTACTCTTGATGGATTAGATTTTGGTCTTTGGAGTGCAAGGATGAAGGTTCATCTAATGGCACTTGGGAATGAGGTTTGGGAAGTTATTGAAGATGGGTACACTATTCCTGAAAATGGTCCTTATACTAAAGAAGACAGGCTACTACATCACAACAATTCAAAAGCAATGAATGCAATCTTGAAGGGTTTACAAAAGGCAAATCTTACCAAAGTGATTCACTGCAAGACAGCTAGTGAAATGTGGAAACAGTTGAAGGTGGTTCATACAGGTGATACAAATGTCAGAAATGCCAAGTTTGGACACTTCAAAGGTATGTTTGAACAACTCCATATGAATTATGATGAAAATATTAGTGACTACATGTTTCGTATGGATGAGGTTGTTAACTCCATGAAAGACTTAGGTCTTGAGCTTACTGAAAATGATGTTTGTGATAAGATTTTAAGATCTTTTCCTAATATATTTAGTGAAAAGATTTTTGCTATTGAGGAAGCTAAAGATTTGGATAAGTTGAAAAAGGATGAGCTCCATAGTATACTTGCAGCATTTGAGTTGAGAACTCAAGTGAAGGTTGATGTCAAGAAAGAGGCGACTTTCAAGGCTACCAAGAAATCCAAATGTAAATAGATTCAAGAGAGTGATGAGTCTTCTAGTGATGAAGAGGCATATTACGACAAGAAAGGCAAGTTCTCTAGAAAGCACAAAAGCATGAAGAATATAAGATGTTTCAATTGTGGAAAGTTTGGCCATTATGCTACTGAATGTACTATTTCCAAGTATGAAAGTGATGAAGATAAACAAGATTCTAAGAGCAAGGATTTTGAAAAATTCAAACATCACAGGAAGAACAAATATGAGCACAACAATCACGAAAAGAGGTATTCTCATAAGCACAAGAAGAGTTTCTACCTATACAAAGAAATTAAGTGTTCTAGTAGTGATAGTGAAAGTTCTTCAAGTGATAGTGAAAATGAGATGTTGTTCATATCAAAAAAAGAGGAAGAACCGAAACATAGATTCATTATCATGAAATGTTTTAGATGTGGAAATTTTGGTCACCTTGAGGATGATTGCACAAATAATGAATTGGTTACTAGTATGTATGAGGATGCTTCAAAAAACTATAAGGAAGATGCTTGTATGGTTTTTGAAAAGGGTAGCACCTCTAGTGATAAGAAATATGTAAAAGGCTCTGATGATTCAGAAAGCAAACAAATAAAGGATCTTGAAAGTGAACTTACTAATGCTCTTAGTGCTTTGAAAAAGGAAAGAAAGAAGAATGCCAAACTCAAGGATAATTTATATGAATGTTCTATGGAGAGAGATGATCTTACAGAAAGTCTTGACTTCTCTATGGCTAAGACACAAGAACTCAAGGACGAGTTAGATTCTAAGATTCTTCAGTATAATGAGTTGGAACATAAAATGTCTTCTTTGGAAGTGGAAACTAAAAAGTACAAGGATAAACTGTACAGGTTTCAAGATAGCTCCAAAAGGGTTAAGACTCTCATCAAAGGTCAAATAAAATCAACAGATAAAACAGGTCTTGGTTTTGTTGAGCCGCACAAGGAACAGGTTGGGGAATCTAGCAAGAGATTTCAAAAGGAAGAGAGTTCTGATGAAGAAAGTACTTCAGATCATGAGTCCGTGAGTGATAGATGCACAGAAACAAAAAACAAAATTCATATTGTGAAGAAGAAGTTTTTGGGACCGAAGAGGACGAATAAAAGAAAATTTCATGACAAATGTTTTGCATGTCACAGGTTTGGTCACATGGCTGTGCATTGCATGACTCAAGTAAGGAAGGTAAATGACAGTTTTAGAGGTAGCAATTTCTTTCAAGGGTATTGCTACTCTTGTAATCATTTTGGGCATAAGGCATTTTTTTGCAAGGCTAATAACAGGAACTCGGTTAGTCAGAATAGGCGGATTTGAAGAACAGGTATGCCTAAAAGAAATAACATTATTACCTGTTATAAGTGTAACAATGATGGTCACACATCTAGACAGTGTAGAGCTGATCTTCCAAGGTACAGGAACAGGAACAGTGGTATGAACAAGTCCAAGGATCAGAACAGTGACAAGAACAAGAATAGGAATATTGACAAAAAATTCAAAAGAAGGCCCGACAAGGAAATTATAGATGCTGATGATGATCAGTTCCTAATGGGAGTTTTACTCCCACCCCTATTTTAATCACCTCATCAGGAGGTGGGGGAGGGACTAAGCTAAGAGGCTCATTCTTAGTCCCAACCCCAAAGGTGACCCTTTGCCATTGATGACAAAGGGGGAGAGATATGAGTAAGGGGGAGAGCATCAAGTGAAAAGAAGAGCTTCAAGTCAGGGGGAGCAAAATTTCAAAGGCATATTCTCAGTTTTTAGCATAGCTGGTTTCAGTTTTGGCTCTTGAGTTGTGTTTTCAGTAAAGGTTTGCCATCAATGACAAAGGGGGAGATTGTTGGCAATTTTGGGTACCTTGGGTACATTGCCTTTGCTCAAGTGTAGAAGTTGTCATTGATGTCAAGAAGCACTTGAAGGAATTTGATTTAATGTCAGATTATTCAGAGCATGGACAGTGGGTTTCCAAAAATATCATAGTAGCCCATTTGCAAAAGATCAAAAAAAAGGACAAGTTAGAAAAAGTTTGCAGCAGGCTAGAAAAACTGTCATGATTTTGCGACATGTTGGAAGAGAGAGAAGAAGCTGGAAAAACTGTCACGATTTCGTGACATGTTGGAAGAGAGAGAAGAAGCTGGAAAAACTATCACAATTTCATGACATGTTGGCAGAGAAGGAGAGCAAGGTGGAAAGTGTTACGATTTTGCGACATGTCACATTTTTGCGACTCGAAAAGTGTAGGAAGGCAGAAAAGGAAAAGTGTCACGATTTTGCAACATATTGCAAAGAAGATTGTACGAACCGAAAAGTGTCATGATTTCATGACATGTTGCAGGAGAGGGAGTCCAAAAGGAAAAATGTCACGATTTCATGACATAATGCTGAAAAGAGAGTCCATAGTGTGAACTGTCGTGATTTCGTGACAAGTTTGAAGAGAGAGAAAGTTACTCGAAAGGTGTCACGATTTTAGGACATGTTGAAGAGTTCGAAGTGAGAACAGTCATGATTTCTCGACATGCTACAAAAGACAAAGTGAGGACTATCACAATTTTACGACATGCAGCAAAGGGAAGAGTCTGATATGAGAAGCATCACGATTTCACAACGGGCTACAAAGAAATTGTACGAAATCTAAAAGCGTCGCGATTTCATGACAAGATGAAAGAAAAGCATACGGATGCAGAAAGTGTCATGATTTCATGACAGGAAAAAGTGAAGAAGCCAGTGGATGAATATGTAGCGATTTCGCAACAAGATGAAAGAAAAGCGTACGGATGGAGAAAGTGTCACGATTTCATGACAAAAACTGGAAGAAGGTCTTCTATAGGAGAAGTGTCATGATTTCATGACAGAAGCAGAAAGGAAGGCTATGAAGAAAAAAGTGTCATGATTTTTTGACATGTTCCAGTTTCACAGGAGTAAGGCAGAGAGAAGCTCAAGGCAGCGAAAGTGTTACAATTTTGTGACATGTTTCGTTTTTGCTAGTGCAAGCTGAGAAAAGGTTGAGAAAATGAGAAGGGTCACGATTTTGTGATAGGAGTGAATATGACGTCAGCAAAGGCAGTAGTGTCACGATTTCATGACAAAAGCAGAGAAGAAGTCCATGAAGTTAGAAGGGTCACGATTTCACGATAGAAGAGAAGATGACATCAGCAAAAGTAGAAAGTGTCGCGATATCATGACAAAAGCCATAAGATAGTGTTCGATTGCAAAGGTGTCACGATATCATGACATGTAGTTTCACGAGAAAAGCTACAGAACCACAAATGCGGTTGAAGTTGACAGAGTTGAATTTGAGCCAACATAGTTTAGGGTTTTGCAGCCAACGAAGTTAAGGGTAGCAGTCGACTAAGATCAAGGTTTTGATCTTGAAAGTTTTAGTATAAAAGTAGGGCTACTTGGAGAGAAAAATACATCGATCGAAGTGTGCGTTCGAAGAGCGACGTTCGTATACTATGCAAAGTGAAGAAGTTCGATCATCAAGAGCAGAGTGCATTCTATCGAATCTTCCAAGTGAGAGAGATTGCAAGGAAGCAGAGTGCGCGAAGACTATGCGGCTGTAATTGCATAGAGGTGCAAAGGTCAAGGGCAGCTGTGATTGTGCAAAAAGAGTGAAGGACTATGTTTTTGTGTAGACCAAAAAGCGTAGAAAAAAAAGACATATATTCCAGATCGAAGGGCTGTGTTCGATGCAGATCATAGAAAGAGAAATCGAGGACATTTGTGCTATACCGAAGGACTGTGTTTAGTGCAATTTCGAGGACCAACTTTGGAGGTGATAGAGTTGACGACAGAGGTCTCCAGCCATAGCAGGGAAGATAGGTGTCTTTTGTGGATAGAGTTCCATTTGCTAAGGGCAGAGGAGGCAGAGGTCTTCTAGAGGATCACCAGCCAGAATAGAGCTAGGGGATTGGTGTCTCCTTTGGGTTGATGCCCATAAATATTGTAATCGGGAAAGGTATTCCCAGATTTTGAGTTGATAAAATTTAGTGAGAAATTTTATCCGTGGAGTAGCCCACTTTGGGTGAACCATGTAAATTGTTGTGTCTCTATTATGGATGGTTTTTTGTGCATTGCTTTAATTACTGCTATTGATATTGCTTTCTATACTCTGCATAATATTGATTTGAAAGTTGATTTGGAGAAAAAATAAATAAATAAATAAAAAGTGGTCTTATACTATTCACCCCCCCTCTCAGTATAAGCTTGTATTCTTCAATGCAAGTGCAGAAGCAAAGGATAAGGGTAGAAATAATAGCAAACATGCCTGAATAATAGATTCTAATAAAAAAAATAAGGAAATGCAGTAGTTTTAATGGTTGATTTTAACTTTATCATGCGATTGTGCTAAATGAGGTGAACTCCAAGATGCATAAAACATAATAACTTAAAATAGTGCAGAGATCTGATATGAAAAATGCAAAAAAAGCTACAAAAATGCAAACTCTAAACTCGGACTGCCCCCAATCTGGACTATAGTCAGGATCACCTCCACTCGTATGAGATCATTCGCAATCGTCTGATATCGTCCGCGATGATCCAAGCTAGCTTCGACTAAAAATTATAGAGTTCTTGCAATAAAAATGTAAAAATACCGAATGTAAGCAAAGTAGTGTGAGGGGAATAATGAGCTAACTCTGTAATGAAATCAATCAACTAAGGGGTTGGGAGTTCAGGGAGAATCATCCAGCCAGCTAGGGGGAATCAGGGGGATAAACTAGAAAAATCCTAGTTTATATAGGATTAGGAAGAGGTTTGGGAGGTTGGGTATCATCCCAATCTGGGAGATCTCCAACAAGGAAATCTCCAACTGCGCAGACACGCTTCTGCCTGAGTTGGAGAGGCTGTTGAAATAGAAGCTAATTATGAAATTTTGGTTTTGGGACGAAATCATCTGGACGTTCTGTTCCAGGAAAATTCATCAAATCGGGGATGATTTTGTCTAATCTGAGACGATATTATCCAACGGTCAAAACAAATCCTAAAAATGGCATAGAAAACGAGGAAAGCCAATAAAGGCGGTTTAACGGGCAGTTTGGGGTTGAAATTCAAATTTTAATATTTTATCTTTTTACTAATGTTTTAACCATGTCAATTTTAGGGTGCTACAACAGGTTATTCAGGGTTCTGAAGACAACAAATTAGGAAAATCCCCTCAAGGGAGGGGGAGAGGAAGAAATCCCAAACAATCTAAATGAATTTCCTCTCATGGGACATGAGAGGCCTCAATGGCCTACCCAAACATAGGTAAGTCAGTGCAATAATAAATCAAGTGAATCCAACTATTATCATGTTGCAAGAAATAAAAACTGATGAGATTCAGTCAAAAAAAGTAGCAAAAAAAATATAGAATCAATGGGATATGGTTTACAAATCATACAAAGGAGTTTTTGGAGGTCTTATGACTTTGTGGGATCCCCGGATAGTATAAGGCACCATTATTCATAAATATGACAGGGTTCTTAGTGTTTTATTTAAGGAAATAAACAACAAAAGGTCATGGATCCTTTCAAATATTTATGCCCCGACTTCAATTCAAGGGAGAGCTATACTGTGGGAGTACTTAGGAAATCTGAGTTAAATCTTCCATAATATCCCTTGGATTCTGGTTTGGGATTTTAACACTCCTCTTTACCCTTCAGACAAAATGGGTGGAAATGGACCACCTATCAAGAGCATGGATGAGTTCAATGAATTTATGAACTGCAACATGTTGATGGATGTACAACTTAGAGGAGCATATTATACTTGGAGCAATCGGCATATAGGGTGTCATCTCATTCAAGAAATGCTTGATAGGTTTTTATATCAAAGGAGATTACAACTCAGTTTGGTGATTCTACTCTGCAAGCCCTTCCTAATATTACCTTTGATCATAATCCTATTTTTTTAGATATCCCTAACTCTCTATCCTTCAATAAACCTTTCATATTTCAATCTATGTGGATCAAACATTCTAGTTTTAGAGATAACTTAATTCAGTCATGGCAGCAGCTTGTCAGGGGTAGTGCAGCTTTCAAACTTGTTGGAAAATTAAATTTTGTTAAGGAAAAGCTTCAAACTTGAAACAAAGAGGTCTTTGGGAACCTCTTTGAAAATAAAAAATAGGTTGTTGAAATTTTGAAGATAATTGATAAGAGGATTCAACATGGTGATGCTGATGAAACTAATAGGCAAGAGGAGCAGATAAAACTAGTAGAGTTTCATAAAATTTTGGCCTGTGAGGAAATCTATTGGAGGCAAAAATCAAGGGCTCTTTGGTTGAAATATGGAGATTCAAATTCCAAGTTTTTTAAAGTCACCAAACTTAGAAACAGAAGTAATAACAAGATAAAATTTTTAAAAAAATAGAGGTTTCTATTACTCAAGACTTAACAAAAATAAAAAATGAGGTAGTAACTTATTTCAATTCTATCCTTGGTCAGGAATCACATTGCAATGAGGAGGCCAAAAATATTATCTTGCAATCCATTCCTAGCGAAATAAATGAGGATATAAACCTTAATATTCTAGCTCCCTTTTTTGATGAGGAAATTAAGGAAGCCTTGCTTAGAATGGAGCCAGACAAAGCCCTCAGACCCGATGGCTTTCCCCCTCATTTCTATCAAGATTTTTGGGATATCGTAAGTGAGGATGTAATTTTTGCTGTCAGAGAATTTCAAGCAAGCAATCATATCCCAAAAGGTCTCAACTCTACTTTTATTTCTCTCATTCCTAAGAAGCAAACCCTTGAATCTATGTCTGAATTTAGGCCAATCAGTCTATGCAATGTTTCTTACAAGATCCTAACTAAATCCATTGCAAATAGAATGAGATATGTTATGCCCTACATCATAGATCCATGCTAGGGAAGCTCTGTCTAGGGTAGGTCAATCTTGGATGGAGTTATCATAGTTCATGAAGCTTTGCACTCTACTCATAAGACTAACAGGTTTGTTTTTGCCCTCAAGCTTGATATGAACAAAGCATTTGACAGGCTAAATTGGGACTTTTTGATTACTATCCTGCTTAAGTTTGGTTTTCACCACCAATGGTTTAATTTGATCAAATAATGCATTTCTAAAGCATGTTTCTCGATTTTGGTTAATGGAACAACTGCTAGTTACTTTCAAAGCTGTAGAGGAATTCGGAAGGGGGACCTTATCAACCCCATGCTATTCATCATTATGGCAGAATCTTTAGGCAGAACCATCAAAAATACTTATAGTTCAAGGATAATATCAGGAATCAAGGCAACATATCTTACTAGGGCTATTTCTCACCAAAAATTCATCGATGATACCCTTCTATTGACAAAGGCATTGATCATTGAGGCCAAAAGAATTAAATACATCTTGTAAATCTACGAGGATGTTGTTGGTCAGAAAGTTAATTTCAGTAAAAGCAAGTTATATTTCTTGAACACCCCCATTCAAAGGTAAGGAAGGATTGCATAAATTTTAGGGTGTGATATAGCAAACCTCCCCACTTCGTATCTTGGTCTCCCTCTTTTCATTGGTTCTCTGAGAGAGTCAATGTGGGATAGGGTTATTGAAAGAATTCAAAAAAACTTGTTGGATGGAAAGGTCATATTCTATCTCAAGTAGGAAAGCTAACCCTCACTAAGGCCTCTCTTCAAAGCATTCCAGTCTATTTCCTATCCATTTTCAAAGTCCTTGTGAAGGTTTTCCAAAAAATTATGAAACTCCAAAAAGAATTTTTATGGACTGGATCAGAGGAGAAAAAAATGATACACCTTATAGGATGGACCGAAGTGTGCAGACCTAGGGAAAATGGGGGCTTAGGTCTAAGGAGAATTGCTCATATAAATTTAGATTTACTAGCTAAGCAGGCATGGTGCCTAATTTCTAGTGAAGAAAATGAATGGACAACTATCATAAAATGAAAGTATCTTCAAAATATGGAATTTCTAAGTGACTCAGTTCTAATCAGAGGTTCTGCTTTTTGGAAAGTAATTCTCAATTGTAAGGAAATCATAAAAAAAAGTTTATTATGGGTTTTAGGCAATGGTGAGAGGATAAATTGTTGGAATGACGAGTGGGTTAAGGGCGAACCACTAACGCAATATCCTAACTTAGCCCAAATCAAATATATCATGAAAGAACTCATTGGCAAAGTCTCTGATTATATGGTTGATGACAGAGGCAAAATAAAGTGGAAACAAATAAGGATTCAGGGATTTCAAGTAGAATCAAATGATCTTTATAACATTCTCAGGAAACTGTTTATTCCCATGAGACCCAAGGAAGATCAAGTGACCTGGGATCCTACACAAAATGGATAGTTCACTGTTAAATCAACTTATGAGGTTCTACTTGATGACAAGGATTTTGTCCTCCAAAAGGACTTAGTTTGGATAAAAAAATTAATTCCAAAAATTGTAGTCTTTTCATGGTTGGTTATCCAAGGAAGAATTCTAACCATTGATAATATGATGTGTAAAGGTATTTGTATCACTAATCATTGTTATCTGTGTAGGGCTAATTGGGAGACCATTTATCACATTTTCCTTGAGTGTCCTTTTTCCTTGATTATCCTAAGTGGGGTTTTTTAGACCTTCAATATTTCTTGGGTTAAACCAACCACCATACTTGATTTGTTCATCCAGTGGCATTACACATTTTCAAGCAAAAGACTTAGATACATGTGGAAAATTTGTCTCAATCACTATCTTTGGTAGGTGTGGTTAGAAATGAACCATAGAGTCTTTAATGAGTCTATCCATGATCATCAAACTATCATTGCCAGGATCCTATCCTTTGCCAATGAGAATGTGAACCTTATCCCTTTTGATAGTTGTAAACCTCATCTACAGGAGACCACGATTGCTCAATATTTAAGCTTAACCTTGTTAGATGAGTCTGTGCCTGGGGTAGTCAACCCCAGAGCCAATGTTAAGTGGTCCCCACCTCCTACGGGTTGGTTTAAGCTTAATTTTTATGGAGTAGCTAAGGACAATCCTGGAAGAGCAGGCACTGGTAGCATTGTGCGAGATCATAATGGGAATATGATGCTTGCATTTTTTGAATATTTGGGAACAAGGACGAACAACGAAGTTGAAGCTAGAGCTATGTAGAGAGACCTCCAAATGACTCAAGACTTAGAAGGAAATTTGATCGTAGAAGGAGACTCTATGCATGTTATAAATATCCTCAATAATTGGAAAACACCTCCTTGGAGGATTAAAACAATTGTTGAAGAGGCTAGGATCCTTTTCCAAGGAAGACAGGATAGAAAAGCCCAACATGTCTTTCGGGAAGCTAACAAAGTTGTCGATAAGCTGGCCAATTTCGATGTCGATGGTGACAAACTTTTTAAATGGGAACACGATGTCCTGAGTGAAGTAGAGGAGCTTATACAACAAGAATTCCAAGAATGATAGTCAAATTTACCAATAGGTAAGGCACTGTAAGTTCGAAGGCTATGTGTATTCCCGTACATTTTTTGAAATAGACTCACAATAAAAATTATTTGAGCTATCAATCATGGTAAATGTTGCTTGGAAATACCACAAATACTAATGGGGATAGTCACATGTCATATAACATGGCTCCTAGTTGTCTTAGTAATTTGAGGTTGGTTGATAATCACAGGGTAGGAAAGAAATGATAATATAAGACTTTGAACCAGAGCCATGTGGACCACCAGATAGCCACCACCATAGCCAGCAGGTTCACTTCTCCAAGGCTGATTGGCCAAGATGGGATGTGGTCCCAAAGCATGTCATATACGAAAGAAAGCAATTACCAAAGAATTATTAAGAGTAATTGTCAATACAAATCTTGTGGGAGTTTTTTTTAGTACTCTGCTATGTGTGTCTGCAACTTTTTGTTTCTCCACTGTTTCAAGGAAGGGATCTATGTCTGTTTATTTTTTTTGTAATTATGATGCAGTTGTGTTTTCTCTAGGTATATCCAAAATGTTGTATGGGAAGTTTATTTTTGATAATAGGCTATATGCCTTATCGGATGTAATGGCTTTGGTGGTATGTCGATTTTACATATATAGGATCCTTAGTAAGGACATGTTCATCAATAGCCCTGGGCTGATTTTTGTAAAAGGTTTTGGGTCAACCTGTAAAACCCATGATTTATGCTATAGTATCTTATCTACCAAAAATAAATAAATAAGATAATACGAATCTTCTAAAAAATATATTAGTTACACCTAAAACTAATGGATGTGATATACATCATCTATTCTACTCTTAAGAGATAAAAATTCCAAAATATTGTGGTGAAGAGTAGCAAACTTATCAAATGAATCAAATATATGGAACATGCATTTCCAGTTCAAGCAAAAAAAGACTCATCATTTGTATATAGATCTCAAAATTTCAATCCTAATGAAATATCATTTGTGCACTTCTATTATGATAAAAATATTAAAACACCCATACAAGAACAAGTCCAAAGTTTAAACACATCGGTACTAATAAATACTCAATAAATTTTGGTGTCATTCATTCATATTAAGGATACTATAAATTCAAGATCAAGGATCCTATGTTTTTGAAAGGAAATGGTCAAGGATAACATGCATATGTATAGGTAGATAATAAATAATATTGCATATACATGAAGCTCATCCATGATTATCTCATGCTAAAAATAATTTTTACAAGCCACAGGCCTATGTGTCAATGAATATTAACCACAAGTGCATTACAAGAAATCAATACAAGTTTTTGCATGTGGTAAGCATCTAAAAAATACATACATAGTGTTGGAATATATTATATTATTTGGTACATACTAATATACCATATTGGGTACATATTTATATTAGGAGAGTGTCATAGATTAGAGTGTGAGTATTTACTTTATGCAATGTAATAAATACACAAGTATTCTTGGAATGTGCAAAGTATTTAATAATTTAAATATGCATAATAGTCCATGTTGGCATGCATCCATAGAGTAAGAAAGTGAAGAGTCTCAAGAAGAGTGAAGGTCAAGAGTACTCCATATAAAGAGTCACATCCCATTATATATGTGTCTATATGTGTGTGTGTGATACAATGTAGAGTGAGAGTGTGTGTAAGTATGGTGTATTGGAGATATTTATTATATCAAGATACTATTTTTATGAGCATTTATTAATGGAATTTTTATGAGTTGTTGCAAAATTTATTTATGAGTTTTATATGTTTAGAATATTACCATTAACTTATATTTCTTATAGCAACTTTATTTTAGATCTTGTGGTTATTTTGCTTTAGGTATTAAGCATTAAAATATAACAATGGTATCAAATCCATAAGGGAGATTGATAGGAGATAAGGAGAGCCATAATGGAGGCTAAGAGAAGATAGAGAGATTGAATTTCTATAATTTTAGAAGTTGTAGTTTGGCTAGAGTCTTTCCACACTCTTTCTAATAAAACTTGTAAAGACTAGGACTCAACATAGATTTATTTTCACTAGTTTGAATGATAACAAGTGAAGTTTATTGACTTTCAAATATTGGATATTTGGATGTATTTGGTTTCTAATATCTATGTTTTTGTTGCAAATTAGTTTCCAAAAATTGAGAAGCTTCCTACAACAAATAGAAAAGAATTTCACCTTTGGTTGCCTAAAAGTCTATGTGTTTTCTTCTTGCAAGGATTAGTTTTGATTTTAACAAAAGAGTAGACATTGAATATTAAGGAGGTCCAATAAAGAGGCCCCATTGAATATAGGGGAGACTCAAGAAATAGGTACTCATTGAATATTGAATACTGTAGCTTGAAGATTAAGGATACCCAAGAAAGAGATCTCCATTGAATATTGAAGACTATAGATTGAATATTTAGGAGACCCAATAAAGAGGTCCCCATAGCAGATTGAAGGAAGAAGAGAGAAAGAGGTCAAAGAAGATCTATTGAATATTGAAGAAAGAGGAGACTCGAGAGAAGATACCCTCGTTATAAATTTGATAAAGGAGATAGAATATTGAAGAAAGAGGAAACCCAAGAGAAGAAGTTTCAAGAAAATTTGGAATGAGTAAGAAAAATGCTAGAAAAGCGCTATTGAGAAATTTTAAGAAGTTGCTATTGGATAAGTTTTGAATAAATTTTGAGGAAGAATATTGCAAGAAGAAGAAACTCCTGAAAAGAGGTAATCACATCAAAATTGGAAAAATTGTTGTCATTCAACAACAAGCCCAAAAGTATTTGTGAAACTTATTCAAGGAGAATATTTTTGGCAAGAAGTTTTCCAAAATTAAGAAATTACTTTTGAAGACTTCAAGACATTCAGATTCTTGAAGAATAGGCCAGCAAAGAGGCAAAATTCAAATATAAAATTTAGTGATAACGAAGAAGGATAAAGAGGATAGAAGAGACCACAAAATTGAGAATTTTGAGGAAATCCATTAATATTTTGAAGGAAAATTTGTATAGGAGAAGATTGTTATTTTTGAGGCTGAAGTTGAAGGGTCGTAGGATAGCAAATTGAAGGAGACATATAGCTGCAAATAGAAATTGTTTTGGGCATATTTTATAGTTCCCTTGAGAAATAATTGATGGATAATATGATAGTAAACTAAGGCAGTGGATTGGAGGAGTTAGAGACTATTTTTAGACAATAAGATATAGGAGGATAAATCAGATTTCGTGAGTAGTTATTTAAGAGTTTTAGCACTACAAAATTGGGCAGCATTAGAAGGATATAGTAGAGCTATATTTTAAATATTTTTGAAGAATATTTGAGAGAGCTTTGATCAGCAAAGTGGAGGAATATTTGGCAGCAACTAAAGTTGTAGATTGCAGATTTTTTGAAGACCAAGAGGGTAGTATTTGGAGATCCAAAATTCAGAGAAGTTGAAGTGGAAGAAATATTAAAAATTTTAGCATTCTATAATAGTTATTTGGCAAGAATAATGAGAATTTTTGAACATCATACTTCAAATAAGGTAGAAGTTGTTTTTGGGGAAGCAAAGTAAACAAAAGTGCTATAAAAGTTTATTTATTTTTTGATTGGTAGAAAGGGTTTTGAAAGGTCCCTGAACCTTGTACAAGAGAGATTACAATAAATCCAAATCGACCGAGGTGGTCCAAGAAGAGAGGAATAGAAAGTTGGCAAACCTCCACCCTAGGGAAGGTGTCGCGAAATCACGACCAAAATGGTGATGTCGTGAAATCGCAACAAGAAGCGCCGTAGAAGCCAAAGGAAGAAAAGAAGTCACGAAAACGTGACAAGAATCGCCATCGAAGCCGAATAAGGAAAGAAGTCGCGATATCGCAACATGTTGCAAAGTGTCGCGATATCGCGACAAGTTGCAGGGTTGGAGCCGATCGAGAAGAAGAGTTGCGAAATTGTGACAAGAAAAAGAAGTCACGAAATCGCGACAAGAAAAAGAAGTCGCGAAATCGCTACAAGAATTGAAAACGCTGCCGAAGAGAAAAGGTGTCGCAAAATCATGACAAGAATGTAGACCGCAGCCGAAATAGAAAATGAGCCCCAAAATTGTGATGAAAGTGGAAGCCTGCTGCCAAGAATAAAAGGTGTCACAAAATCATGACAAAAAGGAAGACCTTCGTTGGAGAGAAAAAAGGTCGCGATATCGCGACAAGGATGAGAGTCCACCATTGGAGAGAAAAAAGGTCATGCTATCGCGACAACCTGGAAGCCCGTTGTTGGAGAGAAAAAAGGTTGCGATATCGCGACAACCTGGAAGCCCGCCATTGGAGAGAGAAAAAACATCGCGAAATCGTGAAAAAAATGAAGACCACCTTGGAGAGAAAAAAATGTCGCGATATCGTGACAAGTTTGCGCAAAGGCGCCCAGAGAGAAAAAGTGTCGCGATATCGCATCAAGTTTATTATTAAAGCATTCAAATTAGTTTATTAGAAATTTTTTGAAAGCATCATATTATAGTTATTAAAACCATAAAAATATGGTCTAAGTTAAGTGTATCCAAGACAAGGAAGGAGACATAATTATCATCTAAGAATCCATATAATATAAAAATAAATAATAAAGTTAAATATTACTTGAAAGGCAGTAATAAGGAGAAGGAAAAATGTATATATATGTTGTTATCATAATACAAGGAATTGGAAAACATATTGGTGAATAAAAGTCACAAAAAGTGTGTTAGATCCACCAAGCACAAGTGGAAGCACTATCGTATTGAAGGAAGAGCCACCTTAGTGAATAAGATCCATCGAAAAGTGAATTTTAAGTGCCATAGTAGAGAATCCAAGGTGCTATTAGAAGAAATATATAAAACTATAGCACAAGGAGGGTAAACATCCAATATTTACCTAGAAATATCCACTGTGCAAGCGGGAAGAACCACTATGCAAAGGATAAGAGCTACCATGCAAGGGAGAAGAGCTGCCATGCAATGGAGAAGAGCCTCCAAGCAAGGAGGAGGAAGCAAAAGTATTTATAGGAGTAGAAGCATCAAAATCTGAGGATACATCAATAAGAGATGAAATATATTTTGAAATTAGGTCAAATAACTTGAGCATGTAAATGTTGTAATAAATATAGAAGCATTTACATTTGCAACAACAATATAGGAGATAAAATGCCTATATTGAAGAGAGTTCTAAGTAAGAGTGTAATTTGAACAACCAATAAGAAAAGAGTTAAAGAGAAATTAGGAAAAAAATATCAAAGAAGAACATCAAGTTAAAAAACCATTAAGGAAGGAGTCAAAGAGCCATTAGGTTGAAGTAGAATCATCATCGAACTAAAATTTGAGCACCATTTCATTTGGTGCAATTACAAAGTTCCTAGAATATGATTTTACTCAAGAAATCAAAATTTGCAAGGGTCATACATAGCATTAAGGCAAAAAGAGAATAAAAATTATAATGTTTAAACATTGAGTGCCACTTTGTAACATTGTTATGATGAAGTGAAGAGATTTTTTACCACATGTCATATCATAGAAGGAATATATAACACCTCCATTGGATAAGGAAACATTTCCTACACACCACTAATGCACGAGAGCCATGTTTAGTGTATGATAGATTTCAAAGTTCTTGAAGAACATGGAGCACATAATAAAGGAGAGAATATTGGAGGACAAAGATTTCAACAAATATGTAGAAGGAGGTCAAAGACTTGAATACTAAATATTGGAGGATAAAGAGACCAATGGATATGCAGAAGGATATCAAATATTTGAAGATGTAAATTTAGTGCATCATATACAAGGATGTATACAATATTTGAACTAATTTAACCCTTTACAAATATTAATGAGGTATAAGGAATAATATTATTAAGGTTAAGGTTAATTAATCTATTATACTTGAGATTAATTGAATGAATGAAGAAATAAGGTAATGAATTGATGAAATATAACCTTAGAAGTTTTTTGAATGACTTGGAATATTGTCAAAGTTAGAAGCATTTAATTTGATTTTTTTTTAAATTACTTTATTCTATTTTGAAATTCAAGTTGCATAGAAATATTTCAAAATAGTTTAACTTGGATGAATACGCATTTCTACATCGAAATAGAAATATTAAATTTGTAAATACCTTTGTTTTCTAAATTTCTAATTAGGTAGTTATAACGAATTAAACACCAACATAGGTTTATGAAATTGAGAATTGAAAATTTATATTTTTGAAATTTGGGAGATAAAAGGAATTCAACCTAGAGATTTGAATAATTGAAACCTTTGTCAAAACTATTGTTTGATCATTATCCAAAAATTAGGAAATACAAGGTATACTACAAGATTTGAAGAATTTAAAGTTATTATTTGATCATATACTTAAATTCAAATTAAAATTTATAATTTGAAAAGGTTTTATCAAGAAAGAAAATATATTCAAAACTAGGGAGATATAAGGTAGTCAACCTCAAAGGTTTAGAGATATACTTGATTCAAGAGATAATAACAATATGAAAAGTGTGATAATAAGATAAGAACCAATCTAGATTAAAAATACTCTTGAGAAATCACAAATTGATAGTTTACCAAGGGTATATTCTATAAATACATATTCTAAAAGTATGATAGAAGAAATTGATGGCAATTATACTAATGGAAATAATGAATAAACTCAAAAATTATTCCCAAGAAGTAGCAGATGTTGATCAAAAGGATTTCTTAGAGACTTATGAAAGAAGAAAAGGTAGAATAACCTCAATTATACACAAATGGTTATATTAGTTCATCAATAAAATGAATGAACTTGAAATTTCAAAAGAAAATAACAAAGAAGTGGAGATATATTCAAGATGTACTTATTGCAATAATATTGGTCATGAGAAATCAAACTATTGGAATTTGTATCCATGTAAATATTATAAAGGAAAAACTCACTCATCTATTTTATGCTACTATAAAGACAAGCACTATAGAAAATTTGAAAAGATATTAATATTCAAATTAAATTGTATTTTTCAAGTTCTTATTTCTGAAGCATATATTAACAATGATTTTAGGATTGAAATTTCTAAAGAACATGAAGAAAGGTCTTCCAAAGAACCATGAAAAAAATGGATTATTCCTGATCCACTTATGACTCGTAAGATAATGATATCTCTTGTTCATCAAGGCTAATTGGAAAAATTCAAGGATGGATATCATATTAAAAACTTTAGAATATAGAAAAGTAGTAGAATGAAGAAAACAAGAAAAGATAGCATGAGTTCTAGAATCAAGGTAAACACATAATCAAATGAAGATACTTACTTGAAGACTCAAGATATAAATTTATTGGAGATAGATTGAAGATAAAATATGAAGACCATATTGAAGAATAAAGTCTTTAATAACCAAATAATTTAATAGATGGGGCTATTAGAATATATTACATTATCTAGTATAAGATAATGTACCACCTTAGGTACATATTTTTATTAGGATAATATCCTATATTAAAGTGTCAGTATTTACTTTATGCAATGTAATAAATGCATAAGTATTATTAGAATGTATAAAATATTTAATAATGTAAATGTGCATAACAGTCCATGTGCACATGAGTCCATAGAGTAGGAAAGTGAAGATTATCAAGAAGATTGAAGGCCAAGAGTACTCCATATGAATATTCACATTCCATTATATATGTGTCTATGTGTATGTGCGAGAGAGACATAATGTAGACAAAGAGTGTGTGGAAGTATGGTGTATTAGAGATCTCTATCCTATCAATATACTATTTTTGTGAGCATTTATTAATGACATTTTTATGAGTTGTTCCAGAAGTTAATTATGAGTTTTACATGTTTAGAATATTATCATTAACTTATATTTCTTATAGAAACTTTATTTTAGATATTATGGTTATTTTGATTTAAGTATTAAGCATCAAAACCTAGTAGTGGTATCAGAGCCATAAGGGATATTGATAGGAGATGAGGATAGCCACAATGGAGGTTGAGAGGAGATAGGGATATTGCATTTACAAAATTTTAGAAGTTATAGTTTGGTAGAGTCTTTCCATAGGGTTGGAGAAAAACTCGTGAAGACAAGGATTCAACATAGATTTATTTCGACTAGATTGAAGGATAAGTTGTGAAGTTTTTTAATTTTAAAATTATAAGGATTTGGATTTATTTGGTTGCTAATGTGTATTTTTGTTTGCTAAAACGTATTTCTCAAAATTTGAGAAGATTCCTATAATAGATAGAAAAAAATTCAACTTTGGTTGCCTAAATGTCTATGTTCTTTTCTCATGCGAGGATTAGTTTTGAGTTGTAGCAAAGGGTATACATTGAATATTAAGGAGGTCCAAAAAATAGGTCCCATTGAATATTGAAGATATAATATTGAGGATACCTAATAAATATATCTCCATTGAATATTGAAGAGTGCAGATTGTATATTAAGGAGACCAGAGAAATATATACATTTGAATATTAAAGACTATAGATTGAAGATTAAGGAGACCAAAGAAAGAGGTCACCATAGCTCTATTGACAAGGCCAAAGAAGCTATATTGAAAATTTAGGAGGCCAAAGAAACTCTATTGAATATTGAAGAAAGAGGAGACTCGAGAGAAGAGGTCCCCATTGTAGATTTAAGATAGGAGATATAATATTGAAGAAAGAGGAAACCCAAGATAAGAGGTTTTAAGGCTGATTTATGAAGAAGAAGCTTGTTATTTTTTAAGGAAGAAGTTGAATGGTCATAAGATATAAAATTGAAGGTGACATAGAGCTGCAAATTGAAGAAGTATTGGGTAGATTTTGTATTGACCTTGAACAATAATTGAAGGAGAATATGACAAAAAACTAAGACAATGGATTGGAGGAGTTTGGGACTATTTTTTGATAGTAAGATACAGGAGGAGAAATCTGATTTTGTGAGTAGTGGTTGAAGAGTTTTAGTACTATAAAATTGGGCAGCATTAGAATGATATAGTAGAGCTGCCTTTTGAATATTTTCAAAGCATATTTGAGAGAGCTTTGGTCAGAAAAGTGAAGGAATATTTGGAAGCAATTGAATTTGTAGATTGTAGAGTTTTTTTAGAGAAAGAAGGCAATATTTGGAGCTTTAAATATTAGAGAATATGAAGAGGAATAAAGGTTAAAATTTTTACCATTATGTAATATTTATTTGGAAATAAGAAGGAGAAGTTTTGAATAGAATACTTTCAGGAAGGTAAAATTTGTTTTTGGGGCAACAATGTAAAAGGAAGCCGAGCTGCAAAATTTGTAAATTTGATAAAGCAAAAAGGTGAGTCAAATAATCAAGTATATTAGCTACAAAAAGAGTAAAAAGAGGTTTGTAGTATTGGTGCTATAAAATTTTATTATTCAAGCATTAAAATTAGCTTATTAGAAAGTTTTTCAAAGCACCATATTAGATTTATTAAATCTAGAAATATATAGTCTAAGTTGAGTGTTTTCAAGACAAATAAGGAGTCATAATTATCATTTGATAATCTACAAAACACAACAAATAGTGAAGTTAAATATTGCTTAAAAAGGAGTAATAAGAATAAGGAAAAACTAATATAAATACTGTTATCATAATCCAAGAAATTGTAAAACATATTGGTGAATAAAATTCAACCAAAGGGTTGGTATAACCACCATGCACAAGTGGAGGCACCAAAATATTGAAGGAATATCTATCTTAGTAAATAATGACCACCAAAATGTTAAGGTTTATCACCATAGGAGAGAATCCAAGGTGCGATTACAATGAAGATGAACAACCATAGCATAGGGAGGTAAGCATCCAAGAGTTGCCTAGGAAGAGCCATCGTGGAAGGGGGAAGAGCCATGTGCAAAGGATAAGAGCCACCGTACAAGGGAAAAAAGACACCAATAAATAAGGAGGAATCATAAGCATTGATTGAAGGAGTAGAAGCATCAGAAGTTGATGAGACATAAGGGAGAGGTGAAATATACATTGAAATCTGGTCAAATCACTTGAACATGTAAAACCTATAAGAAATACATAAGATTTTATATTTGTAACTATCATATGGGAGAGAAAATGCTTGCATTGAATATAGTGGTAACGAAGAGTACCAATTTAACCACCATGGAGGAAATATATGAAGATATATTAGGAAGAGAGCGTCAAAGAAGAAAATTAAGTTAAACAACCATTAAGGAAGGAGTCAAAGAGACATTAGGTTGAAGGAGTATCATAATTGAATATAATTTTAAGTTCCATTTAATTTGGTGCAATTACAAATCTCTTGGAATATTATTTTATCCAGGACATAAAATTTGTAAGGGTCATAGATAGCGTTAAGGCAAAAAAGGAATCAAAATTGTAACATTCAAATAGTGAGCACCACTTAGTAATAACGTTATGAGGAAGTGAAGAGATTGTGTGCCATGTATCACATTGTAGAAGAAATGCCAACCACCTCCATTGGAGAATAAAATATTTTCTACACACCATTAATGCATGAGAGCCAAGTTTAGTGTGACATAGATTTCAAAGTTCTTAAATAACATGGAGCACGTAATAAAGGAGAGAATATTGGAGGATAGAGAGGCCAAAAAATATGCAGAAGAAGATCAAAGACTTGAAGACACAATATTGGAGGACAAATACATCAACAAATACGTAGAAGGTAGTCAGATATTTGAAGAACCAAATTTAGTGAACCATATACAAGGAGGTATAGAATATTTGAACTAATTTAACCCAATGAAAATATTAAGGAGGTATAAGGAATAATATTATTAAGGTTTAGGATAAATAATCTATTATACTTGAGATTAATTGATTGAATGGAGAAATAAGGTAATTAATTGATGAATTATAACCTTACAAGTTTTTTTGAATTATTTGGAAGATTTTTGAAGTGAGAAATATTTAATTTGAAAGTTTTTTAAATTACTTTATTCTATTTTCAAAATCAAGTTGCATAGATATATTTGGAAATAACTTAACTTGGAGGAATAAGGATTTCTACATCAAAATAGAAATATTAAATTTATAGATACCTTTGTTTTATAAATTTCTAATTAGGGAGTTATAAAGAATTCTACACCAACATAGATTTGTGAAATTTAGAATTGAGAAATTATATTTTTGAAATTTGGGAGATAAAAGGAATACAACTTAGAGATTTGAAGAATTGAAACCTTTGTCAAAACTCTTGTTTGAAAATTATCCAAACATTACGAACTACAAGGTATACTACAATATTTGAAGAATTGAAAGTTAGTATTTGATTATATACTAAAATTCAACTTAAAATTTTGAAGTTGAAAAAGTTTTTATCAATAAAGAAAATATATTCAAGACTAAGGAGACATAAGGTAGTCAACCTAAAATATTTAGAGATATACTTGATTCAAGAGATAATAATTATATAAACAACATGATTAGAAGATACGAACCAATATGGATTAAAAATACTCTTGAGAAATCACAAATTGATAGTTTAACAAGAGTAGATTCTATAAAGATATCTTCTAACAATATGATAGAAGAAATTGATGGCAATTATACTAATGGAAATATTGAGAGTAAACTCAAACATTATTCTCAAAAAGTAGTATATGTTCATCAAAAGTATTTTTTATAGACTTATGAAAGAAGCAAAGGAAGAATCACCTCAATTATACAAAAATGGTTATATCAGTTGATCTATAAAAAGGATGAACTTGAAATTTCAAGGAGTAACAAAGAAGTGGAGATATATTCAAGATGTACAAATTGCAATAATATTTGTCATGAGAAAGGAAATTGTTGGAATTTCCATGCATATTAATATTGTGGAGGAAAACTCACTCATATTTTTTTTGTTACTATAAATACAAGTACTATAGGATATTTGAATATATATTAATATTCAGATTAGATTACCTTTGTGAAGTTCTTATTTTGAAGCATCTATTAACAATTGATTCAAGTTTGAAATTTCTAAAGAACATGAAGAAAGTTCTTCCAAAAAACAAGGGTAAATAAAATGGATGATTCCTGATCCACTTATGATTTGTAATATAATGAGATATCTTGTTCATCAGGGATACTTGGAAAAATTTAAGGATAAATATCAAATAAAAACTTTGGAATACATAAAAGTAATAGAATGAAGAAAACAAGGAAAGACAACATGAGTTATAGAATCAAGGTGGAGACATAATTAAAAGAAGATACTTACTTGAATACTCCAGATATAAATTTATTGGAGATAGATTGAAGACAAAATATGAAGACCATATTGAATACTAAAGTCTTCAATAATCAAATAATGTAATACATGGGGGTGTTGGAATATATTACATTATTTGGTACATGCTAATGTACCACCTTGGGTACATATTTATATTAGGAGAGTATCTTAGATTAGAGTGTGAGTATTTATTTTACGCAATGTAAAAAATGCACAAGTATTATTAGAATGTACATATAATTAAAAATTAAAATAATTCTTAATAGTCCATGTGCACACGAGTGCATAGAGTAGGAAAATGAAGTCTCAAGAAGAGTGAAGGCCAAGAGTACTCCATATGAGGAGTCATATTCCATTATATATGTATATATGTGTGTGAGAGAGACACAATGTAGAGTGAGAGTTTGTGGAAGTATGGTGTATTGGGGATATTTATTCTATCAAGATACTATTTTCATGAGCATTTGTTAATGGATTTTATATGATTTTTTGCAAAAGTTATTTATGAGTTTTATATGTTTAGAATATTGCCATTAAATTAAATTTATTATAACAACTTTATTTTAGATCTTGTGGTTATTTTACTTTAAGTATTAAGCATCAAAAGCTGACACATACATACATATATAATACACACACACATAGTTCTATTTTCCAGGCTCTGTGCAAGATGCTACTTCTTGAACTACCTTCGTGGGTTTTCCCTAGATGATATATTGGCTTTGTTCCTTAGATTTTAGATGTTCCTACTCTCCTATAGCAGTTTTTGGTTTTCCTAGGCGGGATTCTAGTTTTCCTATATTCTCGTGTTAGTCCCGGTTATGGTTGGGCGGGATGGCCCATCCTAGTTTGACTAGCGAGTTTCTCTGGTCTAGCTACCTTATCAGGGTGGAGTTTCTTTCCAAGCAGTTTTGTCTTCCAATTTCTCCTTGGTGGTATTTAGTTTCTAGTTTTCCCCTTGGGAAGGATTTTCATCTTGTATTTTTCTTGCACGGGCAAGATTTTTCAAATTTCCTTCTTTGGGTGGGATTTTTCAAATTTCCTACTTTTGGTAGAATTTTTTTAATTTCTTGGTTTAATTTCCTACTTGGGTGGGATATTTTTTTAAATTTCCTACTTTGGGAAAGATTTTTAATGTGTTTTTTAATTGGCCTATCCTTTGGCTTTATGTTTGATCTATTGAAATGATGTAAAAATGTTTTGGGTTACCTTTCAAAACCTACTTTTAATGAAATATTTTAGCAATAAAACATTATGTATGTATATGTATATGTTTTTATGTATATATATAGATATATAGATAGATAAAAATGCAAGAGGGTGCAAGGTCTAGAAGAAACAATAGGTATTTGATGAAAATGTGACATCACTCAAATCATTTATCATTGCACCTCTTTGAAAAATCATTTAAGAAATTAGAGATATGGACTGGAATTCTATATCTCTATATATAAATATACTCCACTAAGGAGTTGAATCAAGATATAAGATATCATATTCTAAAACATCTTAAGCCTAATCCAAGAGAAAGGAATCAAATAGTAGAAGGTGAATGTTTTAATGGCATCAATCACTAACATAAAACATTGAATATTTGTTTCAAGTGCAACTATCCTCAATATGATCAAAAATTAATTCATGTCAATACAAATTAAGTAGGTGTCTTCCGCATAATAAATATGACTAAAAAGATATTTGAGCATTTGGTGTGAGAAAATACTAGGTACAAGCAACAATGTCAAAAGGCTGAAATATGGGTAATTAAGAACCAAGGAAACTTGGTTGAAATTAAAAGGTAAGGTATGAAGAACACAAGCTTATACTGAGAGGGGGGGATGAACAGTATAAGACCACTTTTTAACTTTTTCCTTTTACTTTAGAAAGCAATGCAATGAACCAAGAGCAAAATAAAAGGAGTAATCAAACCAATGTACAAGTCATCACACAATTGAGACACCAATATAACATGGTTCACCCAAGGTGGGATACTCCATAGAGAAAATATTTCACTAAATTTTCTCAATAAAATCCTTTGGGAATACTTCCCAATTACAATGTTTATGGACTTCATGTCCAAAGGAGAATCCTTCTCCTAATCAAATATTTATGAGCCTCCTACCCAAAGGAGATGTCTTATCCCCCAGAGAAGTATTTATGAGCCTCATGCCCAAAGGAGATGCCCTATCCCCCAAAGCTCTGTAAATGATACTTCATAATATCACTACCTCTTCTATCGCTAGCAGGTGGAACTCCTTTCCATATAATACGTCTTGTCCTCATTGCTCTGGCTTTAGAGATGGATTTCCTCACTGATCCCCTCTACAACTGCTCATCAACACTTGTACTAAACACATTCAATCGGTCCAACACAAGTCCTCTGAAACTCTGTCACAAATTTACACCAAACTCGGTCCTCTGGTCCAACACAAATTTGCTCTCAAATCTCTATCAGATCTATCCCAAGCTTAAGCCAAAATCTTGAACAAATCAATCACAATTGCTCACAAGTCTTCACCAAGACTTCATCAAATCTATCCACAAGTTCTTCAACAAGACCCTATCCAAATCAGTCCACAAGTTCTCCACAAGAACCTATCCAAATCACTCCACAAGTTCTCCATAAGAACCTGTTTAAATCAGTCCACAAGTTCTCCATAAGAACCTATCGAAATCAGTCCACAAGTTCTCCACAAGAACCTATCCAGATATGTCCTAGCAAGCTCACCAAAAACTTGCCCAAATCAACTCAAGCAATTTTACCAAGAAACTTGCCCAATGTGAACACACAAAGAGAATTGTTAGAGACCCAATGTCTTTCATCCAATCATATCAAATCAATCTCATAGAAGTATAAAGAGAATTGTTAGAGACTCAATATGTTCTATCCTTCAACTCTGAATCTCAACTCAAATCAATCTCATAGAAGTAGTATACTTTCACAAGATCTTGAACCACAACCCAATAATTGCCAATAATGCAATATCAAGGAATCAACTCCTCCAACATAGAACCATAACTTACTATGAAACCCTAGCCAAGTTAGTTTTCAAGAACTCAAAGCAATCTCTCTATAAGCATCAAAAAGGGGTTCAAGATATTTCCAACTTCTATCAAATGGGAATGCTCAACTTAACCACACAACCAAGTTTATCAAGCAAAGTACAACTTGATAAAATCAAATCTTAAAGGAACAAGCCCAACTCATGTATCAAGTAAAGCATAACTTGATCAACTCAATATTAATGGAAGCAATCTCAAAACTAAACTTTAAACAACCAAACAACTCAATTAGGGTTTCAACAACTTATAGCAATGGTATACACTTCTCACTCAAAAATCCTAAAACAAACTTCAAATGCTTCCACTGTCATAAACCAGAATTATGCAATAACTTATAAACTCATCATGATCTCATAATGCATAATCAATACTTCCACTTTCATAAAATAATATCCACTCCAAATAAGGAAACATAATTTAATCCTTTTCACTCCAAAATTATTTTCAAAAAACCATCAATCAATAATAACCATGGAAGAATGTGCCCATACCTTTACTTTGATGAAGAAGGAGAACTCAAAATCTATCACAATACTTGGCCAAAAATCAATTCTCCAACATAAGCTCTAAGGTGCTTCCTCCTCCAAACTAGTGGTCCAAAGCAACTGTCGTACCACGTGCACAATAATCGTGACCAAGAAAAAATTGAAACACGCCTGTCACGAATTGAACTCGACACCTCTGCTTAGCGAGCGCCTTCGCTCTATTGCCTTTGTAGTTGGAGCACAAGTTCCCAAATAAAATCTCAAGCACCACTCATTTTTTTACCTTCCCTTTGCTCTCAAATATTAAAGACAAACAATTTTGTCTTCCTCACAGGCATATGAAATCAGAACTTAAACACAGAGCAATACAAAACTCAAAAATCATAGAGTAAATCAAAATCGAAGGTCATAGAGCAATACAAATTTGAAGGTAATCGTGCAAATCAGAGGTGCATTGAACCTTAGGAATTAATGCCATTTAATAATATTTTGCATCCCATGCAAGTTGACGTCGGTGCTCCTTCCAAACAAATGATGTCGATGAGGTAAGTCTTCTACATTGGCGTCTCTAAGGGTTTAGAAACCCTTTCAATAATAATTATTATTTTATTAATAATAAACTTAACTTAAAACCTTTTCAAAGGTTTGAGTTAATTTATTTATTAATAATCAAAATGGACTTTTAAGGTTTTTTCAAGGAGCAAAAACCTTTTCATTAAGCCAAGATGGTTTTAATAAAAACCTTTAATGATTCCAAATGGTTTTAAGAAAAAAATTTAACCTTATCACCATGGTTTTAATTAAAAAACCCTTAAACAAACATCATGGAACTTTCAAGATATTTTTGGCACCAAACTATTTTTGACATCAACACAAATTCCTTTTGGTATCAACACAAACTCCTTTTGACATCAATGACAACCCACAAACATGAATCTAGGCAACATACCCAAAATTGCCAACAAGATATCCCACATTCTTAGTGAGAAAGGAAAATGAAGATATATAATTATTGTTTTTTATTTATTTAATTGTAGGTAAAAGAAAATTTGCACATATTATTTTAAATATAAGAATATTATTTGAAAATAATTTGGAAGGAGAAAATAAACACCATGTATATTGTCGTGTGATGAGATAATATGTTTCTCATAGTTCAAGGTAAAAATTAAATCATAAGTATAGATTTCAAAGTTCTTAAAGAATATTTTCAAAGGTGATGCAGTGAAAGAAAAATATTAAAATTTTATGAAAGTTTATTATGACTAGTGGAGTACTGAAGTTCTTGTTTCCCAATTCGCAACTATTAAGGGGGAATTATTATGTTTCCTAGAAAACCAAATTGTGAAAATAGCTCAAGTTTGAATAAGTATGGGATGTTGTAGATGGAATCATTACCCATCCTATTGTAGAAGGAAAATATCATACAATGTTTGATAAGGTAAACATAAAGGTAAAATCAATGATCATGTTTGGAGTAGTAAATGAAGTACAAACATATATTTAGAACTCAACCATGACCAAATATTCATGAGAGAATTTATAGAAATTTTTTGAAGGAATGAATACAAATCAAATTCTAATTTTACAAAGAAATCTACACATTTTGAATATGAAGAGTGAGAAAAGCTTGAATCTTCATGAGGATAAAATTTGAGCTCTGGGCATCACTAGAAGCTTTGGCACAAACTATATTTGATGAAAATATTGTTCCTATTATTTTAATATCTCTGCCTTTAAAATATAATGCTTTTGTGACAATATTAAATATCATTAAACAAACTCCAAGCTTTGAAAAACTAGTAAACCTACTTCAAAAGTAGAGACATCATATTTAAGACAAGAAGAAGAACATGTACTTATAAATAAAAATAAAACCAGCCATTTAGAAGAGGCATAATACCTCCATAGTGCTTCCAAAATAGAAATAATTCTCAAGGATATCATAATCAAAGAAATGATTCTCCATAAATAAATATTTTTCACACATAAAATATGTGTGACCTTTATAATATAAATGGCCATGTAGTGAAGGAATATTGACATAATCCATTCAAAAATGGATATATTTCATGAGAGATGTGCTAGTAGTAGCATAGATCATCATGAGACAAGAAAAATTAAATTTAGAAAAAGTGTTAGAAATATAGATTATATTACATCATCTGGGTCACGTAAATGTACCTTCCTAGGTACATACTTAGGATATAAATTACTTTAGAGGGAATATATCTAGTTACTTCATAAAATTTAATAAATGCACAAGTGTCAATGTGCAATCTGTATATGTGCAAGTTGTCTCTTGCACAACTAGATAGAGTTTTAGCCAAGGAACTTATCTTCCTATATAAAAGGGTCTCATTGTAACAAGTAGATATAGAGAGAAACTTAGAGCATATTCATAGGTAGTAGCATAGTTTTGTGTAGATCACCATATATTGGTGATGGATGCCATATAATCTAGAAGCTTTGTTAATGGATTTTTCACTTCCTCCATAGCTATATTGTATTCATTTATATCATTTCTATTTATAACATATTTCAATCATCTCATAGATTTAATTTCTTTCATATTATTCTATGTCTTGTGAATTCTATTTCCCATTGTATACTACATAAAAATATAACAATGGTATCAAAGACATAGTAGATCTAGCCATAGTAGATCAATAAGAAAACCACTATTATTATTGAGTCTGAGTTTTTTGTCAACCTAACACGCTGTTGGACCAGCCACTATCAAAAAATCTCAGAAGATTCTATGTGGTAAAATTAGGGAGAGCCACAAGTAAGGACTAAAATAAATATCAGTTCTAGAAATACTAAGATTACATTTGACTAGAGTCATTCTACAGAGTTACAAAAACAAAATTGTAAAGACTAGGACTTAGCATTCAATCCACTAGATTGACAAATCAACTAGTGAAGAATATTATCTCTATATTTATAAGTTCTTCCATTCCATTATCTAATGAGATAAGAGACTGAAACTTTCAAAGACCTCAAGAAAGGTCTCATTATAAAAGCTACAAATCTTGCAAATTGTAGAAAGGAAAGACCACAATAGCCCTATAGCAAACTCAAGGAAGAAGAGACTCCAAAATTTGAGTCATAGTAGGATATAGGATAATGATGATCTCATTCAATATGAATACCTATAGGTCCTAGAATAAGAATGGACCATATAAGCCTTGCTCTAGAAGAAAATGTCATAGAAGCTTTGATATTAAACAAAGGCCATAGAATCCTTGATATAAAAAAAGGCCACAAAAGCCTTGATATTGAATAAAATGCCACATAAGACTTGATATTAAAAAAGGCTACAGAAGCCTTGATACTAATAAAATGGCAACATAAACCTTGATCCTAAGGAAGACTCCAAAAGTGATTATTTGATTTAGAAGTATATTAATATTTCAATACTAATACTTTTTTGTAAGGAAATAAGATTCAGTGAGTTGGGAGACTTCATAAAAGAAAGTGAGGAAGAGTGTTTTCTTTATAATCAATCCAAAATGTAAAGCAAAATTGAAGGAAAATATTTTAGGAGAAGATATCATTGAAGAACCTCTAGTCTTAGAAGACGAAGGAATAGGAGAGAACTACTAAAATATACAAGTAGCAGAATCATATATCCAAAATAATATCTCACCACCAAAACTTCCAAGAGTAGAAAGTTGAAGAAAATGTCTCAAGGGAGACCAGACGAAGCTACAAGATCAAATTCCTTAATATGTCTTAACGAACATCCAATAAAAGGATTGGAGGGCCTTATTAAAAAAAATCCACTACCTAGGATAGGCTCCTGATAGTGAAGGACTTGGGATAATTATTGTCATATGAAAATAAGCCCAAGAGAAGAAGAATTTGGCAAGGAGTATCAAATCTCATAAGACCTCAAGACATTCTGAATATTGAGAAGAATATCCTACTTGAAGTTAGAATTTGATAAGAAGACTTGAAGATAGGAGAATCCTAGAAAATCTGAGAATATTACCTCTCATAGTAAGAATGTATTATTTTTTGAGACAAATAATTCTACAACAAAAGGGGGATACTACAAGAGGTGAACAAGTAACCAATTCCTAAGCTCATGAAATAAATTTTGAGACCATATTTTGGTGAAGAAGGAGTTCTTTAGGACATCCTACAAAGAGTTGCAAGATCTTATTCAAGGTAGCAACTTGGTGATATTAAACACCAAGATCCTCTACAAGAGCAAAATTATCTATAGAAGCTACAAAATAACTACAAATGCTTTCAGAAAAAGGTAAGAAACTATTGGTGCAAATATATTCATTAGTTGGATTACTTATTAGATTCATTGGAGCACCTTATTTGGAATAAAGTTGGAAGAAGGATTATAGTCTTCAAAAGTGAAAAATGATAAAATTTTATTTTAAGGTTAATTTACACATTAGGTAGGTGCTGATTAGATTTCATAACTACATCTATCAACTACCTATCATCTAATTTAGAAAATAAAAATAATACAGAGTCCTAAAATATTAATTGTGGAAAAATTGCAAAATGATTATTGAAGGTTTATTTCAAATTGTTCTTCATTAGTTATTGTAAATTGATTAAAATGAATTATTCTGAGAGTTTAATGGAGTGTAAGGTGAAATTTTTAGTGCATCAAAAGTGAAAATTATTAGATTCATTTGCACTACTCTATTTCTCTCAAATATTATTGTTTGTGTTCTTAAAAAGGGCACAAAATCAAAATTTGAAAAAGTATTTAAAGAAATTATTAGTGAATAAAAATTTGCACCACATAGTGGCCAAGATAAGCCATAAAAAATAGATTGGAATCCTCTAAAAATTTTGAGAATTCAACTAACCAAAATCATAAATAGAATCTTCAAATATTGAGACTTTGTAAGTCTCAAATCCAAAGCATTACAGGGTTAGTTGCAAGGAGAAAAGTGCAGAAAATTACATAAAAAAAAGGAGCTTTTATCTAAGATTGGATTTTCCATCAAATTATCCTAAAAAAAAGGGAAAGGTGTCTAATCAAAGATAACCTCAAAACCCCTACATTGCATTCAAAAATTCTGCTCCAAAACTAGAAAATTAGACCTGCAAAAATGAGTGCAAGAAAGGGTGCAATAAAGACATCTTATTTATAAATATTGTTACATTGTATTGCACTTATCTAATTCATTCTACAAAGGAAATAGGGCATATTTAAAGTTTCCATAAAGGCACAATATTATCAAGAAGAGCGCAACTGAACCCCATCATAAAGAAGCCTCTAAAAAGGGCTCAGATTGTGCATGGGTTGGACAACCATAATAGGTAACCTGCAAAGCACAAGAAAGATGTCACATTGCTCACTAAAGGAGATAAATATAGTAGCACATAAGAAAAGGAAATAAAGGCAAGAAAATTAGAATCGTACGTCCAATCAAAGATATTTTATACTATCATTAGAGCATAAAGGAGTCTCCACAAAAGCACCACTATTCAAAATCTATTCAATAGACATCAAAGCTCCTTCAAATCTCCATAAAAGCTCCATCATAAGCATTGTTTTTCCGGAACCATCTTAGCACCATAGAAATACAACAAGGAAGAAGGTGGAAAAGTACATTGAAAATATTGCAAAAATACGTTGATAATATTAGGATATGTAAGTGCCACTTGTTTTTCTCCAAGAGAAACCCTAAATGACATCAAAGATACATTGGAATTTCACACATGTGATAAAAAGCATTACAACACCTCTTTGGCACCCATAGTCTACATGGAAGTGGAGTTACATTCTTCCATAAGAATTATAGAAGGAAGCCTTATGGACAACACACTACGAAGGAGAGAAAATGCTTCAGATGTTACACTCATAACATACACCTAAGAATATTTTTGGAGCATTGAATGTAATAGTTTAATTTTGAGTTAATTTTGTAAAGTTTTGTAAATAGCAAAAATCAACTTCTTTTACACCTTATTACTCCTATTTGAACTCAAGCACTTTCTAATTTTATGAGGTTTTAATAGTTGAATTTATTTTGTCCCTTTAATGTGTTTTGAGACAAGTATACCAATTAATTTCCAACTCTTGATTTTCCTTAACATCCTTTTATAGCCTTTAATAATTTGATATTAATGTTTTTTAATTCCAATTACCTATTTTGATGTAGTATTCCTTATAACTTCCTAATATGAAATATTAGAAAACAACGAAATTTGTTATAATAGAAATTCTGATTTTCAAGTAGAATTTCTTATTTCTTCTATGTTTTAATATTGAAAATATTAGGCTATTTAATATGTGTTTCTCCCTTTTATATTGCTTTCAAATGTGGCTGATTTCCTTTAATGTTTCAACCTTATGTTATACCTTATAACTACCTGTTAATGAAAGCAAATTTAATGAAGTAGAGACCTTAGCTTTAATGTTGTATTCTGTATGTATTCATCGTAGATTTTGGATGTATATGATAGTCCTATTTAATGCTTTTTCCTTGAGCGCTTATAGTGAATCGTGTACGTTGATTCTCCCTTGGCTTCAAATTTGAACTATGGAGCTTCAACCTTGGAATTTTTGACCTCCTTTGAATATCTTGACTAGAGATTTTAATGTTCTTCACCTTTCTTCCATGCTGTAATTCTGGCTACTTTGAATGCTATGACTGCTATTAATGTTGTGACTACTACAAATGCTTTGAATGCTATGATTGTTGACCTCCTTGGTATTTTGCACCTTTTAATAGAAAAGGAATATTGAAATATGTGATAAGTATCACAACAATTTATCTATGAATTCTTGAGGGATCTTCTACCAAGTAATGGATGGATGTTACAATCTTGGATGGGTGCACCAACCTGTAATATTTTCTTTGTCAAGCTTGTAACGGATGGGTGCTCGTTAGTGTTTCCTCCTATGTGAAAAGTGTGACCTTTCCTTCATGCATGGGATTTCTATGTAACACCTCTTCAATGTATCATTTTGATTCCCTTATTGAAAATGTGTCACCTTCCCTTTGTGCATGGGATTTCTACATAACACCTCTTGAACATATCATTTTGATGCCCTTATTGACAATGCAACATGGCTAGCTCTTCCTTTTTTCAATGATATTTGATATGATTTGGTTCCATCTAGATTAGAGAGCAACACCTTTGGAGTCTTAGAGATAGGATTTAGAAACAATATTTAAGGGTTTGAGAAATTGTATGAGGGAGTTTGAAGTACTCCAACGATGCTTCATTGGATGCACATCCAATGTAATATTTTGTGCCTTATTTTTTAGTCTATTGTGAAATCCTTTTTTTATAGATAATCTTGCCCTTGAATATAATGCTCCTTCTTTCTTTGTATTATGCTTTGTTTACTTGCAGGTTTGGTTGTCCAATTCATAGAATATGTGATCATTTTGAGGGGCTCTATTTCCTTGTATGGAGTGTGCTATTATACAACTGCCTTGGGTTGTTTTAACTTGGGAAGATTATGATTTTGAGTAACTTAAAACCTTATAATTTTTCCTATGTATGTCTTAATAGAAATGTAAAAAACTTTGTATATAAAATACCATTTTTTCACCTCCTTTTTCCAATCTCATTTATTTCTAGTTTTATGATAACTTCCTTGTAGGTAATGGAAGATTTTGAGGTTGTCTCCCTGATTAGAAACCTCTTTACTTGTACTTGGATATTTTTCTAATGAACCCAATATTGTAACCACATAGATATAAACTTCATTTTGTAGAAGTAATTTTTGCACCTTTTTTTATAAATAGCCTTTTGTGCACTTTGAATCTTGAGACTCATCAAGTCTCAATTTGAATCTTCTATTGCTTATTTTAATGGTGGCTTTCTTCTCCATTCCTTAGAGTAATATGATATAGTTTTTATGGCTTCTTTGGGCCACAAAATGCTATAGGTTTTGTGCACCAAATAGTATATCTAGACACTTTGATTAATCTGCTAGTTTTTGTGCTCTTGATCCTTAACAATCAACAAACATAAACTAACCTTTTTTAGAGTAACTAGTTAAGAATAACTAGTATAGTGCTAATGGATTAATAATGCACTTAATAACAACAATAATATCACCTTATTGATCTTGTAAATAAACTCTAAAAATAATTTCAAGTGCACTTAATATTCTCTGCAACTTTTAAGAGTGATCTATAATGAACCCTTACTAAGTATTCTGCATTTTTTTACTACAATCAATATCGTAGGATATAGTCTTCTTGTTTTCTAGATAGGTAGATGATAATTTTCTTTCTTTAAAAAATATTGAACTACTATTTAATGTGCAAATAATCCTTAAAATGAATTCTCTCTTTTTGCACTTTCTTGAAGACTATAATGCAATCTATTCTTCTACAACTTTTAATCTGAATATGGTGCCTTAATGGAATTTGATAATAATCTAATTTGAGGTTAATCAGTGAACCTAATTGCACCCAAGTTGCTTACCTTTTTGATGGATTCTATAGATGATGATCTTGGTGTTTTTGATTCACCAAGTTGTTGCTTTGTAGTGAATAGATACGCAACTTCTTTGTTGGTTGTCCCAAATAGGTTTCTGCTTCACCAATTTGTAGCCTCTAACTTTTCATATTGGTGGCTTGATCCTTCCAGTGATATTCTGATTTCTACTGTAGATTTATAGAACTCATTTATATTAATTGTGCCTTCTTACTATGAGAGGTAATCTCAAAATATCCTATATTTTCTAGGCTTCTTCTATCTGAATCTTCCTTCAATCTTCTTATCAAATTTTAACTTCATACAAAATCTTCTTCCTCTCAATATTTTGATTTTCTTAATGTCTTCACTGGATTCTTCTTCTGGGATTTTTCACTCCTTACCAAATTCTTCTTCTATTGGTCTTGTTGTTGGATGGTAACAATTATCCCAAGTCCTTCACTATCATGAGCTTCTCTTTGGTAGTGGATTTCTGCAATGAGTTCTCCTAGGAACTTTTTTTATGATGCCTCCATGAGCTTTACAACAAGGCTCTCCAAGCCATATTATTTTTCTTCTCTTTGAGATCTATCCAAGGTCTTGTATATGGTAGCTTCTTTGATCTTCAACCAGAGACCTTTTCTTGAAGATTTTGCTTTTGGAAGTGTTGGTGATGAGATATTCTTTCTTGAATCTCTAAAATCTACTGCTTTTAAATTTGAACAAGACTCTCCTAGTTCTTATATTTTCTCCAAGAATAGAAATTATTTTACAAGATTTTATCTTGATATATTTATCTTCTTCTAAGATAAGTCTTTAATCAATAAATGAGATCACAAATATCCTATTTCTTGGACTCTTCTCTAGAGTCTTCTTCAGGAACTCCTTTTTATATTTTTCTTCTAAATCAGGAACTTTTCTTCTAAATCAAGAAATTTATCTAAAATTTTCTTCATAAAATATTCTTTAGAGTTTTATTCTGAGTCAGGAATTATTTTTTGAAGTTTTATTCAGTAACTCTTCTTTGGATTTTACTTCTAAATAAAAAATAATTCTCTAATTTTTCTTCAAAATTAAGGCTTCCATGGCCTTCTTCTTGATTAATGCTTCTATGACATGTTCTACTTCTGCAATATGCAGGTATTAATCTTGAATGGATATCACCAATATCCTATCTCCTCCTTGACTCAAATTTTGGATTCTCTTATTTCTTAAGTTTTCTATAAGGCTACTATGGCCTTTTATTTACTTCTACACTTTGTAGTATTGTAGCTTCTGTAATGGGACATTCTTTGAGCTCTTTGAAATATTCAGTCTTCTCCCTTGTTGTTGCAAGTGATGTAATTATTATAACAAGATATTCTTCCTAACTCTCTTGTAGGATTTCTTGAATCTCTTTTTGTGCAACAAGTTGTTAGAAACTGGAATTGAAGAATTTGTAATTCTAGAGATAATAATCTTTAGTAGTTGATTTGTCAAACTAGTGGCTTGAATGTTGAGTCCTAGTATTCATAAGTGTTTTTGCAACTTTGTGGAAAAATAACCTAGCCAAATATAATATTATATTTTCTAAAACTGAGATTTATTTCAATCTTCACTTTTCTAATCCTATTGACTACTATGTCTTTTTCTATTAATTAATCCTAATGGTAGCTTTTGCATGTACTGGTACTCAATGGTAGATCTGATTTACAAAGATGCATACCAAAAGTAATAATGGTGACTCTCCCTATTTCTCTTGATCTACTAGACTTCTCTTATTATGGATGTAGGTCTTTCGATCTCGATGCACTATTGCTCTGATACCACTATTAGCTTTTGATGATATATGCAGTGGAGATATCTAACATAGGTTTAATGAAATACAATAAATATGAAATAAAGTGAAACAACAATATGACTAAAATATACTATAAATAAAAATTATGAAAATACAATGCAATATGGAGGAAATGGTCATTCCATTAATAGGAGATAGAAAGCTACATTGTACTCCATACATGAGTACTACTACCAAGAGAATAACATGAACTTGATACAAACTTACTATGAGCTTGATATATGCTTGATGTATAATATACCACTATGAGGCCCTTTATATAGGAATATAGATTCCTTAGCCAACACTCTACCTAGTTGTACAAGGGGATACCTTGCACATTACAACTTGCACATTGCTACTTGTGCATTTATTACATTGCTTGAATTAATTACATAACTTTACCCTAATGTAATCTCCTTTCCTAACTATGTACCTAAGGTGGTACATTTACATGACCCAAATGATGTAATATACTCTAAATCTAACAAATAGTTGTAAGACTCTTGTAACTTCTTGTTTGTAACCATGAAAATGAATCATTCCATATTCATGTGATATCTCTCCAAGTTCCATTGTAAAAAATAATATATAAGCAACCATTATTGATATATGAGGACTTGATTATTATATCAACTCTGCTACTCTAACATTTTTGATTAAATATCAAATATTTTGAGTTTGTCAAAATATTTACACATTTTTTGTTGTTTTTATACTTGATATTTTTATTAAATTGTATAATTGTAATCTAATACCATGTCTAAACCATTTATCCACACATAGTTAACAATTTTAATTTTCAAAATGTCAAATGTTTTGAGTTTGTCAATTGTACATAAGGATAGCTCAGTAATGAGATAGCCACTTATACAATTTATGAGGGCTAGGTATGGCTAAATTGTTTTAATAATAGATCAATTCATCTTGGGTAGCACTCTCCATATCAACTTCAAAGCATGTCTTATCATTTTCTCCATGTTTTCTAGAAGTCAACCTAACAAGCAAATAAAATATGGGAGAGGGGCTTGCAATTAAATTCCTAAAATTAGGACTCTCATAGAGATCAAATGGCATCACCATAGCTTATGAAAATTAATAAGTAATATATTAGTACTATTGTAGTATTTGATCATTAGCTTTAATGGACTTCTATCATCATAAATTATATTATTTTATACTAGTTTTTTTAAAAGTATCAATATTACATTTTAAAAAAAATGGATCATTTATTTGAAACATATTTCACAAAATTTGTGCATCCATACATAAAAAAAATATATATCTTATATAATTCTATTTGGATACTTCATTGAAATTCTAAACTTGTTGTATATTGGAAAAAACGATGCACCTAGCAAAGGGAAATGAAATGCATCTATTGTTTTCAGCACTAAAAAGAGATATTTAATGTATACATGCTAAAAAATAAATGAAAGAAATGGGGGTTATATTTATATTAATATATTTACCAAATACATGGTTACAAAACATCCCCTTGAAGGCTCTTAATTGATACAATTCATTACAAAAGTTCAAAGGATCTAATCCTTTCAAAAATTCAAGGTGCGCTTTAGTGTCTTCCTCGCACTAACAAATTGAGCACAGGTTTTTGGTACCACTATGATGATATATCCATATTTGAAATTGTAGCTCCTTCCTTGCACACTGAAATACCTGTATCTATACACATAAAATTTAAATTGGTTAATAGCATGTGCGGATTGAGATGGAATCAAATAGATGCATGAACTAGCAAATATGAAGAACAAAATAGATGGTGACAAACTACTCCAAAATGCATCAAAACTTAGTATAATGCTTATAATCTATTTTAGAGATGATCTATACCAAAATAGATGTGAAATTGTATGCAAAATCCATGGCCATCCCTAGGTGTTCCAATTGGGACTGTTAGAATGAAAAACCTAATAGACAGTCCAAAACTACTCCAAATTGCACCAAATTCTAGTATAATTAATATAAACTACTTTGGAATAATGATATTATATAAATCCATTATAGCATGTAAGTGGAACTTTAGGTGCTTAGAAATATTGGGCCATTTAATGTAATTGTTATTAATAATATAACCATTTCTTTAATAAAATATTCTAACTTGGGTACTCACCTATATGTGAAGTTTACCTTTGAGAATTAGGGTTAGGTTTGAGAAGAGTATTTAAAAATGTAAGGGTTATAGATGGGTGTGTCTCTCTTTTTACATATTGTATCAAATTTCTAATTCTAAGGAGGTTTTCCCCTCAAAGAGGCCATCAATTCTATTTTAAATTAAGGTTTGATAAAAAACAAACCTTAATCTTCTTACCAATCTCTATGGCTTGTGCCTTCACTGTATATACCTTCTAAATTCTAATCAGGTGAGACTTGTTTTCACTACTATCTAACTATTGAAAACAATGCGATAAAATGTTGGCAAAAGCGACTGGCTGATAAGAATCAACATATTCATCATAAACCTCTGAAAATGCATCATCCAGTTTGATCCCATAAGGAGTCATTGGCTTTCCTCGATGAACTTGAATTATCCACCAATTCATTATATTTTCTTTAGACCATTCAATATTAATGGCTTTAACATGACTAAACAATCCTAGTGGAGGGAAGTGTAGCCATTTTATCAATATGCCAATTCATATCGTGTTCATTGAAATTATTTCTATTCTGCTCATAGCAGTCATGCCAATCCTACTTCTTTCTCATAGCAATCATGCCAAGGGGGAAGTGTAGCCATTTTATCAATATGCCAATTCATATCATGTTCATTGAAATTATTTCTATTATGCTCAATATCAGTTCAAGGATAACAATGAAATGATTTGACCTTGATAATTTCCTTAAAATTTTTGAAGGGATCATACCTCCAACATTGTGGTAGTTCTATCAATCCTAGATATTTCAAGGCAATAGTGAGAAGCTCATTCTGTCTAATTTGGAATACTACTATACCACCAAATTTGAATGGCATATTGCATGTTGTATTTTTTCCATGCCCATATCCATATATATCATTTACGTAATCTGATTAGTGCACTACCTCCATAGCAAAAACATGCTCCATATAAAAGTATGGCAACAAAATGGCTTACTAGTGAAACCAAAAACTCGTACAAATACACCTTGGGTAAGAAGAAAAATATCAACCTTTTCCTGAGTGACCAATATATCTCTAAACTCCCGCGATACTCTTTCACATGTACCATATAATAGTTCTATTATCGGTCCCAAAAACCTATTGTTGAAACTATAGAAAGACTCCCTTTTTGACAAAATTGAAGTCCACTTATATACTGGCAAAGGTTGATCCTTTTCATCTGTTTGTGTAATTGCAATAAAAGGAAAATATTGCTACAATTGAAAGAAGAAAATCCATACTAGGAATAAATTGTGCTTGAATTATTTCACTTTCTGAGCCTGCAATTTCTCTAGCTAAGAATTCATCCTCCACAATATGTAATAAGCCTAATAGAAAAATATTGGATTCATATCCTCTATCATAATTGATGGGGAATAAAAATCTACCCGACCAATACATTGTGCTAAAGCCACTTGCTAGTTGTGCACAGTATCATCAGAAGGTAAACTTGTGACCCATGCTAGCATTGAATAGATATCCAAACTTTTAAAATATTTAAGTGGTTTAGACAAGTTGGTAAGCCACCCCATCGGTGGTTCATTGATGAGTTGAGTCTCCATAAATTTATGTATTGTTACAGTAGAGACGTATTTATCTTCCTGTTCATTGGTGTGCAACTTCTTATGAACCCCATAAGCAGGTGGTTGCAATCCACATGTGAATGCTTATTGGATATCATATAGGGTAATAGTGAAGATAATATCCCTCTTGTATTCCTTACTACTCCAATGAATGTCTCATAAAATTTAGCAATAAGTTGCACCTGCTCAGGATAAGAGTGTACAGGTGGTCATAGGTACCAGAAAAGCTACGAATGGTATGGAACTATTAGACAACCTTTTGATGTAACCCCCTGATTAACTACAAGTTCAACGTCTTGTTGCAGTATCTCCACTCATTTGTGGTTTATTATGCAATCACCAATCTCGGCCATTGTTTCATCATAGGGGTCCAGGTCAACATAGTCATTTTTCTAGGCCTTTTTAAACCTAGTACTCCCTTCTTTTCTCTTTGACTCCTTTGGCTCTGTACTATATGAAGCATCTTGGGGATATTTACTCCGTCTTCCCATTTTATCATTGAAAAATTTACCAAAAACTATCTGGACACTTCTGCAATAACAATTCGAAGCACACGACAACATAAAAAGATTAAATAAAAATTTAACTACAAGATTTACCTTGGTTTATTTAAATAGAGCTATTTTCCAATCATCGTAATAAATGTTGAGTTACTTGGATGCCCTCAGAAAAAATGTGAGCCTTGATGCACTCGCCTGGCACTATTTCCCAACATATCCTTTTGATTCGTTGCCAAATTCATCTTGGGAAAAAGCATCCCTCTTTCCTGCATAAATGTGTCGTAGACCGTGCCCTGGCTGCAAAAGCTTACCTTGAAAAAATAAATTGCCCACTTTAACAAATTAAAAGCTTATTTTGTTTCCTCGAAAATATAAATTTATGCCAACTTGCATGTTTTCCAATAATTACCACATCTTGGGGGAAGCAATATATCTACATTGAATATTCGAAATCAAAGAGGGTGTTTGCTCACTGAAAATTGCTTCTCCTTTAGAGTGTTCAATCTGCTTGATAAATTTGGGGTAAAGGCTCTCCTTATATAAATTTTGTTCCTTGCCCTTTATATTTTCCTTTAGAAAATCAATTTTTCTAAAATAAATACGCCTCCCTTTTTTTATATCTAAATTTTGGTTGCCCGCGGAGGTGGGTGACCTTAATTAAAGTCTTTGTTTTTTGCAAAAGTTTTTTTTTTTTAATTTTGGGATTGCCCAAGGAAATGGGCTTTCCAATTATTGTTGGGGGGGGGAGGGCAAACCTTTGGGCGTTCCCCTTTTTTAATTAATGGGAGGGCCCAAAGGTTTTGGTGCTCCCGTGTTTTAATTGGGGGCGCCCAAACCTTTGGGTGCTCCCATTTTTTAATTGGGGGTGCCCAAAGGTTTGGGTGCTCCCATTTTTATTGGGGAGGGGGAGGCACCCAAGACTTTGGGTGCTTCCCCTTTTTATTGGGGGGAGCGTACAAATTCAGCGGTGAGCGTGACTTTCACCCAACCAATGGGAACTTTCCCTTTTTATTGGGGCACCAAAGGTGGGGGGTGAACGTGATGTTCGCCCTACCTTTGGGTGCTTCAAATTTTTTATTTGTTTTTTTTCTAAGTTTAAAATTAATTTTAATTTTTTTTTAAGTTTTTTCTTTTAATTGTTTTTTTACATAGGGTCACCCATCAATATGGGTGAACATTGCTCGACCTTCGGGCAATCACACACATTTTTTTTTAAGTTTAAAATTAATTTTAATTTTTTAAAATTTTTTCTTTTAATTGATTTTTTACTTACGGTCGTCCGTCAAGGTGGGTGAACAGGATGTTTTCCCGACCTTTGGGTGATCACACACAATTTTTTTTTAACTATATATATATATATATATATATATATATATTTAAAGGAAACGTGAAAATAATTAGGAAAACAAATATATACATATTTTACAAAAGTACCTTATCAATATGTTGTTACTGAATATAAGCCTTCAAATGAAGGCCATTCATTGGAATTATAATATCCCAGCCTTCCATGTCTTGAATATGATAGGCATTAGCCAAGTTCACAATAGATATTTGGAAGGGACCCTCCCAAATACCGTTAAATTTATGATGTTTCCCTGGTTTGGCCTTATTTTAATTCCACTTGAGAACCAAATGTCCTACTTGAAAATTACATTCGATTGTCTTCTTTCTGAACCACTTTTGCATTTCCTTGTTATGTTTGGAAAACACCTGGTAAGACTTTTCTCTATATTCTTCCAACTGTATTAACTATGCCAATCATGCACTCATAGGATCAAACTCATCATCTTCCTCCTGAAATAGTTTAATGTCTGAAGGACCGAAAGCTCAATGTGAGCAGGAAGAATTGCTTCCTTACTATACAACAATGCATACAAAGAAGTTTTAATGGATGTTTTTAAGAAAATGGGATCTGCCAAAGCATCTGGTTCAACAACAAATGCCAGCTTATCTTGTCATTTCCCAGTGTCCTTTTCAAAATTTGCAACAAATTCTTATTGGTTGATTCGACCAAACCATTCCCTTGCAAGTAATAATTGGATGAGTTCTTGATATAAATCCCATATTTGCTAGCAAACTCCATGATCTTAGCCCCAATAAATGGAGTCCCATTTTTAGTTACAATTGAGTCCATAACACCGAAGCGAGTGATGATTCCCTCTAGGAAAGATATGGCAATTGCTTGGTCCACTTTTTGAGTAGGAATGGCCTCCACCCATGGGGTGAAATAGTCAGTTGTTTTCAAGATGTACTTATGATCTACAGAGGAATGTGGGTCAATAACTCCCACAAACAACTTCTAAAAAGGTGCTTCTACTTGAATTGCGTGAAGAGGCAACACCCCCTTTTTTATTCTACCAACATATCACTGACAAATATCATAATGAGTACTCACTTTAAGAGCATCAACAAACAAAGTAGACCAAAAATAACCTACTTGGATAATTTTTAAGGCCATGGGCATTTTTTACGTAATGACCACCTGATAGTCCCGAATGAAATTCTTCTAATAATTTTTATTTTTTGGAGTCCCTTACACACTTGAGAAGAAATCCATCAATATTCTTGTGAAATAACCCATTGAGCAACAATGTATATTTGAGAGATTGCAACCTGAATCTGCGACGTTACGAAGCATAAAGGTGAGATGGAAATTTGCCTTGGGTAAAATAATCAATTAAATATTTGGTCTAATCATGATCGTTGATGGTATGATTAATGTATATACTTTCACCCAAATTGTCCTCATGCACAACATCCAATGATTTGGAGGATGCACTTTTGGCTAGCTCCTAGCATAGAGCTCTCCTGTGAACTAGCTTTGTCGGTCGAATCTCTACATCATACTCTTGAATTTTTGAGACCCAACCTACTCTCTTTTCTCATAATTCTCCTTGGAGAATAAAGTTTTGTACATTGGGGTGTATAACATACACAACCATTTTGCTTTGAGAAACAAAGTGTCAAAATTTATTCAATTATTTCATCACTCCATATATTTTTTTCTCAATAAAATTATATTTATCCTGATGAGGAGCAATGACCTAACTTAGGAAAACAATTGGCTTCTCATCTCCATGCTCTTGCTATTGTGTCAAAACTCTAGCATAACTCTCCTATTCACCTACTACATAAAGAATGAAACATTTAGAATAATAAGGATTAACCAATACCAAAGCCTAAGTAATCATCTCCTTGATTTCCTTGAAAGCATGTCTTCTTGTATCAGTCCATTTAAACTCAAAATATTTCTTCAAAATCTCAATCATGGGTTTCACCACCTGAGCGAAGTCAACAATGAACTTACGGATGAAATTACTTTGGCCAAAGAAATACTGCAAATATTTTTTTTTTAGTAGGCAATGGTAACTTCATTAAGGCCTTGAACCTTGCAGGATCAATTGCCAATCCTTATTGTGAGATCACATGGCCCAACAACTTCCCTTATTTGCTAGAAAAATTTAACTTCTTGAGATTAATCAAGATCCCAAACTCATGACACTTTTCAAACACCTGCCTCAAATGAGCAATGTGGTCTTCTTTGTGATGTGAAAACATAGTCATATCATCAAGATATATCACAATAATCCTACTCACTCATTGAAAGCAATGTCCATGGCCCTCTGAAAAGTGGTTCTGGCATTTGAAAGTTCAAATGACATCTGCTGGTAGACGAAGGTACCCCACTTGGTGGTGAATGTTGTTTTATATTGATCCTCATATTTCACCCATATTTGAATATATCCATAGGAATCATCTAGCAATGAGAATATCTAGGCACTCGCTACTACATGAAGCATTTGATCTATCTATGGTAGAGGGTAATTATCTTTAAGTGATACCTAGTTTAGATTATGAAAGTCAACACATAATCGAATATCTCTGTTCTTATTTCGTACTGGGACTAGTTTTGCCACCCATGTTGAGTGCTTGATTGGATAAATTATTTTTACCCCCAACATCTTCAATAGATCTACTTTCATAAGGAATTCAATATTGGGATAGATAGGCCACTATTTTTGATGAAAATGTTTTACCCCTTCCTGTAGTTCTATAGTATGTTGGATCACATTCTTATCATAACCCTTCAAATCATGGTAGCTCTAGGTAAAAATATCTAGATACTCATAACACAAGTTTTTAATGCCTTCCAGTTCATCCGACATGCAATCTGTTCCAATTTTGATAATATTTTTAGGTTCCAACTGTAATTCCTTGTATTCCTTGGCATCTATTTGTTCTTGTACTTTTTAGCCTGATAATTTTAATTGAATAGACTTTCAAGTGTAATCATTCCCCTGGGGATGTGATTATTTTTTAGCTGAATCATCCCTTCTCTCTATTTTTTGGAAATAACTCTATCATCAATACTTATAGTTTCTTTAAGTAATAAGTTGACTATCTGAGCATCATTGTCAAACACTTGCGAATAGAGATTTTTATCGAGAATTGAGGTTTTGTAAATTTCCCTAACTGTATTAGGTCTTCTAACTACTTGCTCAACATGAGAGTAGTTAGCATCAAGAGAGACTAGAATATCTACATGTTTGTTTAGCTCTCTAAAAGTTGCCTAAACATTTAAAGCAGTGAAATATTCAAACAAGTCCCACACTCTGTTGCAATAATATTTTAGGTAATGCTACTTTGATACACACCTTTATCTAATTAACAATAATTTTAGAGTCAACAAGAATCTACAACTGTTTAATGCCTCTTTAATCATATTGACTTATCCACCAACTAAAATTTCTACTAGTGTTTGTACATAATTCATATGCACCATGCAAGTTTCTTCTCCATGAGGATCATTGCATGTTGAGCACCAATACAAATTTTCAGTTGTGTTAGTTTATTTACTTGCATCATTGTGCTCTTTTGAGGGCCTCTACTAGTAGATGCTTGCTCTCGAGTGATCAATGGAGTTTGGAATCTTCATGATCAAAATTCATCCTTCGCTTACTTCTTCTTTACTTTTGTAAATCTCATTGGATACTACCCTTAAGGTTGCATTATTAGATTTCACCTCCTATAATAGTACTATGAAAGAATTAGGATTAGAGGATGCATGAGGCACCAAAAGAGGCAAAGGTGCTAGAGGCATGCACAATGGTAATGGAACTGGTGGTGTTGGCAGCGTAGGAGCGAGAATAGAAGTAGGCAATTATGTAAGTGACTGATTAGGTAGTTATGGGAAGCTTGGAGTAGTATGTCACGGAATAGGAATAGGGGTTATCTAAGGTGGGCTTGAGATCCATGAGGTAACTAGGTACATGGAAGGCATGGAATTCAAAAATGAATTGGAATACATGTACTATCAGATATCAGGAATGATGGGCATAGTCATCTTTAGGGGAATTCTACCTACAACAATCAGATTAGATTCAACATTTTGTGCCTGCGTATATAGATCTAGAAATGTAGTCACATTGGCCTATCATACCACCATACTGATTTTGGTGTTAAACACCCCAAGATAGTAGAAAGTAACTTGCTCATGTGCAGGCTGCAAACCATTAGGGAATCTTTGCCAACTTTGTGCAAACCTAAAATTGAAATAAACTATCTCCTCCTGTGGATGTCTTTGGATTGTTTTAAACTAGTGCAGCAAGGAGTATGGATTAGCTTGTTCATGATAATTTTTAATTAGCAATTTTTCTAACTAATCCTACAATGTAATAGTACCCAATTGCAATGATTGGTACCAATATAGTAATTTCCCTCTTAGCAAAAATACAAACAATTTTATCATTACATATTCATCTGTTATATCATGGATGGTCATCAAAGAAGCTACATATTAGATACGCTCGTACATAGATTTAATGGTACCATCATAGGTCAGAAAAACCTTCAAAGTAGCATGGGACATTATATTTTGTGCTTGCAAGTTCAAAGTCCCTAAGTTATTCCATGTTGGGAACTACCTAGGTGGCTGTTGTGGTGGTGTATTTTTAGCCATATGGACTGGTATATGAGGTGGAGCTTGAGAAACACTAGTGGTCGTGTGAGGCTGAGGTTGAGGAGGACTAATGGTAATACTAACTAGGCTTACAAGTGTGGATAATACACCAGCTAGTTGTGATGATGTGATAGATGGTATATGAGATATATGAGGTAATAAATATGTATAGTGCAAGGTGGATAATTGAGGATGTTCCCCTAGCCTTTGGTTATCGAGTTCATAGAACTCAATTTTGTGATCTATATTTTTGACCTTCGATCTTGTATTCATGAGACACAGCTTTTGTTGTACTCATGTTTAGATATTTCTAGGTGTAATCGAGTCGACAAATGTTCTAATTCTACAACATGAAGGTGAACATCAAACCTTAATACCATCTAAAGTGGAAATTTTGAAGTCCCACCAGGTGTGCCAAAAACTGTTGGCATCTGTGGGTTTGTCAACTTGGGATAATACTTGTTCCACCAACTATGGATCTTACAAGAACAAAAACTAATGGTCTCACTGAGCATGCCAAAAATTGTTGGTAAAATATCTACCTAATCAACAAAACTAAATTTGTGCACCCTAGATACGACCAAAATTGGATGAACATATGAAATATATGTCCTCCATGTCAATCTCCAGATAAGGCTGGCTCCCTTACTAAATCTAAACTGGTTGAAGACTAGAGATGCAAGAAATAAATTAGAAAATACAGAAAGAAATGGGAAATATGGTCACAGGCCGACTATGTAGGATAGGAATAGACTTATAGCAAGAATCCATATCAAGAAATGAATAAGATACAATAGATAAAGAAATGGTGGAATTTACTTAAAACTTTGCACACATAATCCCTCAAATTGACACTCCAGCACTCACTCCTCTCATCAACAATATTCAAATTCAACTTGCAGAATTTAAATTCAACAACAAATAAAGAATACGAGAGTAAAAAGAAATGTGTAAATCAAAATAAAATAATGTGCCAAGTCATTTTCAAATCCAAGAGCTTTGTATATTCTATTATTGTAGATAAATTGAAGAGTTTTCTCGCAAAATATCTATTTTTTCCAACCCCTTACAATGAAAGTTTGCTTAGTATTTATAGAGGTTTGTGCCTCTTTCATTAAATACATGAAAGGATACATTTTACATAGATCAGAGACATAATGAGTCATCATTTCTTGGAAATATTCTTCTAAAAATCATGATATGGAAATGATTTGGAGCGACGAGACATTTTGATCACCACAGCATTAAATTTTGGGCACCTCCATTGTCTTGAAAATCAAACATATGCTTCAATAATTTACTCCTCATTAAATTTTATTAAGAGAGGAATTAAAACCTTCGGGAAGATGTTCTTGAAAATAAAACAAATTATTTCCACTTCACCACCAACATTAAATTACGATAATTATTTGAAGCAAATATTTAATTGAAAAATCAAACCTTAATATTGTCCAAGATGATGGAAATCAATGATCAAATCCTACATTATTTAATTCGGAATATGTTTTTGCTTAATTTATCTTTAGGTGCAATGAGAAACTAAAATAATTTTCTTTGATCATGAAAACACTCCCATAAAAGAAACCCTTTAAAAAATCTTCTTCGCCTAAATTGAAATTGTTAATTACATTCACCCATTAAAGAAATAACTGCAATTGTTATTTAAAACATCTTTGCCCTTATTCTTTTAGAGTTCAACAATGCAGACCCATTTCATCTAAGTGCAAAGGTGAAACCAACCTTTAATACCTCATTGCCCCAATTATGCATTTCAATGTCGTTCACCCCTAAAAGGGATGAACGACCTCATTGCCCATGCTTTGGGGTGTGTTGAGTGGTGTTTTCACCCGATTGTGAAAGCACACTCTCCGATAGGATCTGAGTCCCAAAATCCTCTGCTTGCAAAGAAATTATGACTAAATAATTTCTCCAAGGTTCCTGTTGTGATGGTTCTTCATTCACCAATGATGTTTTTCAATTTGAATGTTGGGAATACCTTAGGGTTTGCAAGTGGATATTAACAAGGGGCACTGTAGTTTACTTTAATTTGGATTTGCAATGGACTCTGAGCTTTAATGAATTTTCAGTTATTTATTTAAATGACTATAATTAAAATGCAAAAAATGAAATAAGGGTTTGAAAATAAAATGCATGCAAATGAAGATGCAACTAAACTATGTCCAGAATGCTACCATCTTGATTGATAAAACCGAAGATAATGAGGTTTCTGCATGCAACCTAACCTATTGAACCTACAAATTTGCACAATCCAAATAAGCTAGGTGCGGGTCTTTGGGGTTTTTACTGCAATTTCAGATTTTAGGCATTCGCATGAAGCAACCAAAAACATTTGCATTAAACTTTCACCTAAAAGCCTAGAAATCTGAAATGGAAAATAAAGCATTAAATCTTACATGCATAATGACTCCTTCTTTCTTATCAATAAGATGTCAACTCTTTGTATTTCTGTATTAGAATGATGTATCAATTACAATTACAGAATGTTCCAGGTTAAACAAATCTAGAACAAATGAATGAAATTGCCCAAGTGCAGGCCTAGAATGGCATGAAGCCCTTGTTTCTGCAACTCTTCTAGCAGCAATTTCCAACCCTCTATTCAATCTACACTTCCAATTTTATACTGTCTGGCACGGCTCTTCGGTTCACCTACGTCATTTTTTTTCACCTCTCAGAATGCTTCGTTTCATTTTCTCGCTTCTTTGATGCTTTGACCTTTCACTCAAATTTGAAACGTTTGGTCCTGTCTGCATACTGTAACCGTCGCTCTGAAGCGTTATCATAAACCTCATGCCTTTGCGCCATGTTTTCGATGCGTTTCTGCATGTTCCATAATGGTCCCATGAAAATCGTGACCAAAAATAGCCTGCGGCCTTGCTCCTTCACTTTCATAGCAAAAACGTGACATGTCGTGAAATCGCGACATGTCACGATATCACGACGCTTTTGTTCTCCGTATGCTTCGGCCGCAACTCGTCATGATTTCGTGACCATTTTCTCCTTCGAGCCCTCTTGCCACAATCTGTCATGATTTCGCTACTGTTTTGATCTTCGTACGCTTCCCTGCTTCGGAGCCGTGAAACCGTAACCTGTCACGATTTTGCGACGCCTTTTCGCTTCATCCCCCTTTGCTGCTTTTTGTAGCGATTTCGCGACGCTTTTCACTTCATGCCGTTTAACCAGTTTGACCCACGATTTTGTGACGTGTCGCGATATCGCTACGCCTTTCCATTTTGCCTTTCTCTCTCCTCTTTCGACAGTGATGGAGCGACATGTCACGATTTCGCGAGACTTTTTCATTTTCCTTTTCTCTTTCCTCTTTCGGCAGCAATGGAGCGACATGTCGCGATTTCGTGACACTTTTTCATTTTCCTTTTCTCTCTCCTCTTCCGGCAGGGATGGAGCGACATGTCGTGATTTTGCGACACTTTTTCATTTTCCTTTTCTCTCTCCTCTTTCGGCAGCGATGGAGCGACATGTCGCGATTTCGTGACACTTTTTCATTTTCCTTTTCTCTCTCCTCTTTCGGCAGCGATGGAGCGACATGTCGCTATTTCATGACACTTTTTCATTTTCCCTTTCTCTCTCCTCTTCTGACAGCGATTTCGCGACATGTCGCGATTTCGTGACACTTTCTACACTTGTGCATTTTTGCCCCTTTTCTTCATTTTTAGCATCTGGGTCACTGAGATTTCCTCTGAAAACCTGCAAAAAAGGTGGGTCCCCAATTTTGGGGTGTTTTGTGGATCAGCCACAACAAATGGCGACTCTGCTATCAAATTCTCTTGAGCATTTTAGTAAGAACCCAACCTGAAACACATACAAACTCAAAAATATGTGTTAACACATAAGCAATAAAAACAAATGCCCAAAGATCAGAAGTACATGAATCATTAGAATCATCAAGTATTAGCTCAGTGTGTGCAATGAATTTCTTTCCCTATCGTTTGAAATTGATCCACACTCCATTGTCATTTTTGCATGAATGCATATATGAGATTGTGAATGATTTGTGTAACCTAATGAATATGCTAGGAGATCTTGCTTTTATAAAATGCATAATCTTTCTTCTAGTATCATGTACAAAAATTCAAGATTTGCCAAACCCTCTTAGGATCCACTTATTATATCCCAAAGTTGGTTATGAGTCCCTACTATCTTGAACCCATGTGCAAGTGAATGTGAAATCAGAAATTTGGGAAATCAGACTCCCAACCAACCGATATGAGAGTTTAACCCTATCCTTACTATTCTGATTTAGAATTCATTACCTCACTTTGAGCAAAATAATTAAACCAATTATGGAAGAAATGGTCATGCTAGTCTAACCCTTTGGACAATCAGTGGTCTTGTTTTTTAGACAAGACATGTTGCCATGCATGGGCATATCTTACCCCACAAAACAAAACTTATCTCCATTTCTTTGGACCTTGGGGATGACTACCCATCCTTTGCAGAGGACAAGTAGTACGATCCTTCCAATCCAATATAAATATGAGATGGAATTTTTTTTTTTTTTTTTTTTTACTTCTTGGACCTTAGGGATGACTACCCATCCTTGCCAGGGACAAGTAGTATGATCCTTCCAATCCAAAATTTAGATGTAAATGGAAAATATTAATTTTGTTGCTTAGACCTTGGGGATGACTACCTATCCTTTGCAGAGGACAAGTAGTACGATCCTTCCAATCCAATATTTATTGTGAAATGAGACATAGGAGCTTTGGGGAATCAGATTCTCAACCTAAGCGAGATGATAATTTATGCCCTATCCTTACTACTCCATTTAGGTCAAATCAAAGCTTTGGGGAATTGGATCCTCAACCTAAGTTCGATGAGTATTTGGCCCTATCCTTACTACTCTGATTTTAGGCTTTAAGCTTAATGGAAGTGGTCAAAAAAACTGTTTAAGGATCATGCTGCATAAATAGGATAGACATGAAATACTTCTTTCGCCCAACCCTTTCTTCCAAGTTAGGTTTTGATAATTTTTCTCAAGATCCTTTTTAATGTATGATACGTGCTTGGTTCTATATATCTCAAGACTCAGTTTCCAACCTTAGGACTCATTCTTATGTTTATGTTATAACACAACCCTAAGAGGGATTGACATACTTTAATGATTTGTACCTAAGATGCATATGTAACTAAGATGGAATGCATATGTGAGGTGAGATGGAACATGAATGCATTATCTCTTGACTTGCAAATGAAATGATTTGTCATGCAAAACCGACTCTTTCATGCATCACAAAATCAAGCAATATAACTTAAGATGTTTGTGTTACTTGTGGAGCTTTTACAGGACAATTCCAATATTTCATATTCTCCTAACCTTAAGCATAAGTTGAAATCTCACTTTTTTTTTTTTTTTTTTTTTAAATTAACAAAACATGTCAATTGAAATCAAATCCACCACCAAAATCTTAGCTAGACTAACAATCCTAAAAAATAAAAACAAAAACTAAAAATCCCCACCAAAATCGAAAGAATAATATCAAAATATCACAACCTAAGGGCTAAAATAATGCTTTAAAATCTGCCCATTAACCGGTAGCATGAAATCTCTCCCTTCTAAAGTTTTTAGCCTGAAGGTATTCTTCCCAAGAATCTCTGAAATCTGATATGGGCCTAACCAAAGACAATCAAACTTTTGATGATTCCATTTTTCCTCATGTCTTTTGTCCCATAGTAATACCAAATCTGAAATTCTAAATGACTTAACTTAGGCCCTTCTATCAAACCATCTTTTGATAACTTCACGGTGCTTAATCATGTGATTCATGGCTTCTTCTCTCTTTTCATCAAGATGCAACAAACCGACTCAACTCTGGCTTCAACTTGATCATCTCGTCCCCAAATACTCTTGTATGAAATGCAAGGTCTGCAACTTCAAATTTGCAGGAAATATCGGGTCTTTCCCATAGACCAAATGATAGGGAGTATTCCCTATAGATTCTTTCACTCTGGTCCTATCTGCCCAAAGGGCAAACTTCAATTGGCTATGCCAGTCCCGAGGGTTCTTTTCCAGCAACTTCTTAATGATGTTCAATAAATTTTTATTTGAAGATTCGGCCAGACCATTTCCTTGAGGATAATAATTGGATGCAAATTTTAAGCTCACTTTGTTATCATATGCCCAATCTGCTAATTGCGTAGAAATAAATGCTTTACCATTGTCACTGACAATAGAATCAGGCATTCCAAATCTTGTTATAATTTGGTCCTCAAGGAATTTAATCACAACATCTGTGGTGGCATGTTTAGTAGGAATCGCTTCTGTCCACCTTGTACAGTAATATGTAACTGTCAATATGAATTTATGGGAATCAAACAAATTTGGGTTAATAACCCCGATAAAATCTAGTCCCCACTGTGCAAATGGTCTCATTTCAACTACAAGTTGTAATGGCATGGCTGCATTTCTTTCTCTATTGGCAGCCACTTGACAGATATGACAAGATCGTACATGGGCATGTGCATCTTTGAAAATGTGGGGCTAGTAGTATCCTGCTCTCAGGATTTGATGTGCTATAGCATTTGCTGCACCATGACCAGTTCCATGTTTCCCATGAAATTCCTGCAACACCCTGGCAGCTTCTTCTTTGCTCAAGCACCTCAGGTAGATTCCTTCATGATTCTTCCTATAAAGAACACTAGATTTCATCAGATAATTTATATACTTAAGCCTTAAAGCTATTCTCTGTGTTGAATTCAGATTATAAGGACACTTACTAGTCAATAAAAATTACACAATATCAACATACTAGTCATCCCTAGCAATGTATTATGTATTCGAGCATTGGCCTGTTATTTGTGGATTATTTTCTGCGATCGCCTTCACCGGTCCCTGTCCTCGAACTAGTTTCATAGGTTGGATTTCGAGATCAAATTCCTGGATGGTGGAAATCCATTTCCTTCTTTTCTCACCTAGTTCATTTTGTAAAAACATGGTCTTAACAGCAGAGTCAGGCACAATGGCAATAACTCTGCTATGCACAATGTAATGTCTAAATTTTTTCACCATTTTAAAAAGTGCGTACATTTGCTTATCAAGGATTGAATACCTTAATTGAGCATATTTTAGGGGGGCACTTAAAAATGCTATGGGTTTTTCGGCACTATCCTCGCCTTTTTGGGTTAAGACACTCGCAAAGGAGTGTTCTGATGCAAAAGCATAAATGAAGAAAGGTTTGGAATAGTCTAGACTTATAAGGACCGGGGCCTTGGAAATGACATCTTTGATGTTCTGGAAGGCCACTCTACTTTCCTCGTTCCATTTTACATCCACATATTTCTTGAGCATCTTGTTCAAAGGTTTGGCTATCTCAGCAAAGCTAGAGATAAAATTCCTCACAAAATTAACCTGCCCAAAGAAAGATCTCAATTCTTTTTTACTACTCGGGAGAGGTAAGTTTTGGATAGCTTGTATCCTTTCCGGGTCGATGGATATTCCCTCTTTTGAAATGATGTGACCCAACAATTTTCCTTCATTACTTCGAAAATGCACTTTTTGGGATTTAAGGAAATTCCATGTTCTCTGCATCTTTGAAGCACTTTCTTTAAATCTTTGATATGGTCCTCTCTCTTCTTCGAGAAAACTAGGATATCATCCACATACACGATTATGCATTTGCCTATGAGTCCTTTAAATGCATAATCCATGGCACTTTGAAAAGTTGCACCAGCATTTAACAGTCCGAACGACATTCTCTTATATGCAAATGTCCCACACTTGGTAGTGAAGGCTGTTTTCATCCTGTCATCTGGATGTATAAGAATTTGGTTGTACTCAGAATACCCATTGAGAAAAGACATCATTTCAGATCCATTTACCATTTGTAGAATTTCATCGATTTATGGCAATGGATAATTATCCTTTTGAGAGGATTTATTAAGATTTCAAAAATCTATGTATAGCCTAATCTCTCCACTCTTTTTTCTCACTGGAACGAGGTTAGCCACCCATGTTGAGTGTCTAACAGGAAAAATGATTTTCACTTCCAATAATATTTTAACCTCCTTTTCGATCAAAGGCTCCAATAATGGGTTAACAACTCGTTGTCTTTGCCTAAAAGGCTTGGAGTCTAGCTTCAAAGGGATGGTATGTGTGATGATGTCTTGGTTGTATGTTTTCAATTCATTGTAATTCCAAGCAATACAATCTATGTAATGCTTCAATGCCTGCATTATATTGCTCTTTTCTTCCTCTGCACATGCCTTTGCTATGTACACCTCCTTTGGATTGTCTGCACTCCCTAGATTAATTGAATCACATGCATATTTAGGGAGTGGGACTTTTTTTCCTTTCTTGGTCTTGCATCCCATGTCAAACATCTTTTCCAATGAAGCCACGCCTTTAGGAATTTTGTTAGATTGATATGTAGTTTCAATTTCATCTTTTGTTTCATTCTGCCACCTTTGCTCCTCATTAATCACCTGATTTTCAAAAATACCCGAGTTCGTGACAAATTTGAAAATGTGTCTGTCACTTTCAAAAACCTGGAAATTCTTTACATTATCGGGTATGGCTGGACAAGGGACCAGTTCAATGGAAAAAAATTTGCATCTTTTTAAATCAACTGGGTTTAACATGCCCATGGCGACTGCAAGAGAGTCTGCTATTCGATTTCCTTTCCTATAAATAAGGGCTATATTGAACGCATCGAACTCTTCAATGAGGTCCATAACCCTAGTTCTATAAAGGCTTAGTCTCCTGTCATGGCATATATACTGTCCTTTGATTTGTTTGACTACCAACTCAGAATCTCCCAAAACCTTCAAGCATTTAACATGTTTGCTCAATGCTAGACGTAAACCAAAGATCAATGCTTCGTATTCTGCCACATTGTTCATGCAAGGAAATTGTAGTCTGTAGGCAGCCAATAATGGTTTACCTCCTGGGCTAGTGAGCTCGACTCCTACTCCTGCTCCCTGTCTAGATTTTGATCCATCAAATTTGAGCAACCATGTGAAATCCTTTTCCTCAAAAGAGCCACCATGACATGTCTCCTCTTTAGGCTCTTCAGCTACTTCCTCAACATCAAGTGCATAAACTCCTAGTTCTGGCTTAGAAAACTGAACTTCATTCGGCTTGTTAAAATTTGTTATAATCTCCTTAAGCCTCGGTTCATTTTCCATTTTGATTTGGTTTGCAATTCCTTTCCATGGTAGCCACATATGTGAGCAGTCTGTTGAAAAATAGCCATTCAGAGTTTTCATCCAATCCCTCGCAAGTAACATTCCATACCTACTTGGGATATTAACAACCAGAATGTCAACAACCTACTGGACCCTGGGTTCAGAATTTAATTGAATCTTGACATCATATAAGGTCCCTACCACATTTACCTCTGAATGGTCCAATTGCAAGACCATGCATTTGGATGAAACAGGTTGCAGACCTAGCATTTTACATATCTCTGAAGGCATGAGGTTGCTTGTGGCACCCATGTCCACCAAATAGTTATGCAAATTCTTACCCGCAATTCTCAGAGTCAGTAAGAATGGCAGGATATCCCTTCTCTCTTTTTGCAAAATCATATGGGACTCAATTCTTTTTTCCTTCCACATTGGGTCAGGTGAGTTCAAAGCTTTTATCAATGCCTCCTTTTTGCCAGGCAATCTAGCCGTGTCCAAGAACGAAAGGCTAGATTTGGACTTCTTCAGATCCTCCATTATGTCATAATTTGGTTTTTCAAATTTGACTGTCTTCTGCACGTCATTAGACATTTCTCTTCTAAGTGGAGGAGGAGGATTATTATTTGCCTTAGTATCCGAAGGAAGAATAGAATTTTTTGGAGGTGTTGATGAGGTTTTAGGGGCTTTAGATTTACTTCTCAAATGGTATCCATGATTCCCATTTTTGAAATCTCAAAAAGCTTGCACCTCCTGTTCCAAAATTTTGTCTTCTTCTTCTTCACTCTCACCTTCTTGATGATATACAGTTTCCATCACCATAATATTATCATCTTGATGTTGCGATGGACCCTCATTTGATACCAGTTCCAAATAATCAACTTGTGCCTAAAGACAATGAGTGTATCTCGCAATTTCAGGACAATTCCTCTCATTGTGTTCTTTCATGTTGTGCAACCTGCACCCCCTTTCCCATGCCAAATTTGAAAGATTCAAAAGAGAATTGGATTTGCTAGGTCCTACAGAAATATTTAATTGATTAGCAATGGGAGCGGGTACTCCCCCATTGTTTGGCTTGGTGTTCCAGTGTCTCCCTCTATTGTTAAAATTTTGATTTGGGTGAGGGGCATGGGACTCATACTTCTGTTGTTGAACCCTGTCATTGCTCAGTTTATGAACTAATTTCTTGAGCTCTTCGACTTTTGAATAAATCTCCTTTGGTGGAATCACATTGTTGTTAACCCCCGTTGGATTCGCATAATTGATGGGGTCTTGATTCAACATTTGGGTCAGGTTCTGAGGAATTTGATTCCCGTATGGATTGACACTCTGAATCGGGGTTGGATTTGGAAAAGGAACTATAGCCTAAGGATTAACTTGGCTGGTTCCTTGTATAGTCGATTGACTATTTTGCAAAAATGCGAGAACAGGTGGAATGGATGTAATTGGTTGGATTGGAATGGGTGCATACGCGGGTTCTAGTGGATACGGCTACTGATAGGGGAAGGCGTTCATTATTGGCATTTGTGGTGCCATGAGATGATTTTCCAAGGGAGCTTGACCATATGGAGCATACTGTCCCATCACAGGCATCTGGGTAAACCCGTAGCCTTGTGGTGTCATTTGCTACTTGATAGTCATGGCTTCGTTATAGGCTAAAGCCAGCATGGTGACTTGAGGATTACGTCTCGCAAACATGGCTGTCATGGGGTCCAATGCCCCAAAATATATCTGCAAAGCCACTACGGGATCGATGGAAAAGTGCCTAATTGCTCTATTATAGCACTTTTGGAATCTCTGATTAAACATTTTGATCGATTCCCCCTGGCCCCTTTTGCATGTAATAAACTTATTGTAAATGGTTACAGGATCCAAGGGTGACCTAAATTGATTAACAAATGCATTTTCCATTTGTTTCCAAGAAGTGATTGACCCGGTTGGTAAGCATATATACCATTCATATGCTGTTGGATCTAAGCTCATAGGAAAAATTCTGCAAGCCACATCTTCATATTGAACTTGCAGCCTAATTAAAACATTCCTATAGGCTTGGATATGTTCTTCTGCTGTTCTTGGGCCATATGGTTTATATTTAGGAAGAAATATTTCAATGTTCTTGGGGATTTCATGGATATCCCCAGCAATATTCAAAGGAGTATTGTTAGCTCCATACCAAGGAGCTGCTGGAGCTTGAGCCATTTGACTCAAAATTGATGAAGACAAACCTACAATAGTAGTAGAAATATTACTGACAATAGGAACACTAGTGGCAACTGATATTACGGGCGTAGGTCCACTCGATGTTCTTGGAGAAAATAGGTCTTTTGTGACTGGTGAGCTTACGACTTGCTTGGTTTTATTCTTGGGAGTACCAGTAAGGTCATGAAAAATGGTTTCTCTGGTTGTTTGGGACCTGGTCGCAATACGACACGGTGGGTCCAGCCTGATGAAACCCTTGATTATTTCAATGAAAACCTGCAACAAAAGAAAGCAAAAGCTACAGTTTAGCTGTTTGTGAGCTTTAAGAAAATATTTCAAAATTAAATCAAAAGATATTATTCATGTATGAAAACCAAAATAAAGTAAACCGATTCGCCCTCCTTCTAGCGTCAATATGTTGAGTGGTGTTTTCACCTAGTTGTGAAAGCACACTCTTTGGTAGGATCTGAGTCCCAAAATCCTCTGCTTGCAAAGAAATTATGACTAAATAATTTCTCCAAGGTTCTTGTTGTGATAGTTCTTCATTCACCAATGATGTTTTTCAATTTGAATGCTGGGAATACCTTAGGGTTTGCAAGTGGATATTAACAAGGGGCACTGTAGTTTATTTTAATTTGGATTTGCAATGGACTCTGAGCTTTAATGAATTTTTAGTTATTTATTTAAATGACTGTAATTAAAATGCAAAAAATGAAATAAGGGTTTGAAAATAAAATGCATGCAAATGAAGATGCAACTAAACTATGTCCAGAATGCTACCATATTGATTGATAAAACTAAAGATAATGAGGTTTCTGCATGCAACCTAACCTATTGAACCCACAAATTTGCACAATCCAGATAAGCTAGGTGCGGGTCTCTAGGGTTTTTACTGCAATTTCAGATTTTAGGCATTCGCATGAAGCAACCAAAAACATTTGCATTAAACTTTCACCTAAAAGCCTAGAAATCTGAAATGGAAAATAAAGCATTAAATATTGCATGGATAATGACTCCTTTCTTATCAATAAGATGTCAACTCTCTGTATTTCTGTATTAGAATGATGTATCAATTACAATTACAGAATGTTCCAGGTTAAACAAATCTAGAACAAATGAAGGAAATTGCCCAAGTGCAGGCCCAGAATGGCATGAAGCCCTTGTTTCTGCAACTCTGCTAGCAAGAATTTCCAACCCTCTATTCAATATACGCTTCCAATTTTATACTGTCTAGCATGGCTCTTCAGTTCACCTGCGTCGTTTTGTTTCACCTCCCAAAACGCTTCGTTTCATTTTCCCGCTTCTTTGATGCTTTGACCTTTCTCTCAAATTTGAAATGTTTGGTCCTGTCTGCATACTGTAACCATCACTCTAAAGTGTTATCATAAACCTCATTCCTTTGCGCCATGTGTTCAATGTGTTTCTGCATGTTCCATAACGGTCCCATGAAAATTGTGACCAGAAATAGCTTGCGGCCTTGCTCCTTCACTTTCACAGCGAAAACGCGACATGTCACGAAATCATGACATGTCACGATATCACGACGCTTTTGTTCTCCGTACGCTTCGGCCGCAACTCGTCGCGATTTCGTGACCATTTTCTCCTTCGGGCCCTCTTGCTGCAATCTGTCACGATTTTGCTACCGTTTTGATCTCCGTACGCTTCCCTGCTTCGGAGCCGCGAAACCGCAACCTATCACGATTTCACAACGCCTTTTCGCTTCATCCCCCTTTGCTACTTTTTGTCATGATTTCGCTACCATTTTGATCTCCGTACGCTTCGGCCGCAACCTGTAGCGATTTTGCGACGCTTTTCACTTCATGTCGTTTGACCAGTTTGACCCACAATTTTGCGACGCGTCGCGGTATCGCTACGCCTTTCCATTTTGCATTTCTCTCTCCTCTTTCGGAAGCGATGGAGCGACATGTCATGATTTCGTGACACTTTTTCATTTTCCTTTTCTCTCTCCTCTTTCGGCAGCGATGGAGCGACATGTCGCGATTTCGTGACACTTTTTCATTTTCCTTTTCTCTCTCCTCTTCCGACAGCGATGGAGCGACATGTCGCGATTTCGTGACACTTTTTCATTTTCCTTTTCTCTCTTCTCTTTCGGCAGCGATGGAGCGACATGTCACGATTTCATGAAACTTTTTCATTTTCCTTTTCACTCTCCTATTTCGGCAGTGATGGAGCGACATGTCACAATTTCGTGACACTTTTTCATTTTCCTTTTCTCTCTCCTCTTTCGGCAGCGATGGAGTGACATGTCGCGATTTCGTGACACTTTTTCATTTTCCTTTTCTCTCTCCTCTTTCGGCAGCGATGGAGCGACATGTCGCGATTTCGCGACACTTTCTTCATTTGCATGCATTTTATTTTCAAACCCTTATTTCATTTTTTGCATTTTAATTACAGTCGTTTAAATAAATAACTGAAAATTCATTAAATCTCAGAGTCCATTGCAAATCCAAATTAAAGTAAACTACAGTGCCCCTTGTTAATATCCACTTGCAAACCCTAAGGTATTCCCAGCATTCGAATTGAAAAATATCATTGGTGAATGAAGAACCATCACAACAAGAACCTTGGAGAAATTATTTAGTCATAATTTCTTTGCAAGCAGAGGATTTTGGGACTCAGATCCTACCGGAGAGTGTGCTTTCACAACTGGGTGAAAACACCACTCAACAGGGTGACTGCGCTAGCATACTTTAAAACCTGTTCATCAACCCAAAGGGAGAACACAACGTTCACCCCTCTTAAGGGGTGAATGTGATTGCATTTCAATAATTTAGCTAAATTTTTATTTTTTTGTTGCTCTTGTACCGCAACTTCAACATTATCCATTTTTCAATTTATTTCATGGGATATTCAATCAAATTAATTTGAATCTAATTTCCAATATATGATTGGGATTGGAATGTTTACTTTTCAAATGAAAAATTACATAAATAAAAAAATAGAAATGACTGCAATATTTGTTTTAAAAATAAAAAAGATGCTACATCATGAATTTTTACATTACAGTTAACAATTTATTTAAAACCAATATGGCATAGTGGAAAAGTACCAAAAGAACATCATAACATTACATGACATCTCAAGAAACTGAATCCTCAATTTCTTTGCAATCATATAGGATAGAACAAGATACAATTGGGACTCAACACAAAGCAACACAAAGAGAATATAAAGCTAAAGATATATTGAACATCAACATAGAAATATATGAGAAGATTTAATGTGCCAAATATTATCTCAAAAGATGCAATCCCAAACCTAGTGTCTAACTGTAGGTCTTAAGATATTCTTAGAGCAACACGTAGAAGAAAAAAAACTATTATTGTCTTTCAAGGTTTCTAACACTCAGTAAAGGAACCATACAAGACATCCATGGAATTGGACCAATACTAGAATTTAGAGTTTAAAACAATAAAATATTTAAACCCAAATACAATCCTTGAGCAAGTTGCTAGACAAGCAATAAACACCAAGAGGACATTAATAAAAAATAGACTAACACACCAAAAATATGCTAATGCTAAGGAAAATGTTAAGTGGTCTCCACCTCCTACGGGTTGGTTTAAGCTTAATTTTGATGGAGCAGCTAAGGAAAATCCTGGCAGAGCAGGCGCTGGTGGTATTGTGTGAGATAATAATAGGAATATGATTCTTGCATTTTTCGAATATTTGAGAACAAGGATGAACAATGAAGCTGAAGCTAGAGATATGTGGAGAGGCCTTCAAATGACTCAAGAATTAGAAGGCAATTTGATCATATAAGGAGACTCTATGCATGTTATAAATATCCTCAATAATTGGAAAACACCTCCTTGGAGGATTAAAACAATTGTTGAAGAGGCTAGGATCCTTTTCCAAGGAATACAAGACAGAAAAGCCCAACATGTCTTTCGGGAAGCTAACAAAATTGTTGATAAGCTAGCCAATTTGGGTGTCGATGGTGACAAACTTTTCAAATGGGAACACGATGTCCTGAGTGAAGTAGAGGAGCTTATTAAACAAGAATGCCAAGAATGATAGTCGAATTTACCAACAAGGAAGGCATTGTAAGTTCGAAGGCTAGGAGTATTCCCGTATTTTTTTGAATTGGACTCACAATAAAAATTATCTGAGCTATCAATCTTCATGGATGCTGCTTGGAAATATCACAAATACTGATTGGGATAGTCACATGTCAGATAACATGACTCCTAGCCATCTTAGTAATTTGAGGTTGGTTTATAATCACAGGAAAGGAAAGAAACGACAAAATAAGACTTCAAACCAAAGCCATGTGGACCACCAGATAGCCACCGCCATAAATCTATCTAGTAGGTTCACTTCTCTAAGGTTGATTTTCCAAGATAGTATGTGGTACCAAAGCATTTCATGTATGCAAGAAAGTAATTACCAAAGAATTATTAAGAGTAACTATGAATACAGAGCTTGTGGGAGTTTTTTTCAGTACTCTACTATGTGTGTCTGCAGCTTTTTGTTTCTCCATTGTCTCAAGGAAGGGATATGTGTCTATTTATATTTTGTAATTATGATGCATGTGTGTTTTATTGAGGTATACCCAAAATGTTGTATGGGAAGTTTCTTTTTGATAACAATCTATGTGCCTTACTGGATGTAATGGCTTTGGCGGCATGTAGATTTTACATATATAGGATCCTTAGTAAGGATATGTTCATCAACAGCCCTAGGCTAATTTTTGTAAAAGGTTTTGGGTCAACCTATAAAACACGTTATTAATGCTATAGTATCTTATCTATCAAAAACAAAATATGCTAATGCACCAAGCAAATGAAGGTGACAAAATATACTCACTTAAATTTCTCAAAAACTTAGAAATTTGATATCGTAGAAATGCTCCTTTCTCTTCTCCTAGCTTTCACTTCCCTTTCACTACCAACCTCTTCTATAGAAATCATTTATCCACTTATAGCTTGGTTTACTTCCCAAGGTATAGGATTTTTTTCAAGAATATTTTAAATTTTGACTATCCATGATGTTCCAGCTAGCATGTTTTTCATTAAACATTACCATGAATCGAAGTCCAATGCCTCATAACATGCTTTTATTAGCATGCACTCAAACTAAGGTTTAATTATTTATTAAAATTATCCCCTTAAACCATATCAAAACATTAATATTTCAATATTAATGTAGCTTGTTAATATTAATTACATTAATCATTCCCCTAATTAATTAATTAGCTTTGATTGTTAATATTTACTACTACATTAATCACTTTATAATATTGGGTATTAATGAAGCCAACCAACTAGGAAAATATCCATGATCAACAAGCACAAACAAGGGGATTATAAACAATAAATAAAGCATACACCATTGCTTTATTTTTGAGTAGGTGACAATTTATAAGATAACTACAATGTTTTCATTTGGCTACAGAGGATGACAATTTTGCAAAAATAACTTCCTTTCCCAAGGTGTATTCACACATCAAACACAATTGTAATGCATCTATATAATGGGTAAATTATTACCCTTGAGCTATAGATGAATAATTCATTGATAATTTTCCATATTTATCTCAACTCATGTGGTTATCCCATACCAATCCACCTATGAGAGTTCCTCATCCTACATCCATAAAATCCATCAATAGTACCATTTTCTCCATATAATATATACAATGCTTAAAATACAAATACCAAATCATCCTCATAACATAGAAATAATAACATTCATTATATATCTACACATCAATACATAATTTAGTATCAATATCAAGTTCTACAAAAGAGGGTTCTTACATACTCTCCCCCTTGCACTAATCATAGTTCTTTATGTTTCCTAAAAGCACAACATATAATATTTATTCAAATAAATATAGAAATTGCTTTCTCATTTATTCAAAATCTTCCTATGTTGAATAACTTTAAAAATATTGGTCATATTAGAACTTACATTGATCTAGGGTTCCTTTCCTCAACATATTGAAACAAAACCCTAAAACATTTATGGGTATCACCTCAATGGCTAAGGGATCTACCATATAATTTAGAAATATTCTAAACATGAGTACATCAAAAACATATTTTCTAAGTAGGGATATGTAGAAATTATCATGACTCTTTCATAGATCAAATGACGAGGAGGGCCTATAGGCTATTGGTATAATATTATCAATGATCTCAAAAGACCAAAAATAGCATGAATCTAACTTAGTTGACTTGATGACACTTTTCATGGGTTTTAATATCAAGAAGACTCTATATTCCATAGATAATTCTCTTGGTGATATTTTCATATCATAATAGCTCTTTTGATAATTATTAACTTCCTTGAGCCTTTACCAAATTCCTTTGAGCCATTCCTCCATCTCTCTAATAGTTCTGGTCCGATCATCATTCTATCCTCTAAATTTTCTTATGATAGAGGTGTTCTACATATTATTTCATATAAGGATTCAAATGGATCTATTATCAAGGATGCATGGCATCCATTATTATATGAAAATTCCACTAGATAAAAAAATTCTTCCCAATTAGACTTTTGATCCATGCAATAAATACAAAACATATCCTCTAAACCTTGGTTTACCCTCTTTATTTTTCATTTGTTTCTAGATGATATGTAGAACTAATGTTTAGCTTAGTGCCCACTGCATGGTGAAGATCCTACCAAAATTCAAAATTAAATCTAGAGTCATTTTCTAATATTATCACCTCAGGAAAACCATGTTAATAAAAACTTTATTTGGTAAAGTTATTTGCCACTACTAGTGCATCATATTTGATGTTCCCTAGTATAAAATGTGCAAACTTGGTCAACTTATAAATCACAACAAAATTTACATCATATTGGTACCTAATATTAGGTAAACCCATAATAAAATACATAGATATAACCTACCACTTCTTATTAGGTATATCATGTAGGTATAGTTTCCATGTTGTGTGTTGATATTCTACCTTAATATTATATCATTCTAAACATATTTCAATAAAACTAGTGATATCTTATTCCATTCCTTCCCAATAGAAGGTCATTTTCATGTTTGCTTTCATTTTTTACCCTCTTGTATGAGCAAAATATGGAGAACTATGTGCCTCTTACATAATCAGTCTCCTTAATTCGACAATTTTAGGTACCTTGAAGAGATACCAATTTTAGCTACATTCACAAAGAAATATTAATTATAAATTTCTCAAAAAAATTTATGGGCACCAACCTACAAGAGATACCAATCCCTATTACAATATTCATGGATACCAATCCATAGGAGACACCAATTCTCTCTCAACTTCATGGACACAAATCCATAGGAGACACAAATTTCCTCTCATGTTCATGGACACCAATCCATAGGAGACACCAATCCCCTCTAAATTTTGTGGACACTAATCCATAGGAGACACAAATCCCCTCTACTGGTTCATGGGAACCAACCCATAGGTGACATCAATCCCCTATCAAGTTTGTGGATACCAATCCACAAGAGACATAAATCCCCTCTCAAGTTTGTGGACACTAATCCACAAGAGACACAAATCCCCTCTACTAGTTCGTGGTATTGTTTGAGGAAAATATTTTTGTTGTCATATGGTGAGCAGGTTTTGGAGCAAATTTGAGCAGGTTTTATGAGTAAGTTTTGGAGTATATTTGAGCAGGATTTGTGAGTAGTTTTAAGAGAAGACTTAAACAAATTTTGGGCAAGAATTGTGATCAGAGGGGATTTGTGTCCACAAACCAGCAAATATAATTGGTGTTTCTTGTGGGTTGATGGCCATAAACTAGTAGAGGGGATTTGTGTCTCTTGTGGATTAGTGTCCACAAACTTGAGAGGGGATTTATGTCTCTTGTGGATTGGTATCCACAAACTTGATAGGGGATTGATGTCACCTATGGGTTGGTTCCCATGAACCAGTAGAGGGGATTTGTGTCTCCTATGGATTAGTGTCCACAAACTTTAGAGGGGATTGGTGTCTCCTATGGATTAGTGTCCACAAAATTTAGAGGGGATTGGTGTCTCCTATGGATTGGTGTCCATGAACATGAGAGGAAATTTGTGTCTCCTATGTATTTGTGTCCATGAAATTAGGCAGGAGCTTTCCAAACCCATCTTGAAAAAAATATTTTTCCTTCTGTTTGTCCCTTCAAAATCTAGTTAGCAATTCTATTTTTCTTTTATTGATAAAATATAAAATCAACTACTCTAAAACCCCGTATCAAAAACATACACAATAAAACTTAAAAAATAACTCCTTATATCTCCCTTTTTTAAACTCACAATATTAACAACTGAAACCCTTATATCTCCTTTTATTAATTTTCAAAAATTAAACCTTAAATTAACATCATAATCGTTATATCCACCCTTTACTTATATGTAATAATAAAACTCTACACTAGCACCATTACCCTTATATCTCCAATTATTAAATTTAATAAAACTTTAAATACCTTCCACAGTCATGATGGGATTCAATCCCCTGTCCTATGTAAGTGTAGCACTATCACAAGCACTTGTGACCAACTGTGCTACCACAACACATGAAACCAAAAGGTTCTTAGCAAATATTTAAACCTTCATTACACCTTCAATCAAAAATCACACAACAAAATCCTCCCTCGTAGGGATTCTAACTTTGGATATCTTTCTCCATAGTGCCCTAGCGTGGGCTGCTCCACTATTTGATTATGAAAAAATGTGTCAACTAATATTTAAAAATTCATACCTTATATTTACTTTACACAAAAAAAGTGGTACCACAGGGATTCGATCTCTAAACCTATTGTACTCCAACACCCTAACATGGGCCAAATGACCGACTCGACTACCCTAGTGGTTGAGACCAAAAGAACATAAACCAATGTTTGATTTTGACTTCAAATTTATCTTATTTATCACATGTCCTCCTGCACTTCTCCTCTCCTATTCATTGTAGGCTGCACCTTTATTTGTGCATGAATTTTGAATTGTTCCCATCAATGCTTCTTTAAAAATATATATTTTTTTGGTAAATAAAAGTCTTCATTAATTACCGGGTTTTGCAGGTTAACCCAAAACCTATTACAATATCCATCCTTCTGCTGAGATTGTAGATCCTTGTCATCCTTGAAACTTTATTACTAGAAATTATGTTGAATCCCCTACAACACCTTATTAACAAAGCACACCCATACCTAAACATAATTGTAAACATTACTTACATTGACAGGAATTGAAGTTTGGAACTTTGCACTTGTGTACCCTGTTGCTTTCCCATTTCCTATTCTCTATGGGAATCTTCCAAGGCTTACACCCTATTACCTTCATTTACAATTTGGTATGATTTAGAGGAAAACCCAATAGTTATTACTAGCTCCATGGGGAAAGAACATACATTCATATTTCTCCTTAACGGGTAGGTTTCTTTTCATGACTAGTAATTTTTTCCACTTCACGTGGCACACCTTGTGTCCATGTCACCAAAATACCAACATCAACACCTATGTTGGCTAATTTTTTAGCTGACATTTTGGCCTCACGGTACACATGACGAGCCCTCCTATTCTGTCTTGTCGTAAAAAGGATCCTCACTTCATGGATGACTCCCTCAATTCTCCATGGAGGTTTTTTTCCATTGGTTAACAGGTTGATGATGTTCATAGAATCACCTTAAATCATCAAGTTACCTTGAGTTTCTTGGGCTAATTGCAACCCTCTCCAAAGGGCTCTAGCTTTTGCTTCGTTATTAGTTCCGATTCCCAATGGTTCAACGAAGGCCTTGACCAGATTTCCTTGATGATCCCTGATTATTCCTCCAGCTCCAGCTCTTCTCGGGTTCTCCTTGGATGCACCGTCAAAATTTAGTTTAAACCAACCCTGGGGGGGTGGCTCCCAAGAAATCCCATTTTTGGGATTGGAAAAAGGAATGGAAGGTTTGTCCTCAATACCTAAGGCCAGAGCTAATTGTTTTTCTTGGGGAAGAATTGAGTGGTTCTCATCCACTAAGGTGCTAAGGTTTTCTTTCACAAAGACAATAATCTTGTTGAGGATGGTTTTTGGGTTGTGAATGGTATACTTAAAGGCTCTATGGTTCCTTTCTAGCCAAATATGCTAGATAAAATGATGTCAACAAATTTTCCATAGGTACTTAATTTTTAGGCTAACAAAGGGTTGAGGTCATTGATGGAACACTTCAGATATAAGAGCAGGCTTAACCCATGAGATCTTAAAGGCTTGGAAAAGTTCATCCAAGATGGAATACGCTACCGAAACTCCATAAACAAGTGTTGGGTTATCTCCCATCCTGCCCTACACATATAGCAATTGTTAGCAATAACCATACCTTTGGATAACATATTTTCCATAGTGAGGATTTTTCCCCGAATCACCAGCCATGAAAAAAAGGATATTTTAGGAATTAAGCCTTTGATCCAAACCAAACTCGGTTGAAATTGTTGACCTTCCACATTGAGAAGCAAATTATAGGTAGAATTAACTGTGAAGTCACCACTTTTAGTCTCATCCCAAACAATGTGATCTTCATCCTCTCCAGAGGGAATAATTTGCTGAGTTAAAATATTATAAAGCTCTTCAGACTCCACTTGAAAACCCTGTACTCTGATGTGTTTCCACCTATTGGTATTTATATCCTGCCACATATAATTTTCAACCTTCTTCCCAATATGTTGTTCCATATGCTCTTGAATCCTAACCAAACAAGGATTCTGGGATAACTCCTCAGCTCTCACCCACTGATCCTTCCAAAAGTCTATCGTTTACCCATTTCCTAGAATCCATCTAAGACCTTTCTTGATAAGATCCCTGCTCATGAGGATTGCCTTCCAAAAAGAAGACCCCTCGCTTGCTAAGTTGTCATTAAGGAAGTTCACACCTTGGAGGTATTTCCTCCTAACTATGGCAGTCCATTCATTATCGACCTTAGTCAATAACCGCCACGCTTTTTTGGCTAATAGAGTTGTATTGAGATGAGCAACTCTCCTCAATCCTAACCCCCCATCAACTTTAGGTTTGCAAATCTTGTTCCAACCTACTAAATGGATCCTTTTCTTATCCTCAGTCCCTGACCAGAGAATTTTTTTTGAAGCTGCTCAATTTTTTGATACACCTTACTGGGAGCTCTGAAGACTGATAGGAAGTAAATGGGTATACTTTGAAGTGAAGCCATAGTTAAAACTGCTTTTCCTGCTTGAGATAACAGATGTCCTTTCCAACCCATAGTGAAGCCATAGTTAGATCCTCTCCAGAACTATGTTCCACATTGATCCTTCAAGTTTCCTTGTAAACAGGGGAAGACCTAAATAGGAGGTGGGAAGGGATGCAATCTGACATTCCATGATCCTTGCTATGCTGTTTTACCTAGGAATAATGGTATTGATGAAATAAATTTTGCTCTTATCAAAATTCACTTTCTGTCCAGCCGATTCTTCATACATTATGAGAATATTTTTAATCCTTCTTGCCTCAACCATAGAAGCCAAAGTCAGTAGCAATGTATCATCAACAAATTGATGATGTGTCACCGAGGTAGTTAGCGACGTGGCCTTGATACTTGATATGAGTCCAGCTACCACTGCTGCCTTAATGGTTCTTCCCAAGGCCTCAGCTACAATTATGAACAACATAGGACTTATGGGATCTCCTTGTCTTAGACCACATTTTCTTTGAAAAAAACTTGCAGTAGACCCATTAACCAAAACTAAAAAACAAGGCTTAGAAATACATTCTCTTATTAACTTGACCCATTTCTGTTGAAGCCAAATTTTAATAAAACTGCCTCTAGAAATTCCCAATTTATCCTATCATAAGCTTTGTTCATGTCTAACTTTAAAGCCATGACTGATTTTTTGGTCTGAGTGGTTGTATGAAGAGCCTCATGAATAGTAATAACTCCATCTAAGATTGATCTTCCTTGTATAGAACTTCCTTGACTTGGATCAATGATAACCGGTAGAACTTTCTTCAAACAGTTGGCTAAAACTTTGGATAGAATTTTATAGGATATATTACACAAGCTAACCGGCCTAAAGTCAGCCATAGTATTTGGGTTGGGGCCTTTAGGGATCAAAGCAATGAAAGTTGAATTGAAACCCCTTGGAATATGATTTGAACTTTGGAACTCCTCGATTGCAGCAATAACTTATGCTCCAACAATATCCCAACAAACTTGGAAAAACCATGGTGAAAACCCATCTGGTCGAGGAGCTTTGTCAGGATCCATGTTAAAAAAAACCTCCTTGATCTCTTCGTCTAAAAAAAGCTACTGTAAGATACTCGTTAATCGTTTCATCAATGAGTTGTGGAATGAATTGAAGGAGAGAGTCCTTTTCTTGGGCATTACAGACCCGTTCTTCACCCAATAATGAACTAAAAAAATTAATAGCCTCATCCCTGATCTCCTGAATGTTTTGAGTTGAGGATCCATCCACCTTAGTTAAATTTCTAATATTATTGTTGCTTCTATTGCTCAATGTGGTAACATGGAAATTTTTTGAATTAGAGCCCCCTTCCTTTAGCCTTAATACCCTTGATTTCTACCTCCAATACATCTCTTCACAAGCTAAAATATTATAAAACTCACAAAGGGTTTCCTTCTCTTTAGTCCTTGTCGTCTCATCATAGGTTCCATTTTGGATTTTGCTTTCTATTATTCTTAGTTTTTCCCCACTGCTCTCTTATTCTCAAAAATATTTCCAAAGACTTCTTTATTCCATATTCTAAGGTTGTTTTTCACCATCTTATGTTTTTGAGATAGTTTGAAGGAAGCACTTCCCTGGATAGGCTGTTGCCACCATTCCTCTATTTGTTTCTTGAAGTCTGGATGTTTAACCCACATTGATAGAAATCTAAATGGCTTTTTAAAGGAGTTAGCCTAAAATACCTCCCATAGAATAATATTATGGTCTGAAGCGCATTTAGGAAGGGCTTGTAACACTAAATCACCAAACATTGTTGTATATTCCTTGGATAAAAAAAACCTGTCCAACCTTTCTTGAATCAGCTGACTTCCTATCCTCTTGTTACTCCATGTAAATTTGGCTCCTTTTAGTCTTACATCCATCAATTCATTTGTGTTAATGAATTCATTGAAGTCCTCCATGCTCCTTGAGGGTAAACCAGATCCTCCCTTATTATCAGATGGGTAAATGGAGGTATTGAAATCTCCCCCAATCACCCAAGGAATGTCTTTAAAAGCTTGGCTTAAATGCCCCAAAATTTCCCACAGTTCAGATCGCCCTTGGACAGAGGTGGGGGCATAAACATTTGACATAATCCAATTCTTATTAGTATCAAAATCATGAAATAATATGCTTAAGACTCTTTCATTTGCCTGAATAATACTACCTTCTATTTTAATAGGATCCCATAAGATAATGAGGCCCCCAGATGCTCCTCTCGCCTATTGAAAGGAAACTTCCCCTTGCTTCCAAATCCTTCTAGCTATAAGTGTTGATTGTGCCACATCTGTTTTGGTTTATTGAAGAAAAATGATAGTAGGATTCCAATCCTTCCTTATAGACTTCACCATCCTTTGTTTTGGTGGGCTATTTAGGCCTCTCACATTCCATGAAAGAACCTTCATTTAGACTATTTGATATTTTTTCCCTGCCCCCTTCCATGATCCAAAGGGGGTTTATCAATTTTACTATTATCCTGGCCAGGAATAGCTTGCTGTAAAAATGTTCTTTGCTTTCTGTTTACAATTTCTTCATTGATTCTCATTCTATAGTGTTATGCTGTAGATATTCTCCCTTTCTTTATTTCACTTCCATAATCTATCGGAGGCTTGGTAGTGATTATAGTATGTTTTGGACTGAAATGAGGGGGCATATACTGTGATAGTCTAGGGCTTGAACCTTCTTCCTCATTTTGGGGGTTTTCAATTCCCTCTTCATCCTCAGCCTTGTTTTGGTTCACCTCTCCTATCTGGTTCCTAAACAGGGGGCTTTTATTAAAGGACCCTTTTACCGTTGGGCTCATATGATAAGGGATAATTTGCTCCACTACCATATTAGGAGCTAAATTCTTGGCTCTTGTTTCCACAACTTTGATTCTTGAATCTATTTTTCCATGTTTAAACTGAAATGACCTGACAATTTTTCTTCATTTTGAGCATAGCTTTTGGGGCTTTTTTGCAATAGCTATGGATGGTCCTGATTTGTATGGGGAGTCTAGGGTTTTAGGAAACTTGAAACTGATGGTATCATCCTTACTGTTTTCTTTTTCAACTTCTAGATTTGCTAGGATATCAAACATGTTCAAGCTAGGATCTTTATTACATACCTTATGATTTTTGCCTCCCTCATTATGTTGCTTTCCTTTCTCCTAGATTTTTACTAGTTCTATGTTGGCTTGGTCAGCATGGTTATTCTTAACTTGTATGTATCCTACCAAGTTAAGGCGTGGTCCTTGAAACTTTGGGATCCCTCTCCCATTAGCTTTCCCCAGAAAACCTTCGCTCATGGCTTCCTTGTTTGCAGTTATTGTTAGACATTGGGCTTGAAGGTGGCCCTGGGTTTTGCACACGCTATAGAATGTTGGCTTGTTCTCATACTCCATAGGCTGAATACTTAGAAACTCTCCATATACTAGTTCCACCTGATAAGGTATATCGGCATCCAAATTTGCATTTACACAGATCCTGGCATGCGTCAGTATAGTCCTTGCTCGGGTTGAATGGTCTATTGCCATGAGCTCTCCTATCATATTTGCTATGCCATTAAGCCAATACTCATTAAAAAACTAAGCTAGGAGGTTTGGTAAGTGGACCCAAATGGGTGCTATATTAATGTTCTGCTTCTCAGGGTTGAAATCCTCCCCCCACATCCTCAGAAAGAGGCTACGCCTTCCTAGAAACCAGGGTCCTCATGTCAAGATGCGCTCTGCATCATCTTTATTGTTGAGTCTTATCATAAAAAAACCTCTTGACATGGCTATGATTTCTAAGCTTCCTAAATTTTTCCACTTTGCCACGGCCCATGAGCGAATAGTCTCAATGTCCGACCTTCCTCCTAAAAACATGCCAACTAAGGATGATGCCTCCATATCCAAGAATCTTTCCATAATCTCCACTGGCACAGTTAACCTGTTATTGTTTGGTATTAGGGTCAATAGTTCACTGACTGGCTCCTTATTTTTCCCTTTCAACATTTCCAAAAAGTTTGGGCCCTTATTGCCAGCTCTCGAACCCCAGTGGGACCCTTTGTCTGAGGGTTTATCTGGAGGATCTGTACCTTTAGAATTTTCAAATTGAGTTGACAGGGAATCCTTTTCATTTCTAGCTATAGCATTCTACCCTACCTCTGGATCTTCTCCTTTCATTGGATCAAAATTCCTACCTGCCATTTTTGCTCCTCCTCCGCTTCCTCCACTTCCTCCACCACTCCTCATCTCTCCCAATCCTTCGCTTCCTCCACTTCCTCCACCCACAATATCTTCTCCTATGATGAAAAGAGATTTATCAAAATATTACCCTTTAACCTTTAAAAATAAATTTTCACCTCATATATATGCTCCCTTTTATCAATTTTTCCAAGGAGGTCGACCCATTAATTTGTGTTAATATTTGCTTTCAAGGATGTCGGTCCATTTTCTTATATTATAATATTTAAAAATATTATAATATTGGACTATTAAACTTTCATATATTTAAATCCTTTGATTTAAATATGTCAAGCCTTGTCACATCAATTTATAATATCCCCTTTATAATACTTAAATATTAGAATACCTTGTTTTTAAATATACTTTGCCTTTTGTCGGACTGACCGCTTGTCCCGTTCCTGGTGCTTTTAGTGGCGTAAAAGGTTTAAAATGATCGTGGTATGGTGGTTATAGGGGAGGACTGCATGAAGATCTATGTGGCGGCTTTCGGGTTGGATAGCGCAAAATACTGTGGCGGCCATAAAAGCTGGACAGCCTACCCGAATTCGTGGCGGCTACCGATTCCACCATGTAAATACAAAATATATATATATACTTTCTCTTGCTTCTATTGAAATTTTCCACCCTTATAAACTTATCACATTTGAAGAATATTTCTACCTTGAATACAATGCACCATTGACCTCAATGACAACTCAATATTTCTAACAATCTTCCTCTTTGTTATTGTTGGCAGCCCTACAAAAACAATTCTTTTACTACAACTAGATTCACAATATACTCCCCCTGACAAGTTGCTCTTCCTTACTGAAATTCTTCTCCTTTGAAATCAATGGCAAAATGCTCTTTGGGGCTTGTAATATAAAACACTAAACACAACCCCCTCACCACCTGCTCTCTTTGAGACTTTGGATATCACTCCTAGGTTACTATGCTCCTCTTCTTGTTTCATTTTCTTTCTCTAAAATTTGGAGATCATACCCTTTGGAACATTTTGATCATTCTTATTTTTGCTTGACTTCAAAAATTTAGGGAACATTGTTCTACACCATCGAGCTATATGCCCAAAATTGTTACATTTGTAATATATGATGTTGTAGTTCGTAGGAGGTGTAAATGAATTTAAATTCCTCTTGGTGAAGCCAAAATCATTCATAGCACTGATCCTGCAATTTATAGCTTTATGACAAAAATGGTTACATGAGAAACAATAATCATGAAATAGATATTGAAACATATATGATTACATTGGAGGATATTGTTGCATGGTTCTCTCTTTGCTTTTTTGTGATGGTCCTTGTTCCTTGCCGGTGCATTGTTTTCTTCCTCATTGATGCTTCCACATTTCAACATATCAGCATAGGTCTTGGGCTCTTCTTCACTTATTTTATTTTATGCTTCTATTTATTTTGAGCTTGACTCTCTCTTTTGCTTCTCTTGACCTTCTTCAAAACAAATTCTAGTCTTCATAAATGGATATCTTTGTGCTTTGATAATATCATCCAAGATTTTTGAGATTTTCCTAAACTGATATATCTTATCATTAAATTTTTCAAGTCCATTCCTTAGAATTATAGCTTCATTTTCTAGTATTTCACACTCTTTCTTTTGCCTTTAATTGTTCATCCATTCCTTCTTCAATTCTTCTTATCTCTTCAACCTTTTCTTTTAAGTGGGTGATATCTTGTAGAAGCTTTACCTTATTTTTCTCATCCTCTTGTATTTGATCCTTCAATTTTGAGTTCTTTCTTCTAACCCTCTTCAAATATTCAAGAGCAACAATAAGTTCCTCTTCTATGTCAACTATAGCTTCTTCTTCATAATATAAAGCCTTCTCTTCTTCTTGGTATTCAACAACAAGATCATCCTCTTTCTCTTCTATGGCCAAAAATAAGATTTCTTTTCTTTCACTATCGAATAGGCTTTCATCATTACCGCTGGAAGCACTGCTTGCTTCTTCAACATAAAAACTTTTCTTATATCTTTGAAATATCTTCTTATAATGTTTGTCTTGACCATGCCTATTTTTATTTTCATGATAAAATTTTCTTTCTTTCTTTTTCTTGTATTACTTTTCTTCTTCATTGCTACTACTTCCATCTTGTGGACAATTAGATGCATAGTAATCAATATTACCACAATTAAAACATTTCACAGATTGCATATCTTTGTTTTTTCTTGGACCCTTTTTATTCCTTCACACAAAGTTAGCTTCTTCTCCACTACTTTATTCTTCACTTGATTCTAGTTCTTTATTATTTGCCTTATTTGAAGCCTTGAATGCTGCTTCTCATTTGGATGTTTGATATATTTCTGCCCTCATCTCATTGGCTATGAGAATCCAATGTAGCTCATCCATGCTCAAAGTTTTGAGATCCTTCATTTCATCAATTGTTGAAACCTTTGCATCAAACCTCATAGGAAGTAACCTCAAGATTTTTTTAATAATCTTACAGTATTCAATATTTCTCCAAGTCCATGAATGGTGTTGACAACCTCATCAACACAAAGTAGATACCTCGCAATATCTTCGTCATATTTTATCTTCAAGTCTTCAAACTTACTCCTATGAGTTTAAAGTTTTGCCATTTTAACCTTGTCATCTCCTTCATAATATCTTTGTAACTTGTCCTATATTTCTTTTGTTGAATTGCATTGCATGAATTTCACAAACTCTAATTTACATAATCCAGTTAATATTGCATCCATTCCCCCCACATTATTTCAATATGGTTTCTTACATTTGCATCTGTGGGAGGAGTTGTAGGTGTTGTGAACCTGTACTCAATTGATTGTCATATATCATAGCCATGTACCATCAAATAATTCTTCATCCTCAAACTCCAAAAAACATAGTTAGTCCCATCAAACAATGGAGCTCTATTTGATGAAAAACCTTCTTGATGAGCCATTTGTGTTATTTTAAGATCTTCCTTCAAGTTGTTAGACATTAACCAAGGAACCCGCTCTAATACCAATGGAAGAACATAATCTTATACTAAGAGGAGGGATGAACAATATAAGATAAAACTTTATACTTTTCAATATAAATGATAACAATAATAATATCAATACAGTAATGAAACAATGCATAAATAATCACATATATTATGGACACAAATTTAATGTGGTTCACCCAGTATGGGCTACATCCATGGAGAAATATTGTTAATAAAATTTTCAACAAATTTTGTGGGCACCAAAACATAGGAGACACCAATCCCCTATTACAATATTTGTGGATACCAATACATAGGAGACATCAATCCCCTCTCAAATTCACATAAACTAATCCATAGGACACACAAATCCCCTCACATGTTAGTGGACACCAATCCATAGGAGACACCAATCCCCTCTCAATTTTGTGGATACCAATCCATAGGAGACACCGATCCCCTCTACTAGTTCATGGACACCAATCCACAGGATACACAAATACCCTATCAATTTTATGGACACCAATCTATAGGAAACACCATTCCCCTCTCAATTTTGTGGATACTAATCCATAGGAGACACCAATCCCCTCTGCTCACAATTATGGCCCAAAATTTGCTTAAGTCTTCTCTCAAAACTACTCACAAATCCTGCTCAAATATGCTCTAAAACTTTCTCACCAAACCTACTCAAATTTTATCTAAAACCTTCTTAGAAATCCTGCTCAAATATGCTCTCAAATCCTACTAAAATATTCTCTCAAATCTACTCACAAAACTTGCTCAAATCTGATCCAAAACCTGTTAAAAAATCCTGCTCAAACCTGCTCTAAAATCCTGCTTAATTCTAATCCAAACAATGCTCATCTATTTTCAAATATTGCATAAAATACAATGCTCATCCATTTCCAAATTTTACATACAAAATACTACTCATCTATTCCTAAATATTGCATACAAAATACTACTCATCTATTCCCAATTCTTAAATATAAAATAATGCTAATCTATTTCCAAATATTACATATAAAACAATGATCATGTATTTTCAAATCTTACATAATGATGTCATCAAGCTATTCAACTATTATTCAATGTGCTTTCATCAATTAAAGCAATCCAAACATATTCTACCTAGAATTATTTTATCTTCATGAACATATAAAGAATGATATGCACTAAAAAATGCCCAATATGTTCTTCACATTTATTAAGTCAGTCACTTTCACAAGTCTCACATTTATTACATTAAAAGGTAGCTCTAGTCTAGAACTTGATAACTGACCTAGTAATAGCTAATTTGCTCATTTCCTTCCTTTAGTGGATAGCTAAAAATTTCCTTCTTTTCAATACTATCCTTGCACTATGTGACACTTTGACTTTATTTATAAAAACCCTTCTATTTGTGTGAGACTATACTATTTTTATTATTTCCACGTTAACTTCAAAACCAATCACAATGCACAAATTTTCCTTGCTATCTACTCTCAAAATCAATCATGAACAATGTACATATTTCTTCCAAATTTGATCTATGACCCTTGCACATTTAATCCTAATTTCAATAAAAAAACTAATGCACATTAAATAATTTCTTATACCTCCAACCATATGACAACAAAAATATTTTTCTCAAACCAAAACACCTTGAGAAGAAATTAAATTAGCATATCTCAATAATGATGACCTTCTTTTGCATGAGCTTTCCAAACCTATCTTGAAAAAAATAATTTTCCTTTTGTTTGTCCCTTCAAAATTTGGTTAGTAATTCTCTTTTCTTTTCTTGACTAAATATCAAATCAACCACTCTAAAAATCCTTATAAAAAACATACACAATAAAGCTTAAAAAATAACTCCTTACATCTCCTTTTTCTTAAAATCATAATAAAAAGCTTTATTAACAATTGAAACCCTTATATCTCCCCTTTACTTAATATGGAAAAATAAAACTCTACACTAGAACCATTAACATTATATATCCCTTTATTAAATTTAATAAAACTTTAAATACCTTGCACAGTCACAATGGTATTCAATCTCCTATCCTCTAGAACCGTAGCACTCTAAAAATTTCTCATGACCAGTTGTGCTACCACAACACATGAAACCAAAAGGTACTCAACAAATATTTAAACCTTTGTTGCACCTCCAATCAACAATTGCATAGCAAAAACCTCCCCCAAAGGGATTCAAACTTTGGATCTCTTGCTCCACAGTGCCATAGCACGGCCTAGCCAATCGACTGGGCTACTCCATCGTCTGAGAATAAAAAAACATGTCAACTAATATTCAAACATTCATACCTTGCATTTCCTTTGCATAGCAAAACTGGTATCATAGGGACTCTATATCTAAACCTACTATACTCTAATGTCCTAACATAGGCCAAACAACCAATTGGGCTACCTCAGTGGTTGATACCAAAAGGACATCAACCAATATTTAAATCTACCTTCATATTGCTCTTCACCATCGCACGTCCTCTTGCATTTATCCTCTCCTATTTGTTGTAGGCTACAAGTATCAACCAATATTTAAATCTACCTTCATATTGCTCTTCACCATCGCACGTCCTCTTACATTTATCCTCTCCTATTTGTTGTAGGCTACACCTCTCTTTGTGCACGAATTTCAAAATTTTCTCATCAATGCTTCTTTAAAAATAAAATTTTACCTCATATATATATGCTCCCCTTTTATATATTTTTTCAAAGGAGGTAATTTGTGTTAATATTTTATTTCAAGGATGTTGGTCCATTTTATTATATTATAATATTTAAAAACACTATAATATTGTACTATTAAACTTTCATATATTTAAATCCTTTGATTTAAGTATGTCAAGCCTTGTCACATCAATTTATAATGTCCATTTTATAATACTTAAATATTATAATACCTTTCTTTTAAATATACTTTTCCTTACTTCTATTGAAATTTTCCACCCTTCTAAACTTATCACCTTTGAAGACTATTTTTTCCTTGAATACCATGCACCTTTGATATCAATGACAACTCCTTTGACATCAATGACACTCAATATTTCTAACACCTGTATGCAATGGGAGATAGCAATCACAAGATGCAGAAATAATATGAAAGAAACTAAATCTGCAATATGAGTAAATAATTCTATAAATATAAATGATGAAAATGAATATAATGTATCTATGGTGAAAATAAACACTCCATAAATAATGCTACCAGACTATATTGCACCCATATATGATATGGTCGATTGTATCTAATATATGCTCTATAATATTGTATATTATGCTCACTGTGATGCTCTTGATCTATGACAATAAGGCCATGATATAGGAAGATAATTTCCTTGGCCAACACTCTCTCTAGTTGTGCAAGGGATAAATTGCACATATACAGCTTGCACATTGAAACTCATTACATGAAGAAACTAGGTAAGTTCCTCATAAATTAATGTAATGTCCTAAGTATGTACCTAGGTAGGTACATTTACATGATCCAAATGATGTAATATAATCTATTTATAACACCCCCTATATTACATTATTTTGATATTGAAGACTTTAGTATTTAATGTGGATATTCTTCCATTAGATGGCTTTGAACTGGTTCTTAATCTTTAGTTACTTTAGTCTTCATGTCATGGCTTGTTTAAGTCCTTATTCCTTGTCTTCTATCCAACCACCTTTATTGTAGTATTTATGAGTATGTTCATTTGGTTCTTATTGTTGATGGCTAAGTAGATCATGGTTCAATTGTACTCTCATCTTCTTGATTCTTCTATGCTTACCTTTTGGTTGTGCTGGTCCTTCATTTTCTTTAACATGTTTCTTTGAAAAATTGTTAGTATCATTTTGAAAAATCATAATATCTTGTGAAATTTCCATTGAATCCAAGATATATGTATCTCCATGGATTGATCTTGTTTCCTTTATTTCACCTTTATTCATGATGAGACATTTATTGACTCCATCCATATATCCAAAGTTGAGCATATAATTATCTTCTACTAATTTTCTCATAGATATGATATTGAATGTTAATATTGGAACATAAAATACTTTTTGTAGTAGAATATTTAGAAATGATATTCTAGGTGTTACACATCCATATCCATGTATGGGATAAGTTTGGTTATCTCCAATTCTTAGTTTGTAGCCTTTAGCACCTTCAAGATAGTCAAACCATTGCATATTTCCTATCATATGATGACTAGCTCCTGAGTCAATGTACCATATGTTTTCATGTTTTGTAGACTGGTTGAAGAAAATTTCACATTCATTGTATGATATTCCTTTTCCCATTTGAAGAAGTAAAATTGAATAGATGAGATAGGAATTAGAAATTTGAAGTATATAAGATTGATTTTGATAAAACCTTTATTAATCCTTAGGTTTGTAGGCTTCCTTATGTCTCCCTAGTAATGAGAGTGTATACACCTAATGGAATTTTAGGTTTTATAAAAAGCTTATATTTTCCCAATGGATTTACAATTTGATAATTTATGATAAATGTTGATATTACCAAGTTTTGTAGAATCCCTTATGACTCCATAGGGTTATAATATAGTGCTCTTGAAAAAATAGTTCAATTTTTGGTTGATTTTGTAAGGTTTTATAAATATCAAAAATAAACTTTTATTATCCCTTATTGCTCCTATTGAACTAAGCACTTTTCAATTTTGAATAATTTTTTATGTTGGATATCTTTAGTTCTTTTTTCTTATGTTTTTTAGACAATAATATTATCAATATCCAACCTTAGAAAAAATATTTAATAACCTATTATAATATCCCTCTAGGATTTTTATTGTAGTGCATCTATTTTCCAAGAAGTCAATTTGATGTAGTAACCCTTATAACTCCCAAATTTTGGAAAATTAGACCCCAATAATATTTGCAAATATTTTATAAATAATTTCTAGTAGAAATCCTTATTGCTCATATGTTTAATATTGCAAATATTATATTGATATGATATATTATTCCTCTTTAAGATATGATTTTCAATATAGTTAAATTCCTCAAAGTTTAACCTTATAACTCCCAAGAAATGAAAGAATATTATAATGGGAATAAAGCTTACCTTCTATCATTTAGTAGCTGGAATTATTTTCGTTATGCAAGGGTTGTAATATAGATGTTGCTACTTTGGATGTTACTCCAATGATATTTCTTGTAAACTTCATGGGATTTGTTGGCAATTTGAGTTATTTGTGTTGTCATTGATGTCACATGGATCACATTGAGTTTTTGTGGCAAAAGCACTCCATAAATAATAATTTATGATATTTTGTAGAGCAAGGATATATATAGGATTTTGTGGTAGAAGAGGTATATAATATTTAATTTTTTAAACATTATATTAATGGTTTTTATTAAAACCAATGGTAAAGGTTTTTATTAAAACCAACGAAAAAGGTTTCTTATTAAAACCAATGGAAAGGGTTTTAATTAAGACCATTGGAAAGGGTTTTTCATTAAAACCACTATGCTAAGACTTGTCCAAATTATGATGAATGAAAAGGTTTTCCAATAAAACCTAGGTGCAAAAATTTTCATGACGAAATTCAAAAGAATGAAGGACATATCCCAATTCAAAGTTAAAAGGTGAATTATTAATTTTTTATTTAATAATTCTAAGGTCTAAGGTTGTAATATATTATCCGTCGACGTGCAAATGTTGGGGAGATAAATAAATATTCGTCGACATAATTTGAAGGCATGGAGGTGCATATAAATAAAAGATAAAAACCTTTGTTTATAGAAGACTTGACATACCGCATGAGAGAGTCATCGAAAGGGGAGCAATGAAGAAATAAGGATAAATAACTTTTGATTTGAGAGAAAGGTCAAGTAAAAAATGTGGGAAAGTGATGTCACGGAGGACTCCTTAGTGCAGTTGGAAGAGCATCAACTTTGCACAAGGCAGGTTCGTTGTTCGAATCCCACCAAGGGCAAAGTATTTTGTTGAGAAAGGCAATTCAGGTTTTCATATTCGAAGTGCAGGACAAGCTAGGTGTTTGGGATTAAATCCCAATGTGGGCTGACACCCACGTGGTAAGTGCCTCACAGTGCTAGGTGAGAGGAACAAAGTTTAAATTCCATGAAGGTGTAAAGGCACATTGATTTTTTGCAAGGCATTGACTATTTCAAAGGTGTGAAGGTGCATTGATGTGTGGCAAAGGAATTATTGATTTCAAAGTTTGTGAAGGCAACAAATTTTGAATAAATGTATTTATCTCCAAAGCATGGCAATATTTGTTATTACAAAAGTTTTGGTGCATTAAAATTATTTATGTGATAACTAGGTAGTCATAAGGAGTTTAGGGAAATAAATGCTTGTTGTATGTGTTAATGTGCTTAAGGAGTTATAAGGTATAGAATTAAATATTTGTTATTTAATGTGCTTAGGGAGTTATAAGGTGTAGAGTTAAATATTTGTTATTGTTGTGTATGATTAGGGAGATATAAGGTGTGGAAATAAATATTTGTGATTGTTGTATGTGGAGTTATAAGGTGTGGAATTAAAACTAAAATCATAGGTGCTTGATGTATGTGTTAATGAAATTAGGGAGTCATAAGGTTGAAAAGTGTTGAACTTGTTAGATGTCCTAGTGCATGATTTATTTATTAAATTAAACTAGGAACTTGAGACCTAGTTAATTGCTATCTTGGGTTAGACGATGTGCACATGATTTAGACGATGTGCACATGATTTAGGGTTTGAAGTTGAAGACAAATTGCTTGATTATGTGCCTTGGCTATTGAGAGCAAGTGGATGGATTAGAAAATCAATTTTATGGATAAAATTGATGCTTGAGTTCCATTATTGCTTTAGTGGAGTTCATTGAGAGTATTACTATTATTGAGGAGGTTTGTGCTATTGCTTTGAGGAGATTATTGTTGGTTACTTGTTAAGTCAATTGCCACTATTTGAGACCATTGAGGATATAATTTGCTAATTACTTGTATATACATTTTTCTTTCATTTGAGGAGATCATTGTTGGCTATTTGAGAGCTCTTTGATTGAGGGAGTTGTGCTTGTTTCTTGAGAGCTTATTGACATTGCATGAGGAATATATTATTGAGAACCTATTGCTATCACTTGTGAAGATTGTCCTTGGTTGGTTGAAGTCCTCATTGTTATTTCTTGGAGATGTTTTCATTAGAGAGCTCATTTGCCATACAATTTGAGAGTACATTGTTGAGCATTGTTGTTATCCATTTGAGAGTACATTATTGAACATTGTTGTCATCCATTTGAGAGATAATTTATCAAACATTTTTGAGATCATTGTGGATCATTGTTGTCATCCATTTAAGAGTACATTGACATTAATTATTGAGCATATTGTTGAGTATTGTCATCATTCATTTGTTATCCATTGTTGAGTTCATCATTGAGCCTTGCCTTTATTTATTTGTGGTTGAGATTTGAGTGTTACTTGAGAGTCATTGGTTGAGCCTTTGGGAAGGCTTTTGGGACAGAACTTTTGGACATATTTGAGATAAATTTTATGCATGATTGGCTAGGACTTTGGGAAGGCTTTTGGGACAGAATTTCTAGACAGATTTGTGACAAATTTTGTGCATGATTGGTTGAGCCTTTGGGAAGGCTTTTGGGATAGAATTGCTGGACATATTTGAGACAACTTTTGTGCATGATTGGTTGATCCTTTGGGAAGGATTTTGGGACAGATTTGTGGACATATTTGGGACAGAATTTGAGTAGGATTGTTTGAACCTTTTGTGAAGGCTTTGAGAATAGATTTGGGACAACATTTGAGCAGGGTTATTTGAGCCTTTTGTGAAGGCTTTGAGATATTTGGAAAAACATTTGAGTAGGATTTTTTGAGCCTTGTGAGAAGGCATTAAGGTAGATTTATGAGAAGTGAAAGAGATAGGGCAAAAATAGAAAACACATCAACACCAGTTGCCTAGCTGAGCAGATTAGTAGATAGCCTAGATCAATAGATCAGTGGATAGCCTAGTTGAGAAGATTAGTTGATAGCCTAGCTGAGCAAATTAGTGGAGAGCCTATTTGAGTAGATCAATGGATAGCCTAGGTGAGCAGATCAGTGTATAGCCTAGTTGCATAGATCAGTGGAGAGCCTAGTTGAGCAGATCAAGGGAGCCCACCCGAGCAGATCAAGATAGGCTAGCTTTGAGAAAATCAAAGTAATCATTTGTATTGGGATAAGGATCCTTATTTCTTTGTGAAATATTATAAGGATATTATCTTGTGGACTACCCCACATTGGGAAACCACATTAAATCTTGTGTCTCAATTGTGTGTGATGATTTGTGCACTTGCTTACTATTGTTATCTATGTTATTAATGCACATTGCTATATTTGGTTATTGCAATTGAGGACACTAATTGATATTGGTTTGGAAAGAAAGTAAAAAGTGGGTGCTATATTGTTCACCCCCCTCTCAGTATAAGCTTATATTATTCAATTGGTATTAGAGAGGGTTCCTTAGAAAATGCTAAAAGCTTGAGGGCAGAATCTACAAAAACACATATGGCTTCACAGAATGGGTAATCTACAAGTAAGAATCCACTGTTTGACAGTAACAATTATGCTTTTTGGAGCATGTATCACAAGAATATGAGGTATTTCAGATGGTTGCAAAAGAGTATAAGGTTGAAGGTGATCCTGAGATAGATAATACTATTAGGAAATTGTTTGAGATCAATGCAAAGGCAATGAATTGTATTTTAAGTGGGCTACATGAGACAAATTTTTGCAAATGTCATGGTATGTAATTAAGATAATGAAATGTGGACCATGTTGCGGAATACCTATGAAGGATATTTTGATGTAAATTTGGAAAAACTACAAACTCATAGAAGAAGATTCGAGGAATTGAAAATGGAAGATTTTGAATATATTGCAAATTTTTTACTTCAAGTTGATGAGATTGCTAACATCATGATAGGCCTAGGATTTGAGATGAAAGAATCAAATGTTACTCAAAAGTTTTTGAGATCAATTGCCATGAAGTATGATGTAAAGGTTTTAGCGATAGAAGAAATAATGAATATCGACAAGCTAATAATGGAAGAAATACAAGAACCTCTCACAACTTATGATATGAGGATAGATAAGCATTAGGATCCAAAGAAAGAAATTGCATTCAAATATTTAGAGAAAAATAAAGGGAAAGATCCAGAGATAGATAGAGATTCAGATAATTATGAGGAAGCTAACTTCATCAAAAGGAAAAAGGACTCAAGGAATTACAGGGATATGAATAAAATCAAATGCTACAAGTGTGGTTATTATGGTCACTATGCAAATAAGTGTCCACATGAAGAAAACAGTGATGATGAAAAACATGGTCACAGAAGAAAATAAGAAGGAAAGCATAAGCATGACAAAGATGACAGGTACAAGCAAAGCAAGCATGAGAAGAAAAAAAGTTTTTGTAAGACAAATAAAACTTTCTACATTGAAGAAGCAAATGATATCTCATATCACAATGATAGATATCACTCAGATGATGAAAATGAAGAACATCTATTCTTAGGAATAGAAGGTGGAAGAGAAAATTGCTTTGTGTGTGGTCAACGAGATCATAGAACAGGATATTGCAATGGCTTCAGTGATAGTGAATATGAAATGACATACCAATGAAATAGGCAAAGACAAAGGATTCATGAGAGTTTGCTTGATATAAAAGAAGATAATTATCTCAGTTACAGTGAAGATGAAGAAGGGTTTTTCTATAGGATAAAATAAGTAGAAGAAGAACTTCCACTCCAAACAGAAGAAGTTAAATAAGAGGATATTTTAAGAAAGATAGATGTCTCAGTTGATCTAAAAGAAGAATTCAATTATATCCATGAGAAACTACAAGATGTTAAGGAGAATCTAAAATAATTGAGATGTTCCATACTTGATAATTTTGATCCATCACATGACTCAAAATATCAATATATTTTCGCTGGGAAGGAAACATGTATTTTAGAGACAATAGATATGGATGCCAGTTTGCTATTGGAAAAAAATGAAGAGAGAGATGAAGAAAGTTCCAAAGATCCTATGGGTCCAAATATCCAATTTGGATCTTTTTTTGAGATAGGTGAATCAAGTTCAAAAGGTAAAGAAATTCTTGAATAAGAAAGCAAGGAAGAAGTTAAGGAAGAATATTTGGATACCACAAATAAGGATCAAGGATACAATGCAAAATTCAAAGATGATCACAAGGATAAAGGTCAAGAAAGGTATGAGGAACCAAGGCATGAAAAAAAGGATTTTCAAGGATATTATTTTTCTTGTAATGGATTTGGACACAGGGCTATACACTGCAGGGTCTATGGATCAAATAAGTTTGATTTTGCCAGAAGGAACTTCAAAGGAAGAAGGTATGGTTTTCAAGGACATTGCTTCTTATGCAACATGATTGGTCATAGAGCTTCTCAGTGCAAATTAAATGAGCAATATGGTTTTTATTATAGAGATGCATAATTTATAGGTCATGGTCAAAATGATTATGAAAATAGAACTTCATAATACAGGGTTCAGGAAAGAAATGGATATGAAAAATGGTTTCAAGAAAGAATTCAGTTTATGGGCACCATCCAAAGGCTGCAATATCAAGTGATTTAATTGTAATAACTTTGTACATATTGCAATATGGTGTAGGACTCAATTCCAAACAGGTTCAAGGAAAGAAAGTCAAATAGGTTCAAGGCAAAAAGGTCAAACAGGTTCAAGACAAGAAGATAAAGTAACTTATCAAGAAAAGGATACCAGAAAGATGTGGAAGGAAGTTGAAAAAGGAAAGGAATAATGTAATATGGGAGTAAATGTACTCCCACCCCAAAATTAATCACCTCAAGAGAGAAGGTTGTGGGGGGGCTATGATTAAGAGTCATATATTTTAGCCCCATAGGTGTCCCTTTTGCCATTGATGTCAAAGGGGGATAGTTTTGAGTAAGGGGGAGAGCATTGAGTTAGGAGGAGCACCCTCCAAAGAGAACATTGAGATAGGGGGAGCAACCTCCATAGAGAGTATTGAGTCAGGAAGAGTAGAATTTATTTTTAGAAATGGCTTTTGTAGTGATTGTAGTGATTTGCATTAGAGGTGTTGCCATCAATAACAAAGGGGGAGATTGTTGGAAATTTGAGTTATTTTGTGTTGTCATTGATGTCACATGGATCACATTGAGTTTTTCTAGCAAAAGCGCTTCATAAATAATCATTTATTATATTTTGGAGAGCAAGGATATATACAAGGTTTTGTGGTACAAGAGGCATATAATATTTAATTTTTTAAATATTATATTAATGGTTTTTATTAAAACCAATGGTAAAGGTTTTTATTAAAACCAATCACAAGGGTTTTTTATGAAAACCAAAGAAAAGGGTTTTAATTAAAACCATTGGAAAGGGTTTTCATTAAAACCACTATGCTAAGAATTCTCTAAATTATGATGAATGAAAATGTTTTCCAATAAAACCTAGGTGCAAAACGTTTCATTACGAAATTCAAAAGAATGAAGGAGATATCCAAATTCAAAGTTAAAAGGTGAATTATCAAAATTTTATTTAATAATTCTAAGGTCTAAGGTTTTATTATATTATTTTTCGACGTGAAAAGGTTGGGGATATAAATAAATATTCATCGACGTCATTCGAAGGCATGGAGGTGCATATAAATAAAAGGTAAAAACCTTTTTTTATAGAAGACTTGACATAGCGCATGAGAGAGAGTTGTCGAAAGGGGAGCAGCGAAGAAAGAAGGATAAATCAATTTTGATTTGAGAGCAAGGTCAAGTAAGCAGTGCGGGAGGAAAAAACATTACAAAATCTAAGAGAGAAGAGAATGATGGTAAATAGACAATACACTGGAGCTTTGCTAGGGTTTTATGAGAAAAAACTACTCTGCTAGGGTTTTATGAAGAAAAACTGCTCTACGGGGATGGCTGCAACTTCTGGAGGAGGTCTAAAAATTTGAGGAATGTCATGATGGCATCGGGTTCGGCATAGAGAGTGCATGCTCGTGATATTTTTTCATCTGAAAATGACTGGAAGGAACATGATTTTCTAGTGCATGTCAGGAAACGCTTGTTAAATAATAATGGATGTTTCGAATGATTGAATCCAGGCCAGTTCTAGTGGTTCAACTAAACTCGGTGGCGGAATATGTGGAGTATCTAACTAAACATGCCCTTATTGGTAAATTTTTTGGCATCCGAATTTCTCTCCCCTTTGTGGAGGCTTGGGTCAGGAAGACTTGGAATCCTGAAGGTGATATGGAGGTGATGCTGAGTGTGAACAACTATTTTATGGTAGTTTTCTCTTGTATTGCAGATCATAACAAAGAATTTTAAGGGGTTCCTTATTTCTATAACCAAGTGAGACTCTTTCTTAAACCCTGGCATGTGGGTTTCAACACATAAAAGGAGCGGTCATCGCGGGTTACAGTATGGGTGTGGCTTCCATGGCTCTCGTTGGAATTCTAGAGAACTGATATCTTGCATAAGATTGCCCTTCTGCTTGGGAAGCCGGTTGGACCATCACAATAGACAATGGATAAAAAGGTAATCTATGTTGCTCGTATTTGTGTTGAAATTGACTTAAATAATCCTATTCCATATTCTATTGAAATACCATCCTCTCTCTGGATGAGAAAAGGGGGGGATATAAAAATTTGGACAAAAGTACTAACCTCATGAGTGAATATATTGCAAACCTCCATCTTGTGGATATCCAACCAGATAATGGCCTTATGACTTGGTCTAATAGAAGGCAAGGCTTAGCTTGTATAATGGAGAGATTGGATAGGTTTTTGCTCTCTAAAAATTTCTTAATCCATGGTCACATTCCTAAAGTGAATACTCTTAATAATGTTGGTTCGGATCATTGGCCAGTCATGGTGGAAATGTGGAAAACCAATGTGAGTTTCTCTCCTTTTCGTTTTCAATTAATGTGGCTTAGAGACATTTCCTTCAGACCTCGTGTGCAATAATGGTGGAAGGAAGGTAAACCTAGGCATGGGACTAAGATGTTCTGTTTTGCCAAAATACTGCAATACATTAAATCCAAAATCAAGACTTGGAACTGGAAAGAGTTTGGGGATGTTCATAAAAAAAAACATGAAGTTATTGCTCATCTTGAAATTTTGAATAAGAAAATCCATTTAGATGGCCTCACAGAGAAGAGAAGTGTAGATGAAATTAAACTCACAACTCAGTTAGAGGAATGGGAAAAAAGAGAAGAAATATTATGGAAGCAAAAATCTAGAATTCAATGGCTCAAAGAAGGAGATCGAAACACAAATTTCTTCCACAAATCTCTTCTAGCTCGAAGATCTCACAACTTTATTTCTTCCTTAAAATCAGATTTTGGAGATGTTGTTTATACTTGGGATGGCATGAACTCTATTGTTGTTAATTACTTTTCCAATATTTTTGTTGCTACTCCTCTTGACTCAGCTTCACAACAAAATGTTCTTCAAGAAATCCCTTCTCTTATCACTTCTGAGGAGAAATCTATTTTGACTCGCTCCTGTTACTATCAATAAGCTTCAACAAGTAGTTTTTAAAATGCAAAAAGGGAAAACCCTAGGTCCTGATGGTTTTCCTATTGAGTTCTACCAAGAGTTCTGGGACATCCTTCATGTTGATTTATTAGAGGTGGTGGAAGAAGCCAAGAAATCCAAAGAAATTTTGAAGGTTATCAATAAAAATTATATTACTCTTGTTCCAAAATCTCAAGAGGTTGATCATATCTCAGCTTTTAGACCTATTACTTTATGTAATGTTCTTCTCAAAATTATTACTAAAATCATGGCAGAAAGGTTGAAGCCTCTTTTGCATAAGATTATTTCCCCAGAGCAAGGGGGATATGTGGAAGGACGTCAAATAGTAGATGAGATAGTTCTTGCTCAGGAAGCCATCCATTCCATGGATATGCAAAATTATCCTTCTATGTTCATCCGGTTAGACTTATCCAAAGCTTATGACAGAGTGGATTGGCACTTCCTTATCAAAGTTTTGAGGCAATTTGGTTTCTCTAAGGATTGGATGGATTGGATTATGGGATGTATCTCTTCAGTTTCCTACTTAGTTCTTATCAATGGCATGCCTTCTCAGTCTTTCCCAGCTTCCATAGGTATTAGGCAAGGTGACCCGCTATCCCCTTATTTATTCATCATTCTTGTTGAATGCTTGGGTAGGACTATAACCAAAAAGAGAGAAAACAAAACCCTTGAGGGAGTTACCATTGCTCATGGAGCTAGACCTATCTCTCATCTTCAATTTTTGGATGACTCTACCCTTTTAGGTAAAGTTACAGTTAAGGAATCTTCTAATATTAAGCAAATCATTAGCTATTTTTCTAAGGCTATCGGGCAGTTGATCAATGAAGACAAATCTAAAGTTATTTTCTTTCACTGCTCTGCTAGACAGGAATCCATGGTCTTGGATAAATTAAGATATAAGAAGACCTCTCTTCCAATCACTTATTTAGGTATTCCCATAAATATTCAAAGGCAGAAAAATAAATATTGGAATTGGTTGTTGGACAAAGTCAAGAAGAAAATTGGAAAGTGGACCAACAAGTTGCTTTCTTCTGGGGGTAGAATCACCTTGGTAAAATCAGTCCTTCAAGCTATTCTTATTTATGTTTCTTCTATTTTGAATATCCCAAAGGCTGTTCTTTGAGAATTGGATCAAATCAGTCATCGTTTCCTTTGGAGTGGTACTAAGGAGAAAATAAAATGGGCCTTGGTGAAATGGGATACTTTATGTCTTCCTAAGAGTGAATGGGGGTTAGGATTCCGGTATTCAATTAATAACAACAAATCTTTAGCTGCTAAATTATATTGGAGGATGTTGCATAACCCCAATGCTCTTTGGGCCAATAATATCCGTGCTAAATATGTTGAGAACAAAAGTCCTAAAGACCTTGTTCGCTATCAACTTCCTACCAAAGGTTCTCCCATTTTAGCAGTTCTTAAGACTGGTGAGGATTTGATAAAGAAAAAATTATTTTGGATCATTCATAATGATCAACATGTAAATTTTTGGACAGATTCTTGGGATGGTCACAATCCTTTGATAACTCAGTTTCTCGATTGGAGGCCTTGGATGGAGGAGCTTCACCAAGCTAATTAGATAAAGGTGGCTAATTACTATCGGTACCATATTGGTAATTCAAAGGTTGGTAGATATTGGATCCCTATTGAGGACTGGCCTATTCAAATCCCAGAAAGGCAAAGACAAGATATCCAAGGCATCCTTCATATGAGATCTCTCTCTTGGTCCCATGAAAAAAATAGTTTTGGATGGAACAACACTACTAAGGGTGAGTATTCAGTTGCTCAAGGTTATTTGACCTTATGCCATAATAATCCCAACCATTCTTCTGACATATTTTCTCAATTGTGGGCTCAAAAGCTCTGGCCTAAGGTGAGGTTCTTTAATTGGCTTTTATTGAATCGTAGGGTGCTTACTGGTGAGTAACTTATGAAGCATGGTTTTCATGGCCCTTTTAGATGTGAAATGTGTGAAGAGAATGTAGAAAATATCAACCATCTTTTTATTGAGTGTACTTTAGCCTCTGAGCTATGGAGGAGAATGGCAACTTTACTTGGCTTACAGTGGTCCAATTTTTTCACTTTTGATCAGCTTTGGAGGGATTGGCCTAATCAAGAGGGTGTTGATCATTTTATTAGGCAGTTAGTTTGGATGGGTTCTACCATTCTTCTTTGGAATATTTGGAATGAAAGGAACAACCAAATTTTTAATCAAGATAGGAAGGATATTCACTATATTTGGCAAAATACCATAGCCAACTTAGTTGAATCAGTCCATCAACTCCTTAATCACCCCCAAAAATCCCACCAAATATGGGATCAAGTGATGCAAAGATTGAAGATTAAACCTTCTAAGGGCAACCATATTAAAGGGAATGTGAGTATTAGTAAGATGGATAGGACTAGAAATTGGCAACCTCCTCCTAAGGATTTTGGAAAAGTCAATACTGATGGAGCCTCTAGAGGGAACCCTGGAAAAGCCAATGTGGGAGGAATTGGTAGACTTTCAGATGGCTCCCTGGTTTTTACTTTTGCTAAGAATTTGGGTATTCTTTCCAATAACCTTGCTGAGGGGTATGGTATCCTTAGAGGCTACTAAGGTTGGATGGGAAAAGGTGTTAGTTGAGTCCGACTCTCAACTTATGATTAATCTCTTGAAGACTCCTCAAGAATCATAAGGTGGATTGGAGAATAAAAATAATTATTGAGAAGATTAAAACAAGATGGATTTTTAAAGTTGATTGCAATCATGTGGAGATCAAAACAAGAGTTGATGCTTTAGCTAATTGGGCTTTGGACAAAGGTGATCTTACTTGTTATGGCCACCCTCCTATATGGTGGGCTTCTCAAATTAGGGAAGCTCTTCTTTCTATCATTTCTTTGGATGGCTCCAGTTCGAAGGTACCTAGTTTCTTCTTGTTTTTTTTTTTCTCTTTGGTTCATTGAGTTTTTTTAGTTCCCTAGCTCATTCTATTCTTTATTTTGTTTCCTCTGTTGATTCTTGCATTAATAGTCTTCTGGTCTAGATAGGTCATTGTTTTGTTCATTTTTTTTTTCTTTTGTCTTCTTTGTTTTTTTGTTTAGTTTTTTAAGGTGGGTGGGTTCTTTTGTTTTGTTTTGTTTTTGTGTTCTTTGTGTTGTTTTTTGTTGTTCTTGTGTTTTTGTTGTTTTGTGTTTTTTTATGTTTTTTGTTATTGTTCTTATGTTTTTTTTGTTCTTGTTCTTGGGTTTCTCTTTGTTTGTGTTATTTCATTTTTTTATGTGTGAGTGTTTTCTATGTTTTTTGTTTTTGTTTATTGTCTATTGTTGGTTGTTTTTGTTTTTATTTTTATTTTATTTATTTTATTTTTTAGGTTTTGGTTGTGTTTATTTTTCATGTTGTTTTTGGGTTATGTCTTTGTAGTGTTCTGTTGTTTTTGTCTTGTTTGTGTTTTGTTATGTGTTTCTTGTGTTTTTCTATGTGGTTTGTGTTGTGGTTTCTTTTATCTTATTGTGCGTGTTTGGTTGTGCTTTTGGTTTTGACACACTCAAGGAGCATGTTTTTTATTTTATTTTATTATTTTTGTTGTTATTTACTTTTTTTAATTTGGTTTTGTGTGTTTGTTTGCTACTTGAGTATGTCAAAGGTGGTAGGCCAAGTCCGTGTCCTGGGTGTTTTTGGCGGAATGGATACCCTTTCCTCCTTGGGTCTTACCCAAAGGTGGCATCCCTTTTGGGATGTTTTCCACAAATAAAAAAAAAAATACAATTTGGATCAACTACATGGGTTCAAAAACTTGACTATGAAGCTCTTCCATTTCATTCTCGAATTTACCGTGAATATGACCACATACAAAGAAAATGCCCTAAGTTTGTGTCACCTGTGGCTTCAAATCCTAGGCCCTCTCGATCTGGACAAATTTTAGATAAAGGAAAATCCTCGATAAAGGAAGGGGAATGGGATAAGGAAGGTTTTGTTCCGGTAAAAGCCCAAAATAGAGGACGAAGGGCAAACAAAGACCTTAAGGATAGCCAAAAAAATGCTCTACTCAACCATTTTGAAATATTAGATGATCTTGATCAGTGCATGGAGATACCTGAAACGTCACTACCTGATGCAAATATAACAAGGCTGAATCAGATGTCTCTTATTGAGGGGGAACTTAAGGAATCAGATCTAAGGGGTTTAAATGAAGAAAAAAGGGCTTTGGATCTAATTATAGGGGACATGGTTTGGTCAAGCCCTATAAGGGAAACTATTTTGGAAAGTGGTACAAATTTAGTTATGCCCTATCTTACTTAGGCACTAATGCATTCATCCTTGGACTGCAAAACTCCTACGGTGTTGGGATTGCAGCAAAAAATAATTAAATTTTTTTTTTCAGATAAGAATATGAAGGTGGGTCGGAAGAAGGACCAGGATAAAATTAAGTTAATGGGGGAGACATTGGTGGATTCAGTCTTGGTGAGAACACTGGACTCCCATTTTTATAACCCCCAAAAATGATTATCCTCTCATGGAATGTAAGGGGGTTGAATAACATCTCCAAACAAAAAGTTGTTCCTGATTTGGTTCATGTGCATTCTCTGGATGTGGTGTTTTTTCAGGAGACTAAATTGGCTATTGATTGTATGTTCAATATTGCTCCCAATTTGTGGAGAAGGGGGCAATTCCAGTGTATTGGTGCATTTGGATATGATGGTGGCGACGCTTATTTATGGGATCCGGTTAAGATATCCCATCTTTCTTGGATTTCTAGTAGATGGTCTATTTCAATGGTCGGGCATGATAATGAATCTGGTGAAATCATCCTACTTACAAATGTGTATGCTCCTATTTATTACAATGGTAAAGTGAATTTGTGGAAGCACATTTGCTTTGTGAGAAGTTTGATTCCCCTATACCCATAGATTTTTGCTGGAGACTTCAACTCTATCACTTGTCTAGAGGAGAAACGTGGTGGGGTCGACCGTCTCGAGCATTTTACTTATGTCTTCAGAGAAAGGTAATTCAGATTTTTAGATTCGAAGCACAGGACAAGCTAGATTTTTGGGATTAAATCCCAATGTGGGATGACACCCATGTGGTAAGTGCCTCATAGTGCTAGGCGATAGGAACAAAGTTTGACTCCCATGAAGGTGTAAAGGTGCATTGATTTTTGTTAAGGCATTGACTATTTCGAAGGTGTGAAGGTGCATTGATATTTGGCAAAGGAATTATCGATTTCAAAGGTTGTGAAGGTAGAAAATATTAAAAAAAGGTATTTATCTCCAGCGCATGGTAATATTGGTTATTACCAAATTTTTGGTGCATTAAAATTATTTTGTGATAACGAGGGAGTCATAAGGAGTTTAAGTAAATAAATGTTTGATGTATGTGTTAATGTGCTTAGGGAGTTATAAGGTGTAGAATTAAATATTTGTTATTGTTGTGTGTGACTAGGGAGATATAAGGTGTGGAAATAAATATTTGTGATTTTTGTATGTGGAGTTATAAGGTGTGGAATTAAAAGTAAAAGCATAGGTGCTTGTTGTATGTGTTAATGAATTAGGGAGTCATAAGGTTGAAAAGTGTTGAACTTGTTAGATATCCTAGTGCATGATTTAATTATGAAATTAAAATAGGAACTTGAGACCTAGTTAATTGCTACCTTGAGTTAGAAGACATGCACATGAGTTAGGGTTTGAACTTGAAGACAAATTGCTTGATTATGTGCCTTGCCTATTGAGAGAAAGTGGATGTATTAGAAAATCACTTTTATGGATAAAATTGATGCTTGAGTTCCATGATTGCTTTAGTGGAGTTCATTGAGAGTATTGCCATTATTGAGGAGGTTTTTTCTATTCCTTTGAGGAGATTATTATTGGTTACTTGTTAATTCCATTGGAACTGTTTGAGACCATTGAGGAGATCATTTTCTAGTCACTTGTGGATACATTTGTATTTCATTTGAGGAGATAATTGTTGTCTATTTGAAAGCTCTTTGCTTGAGGGAGTTGTGCTTGTTTCTTAAGAGGTTATTGGAATTGCATGAGGAAGATATTATTGAGAACCTATTGCTATCACTTGTGGAGATTGTCCTTGGTTGGTTGAAGTCCTCATTGTTATTTCTTGGAGATGTTTTCATTAGAGAGCTCATTTGCCATACATTTGAGAGTACATTGTTGAGCATTGTTGTTATCCATTTGAGAGTACATTATTGAACATTGTTGTCATCCATTTGAGAGATAATTTATCAAACATTTTTGAGATCATTGTGGACCATTGTTGTCATCCATTGAAGAGTACTTTGCCATTCATTGTTGAGCACATTGTTGAGTATTGTCATCATTAATTTGTTATCCATTGTTGAGTTCATCATTGAGCCTTGCCTTTGTTGATTTGTGGTTGATATTTGAGTGCTACTTGAGAGTCATTGGTTGAGCCTTTGGGAAGTCTTTTGGGACAGAATTTCTAGATATATTTGAGACAACTTTTATGCATGATTGGTTGATCCTTTGGGAAGGCTTTTGGGACAGCATTTTTGGACATATTTGAGATAGCTTTTGTGCATGATTGGTTGAACCTTTGGGAAGGCTTTTAGGACAAAATTTTTGGATATATTTGAGACAACTTTTGTGAATGATTGGTTGAGCCTTTGGGAAGGCTTTTAGGACAAATTTGTGGACATATTTGAGACAATATTTGAGCAGGATTGTTTAAGCCTTTTGTGAAGGCTTTGAGAACAAATTTGGAATAAAATTTGAGCAGGATTGTTTGAACCTTTTGTGAAGGCTTTGAGAACAAATTTGGGATAGCATTTGTGCAGTATTGTTTGAGCCTTGTGAGAAGGCATTGAGGTATATTTGTGAGCAGTGAAAGAGATAGGACATAAATAGAAAACACGTCAACGCTAGTTTCCTAGCTAAGCACATTAGTAGATAGCCTAGTTGAGCACATCAGTGGATAGCCTAGCTAAGCAGATCAATGGATAGCCTAGCTGGTCAGATCAGTGGAGAGCCTAGCTTAGCATATCAATGGAAATCTTGGGTGATCATATCAGTTTATGGCCTAGCTGATCAGATCAGTGGAGAGCCTAGATGAGTAGATTAGTGGAGCCCACTTGAGTAGACCAGGATAACCTAGCTTTGAGCAGATCAAAGTAATAATTTGTATTGGGATAAGGATCCCTATTTATTTATGAAATATTATAAGAAAATTATCTTGTGGACTACCCCACATTGGGGGAACCATGTTAAATATTATGTCTCAATTATGTGTGATGATTTGTGCACTTGCTTACTATTGTTATCTATGTTATTAATGCACACTGATATATTTGGTTATTGCAATCGAGGATACTAATTAAAAATTGGTTTGGAAAGAAAGTAAAAAGTTGGTGCTATACTGTTCACCCCTCCCTCTCAGTATAAGCTTGTGTTCTTCAGGATTTGACATTCCAAATGTGGCACTATTAATGCTTGTGTTTGACCTTTCTTGACCAGAGTATTGAAGGCTCTTTTTATCTTTGCTTTCATTCTACCACTTGGCCCTATGTATGTAGACCCAGGCATAAATGCTTGTTGAATTACTTGGTCATTGACTCTCTTAAAATAGAGAAGAATCTTGGTTTGAGTGCCAAGTGGCACGTCTATATTCTTGAGCACTTGAGGAGTAGAAGATGCTAGAGAACACTCATTTTATTATTTGAGTAATTTATGGACGTTACATTATTTAATGAAGTGCTTGGATCCCTTTGAATAAGTATTCCTCATATATTCATTGCACCAACATATAGCTCGTACCTCCTTTGATGATGAAGATGAGCGCTCAAGTGAGGAGTTTTAGGGTCTTGTATCAAGTGATAAATGTCACTTCATCCTTGTGCATGAGCATATTCTATAATGATTCTTAAACATATCATTAATGGAGGTTCGTTTAACCCTATAACATTCACAAATCCTTTTTCAATCAGTTGCACTTTCTTGTCGATTGTTTTAGGTTGAGTTGAGGAGCACCAATCTAGAGGCTTGAGCACTGATTTTCAGCTTTGAATATATAAATATTGGAATGCTCCAATGGTGCTTTTATATTTATTTTTTATCACATGTTATACATCCTCCTTGTAGATAGTTTTGCTTTTGATTATGATGTTGTGTTCTCCATTTCATTTTTCATCTCGTCTCTTACAGGTTCGGTTGTCCGAGATGAGGGACTAAGAGCCCTTACAGTGACTCCTTTGACGTGTTTGGAAGGACATTAGTGAATAGCCTCCTTCAGATGGTTTTTCTAGTGGATTTTGAACCTTTGATACTCCTTCAAATATTCCTCATTTTTTTTATAAATAAAATTAGGATAGTTCAATGCAATGTAATATATTCATGTATAAAATAGCTCTTATTGCACCTTCTTTTGCACCCCTTTTTCAGGTCTGAATTTTTGGTTTTGTGGCAGAATTGTGAATGCAATATAAGGGGTTTTGACGTTGTATCTTTTATTAGACACATTCCCCTTCTTATTGTATATTTTACAAATGAATCCAAGATTGTAACCACTTGATAGAAGCTCTATTTTTGCTGTATTTTTCTGCACTATTTCTTTATAGAAAACTTATTGTGCTTTGAACTTGAAACTCACCAAGTATCGTTTGAGGCTTCCTTTTCTGATTTTTTGGTGGCTACTTCTTCTCCAATTATTGGAGGATTGATCTGATTTTATAGCTTCCACAGGCCACTCAATTTTGTAGATATATATATGCACTGATAGTGTCTTTAGACACTTTGACAAAAATATATTTTTGTGCCTTTCTAAAGAACACAAATAACAATATTTTGAGAGCAATAGGATAGTGCAAATAAATCTAATAAAATTTCACTTTTAATGCACTAAAAATTTCACCTTATCACTCCAATTAAATCTCAAAATTAATGCACTTAATCAATTTATTGCAACTAATCAAGAATAATCTAAAATGAATCTTCAAGAATTATTTTGTAATTTCTTTGTAAGCAAGGTAGTAGGAGGTAGTATTATTTTGATTTCCAAATTATATTATAGGTAGTTGATAGATAGTTGAAATTAAGAAATATAATCATCTCCTAAAGTGCAAATAAACCTTAAAAGAACTTTTTTCTTTTTGTACTTTTGAAAACTATAATTCAATTATCATTTTTGCAACTTTAATCCTAATTAAGGTGCTTAAACAAATCTGATAAGTAATTCATTTAGTGAATTTACTTGCACCAATAGTTGCATACCCTTTCTTTAAAGCTCATTTTTCCACTTCTATAGAGGATGTATATCTTGGTGTCTAAGATCACCAAGTTGTTGCCTTGAGTAAGATCTTGCAGCTCTTTGTAGTTTACCCTGAATAGCTTTGTCTTCATCAAAATATGGTCTTAAATATTATTTCATAAGCCTAGGATTGGTGGCTTGTTATCCTCTTGTAGTCTCCTCATTTTGTGATAGATTTGAAGAGATCTTAATTTTTGAAGTGGTGTCTTATTGCTGTGAGACTTAATCTTCAAATCTCTTGGATTTGGTAGGCTTCTTCTATCTAAATATTCCTTCAAGCTTCTCATCAAATTTTGACTACAAACACGATCTTCTTCTCAAGATTCTAAATATATTGAGTTCTTTATTGGATTATTCTTTAAGGATTTGGCACTCCTTTCCATATTCTTCTTCTCTTGGATTTTGTTTTTGGATGGCAATAATTATCCCAAGTCCTTCACTATTAGGGGCTTCTCCTTGGTAGTGTATTTTTCCAATGATTTCTTCTTTGATGATTTCTTCATTAAGTCTCTCCAAGCCTTTACTGTATGATCATTGAGGCCTCCCCAAGGTCTTTTATATTGTAGATTCTTATGGTATTCCTTGAGACCTTTTCTTCAACTTTCTACTCTTGGAAGTGTTGGTAATGAGATCTTCCTCTGGATCTTCACTTCTACTACATTTGGATTTGAGTAGATCTATCCTAGTCGTCCTTCCAAGATATGGAGTTATTCAATGATATATCCTCCTAACATTTCTTCCTTTAGTTTTTCTTTAGGTGATATATTGATTTTGAAGAATATACTATTCCTAGATTTATTATAGGAAGTTTCCTAACTCACTGAATCTCCTTTTACCACAAAAAAGTATTAGTACTAAAATATTGATCTCCTTCTAAATAAGATACTAACTTTTGGAGTATTCTTCAAGATCAAGGTTTCTATGGCCTTATTTCAGTATCAAGGATTCTGTGGCTTTTTCAGGATCAAGGATTTTGTGGTATTTTTCTTCAATATCAAGTCTTCTATGGCCTTTTTTAGGATCAAGGCTTTTATGATCTTTTTCTTATGTATTTAGGATACGATGGTCTTTTCTTCTGGATCAAGGCTAATATGGCATTTTCTTCTTGATGAGGGCTACTATGGCCTTTCATTCTTGTGTGAAGTTCTCAATTTAGTAATGGAGATCTCCTTTCTCCTAAATTCAAAACAAATCTTCTCTAGAAGTCTTCTTTCATAGTATTATTTTCTTGAACAAAGAAATAATCTCTACACTATGAAGATACACTGACCTTTGGGAATTTTTTTTTAAATATTCTAGATTTATCTTGTAAGAGGAATCCCAATCTTATGATTATTAGATGTCTACAACAAAAGTAACATTGGGCAATAATTAAGAAATTCTAAATATCCTAAATTATCTTCACTAGGTGATTTATCAATCTAGTGGATTGAATGTTGATTCCTAGTATTCATGAGTTTTTCTACAAATATATAGAAAGAATCTAGCTAAATGCAATCTCAATATTTCTAAAATTGATAATTATTTTAGTCCTCACTTGTGGCTCCCACTAACTCTACCACCTAGACTCTTTTGAGAGATTTTGACAGTGACCGGTCCAAGGGCACATCAAGTTGACAAAAAACTTAGGCTCATTGATAATGGTGGTTTTCCTATGGCTAGATATACTGTAGCTTTTATACAACTATTAGATTTTGATGTTGTATGCAATAGGAGATAACAATCACAATATGCAAAAATAATATGAAAGAAATAAAATTTGCAAGATCACTAAAATATGCTATAAATATAAATAACAAAAATGAATACAATGTAGCTATGGAGGAAATGAAAAATCCATGAATAATGTTACTGGACTACATTGCACCCATATTTGATATGGGAAACTATATCTAAGATATGCTCTATGATGTTGTATATGATGCTCATTATTATGCTCTTGATCTATGACAATGAGACCATTATATAGGAAGATAAGTTCCTTGGCCAACACTCTATCTAGTTGTGCAAGGGATAACTTGCACATATACAAATTGCACATTGATGCTTGTGCATTTATTACATTGCATAAAGAAACTAGATAAATTCCCCCTAAAGTAATATAATATCCTAAGTATGTACCTAGGTAGGTACACTTACATAACCCAAATGATCTACTATAATCTATTTCTAGAAAAAAATTTCCAAGAGGATCTGATATCTTAAGAATTGATGTTGTAGTTAGCTTATTATTTAGGTTTTCAAAGGCAGTCTGGCATTTCTCCAATCATTTGAAATTCTTTCCTTTTCTCTGAAGGTTGGTGATAGAGTAGGAAATATTTTAATAATCCTTCACAAAATACCTATAATAACCAGTGAATCCCATGAAGCTTATCAGTTTAGATACATTTGTCGATGTAGGGAAATTTAATATACACCCTATTATCCTAAGTGATAAACAAGTATTATTTATTATATATATATTTAAAAATATATTGTTGTTTTTGTCCTCTATAATCATTCACGCATTTGTTTAAGCAGTTTTGGGATGCATTATTATGATGTATACAAACTTCCAAATGATACATGAGTTTCAAAATAGTTTTAGTAGTTATAGCATGTATTTCATGTTAGCATAAGAATAGTTGATTATAAGTTTTAAATGGTTTTTACAATGTTATTATTATATTTTTTATAAGCATTGCATGGATATTGAATTATGGTAAGCTTTATTGGTTTTTGTTGGTTGGAGATATGATTCATAAGTTAGATTGAGATATAATGTAGTTAGAAAAAGGAATTTAATTAAATATATATACTTATGGTTATAGGGAATAATACAGATTAAATTGGGGTACTTTAAATTGAAAGTGCAATGTTAAATTTTCATTTCAATCCTTGATATATTCAAAACCAATTCGTAGGCATTCGTGAAACAAAGTATACATTCTAAGAACTCATGACTCATGGTTGAGAGAATTCAAATTATTTAACCAAGAAGAATAAGGTCCTGGGTTAAAAACCTAATCAAACCAGGAAGATTAAGGTTGTGGGTAGACAACTTAATCAACAATAATATGGGAATACATTCTTAAATCCAACCGCTAGGTTGATGAGGAGCAGAGCTCACATCCTTTTTTGGTTTGCCATTGCCAATATCCAAAAATATAAAGGGAGAAAAGATAACATAGGAATTATGATATGGGCATAATTCCTAGGAAAAACCATCTAGTTTTTGGGTAGAAGATCTTATGGGAACCTGCATATTGTTATGGGATTATGCATGAATAGGACTTTTGGAGTGTTACCAGGGTGATGGTAAAATCATGATGCAATTCAGGGAAGTGAATGACATCAGCCCTTGCATGCATATGCTAAATATATTAATATAATATATGGGGAAATTAAGCATTCAAATTCCAGGTGATATGGGCCCTAGAAGTGGAAAACCCTTGCCAATACTTGGAATCTCAAGAAGGAGAGAATGTATGTTAAGGAAAATATAACTGAGAAATGGCCAATATCGATCTCACGAGTATTTCGTCTACAGCAGAATGATATCCATGAAGATTTAATCATGCTTATACTAGTAAAAGGAGTTGGATAAATTTTTGTAACCATTTCATATTGAAACCAGGTTGGTTGACTTGGGTTATTACAGTTGGTATCAGAGATCAAATTTTAAAAAATCTTTAACAATTCCTTCTATCAAGATGATATATCCCAAATAATAGACTTGTGAGGTATAAAAATCACATTTCAACAACTTTCTATATAGCTAGTTTTTCCTCAGCACCTCCAACACTAACATTAAATGTTGGTCATGTTCCTCTTTGGTGTGAGAATATATGAAGATAACATCTAGAAATACCAAAACAAACCAATCTAGATGTTTCCTAAACACACTATTCATTAGATTCATTAAAATTGATGGTTCATTCATCAACTCAAATAACTGCTCATAGTGTCTATATCTAGTCTTAAAGGTTGTTTTGTGAGTATTTTTCTCTCAAATCATCAACTAATGATATCTTGGTATCAAGTCAATATTTTAACATATTGTGGCATTTTTTATTTGATAAAAGATGTCATAAATCCTTGGTAATGAAAACCTAATCTTGATGGTTACTTTATTTAGCATCCTACAATCAATGCACAATATCAAAGAACCATCCTTCTTTTTCACAAATAGTACTAGAGCTCCCCAAGGTGACACACTAGATTTAATCAAAATATTTTTCATCAAATATTGAAGTAGCACCTTTAACTTATATAGCTCAATAATTATTAGTTTGTAATGTGTCCTTGCAATGGGTTATGTCCTAGGTATTAGTTCAATGGTGAAATCAAATTCATGTCAAGGTGGTAGGCTTGGGAGATTTTCTAGAAATACATCCCTAAATTCATACAAAATGGGATGTTTATTAAATATTTTCTCATCCTCTTTATCTCTTGTCTTTCTGTTTATATTGATACCACCTCTTTTAATGGATTTCTTCAATTGCATAGCCGAAAATAGATGGGATCAAAAAGACCCTTACCTACTTTTAACTCTTACTCTCCTTTTATCCTTATCAGTGTAATCCTTCCACTTCTATTGGAAATTTATTATGACTCCATGAGCCTTCAACCAATCTACAATAATATCAAAAGTATGGAGTGGTGCTACATATAAGTGTTATATTGTGGATCCATTGGGTAATATTATCTCAACCATAGACAAACATTGACCCATTGAGTAGGTCTATCCAAAACCATACTCAAATTTCCACCCTTGTGCAAAAAATCAATGTTTTTCTAGCATATCCTTGATAATACTAGTGGAAATAAAACTATTTGTAGCTCCATTATCTATTATAACTTTAACATCCTTGCCAAAAAAATTACCATTCACTAACATAGATGTCATTTGTCCATCTAGGTTCTAACTCTTGATAGTGGAATAAATTTGGTGTAATTGTTCCCATATTCTATTACTAAAATATTGATATTGGAGACACTTATTAGCATAATTAGAACCTCCATAAATGAAGTGACCTATTCTGGGTTCTTAAGACCCTATATTTTATTTTTTTTTTCCTCTTTCTATGTTTAATCATTATATTTTTGAGGTTGAGGGTTGGAACTATTCTTTTCTAAAATTTATTTTTATATCACCCTTAGTTCCCATTGTTCTTTGGGTTCCCTTTGATTTTTATTTTTTTATCCTTATCCCATTTCATACACCCTACAATATTTTTTTCATGAGCTTCTACCTCTCTACCTTTATCAACCCTAAATAGTTTTGAAGATTGGTCTCTTCTTATCTGGCCAAATAATAAGCCTTTCATAGATTTTTGGTTTTAAGCATATTGATTATTGTCTTAATATTAGGTTCCACCCCTAAGATAAACTTATGCATCATTAGTTACTCATTTATCTCATACTCTAGAACATACTTATGCATATTTAGTTACTCAAGTGGATAGGAGTGGGCAAAATCCCATATTTCTAGGGTTCAAATTACTAAACCTCACCATTTAGAAGGATTACAAAGTGGTCACCCTACCTTTCCTATACCCTCACCTGCATAGAACAATTTTACCATAGTGTAGGAATTATCATATATGTCCCATAACTCTTAAAGGGGAAAGCCTATTACCTAACCTTTCCATAAGTTCATCTGTGTAGGTTATTATAGCATAAAGTATTGGTGCTTAGTTACCACACCTTCATGTACTAACTAAGGTTAGTACCACTCACCTGGTAATTAGCATGGTTACCTAAACCTCATTTTTCAAGGTACCACCACAACTAGATCATAATTAATTCCATTAAATTTTAGTTATGGAGTACCCAATCCTCATCATTCAAGGTGTATCAATCATAAGTATCTGGCTATTGCATCACCACAAATCCTTCTATATTCATAAGTACCTAACTATTGCATCATCACAACTCCTTCCAAGGCTCATGAATACCTGCATATTGCATCACTATAAATCCTACAAAGATTACATTAACTCTTATCTCAGGGTTCCTAACAAGGTTCTAGATCCATACCCAAGAACCCCACCAAATCCAATATTTGCATAAAATAAACAATCTAACATTCATCTATGGAAAGAATTAAAGTGCTATAATGGAAAAACATGTTTAGTTATAACACAATGCTAGATTCTTGGATTTTAATAGAACATTCATCCCATATTCCAACATAATACTATCATTAAAAGAACATCTCACCTTTAACATAATAATAATTGAATTAATCATAATGCTAATATCTAAGAAATAAGCTAGCGTAAAACATAATTTAATTAATGTTAATAAAAAAGGAACATAATTTAATAGAACATAATGTTGAATATGAAAATCATCTTCAAAAGGGACCATATCTAACCCAATATTTTCATTTACATGGATACTTCCAAGCTATTTACTTTAGGAATGTAAATACCAAGTTTTACATAACCAAATTTCCATTCACATAACATATTTTCATCCTTAATATTCTAGAGTAATTTTGTCTAAGTGGCCTCTACACTACCTTCTTTTCATGATCTTCTTCATGAAGAAATATCCTATGGTATTTAGGAAAACATAGGGATCAGGACAACTCTTAATGGAATACAACCTAACATACTCTATGTATAATTCCAGGAAACCATGCAAAATACATTACATACAATCAATGAGAGAATCCCATACGTATCTCTATAATAATTTTCTTATCTACTCATGTATTAGGAAACCATTATATTCATTCATTAAACCAAAGGTCTTTTATTTCTTTACAAAAAAAATCATATCTCATTTCTTAAATTGAGAAACAAAATAGAAGATCTCTATATTTCTTTTTTAAAATAATGTTATCAATTCATTTTCTAAAAGAACAATACGAGAACATAATAAAGTTCTATATATCATTTTTTGAAATTAAAATGACATCAAAGCATAAGAAATCTCTATATTTTTCTAGGGACTAAAAGAACATCATTACATTACATGGCTTCTCAAGAAACCTAATCTCAAATTTCTTTCCAATAAAATTTAAGAAATCAAAATTCTAAACTTTTAAATACAAGATTTTCTTTTACTTCATTAATATTCTTAATAAAGGAAAATCTAAAAATATTTTCTATTATTGTAAATATTTTACTAATATTTTCCTTCAAAATCATAATTCATAACAACACCTAAGCCTATGCTTAAATTAAACCTCACTTCAACAACAACCAATGGAAACTTTTAGGAGCCGTCACCACCATTGATTTTAGACCCCAATATTCCTTTCACCAGTAGCAGTCATGAACACCTATATCTAGGATAAAATAATACATAATGGGGACTCAACATAGAGTAACACAGAGAGAAGATAAATCTAATTATAATGAAAACATTGATGCAAGCATATATGAGAAGATCTGATGCATCAATGATCAGCTTAAAATATGCAATACCAAATCCAGTGTCTAACTATAGGTCTTAAAACTTTATCAAAGCAACATGCAGTAGAATAAAAACTATTATGATCTTCCAAGGTTTATAACACACAACTAAGTAACCATACAAGATGTACATAGATTTGGATCAATACAAAAATTTAGAGCTTAAAATAACAAAATATTTAAATAAAAAACCAATCCCTAAGAAAGAAACTAAACAAGTAATGAACACCAAGAGGATAATAATTAAAAATAGACTAATACACAAATAGTAATCTAATACACCAAGCAAATTAAGGTGGCAAAACATACTCACTGCAATTTCTCAAAAGTTTAGACTTTCAATGGTGTGGATATTTTCCTTTATTTTCTTCCAATATTTGCTTCCCTTTTAATTCTAACCCCTACTAAAGAAATAATTTATCCACTTATATCTTGGTTTCCTTCCCAAATCACGTGAGTTTTCTCAAGAAGCCTTCCAATTTTTCTTTTCCATGATGTTCTAACTAGCATGTTCTTAATTAAACATTACCAAGAATCAAAGGCCAATGCCTCATAGTGTGCTTTAGGTAGCATATTCTCAAGCTAAGATTTAATTATTTAGAAAAATTATTCCCTTAAACAATATAAAAACATTAATATTTAAATATTAATATACATTGTTAATATTAATTACATTAATCACCCCTCTAATTAATTAATTAGGATCGATTATTAATATTGAATTTGACTATTAATATTGATCACTTTATAATATTGATTATTAATGAAGCCAATCAACTTAGTCAAAATCCATGATAAAAAAGAATGAACAAGGGCATTCCAAACAATAAATAAAGCATACACTATTTCTTTATCCTTGATTAGGAATTAATTTTTAAGATAACTAAAATATTATCACCTACCTACTGAGGATGAATGTTTTGCAAAAAGAAAATTCCATGCCTAATGGTGTATTCACACATTAAACACAATTGCAATGCATCTATATGATGGGAAATTTATTACCCTTCAGTAGTTGATGAATAATTAATCCATAATTTCCTATATTTCTCTCAACTTTGGTGGTTGTCCCATATCAATCATCCTATGAGAGTACCTAGTCTTGCACCCATGAAGTCCATCAAAATATTATATTATACATAAAATATAAACAAAGCATAAAATACAAATACCAACTCATCTTGATAACATAGAAATAAGAACATGCATTAGATATCCACACATCAATACATAATTTAGTATCAAGATCAACTTCTACCAAGGAGGGTCATTATAGAACCAACCAGATAGTATCAAATTTATGATTTTGCCTTTGACATTCACTTTGGGTGTTGTAGATCATTCTAACATCGTTCTATCACTAGCTTGACTTTGAACATGTGTCAACTTTCCAATATGCTTGAAAATTAGCATTGAAAATCAGCACTACTAGCTTTTATTTGTTGATTAAATGGCCAATCACCTTCTTAATGTAAAATGATCAACGTATCACATCCCATATTAGTTGAATATTTCTTATTCAGAGACAAGTTCCTACTTTGGGATGTTTTTTTGGATACTCTTAAGTAGAGTACCATTTCATTTGTGGTCATCCTATAATTTTTAGATTTGGTTACTAGAACATGTGACTGGTTAGATGATACAATAAATCATAGTTTCTATGTGAATTGTATCAATTACCTATGTGTGACAACCAATATGATTTAATGTCACCCAAGATAGACTCATTACTAATAGGTTCTCACCCATATTCTAACCAATTAGTTATTTCTATATCGACCATATGTAGTTTTCTTGCTGATAATTCCCAATGTGATAAAACTAGAGAATTTTAGCTTGAAATCAAACTAAATTTTGAATACAAGCAATAATAATTTAACCCTATGCCAAATGTACTCATATTTATTTTAATAAGTACATGGATAAGTTCATCCTAAATATCAATGGAAATTCAATGACTGGAACATATTGAATTGTTGCTAATTCTAACAACTTATGCAATAAAATTGGTACCTCTTTGATGACTCCTATATTTTGGACTACTAATCCTTTTACCTATAGCACTTTAGAATCAATTCTATGATATTGTATACCCATAACATCATAGACCGCTTGAGGCATAATGGAAACATCAGCTCCCAAGTCAATTGTATAACTATGCAACACCCCTCCCTCCAAACATGAAGACAAGTAAAAGGGGTCAAACTCAATCTTGCCTAAGCCAATGGATTGTTGTTTGTATGCTAATTTGCTTTGCATCAAGTTAAAATTTAAGCCATAGAGATTTATTTTAACAATATTTACATGCGTAGACACTGATAGATATTCCCCCAGTTCTATGGCTTCTGTAATAGCATTGCATTGGGATATATCTCTTGGATTGGTCATCATTTGGGATAATTTCTTTATAAAATTTTACCATGTTCTTATTTTGCGGTCTTGTTATGGCTGGATAATACAATTTTTGGTAAGCCTATTTGATTTGGTAATGTAGACATAATACTTCTAGATTGTTTTACTTCATACATGTATTTGAATTTTATGATATTTTGTTTACCTTGGATTCCTTTGCTCTATTTTATACTTGATATTATCCAAGTACTAAGCATAAGATTTCCTATCATGCAAATCCCTTATGAAATTTGGGTCAATTGGATTTTTTGTAGAGCATTTTTTGTTATAAGTGATTGATCTAGATGCATTATGAGAGCTACAAATTCCTCTAAATGAAGCTATATCCTTGTAATTGGATTCACTTGACAACTATAATTACCATGATTTTCAACCATTTAACCTTCAAGCTCACCCAAACTGAGATCTTGCTTTTATCGTTCTCTGTTGGTGCATTCAATTTTTTATATACTTCCATATACTCAAGTTTATTTTAAGAGGAGATTTCACTTTTAGCATTCCTTTCCTATTGAACTTCATAGAATTGATGCTCAATATCTACTACCTCTTTTGTAAGTTGTATAATATTCATTATTACTTGAGTTGTCTAGGTTTTTAATACACTCTTTGTATGCATTTTATTCTTTAAATAATAACATGAATACATTGTACCTGAAAGAGTTGTTGTTGAAACCATGGGATTATTAGAAGGGTTTATGGATTCATATGACATGATACTAAGAATCCATGTCACTAGCTCTAGGGGGAAGTTTTCCTATAGATATTAACAAATTCTTTGCTTTAATTATCACCTCAAAAACCTGGGAAAATTTTCTCTCCTTATACACTTGAATTTATAGGCTCAAATATAATACATATATGTTTATGCTTGAACTGGTATCAACTCCCCAAGAATTTCATCCCATGACATTTTGAATCTAATATTAAAATCTATGAGTCCCTCTAGATGATATTTTTGATGTACAATAACTACGTGAGCAATTCAAAGACATCACCTGGATCATCAAATACCTATATGAGGTTCAACCAGGTCCACCCAAGCCTTCATGCTATTATATTGTAAATATCTATACCATTATAGTGATTTACCTATAAGAGCTTGATATAGGAGTCTTACCATTACATATCCAAAAGAAATATTGTAGATGATAGCCCAATCTACAACACCTTAAAAATGCTCATAAGCAAGAAAAATTTTCAATGTGCTAGCTATAATTTCATGAAAAAATAGAAGGTTGAGTAGTTTGATATTATTCTAGGTCAAACAAACTTGTCCAATCATTGCTCTAAAAAAATTTCTAATATGTTAAAGGGTTCATATGGTTGGATCCTAGAACACTATCTAGGGTTTCTAGAATTTTCACCATTTGATTCTGAGTGTGCTTTTGCCAATGGAATCACTAATTTCTTAGGATTTTGATTCTTAAATGAAGTCACCAGGTGAACATATAGTCTCTATAAGTGAGGTCAAGAATATCCACCAAAATATTATTCATTTGAGTGATTGAAATAGGATCTATGAAATCTTGTCCCACTAGTCATGTTAAAAACTCTTGGTAGTGTTGTGGATAGATGCTCTCTTTAAATGTGTCAAAAATATTAGCTCTTTAGATATCTTCTAAGTGTCTAAAATTGATCTTTATAATTAGAAAATTACTACCTAATTAGGTTATTATGATATTTGGATCCCACCAGGTATTGTTATGAAAATCGATAGAAAATAATAATTTTGGTAAAAAAATGATTTAAGTTGCCGTAAAATTTGGCATTTTTGAAAAAATCACCAAAAATTAGGAATCATGATTTTTTTGCAAAATCAATGTCTGCAACTATACGGGTAGAGGAAAAAGCATAAATTATTTTTCTTAATTTTTGCCTAATTTGTTTCTTCCAAGCTTGAGAGAGAGGTATACCTACCTACTACCACACCAAAAAAAACCCTAAAATGCATCCTAACAATGAATTTTTGGGAGTTTGAAGGAATTTTATAGCCATCAACAACCACCAAACAATGGATATTTTTGGTGTTTGAAGGATACTAATAGGCACCAACAACCACCAACATCTATTATTCTACCCAAAGGATTCATTTGAGGTAATCAAACTAGTTTTATTATTATTATTCTGCTAAATCTTATTCCAAATCTCCAAGCATATTTTTTTCAAGTTTAAAACCAAATACAACAAACTAGGGTTTAAAGTTTTTTTTTTGTTTTTTTATTTTTAATTAATTACTTTTTATTTTCTACATAAAACATGTATGCAAGTCTATATTTGTAGCTTTCAATGTTTAGACCTCAACCTAGGATTTATGTTATTTTTTAAAATAAGTAATTGTCTGCTAGATATTTGTCGCCTGAAAATTGTATGCAAGTGCATGTTTTCAACTATTATTGTTTAAAGTTTTAAACTTCAAACTTCAAAGTTTTAAACTAGGATTTAGGGTTTAGTTTTTTTGTTTTTAAATAATTGTTTTCTATTTTATTTTTTGTGTAGCCATAGGAAAATGTTAGGAAAAAGAGATAAAACAGATGCAACATGGAAGTATGGAATAAAAGGAGAAAGAAAGGAGAAATTATTTGTTATTTCTTAGTCTGTTATATATGGAGGTGCATATTGCTTCAAATTTTATTTGGCAAGGCAAGCAAGAAAAACTGTTAGGTTATGCCCAGATGTACCTCAAGACATTGAAAGACAATTCATGACAATTGTCACTAAAAAGGTGGAGAAAAAGAGATAAAATTAAGAACAAACGAGGCCATATCATCCCCATATTATTGGATTCATATAACTACCTGTGGGAGTAGCATATTTAGTCAATTTCACCAAGATAATTTGAGTTCAACACTTGCATAGCTAAGGAGTGAGACAAATAAGTACAATATTGAGGGGAATATTCCACACTAGGGACACAATCCACACTTGATGGTATGGCCACATGGAACTAGGAGAAGCATAGGGCAACAAGGAAGTCCATTTGTAATTTTTGATAATTATTTTACCTTCCCTTCAATGTGGCAATGTCTACATACTAGTAGGGTATGATATATGCTATTGTAGGTTGTGGTACAATATTTAAGTTGCCAACTTATGACAACATTAAGGGAATCATCCTTCATGAATGCATGGATGATATTTGAGTTGTTTTTAATGAGCAACATAAGGTGTCGATCACTAACAATTGTACTATCATATCTTATAGCTAGACCAATGGGAGGAGAAGAACCTTAATTAATTTTTTGGTTTCTTCTATAGGAGGAATGATATTCCTCAAGTTAGTGGATGCATCAACATATGTTAAAAGTGTTGAAATGCTTGTAGGGTTGTTGGGGGAGGTTGTGATGGAGGTTAGGGTGGATAATGTTGTCCAAGTCATCATTGACAACACAACAACATATGTAGCAACTGGAAATATATTGGGGGAGATATTTCTTACCATTTTTTGGTGTCCATATGAATCCCATTGTCTCTATTTGCTCATCAAATATATTGGGAAATTACCTTAGGTGTGAGAGGTTGTATATAATTCTAGGGCAATTAAAAAATTTATCTACAACCATTCTTGCATCCTAAACCTCATGAGAAATTTTATTGGTGGGAGGGAGCTAGTGTAGGATGGAGTTACACACTTCATGATAAACTTTGTGATATTGCAAAACATATACAATGCAATAGGTTCAATGAAGCAAATATTTATGAGTGATGAGTGGAATTTTGAGCAAGTTACTAGATATTGATTCTCTTGTGAGGGAGAGAAATTATATCAATATACACTTGATAAGACCTTTTGGCTAGCCATGGATGAGGCCATCAAGGTACAAGAAAAATATTTTAATTTATTTTATTATTTATTTTTTAATTTAAAATATTTTTAAATTTACAAACATTGTATTGTAAAATATTTTCATAAATTTATTTAAATTTTTTTTTAGATTTTAGGTGTTAGTGCCTTTGGTGAAAGTTCTCCATCTTGTTGATGGAGAATAATAACCAATGAAATATATATGAGGCTATGGAAAGGGAAAAAGAAGCAATTGCCTTAGTTTAATGATCTAGGGTTGTGGTATATAGCTCATTGTAATTATCTTTTGAAGCTGATCATTTTGATATATAGCATCCAAATTGTTTTGGGGATACTTACTAAAAATAGTAACCCCTAAAACCACTTTTCTATTTTTAGTAAATGTCACCAATGAAACATAACATTGAGAACATGGTTGCTGGTACTCGAAAACAAGAACTAGATAAATAAATTTCTCACAAAGTGGATACTATGGGCAACAAAAAATGGTCCTCACACAACAATAGCTTAGAGGATATAAATATACAAATCAAAACCTTTCAAGAAACTATGAGTGTGGTAACTGAGGCACAAAAAGAATTGAAAGAAGAGTTGGATAGTCATACTAACTCAAATGATCATGAGGATCAATAGGATATAGGTACAAGTCATCTCCAATGAAATGTACCAGATCATAATGGATATAAATTGCCAAAATTAGACATTCTTAAATTTTATGTACAAGTTATTGAGGGGTGGATTTGCAAGGGTAAATAGAATTTCACTTTTCATAATGTCCCATGTTACATGTGGTTGACCGTTGTCTCTTTAAATTTTGAATCAGATGCACTACATTAGTTTCTCTGGCTTACAAAGGTTGAAACTGAACTTTCTTGTCAAGAATTTAAACATTGTCTACTCACTTGCTTTGGTCCTAATGAGTTTGAATACTTTACAAGAGCTCTTTTCAAACTTAGACAAGCATATACCATTTGAGAGTATCAAACTCAATTTGAAAAGCTTACCTATCGTACCATTGGTCTAACTATAAACTCTTCCTAAAGTTGTTTTATGAGAGGATTGAAGGATAATATTAGGGATAAGGTTAAACTATTGAGACCCCAAACATTACCACATGCAATACAATTGTCTAAATTGGTGGAAGAAAAATTTAAGGCTTTAGGTCAAACTTCTAAATTTTATCAATCTCAGCCATCCTTTCCATCCAAGCTAATGATAGGTCCTACCACTAAATCTCCAACAATAAAAAAATTAACTTGTGAAGATATGGATAGTAGAAGGGCCCAAGGGCTATGTTTCAATTATGATAAAAACTATTACCAGGGAAATAAGTTGAAGAACATAATATTATACTGAGATGGGGGTAAGCAGTATAATATCACTTTTTAATTTTATTTCCAATCAATATTATTCAATGTATATATAGCAATATCAATAGCAATAATCAAAGCAATACAAAAATCACCATATAGAATAGAGAGACCAGTTTAACATGGTTCACAAAATGTGGGATACTCCATAGAGACAATATTTCACTAAAATTTTCTCAATAAATATTTTGGGAATCCTTTCATTATTACAATATTTATGGACCTATGTCCAAAGGAGACACCAATCCCCTAATCAAGTTTGTGTATCTCTATCCATAGGAGACACTAATATCATTTTCTCTAGCTTGTGATCTTCTAGAAGAACTACTACCTCCACTGCACTGGCTAATGGATATCTATCCACTGAAGACTCCTATACTCACTCATAATATCTATTATAACTACCCTAGCTAATGTATCTCTATCCACTAGATACTATCATCCTCTATACTTTGTCACCTCCAAAGATTACTCTCAGCTCTATCTCAAATCTGCACTAAACATAGTCCTTCGGGCTAGCACAAATCTACTTAATATCTATCTCTATTCTGACACAAATCTATCCTCAAATATGTATCAAAATTTATCCTCAAATTTGCACTAAAAATAGTCCTTCGATATAGCACAAATCTATTCTTAATCTCTGTCCTCAAGCCTTAAAATAAAGCTTTACTTAATCACAAATAAACTCTATTAGATCTTCCCCAAACCTTAACTCAAGGTTTGAACAAATAAATCAATCAACTCTGCTCACAATTCTTCTGAAAGACATGTCTCAAATATACCTTGTAAGCTTCTACAAAAGCTCAAACTAATCTATCCACAAGTCCTCTCTAGAACTTGCCTCAAATCTACTCAAAAAGTCTTCACTAGAACTTGTAAAATCTCACAGAAACATATAGAGAATTTTTAGAGACTCGATATGCTTCACATTTACTAACACTCAAACCCTTTCTTAAATAAATTCAGAATAAGGAATAATTTGTTTCAAATAAGAACTATCACTTCAACACATCTAGTTGACTAGGCTTAACCAACTCCACTCAATCAATTACCTTAATGAAACAATCTTTTTTCACAAACCCTAGTCCAAACATATGAACACTCACTCAATTATTTCCAAAAAATCTTATTAAGCAATCTCACATAGCAATGATACTCATGTTATTGCACAAACCCTAGTTCAAGATAGTTCACAACTTCACATAATAATGATACTCATGTTCTTTCACAAACCCTAGTTCAAGGTAGTTCACAACATCACATAACAATGATACTCATGTTATTTCACAAACCCTAATGCAATATTCAAACTCAAAAACAAGGTATCTCAATCACCCAACAATGAAGCATGCATTGAATCACTCAAAATTTCCAACAATGCTTATCAAACATGGTTTATAGAATTTACTTCCATTTCAAAAAACTCATAAACTCAACAAACTCACAAAGTAAAGCTTAACCAAGTCCTTTTCACTCCAATATTATTTTCATAAAATATCAACCAATCAATTACTTCAACCAAGGAAGAATATGCCCATACCTCTTACTTGAGGAATAATAGACTTCAAAACATATCTCAATTATAATCACTTTCCTTGCCAAGCACAAAATTTAGATGAAAAGAATTATCACTCTAACACTTCTTCAAAATATTTCTTCAATACAAAAATAACACTCAAATACACCTTATAATATCCAACTTTAAAATAATATTCAACAACCTTCAATCTCAAAACTAAACTTCCTTACTACGTTATAACTCCTTAATAACTTAAAAAATTTAATTCAGAAATCAAAGTTTTGCATTACCCTTTTAACTCCCATAAAAACTTATAATCCAAATTAATTATGCAAAAACATTAATTAACAAAAACATTTTGAAACAAAAAAATATTTTTCCCTTTTTATTTTTTGCAAGTTAAGTCAACCCAAAAAATGTGCATACCTCAACAAAAACAATTTACATACGTATATTATTTTTTTTTTTGCAAGTTAAGTCAATCCAAATAATGCACATACCTCTATTATGCTACCCAAAATGCCTTGGTGAGATTTTAGCCACCGATGGCTCTCCCCCAAGTGCTTCTACAGTGCTCATGCCCACCAACTGGGTTGTGTGGCTCCACAAGAGACAAAATGCACGTACGTGCCTTTGAATTCCTTCTCCCTCGAATGGCACAAATACAACACAAACTTCCCTTCAAAAAAATGGCATACGCAAGGTTTGAACCTGCACTAGGCATCCCGAATGCGTCTAACACAACCCTTGGCTTCCAACTGAGCTACAAGGGGCTTCGAGTAGATTTTGGAGGGCACTAAACTTTGTCCTTTTCTCTGCTCAAATACACATGCAAAAAATACACGTCTTTCCTTTCTTTTGCATGAGCCAATCAACAATCGCATGGATGATTTTTCAAATGCCAAACCTTGGCATTATTTATATGCAAAACCATAGCATATTCCAACGTCAATGAGTATTCAAATTCGAATTTGAATTCAAATATTAATTTTAAATATTAAATAAATATTTAAATTAAACCTTAGCACCCATCATTATTTAAATTAAAATTTTAATCACATATTAAAATATTTTAATTTAAATTAAATATGCTTGTGGGTCTTTTTCAACTTGATCCTTGATCTTCTTAAACTCGATTTTTGATCCAAAATAATAAAAAAAATATATTATTATTTAATTTAAACTTGCTTCTCCTTCCTTGGATTTTCATTTTTTGATCCCTCCTAGGTGTATAATATTTAAAAATAAACATTATAACCTATTGTTTTTCAATACCTTCTTGCTTTTGGAAAAAACACTTAACGTCATCAAAGATGATGAACATAGCACAAGAATGCTTTTGAAATCAATGACAACAAATATTCTTCAAAATGTCCAACAATCTCCCCCTTTGTCATTGATGCCAACCCATTAATTTTTACCATTTCCTTAACCTTTTTTTGTTCTGCTCCCCTGGGCAACTGCTCCCCCTAGCTGAATGCTTTCTTTCTAACTCAAATCTCTCCCCCTTACTCAAAATATCCCCCTTTGACATCAATGGCAAAGGGTCACCTTTGGGGCTTGGGGCTAATAATGAAACTCTTAGCTTAACCCCTCTCCCACCTCCTATTGAGGTGGTTAATTTTTGGGGTGGGAGTATTTCCACTCTCAACATGCACTACTCATTTCCTTGGTCTACTTTCCTCCTCATCTGATCCTTCTAATTGCTCTGACTATTCCTGTTCCTTCTTGTATTTGGAATTTTTACTCTACACCACTTTGTTGTATGTCCATAATTATTGCACTTATAAAACTTAATGTTATTATTACTTGGAGGTGCAAATGTCTTGTGATTTATCCTAATGAAGTCATGTCTATTCCTGTCATGAACCCTACAATTCATTGCCTTGTGACCAAACTGATTACAAGAGTAGCAATACCCTTGAAATAACTGCTTGTTCTTGAAGTTTCCATATTCTTGTCTTTCATGTGTCCTGCATTGTGAAGCTTTGTGCCCAAATATGTGACATGAGAAACATCATCCATTAAATTTTTTTGGCCTGGACCTCATTGGTCTCTTAGTTTATTTTAATCTATGTTGGTTCTTATTCCATCTATTTCTCCTTTGTACATTGTTTCTTTTCTTGTTGAACTTTATGTTGTCCAACTCATCCTCAAAATTATCACTTTCTCGTACTCTATATTCTTCTAAAGTTTCTTATTTTTCATAACTTGAGGTTGAATCCTCTTCCTATTTCTTTTGTACCTATTCAAAACCAAGATCTGTCTTGCTTGATGTAGGCTTTTGTGTCTTGATAATCTTATCCAAATTCTTTGAGCTTCTTCCAAACCTATATAACCTGTCCTTAGACTCTTTTATTTCTTCCCTTAGTAGAGCCACTTCATGTTCTAACTTTTCACATTCTAAGACCTTTTATTATAATTTATATTTGAACTTCTTTTTCTTAGCCATTGAATTCTTTAGATCCTCTATAAGATTTCCTTTCTCTTAATCATATTCTTGAGACTGAATCTTAAGCTGGGAATTTTTCTTTCTTACCTTCTTTAATGTGTTAAGGGCATAAATAAGCTCTCCCTCAAGATTAAATTCTCCTTTTTTTTATTCTTCCTCTATTTGTTTACCTTTGAAGACATCTTCATTATTTTCTGACTTGTCATCTATAGGATCACCTCCTTCTTCTAGTGCCATTAGAATATTCTCTTTTGGTCCTTCGAGTGTATCCTCATATTCATCATCACTAAAAATGAAACCATTATTTGTAAAACTATCTTCAAGATGTTAAAAGTTACCACATCTAAAACACTTGAGAATTATTGGTGACCTTTTCTTAACTTCTTCATTTTCTTCTATCAGAAATAGAACTTCATAATTTGAGAAACTATTATCACTATCACTTGAGTACTTACTTGTGTTGTCTACATAGTAACTCGTATTATATATTTAAAAGAACTTATTTCCTTGTTTGCCTTGTCCATACTTGCCTTTCTTTTGGTACCTATATTTTTTTGATTCCCTATACTTATGATTCTATTTTTCTTCATAATTTCTATTTCTATATTTTTGACAATAAATTGCATAGTGACCATACTTTACACAATTGAAACATCTAACCAATTTTACATCTTTAAATATTCTTGGATCCTTTTTACTTCTGCCATAATTTGCTTCTTCATCATTGGATGACTCATTGCTTGAATCTGACTTCTTACCCTTTGTATTCTTAGTAGCTTTAAAGGTTGCTTCCTTCTGAGGATTAGGTTCTTTTTTTCTTATCTCAAAAACTGTAAGAATGCCAAGTAATTTATCTCTTTTCAAAGAATCACCATATTTTGCTTCCTCTATAGTAGAAATATTTTCACTAAACCTTTTTGGGAGAGATATTAAGATCTTATCACAAACATTAGATTATTGAACCTCAAGTCCAAGTCCTTGGATGGTGTTAAAAACCTCGTATACTTGAAGTAGATAAGTACTAATGTTTTCCTAAACCTTCATTCTTAATTATTCAAATTGTCCTTTGATATTTTGTATCTTTACATTTTTGACACTTTTATCTCCTTCATATATGCCTTGCAACTTAACCCAAATATATTTTGCTGATTTACAATGCATAACCTTTATGAACTTTGTTCTATGCAAACCTTTCAAAATTGCATTCATTACTTTTGAATTGTAATGATGTAGAGTCCTATCATCTTTATTTGTAGGTGAAGTAGCTGGTGGTGTGTATCCATTTTCAACTGCTTCCCATATTTTATTGCCAAGTGCCATTAGGTGAATCTTCATTCTCATACTCCAAAATACATAATAACTTCCATAAAATACTGGTGTTAAATTATCTAAGGACCTATTAATAGAATCCATTGTGTTCTTATAATATTTTCCTTCAAGATATTAAACTCATCCGAAGGAATCCGCTCTGATACCAATTGAAGAACACAAAATTATACTAAGAGGGGGGGTGAACAGTATAAGCTCACTTTTTACTTTTATTTCCAATCAATATTATGCAATTTATATATAGCAATATAAAAAATAGTAATCAAAGTAATGCAAAAATCACCACACACAATAGAGACACCAATTTAACTTGGTTTACCCAATGTGGGCTACTCCACAAAGAAAATATTTCACTAAAATTTTCTCAATAAATCTCTTGGGAATCCTTTCCCTATTAAAATATTTATGGAACTTTGTCCAAAGGAGATACCAATCCCCTAATCAAGTTCATGGATCTCTATCCATATGAGACACTAATATCCTTTGCTTTGAATGGGTATCTTCTAGAATAACTGCTACCTCCACTACACTGGCTTATGGATATCTATCCAATAAAGACTCTTGTCCTCACTCAAAATACCTATCCTCACTACTCTGGCTAATGGATCTCTATCCACTAGAGACTATCATCCTCTATACTCTATCACCTCCAAATATTATTCTCAACTCTTTCTCAAATTTGCACTAAACATAGTACTTATGTCTAACACAAATCTTCTCAATCTCTATCTCTGATCTGGCATAAATATTTCCTCAAACCTAAACCAAAATCTATCTTCAAATTTATTCTAAACATAGTCCTTTGGTCTAGGACAAATTTATCCTCAATATCTATTCTCAAACCTTAACATAAATCTTGAATTAATCATAAATCAACTCTATTGTATCTACCACAAACATTAACTTAAGGTTTGAACAAATAAATCAATTAGATTTGCTCACAAGTCTTCTCAAAGACTTGTCTCAAATCTACCTTGTAAGCTTCCAAAAAAGCTCACACTAATATGTCCACAAGTCCTCTATAGAACTTATCTCAAATCTACTCAACAAGTATTCACTAGAAATTGTATAATCTCACAGAAACATATAGAGAATTATTAAAGACTCAATATGCTTCACATTCACTAACACTCAAACTCTTTTTCAAATCAATTCAGAATAAGGAATAATTTATTTCATAGAACTTGAACTATCACTTCAACACATCCACTTGAATAGTATTAACCAACTCCACTCAATCAATTACTTAATGAAACAATCCTTGTTCACAAACCCTAGTCCAAGCATATGAACACTCACTCAATTATTTCCAATAATTCTTATTAACCAATATCACATAGCAATGATACTCATGTTCTTGCACAAACCCTAGTTCAAGATAGTTCACAACTTCACATAACAATGATACTCATGTTCTTTCACAAATCCTAGTTCAAGGTAGTTTACAACTTCACATAACAATGATACTCATGTTATTTCACAAACCCTAATTCAATATTCAAACTCAACAACAAGGGATTCAATAACCCAACAATGAAGCATGCATTGAATCACTCAAAATTTCCAATAATGCTTATCAAACATGGTTTATAGCATTTACTTCCATTTCAAAAAACTCATCAACTCAACAAAATCACAAAGTAAAGCTTAACCAAGTCCTTTTCACTCCAATATTATTTTAATAAAATCTCAACCAATCAATTACTTCAACCAAGGAATAATATGCCCATACCTCTTACTTGAGGAAGAATAGACTTCAAAACGTATCTCAATTATAACCACTTTCCTTGCCAAGCACAAATTTTAGATGAAAAGAATTATCACTCTAACACTTCTTTAAAATATTTCTTCAATACAAAAATAACACTCAAATACACCTTATAATCTCCAACTTTAAAATAATATTCAACAACCTTCAATCTCAAAAATAAAAATCCTTACTACCTTATAAATCCTTAATCACTTAAAAAATTCAATTCAGAAATCAAAGTTTTGCGTTCCCCTTTTAACTCCCCTAAAAACTTATAATCCAAATTAATTATGCAAAAACATTAATTAACAAAAACCTTTTGAAAAAAAAATATATTTTTCCCTTTTTCTTTTTCCCAAGCTAAGTCAACTCAAACAATATGCATACCTCTATTATGTTGTCCAAAAGGCCTTTGCGGGATTCAAGTCACTGATGGCTCTCTCACAAGTGCTTCCGTAGTGCTCATGCCCATAAACTGCGTTGCGTAGCTTGACAAAAGCCAAAAGGCATGAACGTAACTTTGACTTCCTTCTCCCTCGAATGGCACAAACACAACACAAACTTCCTTTCAGCAAAACACCGTGCACGAGGTTTGAACCTGCACCAAGCGTCCTTAACACATCTAATATATCCCTTGGCTGCCAACTCAGCTACGAGGGGATTTGAGTAGATTTAAGAGGGCACTAAACTTTTTCCTTTTATCTTTTCATATACACATGCGAAAATACACATCTTTCCTTTCTTTTACATGAGCCAATCAACAATTGCATGGATTATTTTTCTAATGCCAAACCTTGGCATTATTTATATGCAAAACCACACAATATTCAAATGTAGGTGAGTATTCATATTAAAATTCAAATTTGAATATTAATTTTAAATATTAAATAAATATTTGAATTAAACCTTAGCACCCATCATTATTTAAATTAAAATTTTAATCAAATATTAAAAATATTTTAATTTAAATTATATCTGCTTGTGGGTTTTTTTCAACTTGATCCTTGATCTTCTTAAACTCGAATTTTGATCCAAAATAATAATAATAAAATATTTTTATTTAATTTAAACTTGTTTCTCCTTGGATTTTTATTGTTTTAGTCCTCCTAGGTGTATAAAATTGAAAAATAAATATTATAAGCTATTACTTTCCAAGACCTTCTTGATTTTGGAAGAAACACTTAATGTACTCGAATATGATGAACATAGCGCAAGAATGCTTTTGAAATCAATGATAGAAAACACTCCTTAAAATGTCCAACATAAGTATGTGCAAAAAAAATTGTTTCTGTTAGATCTGGATGAAACACCCACTACAAAATCATTAGAGGATGAGGAGGATACTTAATAGGAGGAAACATCAAATCATGCAATAGATTCAGAGACTCCCGACTAGAAATTTATGTGCATACCTTATCAAGAGTTTCCATTCTCCAAAAAATGAAAGTGATTGACTACTTCAAAGGAAACTGGTTCATCATTTTTATTGACTCAGGTAGTACACATAACGTTATTGATCAATGTGTAGCCAAACAAGAAAATTGTTACATTACTACATGTAATTCCTTTGAAGTCATGATTGTTAATGGAGGCACCCTTCCATGCAAAGAAAAATATCGTAATGTTAAACATTAATTTGGGGACTATAATATCAAGAATGACATGTTTGCATTACCCCTTGGTGGGTGTGATATAGTTTTGAGAGCAATATGGTTGAGAATGTTAGGACCATTTTTGTGGGATTTTCTGAGTTGTGGATGAAATTTAGTCAAGAGGAGAAGGAATGTACTTTATGTGGCATGAAAGCTGGTGTGATTAAGTTTATATCTACCCACAATATGGAAGAGTTACTAAAATATCCTCTCATGGAGTGGTGGCATAAATATTTGCTATCACTGGCCTTGAAGAAAAAGAATAGAACCATCCATTGTCATTATAAGGATTATTAAATAAATATGCTTTAGTTTTTGTGAAACCCAATGGGTTGCCTCCTCATTACTCACATGACCATGCAATACAACTTTTCTAGGTAGTATTCCTTCTAATATCCATCCATATAGCTATGCTCATGCTCAAATATCAATAATTGAGAAAATAGTGCAAGAGATTTGTGCTACAAGGGTGATCCATTCTACCATTAGTCCGTATTATTCACCAGTGTTATTAGTATGAAATATGGATGGCATTTGGTACTTGTGTGTGGGTTATAAGGATATTAATAAGATCACTATTAAGGATAAATTCCTTATTCCTATGATTGATGAATTACTTCATGAGTTGCATGGGAATCAATATTTTCCAAGTTGGATTTGGAGTAAGGATATCATCAAATTCACATCAAGAATGAGGATATTTCATAAATATATTTTATAAATAATAAATGGAATTATGAACTCCTAGTTATGCCATTTGGGTTAGCCAATGCACCTTCTACCTTTCAAAGTTAGATGAATTCTATTTTTTATATTTTTTTTACAAATTTGTTCTAGAATTTTTTATAACATATTGATTTAAAACCATTCATAGGAAGAGTATTTTTATCACTTATATCAAACACTCAATATTTTGTTTGACCATTAGCTTTAATCCAAGATGTCCAAATGGTATTTTGACTAGCAAGAGGTTGCATAATTGGATCACATTGCCACTAAGGAAATAGTTTAGGTTGATCCTAAGAAAAGTTAGGCTATCCAAGATTGGCCTAAGACTTGTACCCGAAAGGGAATTCATGCTTTCATAGGCTATTAAAAGAAATTTGTGAAGAATTATGGTAAGATATCAACCCCCTTGACCATCCTGCTAAAAAGGCTTTTGTTGATTTGAAGTATGCCATGACCACTACTCCTATGTTAGCAATGCATGATTTCTCTAAAGTTTTTATCATTGCAAGTGATGCTTCAGGTACTATAATTGGGTCCATTCTAATGAAAGAAGGTAGATCCTTGGCCTTCACAAGAAAGGCACTCTCAAGTCAAAATTTGGGTAAGTCTACCTATGAGAAAGAAATGCTTACCATATTGCATGTGGTCAATCATTGATGACCATATCTCATTGGGAGATATTTTTCCATCAGGATTGTTCATTAGAGTCTCAAATATTTTTTAGAACAACAAGTGGCCACTCTAGAACAATAAAAGTGGGCTTCCAAATTATTGGGTTATGACTATGATATCACATATAACAAGGTGAAGGAAAATATTGTGGAGTATGCTTTATCTTTATTACGTGAAGGACATGATATGCTCCATGCTATATACACAACACATCCTTAGTCAATTCATCCACTACATAAGGAACTACTCAAGGATTCCTCTTTGGAAACTCTTATCTGCCAAATTCAAGAAGATCCTAATTAATGCCCTAGATATACTTGGGATGACCACAATTTATACTACCATGCTCATATTATTGTACCCACTCAATCACAATTAAAGGACATCATTCTTCAGGAAATGCATGCTTCCCCAATAGTTGGACATTCAAGGTTTCTCAAGACTTATACCAAGACCAAACATAATTTTTCTAGTGAGGCATGGAAAAAGATATTCATACTTTGGTGGATGAATGCAATCATTTCCAATGTATGAAAGATGAAACTATGATTTCCCCTAGTACCCTTCAAATATTGTTGATTCATGAGCAATTTTGGATGGATATATCTATAGATTTCATTGAAACATTGCCTAAATTTAGAGGTAAATCAATTATTATGATGATAGTGGATTTTTTTTTGAAGTATACTCATTTATGTTACCTCTCCCATGTATACACTATCTCTATTGTCACTCACATTTTTCTTGACTCTATCTTTCACCTCTATTAAATGCTAAAATCCATTGTATTTGATAGTGATCCTACATTTACCAGTCAATTTTGGCAAGAATTATTCAAGTTGTAGGGAATACAACTCAAGATGATTTTGGATTATCACCCTCAAAATGGTGGTCAAACTAAAATTGTGAATAAATTATTGGAAACATATCTTCATTGTTTCACATCTAAACATCCTACATAGTGGGTCAACTAGAATCCTTTACTTAAGTGGTGGTATAACTAATAACATTACCACTATGGTAATTCCCTTTGAAGCAATCTATGGTTAGCCTCCACCATCATCGTCTTATTATATTCTTGGTAGTTCCAAATTTTATGCTATCAATGCAACTCTTCACCAGTGTGATATCATTCTTCAAAAACTCAAGGTCAAACTAGATGTGGCTCAGAAAAATATGAACAAAGATTTATTTTTGGAGATATGATTTTTATTTACTTACAACTGTACAAAAAATCCTCTCTCCAATTATAGGGTTGTCAAAAATTTTCCATAAAATATTATGGGCCTTATCATGTGTTGCAATGGATTGGACCGACTGTATATAAACTAGCCCTTTTGGCTACTTCTAAACTTCATCCAGTATTCCATGTTTCTTTCCTCAAGCAGGTTATTGGTAAAAAGGTTCAAGTGTAGTCTACACTTCTAGAGTTAAATTAGAAAGTTTCCATCATTCTTGAACCTAAATGCATTCTTGACTATAGATCATGTATCCCTCATTGGTGTGTCATCACAAATGTTCTTGTGCAATGGCATGGCTTACAACCTAAAGATGCTATGTAGGAACCTCTTCAAGAGTAGTTTCCTCATGTTTAGCTTTGAGGACAAAGCTTTCCAAAGGATAAGGTCATGTTAGGACCCTATCCTAACACTATGATGTAATGTTCCTTGTGAACGTGGGGGGATACCAATAATAATATTTTGTAATGTTTTATAAATGTGGGGAACACCCATGATAATATTTTGAAATATTTTATAATAGTTGTAACTCTAGAAGTGCCTAGACAAGTGGTGCCATCATATGTAACAATTTTCAATAATATAACTATTTTGTAGGTAGGAGATTCTAGCTTAGATATCATTTTGTATGTAATCCAACCTTGAGAGTTAGGTGGTAGATTATATCTTTAAAACTACGAGGGGAGGGAATGCATATATATTTTTACATAATTGAATAAAATATTGAAGGATATTACTCCATTAAAGTGGACTACGATTTTGTGTTATCCATGAGATTTTTCTTTTCTGCATTAATAATTCATAGTTTTTTTAGGAGTTTTATTTTTATTTGTAATATTTATGTTTGTTTTCAATAGTAATTTCCTAACACATTATATATAATAATTAATATATATTAATAACATGTATAAATAAATATGATAAATTTTATTATTTAAGGATCCCTACAACTCTTGGAAAAATTAAATCAAATAAAATATAATTTAAATAATAAAAAATCATTTAAATAAACATGAAATTTAGGGATTCCTATAACTATGAATATAGTAAAATTTAAACCATAAAATATATCTTAAATCATAAAAAATCATTTAAATATACATGAAAGGGTTACTTGAACTAAAAAGGTATTATATAAGTGTCTCCTCCCACACATGCTAGAAGAAAAGTACCGAGAAGTTTAATACGTTGATAAGGATTAAGATACTTCACGTATTTAATAATTTTTTTCTAATTATAAAACTCTTGGTATCGTTGCTTCTATTCTTTTGTGAGAATAAGTGTTGTTCCTATTTTTTATATTAGAGCATATGCTAATGATGATAATTAACATGCAACTCAGGACTACACTAGATAATTCTTTTAGTTTTTATGATGAGGTGATGCAGGAGCATCCGTTGGTGGCAGAGTAATCTTGCATCATCCAATTTTTTTTTTAAGTGCTAGCGAGGGGATAAGCTGTCGCGATATCATGACAGAGAAGTTGTCATGATATCGCGACACATTTTGAGCATGGGTGCCAAGGAGAAGGGTTGTCGCGATATCGTGACACATTTTGCGGATAGGCACCAAGGAGAAAAGTTGTCACGATATCGTGACACATTTTGTGGATAGGCGCCAAGGAGAAGGATTGTCACGACATCGCAACACATTTTGTGGATAGGCGTCAAGGAGAAAAGTTGTCACAATATCGCGACACATTTTGTGGATAGGTGTCAAGGAGAAAAGTTGTCATGATATTGCGACACATTTTGAGCATGGGTGCCAAGGAGAAGGGTTGTCGCGATATCGCGACACATTTTACGAATAGGCGCCAAGGAGAAAAGTTGTCATGATTTTGCGACACATTTTACGGATAGGCACCAAGGAGAAAAGTTGTCACAATTTTGTGACACATTTTACGGATAGGCGCCAAGGGGAAAAGACGTCGCGATTTTGTGACATGTTGCGGTTTCACGGCCAGAAGGTAGAAGTCAAGTGCGAAGGGCAAAGACGTCACGATTTTGCAACATGTCACAGTTTTGTGGCCCAAAGGTAGAAGTCAAGTGCGAAGGGCAAAGATGTCACGATTTCATGACATGTCACGGTTTCACGACCCGAAGGCGGAAAGCGGGTGCTGAAGACAAAGACGTCACGATTTCATGACATGTCACGGTTTCTCGGCCTGAAGGCAGAATCCAAGTGCGAAAGGCAAGGACGTCACAATTTTGTGACATGTCACGGTTTCACGACCCAAAAAACAAAGGCTAGCACAGAAGGCAAGGATGTCACGATTTTGTGACATGTCACAGTTTCGTGACCCGAAGGCAGAAAGTGAGTGCGAAAGGTGGAGACGTCACAATTTCATGACATGTTGCGATTTCGTGGCCTGAAGGAGAGAATAGAGGCCGAATGCCAATATGTCACAAAATCGTGATAGAACGTTCACGACTCTAGGCGGACCGACAGTTGTAGAGGGAGTTGCAGAAGGGCACATGGCAGCAAAATACGGGTGGCTATAGAGCACTCCTATGAATGATGATGTAGAGGGTCAATGGATAGGTGGTTGCAGAGTTTTTCGCCACTCTATGTAATGATGGTCCAAAACACCTGGCAACAGGTTGCAGGTGGCGACAGAACATTCATGCGGGAGGTTATAAAGAACTCTGTAGTCTGTGTAATGATGAGGAGAGGGGGTCAAGTCCGCTATAAGAGACAGTGGGTTCATTGTAAGAGGGGTTGGCCAATTGTAACTTCTGTAATTTGGATTTTAAAAGCTGTTAATGAAAAATTTGGTGATTTTCCTGCGTGTGATTCTAGTCCTGCGTTAAGTGGTATCAAAGGCAGAAGGTTCTGAGTGCGCGAACAGATCATCGGTTGTGAGGTAGTTTGCACCAGGACCTATGGTTGGGGTTTGTGAGGAAGTGAGTAGGATGCCTCCATGAAGGAACTGTGGTGGTGCAAGGAATAGGGGGGTAGAGGTCGATCTCAGAGCCTTATAGAGGCAGGTGCAAGCCCTACAGGAGGAATTGAGAAGAGGAGTTGAGCCAAAAAGAGAGGACCACAGTGAAGATGAAGTTTGGGAAGACGAGGGTCCATCTGATGAGGAAGAAGAGTTGGATCCAGCAGAAGCTAGGCTATATAGGGCCATATCCCAGATTGGGAAGAAGTCGAAGTTTGATTTCTCCACCTATTCTGGGAATCTCAATCCCGAGGAGTTGATAGATTGGATCAACGACATGGAGGAATATTTCGAGTATGAGGAAATCTCAGACCCAAATCGGATCAGGTTCACAAAAACAAAGTTGAAGGGACATGCTAGCATTTTGTGGAAGGGAGTACAGTTGGAAAGTAACAGGAGGGGAAAAGAAAAGATCACCAAGTGGGATTGAATGGTAGAGAAATTGAAGAGGTAATTCATCCCCATAGATTATGAGTTGGATCTGTTGAGGAAGATGCAGAGTCTTAGACAGGCGAGTAAATATGTCAAAGAGTACATGGAGGAGTTCTACCAGATCTCAATTCGAACCGACCATTCTAAGGCGAATAAGGAGAAGGTCACTTGCTACATCAATGGATTGAGAACCATCATTCAAGAAGAGCTGAGTCTGGTTTGGATGAGCATGGTTGAGGATGCATACTAGTTTGCATTAAAAGTGGAAGAGAAGCTGAATAGGAGGTTTGAGGGTAAGCAGAGAGGAAAGGATCATGGTGGCAGAGCTGGTGGAAGGACCAGTGGAGGAAGATACAGAGACCTGAAGAAGACTGGTGAAGCAAGCAGTAGCCAGAACCAGAAAGAAGAGAAAGAGGAGAATACCCACCGCCCATGTAATCAGAACAACAACTACCCGAGAGGAAGAGGTAGGCCTAGGAATGGGTATGGGAGAGGTGTGTTTTGTGGAACCTACTTCAATTGCAAGGAAGAAGGAAATCGAGCATACAACTGTCCACAGCACCAAGAGAGGCCAAATCAGAGACCTGAGGGCCGGGCCAGGGCTGTGTAGCAGATGAAGGTGTCGAATCTGAGCACTCTGAGGAGGTTGAATGAGGAGAAGTGATGGTCATAAGGAGAGTCTTGTTGAATGAGGAAAGGGAACCAGACTAGAGGAAGAGCCTATTCTGCATGATATGCAAGTGCTCAGGCAAGGTCTGTAACATCATTATTGACAATGGCAGTACTGATAACTTAGTCTCTGAGGAGATGGTTGCAAGTTACAGTTAGAAAGAATAAGACACCTGCAACGATACTAGATTGCGTGGTTACAAAAGGACCATAGGGTTCTAGTCAGTGAGCAATGCCTAGTGAAGTTTAACATTGGGACTTACCGTGATGAGGTCCTATGTGACATCCTGCCTATGGATGCATGTCACATGTTGCTTGGGAGACCATGGCAGTTTGATCAGAGTGCAGTACATGATGGTCAATCCAACATGTATTCCTTATCAAAGAATGGAGTTTGCCATAAGTTGAAACCCCTGAAGGAGACAGATGAAAAGGTATGTAGCAATTCTCGAATCTGTCTAGTTGATGGAAGAAGATTTTTAAATGGGCTGAAGCTAGATCATATGTGCTACGCAATAATTCCTAGGGTTAGGGAAGAGGAGTGCAAGGAGACCCCAGTAGAACTCATGGGTCTATTAGAGGAATTTCCAGATATCATTTTTGATAATGTACCTGAGGGTTTGCCACCTGTAAGGAAGATCAGTCACCATATAGACTTGGTGCCAGGTTCTAGCTTGCCCAATAAGGCCGCACACAAAATGACTCCTATGGAAACTAAGGAGCTGAATAGGCAAGTTCAGGAGCTGCTTAAAAAGGGGTTGATTAGGGAGAGTCTTAGCCCATGTGCAGTACCTGCACTACTAGCACCCAAGAAATATGGAGAGTGGAGAATGTGCATAGACTCTCGGGCAATTAACAAGATCACTATAAAGTATAGATTCCCATTGCCAAGGATGGATGATATTATGGACTGTTTAAGTGGAGCTGAGTACTTCATGAAGATTGACCTGAAGAGTGGTTATCATCAGATCCGCATCAGAGAAGGGGATGAGTGGAAGACAGCCTTCAAAACTAGAGAGGGTTTGTATGAGTGGTTGGTCATGCCATTTGGGCTAACCAATGCACCGAGTACATTCATGCGGCTAATGAATGAAGTCTTGAAGGAATTTTTAGGAAAATTTGTTATTGTCTACTTGGATGATATCTTGATATTTAGCAAAACCCTAGAGGAACACCTGAAGCACATCAGGAGGGTTTTTGAGAAGCTGCGGGAGGAGCAATTGCTGATAAATATGAAGAAGTGTAACTTCATAAAAAATGAGTTAGTATACCTGGGATTTGTAATCTCAGTAGACGGTCTAAAAATGGACCCAAAAAAGGTGAGGGCTATCATAGAATGGCTTGCTCTAAGAAGTGTGACTGAGGTAAGATCGTTTCATGGTCTAGCCAGTTTTTATAGAAAATTCATTAGAAATTTTAGCAGTATTTGTGCATCCCTTACGGAGACAATGAGGGGAAACAAGAAGGAATTTAAGTGGATAACCGAAGCAGACAAGAGCTTTGATATGTTGAAGAAGAAGGTCATAGAGCAACCTATCTTAGCACTTCCAAATTTCAATAAGGTATTTCAGGTAGACTGTGATGCTAGTGGTAGTGCCATAGGGGCTGTATTGAGTCAGGAGGGTAAGCCTGTCCCTTATTTTAGTGAGAAACTCAATGATGCCAGGAAGAAATATTTAGTGTATGATCAAGAGTTTTATGCCATAGTTTAGGCTCTGAAGAAATGGAGGTATTATTTGTTGCCAAAGGATTTTGTTCTGTATACTGATCATCAGGCACTACAGTATATTAATAGTCAAGGAAAGCTAAATCAAAGGCACCTAAAATGGGTGGAGTTCCTACAGAGCTATACCTTTGTGCTGAAGCACCGGAGCGGAATTTCCAATAGAGTGGTGGATGCCTTAAGTAGGAGGCAACATTTATTGATGGAAATGAAGGTGGAAGTTGTAGGATTTGCTGATCTTAAGGGTTTGTACCCTGTAGATCCTGACTTTACAGAAGCTTGGAAGGCTTGTACTGTGCCTATTACTTTGGACAGGACTAAGTGGCTAAACTTTCTGATCCAAGATGGAATGCTTTTCAGGGGAAACTAATTATGCATTCCACGAAGTTCAATGAGGGAGAATATGATCAAGAAAAAGCACAGTGGAGGTTTTGCTGGACACTTTGGTTGAGACAAGACCATCTCCCTGGTTAATGAAAACTACTACTGGCCGCAATTGCAACAAGATGTGGCAAAATTCATGCAAATTTGTAGGATATTCTAGATGGCAAAAGGTGTGAGGTAGCATATTGGTTTATATCAACCACTACTTGTACCCGAAAGGCCATGGGAGGACATCAGTATGGATTTTTTTCTTGGTTTTACCAGGATGCAGAGGGGAAATGACTCCATATTTGTGGTGGTGGACAGGTTTTCAAAAATGGCTCATTTTATTCCCTGCCAAAAAACTAGTGATGCGGTCCATGTGGCAGGCTTATTTTTCAAAGAAGTGGTATGACTGCATGGTCTGCCGAAGAGTATTGTGTCAGACAGGGATACCAAGTTTGTAGGGTATTTCTGGAGAACCCTATGGAAGAAACTGAAGACAAATTTAAAATTTAGTTCTACCTACCACCCATAGAAAAATGGCCAAACAGAGGTGGTAAATAGAAGCTTGGGCAATCTACTGAGATGCTTGGTAGGAGACAAACCCAAGGGATGGGATTTAGTTTTGCCGTAGGCAGAATTCACGTACAACAACTCTGTTAATAGGAGCACCAAAAAATATCCATTCCAGATAATTTATGGGAGCAGCCCAAGAAATGCTTCTGAGTTGAGAAGGATGGATACAAGAGGAAAGTGCAGTGCTGAGGCCGAAGACTTTGCAGAACACCTGAAAGGCTTGCATGAGGAGGTGACAAGGCACATCACTAAGATGAATACTCAGTATAAGACCAGGGCAGACCAAAAGTGCCAGGCTAAAGAGTTTGAAGTAGGAGATACTGTCATGGTCCATCTAAGAAAAGAAAGGTTTCCTTCCAAGACCTATAACAAGCTGAAGATGAAGAAGTTTGGGCCATGCAGAATCATTGGAAAATGGGATTCGGGTAATGCATACGAGGTGGAGTTGCCGAGTGAACTTAACATCTCACTAGTTTTTAACATTTCGGATTTGGTTGAGTATCATGAAGGAGATAGCAGTGAAACACCAAGCTTGGATTTGTGGACCATTCCAGTAGTCACCCCAGTCGCAGACAAGATAGAAGAAGTCCTTGATACACGTGAGGGCTGAAGTACTAGGAATAGGTGCTATTCTAAATATTTGATCAAGTGGAAGGGTAGACCCGTAGAAGATGCGACTTGGTTGTCGAAGGCAAAGGTTGATCGCCTGGGTCTGCCTCACACAGAACAAAAGTGAAGGTCACTTCTCAATTCACCTTGGGTGTCTGATGCAGGAGCGTCCGTTGGTGGCAGAGTAATATTGCATCATCCAAAAAAAAAATTTAAGTGCTAGCAAGGGGATAAGCTGTCGTGATATCACGACAAAGAAGTTGTCACGATATCATGACACATTTTGAGCATGGGCACCAAGGAGAAGGGTTGTCGTGATATCACAACACATTTTGCGGATAGGTGCCAAGGAGAAGGATTATCGCGATATCATGACACATTTTACGGATAGGCACCAAGGAGAAGGATTGTCGCGATATCGTGACACATTTTGTGGATAGGCGTCAAAGAGAAAAGTTGTCGTGATATCGCGACACATTTTGCGGATAGGCATCAAGGAGAAAATTTGTCATGATATCGCGACACATTTTGAGCATGGGCGCCAAGGAGAAGGGTTGTCACTATATCGCGACACATTTTGCAGATAGGCACCAAGGAGAAAAGTTATCGCGATTTCGTGACACATTTTGTGAATAGGCACCAAGGAGAAAAGTTGCCACGATTTCACGACACATTTTACGGATAGGTGCTAAGGGGAAAAGATGTCACAATTTCGTGACATGTTGCGGTTTCACGGCCCGAAGGTAGAAGTCAAGTGAGAAGGGCAAAGACGTCATGATTTCATGACATGTCGTAGTTTTGTAGCCCGAAGGTAGAAGTCAAGTGCGAAGGGCAAAGACGTCATGATTTTGCGACATGTCGTGGTTTCGTGACCCGAAGGCAAAAAGTGGGTGCTGAAGACAAAGACATCATGATTTTGTGACATGTCACAGTTTCACGGATCGAAGGTAGAAGCCAAGTGTGAAAGGCAAGGACGTCATGATTTCATGACATGTCACGGTTTCATGACCCAAAAACCAAAGGTGAGCGCAGAAGGCAAGGACGTCACGATTTTGTGACATGTCGCAGTTTCACGACCCGAAGGCAGAAAGCAAGTGCGGAAGGTAGAGACGTCACGATTTCATGACATGTCATGATTTCATGGCCTGAAGGAGAGAATAGATGTCAAATGCCAATACATCACGAAATCATGATAGAACATTCACGACTCCAGGTGGACCGACGATTGCAAAGGGAGTTGCAGAAGGGCACGTGGCAGAAAAATACAGGTGGCTATAGAGCACTCCTGTGAATGATGATGCAGAGGGTCGATGGACATGTGGCTACAGAGCGTTTCACCACTCTATGCAATGATGGTCCGAAACACCTGGAAACAGGTTGCAGGCGGTGACAGAACATTCGTGTGGGAGGTTATAGAGAACTTCGCAGTCTGTGTAATGATGAGGAGAGGGGGTCGGGTTTGCTATAAGAGACGGTGGGTTCATTGTAAGAGGGGTTGGCCAATTATAACTTCTGTAATTCGGATTTTAAAAGCTGTTAATAAAAAATTTGGTGATTTTCCTGCATGTGATTCCAGTCCTGCGTTATGAGGTCACCAAAGTAATGTGAATTATGTTAACTATTAAATATTTTTATTGAAAATATTTTTTCACATTATACACTAACATGTTGGTAATAATTGTGGCATGACGAGCTTAAAGATATATATTCATTCTTTCACATTACACTATTGGATTCTTAATAAGTATCGTATGATGGTTCCAAGGGGATAGCACAATGGTTTAGGTAATATGTATCATATGATGGTTCCAAGGGGATAGCACAATAGTTCAGGGTTTTGGTTCTTCTTCGGAAGTTCTAAGGTTCAAACCGTAATGTAGACAAGTGTGCGAGGGGGTGGGTGTATGGTGGCTATATTAAATTCCCAATTGATAAGCATAGCTCCCAGATTGACGAGGAATCATGTTTGAGAGAGACTACTCAACACTATGTGTTTGTCATAGGAGTTTCTCACACTATCCAAATATTTAAAAAAATCTAAAAAATTAATAAAATAAAAAATATATATCTTATGATGGGTGGTAGAGCTTTTTTATTTTAATGAAAAAACCTTATATTAATTAAGATTAATTATACATGAAAGAGTGGATGGAATTAGCACACCCCACAAACCATAAAAGCTTCTAGGTGGAGGCAATCACACCTCCCCATAAAAAAAAGGTAAAAAATATTACTACACATCATTGCAAGTAATCATTACACAGACATCTCAAGACATAATCATTAAAAAAAATCAAGGAGTAGGGCAAATATTATCTTCCTCGATTATATACTACCAGTATCCATCTGAAGAGACTGGGGAATTTCATCCTTCTTCTATATTACTGCCACTAGAGTCTATTGAGGAGAGGTAGGTGCATCAATATGATGAACAACAACTAAAGTAGTAGCAGTTTCACCCCACCCAATAAATGGATCAAAAGTGATGGATTGAACATCCCACCTAAAGTTTTTGTGGGAGGAAGGACCAAATCCATCATCTAGGTGTCTGCATAACTGAGAGGGTTGATACTAGTGTCTATCTATTGGAGAATGAGTGAAGCATCAGGAACCTTGATAGGGTCAATAATGAGACATGGAGGAGCTTCTTAGGGAATTGGTAGGGACACAACTAACTATGCATGAAGGTGTTGCAACTCAACATTCACTTTGTCCACCTATACAAAAATTTGCATCTAGTAGTCATAAAAAATAACATACTTGTCAATGAAATAAAATATTAGAGTGGAGTCAAGCTATGTAAAAATTACCTTACTTCTAGTTTTCCACAAATGGAAGAGAGTAATGATACAAAAAACATTCCACACTAGTTCAATATTATCAAAAAAATTAATGGGGTCCCCAGAAGAGCATGAGGCCATAAGAAGGGACTCCACATGAAAGGTTGAAAGAATTCTAGGAGCCATTTCCAATCAAGAGAAGCCCATCGACATTGCCAAAAAATATGCAATACATCCTTAGGTTCACTACAAAAAGGATAGTTAGGGTTCTGAACACCTAGTTGCTCAAGTCTATTCCCTAGAGGACGTCCTTGGTGAATAAGACTAAAAAAAAAAAACCTTTATTTCGGCTCAACATATGAAATCCAAAATTGGAAAAAATGTAAACTCCACATTGAGGGTGAGGAGACAAAATACCATTTAACATTCAATCGATTTGACATGGGGACCTAAGGAGTAAGCCAGTTATACCCAAGCTAGGTTGTGTACTAAATTAGAGGGATCTTCTTAGGCCAATGCCAATCAGACCACCAAGGATTTTGAAATCTCTTATGTAACTTGATACAAAGGGAGAAAGGAATATTATCTATGATGATATCATAGGTCTATTTATCCTCATTTCTATGACTATAAGTATACCTAAAAATGTCCCAGGATTTCCAACTCTTGGTTTGACATGAGAAAAAATATTTTAGAGATGCAATTCCATTCCTATAGAAATGTTGAGCTTTGACTGATTTAACTTGAGCCAATGTCATACCTTACCATAAAATAGCAAGAGACCACCATAAATTCATGTACTAAATAGAGGTCCCTGAATTCTCATCCTTTTCTTTCTAGCATAGCCAGGGTTTAAGAACCTCATAGGCTTTCCAAATACTCTTGATAACAAAGGAACCCTAAATTTTTATAGGAAAAGGGGTAATAAGAATAGTTTGAAGGCTCAACCCCTTCCAAACTTTTGTGCAATAGTGTAATCCATGAGACAAGAAATGTTAAATGAGGATTTTCCAGTGCTCATTACCTTTGAGGGATCGAGTAATCCATTTAGCACATAAAGTAAAAGCTTATATTTGGAAATCAAAAAGGCCCATACCTCCACAAAATTTGGGTAGGAAACACATCTCCCATGCCACCCTATGAAAGCCTCTTTTCATAACATCTTATCGTAAGAGCTTATCCAATTTCTTCTAACAAGCCTTGGAGGGAACCCAATAGGAAGAATAATAAACATGAGTGGTAGCCAAAAACTTTGAATAAATTTGAAACTTTCCTACCAAAGAATATTTTTTGATGACTAGTAGGCTAACTTCTTCTTAACCATTTGAGTAACATGTTGCCAAAGTTGTGTAGAAGAGCCAAGAAGAGCAAAAGTAATCCCCATAAATTTAAAAAATTCACCTTGATGGATCCATCCCCATTGATAATGGCTAAGCCAATCAGGTATTGGATTAGGGGAAGATCTATAGTAGGAGGTTTTCCTCCACTGAATGCTAAAAATAGAGGTCTTACAAAAGACTTAAATAGTAAATGAATGAGGAAAGAGACTGCTCATATTCTTGAATAGTAAAAAAGGAATCATCAGCAAAGTGATTATTAACAAGCTAAAGGCTAGCATTGGGGAGTGAGATGCCTCTAAGGTTCCCTTGAGGAACCTTATGTGCCAAAAGTTAGCCAAAAGATTCAACAACAAGAATTTAAAGTGAGGGGGAAGATGATAACCCTGTCGAATAGATCGACCTAGTTGAATGGATTTCAATTGATAATTGTTCAAGGTAAGAGTAGCAGAGGCATATTGAAAAAGCAAGTGAATTGTGCTTATGAAAAACTGATGAAAGCCCAGTGGTTAGAGTTTTTGAATTATGATTGTATATAAAAAACTCATTTAAAAGGTAAACTTATAATCCTTTTAATAATAAAAAATTTTGCATGAAAAAATCATTTATTTTTAATTATTAATATAATATATTAATTAACACTAATATTTATATTTAATAATATTAATGGTTTTTCAAACTAATAAAACCCAAATAGTAATAATAATAAAATTATTATTTTTATAATAATATTTTTATATAAATGTTTCCTACTATTATACATAAATATACGTAAATGCATGTGTTACTAATAATATCTATATTGAATATTTACGATAATAAAAATCAAATTTAAACATAATTTCATAGATTTTATTTTTTTTCTACAATAAATATCATTGCAAGGAAAAGGTCCCTTTCAATAAATATTTTTAATTAATCAATATTATAATATGTATCAATTATCAAGTTATTATTATTTTTTTTACTTTGGTTGACACATGTTATTAGTCCACGAGGTTTAGGATGATTAATTGAAAGTGAAGAGTTTCACATGTTATATCATTAATGAGCCTTAATATTTAGCCCATGATATTTAGGACAAGTGGTTGGATGTGAAGAGTTTTGCACTATAAATTAAGTTTCAATTCTCATATATGACCATAGTAAAATAACATTATCTCAATAAGTTATATACCTTGGCTTTCAAGGACAAGATCTTAGTTTAAATATTGCTGAGCAATTATGTATAATTACCACAATGTTGTTGTGATATCAATATATGGTTTAGACTTTTAGGATTTTTTTAAATTTTCATCTCATTTTTTTAGAAATTTTCTAAACTATATATTTCCTTCACCCTTGTAGATCATTTGTTGCCTAAATTCTATATATGATAGGATAAAGTATATAGAATATGTAGGATTTAGTATGGTGTCCAAATTTTATAAATTATGCCAAAAAATGAACTATTTTTTTGGTATATTCTAGTGTATTGTAGATAACTATATACAAAAATAAAAAATAAAATTATCTATTGGTTCCATCAACTCTCCCAAATATCATAGGATGAAGGATTAACTATTTATTTAAATTCCAGAGAATAGTTATATAGGAACAACTATTAAGAACTATAGAGCAACTAAGATTTTTGAAATCTATAAAAAATATCAAGGGCATCAATTCAAAATTCTTTGTGTATCTTTAGATCTAGAGCCTTTTGGTAATAACTTTATCATGTTATTTTGTAAATTAATGGTGAAAAATGAGGTTTTGAAAGGTACCAAAACATTTTACATTATAGGAGGAATAAAAATAGAAGGCCAATTAACCATAGGGTATTCTCTAAGGCAAAAAGAACATAAACCAAAACCCAAAAACTACCCAAGAGAATAATAGAGAAAGAAAATGACATGATACAACATAGACTAGCCTACCACCCAACAAGGCTTAAAAGAAGAATTATTGTTTTAGATTTATTTTAGAGGTATGAAAGTTCCTACTCCATTTTTGCTTAAGATTTATGAACGAGATTTTCCTCCATACAATTAGGATACCAAAACATCCATAACCCTCTAGAAGAACCACAAACAACCCCACTTACACCTTCACAATCCTTCCAAACAAACCTTTGTATTTATCAAAATCCTCATCACCCATTTTAGTTTCCTATAAGAAAAGAATATCAAGATTAAAATGCTTTCAAAAATACTTTAATACTCTTTTTTTAGTAAAAGTATGAAAACCACAAATATTCCAGGATATAATCTTCGTTACTTTGAGGATTGTGGATCCTTCCCTCTACTCAAAGATAATGTAGGCTAGGAGACATTAGCCACATATTGAGCCATTTTATTTAAGATAACCTTATATTTTCTTGGTCTCTCCATCCCCCTCCCACTACCTAGATTAACTATTTTTTGGGTGTTTATGATTGGCCACATAGAGCCAATATTTCCTTGCTCGATTGATCCTGTTGATTGATGAAGAAGCTATTGACACTTTTAATATTTAACCTAGTTAGAACTTATTGAAAGCCATTTTTATCTAAGGAAGACCAGAACTCTACTGATTTCCCTTCTAATGCATTTGTAAAAAATTCTTCATCTTTGACATTCCAAAAAGACTTCATGACAACTTCATATTTTCCTTATAAGAGGGAAAATAACCTTCTCATTATATAATAGGGGCAAGCACTCCCAAAAATACGTCAATCAGAGCCTTTTGAAGAGTGGAAAGAGGAACCTGAGTAATAGGCAACTAATTCCCTTGAATATTTAGGATCTCAACTCACTTATCCAAAATAGCATCCAACCTAACGTCATGACTAGTAGGCAAAAACTCCTAATACAAACATTTTATTTGGATTGCTTCTACACCTTTTGAATTCTCACCAGCTTTTGGAAAAAACACAATAGCTTTAGAGTGATACTCTTATTTTTTCTTACTCTAGATATCAACCTTCTTCTTACTAGGAGGTTTCTTCTTAGGATAGTTAGTTTGTAAATGACTAGCCCTTTTATATCCTAGACATAGAGGTTTTATATTCTATATCCTAAATATAATATTTAAAATCTAAAATCAGATTAATAGAATATGGTGGAGGCTTAGATATATTAGTGTTAACACAATACCTGGTAAAACTCATCCTTATCATTGTTTGGGTGGTTGGATCCACTACAATAAATCCTCCCATTGATTTAGTAAGACCCTTAAGGATAGCATCATACTAGAAGACCATAGGTAACCTAGAAAGATGTATCTAGAGGGGTGCCATGTTGATATTCTTAATGGATACATTGAAATCTACAGACCATTTCCTCAAAAAAATATATTTTTGACCAAAAAACCATAGCCCCTTTATAACCATAGCTTGCATATCTTCATAGACCTTAAAATTAAAGATAAAAAATACATTGGGTATTTCCATCACTTATGGATCCTCCTTTGAACTCCATTTCTAGGCAACCGATTTCCTAATAGACTGTAAATTTGGCCAGAAACCAATAAAATTCCTAACCAAAGAGTTTTATTGTTCCATTTTCATTCGATGAAGAATAAGTTGAGGAATGTGTAAAGAAGGAATATCAATATATAGATACAATAAATATATCAAAGTGAATCTTAAAAATAGGGTCAACTTCCAATAATTTCTAGGACCAAAAGTAGTTTGAATCAACCATAGAGGGAGGAGAAAAAAATAAATATTTTAGACCTCCAATTCCTAGGTTATACACATCAAAATATAGATAGATTCCCAAGGTCCCACCTATCATGTCCCCCTCACCATCAAAACCTACCTCACCTTGCACACCTTCCATGCTACCTCTCGCCCCTAGTCACCTGCACCCATTTTCCCATGCAAATTCTATTCAAAATCAATGTCATTTGATGTCTCATAGATATATCAATGATGTAGATCTCATAATGGCACTAAGTGCAAGCACTTGTATATATCCTAATGGTATAGATCTCTCAATGGTATTGATCTTGTGATGGCATAGATGTACCATTGTTGTAGATCTCCCAATGACATATATGTACTTGCCTTGTAGATATTCCAATGATGTAGATCTCCCAATGGCATAGACCTCCCACCAATGCAAAATTTAAAATTTATATTTTGATAAGAAATTATTTTGGCATATTACTTTTTTAATACATCATACACTTGTCTTGTAAGGATTTCATATCTCAACATCCCCTTCCACCTTGATACAATATTATGGCTTAGCATTTAAAGGTATGATATAATGACATTTGGACATGACTCAATATATATTCATACGTATTGTGATCCTTTCCAAAAATAGATGGGTGTCCAAGGCCATTTTAGTTTACTTTATTTGGATCATATAATGGTATTTAGATTGTACATTCACTTCATATATTTTAGTTGAATTATGTTTATATTATTATTTTCTATTTAAAACCTTTGTAGGAGTAGTTGAGGTAGTATTTTGATGTGTCCTTTTAGAGCTTCTCTTAACATTGACTACAAATTATGTGGCTATTCATCCATTGCTAGGGATTTAATCCCTTATTAGCCATAATATTTTGCAAGGATAATTATATTAAACTCAAGATAATCCACTTTATCTCTTATTAGTATGGATAATACATAGCACAACTATAGAATTTTGATTTACATGTTAAATATATACAGAGAAGAGTTTTATGTTCCCCTTAGTTACTTTGCATATGAGATCCTTTTTCCATTCCCTGTATATATTTTCCTTTCCATTGAACTATACAGTTATCATCCCAAATTTTACCTGGGTATATTGGATGTCTTTTCTTGTTGGAATATATGGTGTTAAGCTTCACTTTATGGTATGCCTAACTTTTTTGTTATATTTGTTGTATAGTCTTGTGGTACCTTACTTACTTTGTTTGTGTGGGTTTATGGTATTATTGTAATAATTAACCTTAAAAATTATTATTTAAACTTAAATTAGGGTCACATATATTGCTTCTAATTTAATTTAATGAGATCATATTGGTGTCTATAGACACCTATCATATTATGTTGTATTTTCTATGATTTATTGATTTATCTAGGGTAATGTTTTAATTCCATTCTTTTTAGAAAGTATCAAGATGTCTCTGACATGGTTTAAAAGTGAGTGTAAATATCTATTACTCGACCTTAATTTTTTGGTAGGTTATCTTCTATGGTAGTTCTAGAATCAATATGGTTGCTCAGAGATAGGTGTGGAATTTTTTCATATTATTAATAGTACTTTTAGTGTTGTGCACCAAAACCTCCATTGAACATGGATCATGAGTATCTCAATACATCATAATGAATCTATTGTTTCAAGGAAAATATTCATCGATAATTTCCTCTTCCTTATCTTGAAAATCAATCCAATTTAGCTTTTACTAGCCAAATGGATTCCATAACTATTGGATTGATTTAAAGGTTTTTTGGAACCCTCATTCATCTTTCATAATTTTTATGAAAAAAATTATTTCCTTCTCTATCTTGAATTTTTTAGTATTAATGTAGTATAAATAATATGATAATTTACATTATTTCTGAAGGAGAGAGAAGAGCCTGTGTAACTTATAACTACCCCATATGCAAAATAATTCATGGGAAAAATTTCCTACATGGAAAAGACCTCTAAGACACTTTAAAAAGTTGTGAAAATGTTGTAATAAATTTTGTGTTCACTAGCAAGATAGGATTACTTAATTGGTCATGATCTATAGATATATGGTGAATGGAAAACCATGGTATATATGGAACAACCATCAATTATTGTAGAATCATGAAGTTTTAGGGGTCAAAATTTAGCATTTTTTGTAGTTGTGTAATTAGGTATCTATTTTTGGAATCCAAAAAAAATATTTTTTTGGCTCCATTTCTAAAATTTTTAATTTAAAACATCAAATATTAATAAAAATCCTTATCCTTGGTGTAAAAATGGAAAGTAAGTGGTTGTTGAAAATTTTATATTACAATTCATGTTTCCATTATGAACCTTGATGGCACCACTTAGACATCATTGGTAAAAATTTCTTAATGAGGAGGTTGTATGCTAAATTTATGATGTGATTGCCAAGGTTCCATGTGAAAGCAAAATAGATTCATGGACATGTGGGGCTACAAGTGGATCCCCAGTCAACACATATATGACTAGTTCATATGGAGTATCATTCAATGGTGGACATGATAGAGAACTGCCATCATGTATAGAACATAGAAGATAGGGCCTATGCACATAAAAAAATGCAAGTTATTAAGATATGTAGTAGTACAAGGAGCATGTGCAATATATAATGGAATGAATTATTAGAATAGATTATATCTTGATAGCTTGTTAGACATTTATAGTACAATAAAAAAATTTAGTATAAAAGAAGTATACAATAATGTTGTGATAGATATAGGTCATGGCAAAAAGTAACAATAAATAGTAAAATTCAATAAAGTAAAAGTGTCATTATCATGTATTTTTTAGTGGATAAATAGGGGTAAGCAAAGTGTGAGTGAATGGAGGTTACTAGTTTTAGCTGTAAGCTATCCATCCTAGAGATTATCAAGAGTAGAGCGTGAGGGAAGAATTTTAGGGTTAGAATGGGTGCCTCAAAGAAAGTGTCAGATCCTGTTGTGGTTTGGAAAGCTAGTTAGTTTGATCCAAGCGTATTTTCAAATATTGTTTCAACAAGAAAAGAGGAATTCACACCTCTACTCAATGAGGTTTCTCATAGGACCCAATACTAAGTGGGTGATTCATATTGGAAGAATATTGTCTAGGGTCTAGACTCTCAAGATGAGAAAATTTATATTTATCCTATTTAGGCTGGTGATAAGATTTTCATGCACATCTCCCATACTTTAGCTTTGAGATCAATTGAGAGAAGATAGAATAGCTTGGTCAAAATATTTGTTGAGCCAAGACCAGATGTATATTCAATCAACAAATGGGTAGTTTAAAAATGGAAACCTAAAAATCCTTTAGAGGTGGCAACAATACAAATAGCTTTGTGTTATTTTATTTTTAGAAGCTTAAGGATATTATGCATGTCATGCTTTACGAGCCTTGGTATTTTTGTAGAAGAGGTTTATCTCTTAAGAAATGTGATCCCTTTTGACCCATTTAAAGAAGTCATAAATATGGCCCCTATTTGGGTAGGGCTTCTAGGTTTACCACTTGATTTTTGGGACAATAAAATTTTGGTAGGAATCCCTAAGGCTATAAAAAATCTGGTAGTAATGGATCCTATTACCAAAGTAGGCTCAAGGTTGATTCACACAAAATTTTATGTAAATTTTAATCTAGATAAACGTATCTCCTCTATAAGGCTAGTCTCATACTTGAGATCATGGGACCAAAAGATTGAATATGAAAATCCTCCAACTTCATGCTCTGTTTGTATGAATTTTGGTCATCTAGGAAAATTGTGCATTGAGTCGAAGAATTCTATGAAAGTCTATAAATAAAAGGATACTCATCCCCAATCAAAATACAAAGGCCAAAATTCCAGTAAAACCCAAATAGAAGAAAGAGAGAGCTCAATATTTGGAAACCATAAGAAAAAAATTAATATGCTATAAGTAGACACAAACACCAAGTCAGGTTCTATCAAGGAGAAGTTAACGGACCCCCAACCATATTTAGAGAGTAATATTCAGGAGGGAAGTTTAGTATAGGCTAATATAGACATCCAAGTAAAGGATCAACTTGTGGAGGGCAACTAGAATAAAAGCATAGAAGTTATCTTGGAATCTAGAGAGGACTTGATGGGTCAAGAAGGTTTGACATATTTAGATCATAAGAACCTACATAAGAAAAATGATCCCTAGGGGTTTTAGTAGGTTAGTTGGGTGGAATACAATTTAAGGGTTGAGTTGTTATATACTCAAATATTTGAGTGCAAATGAAAGCTAGCTCTTGAAAGTTAGATCTTAAGTAAGGAGAATCTAATACTTGAGGAAGCACTTCAATCCAAAGATAAAGCTATAGAGTTAGCCAATATAGAGGAAACTCCTTTGATGAGAAAAATATAAAATTCAATGAAGAATGTTGATCTAGGTAGTGAAACCAAACCGAGGAGACCTTTGCTCGCTAAGCCTAGAGCTAAGAAAATATTAAAAGAAATTACTAATGGCACTCAAAAAGTGTTAATTTTAACTAAAGGTTATAACACCATCTATAGTAGTAAAACAAACTATATGTTGGAATGTAAGGAGGATGAATAGTCCCACCAAATAGATAGCCATTAAAACCTTAATAAAAATGTATAATCCTAGAATTTTTCTTATTTACGATATGAAGACATATTCAAAAAATATTTAGAGTATTAAGAATAACATGTGGAGAAAGGCAAAAGTTGCAACTTTTATGGCTAATGGAGGTTAAAGGGTTATATGGACACTTTGGGATCCAAATAAAGTGGAAGGTTCTCACATCCACCAAACATATATGTATGTTTCAATTTATGAAAATATATAGATTTTAGATGGGTCATCACTAATATTTATACCACTAACTGTATTATGGGAAGAAGCGGTTTATGGAGGGACCTAGACTTGCATAGTTGTAGTTGAACTTCCTTACGGTTCTAAGTATGTGAGGAGAACTTTTACCTTCACTATTTCTAAAAACATCATCTCAAATAGAATTTACCATGTTTCAATTGAATCAACGTCAAAATTAATTTTGATAAACCTCTATCATATATCGATGTAAATATATTTTATTAAATTTATAGTCATATATGATCCTCATATTTATATTCACATATTGTAATGAAGAGGCTAGAATATTGTCATATATGACGCTCACATTTATATTCACATATTGTAACAAAGAGGCTAGAATATTTTTTATATATATTTAAGAATTTTTATGATCAAAAACATGCCCATAAACATTCTACAAGAGAGGCAATAATACAATGGTAAAATTATACATAATCTTAAAATTTTATTTTAAAAATTTAATATTCCTTTCAAGCCATAGATTTTAACAACAAATGGTTGAACCAATCCTCTAGAGAATTCCTAATGATTTATTTTTTATAACAATTATTTAAATATTTTATTAACTCTAATGTTAATAGAACTACCTAATATTTTCTCATTATTTTGAAATACTAGCCCCAAATTGTATAAGCAATGGGATAACAAACAGGTAAATAATTTGAAGCTTCTAAATTATTCTTAAATAAGGTAAGCCTAAAATGTTTGTTGCATCCTCTTCTTTTTTTACACTTATCTATAAGAATTTTTCTTTAGACTACTAACCAAATCAATGTTTTTGACTTAAGGAAGGACTCAAATGATAAAAGAATTTATTTTAATGATAATGTTTGGGAAGAAATTTTTTTAATTGAACTAAAGCCTTGAAATCCTATTTTAATTGAGCATCCACCACTTGTATTAGATTCCACAACAACTCAAACTTTCATTTTAAGATAGGTAAATAGAACCCTTGAAGCATAATTTAAATATCATCGTTTATTTTAAGACCCTCTTCTTTAATTAACATGCTAATATAAATTTAGGGTTTAGAAAATTTTCTCACATGATTTTTTTCTTTTTATCTTTGAGACAATATCCATTTAGATTAGAAATAAGAAGATAAGAATTTAACTATGTATTGGACAATAAAAAATATGATCTCCCTTATTGAGTGACCACCTAATATATTTATTAATCAAACATAAACTCTATGGATTAAAATACCATATTTTCCAAGCCCCTACATAGGGTTCATTTCATGAATAATTTTATTGGTCAACAATATTTATATATCTTTGAAGTAACATTTTTTTCCCTCTTACTTATATATTTGAATAATATCCAATCAAGTCTACTCTAATTCCAAACTCATAATTCTATAATTCCATAAGCCTACATCTCCAATATTCTTTCCCTTGTAAATCCTAAAGCACTTACAAAGAAAAAACCTAATATTTTTTTCACATCCTTTCCAAAACCTAATATTTTTTTCACATCCTTTCCAAATAAAACCTCTTCGAGTTTGATCAAATAATACATATTGGTAATATTTAAATTGACATCATATATACAAATATGGATTTCAATGTATTTTTTATAGTTTGCATCCTTCTATTTGTGGTTAAGAACTTATCCTTCCAACCTACCAAAAAAAAAATTATTCTATCCAAAATTTATTTCTAAAGTTTCTTATTCTTTCCTTTATAAAACAAAGGAATATCTAGATATCTTGATGATAATTATCTAAATTTAAGCCCTAAAATATCCATAATAAATCATTGTATGTATGCATATTTATTTGATTATTATAGTATTAACCAATTGTACACCTCCATGTACTTGTTGAATAAAGGAGAAATCAAATGAAAAGTATCATCAACAATTTTAAGATAATATTTGAAGGGACCATTTGTTGTAATATAAATATCTTCAATATTTATACATAGAGACTTTTCATGATCAACATAATGCCTATAAATAATTTTCAAGATAGTCAATAATATCATTCTAATCTTGGAAATGATTTTAAAATATATTTATTTTTAAATACTATTATTCCAATCAATCCATAAATTCTAACAAATAATGGTAAGATCAATCATCTATATAATGCACAATGATGTATCTTTAAAACAATTAATCCAATATTTTTTCTACTCTTTCAATGGTAATGGATCTATACAATACATTCTTACTTTTTTAAAAAGCATCCCCAAATGGTATAAGCAAAAGGGACAATAAAGTAAATAACCATACATTTGTAGATCCTTGTTATGTAACACAACTAAGAGGTCCATGATACTCTCTTCTTTGTTTCTACTCTCATTTATAATAATTTAACATTATATGAATAACCAAAGGAATGTTGAGTCCTTAGGGAGTGCCTCAAGTGACCACTCTTGAAAGGGTGATCATTAGAGTAAGAAATAATGGCTTATCTATAAATTTTTATCCTAACTTGACTCAGAATCCACCATATTTTGATAGATTTAAAACTAGATCATCCTTTTAAAAATGAATAGTAGAATTCTTGAAGAATATTTTGAAGATCATCTACTTTTTTATGTCCTCTAATAGAAATTCATGATTTGAAATTGTTTCTAACATCAATATAACTTTTGACTATTTATGCCTAAGAGCTAAATATAATTAAGGAAGTGGTTGAGTTTTGGGTTAAACATAAGACCATAAGGAGTAAAAAAAGTATCAAATCAAGAAGATGTAAAATTTATCTCATTTTTTGGGGGGGTTTCAGATGTTGAAATCTCTCGGTTCTCTCGGAACCCCTGCCAAATTCTTTTTTTGGTCTATGTGGTCTCCTCGTGCTTTTTGTTTGGGCACTAGCTGGTGTTGTTCGATGGTCCCTATATGGTTGCCTTTGACATTTTCACTTTGTAAAATATTGTGGGATCGTTTCAAAACCCTCTTTTATTAATAATACCAAAAAAAATTCATCTCATTAATTAACCACTTAATATGTCTCTTGACCAATTATAACCTCTCTAATATGAATTTACCTATTGTTGAACTCTTAGGAAGGGTTTGATTTCTTAACAATTTTATAGTATCCAAAGAAGCAAAATATATGTTTCAATTTATGTCCTTGCCCACTTATTTCCTTAAATTTTGAATAAAATCCAACTAATTTTCTCCCCCTAATTCTAAACTCAAAATTCTAAAATTTTATAAATTTATCCCTTTAATATTCTTTTCTTTTTAATCCCTTTCCATTTACAAAGGGGAAAACCCAATTTTTATCACATTCTTTCCAAAGAAAACCTTTTTGAATTTTGTCAAATTCAAATGCTATACCTATTGGTAATATTGAAAGTGGCATCATACATATAGATGCATATAATAATATATAGTTATTATAATTTGTAGCCTTAAAGCCAAGGTTAATAACTTACCATTCCAACCTATGAGACAATATTTTATTATCATAAATTAAGTTTAAAATATTCTATTTTATTATTAGATAACTTAATACTTGCATATTTTGATGGCAATTTTCTAACCATAAATACTAAACTAGATATAATAATATTTTATAAATATAGGGTAATGTTAATGAAAGATATATTTGATATTGTACTATTAACTACTATCTAGTAGCATTCTAATAGCATGATAATATTGATTTAAATTCATTATCTCACTAACTAAGAGATGACCCAATAGAAAAATATTATCAAATAATTAGAGATAATATTTGAAAGGACCATTTTTTGCATCCTTATTACCTTTAATTTTAATTTTTATCTTTGTTAAAGTTCTACCTCATGCGTGAATAAGAATAGTGTAAAAGTTGAATCCATGGAATGGTTCAAAGTATCTAATAGGGGATACATTAATCATAGTAGATTTTTTTTTTTTTTAAATATAGAACAAGAATGATTCAAAGTATCTAATAGGGGATACATTAATCATAGTAGTTTTTTTTTTTTAAAATATAGAACAAGATCTAAACCATTCATATAGTCCTTGACCAGAACTAAATTTTTTAAATATCCTATGGAGAACTCAAACAAACCTTATTATATGCTTTATTCATGTCTTGTTTTACAAGCATCTCGATCTTTTATAGAATTAAAATATAATTACTTCTACAATGATTATACCATCAAGGATTTATTTACCATGAATTTGGCCACCTTGTTCATTTAGGATAATATAATTTATAATTATATTCAATCTATTTTATATAATTTTTAGACAACCTTAAAAATCATAATACAAAGACTTATTTGATAAAAATATCAAAATATTTTTCTCATTCTTCTTGGTAACAAATGCAATAAATATGGAGTTGATCTTATTATAATATTCTTTTATATACACTCTTCAACCATGATGAGCATATCTTAAAATTTTTGAATAAAAATTATAAGAAATCCATTTAGCCAAAATGCCTTAATAGGTTGGAAAGACAAACTTCCTCTTCTAAACCCTCCATTGATATCCTTCATCTAGATTTTTCATCATTAGATTTTTATTCTATTATATAACAATTGATAGAATATTTTGTGTATGCTTATCTTGAACCTCCTTATTTTACCTAATTTGTAATGGAATATCTTTGAAATAATTGAATGCTTCCTTCATAATATTGTTTTTTTATTCAATAATTCTTATAGTTGGAGTTGAATACTCTTTATTCATTGAAACGGTAATTTTTTTGTAGTATTAACATTAATAGTTGTATTTTTATCCACCTTCTAGATCCAGCTCTCCTATAATTTTGGGCCTAGTATGATTGTTCCTTTTGTAATATATTATGATGATAAATAAGTAGGTATTATTCTTGCACATATTAATCTTAATTCATTTTGGTTATTTTTGTAATATCTTCTAAATTGTTGAGCTTAGATTTAATTTTCTCCTTTATTTTAAATATTTTCATCTTTTAAACATACTTATACATATTTGATCTTGATTCATTAATTCATCCACTTGCAATAAATACACTTAATATAATACTAAAGCATTAATTTTTAGCATATTTTATTATAATTTATTTTTAAATACCATAAAATATATGTAGAAAATATATTTCATAGATATAAATAAATTTGACATTATAGTAACTTCAAATAAAATCAATGACTACATCTATGAAAAAAAATTAAATGTTGATATTTTTTTAAAAACTACTAAATATAGGTTGTGTGATAAATTGGTTCAATTCTAAGAATTTGTTTTTCCTTGTGGAAAATTCATTACAATAATTGTTCTTCTTAGGTTGAAGCTAATACTTATGCAATTGCTATATTTTTTATATTTAAATATTTTTGGATGATATATGTTGATAATGAAGTTGGTAAAGAGTACAGTTTTCTATGGTAACTTGCATGGTAATGTAGATGTCACTCTTCATTGATTTTTTTAAAATAAAATATTAGCAGATTGTTTTTTTCATGGGAAATTGCATTGAAAAATCAATATTTGCAGATTGATTTGTTATAGGGGAGTCTTATTTAGAGATCCAAGCTAAATATAAAATTTTAATTTGGTATCTAGTTTTCTCCTATTTGGATGCAAGTTACTTATGTTACTCAGGGAAAGATATTTTAATAAAATTGTAAGTTTCATGTTTAGCCTAATTTTATTGGAATACGAGACTAGAAATGATATTTTTTTATCAAAGTGTAATCTTCATGATTAACATTGCTACTATGTTTTACTTTACACTTTTGGTATTTATTTTTTATTTTTTGATTAGATATTTGGAGTTTTGAAAAGACCTGGAAATTTTTTTACAAAAAGGATCTAGTCACCTTTCAATGAGAAACCAGGAAAGTGATAACACACATCAACCATGAATTGAAACATCAAAATTTGGAATAAAATAAATCTAGGAATCAATAATAAAAAACCTAGAGCAAAGCATAGATAAAATGAAACTACAAACTTAAGGAGACCAAGCTCCCATGCAAGGGATATGACAAACACAAAAAACTGCAAAAACAACAGACCCAACAAGGGGAGAAATCCTAAGAGCACCAAACAAAAATACCAAGAAACCAAAACATAGAGAAGCCAAGACATTACTAGGGTAGATCTAGTAGTTATTAGTTCCACTAAGCCCCACATCATTCTCGTATTTGTGCTCTATCCTCTCCTAATGATCCTAACCCATGAGGACAACAATTTCCTCCACACAAAATATCATGAATTACATTGAATCAATGAAGGATATCTAAAGTTTAAGCAACATCTATTTCAAATGTTTAGTGGATAACCCTCGATCTGGATCCTAATATTTTGCATCTTTTTAGTAATTATTGTTTCGAGAGTAAGCTTTGAATTTTTGGGAGGTACTATAAAATATTTAGAATCAATATATTCAACATTTAGAGGAACCTTCCTAGTCGGATAGCTTTTCAACTAATATCTTGGAGTGTCTTATCATCTCTTCACTACCTCCAAACCCTTTCATAGGACATTCCACCACCCAAGCCACTAGATCTGCCAAAGGAGTAACATTAACAACTTTTTGACTAATTGGGTTAGAGTCTGTAGAGTTGGATGAGTCAAGGTAATCCACAATTTATGTTGCTACTCTATTAAGGAAATTTAAGATACCTTCACCATCCACACCTTTGGATTTCACCACATAATCAAAGAGAATATTCACCAATCCTTTATGAATAAGGTCTATGGCCATGCATTTCTTCACTCTACTGATTTATCTGGCTAAAGACTAGTGCAATAAGGACAAGATGTTCATTAGCCTCTTATGGTAGAGGTGGTTAAGGAACATGAAATAATAGCTTTGTAGGATTTCCTGGTTTCCATTGAGTGTGAAATATTACATGATTACTACGACCACTTAATATCATAGAGCCTTAAAAAAATTGTGCTTGAAAGTATTCTAAATCATAACCAATTCATCTTCTTTTCCTAGGAATATTTGTGATTCCTTGGACATAGAATGCTTTTCTCCGTTATGCATGAAGTCATATACTGCTAGTTCAATCACCCCTACACTTTAAGAGATGTTAATTTCAAACTCAATAATTTAAATCTTGACTATTCCATTTTTCCATGAGTACACCAAATGCTTAGCCATCTCCTTGTGGTGTCTAACAAATTTTAGTAAACATTTAAGAATGTTAACTTTCTTCCAGATCTTCTTGACATCCTCTTCCATAGTTAGAGATTTTGGCTTGAGGATTAGAGCTACCATTCTCATAAAATTTCTATTATTATTCAAAAAACTCTCTTAGTTCCAATACCCATTCTACCACTCTAAAAAGCACTCATAGCTAAAAGGATACTCGGGTGGTTAAAATAACCTTGACAAAAATGAATATACTAGATAAATCTACCAATTTCCCATCTTGTGAACTCCTATTTTATCACCTGTAGTGAATATATGGGGTAGATTTCCAAAATAGATTACCAGGGGGAAGGTAGGGTCTTCTCAACATAACGTAAATTGAAACCCGATCACCATATTTGTGCAAACTCATGTAGTGGTAGTTGCATTAAGAAAAAAACCTTTAGATTACCTTACCAAGGTATTTTGGAAAGTTACTAAGTTGGTGCACACTAAAACAAGAAACCACGCTCCTTGATCTTAGCCAAATTTTGGTGGTAACCATGATATTCCAAGGCATCATCTTGTGCATTTTAGATGGCCTCCACTTAGGGGTAATAATTGCACTCATTTCATGGCTCTAGCTCATATTTTCAAAATATAACAAAGAAAAGGGCTAGCTGAATGAGCCAATGTGAATGTGCCAATTTATCTAAATTTTAGATTTGTTATTCCACCTAGAGAGCTCCAATATGTTGAGTATTCCAAACCAAGAAGTCACCTGAAATTTTCCCAATGCCTCATTCAGACATGATTAATGGCACTACTATTTTCATGTGTTTTATCCTTCCTCCACACTTTAGGAGGGCTTGTGATCTGGTTTCTTCCCAACCAATTACGGTATCTTTTGTAATAAATAAACTAGTAGAGTATTTCATTCATAGAACCAAATATAAAATGAATATATTTATTTATTTCAATAGGTTATTACCTTGAAAATTTCCACCTCAACCTTGTATTGACAATAATGACCACGATGAGTAGTACTTGAGGTGAAAACCATTTTAACACCTAAGAAATCCACCTAGGATTATGTTCAAGCATACATCACCTAAGAAGAAGCCCTTGACATGACCAATACATAATTTTATTGGAACATATTTTGGGTTTATTTGAATTCAAATTTTTGTAGTTCTTAGGATTTTAAATTCTAACAATAGGATTCAAACATCCTAGGTTCCCAACTTGGTGGAAGAACAAGAATAGAGTTAGCTTTTTCTAAATTCATTGTCACAATAATTTAGCCTGGGTGGGAAATTTCTATGCCAAATAGATAAATCTTCTTGGGATAGGCCCAGGTTGGTGAATAAGTTCATCAATTTGTTTCCTTCTATGTATAAATGTTTAAATTGGATAACTTTCAAAATTTGAATCATTGTATGGGCTTCCAAGAGTAGGTTTGAAATAATCCATGTGGGGGTTTTTATCCCTTTAATAATGTTTATAATGTTAATAGAATCACCCTCTATTATTACCTTAATGTAATTCAAATACTCTAAATGTGAAACTCCTTAATAAATCACATTTGATTCTACAAAATGATTAGTTTTATAGCCTAGATTTTTAGAAAAGGATAATAAACTGATTCCATCATATTTTTTGATTAAATACCCTACTGTAGAAGGTCTAGGGTTTACTTTAGAGTCCACATAAAAATTTAGCTTTGATTAACCTAGAGGAGGGGGTTCCCATACTATAATAGAGCGAGTCGAAGGCTTTGGCCTAGATGAAAGAGGCTACATTATTCTAAAACCAAGGGATAATTATAGAGATTTCTCTCTATCAACTAAATATATCCAAAGTAAAAATATTCACATCCTTAACAGTGTTTGTAATACCACACAGAGAGTCTAAATCAGCTAAATGGGAAATATTTTTGAAGATATTTGAGTTTCTTTCCTTCCACACATGCCACCATAAATGGGTTAAGCCCAACATCCAAAATTTGTGAAGGTGGGGGTTCTGACGTCTCACAACCAAGACATCCTTTTGATAATAATCCTTAGAATATTTTTGAAATTATGTTCCTTCTATATCCTCTACTTTTAATTTAGAAGTAGTATTGGTGACAGTCATAACTAGGTTATCCCATGAATTAGGTACTGAAAAAATTAAAGTAATACTCTTTTCCTCTTCACCCATTTTTATTTCAAAAAAGCTTAATTGACTTACCATAGTGTTAAACGCATTCGGATGTTCAGCCATAGAGTCACCATCATTCATCCAAAGTGAATACAATATCTTCTAGAGAAATAGTTTATTTACTAGTAACTTTATCTGATAGAAATTTCCTATATTATCCCATAATGACTTTGTCATGGTATTTGTCAATACATTCAATAATACTAAGATAAGCATAATATGATAGAACTTATTGCCTTCTTATAAATATTTAACGAATCATTATCTATCATTGATATTGATTTTATTCTTGAGACTATAATTCATTGATCTCTATCAACCAACAAATCCTCCATATTGAGTTTTCATAACTCAAATTTTTATCCATTAATTTTTTCAATATCTACCCATGTGCTTCCTATCATTTTCCTTTTCCCATATTATTTTGTGTACAACTTCCATTCAAGAATTAATTTATCATGGGTTTGAAACCCTTACTCCTTGAAAAAAGCTAAAAAAATATCTTTGGTACCAAATGAAGAGCAAAAGACCCCAATTAAATAAATATAGAAAACCCTTATGGGGATAAACCCAACATAGTAATATCTCCTTATTTTCTAAATTTAACCTTTTCAAATACAATAATGTTCATCTTTCATCTCTCTTCAAACCCTAATTCAAGTGCAATTAAATAACAAAAAACCAAGAATGGATTTTACAATACCATGGGTGAAAAACCATGGGTTCAAATATTTAACTCTAAAAAATTCATAAGAGTCTAAAATTATCTTAAAAAACCCAAAAATATTCATCAAGGGTTGTGACTCCAAGACACTTGCTTTTTGGGGACTACCACCCTCAAACCCCTATTCGAGGCATGACCTAGCCTTGAATCCCAATGAAGATACATGCAGAGTGTCCAATACCTTTTAGAGTTAACTACACCAGAATAACATGGAAAATATTTTACATATTTCCAACAAATCCAACCTCGACTTGTTATAAAATCCTTTGAGAAATGGACCCTATTTTTGCTAATTCCAACAATAGAAAGATTATCCTTGTTTGTAGAGATTATATTAGAAAGTGAGATGATGTCAAAGCTCTTTCCTAGGATAAATATGAAAAAGTAACAAATTTCCTATACAAAGATATCCTTCTTTGTTTTGGTTCTCTACAAGATATTAGTACTAATCAAGGGCTATAATTTTCTTCTCACATACTTGAAGAATTTGTAAAAATTTATGAATAATGACATTTAAAATATTCACCTTATAATCCATAGGATAATGGATAAGTAGAAGTTACTAATCAGGAAATTAAAAATATAGTGATAAATACTATAGTAGCTCACATACACAATTGGTTTACTTGACTCAAGGAAGTGATATGGCATATGACATAACCTAGAAAACTACCATTGGGTTTATAACTTTTGAATTAGTTTATAAAGAACTATTATCCTACACATTAAATTTGAAATCTTCACTTTGATAACACTAATGATTTATTTTTTTGGTAGGTAAAATTAAAGTGGGTTTTTATCAAGGGACTAAAAACCTGATAACAACAAGTCAAATGACTTCAAGCAAGGCCAAAGGATGGCTAAAATGAAATTCCCAAGGATGGACCTAAGGAGAAAATCCAATAAAGGAAATACGATCCAAGACCGGACGCTTGAAGTGGAAAAGTTGAAAATTCGTGCCCAACTACAAATTTGAAAAACCTACCCAACAAGAAAAAGAGAAGGTAGTAAAATTGAGTTTTAAAACCCTTGCCTAAACAAGATATTTAAAAAAAAACTCTCACCTAGGTTCTGAACCAATAAGCAGGAAAATTCAAAGACAATGCACTCCTACCAATACACAAAAATTTAAACAACCTAAGAAGCAGGAAAATAAATTACAAGAGTGCACACTACCGTGTAGGGGAGAAACTAGAAAATAGTAGGGAAACATCAAAAAACCATAAGTTTTGTAAAAAATCAACCTTCATCATAGGGTGGAGTAGAGAATATGTGAAAAAATAACATCCCTCTCAAAAAATGATGGAAAACAAGTATGGATGCCATAAGATCAAACAGACTATGATGAAACTACATCCCTCACATGCTTGTAAAGTGGAACAAAAAATTGAGGATATCCATAGGCCACAAAATCCTCTTGCAGTGAAGAGAGGAACCTACAAAGATGCCAACCGAAGTACAAGAAGCAACAGACGTAGAAAAACTAATCATGGGAAAGATATAGGAAAGTTTCCAAGGAACCCAAAAGGAAGGAGTGACAGGAAAACTAGTTGCAAGCATTAAACACATGTCATCCCAGACCAAGAGGATGCAACCAAAAATTCTAGAATACCTTCAACACCGCTAATGAACAACTTCAGGGAAAAAAATGAGGAAGTCCAATATGAACACAATAATAAGCAAACCATAGGCCACTGGGCAAGACCATAAAAAATACTGAGAGCTGACTGATCCCACATAAATTATCCCAAAGAGCAAAGTCACAATAGAAAGCACATGGTCCATAAAACCAAAAATATGTTGTAAAAAACTATTCATGAAGCCACTCTCCCATAACCACAATAGTCCACACCTGGAGAAACACTGAAATCTAGCACCAAGTAGACACCTATAGAAAACCTAGTAAAAAGCTAAGAAATCCAAGGAAAAGAATCCCTAAAGTAACTTAGAAAACCCATGGGAGGTCCCAGGGAAAAATTTAAAACCATCCCAGAAACCAAACACCAGAAAAATACCCCACCGGAGGGTAAGGAAAAGGGTAAGAAAATGGATAAGTGACCTCTCACCCCAAGAATATAGTCTACAACACTATCTAGCCAAGAAGGAAGGGTTAAGGAAGTGCCAGGGAAAATGGGACATAATCAGGGACCTGGGATAGGACTAGGGAGGGGCTACATGAAATTAGATAAGGACTTCCCATGGAAGTCCCCTATAGATCCCCCCAAGGAGATCCTATGGAAGTCATACCACTAATGATTTATGAATAGAACTATGACATGCTCAAAAAACTCACCTTTCAACATTAACTCCAAGCCTATAACATACCAAAGTGGTGCAAAAATAATGAAAAGTGTGGCATCACAAGTTCATTTATGATTGTCAATTCAAGGTTGGTGATTGAAATTTGTTGTATGAATCCAAATACCATTATCATCTAGGTAACCTCTAGACACATTGGATTGAACCATAGGCAATGAAATAGTTATTTGATAATGGCATGATAAAAATTAATCCCACTAATAATTTCTTTCGTAAAATGTTTTTCAATAAATATAAATTGGATAATTACAAGAAGCCTATTTCAAAAGAGGAATTTATGACTAATATAGTCAAAGGTCCAAATTGTAGATCATTGAGGAAGTTTCTACCTCAAGTGCCCTACTTTGATAAGAGTATCACTTATATTAAAAAAAAATTCCTTGTAGTGAAAAGATTCACTAGTGTTGTAAGGACATAAGGTGTGTGAAAACCAACTCATAGCACACATGTTCTTAAATAAACATTCTTTATGAAAACCTTTCAAGGTACAAGGGGGTCATTCTACTCTATAAACTAGTTTCTAGAAGTATATCAAGTTGTATCTAGATCACTTGAGGCACTTCCAACACCAATACTACCATATTTCATACTCGTGCTATTAGGTAATGCATGATACATATAGTACTCAATATAAATCTCTAAATTTATGTTTTTCTCTATTTTCCATTTTATTTTCTATGCATATTGTGTGTGGTTAGTGTACAATATCTATTGTTTAATTATAAGGGTATCAAGGGAATAGTAAATGGAGGCATTGATATGGTGTTGGAGGTCCCATAGTATGTACAACTTAGTTTTAGTAGTCATGTTATTGGTACCACAAATCTAAAATTAGAAGTGCTATAGTGATACAAACACCTCAAAATACTTTTCATAGAACTGACAACACTTGCATCTCTAGTAGTGTTTTCACTTACTATAAGCACTACAAGTACTTCAAGATACCTTTCAAAGAACATACCACACTTGTAGTACTTACACAAATGCTAGTAGCATTTATTGCTTCTTACAAGTGCTATAAGTACTTCAAGTTATTATTTTATATTAAGGACAATATGAAGTACTTGTAGTGCATGCAAAACATTGCTTCAAAGGCTACTTACTAACAAAAAATATGTGCCTTTGGTACCACATATATCTTACTATTGATGTTACCCTCTCCATTGTTGGTCAAGATGCCCATGTCCTAAACTTGTGGGGAACATCAAGCCATACATTCTTTATAAAATAAGACTTGGTGGAAGGTGCTCTATAAACAGATGATAAGTACTATAAAAATTCAATAATATCTAGAAGTGGTAACCCTTTTTTTATAGGCAATATGGATGGATTATTTTCAATATTTATTAGTGTATACTGAAATAATTGCTACTAAATTTATAATAAAATTTAAGGAAAACCATGCAATTATATAGGGGGTAGACATTGAGGTCACTAAAGCCATGACCTCAAGAATCATAAGGTTACCCTTAATAGGGTAAAGGAAGTTAAGGAGATATTTTCTACTTCACGTTCTCACAAATTATTTTTTCTACCTAACAAGCCCAAAGTCTACACATTTCTATCAAGGAGAAGTACCATCAGAACATATCTATATCTTCTCTATGATGTCATTGCTCTTTACTCCCTTATGTACTTCATTAGTGATAGATTTGTTATTCTCTTTGGGCATGATTTTCAATTTTCAATTCATTTCAAGGTAGGAGGATAATAAAATGAGTTGAAATTAAATATGCCTTATTATCTCCTCTGATCCATAATAAATATGAACTCAAAATTCCAATAGAAAAAGAACCAATAAATGCTATCGCACAATAGGCTAATCAAATTACTAGTTCTTAACAAATTACCTAGTAATAACATTTTATGGGGTGCATAGATAGTGTAGATCAATTGGTTGGCCTTGAAAAAACCATAAAAAGAAGGAGAATTCACCACTCTTAAAGGGTGCTTCTATTGTTGTGCTATTTGCAACTAGGCAACATGACACAATTAAAGTTCCTATAAAGTATCCACTACAAGGCCCTATGATATACATAATAAAATAACCCTAAAAAATGCTAGTATAAACCCTATTTTTATACTATAAGGAAAGGTAAATGGGTTCTCACTGAATCAATAAATGAATTTAAATTGAAGTTGTTTGAATCTCATTTGAAAGTTGAGAAATTAGAGTGGAAAGCAAAGTATTAAAGACAACTGGTAGAGCATATGTTAAGGGAGTAAAAAGCAAAGGAACTTGGTACCTTAAGTATTATAGGAGATGAAGGTGCTAACAATGTTGTAATATCTATTCATCATGCCAATGCTACAAGCCCTACATGTGTTGCAATTCTTGTTGGTGCTATAAGTCCTATTTGTGTTCATAGTCCAACTAGTGTTGTAAATAGGGTTATGCATAATGGCTATTTATCGCCAAATTGGCTAAAATTTGGATTTTTAAAATTTGGAATTGGATAATATTTGGGACCCTTGACCATGGTTCATTACCCAAAACAATTTGGGTGTAAAACTTTTTGGGTCGATTCTCCTCAATTCTATAACAATTTGATCATTTTAGGTTTAAATTTCCAACATTGCCCCTAATAATAGTGAGCCTTCTATATGCGTTTGGACACTTTTCACCTTGATTTCAAAATTGATTCATCAAATTTTTAGAAATGCATTTTTGGAATGATCCATTATGCATAACCCTAGTTGTAAATCCTATTTGCACTAAATATTTTGTGAGAACCCTTGCATGCAGTGAAGAATTCCCAATGCAAACACCACACTTGCATAAAATAGAAAGGAAAAAAGAGAGGACTATAAAAAGAATTGAATCATGTAATGAAGCATTTAGCATGATAGAATCTACAAGTCTTTAAAAACTTATAGGTGTTACAAGAGCTAAAATTTCTCTCCCAAATTCTTTTGTGCCACCACCATAGACTGAGGTAGAGTATATTCTGAAGAACACAAGCTTATACTGAGAGGGGGGGTGAACAGTATAAGACCTCTTTTTAATTTCTCTATTTAAGTTCAACTTCACAAAGAAATGAACCAATAGCAATATCAAAGCAATGCATAAAGCAACACACAATGAGACACCAATTTTAACGTGGTTCACCCAACATGGGCTACATCGACAAAAATTTTCTCTAAAAAGCTTTCTCAAAGTTCTTTGGGAATCCTTCCCAATTACAATGTTTATGAGCCTCAGCCCAAAGGACAAACCTTCCCCTACTCAAGTATTTATGAGCCTCTGCCCAAAGGAGAATCCTTCCACTCCTCACAAATTTATGAGCCTCTTGCACAAAGGAGATTCCTTCCCCTCCTCATGAATTTATGAGCCTCCTGCCCAAAGGAGAATCCTTCCCCTCAGCTCTGGAAATGATACTTCAAAAGATCATTTGCCTCCTATTCTGCTAGCACGTGGAACTCCTTTCCACAAAAGACCTCCTGTCCTCAATGCTCAGCCTCAAGAGACCTTTGTCCTCATTGATCACCTCCACAGCAACTCATCAACCTGTACTAAACACGATCGATCGGTCCAAGCACAAGTCTTCCTCACTCTATCAGATCTGTCCCAAGCTCAACTCATAAAGCTTGAACAAATCAATCTCTGCTGCACACAAGCCTTCTCAAAGACTTGTCAAAACTATCCCTAGGTTCTTCTCAAAGAACCACTTCAACTCTATCCTCAAGTACTCTTCTAGGACCTGTCCAAATCAGATCACAAGTCCTCCCTAGAACTTGTCCAAATCAGCTCACAAGTCCTCACTAGAACCTGTCCAAATTAGCTCACAAGTCTTCACTAGAACCTGTACAAATCAGCTCACAAGTCCTCACTAGAACCTGTCCAAATTAGCTCACAAGTCTTCACTAGAACTCGTCCAAATCAGCTCACAAGTTCATCAAGAAAAACTTGCTTAGCATTAACCCACAAAGAGAATTGTTAGAGACCCAATGTGATTCATCAACCTCATAGAAGCATAAAGAGAATTGTTAGAGACTCAATATGTTCTATACTTAACTTCCAATATCAATATCAAATCTCATAGAAACATAAAGAGAATTGTTAGAGACTCAATATGTTCTATACTTAACTCCCAATATCAATCTCAACTCAATATCAATCTCAAAATAATAAGATAGATGTAGTATTATTTTCTCAAGAACATGAAACACAACCCAACAATTGCCAACCATGCAATAACTCATATAAAAATGATCCTCATGTTATTTCCACAACCAATATCTTTTCACTACCAATTAGGGCTTTAACAACAATGCTTATAGACAAGGTTTAACAAACATCATTCAACTCAACATTAACCTTGAAGCATTCAACCAATCACTACATGAAAAGGAAACTAGTAGACATCCTTTTTCCTCCAAGGGTATTTGAACAAAATAGTCATCAACATAAATCACCAATGCAAAGAATAACTTGTTCAAATCAATCTCAATGGAGTAAGCCCAAATCATATATCAAGTAAAGCATTAACTTGATCAAAACAACCTCTATGGAAGCAAATCAACCATAAATCTCAAAACAGCCAACTAAAGGTTTCACCATCTCAATGCAAGTAGCAAGACTTACTAACATAAACCCTAGTGCAAAAATGCTTCCTCTTCCTCAACCAGAATTATGCATTCACCCAAAAAACTCATCAATGATTTTAATGCATAAACAATCTTCAATATCCCGAAAATGGGATTTACACCAACAAGAATACCTAGTAGACAACCTTTTCACTCCAAACTCAATTTCAGAAAATACACCATCAACAATATATATGGAAGAAGTTTCCCATACCTTTGTTTGAGGAAGAAGAGAATAGTTCTTCAACCTGTTACCAACACCACCCTCAACTTTGCCACCAAGTTAGGGTTAGATCATAAAAGTAACCACAAAAATATTTATTCCATAAAACACCTTATGACTCCAATACTTAGAAGTCAACTACCAAAAAATATAAAGCATACAAACAATATATCCTTTTACACCTTATTTCTCCAAATTAATTAAACCATGCTCAAGGAATAATAGCTTCTAAGAAAATCTCACTCAACAATCAAGCCAAAAATATCAACCACACACTATCAACCTTATATCTCCAAAGAAGCATTTAACCTTAAAAATAATTTTAAATAAATCTGCCCAACCATTTCTTCTTTACAAAATGCAGATTTTATTTAAAAAACCTTACCAAAATAATGCTTCTAAAAATCACGGGTCAACAGTGCCTCCGAAAAAATCGGAGCGCAAAAACTCTTCTCACACTCCATGGCGGGAGTCGAATGCTTGACCTCCCTTCAAGCGCCTTCGCAGAACAGTCGTTGCCACTAGGCCAACGACACTAGCTTGAAGGCTAGCAAGAGTCTCCTTCTCCTTAACCCTTTGGTGGTGGATAAACGTGGTGAAAAAATGATAGCCATAGCTTTTACTTCCCAACTTTTGTGCAATTCAAATTTCTTTCACACCTTTGCTTTGGACTATAGGTTATGGCTTATATAGCCAAACTTCCATGCTATGCACAACGTCAGCGGGAGGATAATTTGAACTTTTTGAATTAATATTATTTTTGCGCCTTCGAAACAACTTTAGGGTTTATGAAACCCTTTTTATTATTTAAAAAATAATCAAAGGTCTTTTAGACCTTAGACCTTAGGTGGAGAACCCATTAAATTATTAAAATAATTTAATCACTAAATCAAATAAATAATTAATTAAAAAACCTTAAAAAAGTTTTATTAATTAAGTTATTTAATTAATAAGTGTCTCCAGCCTTTGCATTAAGCCGAGAGTGGTTTTGAGAAAAACCCTTAATGCATCCACCTGGTTTTAATAAAAACCCTTAAACCTGCCATGGTTTTGATAAAAACCTTTTCATCTGCCACATGGAATCTCTCCGAAATATTCTAGAAAAGATTCTTTGGAATCTTCAACCTTTGAAGCCAATAAATCCTCTTGACATTAATGCCAGTTCCTTTTGACATCAATGACAACTCATAGACAAGAAGCTAGGATCTCAAACCCAAAATTGCCAACAATCTCCCCCTTTGTCATTGATGGCAAACCATGCTTCTCAACAACACTGAAACTCAAAACTGTTGTATAGAAATCAGATCCCCATGACTTGAGGCTCTCCCCCTTACTCATATCTCTCCCCCTTTGTCATCAATGGTAAAGGGTCACCTTTGGGGTTTGGGACTAAGAATGTGCCTCTTAGCTTAGTCCCTCCCCCACCTCCTATTGAGGTGATTAATTATGGGGTGGGAGTAAAAATCCCATTACCATTGATCTTCATCCGTGTCTATAGCTACCTTACCATGTCTTCTCTTGTTCTCCTTGTCCATATTCTTGTTCCTGTTCATGTCACTGTTGTTGTTCTTGTTATCATTACTATTCTTATCCATGTCTTGATTCTTGTGCCTGTTCATACCCATGTTCTTGTTCCTCTACCTTGGAATTTCAGCTCTACACTGTCTAGCTATGTGACCTTCATTGTTGCACTTATAACAACTAACAATCTTATTTCTTTGAGGCATACTTGATCTTTGACTCCATATTTTTTGACCAACCCTGTTCCTGTTATTAGCCTTGCAATAAATAGCCTTGTGCCCAAACTGTTTACAAGAGTAGCAATACCCTTGAAAGAAATTACCACCTTTGAATCTGTCATTTACCTTCCTCACTTGAGTCATGCAATGTGAAGCCATGTGACCAAACTTGTGACAAGCAAAACATCTACCATTAAACTTTCCTTGATTTGACCTCTTAGGTCCTGTAAACTTTCTCCCCTTTTTCTGATTCCTATTTTTTGATTTTGTGCATCTATCACTCAAGGAATCATTTTCTAAAGTACTTTCCTCATCATAACTCTCTTACTTTTAGAATATCTTACTAGATTCCCCAGTAGAGTCACCAACCTGTTCCATGTGTTTCTTACCAAAACCAAGACCTGTTTTATCTATTGTCCTTCTTTGATCTTTGATGATTGAATTTACCTTTTTGGTGCTATATTCAAACCTGTAAAGCTTCTCCTTGTACTCTTTAGTTTCCTCTTTCAAGAAAACCAATTTTTGTTCCAAATCTCTACACTCAAGAACCTTAGACTCTAACTTATCCTTAAGATTTTTTGTCTTAGCTATAGAGATGTCAAGACTTTCTATAAGCTCATCTCTCTCAATACAACATTCATCCAATTTATCATTGAGTCTAGAATTCTTCTTTCTTTCCTTTTTCAAAGCACTAAGAGCTCTAACAAGTTCAACTTCAATATCTACTTCACCATCCTCTATAACTTCCTCTATTTGTTTTCCTTTTGAAACATCAATGACTTTTTCAGATTTCTTATCACTAGAGGTGCTACCCTTTTCTAAAGCCATACAAAGATCTTCCTTACAATTTTCCGAAGCATCCTCATACATAGTATAACTAGAAATCAATCCATAATTTGTGCAATCATCCTCAAGATGTCCAAAATTTCCACATATAAAACATTTCATAAGGAAAAATCTATGTTTCTTTTCTTCTTCTTTTTCTGTTAGGAACAACATCTCATTTCCAACATCACTTGAAGAGCTTTCACTATCACTACTAGAACACTTACTTGCCTTGTCTAGGTAGAAAATTTTCTTGTGTTTGTGAGAGTACCTCTTTCTTTGATTGCTTTGCTCATATTTATTCTTCCTTTGATGCTTGTGCCTTTCAGAATCCTTGCTCTTATAATCCTATTTATCTTCATCACTTTCATCCTTGGCAACAGTACAGTTAGTAGCATAATGACCAAAATTTCCACAATTGAAACACTTGACATATTTTATACCTTTGTGCTTTCTTGAGAACTTGCCCTTCTTGCTGTAATATGCCTCTTCATCACTAGAAGACTCATCACTATCTTGAAGCTCTTTACCCTTGGATTTCTTGGTAGCCTTGAAAGCTGTCTCCTTCTTAAAATCAACCTTCACTTGAGTTCTTAACTCAAATGCTGCAAGTATACTATGAAGCTCATATTTTTTCAACTTATCCAAATCCTTAGCTTCCTCAATAGCAGAAATATTTTCACTAAATCTATTTGGAAGAGACCTCAAAATTTTATCACAAATATCATTTTCAACAAGCTCAAGACCTAGTTCCTTCATAGAGTTAACAATATCATCCATACAAAGCATATAGTCACTAATATTTTCTTCATCATTCATATTGAGTTGTTCAAACATACCTTTGAAGTGTCTCAACTTGGCCTTTCGAACATTTGCATCACCTGTATGAACCACCTTCAACTGTTCCCACATTTCACTAGTTGTCTGACAGTGAATCACCTTGGTAAGATCTGCCTTCTATAAACCCTTCAGGATTGCATTCATTGCCTTTGAATTGCTATGATGTAGGAGCATCTCTTCCTTAGTAGAAGGACCATGCTTAGGAATGGTATACTCATCCTCAATCACTTCCCAAACTTCATTTCCAAGAGCCATAAGATGAACCTTCATCCTAGCACTCCAAAGCCCAAAATCTGCCCCATCAAGAATAGGTGTTGCATTACCACTTGTAGATTCCATTGTGTTCTTTACAATATTTTACTTCAAGTTGTTAAACTTTTCAAAGGAACCCACTCTGATACCAATTGAAGAACATAAGCTTATACTGAGAGGGGGGGGTGAACAGTATAAGACCTCTTTTTACTTTCTCTATTTAACTTCAACTTCGCAAAGCAATGAACCAATAGCAATATCAAAGCAATGCATAAATCAACACACAATGAGACACCAATTTTAATGTGGTTCACCCAACATGGGCTACATCCACAAAAATTTTCTCTAAAAAGCTTTCTCAAAGTTCTTTGGGAATCCTTCCCAATTACAATGTTTATGAGGCTTAGCCCAAAGGACAAAACTTCCCCTACTCAAGTATTTATGAGACTCTGCCCAAAGGAGAATCCTTCCCCTCCTCATGAATTTATGAGCCTCCTACCCAAAGGATAATCCTTCCCCTCCTCACGAATTTATGAGCCTCTTGCCTAAAGGAGAATCCTTCCCCTTAACTTTGGAAATGAAACTTCAGAAGATCACCTGCCTCTTATTCTGCTAGCACGTGGAACTCCTTTCCATAGAAGACCTCCTATCCTCAATGCTCAGCCTCAAGAGACCTCTATCCTCACTGATCACCTCCACAACAACTCATCAATCTGTACTAAACATAGTAAGTCGGTCCAGCATAAGTCTTCCTTACTTTGTCAGATCTGTCCTAAGCTCAACTCATAAACCTTGAACAAATCAATCTCTGCTACACACAAGCCTTCTCAAAGACTTGTCAAAACTGTCCTCAGGTTCTTCTCAAAGAACCACTTCAACTCTATCCTCAAGTCCTCTTCTAGGACCTATCCAATCAGCTTACAAGTCCTCCCTAGAACTTGTCGAAATTAGCTCACAAGTCCTCACTAGAACCTGTCCAAATCAGCTCACAAGCCTTCACTTGAACCTGTCCACATAAGCTCACAAGTTCATCAAGAAAGACTTGATTAGCATGAACCCATAAGGAGAATTGTTAGAGACCCAATGTGATTCATCAACATCATAGAAGCATAAAGAGAATTGTTAGAGACTCAATATGTTCTATACTTAACTCCCAATATCAATCTCAAATCTCATAGAAACATAAAGAGAATTGTTAAAGACTTAATATGTTCTATACTTAACTCCCAATCTCAATCTCAACTTAATCTCAATCTCAAAAGAATAATATAGATGTAGTGTTCTTTTCTCAAGAACATGAAACACAACCCAACAATTGCCAACCATGCAATCTCTCATATAACAATGATACTCATGTTCTTTACACAACCAATATATTTTCACTACCAATTAGGGATTTAACAACAATGCTTATAGACAAGGTTTAACCAACATCATTCAACTCAAAATTAACCTTGAAGCATTCAACCAATCACTACATGAAAAGGAAACTAGTAGACATCCTTTTTCCTCCAAGGGTATTTGAACAAAATAGCCACCAACATAAATCACCAATGCAAAGAATAACTTGCTCAAATCAATCTCAATGGAGTAAGCCCAAATCATGTATCAAGTAAAGCATTAACTTGATAAAAACAACCTCTATGGAAGCAACTCAACCATCAATATCAAAACAACCAACTAAAGGTTTCACCATCTCAATGCAAGTAGCAAGACTTACTAACATAAACCCTAGTGCAAAAATGCTTCCTCTTCCTCAACCAGAATTATGCATTCACCCAAAAAACTCATCAATGATTTTAATGCATAAACAATATTCAATATCCAGAAAATGGGATTTACACCAACAAGAATACCTAGTAGACAACCTTTTCACTCCAAACTCAATTTCAGAAAATACACCATCAACAATATACATGAAAGAAGTTGCCCATACCTTTGTTTGAGGAAGAAGAGAATAGTTCTTCAACCTGTTACCAACACCACCCTCAAATTTGCCACCAAGTTAGGGTTAGATCATAAAAGTAACCACAAAAATATTTATTCTATAAAACACCTTATGACTCCAATCCTTAGAAGTCAACTACCAAAAAATATAAAGCATACAAACAATATATCCTTTTACACCTTATTTCTCCAAATTAATTAAACCATGCTCAAGGAATAATAGCTTCTAAGCAAATCTCATCCAACAATCAAGCCAAAAATCTCAACCACACACTATCAACCTTATATCTCCAAAGAAGCATTTAACCTTAAAAATAATTTTAAATAAATTTGCCCAACCACTTCTTCTTTAACAAAATGCAGATTTTATTTAAAAAACCTTACCAAAAAAATGCTTTCGAAAATCGCGGGTCAACAGTGCCTCCGAAAAAATCGGAGCGCAAAAACTCTTCTCACACTCCATGGCAGGAGTCGAACGCTTGACCTCCCTTCAAGTGCCTTCGCAGAACAGTCATTGCCACTAGGCCAACGATGCTAGCTTGAAGGCTAGCAAGAGTCTCCTTCTCCTTAACCATTTGGAGGCGGATAAACGTGGCGAAAAAATGATAGCCGTAGCTTTTACTTCCCAAATTTTGTGCAATTCGAATTTCTTTCACACCTTTGCTTTGGACTATAGGTTATGGCTTATATAGCCAAACTTCCATGCTATGCATGACGTCGACAGGAGGATAATTCGAACTTTTTGAATTAATATTATTTTTGTGCCTTCGAAACAACTTTAGGGTTTATGAAACCCTTTTGATTATTTAAAAAATAATCAAAGGTCTTTTACACCTTAGACCTTAGGTGGAGAACCCATTAAATTATTAAAATAATTTAATCACTAAATCAAATAAATAATTAATTAAAAAACCTTAAAAAAGTTTTATTAACTAAGTTATTTAATTAATAAGTGTCTCCAGCCTTTGCATTAAGCTGAGAGTGGTTTTGAGAAAAAAGCTTAATGCATCCACCTGGTTTTAATAAAAACCCTTAAACCTGCCATGGTTTTGATAAAAACCTTTTCATCTACCACATGGAATCTCTCCGAAATATTCTAGAAAATATTCTTTGGAATCTTCAACCTTTGAATCCAATAAATCCTCTTGACATTAATGCCAGTTCCTTTTGACATCAATGACAACTCATAGACAAGAAGCTAGGATCTCAAACCCAAAATTGCCAACATATTCCCCTTTCAAATCATAATAAAATTATTTACAAAAATGAAATGTTGGACATTTTGAGTCCTTTAAGTCAAAGTTGTCATTGATGTCACCTAATAGAGTTACCACTCTTATTAAGGAATTCGGCAAAAAATAAAGTCTCCCAAGTCATCCAGGAAAAAGCTTCATCAGTGCAGAAGTGAAAGGAAAAAGGCTCCAATATATTTTAATATTATTGAGAGCACAGGTTAAGTGATTGGTTTATAAAAAACCCAAGGCGAGTTATTGCAAAGGTTAAAAATAAGGTTTAATAATTATTTATAAATTATATAAATTCACAAGGAATTTAAATTTTATAAATAATGTTTAATTATACCAAGATTGGGCACTGAGACAAGGTTCTAAGGTTTAATTAAATTAAACCTAAGGTTGGTTATTTTTAATTTATAATATTTAAATTTAAATTAATTATAATTTAAAAATCAATCCGACATCGAAATTATTCGAAGCATCAACGTGATTGCAAAATAGGACAAAGGCATTATATAAATGCCATAAAAATAACATTTACCAAGGCATCCCTTGCAATAATTATTCGAAGCGCATGCGAAAAGGTTTTGTTTTTCGAAGGCCTTATGATTTAGCAAAGGCTAAAGGTGTGAAGGTTTGGAGGCTCCAAGCATAAAGACCAGCGTGGCCTAGTGGTATGTTGGCTTGGTACTAAGGAGGAGGTCTTGTGTTCAATTCATGTGAGGCCTTTTGGATTGCAAGGAAGAAGCGCTTGAAGCACTTGTTGTTTTTCGTAGGAGCACTATTCACGAAAAATTTATGGTGGACATGCCATTTTAGACATGTCAGGGCACACGGCCCAATGATGGCTTGGATGCAGCAAAGGCATTGGGAAGGAGGACATCGGGGGATCGAATCCCATCAAGGGCAAGGCAAGTGGATTTAATTTTTTATGTTGTTTAATATTTTAATTTTTTCCAAGGTTGCCTAAGGAGAAATAAGGATATGGTATGCCCTAGGAAAGATAGATATTTCTTCTGATTTTCTTTTTGTAAGTATATCATATTATATATCATTGGAAAGCTCTTTTCGAGAGCTATTTGTTTAGATTTTTTAGAGGGAGAAATAAGGTGTGCGAAAGGATATATTTCTGGTTTTGTCAAGGAGTTTCAAAAGTAAGTTTGATTCATTATTTTGAGGGTTTATTTCTTGCATAAGAGGGTATGGTGCATTTTATTGAGTAGGAGTAATAAGGTGTTATTGAGATATTATTTTTATTATTGTGTTATTACTCAAGATATCTAACCCTTGTTGAGATTGGAAAAATAAAATGTGTTGAGTGTGGCATATTTAGTGGACAAATCATAAGGCATCAAAAAGGTATGGGCAATATTCTTCATTGACTTATTTGGGTGATTGATTTCTAAAAATATCTTTGGATAGAAAATCAGAAATCATAAGGCATCAAAAAGGTATGGGTAATATTCTTCATTGAATTATTTGGGTGATTGATTTATAAAAATATCTTTGGAGAGAAAAGGATTTATTGTGGTTTTCTTTTTGAGAAGTTGTTGGTCTAATGCTTCAAGGTTTTTTAGTTTGAGAGTTGTGATTAAACCTTGTTTTATAAGCATTATTGTTGAATCCAATTGGTCATGCAAAGAACTTGAACTTGAGTTAAGAACATTAATATCATTGTTATGTGAGATTTATTTTTGAGCATTGTTGGAAATATTTTGAGTTGGTTGATACATGCTTTAACTAGAGTTTGTAGAAAGGATTGTTCATTGAGGTGATTGGTTGAGTAGATTTGATTAAGCCTAGTCAAGTGATTGTGTGAAGTGGTTGTTCAAGTTCCATGAAACAAACTACTCTATATCTTGATTTGAGTTGATATTGAGATTTGAGAATAGAACATATAGAGTCTCTAACAATTCTCTTTATGATTCTATGAGATTGATTTGAGTTGAAATTGAGATTTGAGAATAGAACATATAGAGTCTCTAACAATTCTCTTTTTTCTTCTATGATATTGAGATTGAGTTGAGATTGGGATTTGAGTATAAAATATATTGAGTCTCTAACAATTCTCTTTATGCTTCTATGATATTGAATTGAGATATTGATTGAGCATTGAGTATAGAACATATTGAGTCTCTAAAAATTCTCTTTATGATTCTATGATATTGGACAAGTTTTGTGTGAGCTTATTAAACTGATTTGAGATAAGTCTTTGAGAAGGGTTGTTGACTGATTTTGAGTAAGATTTTGTGGAATCTTGCTATGCATATTTGAGAAAGTACAGTAGAGGACTTATTGAGAAAATTTGGACAAGTCCTAGAGAGGACTTGTTGAGAAAATTTGAGTAGGTTCTATATGGACCTGTTGAGAATATTTGAGTAGGTTCTATATGGACCTATTGAGAAGATTTGAGTAGGTTTTGTGTGGACCTATTGAGAATATTTGAGTAGATTATGTGTGGACCTGTTGAGTAGATTTGAGCAGGTTTTGTGTGGACCTTTTGAGAATATTTGAGCAGGTTCCTGTGTGGACCTATTGAGCATATTTGAGAATGTTCTGTGTGGACCTATTGAGTAGATTTGTGCTAGATCGAATGAACTATGTTTAGTATAGATTTGAGTGGACTTATGCTATACTGAATGAACTATGTTTAGTGCAAGATATTGAGCAGAGTTGTGCTAGACCGAATGAACTATATCTAGTACAAGAGATTGAGCAGAGCTATGCTAGACCAACTGGATTGTGTTTAGTATAGTATTGATATAGATATTTGGAGGTGACAGATTATAGAGGATAAAGTCTCAATGGATAGAGATCCAACAACCAGGACAAATGAATATAGATATGAGTGAGGAGTCTTCAAGTGGAGAGAGATCCACCAATAAGTGCAGTAGAGAGATAGAGTCTTCTATAAGATCACTAGCCAAAGCAGAAGGGGAAAGAGTTCTCCTATGGAAGATATCCACAAAATTAAGATTAGGGGATCAACATCTCCTTTGGATAGAGGTCCATAAATATTGTAATTGGGAAGGATTCCCAAAGAGATTGATTGAGAAAAATTTAGTAAAATATTTTCTGCACGAAGTAGCCCACATTGGATGAACCACATAAATTGTGGTGTCTCTATTGTGTATGGTGTTTTATGCATTGCTTTGATTATTTCTATTGATACTGCTATCTATACACTGCATAATATTGATTTGAAAATAAAAGTAAAAAGTGGTCTTGTATTGTTCACCACTCATTTCAGTATAAGCTTGTGTTCTTTAATTGGTATCAGAGTGGGTTCCTTCAAAAGAGTTTGATAGCTTGAAGGAAAAGTGGTCTAAGAACACAATGGATCAAAAGTATCAAAGAGATAGATTCTTTAAAATGTAGTACCAGTATTTGATGTAAGTGACTTCTTGTATTGGTGTATGCTAATGAGATTTTACTTTATGGCACTTGGAAATGAATTTTGGGATGCAATGGAACTTGGATATGATTCAGTAGTCAATCCTCCTAAAGATAAGGAAGGTAAGATTCTAATGTATGCAAAATCAAGAGCTATGAATGCAATTATAAAAGGATTGTGTAGATTAGAATCTATGAAGGTTATGGATTGTAAAACAACAAAAGAAATATGGGAACTTCTGCATGACATATATAAAGGAGATAAAGGAGCCAGGAAAGCTAAGACCTGAAATCTCAAAGGAGAATTTGAGAACTTAAGAATGAAGGATGATGAAAATATTTGTGACTATCTCAATAATATTGATGAACATGTACATGAGATGAGAGGTCTGGGAATGAAGGTTGATGAATCTGATGCTTGTGATAATATCTTGAAAACTCTTCTAAAAAGGTACAGTGAAAAGGTTTCTACTATAGAAACATCAATTGATAGTTATTATTTGACAATGAATTATTTTCTTGGCATGCTTACTAATTTTGATATAAGAACAAAATATCATATTCCTTCGAAATAAGCTTCTTTCAAAGTAGAAAAAAAGAAAAAGGGAAAGAAGATAGAATCGAACAGTGAGTCATCCAGTGATGAATAAGCAAATTATGGCAAAAGATATAGAGGTTCCAGAAGAACCATAGATCCAAGATATATCAAATGTTTCAATTATGGAAGGTATGGATATTTTGCAACAAAGTGCAAGGAGCCAAAGAATAACAATATGAAGAAAAATAGGATCACAGGTACAGGCATTCAGAAAGATACAAGTACCAAAAGAAAAGCAAGTATGTACAAAGAAGAAAAGGAAATAAGTTATTCCAGAGATAAAAGATAAGCTACTATGCGTATAATGCAAGTACTCAATTGATAGTGATGATAGTTTTTTAGACAATGATAGATATGAAGTCCTATTTATGGTTAAAGAGAAAGATGCAATTAAGAAAAAGACTCCAGTTATTCTCAAGTGTTTTAGATGTGATAATTTGGACATCTTGAAGATGATTGCACTAGTGATGGTTATAGTTTCAGTGATGATTATTTTGAAGATGCGCTTGAAAGACCAGATGAAAATATTCTAATGGCATTAGAAGAAGAAGTGAGTGACCCCATAGAACACAAGTCTAAAGAAAGTAGAAACTCGGATAAAGGTAAAAAAATAGAGGATTATTCACTAGAGAATGGCTATGATATCAAGGGAGAACTTATCTATGCCCTTGAAATAGTAAAGACGGTAAGAGAGCAACACTCTAAGCTTGAAAGAAAGTTTCAAGAATGTGATGAAGATAGATTATTATTCATAGAATATTTAGAGAAATCAAAGGTTAAGGCAATCAAGTTCAAAGATAAATTAGAAGCAAAGATCTTGGAATGTGATAATTTAGCACAAGAAGTTGCTACTTTAAAATAAGACTTAAAGGACTCTAATATCAATATGAAGAGTTTCAAAAATAGATCTAGGAACTTCGATAAGTTCATATGTGGACAACAATGAACAACATGTTTAACAAGTCTTAGCTTTGGAAAGGTTCAAAAGAAACAGGAAGAAGAATCTACCTCAAGTATTGAAGAAGAAGGAACTTTAGAAGAAGATACTTCAAAATATGACAATATAAGTGGGAATGAGACATCAGAGGATGAGTTGGACAACAAAGAGTTCAACAAAGATAGGAATAATGCACAAAGAAGATACAGATGGAACAACAATTAGAATAGGAGACCAATGAGTTCAAGACAAGGAATATTCAATAGAAGATGATTTTCATGTCACAGGTTTGGGCACATGGCTTCACAGTGCAGTGCAGGACACATCAATGACAGGAGTATAGAAAAGGCTGACTTTTCCAAGGATATTGCTACTCATACAATGAGTTTGGTCACAAGGAAATGAACTGTAGGATTAAAGCTAGAAGAGGATATGAATTCACTAGAAGAATTCCTAAGATAGTTGTACATCCAAGGAATAATAACATTAAGTGTTATAACTGTAATAATGATGGTCACATAGCAAGATGCTGTAGAATAAATATTCCAAAAATAGGCATGAACAGAGACAAGAATAGAAATTTGAACATAAACGGGAATATGAATAGAAGCAAGAAGATGAACAGGAATAGAGACTCATAAAAGAATAAATACTTAGAAAAGAAAAATAACAGGAACATGGATGAGAACAAGAGCAGGAACAAGAACATAAGTGACGATACGAATAGGTATGATGACTTGGAAAGAAATAATGAGAGGATTCAAAAGACTCACAGAAGAAGAGAGAAAGATAAAGGCACATATTTGTGCTTTCAGGGAGTAGAAATACTCCCACCCAATAATTAACCACCTCATGTGGAGGTAGGGGAGGGGCTAAGCTAAGAGGCTCATTCTTAGCCCCAAGCCCCAAATGTGACCCTTTTCCATTGATGTCAAAGGGGAGAAATTTGTGTATTGGGGAGAGATTTGATATTTGAGAGAGCATTAAGCCAAGGGGAGCAAAGACCCAGGGGGAGTAGAAAAGAAGGTCAGGTTTCAGTAAAAGGATAAAGGTTACCATCAATGACAAAGGGGGAGATTGTTGGACATTTTGAGTCCTCTAAGTCAAATTTGTCATTGATGTCACCTGATAGAGTTATCACTCTTATTGAGGAATTTGGCAAGAAATAAAGTCGCCCAAGTCATCAAGGAAAAAGCTTCATCAATGTAGATGTGAAAGGAAAAAGACTCCATAGTATTTTAATATTATTGGGAGCATAGGTTAAATTATTGTTTTATAAAAACCCAAGGTGGGTTATTGCAAAGGTTAAAAAGGCGGTGAGTCTCTAAAAATTCTCTTTATGATTCTATGAGATTGGACAAGTTTTGTGTGAGCTTGTTAAACTGATTTGAGGCAAGTCTTTGAGAAGGCTTGTAGACTGATTTTGTATAAGCTTTTGTGGAAGCTTTCTATGCAAATTTGAAAAATTCCTAGAGAGGTCTTATTGAGCAGGTTTGGACAAGTCCTAGCAAGGACTTGTTGAGCATATTTGATCAGGTCCTGTGTGGACATGTTGAGTAGATTTGAGAAAGTTTTGTATGGACCTATTGAGAATATTTGAGTAGGTTTTGTGTGGACCTATTGAGCATATTTTAGTAGGTTCTATGTGGACCTATTGAGAATATTTGAGCAGGTTCTGTGTGGACATGTTGTGCATATTTAACAAGGTTTTGTGTGGACCTATTGAGAAGATTTGTGCTAGACCAAATGAACTGTGTTTAGTATAGATTTGAGTGGACTTGTGCTATATTGAATGAACTATGTTTAGTGCAAGAGATTGAGTAGAGTTGTGCTAGACCGAATGAACTATGTTTAGTACAAAATATTGAGCAGATTTGTGCTAGACCGATTGGACTATGTTTAGTATAGTATTAAGACAAATCTTTGGAGGTGACATAGTCTCAGTGGATAAAGATCCAGTAGCCATGAAAATTGAAGATAAATCTGAGTAAAGAGTTTTCAAGTGGAGAGAGATCCACTAGTATGTGTAGCAAAGAGACAGAGTCTTCTAGAAGATCACTAGCTAGAGCAAAATGGGAAAGAGTTATCCTATGGAAGATATTCACAAACTTGAGATTAGGGGATCAACATATCCTTTGGACAGAGGTCCATAAACATTGTAATTGGGAAGGATTCTCAAAGAGATTGATTGAGAAAATTTTAGTAAAATATTTTCTCCATGGAGTATCCCACATTCGATGAACCATGTAAATTGTGGTGTCTCTATTGTGTATGGTGTTTTGTGCATTGTTTTTATTACTGCTATTGATACTGCTATCTATACATTGCATAATATTGATTTGAAAATAAAAGTAAAAAATGGTCTTATACTGTTTACCCCCCTCTCAGTATAAACTTATGTTCTTCAGGAAATAGAGTGGGCCTTATATTATGATTAAATGCAAGACTTGAAATTCAATTAATTAAAGAAAAATAAAAATTAATTAGGGTCATCGAAGAGAAAATTGAGATAATTACAAAATGTAAAGAAGAAAATACTTGTTTATAGTATAAATTAAAAATATTTGAGGCCCAAATGAGTAATTAGTGAATTTTTTTTAGATTCGCTAGGATGTAGAACCCCCTACAAGGCTTTATGCTTTCATTCTAGGAAAAACATATATTTTATTTAAATTTTCTAAATTCATTTTGGATCTCTCACATGATATTAGTACTCCTAACCAATTCTATGACATATACTAGTTTAATTTTTCAGAACACTAGGATCTATGATTAAAGTTGTACTTGCATAATTGTGTACTTTGCAACACTACAAACTACACACCAAATCCTCATGTGAGGGAAGTACAATTGAGGGTATTTTTATCATCCCTTAGAATATATTCTAACAAGAGGAGGGACATAAAAGCATTCCAAAATAGGGAATTCATTATAGGATTTATATTCAGAGTAGAAACCCATACCCCAACCCTATTATTAGGAAGTATGAAGAATTATTAAGAAGTCCTAGGTGCATACAAAATATGCAAGAAATGTAGGACCTATGTTTGTAATAGTTTTGGTAGGTAGGTGATGGATATTATTATGAGACAATTAAAAGAAACTCACCAAGGTTTAAAAAATTATTTATAGTTTAGAAAAATAGATAACCCATATTAGCACCAAACTTGGCTACGATGTTAATCAGGGCTGAATTTTTGTTCGAGTAGTTATCGTATCATGGACTCGACTAGATAGAAAAAAGGTTTAATTTTACTTTGTTATGATATCATGTTCTAGATTACTAGAAACCCTTCAATGGAATCCATGATAATATACATGATGCATTCCTCTAAAATTTAGATTGAAGAGGTTTTCATGCATCCAAGACTACGTTACAAACAAATGCATATAATTTCAACAACTATGTAGCTCAATAGTAATAAGATTTGCATGAAGGCATGCAAAATAATAAAGGTGGAGGGAATGATGAGACCATATAATGAATAGTTTTATGGCCATTATTATTGTATATTTTTCCTATTTTATCTATATTTTATAAACACTTAGTAATAAAATGGTAGATATTGTAGCTAACTAAAGATTTTTTACAAAAAGAAAATTATGAATAATAGATGATTAATTATGTGAATTTTTGGTACTAGCATTATGTTATTATGTCCATTTATGATAATCCAATTAAAAATTTGGTTGATTGCTACAAATGATATGGGTCTAAAATAATCAATGTATAGTAGCCATCTTCACCTATAGGACTAGAAGTGCCTAGCTTCACTTTTAGAATAGGAAGTGATATAGGCATTGTAGGCTTAAACCTATAACACTCGGTGTTACTTATTAATTGAAGATGTTACAAGCATTTCAAGTTTAATATACTAAAATTATAGTGCTAAATTTTATTTATTGAATGTTATAACACTTAGTGACCTATAAAATCCAATGGTACATGGAAAATCCCCAACCTTGATTCCACCTACAAAGTAACTGATAGGTTGTTGTAATAGATTCACTAAAATTTATTCCAAGAATCATGCATTTTTTTCTATTTTTAAGGTTGTCATAACCAATTTTCTATTATCGTTAAATAATAGAATCTATTCTAAAAATCATGTAGCTACTAAAAATTTATCATAGCATGATTCTGCTCTATTTTTAGCTATAGTTTATAAAATTAAAAAATAAAATAACTCTCAAATTGTCATCTTCCCTCTATATAAACATGGGTTTTTGAAGACCTAAGGGATGTTAGATGATGGATAGATATATAGAGGAGGTATAATAGAAAGTCTAAGTTTAAAGTTACAATTCCCTCTAATTTTGGTATGAGTTAATAAAATTATTATTTTTTAGAATTCTATTTTTACTAAGCATAATTTTTAGATAGTCTTAAGGGAACTCCTAGAATATTGGGAAAGAGCCTTCTTAAGAAGTTCCAAGAAGTTATGATGACCCCTTCATTATTTTTATTCCTTTAATATTTCAATATTTTCCAATTAACAACATTTCTAATTTTGCAGTACAATTGCATCCTTTTAATTAATTATAGTAGAATGAATCAATTTAAACTTAGTTGGTTAGAGTGAAGGAGTATTTATTTAGTTATTACTCGTTTATCTACACATACAATGTTAGTATCTTGTGCAATTACACACCCAATTTGATAGATAAGGGTGGTGCTCATCGCCAATCATTAACACTTCCATAGATGTTAGTAGGTAAACCCTCTCATCTCCTTTGGGGTATCATTCATCTTTGGATACACTTAAGAAACTATTATAGGGTAATGTATATTGTCCTATATCTCAATTATTGGGCACAAGTTATATCCCTAATTACAGGTTACCATCAACTATCTCAATTTCTAAGTGTCATATCAACAATGTCCATTCTAATATAACAAGTATGAGTATGGGTTTCAATAAAAAATGTAATCCTATAATATCTCATCCTTAATTATTAATCCCTTTATCTAAAATACCTTAGTATCAAATAATACAATGTCAACCTCAACATCATATGCCCAAATGTAACAACCTCCTTCTTATGGTAATTATCACTAAATTCCTCATGTATATCAACCTATAATTTTTATCCCTTTAAATCCTCTTTATTTTCAGCTTCAAATATAACCTCTTTATTAGAGTTGTTAAATTAGAAAATGATCGTCATACAAGGATATTCTTCCTATTGCAAGTAATTTTATGATGACTTGTCTACTAGTAGTCTTTTTTGTCAAAATTGAGACTCCTAATTTTTAGATGTATAAAACAAATGAGGATCCTATTTAACACCTTAGGTTGTTTAGAACATCTTGTAACAATATTTTCTAAAATTAAATATTACGACTTGTTATATTCCCTAAGAGCCTTACTGATCTTGACTTGGAATGATACTTCCAAATACCAAGGTATTCTTGAAAAAAATTTAAAGACCTTGTTGAAGATAAAATTACTCAGATTTAGAGAGACCAAATTCCTTGCACCTTTCAAAAACTATCTCTAGGTTCTCTATGTGTTTACTTCTATTTTTGGAAAATATATTCAAATCACCAAGGTATACTAGAATGATCTCATACGCTAGCCTTGAGAAAGCTATATATGTTTCCCTTTAGAAGGTTTTACCAATATTTGATAGATTGAAAGATATTCATTTATAATCTAAATTACCCCACAAGGGGGTGAAAACCATCTTATGTTGGTCTTAATCCTTGACCTAGATCTGATTGTATCGATAGAAACAATATAGAATAAATAACATCTACGACACAAAATCCTTCTATAGTATCTAATCAATGGCAATCAATGTGTAATGATATTTTAAGGATGATCTATTCAACATCTTAAAATTGATGCATAATCAAATATCTCCAGTATTATTATACATTGGGACAATATTAGTGACCCATATTGAATGCTTAATCGAGAATACAATATGGTCTTGTAGGAGTTTACACAAATCTTTCTTCATTATAGGCTCTATTTTTAGATTGATAGATCTCTATAATTTTTGGAAAATACTATAATTTGGTTCCAACTTAAAGGTGTGTTCTATCACATTGTAGTCAAAGACTTTTAGATATTCGTATGACTAGGAATAATATCTTTATTTTTAGTGCACAGTTATTTGAAAAGGTCTTGCTCTTCTTGGGTATAATTTTTTTCAAGTATTAGATTTTTCCCTTCTGATACCTTAATAAGGTGATATACAAAATATTTTTTTCTTTAGTCTATTTTTTCTTGACCTATTAGTTGGATTAAACAAAATTTTTAGAATGATCAGACCCTTAGGCATTTTGTTTTATTTTAGCTATATAATTCTATATTTTACATCATTCCCATATTCATTTTGATTCTTAGAAATACTAGGCTTCCCTGATCAAAAATTATATGATCTACTTGTTGTTATTGATCATAGTTATCTAAAACTACTAGATTACTACCTCCTTTGGTTTTTAAGACATATCATTTATAGAATCAAAGTGTGTCACTATCACTGCCAACTCATTTGTTTTTGTGTTTAGCTCATTAGGTATTGATTTGATTTGGTAGAATTAAACAATTTCAAGTAAATTCCAAACTCTATGTGTAGGACTACAGATATTTATTTTTAGTGGAATGCAGGAAATTTGCCTCATTTAGTATTAACTTAGAGTTACCATATATTTCTAGGTCTTTGATTTCTATTTTTCTATCTTTCTTAGACTGGTACAAAGTGCTTCATGCTTGGTTAGTATGTGTGTGGAATTAGACAATAAACTACCTAATTTATTGTTTTAATATTGTCAAAGTATATTGTCCATATATTTTTTTCTTCACAAATTGTCAAAATAAGGATTTTTGAAAGATATTGTATTATTAGGTAGTTTATCAACTCTATTTTCTTATACTATACTTTAGGATCCTTGTCATCTTATAAAACATCACTAATCACTTCTACCTTTGGGTCTTTAGCATCCTCTTGATACTCACAACCTTCAATATACTCTTGGAGTTTATTAAAATTTAATGCATCATCACATTTTAGCTTATGCTAGATATAAATGTAAGACAACTCATTCTTTATATTGATTTGCTTTCCATATATATGTACCTTCATGTGTGTGTAATTATTTTTCAAATAGCCATTTTTTGATACCTTCCTTTTCCATTATTTGGATAATAGTATTCTAAAGTATTAAGACAAATCTATAATTGTTACTTATACTACCACAAAATTTAGGTATCATATGATGGTTGTGATCAAATCCTTTAGGAGACACACTACATTGACCCTATTTCATCTCATTTGTATTCTATGTATAATCATTTTGGTATATGGAAGAACCATCTCTTTGCATAAAACCTTGGGCATAATTATAACCACTACTTTTAAATCAATGCTACAAGTTCTAAGAATGCATTTTTTTTTTATGCTATGTATAAGGAAGGTAGTGTTAGGTCCTTAGGTTTTGGATCATTTTACACATTAGAAGCATTCACTTTGATGTTTTCTTGTTGTTCTATGATAAAATTACATTCCTCAACTACTCAATCTAAGGATGAGTATGCCTACTTACCTTAAGCATAATTTTTATCCTATTTTTTAGAGCTTGTCAGAATAGGTATTTTTTCCAAGTAATGTTAAGGCTTCTAGAATGCTACTTTTGGTCAATCTCTTCTTCATATCTTTTACAATATTTAATTTTGCATCAGGGGCTTCCCTTGTGGAAAAAATATAGGCCTACCTAATGTGTGTTTGATGTGCAAAAGTAAAAGTGGGATATTTCATCCTTCTTTTAGCCTCTCTTTGCATTGGGTCTCTTTATAAGTTTTTTAGCTACTTATCTATTTACATAATTTATTGCTACTAAATTCCCTTCTCAAATTATTATTCTTGGGCCACTTCTTCATGTTCCATTGTGCTTTATTTCTACCTCTACTTATCATGTTATGGTGTGATCAATTCTTTATCATTTATATGTAAAGGGGGTCTTCCTCTTATAAGGATAGTTGTGCCTTTTGTTGTGTTGGTTTAGTTATCAACTAAATATTTGGCTATCATTTTCCTTTTATCCATAGTTTTATGCCTTGTTGGTTGACAAATATTGCATCTCTCATAAATGATAACTGTTTATCTATATCAAGGGTAATAAAATTTTCTAGTATTGCATTACTACGATTAAGCAAAATAGACACTATCTATGCAATTTGGGGTTGCTAATACATGATATGAGGTACTTGCTTAGTGAAAATGGCTTATTGAACATGACATTGTTAAGTGTATTACATAGTTTATAAATACCTAATGGTCCTCAAGCATTTTATAGGATTATGCATATAGTTTCAAGGGAGGGAATATAATAGTTTTACTTCTGCATTTATGTTGATCATATGATTATAGACTTGATTAATTCTATGGTTAGCACCATGGTACGAGACCTAATATTTTTTCAAGTACAGAGTCTTCCATGACTATCAATTATGTGGTTTTCATTATTATTTTTATGATTTACTATGGTATTGATTACCTCAAATATCTCATTCATTTCATAGTTATTTTTGGCTACACCACTTAGATTATACTAAGCAAGGAGGGCTAGAAGCATAGGTTAAAAGGATACTATGGATGATGCATTATGGATAGGGTGAATAACAATACCTAATGGAGGCATTAAAATAGGAGAGAAATTGTGTATTGTACTAGGTATAGAAGTATTATGGAAAATATGGGCTTCAAAGGCCATCGATAGGACAAGGATAATTTTACCTACATTGATGATAATATTTTCACCTCTTGCTCCTTCTTCAAATATTGTAGTGAGTATATAGTGGTTGGAGATAAAAACCATTAGTGCTAAATAAAATTACAAGCCCTTGATATAGTTTGGTAATGCCCATTCCTTATTTGACCTAAAATTCTACAAAATTAAGTTTAAGATTCTAAAGAATCTAGTATTGAAATCATGGATATTAAGGATGAAAATTAAAATAAATCCATTTTTAATTAGGAGGTGGTTGTAAGTTTTGTTGATGAGGGATATAATTTATCCCTATCAACTTTACCTATTATTTTTGAGAAGGCATCCCCTACATAATTTATTATGCTTAGCTAGTTAAAAGTAGTGTTAATCTATGACAATTTTTATGGGACACCTACAACCCCATATGCCTAACGATTACTTGTGTATTTTGTACAAGGTTCATATTTAAGCCTATTAATCTTGTTTGGGTTGATGAATGAACATAAGGAATACTAGTAGTATTGGTTACATTGGATGTAAGTGGGCTCTACACTAGAGGTATACTTGTAGGAGGTATATTTTATGTATTTGATATTGTAGGATGATTGTAGATCTAATGCATGTAAAGTGAGTTGTTTTTTAGATTATTTACATCAACTAGTATTTGGTATATAGGATTATCATGGGTTACTATAGGTCCCTAAAAATCCCAAGTTAAGCTTACTAAGGTTATTGAATAACTCATTTTTTATCTTAGATAGTATACTTAGACACTGTACATCCTTAGCTAAATTGGTCAACCATAGAGCTCATTAGTTTTGATGATATAAAGCTTCATATGGGGACCTCCTCATACTTGTCCCTTGGATCAACCATATAGTAGTTCGTTTGCTTATATTTCCCTTTTATATTTTGTTTTTGATGAAATGGAGCTATGTTTGTCAATTGATACTCTTTTCCTTCATTTTGAGATTTAGATCATATATTCATATTCTTGCATATACAAAATTTGAATGATATGGCCAAGTCTAAAAATATTATAATATAAAGAAAATAAAATTATCTAAAAATTGCTTATTTTGAGTGATTTACTTGAAAACTAGGGTGATTTGCTTACTATGTCAAGCAATTTGCTTCTAGAATGTACCTTTTCAATAAACCAATAAATTCAATCGATTTGCTTAAAATTCACTCATTATTCATGTAGTTTGGATAAGCCAAAATAAAATGAGAAATTTGATGTTATTAGAACATCATCGATTATCCACAATAACAAGCATATTGAGACTGTGAATGTTTATTACCTGTGAAATAGTATCCGATCCTCTCCGCTGAGTTTCCAAAACGGCTCGATGACCGCTTACACTGCATGAGCATTTGATGAGCGGCATCATATCTCTGAGCTCCAACGGAGTCTGCATCCCGTAATAACATTTGGATCAATTCCAATCCCATACCTTGTTTGGATCCTACGAATCCAACGTCACGGAAATCAACAAAGACGCCATCATTTTCTAGCACCAGCATCTTGATCTGATCGTATGTTGAAATATGCTGTTTCAGGCATTGGAGTTTATCAGCCGGATTTCTCATCACAAACTCTCTAGGCATGGAAATTCATCCTCCCTAATGAGCAATTCCAATAGTTGAAGGATCTCCAAACTGAAATCATCTGCATCCTCCTCTTCAGAATATTTTTCAACGCCACTGGATTTCTCCTCTATTAAATTATTCTGAGGACCATTGTCAAGAAGTTCCATGTCTTCTTTTAACCATGGCTGTTCGCTAGGACCCCTTTTGTCTTCTTTTAGCCATGTTTCTTCCACACCATCGTCCTCCCTACTGAACAATCCCGATTGGTGAAACATCTCCAAACTAGGATCATCTGCATCCTCCTCTTCGGAATAATTTTCAACGCCACTGGTTTTCTCCTCTCTTAAATTATTCTGAGGACCATTGTCAAGCCCTTCCATGTTCCTTTAACCATGGGTGTCCACTAGGACCCACTTTTTCTTCTTTTAGCAATATTTCTTCCACACCGTTTATGTTATCCCTTTGCATTATAGGAGTCTCTTAGTTATCTTCCCTATTGGCCTGGAAGAAAGAACTCTAATTCTTGAGCTTATAATGTAAATTACACAACCCAAATACATATTTAGCACTGAAAGATGCGAAACTCAAAATGAAGAGGACGCACATATAAACGGACGAGGTTTTTTTTTTTAATTTAAAATCAGCAACTATAATATTAAAATAAAAGAGTAATACAAAATAGCTCGAAGGCAGAGTACTTGAAATAAGATCAAGACTAAGAGCCTACCAAACTACACAAAAGTCCTTAAAAGGACGATAAGTACATATATCATTAGTATTATACAAAGTATCATATTTCTTTTGAAACATATTTATACAATGTTGGAATAAGTTAAAATAAAAATCACCAAAGTGTCTGTATCCGTCCACTGCGTTGTTGTTTACACTATGATTAGGCTCTAAAAATTCTAAAGAAAGTGTTTGAAAATATCCTTAAAGAAAAGCACGGACCTGAAAACCTATAAAGAGATTTTGAAAACTGTGAGTCTCCTAAGAGACCTAGTAAGAATCCTCTGATTATCTTGAAAAATGTCCAGATTTCTAACCAACCAAATATACCATAAAACTTCAGTCGAAAGCAACAACAAAAAATTATTATAACACCTCTGCATAGTAGGAATATAGCCAAACAATATATGCTGCCTGAAAACATTATCATTAATATTCCAACCTGAAATATTAGAGCAAAATAATGACCAAATTTCTTTAGCAAAAAAGCAATCAAAAAATATATGTTTGACAGTATCAGGAACTTTGCATAAAGTGCAACTCATTGGTGATTGAGGATCTTTACATACAGGAAGCCTCTGAAGAAGTAATAACTAGCAAAAAAAAAATGTTTAGGCTCAAGAAATCTAGATCAGATATGCTACAGAATGTTATGCCCATGATTAGTGAAGACTTCCATAGACCAACTGTTATCAATATGGAGTAAAATCTCATTAGTATCAGTCAGCAAACTATAAAGAAATTTTGGCTTGATTTTGAACAATTGTGTGCCATCATGCCACTGAATCTTGCCATAAAAAGTCTAATCATCATCAATAAATATAGGACTACTTAATTGCAAAAATGAGGCTTGAAGTAAAGACTATGTCATCCATTAAGAGCGAGGAATATCATATTGAATACTAAGAGATTCCCAATATTTAAGACATCCATTTTCAATAATATCAACAAATGATACAATGCCTATATTCACCCATTTTTTTGCAGAATAACCTTGAGTAAGAACAAGCAGCTTATTATTATGAGAAATATTTCACCAGATAGAACTATGCAAGAATAAAGTATTTTGAGAATTAGCAATAGATTTTAAACCTCTAACATTCTCCCAAGTATTCCAAAGACTCTTGAAAACTGCTGACCCAACTGGAACAACCAAAAACTTACCAAAAAGGATATCAATCATATGAAAATCTTTCCAAGCATGAGATTTTTAAGGAACAGACTTAGTAATATTATGCCTGTCTAAGAAGAAATTTCCATGGCTCATTGCCATTAATACAATTCACTATCCACTTGATGGTTAAGGACATGCCTTGAACAGCCATATTTTTCAACCCAAGACTGCCAATATATTTATTAACAATGCACCAATTCCACCTTACCTTATGCTTTTTTATCTCTGTATTACCACCAACCCATAAAACATTTCGTATTTGTTTATGCATATCATTAATTTAATATGAATAGAATGACCAAGCTAAAGAAAAATAGATAGAGTAAGCAAAAAAGATTTTTTTGATGGACTTGAAATCTACCAGCAATAGATAATTGTCTATTATTCCATTTATTAAATTTATTAATAATCATTTCTTTAACCCATAACCACATATCCTTAAGGCAAGGGTCAATGGAGAAAGGAATGCCAAGATAACGGATCTATTTGGAGGGACCTCCCCACTGAATATCAAACTTGGATAACCAAGGAGGAGCAAAAAAATCCCAAGTAATATAGATTTTGACATAGCAATTTTAGCTCCTGAAGCATTGCAAAAGCAAGAGAGCTTTGAAAAAAGGGAATCAAAATTTTCCTCAACCAGCTTAACAAAAACTGAGGTATCATCAACAAAATGAATATTAATAAGTTCTTGATCATCAGGCATAGTAATTCCTTGAATAGCAAGACTGATTGAGCTCCCTCTTAACAGATAATATAAGGCATCAGTAGCAATAACAAACAAAGTAGGAACTAAGGGACAACCTTGACGTATAGATCTCTAAAGCAATATAGGATCAAAAAGAGACCCATTAACCTCAACAAAAGCAGCTGCATCAATAATAAGCACCTTAACCATTTTGTAAAATAGAGGAGGGAAGCCAAAGGCCTCAAGAACCATGAGAATATAGTTCCATTCAATTCTGTCATATGCCTTTTCAAAATCCAATAAAAGCATGCCTGCATTTTATCCAGAGCATTTAGCCCAATACATGACTTCCCAACTAGTGATCAAATTTTTCAAGATATATCTTCCTTTTATAAAACCTGTTTGAGTTGAATTAATAAACTTATGTAGATAATTTGCAACCCTCAAAGCCAAAATTTTTGCAAAGATTTTATATGAAACATTTAACAAAGTTATTGGTCTCCTGTTTTTTACTAAAGTTTTATCACCACCCTTAGGCAAAAGCCTTATGATACCAGTATTAATATTCCTGCCCAGGGAACCATGAAGGCCTCAAGACTAAACCAGATACAAATCATCATTGATCTAATCAACATTTTTCTTATAAAATTTTATAGGAAGCCCATCAGGCCCACGGGCACGGGCATTGTCATTGTTAATAGACTGAATAACCTTGATGATTTCTTCTTTAATAATCAGAGCATCTAAAACAAGAGCTTCCTTATCAAAAATTTTATGAGGAATAAGAGAACAACAAAATTTTCTATCATCAATTTTAGTTTCCTCATCCTCAGAAGTGAACAAATCTTTATAAAACTTGTAGAAAATAAATCTTTTTATAAAAATTTGGACGAGGATCTTTGCTTGCTTGAACTGCATAAATATTGGCAATCGGTCGATTCCATCATCCATAAAATGTTTTTTTTTGTTTTAACGTATTGCAAATACGGCCGCCATCCCACGCATCATGGGATAGATGAGAATAATGTATTTAGTCGGTTGAAAAGACACACGTTGTCTATTTATGTAGTGTTTTTTTACCTGAGAAATTGGTTACATCTTTTAGTAAATGAGTGGGATATTTTCAATCCAGCAACCTTGGAATTATTTATGAAGCATATTTATAGAGAATTTATTTTTTGTTTTTTAATTTTTTTTTGGGTCGCTTTCACCTAAATTTGACAGAGATTGAACTGATGGCTTCAAAAGATTGAACTGATGGCTGCATATTTGTCATTAAGTTTCTCCGGTCTATTTCCTGGCTTTTATATGTGTCAACAAAGTTTGTCCGCCCTCTTTCCTGCTTTGCTAAATCTTAAGAGGAGATGCAAGACGTTTATGCTGGAGTGAAGTCATCATAACTAATAGAAATTGGGCATCTGAAATTGTATTGGCTATTCATTTAAAAGATTGTTGTCTCCACGTCTATCTACTTAAATAAAATTGAGTTGGGCCTTGCAAGTTAGCTATATTTTCGGACAACATTTGCGCACAGTTTAGATTTTTCAAGTCGATTTCTCAAGTTTAATGGCATATTTCATGATTGGAATTTCGTTTATACTTATTTATCTATTTATAAAACCAGGATGACACGTGGAAAACTTGGCAGCTAACAAATTTCTTTTTTAAGTAATATTTTATATATATTTATTATTAAGGATTGAACTTAGTTTACATTATCAATAATGTAAGTGATAAACTACTTTTACTTAGATAACACAATTCCACTTTGAGAAGAGGTAGTAAGAGAGTATTAAATAGAAAAAAGAAAACACACCAATTAAAAGGAAGGTCAGGTCAAATATCATATACATAGGTTGACCTATCGACAAACACTAATAGCTGCTAATTGACTTATCCACTATTAAACCTATGATAATAGGTGTAAATAATTCGAAATATTGTGGGCTTGTATATGTAAGCTTGCTATGGATGATGGGATTATGGTATAAAATATATATTTTTTAATACTAAAATAGTATAGATATTAATTATTATTTATATATTATTTTTTTAATATTAAAAGTTTTAAATATATAAGATATTTGAATATATGATAGAATTATTAGATATTTTTTATTTTAATTATATAAAATAAAAATATATATATTAATTGAAAATCTTTTTTGTTTTTGTTTTTTAATATTTTAAAGAAGAACAAAAATATATTTAGATTTTTTATATTATGTTATTATAAAGATTAGGCATCTGAATGAGATCTTTAACTCTTTACAAAAGAACATTCTCTCGTCTTCTCCTTGAATTATAATAATAAAGAATACATGGTCCCAAGGGGGACAACACAATAGTTTCGAATTTGGCTCTTCTTCAGGGATCCAAGGTTCAAACCGCAGCATGGGCGAGTGTGTGAGGGAGTGGATGTGTGGTGATTGTGTGTTAAATTCCCTATTGATAATCATAGCCCTCAGCTTTATGAGAGGTCATGGTTGGGAGGATACTACTCAACCCTATGTGTTGGTCACATTGATTTCTCATACTAAATAAAAATAATAATAATAATAATAATAATAAAGAATGGATGATGGAAATTATCCTTCCAAATAGAAATAAATTAACATAAGGTGTGGATTCAAATATATAATTAATACTTATGGCAATAAAATACACAAGAATAATAGATATGGTCAGCATTCAAACATCTATAAATAATTATTAGTTTTTTATGATTATATTTCAATTCACATAAAAATGAAATCCTAGAACTTTATTATAAGAGCCCCAAAACAATAATTTTAGTAGGGTATTTTATGATACTATGCACATAATACAACAATTATATTAATATTATTATAATTTTTGATTAGTTGGACGAAAGGAGTTTTGAAAGGACCTCCAAACCTTATAACAAAAAGAATCTAACTCCAGCCACTAGAAGACTACGGACACTTCAAACATTAAAACCAACTAGTCCTTGGACACAACTAACTACACCCAGACCAACATATACTAGTCGAACACACCCAAATACATAAGCCAAATAGAGATAAAATTTGGGCACACAAGCATTCATTGATAAATAGAGATAAAAAACTGGGCCACATAGGCCCGACCAAATAATTCAAAAAGCAACATCTAATGGGGAGAGTTCCAGCAACCCGCCCTAAGTATTTTGACTCAAGTTTTACCTTTTCCTAAATTCATTATCCAATGATCTAAGTCTATCTATAAAATTACATGTCCAAATGTAAAGATCTTGTTGTGTAAGACCTTGATTAGCCAAGAAGTTCATAACTTTGTTACCTTCCCTAAACCGATGCTTGAATTGAACTTCTTCTAAATTTTGAATCATTCTCCTAGCTTCAATTATAAAATTTGTAATAGTCTAGGAGGGATTTTGGTTACCTTTAATCATGTTGATAGTCCAGGAGGGATTTGGTTGCTTTACCTCATTAGTCTTCAATCAGTAAGGAGATCACCAATCTCCTATTTCTCACGGACTCTTCTTCGGGGTTTTTTCTAGTAGTAGTGTTTGCATACAGTAGTGCATAACGACAGGTCTAGTTTGCAAATATGTAGGTCAACAATATCAATGGTAGCTTTTCCTACTCCTCTCTAGATTCACCGTGGCTTTGATACCACTAATATTTTTAGCACCATCCCATAAAATTAAGAGAAAGAGAGAAAGATATAAAAACTACATATATTATTGAGAATAGAGTAATACAATACGAATGGAACTATGAGACCCTTTATATAGGAAGATGGATTCCTTGGCCAACACTCTACCTAGTTGTACAAAGGGACACTTTGCATATTACAACATGCACATTGACACTTGTGCATTTATTACATTGCTTGAAGTAACTAGATAACTTCCCCCTAAAGTAATATCCTATTCTAGATATTACATAACCAAATAATGTAATATATTCTAACAAGTGGAAGGGTGATTTATAAAGTGCTAAAAAATACTATAGAATTTCAATAATATCCAGAAGTGGTAACCCTTCTTTAATAGGTAATATGGATGAATTATTTTCAACATTTATTGGGGTATAATGAAAGCATTGCTACTAAATTTATAATAAAATTGAAAAAAAAACCATGCAATTATATAGGGGGTAGATATTGAGGTCACTAAAGCCATGACGTCAACAATCACGAGGTTATCCTTGACAGGTCAAAGGAAGTTAAGGAGCTATTTTCTTCTTCATGTGCTCACAAATTCTTTTTCCTACCTAAAAATCTCAAATTATACAATTTATATCAAGTTCAGAACATCTCTAAATCTTCTCTATGATGTCATTGCTCTTTACTCCCTTAAGTACTTCACTAGCGATGGTAGATTTTCTATTCATTTTAGGCATCACTTTCAATTTTTAATTCATGTCAAGGTAGGATAATAATAAAATGATATGAAATTAAGTATACCTTATTATCTCCTCTAATACCTAAGAAATATGAACTCAAAATACCAATAGAAAAAGAACCTAGAAATGCTATCGCACTATAGGCTCATCAAATTGCTTGTTCTTAATAAATTGCCTAGCAATAAACTTTTATGGGGTGCATGGATTAGGGGTTATAGTGTAGATCAATTGGTTGGTCTTGAATGAAACACAAAAAAGGATAATATTTCACCACTCTTAAAGGGTACTTCTATTGTTGAGGTATTTGGAACTAAGCAACATAACGCAATTGAAGTTCCTATCAAGTAGATAGTAGAAGATCCTATAATAAAGATAATAAAATAACCCTAAAAAAGGCTAGTATAAACCCCATTTGATACTACAAGGAAAGGCAAATAGGTTTTCACTAAAACAACAAATGGATTTAAATGGAATTTGTTTGAATCTCATTTAAAAGTTAAGGAATTAGAGTGGGAAGTGAAGTATTTAAGATAAATCGCAAAGTATATTTTAAGGGAGGAAAAAGTAAAGGAACTTGGTACCTTAAGAATTTTAGGAGAGGAAGGTTCTAAGGATGTTGTAATCCCTATTCATCTTGCCAATGCTACAAGCCCTACTGGTGTTGCAAGTCTTGTTGGTGCTATAAGTATGCATAGTCCTACCAATGTTGTAAATCCTATTTGCACTAAAGTTTTTGCAAGAACCCCTACATGCCATGAAGAAATACAAATATAAACACCATACTTGCAAAAAAAAGAGAGGATATTATAGGAAGAATTGAATCACTTAATGAAGCATTTAGCATGATAGAATCTCCAAGTCTTAACAAAATTATAGGTGTTACAAGAGCTAAAAGTTCTTTTCCAAATTCTTTTGTACCACCATCATAGACTGAGGTAGAGTATATTCCCCTTTCAAGGTATAATAAAATTACTTTAAAAAAGGAAATAGAGTGGGCCTTATATTATGATTCAATGCAAGACTTGACATTCATTTAATTAAAAATAAATAAAAATTAAGTAGGGTCATAGAAGAGAAAAATGAGATAATTATAGAATGTAAAGAAGAAAATGCATGTTTATAGTATAATTTAGAAATATTTAGGACCCAAATGAGTAATTAGAGAATTTTGTTTTAGAGTCACAAGGATGTAGATCCCTCTGCAATGCTCTACGCTTTCATGCTAGGAGAAAAATGTATTTTATATAAATTTTCTAAAGTCATTTTGGACCTCTCATATGATATTAGGACTCAAAATCAATTCTATGACGTATAATTTTTTAATGTTTCAGAACTCTAAGATCTATTATAAGAGTTATACTTGCATAATTATATAGTTTATAACACTACAAACTAGACACCAAATCCTCATGTGAGGGAAGTACAATTGAGGGTATTTTTACCATCTCTTAGAATAGAGTCTAACAAGAGTAGGGATATAAAATTATTCCATATTAGGGAATGAATTATAGATTAATGGTTAGGGTAGAAACCCATATCAAATACTATTATTAGGGAGTATGAAGAATTTTTGGGAAGTCCTAGGTGTAGAAAAAATATGCAAGAAATGTAGGACCTATTTTTGTAATAGTTTTGATAGGTACCTAAAGAATAATATCAACAGAGAATTAACAGAAGCTCACTAAGGTTTGATAAATTGTTTATAGTTTTAACAAAGAGATAACCCATGTCAAAAACAAACTAGGCTACACTATTAATCAAGGCTAAATTTTTAATCAAGTAGTTAGGGTATCATGGACTCGACTAGATAGAACAAAGGTTGATATTCCCTTTATTATGATATCATGTTCTAGATTAGTAGAAACCCTTAAACAAAATCCATGATAGTATACATGATGCATTACTCCAAATTATAGGTTGAAGAGGTTTTCATGCATCCATGACTAAGTTACAAATAAATGCACATAATTTCAACTAGGTAGCTCAACAGTAATAAGCTTTGCATGAAGGCATGAAAATTAATAAAGGTGGAGGTAATGATGATTCCATATAATGAATATTTTTATGGCCATTATTATTATATATTTTTTCTATTTTGCCTAACATTTATAGACACATAGTAATAAAATGGTAGATATTGTAGCTAATTAATATTTTTTTGTAATTTTTTTGAATAATAGATGATTAATTACGTAAATATTTGGGACTAACATTGTGTTACTGTACCCATTTATGATAATTCTATTAAAATTTTTGTTGAGTGCAACAAATTATATGGGTCTAAAATAATTAATGTATAGTGTCCATATCCACCTATAGGACTAGAAGTGTCTAGCCTCACTTTTAGAATATGAAGTGTATGGGTATTGTAGGCTTAAACCTATAACACTCGATGCTACTTGTTAATTGAAGATGCTACAAGCATTTCAAGTTTAATATACTAAATTTATAGTGTTCAATTTTATTTACTAAAAGTTATACAAGAGATACAATTTCAATGAATTTATTTTAGATATTTCTTATAGCACTTGTAGTGCTTGTTACTTATATCACTTGTAGATTATAGTGCTCATATCTTATAGCACTCATTGTTTGTAGTGCTCATTGCTTGTAGTAATTTTTGTTCATAATGCTCATGCATCTATAGCACCTGAAACCATGAATTTAGAGTTCTAGACATTAGAAACATATAGTAAGAAATATTATGAACTTATAGTGTCAAACATCATGGACTTGCAGCACTTAGTGACCTATAAAATCCAATGGTGCATGGAAAATGCCCAACATTTATTCCACCTACAAAGTAACCGATAGGTTGTTGTAATAGATTCAATTAATATTTTTCCAAGAATCATGTATTTTTATCTATTTTTAAGGTTGTTATGACCAATATTCTATTATAGTTAGATAAAAAAATATATTCCAAAAATCTTGTAGCTGCTAAAAAATTATTATAGCATGATTCTGCTCTATTTTTAGCTATAGTTTGTAAAATTAACAAAAATAATATAACTCTCAAACTATCCTCTTATCTCTATATAAACATTGGTGTTTTAATACCTAAGGGATGCTAGATTAACGATAAATATGAAGAGGAGGTAGAATAGAAAGTATATGTTCAAAGATGCATTTCCCTCCAATTTTGGTATGAGTTAAAAAAATAATTATTTTTTAGAATTATATTTTTACTAAGCATATTTGTTGGATACTCTTAGGGGGACTACTAGACTCTTGGGAAAAAACCTACTTAAGAAGTTCCAATAAGTGATGATGAGCCCTCTATTCTTTTTATTCCTTTAATATTTCAATATTTTCCAACCAACAACATTTCTAATACAATTGCATCCTTTTAATTAGTTATAGTAGAATGGACCAATTTAATCTAAAATGGTTAGAGTGAAGGAATAATTAGTTATTCCTCATTTATTTACAAATACAATGTTAGTATCTTGGGTAATTAAACATACAAATTGATAGATAAGGGTGATGCTCATAGCCAATCGTTACCACTTCCACATATGATAGTAGGAAAACCCTCTCATCTTCTTTGGGACATAATTCATCTTTGGCTACACTTAAGAAACTATTATAGGGCAATGTATGTTGTCCTATATCTCAATGAGTGTGTAGAATTTACATCCCTAATTAAGGGGTACCATAAACTATCATGATTTCTAAGTATCATATCAACAATGTCCATTCTAATATCACAAGTATGAGTATGGGTTTCAATTAATATCTAATTATATAATCTCTCATACTTAATTTTTTAACCCTTTTATCTAATATACATTAGAATCAAATCAAACGATGCCAACCTCAACATCATACACCCAAGTGTAACAAACTTCTTCTTATGCTAATTATCAATAAATTCCTCATATATCTCAAAATATAACTTTTGTGATTTTAAATTCTCTTTATTTCGAGCTTCAAAATATAACCTCTTCATTAGAGTTATTGAATTTGAAAATGATCGTCATCCATGGATCTTCTTCGTATTGCAAGTAATTTTATGATGACTTGTGTAACTAGTAGTCTTTTTTTCCTCAAATGTGAAACTCCTAAGTTTTAGATGTACAAAAGGAAAGAGGATCCTATTTGTAGCAATGAAAACACACCCTCACAAATGATATTATAAAGTAAGCAAGTGTAATAAAATAATTTGTATTTATATTGATATATTGGAGCCTTGGTCTCCTTTTTAAAACAATGTACTCCAATGTGCAGGGGTCAAATTACAAGAAGATGCTTGCTTGCTTTTGAGTACAAATGAGAAAGGAGGAAAATCCCATTTCATGGATTGAATGAGGAGGGTTTCAATTTATTTGTGTTGCAATCAAGAGTATGGGTAGGCTTGTGTTATTATTGTAAACCACCCTTGCTTCAACAATCTTCCAAAACCATCACTTACACACAAATCCTGTAAATAAAAGAGGGTCATAAGCATATGTGGGGCCTCCATTGTGTGAGTCTCATTTTGATGTAAATAAATCTATAAAATCTTGAAAGGAAATAAATCCAAAAAGATATGCAAGAGACAAAACAATCAAAATTATGCCTTGATATGTTACATGTGCTAATTCGAGGTTGAATTCGATCGATCTGGGCCTATGCACATGTAGTAGACTGCATTCGAAAAATGCAGGTTACATTTGGAACTAGTCAAATGCAACAGAGTACATTTGGTAAATGTAGGCTACATTTGGGATTGAGTAAACGTAGTCCTCTACATTTGGGACTATCTAGTAGAAGTGCTTGGATAGTTGCTCCTCAATTCCTATGGTGTGGACCTCGAGAATGATATGATATTCTTAGCATAAATTTGGTAGCATGATAGTACCTATTTTTTTCTCTCTTGGTTGATGTAATTATAGGATATTTGTAGGATTTTTGGAGGTGATGATGTAAGGATAGGTAGTAGGCCAGGGTAGCCAAGTGGTAAGGATTGGGCAACCAAGCGGCTTGGGTAGTTAGAGTGAGGTACTTGAGGTGTCTCACTTAGGGGGAGAGGTAGAAAGTGAGGTATTAATGAGGGTGAGAGATGTGATAAGGGGAGGGGTAGTGGTAGTTAGAACACATATCAATGGAGGAGAAAATGGATCCTATAGGGTATATTTTAGATTTTTTTAAATCTATAAAATAGGATAATATGCATAGAAAATAACCTAAGTGAGACCTTAGACATATTTTTATTATGTGTATATGTGGAACAAATGGGATTTATGAATGGTTAGGATTTGGTGTCTAAAAATACCTCTTTTTATATTGCATTGCATAAAACACAATGCGGTGCAAAAATAAGAGATACTTGACTTATTGGGTAGAGGAGTTGATTTTTTTGTCCTAGTGTGAGGATTGAATGACCAATGAAAATTTTGGGTTTAGCTTACCCCCTCAAGTGCAAAATGGATGAAAGATAAGATAAATAAAACCCAGGAGTTTATTAACCATTGTGGATGGTGGAAAAATAGTTTGTGGATGAGGATGTTGTAAATCAAGATCAATGTTAACTACCCCAATTCTATAGTGTCTTCAAATATTTTTTCTTTGGTAGAATTATGAGCACTTGTGATATGGTATATGGAAAAACTAGTGAGGGTATGCATGTGATACTAAAATGATTTGGAGGTGGAGGTCTAGTTTTACTACCTCAATTGTCATAACCACATGTAAACCTGTATAGGAAGTGGTATGGTGCATACCACTTCCTATAAAAATTTCTAATATGTTCCCCAATAGAAAGGGGTTTGATGATAGCCTTTGAATATTTTCTTGGACATATGCAACTCCAAAATTGGGTGATTGAATATTGAACTTGATTTGAGACAAAATTGAAATTTTCATGGGATGGGTCATGATAGTTTTGATATGAGATGAGTAAGGAGGGGAATGCGACATGACCAAATGGAGGAAATATGTCATTTTTTTTTTGGTTTTTTTGAACAAGTGTTCTTATGGTGATTTATCCATCCTACCAGATTGCATGGATAACCAATCACTACAACCACCAGGTGACTAGAGTAAATCACTAGATACAAGGTTCACTCGAGGATCTAGGCTAGCTAATCTATGATCGAAAAGCAAATCCTAAGCTATTGTAGGAAAGAAAAAACTATTCTAGATGTTGACTAGGGGGTTGATTTCCTCTAGAGCTTTTCAAGATGAAAGTCACCAAAGGGGTTTGTTTCCTTTGGATCCTTTTGAATTGGATTGACCAAAGGGGTGTCTCCTTTTGAGCATTTAGAACTAAATTGACCTAAGGAGTATCTCCTTTAGAGCATTTTAAATTGAATTGACCAAACGAGTGTCTCCTTTGGAGCATTTGAACTGAATTGACCAAAGGGGTGTCTCCTTTGGAGCATTTTGAATTGAATTGACAAAAGGGGTGTCTCCTTTGGAGCATTTTAAATTGAATTAACCAAAGGGGTGTCTCCTTTTGAACATTTTGAACTAAATGAACCAAAGGATTGTCTCCTTTTGAGCATTTTGAATTGAATTGGCAAAATAAGTATATCCTTTGGAGCATTTTGGATTGAAAGTGATAAAAGGGGTGTTTACTTTTGAGAAATTTGAATTTAATAGACCAAAGGGGTGTCTCCTTTGGAGCAAATTGGATTGAAAGTGACCAAAGGGGTGTCTCCCTTGGAGCATTTTGGATTGAAAGTGACAAAAAAGGTATCTCCTTTAGACTATTTTGGATTCAAAGTGACCAAAAGGGTGTCTACTTTGGAGTATTTTGAACTAAATTGAACAAAGGAGTGTTTCCTTTAGAGTAGTTTGAACTAAATTGACCAAATGGGTCTCTTCTTTGGAGCATTTTAAAATGAATTGATCAAAGGAGTATCTCCTTTGGAGTATTTTGGATTGAAAGTGATCAAAGAGGTGTCTCCCTTAGAGCATTTAGGATTGAAAGTGATCAAAGGGATGTCTTATTCTATGTTTTTTGGATTGAAACTGACCAAATGGGTGTTTGCTTTAGAGAATTTGAATTGAATTGAGCAAAGGGTTGTCTCCTTTGGAGCATTTTGAATTGAATTGACCAAAGGGGTGTATTCTTTGGAGTATTTGAAACTGAATTGACCAAAGATGTATCTCCTTTGGAGTATTTTAAATTGAAAGTGACCAAAGGGGTGTCTCCTTTGGAGCATTTAGAACTAAATTGAGCAAAGTGGTGTCTCCTTTGAAGTATTTTGAATTGAATTTATCAAAGGGGTGTTTTCTTTAGAACATTTTGGGTTTATGGTGACCAAAGGGATATCTCCTTTAGAGTATTTTAAACTAAATTGACTAAAGGGGTGTCTCTATAAGAGCATTTTGGATGGAAAGTGACCAAAGGAGTGTCTCCTTTGGAGCATTTTGAACCAAAATACAAAAGGGGTGCCTCCTTTGGAGCATTTTGGATTGAAAGTGACCAAATAATTTTGGTTCCTTTGAAGCCTTTTCTTTAAATTTTGATAGATGCAAAGGGTGTGATCTTAAAATATCATGGTTGAACATGTCATGGAATGAGTAGAATATAGATGTGATAATGATTGACACAAATTAACATATGATGGGTGAATGAATTTTGACACTTAATTGATTGTCATTTGAGAAAGTTATAGACCATTATTTAGTAGACTTTCTCTTTATTGGTTAATTAGGGACACCAATATAGTAATACTGGTTTGACTATATGATGGAAAATTTAATGAAATATAAGACATATACGAAATAATGCAATGATCGAATGATATTTTAGATCCCTTATTAGTTTGTTTGTATTTGGGATAAAGAACCCAGAGTTATTTTTCAAAGACTCAAACATCCTGGTGATCTCAAAAAATACCTATATAATAATCTTATGAATCCATAAGATATGAAGGGTATCCTAGTGGAGTCAAGTCTCTTAAGGATCAATTGTGTGTGCAATGAATATTAATTTCTAATAATGAGAAAGGGTATACTAATCACATGTAACTTATGTTATCTCATCCGCAAGTGTATATAGGTCTATACAAAATAAGGTTACTAATATGACAAACATGTCACCATATAGGGTGTACTCCACTACTAGTTAGGCATCTATAGTCCTAATGGAGGTTAATACCATGATTTAAGGACCTAAGAATTCCTTTGGATTGAATATTTTATTTATTTTTTAAATATTTTTATCTTCTTATTTTGTGCATGTCCTTTTGCTAATTCTCAAGGTTAGACCATGTGCATGATATGATGAGCGAGGGAAAATCATTTATTTTATGGTAATAGCCACACATAAGTTTATCATTCTAAGGTATCACAATGTGATTAATGTGTGATACATGTGTGTGGTCCAAAAGGAAACATGATTTAACTAGGAACAACCTGTAGCACCTAAGGACTATTTGACGTTCAATGGAGGTTTTATGAAATACTAGGAGTGGTTGAGTGACTAAAAGCACCTAGATATTCCTCAAACCAGAGACTACCAAAGAAATAAGGTTTCATGCAAAGTGGAAATGTGCAAATAATAATGATGGTATATATATATATATATATATATATATATATATATATATATATATATATATATATATATATATATATATATATATATATATAAATTGGTTATGGATGGTGGAATACAATGAGAACAATACTAAAATAAAGGTACCCATAATGAAGGCAACAAGACTTAGTGGACTACGGTAGATGAAGTGTATGAATGCATATGAAAAGAATGTATGAAATACAATGTGAAGTGAGATGAAAGTGGAATATATATAAATTATGAATGCAACTATTTTATACAAATGGATGCACATTATTATGTTTTATTTTATCTTTTCTTGCCATGTATATATATAAATATTTTACATCAAGTTTATAAAGCTCTCAAGTGAATTCTATATTATTATATTGTGGAGGTTGTGAAGGTGGACGTGGTGGATTGACGAGTTCAACAAGGCATTCAGGTGGAAGAAGCAAGTGAAATATGGGATGCAGGATGGAAAAAATATGGAAGTAAAACTCATATTTGTTAGTGATTGACATGATGGGGGTTGATTCTTATTCAAATATATCAGAGGTAATCAAGAATGTGTCAAATGTCACATCAAAATATTCCTCAAAGTTATGATCAAAATTGGTCTCGATCATGGAGATATGTGGAAAAAATTCAAGAAAAGCCTCATGTAGTTGAGGCATGAATTGAAGGTTTATATACTCATATTCACTATCCTCACTATAATTGTCGAGATTTATGATAAGATGTTAAAATAATTCTTTGAAGGAGATTGTGAAGAATCGTGGTTTATATCCAAAACCCGCATGATCATGCACATCTCAAAAGTGAGGTTCAAAAATATCATGAATACCCTTCTCATGTCATCCTAAACCATATCCTTACTAGTTAACACATTGAAAGTAACACATGGGAAAGGACCAATTGGATAGGTAATAAATGTTAGTAAAACACTATTATTGGGGTTCAACATGGGGAGGTAGATCGAACAATGAACAAATATCCCTATATACAAAATTGATTAGATTTGGTATAGAACCCATATTGTATACCTCACCAATAGCTAAGGGTGGATTGCATGGGTTGCCATAATATCTACTAGTATCAATGCTTGGTGTGGTGATTGCAATATTTTAGAGGATGTAATCATCAATACTTGGATTGGTGAGATGAACTGGAACTTGTGTGAGTGCGATTGTGGATGGGGTGGAGATGGGGGTGGAGGTATCAAGAGTGACATGTGCTTTAGATGGGGATAATAGTGTATGTTTCTAATGTGCATCATAGACAACCAGATCTATCTGTGAGATAATTTATGGTGGTGGTGGGTGTCGTTGAATGGGGTGGAAAATGGTTTGGAGCTTAAGATGATATTGGTGGATAATGAATGTAGGTAAAATTGGAGTCATGTATGATGGGGGGTTATGAAGGGTTATAGATGTTGATGAGAGGTTGAGCAATTGAATTTGTGAAGTGGTAGCTTATCCACCCTATGTTAAGGTTCGTTGAGTGAAATATTGATTATTTGTGTGATACGATGAGACATGATCTGATGAAGATGAGAGAATTTGTTGTATGATGAGATGTAATGGGAAAATTGTAGGATGTTGATGATGAAGGATTATTTATATTGATATCTTGTGATGTGGGAGTATGATCAATAATGGTAAGGGCCTCCTGGATGGGTACTTTAGATGAGGTATTTTGATGTGAAGTTGATGTGGTAGTGAGTGGGGTGATGGATAAGTGATTGGATGGAAAATATGACTCATATGGGTTGGATATCAAGTTGTAGTATTTGAACAATATTTTATCTACTAGTATGCAATGAATTTGGCCCTCATGTACATATTTTAGACATTGGTGTAATTTTGAGGGAAAATTCTTCTTGTCCCTAATCCAAGGACACCAAAGAAATATATTATATTGCATGTTGCCTTCTAGGATATGGAATAAGGTATGAATTTTTTTGACCCCCATTCACATAGGGATGATAATATTTTTTATTGTAGAGCATAAAGCATCATTGAATGCGTACAAGGTGAAGGTAGATTTGGAGATATGTAAAGATGGTAGGTAAATATATTGTAGTGTAGTGGTTGTAATTATGTTTATGGAGGAACCAGTGTTGACTAGCACTTGTTTAAAGGCTTTTTGATTGATATGATCTATAATATGCAACGAATTATCATGTATCTCCACTGACATGTTTTTAGTTTCAAAATCATAAAATGTGATTGATGGTTCCATGCGTATTTGGATATTACTCACAAAGTTTACAAAGGCATTGTGATATTGAGTTGGAAATTTGATGGATTTAAGGAATTCCATTAATACCTCATAATGCAAAGGAGATTATTGTATTAGCTCATAAATTGATAGCTTGGTCGAAGCCAATTTTAGGATATGTGTCAATCGACTCCTCAAGGTGATGGTTGGTCTTGGTGGAGGATTTTGAAAATGGGGTTGGGGAGTGGGATTGGCTTGAATAGGTTACATAGATACAATATTTATTGATTTCATAGGAGGGAGTATCATTTGTATTGGGTCATTTGATTTTTGTGCTTAGTTTGCACCTCTCTAACCTCAAGTAACTATATGGATAACACCTACAAAACCTTGGTACTACTAAGCATTGTGGATGTGGTTGACTTGATTGGGGGGAACTATAGAAGTTGATGCCCCATTTATTTGTTGTGTGGCTTCATTATTAGGATGATTTATTTGATATATACCAAGTTTTTTGTTTTTTTGTGCTAAAGGATTATCAATCTTGATTGTTCCCTTATAAATCAGATCTTGTATGATGTATTTGAATGACTAGCAATTGCTAATGTCATGACCATTATGGTGATAAAAGGTACAATATTGATACTCCTTATATGACCTACCATGTGGTTTATTAGGATCTTCTAGTTTTATTTGTAGTAGGGTGACCATTTGTGTCTCATACAACCATTGAAATATGGTGGAAAGTGGTTTAGGAAGTAGAGTGTAATTATGAGTTGGTTGATTGTATTATCAATGTTGGTGGTTGTCTATTGTGGTGGTTTGATTTTGTAATTGAGGGAGGGATTGCACTTCTTGATATATATGTTGCTTTGGTGGTTGTTGTGTTTGATGTTGTTGATACTGGACTTGAGCCTATTGATTTTGTGGTTGGGGTGAACTCAAGACCACTTGATTCACATGGTAAAATTTTGGCTATCCTTGATTGTTCCCCCTTGAATTATTGTTTTACCTTTATTTCTTCTTGAGCTTAATCTCATCCTCTTGAATTTTAATTTCTTGAATGACTCTAGCTTAGGTTAGGGCTTATTTTAATGTCTTATATTATTGTAGCTATAGTAACAAGGAGATGGGTTTTGAGAAAATCCTCATAAACATTCATATAAGTTCTACCATGGGAAGGGTGAATGGCAATTTGGTGATGACTATTCTCCAATGATTTCTATAATCATAAACCAACTCAACTTCAAATCGGTATAGGTTGAATAGGTCTATCAATATGATCTTCTTTCTATTATTTAAGGAGAACCACTATAGGAATTGATCCGCTAACTGTTCAAAAGTGTAAATTTTATGGTGCGATAGATGGTTATACAATTATAGAGCATCTCCATTGAACATTTGGGGAAATATTCAAAGCATCAATAAATCATGATCTTACATTCTAAAGCACACATTAATAAACACATTTACGTGCTCCTAAGGGTCCTCATACTCTTTGATTTTTTCTAATTTTGGTACCACAAAATCAATGGGATATGGTAATGAGGGTACTGAAGTATGAATGGGGTAATTGACCAATTATCGCGAGGTAGGCTTTTGGTGGGTAACTCTAGGCATATGTAGAGCCAAGCTATCAATCTGATTTTGCAAAAATTAAAATTTTGGATCATCCAAAGGTTGTTGTAAGTCCAAATATGTGTTTTATATGTATTTTGGTTATGCTTGTTGGGTGATGAGTTGTATGGATAAACATATATTTTGGTTGGCAAGTAGGTTAATGTTGATTGGGATTTATTGATGTGTGATGTTCTACTAGTATTGGTTGTGGAATGATGTTTGTTATTAAGGTGGGGATTGTTGATGAGGATATGGAGGGATGGTGGCATGTTGTGTTGATGTAGTAGCATACATATTGTGAAGTGGTGGTGTAGGTATGGCTATGATGGTTGAACATGATACCTATGATGGATCCTATATGAATATGGTGTTTTGGATTGATGTTATAGAGTGATTGAAATATACCACTTGATATTGAGGTTACATGATGGGATGAACATCTTGTATAATACCACCAGAAAATATATGTTGCAAATGTTATAAGGCTTGTTGAATGACAATGATAGATGTAAGAAGAATGGTCAAATGAGATGCAAATGTTTGGGCATTTTGCATGGCATTAAAATTGATGGATGTGGATGGGAGGTATGTAATGAAAGGTATCATTACCAAATGAAGTATGATATGCTACATGTATTCAATAGAAGGTAAATATGTAGGGGGGATGGCTATCAATATTTGATAAGTAGTACTGACATGTGCTTCGTATAATGGGTTGGAGAAAATGACAATGTGGGTAGATGATATGGAGGGATATTGATTGGATGATGATGGATGGTTTTGGTGTATGGTCATGGATGTAAGTTCAAAAAGAGGATTGATGATGGTGTTTTTGGTGGGTTGAACATGTGAATAGGTGGGTTATTGATATACTATAGGAATGGAGTAGGGTAGAATAGTGAGCTGGGGTAAGGATGGAAAGACTAGGCTCAATTAGGTTATAATGGCATCAGTATCCTGGTACATGATGCACAAGTCAGTAGGCATTGGTGCCTCAATGTGAGGAGTTATTGGAATATTGGTATGGGTGGCCCTCTACATCATGTTCAAATCTAAAGGAGATGCATGATGGAAAGGTCGTATAAACAAGTCCATTTAAATAGCTTGTGATGTAACTCTTTGCTTGATTGCAAGAGTAGCCAAATAATGGAAAATTTTAGTGTGATGCTTCATGGATGAGGGTGCTTGAATTTGAGTGTTAGCTAGAGCTTTGGATTGATGTAACATTAATACCATAAGCTAGGGTCTTGCATGAAATGGAAAATGTGTGGATTATGTGTATGGTGAATGTTGAACTAAGTGTGATACTAAGAGGGGGGTGAATTAGTGTATATTAAAATTGTAATCCAACTATGAAATCAAATCAAAACAAGCAATCACACAAACATGCATCACATAACACCAGATTTATAATGGAAACCTGATGTGGGAAAACCATTGTGCTAATGGACTGTTTGGACTCCCATCCAAATCCAGCCTCAAAAATATTTGGTCTTTACAATATTTTGTAGCACCAACTACAAGGAATGGCACCAACCAACCCAAAATTTAGTAGCACCAACTACAAGGAGCATCGACCCCTATTGCCAAGAATAGGCTCGACAAATTTAAAAAGCTCTAATAAAAGTATTAATTTTCATCAAAAGACCCTGAGTGGTCTAGCTCACAAATCTTCTCCTATAAAATATTTTGTCTAAACTTTTCAATATTATCAACTCTGCACATTTATTATCTCACACCTTGCACATTTTTCAATCAAAATGCCAAAGAAAAAAATTCTTCACAACATGCAACAACAATCCTTTCTTCAAAAATACTTGTTCTCCCTTTTCTTTTAAAACATATATATGTTTCACATTAAAAAATGCAGCTATTTTTTTCAGTTACACAAAAGCACCACTCAACCGTTACATTCTTACAAACTACCAAATATGCCAAAAATATCTGATAGGGCTTTTTGTAATAGTCATAACTTCCTCCTCAAATTTCCAAACGGGCTAAAAATTGAAACATATATTCTTGGATAAACTGACTACCTTCAGTTTAAATTTCATATTTTAAATATTCATGAATTATTTGCAGTACCTCCGACAAAGTGGCCTCTGACGCTGATTTTACACGTGTCACAAACTGAAAGTGCTCCAGAGCCATCTTGCAACGCTCACCGTTTCTTCTTCCGAACTCTGTTTGGGATGAAATTTAAAACTTAAGCTCTTAGTATATCCAGATACCTCCAGTAAAAATTTTGAGGTCCAATTCCTCATGTATTGCTTAATATTCCTCCTATAAAGTGACCTCCGACGCAGATTTTACACCCGTCACATAAACTGGAAAAAGTGCTATGGAGGCATTTTGCAACTGCGGTCGTTTCTTCCTCGGGCCTCCGTTAAAGCTAAAATTTAAAATATAAGCTCTTTGTATATCAAAATACCTATAGTAAAAATTGTAAGGTCTAACTCTTCATGGATTTATTAATATTCCTCCTGCAAAGTGGCCTCTAACACAAATTTTACAACTGTCCAACTAAGTGCAAAATTGTCCAACCAAGTACCGACGACGCAAATGATCAATCCAAAGATCGAGATGATACCACCAAAACTATTCTAACACATTTCCCAGCATAACAACATGCTCTGACCTGTACGACCATGCACTACAAGCAAGGAGCACACCTTTTTGACAACTTTTGCTACTTTGACAACTTCCTGACGATTTTTGCAACTTTTGCAAATTTGCATGAACAACCTATAAGAAATTCACCTGAACATCAAAAACATCCTCATAAGTATTGAACACCACTGTACATACTCCGAATAACTTTCGAATAACTATCCACTGTATCAACCTATCCATCTGAGTGTGTTGACAACAATGACAATACTGTCGTTGCACCTTGCTCAACGATCTCCCCCTTTGGAATTATTGGCAACACACGCACAATTTCCTATAAATATTCTCCCCCTTTGACAACAAGACCAAAGGGCTGCTGCAAACTCCCCCTGAGTCCATGCACAACATTCTTAGGCAAAAATTATTACACTTAGCAAGAATCACAAACATGAGCAAAAATATAAACAAAGACACAAATGCTCCCCTTGAGAATGTGGCCCCGATAGCTAGTCAATACTTGGAAAGTGTGACCACTCTCAATTTCTTGTGAAGGTACTCAAAGACTTCCTTGGGTAATGGTTTGGTGAAGATTTTTGCTACTTGCTCTGTTATTGGAACAAAATCCAACTTAAACTCACCTTCCACAACTTTCTCCTACAAAAAATGGTATCGGATAGCAATATGTTTTGTACGAGAATGCATAACCAGATTCTTTGAGATATTGATTACACTTGTATTATCACGCATGATCGAGATGGGCTCATTGAAATTTATTCCAAGATCCTTTAAATTTTATTTCATCTAAAGTACCTGTGTACAACATAATGTTGCTGCAATATAATCTACCTCTATTGTGGATAATGAGACTGTATCCTACTTTTTGATATGCCACGCAACAAGATTATCACCAAGATAGAATGCACCTCCACTGGTACTCTTCCTATCATCTACACATCCTGCCCAATCTGCATCTAAATACGTAATAATGGTGAACTCCTTACCTTTCGGATACCATAACCCATACTCCATAGTACCCTTGAGGTACCAAAAAATCCTCTTCACTCTTGTCACATGAGTCTCCTTGGGACTAGTCTGAAATTGTGCTACCATGCATACTTGTCAAATATTCAGTCTAGTAGATATCAAGTATAGTAAGCTCCCAATCATGGATCTATACATAGTTTGATCAATAGGTGGAGATTTGTCATCCTTGCTCAACTTGCAACCTGTTGTCATGGGAGTGCTAACTGGCTTACAATCCTACATTGTGAACTTTTTCAGCATCTCTTTCACATATTACTATCCACCATACCTTTCTTGAACCCTTGTTGAGTAAGATTACTGTCTAGCCTTGCATACCATACCCAGGGTGCCTGTTTTAAGCCATATAACACTTTATTCAACTTGCAAACCAAGTTGGGATCATCACCAAGCTGAAAACCGTCTGGATGTTAAATATAAACGTCTTCTTCAAGTTTTCAATTCAAAAATACTGATTTCACATCCATTTGATAAACTTTGAAACTCTTGTAAACTGCTAAAGCAATAAACATTCTAATTACCTCTAATATGGCCACAGATGCAAAGGTTTCCTCGAAGTCAATACCTTCAACTTGTGCATACCCTTTACATACCAATATTGATTTTTTCTTGACTACCTATCCGCATTCATTCAATTTGTTTCTAAATAACCATTTAGTATCAATTACATTTTTATTTTTGGGTCTTGATACTAACTCCCATGTCTTATTTTTCTTGATCTGGTCTAATTCTTCATTTATTGCCTTTACCCAACTTTCATCTTTTCTTGCTTCAACAACATTTTTGGGCTCAATGCTAGATAGTAAATAGTAGTTACTTACTAATATTCTTCTTCTCTAAACACCAACTATGGGGTCTCAAATTATTTGCTCTCTAGGATGATCTTTCTGCTAGCTACCTATTTTAAATTTCTTGTTTTCTTCCAATTCTAAATCACTATTCAAATCCTCTGAGTCAATTCTTGGTTTCTTTTTTGTTTCCTCTTCCTCATCTCCTTCAATGACCTCTTTATAAATTGGTTAGTGCTCTTCATATCTAATTGCTCGTTCCTTTCCTTCATCAAATTTAACATCGACACTTTCCACAATTTTTTTAGCCTCTTGTTGTAACATTTGTAAGCTTTGTTTTTTGACGAATAGCCAATAAAAATGCCTTCATCTACTCTATATTCAAACTTACCAAGGTTTTCTTCTGTTATTTTGATGTAAGACTTGCTGCAAAAAACTTTAAACTATCTTATTGATGCCTTTTTACCGAACCACAACTCATAAGGATTTTTGCTTTCATGCGTCCTCAACATGCACCTATTTTGGATGTATACCGCAATATGAACTACCTCTTTCCAAAATTTGTATTCTACTTTGCTCTCAGTCAACATAGTCTGTGCCATTTCCTGCACTGTCATATTTTTTATTTCTAGCACACCATTCTAATGAGGTGTCCTGGCTACTGAAAATTATCTCTTGATGCTATATTTTTCACAATAATCTATGAAATCCTCTAAAATGAACTCTCCTCCTTTGTCTAACCTTAAACATTTAATCCTTTTTGATATGAAGCACAAATGCTATTTTTTTGTTTGCAAATGGTGGGAATATCTCTCAATGCTTTCTTTAAACTAATTTTTACTAGATTGTCAAAACTGATATGACCGAGCCTCTTGTGCCACAACCAATTCTCTTCTTCCTATCCAATAAAGCAAGATCCTTATGAAGTCTCTGAGAGCATGTACAAGTTGCCAGATGTCCTTGATCTAGATGCTATCAACTTCCCACTATTTCACAATCCTACTTATTAAAGATCACATCATGACCTCTCTCACAAATTTGACTTACGCTCAACAAGTTATGCTTCTGACCAACCACAACCAAGACTTCTTCTGACTTGATTTTTCCATCACTTATCTTAAATGAACCTCTACCAAATATCTTAGCTCCATCATTGTTTTCGAATTTCACTGAACCACCTTCATATTACTGCAACTTCTCAATTTTTTTTTATCACCTGCCATATGACTAGAGCATCCACTATCAAGTATCCATGGTGCAGATTTATTCTATGCTTTAAATGTCATCTATACAATCGATAATGCCTTTTATTACTTAGGTTGCTATTTTTCTTTCCACTCTAGTTTGATTAAAGTTTTGGGCTCTTATTTTAGCTTTTGTTTTTCAGTATCTTGTGCATGTTTTTTGGGAAATTTTCTATTTTGTCTTATTCCATTTGGCTGAAATTTTCATCCATGAAATTGATTTTATGCAAATGTACTTCTACAATTTCTTGCAATATGCCCAAAGTTATGACAGTTATAACATTATACTACATAATCCATAAAATGTGAAAAATTAATTCTATTGACAAAATTCTTTGGTCCTACATTATACTTGCAATCTAAAATCTTATGTCCATAACCATTGCATTTAAAACAGTAACTAGAAAGGGGATGATTGAACCTTGGCGGTGGTATTTACCATGTTGTTGTAGGAGCCATAAATATTCTTCTTCTTTGATGTGTGACATTTGTGAAACCATCATTGTCAATTCTCCTTTCATGCCTTGCATTATTTATTTCCTTTGGATGATTCATTTTTGCTTGATTAACCTGTTTCTTTTATTCATTATTTGTGGATTCTTCATTTGTGGCCTTTGATCCATTTGATGATTCTCCTTCGTCAAAACCCAAACAAAATTTGATGCCTGTAGTCTTGTGGTTCTTTATGATCTTATCCAACTTCATAGAACTCTCTTCACATTTGTGATAAAATCCAAATTTTTTATTCATATCTTCTAGTTGCATCCTTAAACCAACAATCTCTTCTTCTAACTTGTTGTAATAATATATTTTCATGGTTATTTGCACTTTGAGATCTTCTTGGATTCTTCTATCTGCACTTTCAAACTTGTTATGATTTCAATTGCATCCTCAAGCTTTATTGAAATTTTCTTATTCTTTTTTCTTTTCGTCTTCAATTCATCTAGAGCTGCAATTAATTCCACTTCCAAATTCAATTCTGCATCAATTTTTTCTTCATCACATTCCTATTATTTTTCTAGTTTTTCTTCTTTGAATGCCATGAAAAGAGCTTCACTTGTTTATTTTTTGGAGCTATCTTCTGATGAACTGACCTTCTTGGAGATGAAACTTTTCTTCTTGAAGTTGCCTTTTCTAAATTTTGATTTTTCTTCCAATAACTTCTTTCTCCATGCGATCCTTCATCACTTTTGTTCTTCTCATTAAGTAGACATTTAGGTACAAAATTCCCAATGCCTCCACAGTTGAAATATTTAAACGATAACTTTCCTCTGTATTTTATTTTTCCCCTTTTTAGTTTTTGAACGAAGTTTTCTTCCATTTCATCTGATGTCTCTCTTCCTTGGATTCATGTTTTGCTTTCTTATTTTTCTAGGCTTTAAAAGCAGCTTCGCTGTCTATGGGTTTAGATTTTCCTATTCTCATCTCATATGTAGTCAAAGAACCATGCATCTTATCCATACTAAAAGAATTTAGATCTTTACCTTCTTCTATGGCTGAAACTTTAGAATTAAATCTTTGGGGAAGGGGTCTTAATTCATTTTTCACGATGATAAAATATTTGATTTCCTCGCTAAGTCCTCTAATCGCATTAATGACTTCATTAACTCTCAACATATATGCATCTATATTCTCATCCTCATTCATCTTTAATCCTTCAAATTAAGCTCAATGTGTTTGTAACTTGGCCTACTTGATCTTAACGTATCATTCATGAATTCTCTTCAGTTTATCCCATATTTCCTTTACCGTTTTACAACCCATAATCTTTACCAGTTTGTTGTCCACTAATCCACACATGATAGCATTTTTTTTTGAGTCATTCTCAAATCATTTCTTACCAACAACATCATTTGGAGAAGTGGTGGGTATTGTGTATCCATTGTTTACTAAATCCCAAATATCGTATCCCAAAGCACAAATATATGTCTATATCCTGAGTCTCCAAAATGAATAATTAGTTCCTTCAAATAATGGTGCTTTGTTTGATGAGAAGCCTTCACCTACTGCCCTTGTGTCACTTCTAAGATCACCCTAGCTGATTAAGCCTGTTCTGGAACCTCACTCTAATACCAATTATTGAACTAAGCATGACACTGAGAGGGGGGGTGAATTGATGTATATTAAAAATTTAATCCAACTATAAAATCAAATCAAAACAAGAAATCACACAAACATGCATCACATAACACAAGTTTATAGTGGAAACCTTATGTGGGAAAACCACTCTACCAGTGGACTATTTGGACTCCCATCCAAATCTAGCCTCAAAAATGTTTGGTCTTTACAATATTTTTGTAGCACCAACTATAGGGAATAACACCATCTACAAGGAACACTGACCCCTATTGCCAAGCACTGACCCGACAAATTTAAAAAGCTTTGGTAAAAGTATTAAATCTCATAAAAAGACCATGAGTGGTCTAGCTCACAAATATTCTCCTCTAAAATATTTTGTCATATTCTCAACTCTGCATATTGATTGTCTCACACATTGCACATTTTTTCAATCAAAATGCCAAAGAAAAAAATTCTTCACAACATGCACCGATAGTCCTTTCTTCAAAAAAACATGTTCTCCCTTTTCTTTTAAAACATATATATGCTTCACATTAAAAATGCAGCTCTTTTTTTTCAGTTACACAAAAGTACCACTCAACCGTTACATTCTTAGAAACTGCCAAAAATACCAAAAAGAGTTGATATGGCTTTTTGTAATAGTCATAACTTCCTCCTAAAATTTTCAAATGGGTTAAAAATTGAAACATATATTCTTGGATAAACTGAATACCTTAGTTTTAAATTTCATATTTTGAATATTCACGGATTATTCGCAGTACCTCTGACAAAGTGGCCTCTGATGCTGATTTTACACGTCACAAACTGAAAAGGTGCTCCAGAGCCATTTTGCAATGCTCACCATTTCTTCTTCCAGACTCTGTTTGGGCAAAAATTTAAAAATTAATATCTCAATATATCCAGATACCTCTATTAAAACATTTAACATAAAAATCCTCATGGATTTTTTAATATTCCTCCCGCAAAGTGACCTCTGATGCAGATTTTACACCTGTCACATAAAATGGAAAAAGTGCTACAGAGGCATTTTGCAAATGTTGTTTTTTCCTTGGGTCTCCATTCAGGCTAAAAATTAAAAAATAAGATCTTTGTATATCATAATACCTCCACTAAAAGTTTGAATGTCTAACTCCTTATGTATTTCTTAATATTCCTCCTACAAAGTGGCCTCTAACACATATTTTACAACTATCCAAGTGCAAAATTGTCCAACCAAGTATCGGCAATGCAAACGATCAATCCAAACATTGATATGACATCTCCAATACTATTCTAGCATGTTTACCAACATGACAACATGCTGCGACCTGTCCGACCATGCACTGCAAGAAAGGAGCGCACATGTTTGACAACTTTTGCTACTTTGACAACTTCCTGATGATTTTTACAACTTTTACAAATTTGCATGAACAACCTGTAACAACTTCACCCAAACATCAAAACCATCCTCATAAGCATTGAACACCACTTTTCATACTCCAAACAACCTTTTAACAACTGTCCACTGTATCAACCTGTCCATCTAAGTGTGTTGACAAAAATGACAATATTATCGCTACACCTTGCTCAACAGTGAATGTGGTGAATGTCAAATCTATGCTATAAAAACAACACATAATCACACAAGCAAAAAACATTTTTTTTATTTTTCTTCATTTTTACAAGTTATATTTTTATTTTTGTTCTTTTCTCTTTTTTTTGAAGTTTTTGAAGATATGATTTTGTTTTGTTGTGTTTGACATCACCTATATATATGAACTATGGATGGTAGGTGGCAAAGTGGAATCTAGTAGTGTGTATATTTTCCTACCCTTCTATCGAAGGATGAGTCATGGATAGATGATAAGGCTTTCTAGATGAAGTATTGGTAATGGGTATATCCTAAGTGAACCAAAATTACCTCTAAAAAAGGCCATGCTATATGAGTCCTACTACTTTCCCAATCAGGCATTTGGTTCACACTTGGATGTGCTCAAACATTAATGATAGTTGTGCTCCACTAATTATTTATTTCTATGTTTAAATGGCATATAACCTAATAATCACTCCAAGCTATCCTCAAGAGTAATCAACCTTTTGGTGATGAAGTCCAAGTGATTATCATGCTAACTAGGGCTTATTAGGGATTGTATTATGGTTGGTGATGAAATCCAACTTTTCAAGAGTTTTTCCTCATACTTGTGTAATAAAAAGATGTGGAATTAAAATTATGTAGTGAGTGGGGGTTTTATTTTATGTTTTATGGATTTTTATAAAATTTTGTAAAGAAAATATGATCTAACCTTACAAAATGCAATGTAGAATGCAATTTATATTCAATGCCTACTTTTACAAATCATAAGCACACAAAATAAGTAGAAAAGAAAAAATCCTATGTTAGAGTGCAAAAAGGAATGCTTAAAAATGTCTAAAAATGGGTTTGAGATATAGGGGAAAACACAGATTGTGTTTGCGATCCGTATTTTTCATTTGAAAATTGTAGGCTACATTTTTTACTATCTCAAAAATAATTTGGTGTAGAGAAGTAGCACAAATATACCCTAAATGCACCTATTAGTGCAATATTTCCCCCCAAATGTAACTAAAAACTCTTTTATAACTTGAAATATTATCAATGCACCCTACCTTAGAATGCAATTATAATTTGATGCCTAAAAATACCTACCCTTTTATGTATTTCTAATTTAATGCCTACTTTCTAAAACCAGCATAGAAACAAAAAAAAATCTTTGTTTTAATTTTCTTCTAAAAGCAAATTTGAACTTGAAATGGTTCGAGACCACTTACTTGGAAGCCTTAATCTTTATATCTAGTTGTCTAAACATAGTATTATGTGTTTTCTACCTCCCAAATGTAGGGTGTTACATTTAGCAAATGCGGGTTGTATTTACCAAATGCAAGTTGTATTTGCACAGGGTGGAAAATAACCCGATTAGCCTCTAAAACTCCCAAAACCTTCTATAATATCAAGATTAAAAACCCTACAACAAAAAAATAGATATAAGTTAGCATATATGAATCACAACAAGGCGACACAAAAAAACTTTGTGAGTCCCACCATGATCGCCAGAATTGTAGCAAAGAAAACACACCCTAGAAAATGATATGATAAAGTAAGCAAGTGCAATAAAATAATTCATATTTGTATTGATATATTGGAGCTTTGATCTCCTTTTTACAACAATGTTCCCTGATGTGCAAGGGTTAAGTTACAAGAAGATGCTTGCTTGGTTTTGAGTACAAATGAGAAAGGAGGAATATTCCCTTTCATGGATCAAATGAGAAGGGTGTTGATATATTCATGTTGCATTCAAGAGTATAGGTGGGCTTATGTTATCCTTGCAGACTACTATTGCTTAAACAACATTCCAAAATATATGACCTACACACAAATCCTACAAATAAAAGATGATCTATATAATATGGGGGCCTTCACTGTGTGAGGTGTATTTTCATGTAAATAAAGCTACAAAACCCTAAAATAAAATGGTTGAAAAATCTAAAAAGTCATGTAAGAGATAAAACAATCAAAATTATACCATTCTATGTTACCTGTGGTGATCTAGATCTAAATCTAGATGATTTGAGCCTACTCAAACATAGCAAACTGTGTTTAGAAAATATAGGATTCATTTAAGACTGGTAAAATAAAGTAGACTATGTTTGGTAAATGTAAGTTATGTTTGGGACTGGGTAAATGTAGTTCCCTAAATTTGGAACTATCTAGTAAAAGTGCTCAAATAGATGCTCCTTGGATCCTATGGTTCAAACATCAACAATGGTATGATCTTATTGGTATAAATTTGGTGGCATGATAGTACCTATTTCATCCTCTCTTGGTTGTGGTAATTATGGGGTATTTATAGGATTTTAGGAGGTGAGGGTGTGAGGATAGGTGGTAGGCTAGTGTAGCCAAGTGGCAAGGATAGGGTAACCAAGTGGCCTAGGTAGTTAGAGTGAGGTACTTGAGGTGTCTCACTTAGGGGGAGAGGTGGCAAGTGAGGTATTGATGAGGGTGAGAGATGTGGCAAGGGGAGGGGTAGTGGTAGTTAGGACACATGGCAAAGGAGGGGACAAGGGATCCTAGGGGGTATTTTCTATATTTTATTAAATATGGAAAATAAGATAATGTGTATATAAAATAACCTAAGTGAGACCTTAGGCATATTTTAATTATGTGAATATGTGGCATGAATGGGATTTATGAATGGTTAGGATTGTGTGTCTACATTTTTAACCATATTAGATTGTTTCGAATATATTGTAAAGATATTTCCTATAATGAAACATTACTACATAGGACATTCCCTAGGAGCCTTGGTGGTCTTGCCTTGGAATGGTACTTCCAAATATCAAAGTATTCTTGAAAAACTTTAGAGACCTTGTTGAAGATAAATTTATTAGGATTTAGAGAGACCAAATTCCTTGCACCTTTCAAAAACTATATCTATATGCTCTATGTGTTTGCTTCTATTTTTGGAAAGAATTGTCAAATCATCAAGGTAAACTAGAATGATCTCATCTACTAGCCTTGAGAAAGCTATATCTATTTCTCTTTTGGAAGATTATCCCAATATTTTATATAATTAAAGGCATTCATTGATAAGTTAAAGTACCCCACTTGGTGGTGAAAACCATCTTATGTTGGTATTCATACTTGACCTAGTTCTTATTGTATCTATAGACACAATATAGAAGAAATAACATCTATGACCCAACTTCCTTCTATAGTATCTAATAAATGGAAAGCAATGGGTGATGATATTTTAATAATGATCTATTCAACATCTTAAAATAGACACATAATCTAATATCTCCATTCTTCTTATGCATTCGAACAAGATTAGTGACCCATGCAAAATGCTTAGTTGGAAATATGATATGGCATTGTAGGAGTTTAATAAAATCTTTCTTCATTATAGGTTCTACTTTTAGATTAATAGGTCTCTATATTTTTATACAAAGGACTATGAATTGCTTCCAACTCAATGGTGTGCTAAGTCACATTATGGTCAAACACCTTTATATCTTCATATGACTAGGAAATAAAGTCTTTATATTTAGTGCAAAGTTATTTGAAAAGGTCTTGTTCTTCTTGGGTATAATTTTTTCCAAGAATTAGAGTTTTCTCTGTTGCTACCTTAATATGGTGATATACAAAATAGTTTTCCTTGAGGCTATTTATTATTGAGATATCATTTGGATTAAACAAACTTTCTAGAAATATCAAACCATTAGGCATTTTATTTTACTTTAGCTATATAATTCTATATTTTACATCATTCCCATATTAATTTTACATCTTAGAAATAGTAGGCCTCCCTGATAAAAAATCTAAGATCTACTTGTTGTTATTGAAGTCTTATCAATGATCACAATTATCTAAAACTACTAGCTTACTACCTCCTTTGTTTTTTTTATATGTCATTTATAGTATTAAAGTGTGTCACTATCACTACCAAGTCATTTTATTTTATGTTTAGATCCCTAAGTATTAATTTTATTTGCTAGAATTAAAAAATTTCAAGTAAATACCAAAATCGATGTGTAGGACTATAGATATTTATTTTTGATGGCATGTGAGGAATTTACCTCATTTGGTATTAACTTAGATTTCCCATATATTTGTAGGTATTTGATTTATTTTTTTCTACCTTTCTTATACTAGTGCAAAGTGATTCATGCTTGGCTATGTTATTTGTGCAATTGAACAATAATATTTAGGTAAAATTTATCTATGCTTATTAAGGATTAACAAAGTGAATTCTAGTGCCTACCTTATTTCGGGTTTTAATATTGTCAAATTACATTGTCCATGTCTTTTTTTCTTCACAACTTGCCAAGGCAAGTCTTTTGAAAAGAATATTTATTATTAGGTAGTTTCTCAACTCTATTTCCATATACTCCAAATTACTATTCTTTTCATCTTATAACACATCAATAATCATTTCTATATTTGGGACATTACCATCCTCTTGATACCCACCATATTCAATATACTCTTGGATTTTATTGCAATGTACTACATCATACTCTTTTATCTTATGCAAGATATAAATGTAAGACATATCATTTTTATATTTATTTTGTTTCCATGTCTATGTACCTTCATGTGTATGTAGTTTTTTTCCAAATAGCCATTTCCTAATATCTTTCTTTTTCATTCTTTGGATAATAGTATTCTAAATTATTGAGGCAAATCTACAACTATTATTTATACTACCATAAATTCTAGGTATCATATGATGGTCGAGATAAAATCCTTTAGAAAACCCACTACATTGACCCTAGTTCAACCCATTTGCATTGGATGTATAATCATTTTGGTATAAGGAAGACCCATATCTTTGCACACAACCTTGGGAATAATTATGACCACTACTTTTGAATCAATGCTACAAGTTATAAGAATGTATTTTTTGATCTCGTGTTATATAGAAGGAAGCTAGTGTTAAGTCCTTAGGTGTTGGAGCATTTTACACATTAGAAGCATTCACTTTGATATTTTATTGTTTTTCTATGATCAAATTACATTCCTCAGCTACTTGATCTAAGAATGATTATACCTATGTACCTTTAGCATAATTTTTATCATATTTTTTAGATCTTTTTAGAGTATGTCTTATTTTCCAAGCAATATTAAGGCTTCTAGAATGCTACCTTTGGTTAATCTCTTCTTCATATTTTTGACAATATTTAATTTTGCATCAGGGCCTTCCCTTCTTGTGGAAAAAATGGAGGCCTTCTTAGTGTGTGTTTGATGTGCACATGTCAAAGTGGGATATTTAATCCTTATTTTAGACTCTCTTTATTGGGTCTCTCTATAATTTATTGCTACTAACTTCCCTGTATTAGTCATTTATTTTGTCAAATTATCCTTCTTGGGCATATTTTTCAAGTGCCCTTGTGATTTTTTTCTACCTCTACTTATCATGTTGTGTTGTGATGGATTCTTTATCATTTATATTTAAATGGGACCTTCCCCTTATAAGGATATTTGTACCTTTAATTGTTTTGGTTTACTTATCAACTAATTTTTTTACTATCATTTTTTATTTTCCCTTATATTTTATGCCTTGTTGGTTGACAAATATTGCATCTCCCATAAATGATAACTCTTTATCTATCTCAAGGGTACTAAAATTGTCTAGTATTGCATTACTAGGGTTAAGTGAAATAGATACTAACTATGCAATTTGAGGTTGTTAATACATGATATGAGGCACTTGCTTAGTGGCAATGACTTATTAAGCTTGACATTGTTAAGCATATTACATAGTTTATGAATTCCTAATGGTTCTCATGCATTCTATAGGATTATGCATATAGTTGAAAAGGAGGGAGAATAATAGTTTTACTTTTGAATTTATGTTGATCATATGATTATAGAGTTGGTTCATTCTATGGTTAGAACCATGGTAAGGGACCTAATGTTTTTTCAAGTATAGAGTCTTCCATGGATATCAGTTATGTGGTTTTTATCACTATTTTTATGATTAACTATGGTCTTGATTACCTCCAACATTTCATTCATAGGCTACACCAATTAGATTAGATAGAGCAAGGAGGGCTAAAAGCATAGGCTGAAAGGCTACTATGGATGATATATTTTTGATAGGGTGAGTAAGGATATATGGTTATTACAGAGGATGTGCAAAGGAACCTTACGGAGGTATTATAATAGGAGATATATTGTGTATTGTACTAGGTATAGAAGTATTTTAGAAAATATGGGCTTCAAAGGCCATCGATAGGGCAAGGGGTATTTTCCCTACATTGATGACAATATCTTCACCTCTTGCTCCTTCTCCAAATGTTGTAGTGAGTGTATAGTGGTAAGAAATGCAAAAAATTAGTTCTAAATAAAATTACAAGCCCTTGATATACTATGGTAATGCCCATTCCTTATTTGGACTAACATTCTACAAAATTAAGTTTAAAATTCTCAAGAATCTAGTATTGAAATCATGGATATTGAGGAGGAAAATTAAAATAAATCCATTTCTAAATAGGAGGTGGTTGTAATTTTTGTTGATGAGGGATATAATTTAGCCCTATATACTATACCTATTGGTTTTCAAAAGGTATCCCCTACATAATTTATTATGTTTAGCTAGTTGGAGGTAGTGTTAATCTATAGGTGTTTTTATGGGACACCTACAACCCCATATGCCCAACCATTGCTTGTGTATTTTGTACAAGGTTCAAATTTAAATTTATTAATATTATTTGGGTTGATGATTGGACTAAAGGGATATTAGAAATATTGGTTACACTATATGTAAGCGGGCTCTACACTAGAGGTATTCTTGTAGGAGGTACTTTTTATGAATTTGATATTGTAGGAAAATTATAGATCTGATGCATGTAAAGTGTGTTGTTTGTTAGGTTATTTACATCAACCAGTATTTTATATATAGGATCCACATTGGTTATTATAGGTCCCTAATATCCCGAGTTAGTATTACTAAGTTTATTAAATAACTTATTTTGTATCTTACATAGTCTACTTAGGCACTGTGAAGCCTTAGCTAAATTGGTCAACCATAGAGCTTATTAGTTTTGATGATATAAATATTGATATGCGGACCTCCTCATGGTTGTCCCTTGGATGCAACCATATAGTAGTTTGTTAGTTTATTTTTTCCTTTATATTTTTTAATGAAATGGAACTATATTTGTCAATTTAGGATCTTTTTCTTACTTTTGATATTTAGATCATGTATTCATATGTTTGCATATACAAAGTTAAAATAAAAGGGTCAAATTTTACAAAATAAATATTAAAATATGAAGAAAATAAAATTATCTAAAATTTATCTATTTTGAGTGATTTGCTTGTAAACTAGAGTGAATTGCTCATTATATCAAGAAATTTGCTTCTAGAATGTATTTTTTAGTAAACTATTAATTCAATTGGTTTACTTGTAATTTTGAGCAATTCACTCATTATTCATGTGTTTTTAATAAGCCAAAATAAAAAGAGTGATTTTCTTGGAAAGTCGAGTGAATCACTTGTTAAATCAAGTGATGTACTCTTCTTACTAGATAGATTTTTTTTGTAAATATAAAGAGTAATCTTGGTGGACCACTTTGAGTGAATTGCTTACTAGAAATAAATTGGATGTATTCCAACCTTTATCAAGAAAATTTCTTGATGTATCAAAATTATGTAAAATTGACTCAAAATCTATCTTAAGTGCTTTTGCCCATGAAAATTGCACATTGGAGGTCAGATTTGAGTTTATTTAGATGTTCATCATCTTTGTAGAAAACTTAGGTTTTTGATGTTTGAGTCAAATCTGTCATCCATAAAGTACCTATAAGATATAAGAATAAAATAAATAGGTTAAATGTTTAACCAAAACTAGTTTTAGTTCCAAAAATCAATTGAAACACTTAGATTTTATAATTTTTGTAAGTAGATGAAAATTGAATGATTTTATCATCAAGTCAAGAAATTTGCTTGTTGATTTGAGCTAATCGCTTGCTTTTGTAGAAAAATTTGAAATTTCCTTAAAATTAAGCAAATTGCTCACTTTGATGAGTGAATTGGCTGTGGGGTTAAACTTGGTAAAAAATTATCTAATTTTGATCCAATCATTTTTCCATAACAAATACATTTTTTGTGTGAAAATCAAGAAAATTGTATGAAAATAAGGTTTGTCCCATGAATAATGCTAGAAAATATTTTGATTCAAAGAATTGGAAAGACTTATGTTTTAGTTATTGTGCCCCAAAATATAAGTTCAAAAATATTGGATGGGTTGGCCATAAGCTTTCCTTGAGCTTTGTATTAAGGTTTATTCCTTGATTTCCTCATTTGGATCTAATCTAAACTATCTAGTTTACCTAAAATAAAATGTACACATGCAAGTAAAAACTAAAATTGGAATGCATAATTTAAAATACATAAAGTAAAAATTAGAAAGTAAATGTATGAAGTTTAGAGGACAAGAAATAAAATTAAATATGATTATCACATCATAACTATGATAGCATACAATCAATTAACACATAAAAATTTGAATAGCATCAATGTGCACATATTTATTTGATTATAAAATTGATGAGTGATAATATGGGCTAGAATGGTTGTACTTGATCATCACAAACTTGACAAACCATGAGGATGGTGCCTCTAATAGGATACTCAAGATCTTCCTAATTTATTAGAACCTCATGAGTACAAAGTATAATGTGGGAATCATAGAGTGTAGCTCTAAATTCTCATGGTCAAAACATGAATACGATGAGGGTTGTAGGCTTCTATTTATAGTAATATTTTATCACTAAGTTATATAGAGTGAAAAAAATTACTCCTAGTAAAAGTAAAAAAATTAGGGCTAACATTAGCAAAATGGTGCACCTCAAAATGTTACATGCACTAATTATACCTTTGATAGGCTTTAAAAGCTCCAAAAATGCTTAGTGTTCAACAAAATGCTAAATATATAACCTTTTAGAATATTTTATTCAAAATAAATGTCAATTTTCACTTTTGCACCTCATCTAAGTGATTTATTTATTATATAAAGTGATTCTCGTGCTTTTGTAAGCAATTAACTTGCATTAATAAGTTGATAATTTATGAAGTGAATTGATATCTTTGTTGAGGAAATTGTTCCTTTGAGCCAATCAATAGATTTTGCAAGCATATTACAACTTTTTAAAAAAGTGGAAAAAATATATATTTGAGGAATTTTCTACCATTTGGTGCCCATTTGTTGCTTCTTGCTTCAAAATATATGAATTTTACAATGGTGGTGTAGACACCAAAACAACACCAATACGATTATGTAACAACAAGCACTGATTGAAGTGACATACACAGCCCCTAGGGTAGCCCCCAGAGGTTAAACAATGGTCCTAACCACTCCCACAGCATTTTTGGAAGGTCAGAGGTCAATTTGGCACCTTTTTAACACTTTTCTCTCTACTTGTCCCACCCTGGGATGATTACAAACTGGTATTCATCCCACCCTGGGATGATTAGTAGCATTTGTTCTAGGGTGGGACAATTAGCAGGTTTGACTGGCAAAAAGTCAAACCTCGACAGGTCCGCCACTTAATTGCATCTTCAGGGCATGCAATTGCGAGGAACAACTTCAAATCACAGAGAGGGACTTCAGTCAAGCATGCCTTGATCATGGAGGCCTCATGTAAGGAGACTCTAAATCAGGGAAGAATATTTTCTCCAAAAATAGGGCAAAAAATCCAAGTGGTGCCCTTGCATGCGCATTTAAAGAGAGAGACACTAGGTCTATAAAATGGTGAGTCTTCTCACCCCAAAATGAGGACAAAGTAGGAGCATTTGGAGCAATGAAGTGGTCGAATGTTCGGGTTTTGGGTCTGGATTGTGCTTCCAATAATCACCCAATAACCTCCCTTCAAAAAGAGAGATCAAGGATGTAAGAAGAAAAAACTAAGTTATGATTACAAAACTGGTATTCATCCCACCTTGGGACGATTATAGAGCAAGAAATTCAAAAACAACAAAAACTGCACCAAAATGGACAAAAAATAGTAATAAAATTGCCAAATAAGAGTGCTTTTGCACTTGACATTCTTGTCATACAAAACAGATTTCGGGGTCACAAATCCTCACTATCCTACTCCCTAAGAAGTATACCATAGTCGTACTACTCCATGGGAGGACGAATTTTTGAGAATTTCATCCCCAAACGGCGTCACAAAACGGGTCCAAACCCACCCAAAAATATCAATAACATTGCTGAACAAGGCACCTTTGTGCCTGCACTTCTTGGCATAAAAAATAAATGTTGGGATCACAAATCATCACTATCCTAATCCCTAATAAGGCTACGATAGCCATACCGCTCCACGGGAGGACACATTTTTGAGAATTTCATCCCCAAATGGCATCACAAAAAGGGTCCAAACCCACCCAAAAATAGCAATAACATTATTGAACAAGGCACCTTTATGCCAGCGCTTCTTGGCATTCAAAATCAATGTAGGGGTCACAAATCCTCACTCTTCGACTCCCTAATCAGGCTACCATAGCCTAACCGCTCCACGTGAGGATGGATTTTTGAGAATTTGAACCCCAAAATATGTCACAAAAAGGGTTACACCCACAAAAAATAGGTCAAATTATTGGGAAACTTCATAAGCATTCAACGAAAAACAACTAAAGGTACCCTTACACAAGTCATCTTGGGTCAAGCGACTCGTCACTTTTCTCATGTTGTTAATTCCCTCATCGATTCATCATTTGAGGGGGTAGTCACATTTAGTCACCATTCAACAAATACACACCCAATCAAGGAAATGGTATGCCATTCAAAGAATCATTGACAAATACAATCATGCTCCTGCTTGGGGTAGAAAACAAGCAATAATCACAAGTTGATCAAACACTTGGCATTTTAGAATCATGAACTCAAGGTTCCCACAGACAAAAGGTTGTGCCCTTTTCCTATTTCATGACTTAACAATGTCCAAGATCAAGTAACACCTCATCGAAAAAGGTTAACACTTGAATTAAGCTCCTTAGCTCGTCAGAAGCAAGGATTCAAGAATGTGTACCCTTTCCATACTTAGGGCATCAAAATTTGGTTAGGTTACTAAGGAAACCTAATCATTAGTGTTTTGGTTATCTATTTTTTCTCATCACTGTGCCATGCACAACACATCCCAAAAAGGGGCATCTATAGACACCAAAATAGCACCAATCTGATTATGTGATGACAAGCACTGATCGAAGTGACATACATGACCCCTAGGGCAGCCCCTAGAGGTTAAACAATGGTCCTTACCACTCCCATAGCAATTTTGGAAGGTCAGAGGTCAATTTGGCACCTTTTTAGCACTTTGCTCTCTACTCGTCCTACCCTAGGATGATTACAAATTGGTATTCATCCCACCCTGGGACGATTAGCAAAAATCATTCCAAGGTGGGACGATTAGCAGGTTAGACTGGAAAAAAGTCAAACCTCGACAGGTCCACCACTTAACTGCACATTTAGGGCATGGAATTACAAGAAACAGCTTCAAATCAAAGAGAGGGACTTCAATCAAGCATGCCTTGATCATGGAGGCCTCATGCAAGGAGACTCTAAATCAGGGAAGAATATTTTCTCCCAAAATAGGGCAAGAAATCCAAGTGGTGCCCTCGCATGCGCATTCAAAGAGAGAGACCCTAGGTCTATAAAATGGTGATTCTTCTCACCCCAAAAGAAGAACAGAGTAGAAGCATTTGGAGCAACGAAGTGGCCAAATGTTTAGGTTTTGGGTTCAGATTGTGCTTCCAATAATCACCCAATAACCTTCCTTACAAAAGAGAGATCAACGATGTAAGAAGCACAAATGAAGTGCTATCGAATTACATCCTCACCCATATTTTGTGCTTCTTATATCCTTAATCTCTCTTTTGGAAGGGAGGTTATTGGGTGATTATTGGAAGCACAATTCGGACCCAAAACCCAAACATTTGGCCACTTTGTTTCTCCAAATGCTCCTGCTCTATCCTCCTTTTGGGGTGAGAAGACTCACCATTTTATAGACCTAGGGTCTCTCTCTTTGAATGTGCATGCGAGGGTGCCACTTGGCTTTCTTGCCCTATTTTGGGAGAAAATATTCTTCCTTGATTTAGATTCTCCTTGCATGAGGCCTCCATGATCAAGGTATGCTTGACTAAAGTCCCTCTCTCTGATTTGAAGTCGTTCCTTGCAATTGCATGCCCTAAAGGAGCAGTTAAGTGGCATACCTATCAAGGTTTGACTTTTTTCCAGTCAAACCTGCTAATCGTCCCACCCTGGAACGAGTGTTGCTAATCATCCCAGTGTGGGATGAATACTAGTTTGTAATCGTCCCAAGGTGGGATGAATACCAGTTTGTAATCGTCCCAGGGTGGGACGAGTAGAGAGCAAAGTGCTAAAAAAGTGCCAAATTGACCTATGACCTTCCAAAATTATTGTGGGAGTGGTTAGGACCATTGTTTAACCTCTGGTGGCTGCCCTAGGGGTTGTGTATGTCATTTTTATCAGTGCTTGTCATCACATAATCAGATTGGTGCTATTTTGGTGTCTACAGGAGACATCAAGGTACTATAATTCATAATAAAAAATTTAATTATTTATTATTAATTAAATTATTTTTATAGTTTTTCTCATACTAGAGGAATGGTAACTTGTTACATTTTCTATCACCACATCATGCATTCAAATCCTACTCCTTGCTCCTACTCTAAAATCTAGTTGTATTAGGTAAACTTTTAACATATTTGATGATGTTGTGCAACATGCCCTCTATTTCTACAAGACCTAAGGGATGTCAAAAGTGGTCTCCACCCTCCCAAGGGAGTTCTTTTGACCAATGGGCCAAACCCTCAAGCCTAATTCATTTTACATCATTACTTTTTAATTCCTTTATTATTTTTAAAGTAAATTTATTATTACATTCAATTTTTAGGATATAATTTAATAGGATTATCTTAATAGTATTATTAAGAAGTAATTGTATTTAATATAAATCCAAATTATTATATTTAAGCATTCATCTATATAAATTTGAACATTAAAGTATAAATAAATAACTAATTTTATATTATATTTATTATAAAATTATAAAATATTTTTACATCTTAAGTGGGACAAATGTTCTACAACATTTAGAAATCTTTTGAAATTAAAAAATAAATAAAATAATATCTAATATTTAGCGATCAATTTGGTTCTCACATTTTCTTTTAAATTCATTAAACTTTATTTCCTTTTGTAAATAATTTTTCATTGACATATTGGTAAATAATTTACTTGTGTGTTTGTGTTTGTGTGTTCTTGTTTTTTTTGTTTCAGGTTTACTCCTTGACTATGTCAAATATGGTAGGCCAGGTGCGAGCCCTGGACGATTTTGGTGGCATCCCTTCTAGGATGTTTTCCACAAAGAAAATTTAATTTTCTTTATATTATTTATTTATATTTAATATGATTATAATCATATATTCTTATTATTCTAATTACAAATATAAATATGCTTATGTGATGTGTAGTGAAGGTATAAGTTGCATGCATATATATCTCCTTTATAGAGACCTTTAATTGTATGTATTGCATAAATATAGCATTTAGTCTGAATAGTGTCTCAATAGTGTAACATTGGAGACTTTTGAATTTCAAAGAGAGTTATAAGGTTAGAATATTGACCTTTAATTGTATGTATTGCATAAATATAACATTTAGTCAAATAGTGTTTCAATAGTGTAATAGTGGAGACTTTTGAATTTCAAAGAGAATTTTAAGGTTAGATTCCTAAGGGAGGATAAGGCTGTACACCATACTTTGATGACTAGAATATGGTTGAGGATAACTATAACTATATATATATATATATATATATATATATATATATATATATATATATATATATATATATATCAATATTTTTTTCATATTTATTTTATATGTTTTAAATTTAAAAATTATTTTATATTTATTAAGTAATTAGTGAAAGAAATATTTATTTCATATCTATTTAATATGGTTTAACTTTAAAAACTATTTTATATTTTACTTTTTTTAAATATATATTTTTGACTAGATAAAGAAAGGGTTCTATGGATCTCAAACCTGAGGATTTTGAAGAGGGATTCATAACCCAATACGAGGGTTTTAACAGGATACAACAACCATTACAACAAGCTCCAAAATAAGAAATACAATTTACACCCAAAAGGTAACCCATCAACGAGAAACAAAGGCCAAAAAACCATAATTTACAACAATAAAGTCCTAGAGGATATGAACTAATATTTTAATTCAAATATTTATTAAGTATGTATTAAAAGGCATATGAAAAATAAGCAAACCTCCAAGATAAATCTTTTTGAAAGGCATATGAAACATAATATTGTCTAACAATTATTTTAATATTTAAAAATATTTAAATTTTTAATTTTTTTTTAGTTACATAGAAGAGTTTGTCACAACCACATTATTTTTAGTAACTAGCAAGGACAGGGTTCAAACCATAAGGGCTGCTTCCACCAAATCTATTACGCTTCATTATTATTGACCCGGTGTGAAGGGGATTTGTAACATTATCATGGGTTTGGCGCACACTCAAAAGATTCATCACACTACTACCTTTGCAAATAATCTACCCTCCAGGGTTGAACATGGATGTCTTCTTGGTAAATATATTGCTAAACAAGCACTTACCAATCCACCTACCAATATATTGCTAAACAAGCACTTACCAATCCACCTAACCGTCGAATTTATTTATGTTTATATCATTCATAAAGTATTTTCATAATTTATTTACATATTTACAAAGATAAAAGTTTATTTAAATTTATTATGAATAAATTTATGATTATATAAAATAATTTTGAAATAAAATATTAATTTAAATATGTAAAAATAATTGTGGGTTAATGATGGATGAAATATTTAACTTAAAAATTTAATATTTTGTATTATTTTTATAATACTCTATGATATTTTACAAAATTTTAAAATTAATTAAACGTTTAAAGTTTTAACCTCAGTAAGCTTATCAATAAAAAAATTAACATAGAGCCACCATCAAAGCCCAAATATTCGAGTTGTACAATATATATCCTTGGGTTACAACACAATGATTCAGGCTTTGGTGGTGGCTCTCTGTTAATCCAACACAATGATTTGGGCTTTTGCGGTGGATGTGTGTTATGTTTCGTATTGATAAGAATAGCTTTCGAATTTATGAGGGGGGTCATGGTTCAGAGAAGACTACTCACACTAACCAAATAAAAATATATCTACATTATTTTATATACAAATTATTAAAATTCATCTATTTTACATTAGTAACTAATTCAACCAATTTTTTTATACAATTAATATATTAATGATAAGATACAATTTATGTTTTAAAATATTGGTTTACTCAATTTATTTTCAATTTTATTGTTGGATGTATAATTTAAAAAAATTAAATAAAATATGAATATTTAATTTTTTAAACAATAATTTATACAATTGTTTAAATGTATTTTTTAAATTCACCAATTTGTTAATAGCTTTAAGAAGGTTATTTATTTCTTTAAAATTCAAATGTGTGAGTTGAATGCAAGTAAACTTTATCCATTGAATTTTGAATTCAATGGATAAAATAAAATAGTTAAACCATGCTTTATAGTCAAGATAGTATTAGAAAATTGAAACTAAAAATAAATAAGCTTATTAATTTTTAATTAAAAAAAAAAACTTTTTAATTTTAAATTTAAAATTTTTGCTAGTGCTTTTAATGGCGTAAAAGGTTTAAAATAATTGTGGCATGGTTGTTATAGGGGCGAACTGTGCGAAGATCTGTGTGACAGCTTCCGGAGCGGACGACGCAGAATACTGTGGCGCCTGCCCGGATTTGTGGCAGCTACGGATTACACCATGTAAATTCAAAAAAAAAAATTAAATTAAATTTTAAATAAACTAATAATTACTTAATGTTAGGAAATACCTTACCAAACAAACAAAAAATTAATAGTAGTAATAATGGTTATAAACAATGGTAATACTTATTCCTCAATATTCAAGGAGGAAAACCACAATCAAATCTTGCAAAAGGATACATAAATAATATCTAATCTATTCTAATACCACTACAAAGTAACAATATAATACTCCTACATAACATATTAAAAAAATAATAATAATTAAATGTATTAAAAACATTTTAATGATTAGATTATTTTATTTTATAGGTTTATTAATAAAAAAATTATAATATAATTAATAAAATATACCGTCCATATTATAATGGATATATTGATTTAATATCTCATAATCTTATTATATTAAGATATCTAAAGAATACTTTCTCTCTGCATTTTAAATTCTAATGAGTTGTTATATTATACTCTTAAGCCACCAATTGAATTAGACATTTAATAGTTTAAAAAAAAAATATTGTCCAAATGTCTCGTTATATCTTTTTTAAAAAAATATTTAAGAGTTTTTAAAAATATATTGTCCAAATGTCTCATTATATTCGTTTTAAGCCACCAGTGGAAGTAGACATTAAAAAATATATTGTTCAAATGTCTTCGTTTTAAGCCACCAGTGGAAGTAGACATTAAAAAATATATTGTCCAAATGTCTTCGTTTTAAGCCACAGTGGAAGTAAACATTAAAAAATATATTGTCCATCCTTTTATATGATAAAGTCCGTTACACTTAATATAATAGTTTTTTTCATTAAAAAAAATTCTAAGAACGGAAGAAGAATATAATATTGAAGATTCGCAACCGCCTTGGCTTGGCCCCTTATATTATCATACTGATATTGACAACGCTGACCTCAAACAGACCAAAATATGAGTAATGAGTCTTCCTGATAATAATTTTAGATCATCCCATTCACATGTCTAGTCCTATTATAGTAATTTCTACCCATATAGGCTGTACGGTATTGGGCATCCACGCGGAAATGGAAAAAAGCGGTGTATCCTTCCAACCCGCAGTAAGAGCACACCCCCCAAGAGTAAAGGATTACTGTGCGCGAAACTCCGAGCACCAAATTAGCCTGATACTTTGCCTGCTCGCTGAAGGCCACTGCTCTGAATCCGACCTCCGTCATGAATGACCCCCACACGTCAGCGTCCACGTGTCTGATCACCCTATCCTTTCCCTCGGAAGCCACTATGTTACGCATTGCAATGGTCTATCCCCATCACGATGCAATTTCACAAGATTTCCCGGGCCTATCGAACCAGGGCAGAAAGCTCGTTGATTGCATCAGTGTAGCGCTAAGGGCATCACATACCTGTTATTGCCTCAAACTTCCATGGCCTATAGTCCCTCTAAGAAGCTGGCCGCGAAGGGGAACCTCGGCGTTTGCGGGAGCAAGGAGGAACCGCTCAAATCGAAGCCTGTTCAAATCCCACCGTTCAAAAACCGCATCCAGTGAATCGAAAATCGCGCTGGAATAAAACAACACCTCGACAAACCGCTTGGCGAATTTAGCGGAGTTGTGCTGACCTTCGTTGTTGATAACGGTGAAAACTAACTCGTGTAACTTCAAAATAACATCCACCAACGATCTCAGGCTGATAGGTTTCTGAATCAGGGTCTGAAGAACATAGCAGGCGTTAACGGCCACGGCTTTCGCGGGGTCCACCTTCAACAGGCTTTCGTTAATGTCCTCTATTTTGTCAACGACGGCCATTTGAAAAGCAAACGAGATGTTTAATGAATTTGAAAAGTTTGCCAAGCGTTTGCGCTCGTCGCCGTCGTCTGAAACCCTCTTCTGGAGATTGCCCTTATCAATAACGCCTGTGGAGGACGGGTGCGCCGTGAGGCAAGGGATTGCATGAGGCTAGGCCACTGCATGCTGCTTTTGATGACCAAGTCAATGTGGATTTTCTGTGCATTTCCGACTGCTTCGAAAATGGCTTGGTTTGCTGTGAAATGCGTCATTCTGGAATAAGGAAGCGACTGATTATAAGATATTCCGCACAATTCAAGTTCTTTCATCCTCGCCTCTATATTTTGCATATTTCCTGCCGAGTTGAGTTTGTTGTCGACGCACTTTGTCGTCTCTCTTTTGATCTTTTCCACCATGGCTTCCGGAGGGTAAGATGATTGTAATCAATACGAACCGTGAAAGTAGAAAATTTAATTTCTACGTAAAGGCGAGAAAAAGATAGATGGGCAAAAACGGTTATGCAAAGAAAGAAACAAAGCACTGTACTAATGTCCACAGATTGACCAAGGCAGGCGAATAGTGAGACAGTACAACCAATCTACACTCAGAATGGGAGCGAATCTCACGGTCTAAGAAAAATTAAAATTAAAATGAATCTAGAGGTTAAAGGAAAACAAAAACTAAAATGGATCCAAAGGTTAAAATCATTGATTGCTCAGCTAAACTAATATAGTCACATTCAAGCTGCTGCACAAAACTTGATCCTTAAAGTGTAGCGGAGCCTTTAAAGCTGTGGATTTGTGTTTATTGCAAAGTCTAATTGATAAAGAGGGGACAAAGTTGAGGCAAAACTTATGGATAAGCCTTTCTACCAAGAATATGATTGGTAAGAGTTCCATGTTTTTGAATTTTTTGAGACTCTGGTACGTCGCCCGTCTTTCTATTGATGTACGTAGATTTGTCTTTATTTTAATTCTAATTGTTCATACTAGACATCTAAGGATGATAGGCGCTTTTTTCAATAGACTTAAATGTAGTTGAAGGAAAGGGTTGGGGTGATTCTTAAAATTTTTGCATTAATATATAGGTTGGGTGATTCTTGTAAGTTAGATATATTATATGTTTAAATGTTAACAAGTTTAATAAGATTTAAATTACGAGAATAGGTATTAAAAAATAAATCTAATAATATTATTTTAATAAAAAAATTAAAATTTAATATAAAGTATAATAAAAATGAAAAATAAAATTATTATAAAAATTAAATATAAAATGTTATTTATATTGATTAAAGAACGAAGGAAAGCACTTATGAACATGGTATAGATAAGGTGCAATGGAACACATTTCTTTTCGGTAAAGATATTTTTATATAAAATTTGGTTTTATTTTATTGGAATTTCGTTTCTACTACCTCTTTAAGTGGAGTTGGATTAGATTTATTTTCGTTGAAAATTGTAAGGTGAGGCCATCTTTATCCACTAAAATTTTAGGGTACTGAACTTTCACATATGCTATGGAATAGAGTAGTTTATATACGTAAAAAGCTTGAGCTTTTCATTACAGTAACAGGATATTTTCAAAGATTTAAATGATTTTGAAGCTAAAAGCATTTGGAAGCACTCGAATTAATTTCGCCTGTCAATTCTTCCTTGTAGAAATTCGAGGGGTTTCTCCTATCTAAAACACAATTTCATTTTTAAGATATTTTTGTGTCAGTTGAGAAGTTAAAAGTTATAAAGATTGTACCCACCAAATTTATAATTATTGATGAATGAATATAAAAAATTTAAATCAAAATATATTTCTTAATAAATATCTAACCAAACAAATATTTACCAATCCATTAAAGGCCAACTAATTCCTTGAGGTAATAGAGTGTGCAGTCTCATTGGTTTACTACATTTCTTCACTGTTTGCTGTTGGTAATAGAGTATGGAGTCTCATTGGTTTACTACATTTGTTCACTGTTTGCTGTTAGGAATCGAACACATAAACATGTAGTAGTCAGGGGCTTAAGCTTAGAATAATCTTGAGATTAGGTATTCGACATCCAACAAATTAAATGATTTTTTCTTAGATCGTGTACCATTGGATGAACGTGTCCTTTCTGTCTTAAACTTTGGGTTTTTCTTTATTTAAGTCTATTATCACGGCAACCTCGTCTTTAAACCGCAAAAATCGTCACAGCTATATATTAAAAAAAATAAAAGAAAAGAAAACTTAACTTGCCAGCTTAACTGTAGCACATCATCTATGATTATCATGGCAACACGATGTTATTAGCATATCATCGATGATTATCATCAACACATTCTAACTGTTAACATTTTCCATTCTAGATCGACAATAACAAGCATATTGAGACTGAATCTTTATTACATGTGAAATAGTATCCGATCCTCTCTGCCGAGTTTCCAAAAGGGCTCGATAAGCGCTTACACTGCATGAGCATTTGATGAGCGGCATCATACCTCTGAGCTCCAACGGAGTCTGCAGCCCATAACAACATTTGGATAAATTCCAATCCCATACCTTGTTTGGGTCCTACGAATCCAACGTCACGAAAATCAACAAAGACGCCATCATTTTCCATCGGCAGCATCTTCATCTGATCGTATGTTGAAATCTGCTGTTGCAGGCATTGGAGTTTATCATCCGGATTTCTCATCACAAACTCTCTAGGCAACGGTGGAAATTCATCCTCCCTAATGAGCAATTCCAATAGTTGAAGGATCTCCAAACTGGAATCATCTGCATCCTCCCCTTCACAATATTTTTCAACACCACTGGATTTCTCCTCTATTAAATTATTCTGAGGACCATTGTCAAGCAGTTCCATGTCTTCCTTTAACCATGGCTGTTCACTAGGACCCTTTTTGTCTTCTTTTGCCATGTTTCTTCCGCACCATCGTCGTCCCTACTGAGCAATCCCGATATGTGAAACATCTCCAAACTAGGATAATCTGCATCCTCCTCTTCAAAATAATTTTCAACGCCACTGCATTGCTCCTCTCTTAAATTATTCTGAGGACCATTGTCAAGTCGTTCCATGTTTCTTTTAACCATGGCTGTCCACTTGGACCCCCTTTTTCTGTTTCTTCCACACCATTTATGTTATCTCTTTGCATTAAAGGAGTCTCTTCGTTACCTTCCCTATTGGCCTGGAAGAAAGAACTCTGATTCTTGAGCTCATAATGCAAACTACACAACCCAAATACATATTTAGGAGTGCAAGATGCGAAAGACAAAACGAAGACACAATTGAAGTTCCTATCAAGTAGCCAGTAGAAGGCCCTATAAGAAAGATAATAAAATAACCCTTAAAAATACTATTGTAAAACCCATTTAACACTAAAAGGAAAGGCAAATAGGTACTCACTAAACCTGCAAATGAATTTAAATGGAAGTTGTTTGAATCTCATTTAAAAGTTGAGGAATTAGAGTGGGAAGTGAAGTATTTAGGACAACTGGTAGAGTATATGTTAAGGGAGGAAAAAGTAAAGGAACTTGGTACCTTAAGAATTTTAGGAGAGGAAGGTGCTAACGATGTTGCAATCCCTATTCATCCTACCAATGCTACAAGCCCTACCAGTGTTGCAAGTCTTGTTGGTGCTATAAGTGTTCATAGTCCTACCAATGTTGTACCCTATTTGCACTAAATGTTTTGCAAGAACCCCTGCATGCAGTGAAGAAGTCCCAATCTAAACACCACACTTGCATAAAATAGAAAGAAAAAAGAGGGGATTATAGGAATAATTGAATCATTTAATTAAGAATATAGCATTATATAATCTCCAAGTCTTAACAAAATTATAGGTGTTACAAGAGTTAAAAGTTCTTTTCTAAAGTCTTTTGTGCCACCATCATAGACTAAGGTAGAGTATATTCCTCTTTCAAAGCATAATAAAATTATTTTCAAAAAGAAAATAGAGTGGGACTTATATTATGATTAAATGCAATACTTGATATTCATTATATTAAATAAAAATAAAAATTAAGAAGGGTCATAGAAGAGAAAAATGAAATAATTATAGAATGTAAAGAAGAAAATGCATGTTTATAGTATAATTTAGAAATATTTAAGACCCAAATGAGTAATTAGAGAATTTGGTTTTAGAGTCCTAGGATGTAGACCCCCCTTGCAATGCTCTATGCTTTCATGCTAGGAGAAAAATATATTTTATTTAAATTTTCTAAAGTTATTTTGGACCTCTCATATGGTATTAGGACTCCTAATAAATTATATGACGTATAATTTTTTAATATTTCATAACACTAAGATCTATTATTAAAGTTGTAGTTGCATAATTATATAGTTTGCAACACTACAAATTGGACACCAAATCCTCATGTGAGGGAAATACAATTGAGAGCATTTTTACCATCCCTTAGAATAGATTCTAACAAGAGGAGGGATATAAAAGAATTTCATATTAGGGAATGTATTATAGGAATTATGGTTAGCGTAGAAATCCATATCCCAACTCTATGAAGAATTGTTGATAAGTCTTAGGTGTAGAAAAAATATGCAAGAAATATAGGACCTATGTTTGTAATAGTTTTGGTAGGTACCTAATGAATACTATCAATAGAGAGTTAAGGGGATATTACTAAGGTTTGATTAAATAGATAACCCATGTCAACACCAAACTAGACTACAATTATAATCAAGTCTAAATGTTTTGTCAAGTAGTTAGGGTATAATGGACTCGACTCGATAGAACAAAGGTTTAAATTTCTTTTGTTATGATATCATGTTCTATATTAATAGAAACCCTTCAATGAAATCCATGATAATATACATGATGCATTACTCCAAATTTTAGATTGATGAGGTTTTCATGCATCCAAGACTAAGTTACAAATAAATGGATATAATCTCAACAATTGGGTAGCTCAACATCAATAAGCTTTGCATGAAGGCATACAAAGTAATAAAGGTGGATGGAATGATGATACCATTTTAAGGCCATTATTATTATCTATTTTTCTTATTTTTCCTATATTTTACAGACACAGTAATAAAATGGTAGATATTATAGCTAATTAAATATTTTTTGCAAAAAAGAAAATTTTGAATAATAGATGATTAATTATGTAAATGTTTGGGACTAACATTGTGCTACTGTACCCATTTATGTAATCCTATTAAAAATTTGGTTGAGTGTAAAAAATGATATGGGCCTAAAATAATCAATGTATAGTGTCCATCTTCACCTATAGGACTAGATGTGTCAACCCTCACTTTTAGAATATGAAGTGTTATGGGTATTGTAGGCTTAAATCTATAACACTCAATGTTACTTGTTAATTTAAGATGCTACAAGTATTTCAAGTTAAATATACAAAATTTATAGTTTTCAATTTTATTTTCTAAAAGTTATACAAGAGATACATGTTCAATGAATTAATTTTAGATATTTATTATAAAACTTGTAGTGCTTATTACTTGTATCACTTCCAGCTTGTAGTGCTCATTGCTTATAGAAATTATTTTTCATAGTGCTCATGGACCTATAGCACCTGAAACCGTGAATTTATAGTGCTAGAAATTACAGACATATAGTAAGAAATATTATGAATTTATAGTGTCAAACATCATGGACTTGTAGCACTTAGTGACCTATAAAATCCAATGGTGAATGGAAAATGCCCAACCTTGATTCCACCTACAAAGTAACCCATAGGTTGTTGTAATAGATTCAATTAATATTTTTCCAAGAATAATGCTTTTATTTTTCTATTTTTATGGTTGTTATGATAATTTTTCTATTATAGTTAAATAACAAAATCTATTCCAAAAATCATGTAGCTGCTAAAAATTTATTATAGCATTATTCTGCTCTATTTTTAGCTATAGTTTGTAAAATTAACAAAAATAATATAACTCTCAAACTATCCTCTTCCCTCTATATAAAAATGGGTGTTTGAAGTCCTAAGGGATTCTATATTAAGGATAAATATAGAGAGGAGATAGAATAGAAAGTCTATGTTCAAAGTTGCCTTTCCCTCCAATTTTGGTATGAGTTGATAAAATTATTATTTTTTAGAATTATATTTTTACTAAGCATATTTGTTAGATAGTCTTAGGGGGACTACTAGACTCTCAGGAAACAACCTACTTAAAAAGTTCCAAGAAGTGATGATGACCCCTCCATTATTTTTATTACTTTAATATTTCACTATTTTCCAACCAACAATATTTATAATTTCATAGTACAATTGCATCCTTTTAATTAGTTATAGTAGAATGGACAAATTTAATGTTATCTAGTTAGTGTGAAGGAATAATTATTTAGTTATTCCTCATTTATATACATATACAATGTTAGTATCTTGGGTAATTAAACACCCAAATTGATAGATAAGGGTGATGCTCATTGCCAATCATTACCACTTCCACATATGGTAGTAGGCAAAACCTCTAATCTTCTTTGGGACATAATTCATCTTTGGCTACACTTAAGAAACTATTATAGGAAAATGTATGTTATCCTATATCTCAATGAGTGGGCAAAATTTACATCCCTAATTAGGGGGTACCATGAACTATCATGATTTCTATGTATCATATCAACAATGTCCATTCTAATATCACAAGTATGAGTATGGGTTTAATTAAAAATTGAATTCTATAATATCTCATCCTTTTTTTAACCCTTTTATCTAAAATACCTTAGAATCAAATTATACGATGCCAACCTCAACATCATACACCCAAGTGTAACAACCTTCTTCTTATGCTAATTATCAATAAATTCCTCATATATCTCAACATATAACTTTTTTCCTTTAAATCATCCTTCTTTTCAGATTCAAAATCTAACCTCTTGATTAGAGTTATTGAATTAGTAAATTATCATCATCTAAGGATATTCTTCCTATTGCAATTACTTTTATGATGACTTGTGTAGCTAGTAGTATTTTTTGTCCTTAAATTTGAAACTCCTATGTTTTAGATGTACAAAAGGAAAGAGGGTCCTATTTGTAGCAACGAAAACATGCCCTAGCAAATGATATGATAAAGTAAGCAAGTGTAATAAAATAATTTGTATTTATATTGATATATTGGAGCCTTGATCTCATTTTTACAACAATGTAGTCTAATATGGACGGGTCAAATTACAAGAAGATGTTTTCTTGCTTTTGAGTACAAATGAGAAAGAGGGAAAAGCCCCTTCCACAGATTGAATAAGGAGGGCATCGATGTCTTTGTGTTGCAATAAAGAGTATGATTGGGCTTGTGTTATACTTACAAGCCACACCTGCTTCAACAACCTTCCAAAACGTATCACCTACACATAAATTGTAAATAAAAGAGGGCCAATAACATATGTGAGGCATTTATTGTGTGATTCATATTTTGATGTAAAGAAATCTATAAAATCCTGAAAGGAAATAAATTCAAAAAGATATGTAAGAGAAAAAACAATCAAAATTATGCCTTGCTACATTACTTGTGCTAATCTGGGGCTGAATCCAATTGATCTAGGCCTGTGCAAATGTAGTAGACTACATTTGGGAAATACAGGTTATATTTGGGACTGGTCAAATGTAATAGACTACATTTGGTAAATGTAAGCTAAATTTGGGACTAGGTAAATGTAGTCCTCTATGTTTGGGACTATCTAGTAGAAGTGCTTGGATGGTTGCTCCTCGGATCCTATAATTTAGACCTCGAGAATGATATGATATTCTTAGTACAAATTTGGTAGCATGATAGTACCTATTTTATCCTCTCTTGGTTGATAGAATTTTGGGGTATTTATAGGATTTTTGGAGGTGAGGGGTGTGAGGATAGGTGGTAGGCTAGGGTATCCAATTTGTAAGGATAGGGCAGGCAAGTGGCTTCGGTAGTTAGAGTGAGGCACTTGAGTTATCTCACTTAGGGGGAGAGGTGACAAGTGAGGTATTGATGAAGGTGAGAGATGTGGCAAGAGGAGGGGTAGTGGTAATTAGTACACATGGAAAAGGAGAAGACAAGGGCTCCTATAGGATATTTTTTAGATTTTGTTAAATCTATAAAATATGATAATATGCACAAAAAATAACCTAAGTGAGACCTTAGGCATATTTTTATTATGTGGGTATGTGGCACAAATGGGCTTTATGAATGGTTAGGATTTGGTGTCTATAGATGCCTCTTATTATATTACATTGTATAAAATACAATGCGGTGTAATAATAATAGACACTTGACTTATTGGGTAGAGGATTTGATCTTGTTGTTCTAGTGTGAGGATTGAATGTCCAATGAAAATTTTGATTTTAGCTTACCACCTCAAGTTGAAAATGGGTGGAAGATGAGATAAATTAAACCCATGATCTAATTAACCAATGTGGATGTTGGAAAAATGGTTTATGGATGAGGATGTCACAAATCAAGATTAATGTTAATTGCCCCAAGTCTATAGTAGGAATGTGTCTTCGAATATTTTTCCTTTGGTAGAATGATGAGCACTTGTGATATGGTATATGGACCAGCTAGTGAGGGTATGCATGTGATACTAGAATCATTTGGAATTCGAGGTCTACTTTTACCACCTTGATTGTCGTCACCACATGTAAACCCATATAGGAAGTGGTATGATGTATACCGAAGTGGTTAAAAAAAGTTCTACTATGTGCCCCTATAGAAATAGTTTTGATTATAGACTTTGGAAAATTTTCTTGGATATATGTAACTCCAAAATTGGGTGATTGAATATTGAACTTGATTTGAGACACAATTGAAAATTTTCATGGGATGGGTTATGATAGGTTAGATATGATATGAGTAAGGAGGGGAATGTGGCATGACCAAATGGAGAAATTATGGCATTTTGTTATTGGTATTTTTGAACAAGTTTCCTTATGGTGATTTATCCATCCTACCATATTGCATGGATAACCAATCACTGAAACAACCAGGTGACTAGATTAAATCACTAGATACAAGGTTTACTCGAGGATCTAGACTAACTAATCTATGACTATAAATCAAATTCTAAGCTATTACGGGAAAGGAAAGGCTATTCTAGATGATGACTAGGGGGTTCAGTGCCTCTCGAGATTTTTCAACTGAAAGTTACCAAAGGGGTTTGGTTCCTTTGGATCCTCTTGAATTGTATTGACCAAAGGAGTGTCTCCTTTGGAGAATTTAGAACTAATTTGACCAAAGAGGCATCTACTTTAGAGAATTTTAAACTAAATTAACCAAAGTGGTGTCTCCTTAGGAGCATTTTGAACTAAATTTACCAAAGGGTGTCTCCTTTGGAGCATTTTGAATTTAATTGACCAAAGGGGTGTCTCCTTTGGAGCATTTTGAACTAAATGAACAAAGGGGGTGTCTACTTTGGATAATTTTGAACTGAATTGGCCAAATAAGTATCTCCTTTGGATAATTTTGTATTGAAAGTGACAAAGGAGATGTTTCCTTTTGAGAATTTTCAATTCAATAGACCAAAGGGATGTCTCCTTTGGAGCAAATTGGATTGAAAGTGACCAAAGGGGCATCTCCTTTAGAGCATTTTGGATTGAATGTGACCAAAGGGGTATCTCCTTTGGAGAATTTTGGATTGAAATTTATCGAAGGGGTGTCTCCTTTGGAGCATTTTGAACTAGATTGACCAAAGGAGTGTCTCCTTTAGAGCATTTTGAACTGAATTGACCAAAGGGGTGTCTCCTTTGGAGCATTTGAAATTGAATTGACCAAAGAAGTATCTCCTTTGGAGAATTTTGTATTGAAAGTGACAAAGGAGATGTTCCCTTTTGAGAATTTTCAATTCAATAGACCAAAGGGATGTCTCCTTTGGAGAAAATTGGATTGAAAGTGACCAAAGGGGCGTCTCCTTTGGAGCATTTTGGATTGAAAGTAACCAAAGGGGTATCTCCTTTGGAGAAATTTGGATTGAAATTTACCAAAGGGGTGTCTCCTTTGGAGCATTTTGAACTAGATTGACCAAAGGAGTGTCTCCTTTAGAGCATTTTGAACTGAATTGACCAAAGGGGTGTCTCCTTTGGAGCATTTGAAATTGAATTGACCAAAGGAGTATCTCCTTTGGAGTATTTTGGATTGAAAGTGACCAAAGGGGTGTCTCCTTTGGAGCATTTTAGATTTAAAGTGACAAAAGGGATGTATCCTTTGGAGTTTTTTGGATTGAAAGTGATCAAACAGATGACTACTTTAGATAATTTAACTTGAATTAATACAATGGGTATCTCCTTTGGAGAATTTTGAATTGAATTGACCAAAGGGGTGTCTCCTTTGAAGTATTTTAAACTAAATTTACCAAATGGGTTTCTCCTTTGGAGCATTTTTGATTGAAAGTGACCAAAAGGGTGCCTTCCTTGGAGCATTTGGAACTAAATTGATCAAAGTGGTATCTCCTTTGGAGCATTTTGAATTGAATTGATCAAAGGGATATTTTCTTGGAGAATTTTGGGTTGAAAGTGACCAAAGGGGCATCTCCTCTAGAGCATTTTGAACTGAATTGACCAAAGGGGTGTCTCTATCGAAGCATTTTGGATTGAAAGTGACCAAAGGAGTGTCTCCTTTGGAGCATTTTGAACCAAATTGACCAAAGGGGTACCTCCTTTGGAGTATTTTGAATTGAAAGTGAGCAGAGGATTTTGGTTCCTTTGAAGCATTTTCTTTTAATTTTGATAGAGGTAAAGGGTGTGACTTTAAATCCTCATGGTTGAACATGTTATGGAATGAGTAGAATGTAGATGAAATACAAATTATATTATAATGATTGACACAGATTATAATATGTTGGGTGAATGAATTTTGACACTTAATTTATTGCCATTTGAGAAATTTATATACCATTATTTAGTAGACTTTGTGTAGACACCAAAATAGCACCAATCCGATTGTGTGACTACAAAAACTGATCGCATTGACACACACAGCCCCAAGGGCAGCCCCCAGATGTTAAACAGTGGTCCTAACCACTCTCACAGTAGTTTTGGAAGGTCAGAGATCAATTTGGCACCTTCAGGCACTTTGCTCAATACTTGTTCCACCCAAGGACTATTTCAAACTGGGATCTGCCCCACCCAGGGATGAATAGCAGTATTCGCTCCAGGGTGGGGCGAATAGAAGGTTTGATGGGTAAAAAGTCAAATCTTGACAAATGGTAGCTCATATCCACAACTTAGCACTTCCTTCATCGCATGGGAGTGTGGGTGAGTTTTTTTGAGCATTAGAGGTAGTTACAAGGGTAGTCATGAAGTCCCTAATCAGGGAGGAATCTCCTTCCCCCTAGGAATGCATGATTGCCAAGTGGCGCCTCTACATGCCCAATTCAAGAGACCTCTAGGTCTATAAATTGGTGAGTTTTCCTCACCCCAAGATGTACTGAGAAGGAGCATTTTGAGCAACGAAGTTCTGTCATTTTATTTTCACACCCACACCCTTTCGAGTTGTGCTTTTCACATCCTTGATCTCTTTTGGAAATGAGGTCATAGGGTGGTTATTGGAAACACAAATCTAGAACCAAAACCTGACATTTGGCCACAATATCCCATAAAATTTGTTGACAATACCCCATAGAGGTTTTGGACCCATCCCAAGTGGATTGGTGCCAAAATTGGGCCCCAAACAATGGGCGGCCTGCCCCCAGGCACCCCCCCCCACACTGCTACAGTCCTAATCGCCCCACTTCAGAGTGATTAGAAATATATGGTGGATTTCCTTTTTGCATTTTTGCATTTAATTCTATGCTACTTATATAGGTTTCCATTTAAATTTCAGCTTGTTTTGAGCAATTTTGATCATGTTTCTATCTTCGTTCGCCTTTACTAACTTGCAGGTAACCCCCATAAAATTCCCATTTATGGAGGCCTTATTGGGGAAATATGACCATCTGGGTCTTCCCAAAACACCCCTAATTAGCTAATTCCAACTTTGTAGGTGATTTGGAGCATCTCAAATGTGAGATTTGGGATAGTGCCTTTCGGTATTTTTTTTGCAGGTCTATTCGTCCCGCCCTGGAGCGAATTCAAATATGTGAGGAATTTCTTGACTATTCTTATTGTAGTGCCTTCCTGATGATATTTTCATGCCTCTGTGAGATTTTTTAGCTGATTTGGATCTATTTTAGTCATTGTTTTATTTATTCTTTGCATGTACTAATCGTAGACTTGGGGATTGCATGTTTCATCTCATATGCAGGTGCTACTGACATTTTTCTATTTCCTTGAACATAGGATCTGGACATTAGAGGAGTAGTAAGGAGCCAAGAATCATCAACGCAAGTGGTGGTGACATTTGGTCCTCCCATTTTACATGTGGGCATGCAAAAGAAGGAATAGCATCCATGGATGTGACGAACATTTTTAACGCTCCTAGCCCTTGGAAGGGTGGGAGAAGGATTGTAACCAAGTTCTGAAACATATTAATAAAAGGGACTGTCTTTCGTATTGGATTTTAATTGGGTTTCAATTTGTTTATGCTTCTCCCATTTCATTCACTTTCAATTCATAGGATTTAGCGTTAATTTTAGTTCCATTTACATCGCACTTGGAGTTTTCTTTTTGTTTTTGTATCCTCGTGCTTTCAGTGGCAATCACAGTGGGAATCTTGTCCTCTATTTCTAATATCATAAATCTGATCAAAATTTGATTTTTTTTGCTTACAGGTACCGAGTTTTCAAATGCTAGACTGCTGTTCGTTCCAGCCTGAGGCGAATACAGAGCTGGAATTTGTCTTACCAAGGGACAAATGGGCATTTTCCCCACCCTATGATGAATACAGTCCTGTAATTCATTCTCCCCCAGGATGAATATCTGTCTGTGCAGTCTCAGGGCAGTAACTCAGAACTAGCAGATTTGGGCAGAGAAGAGGTAAGGGTCCTGAACTCTTTCTGTCATTTCCTGTTGTTCATTTTCTATTTTTCTGGTTTTTTTTTTTTTGTGTTTAAGAAAGTTGTACTATATGTTTATTTTATTTCATGTAAAATGAAAATAACCCCACACATCACGTGGCAACATAAACACCAAGGAGCTGGTCGTAAAACCCCAGCGCTTGATCGAGACCAACGGTGGATTTTATCACCACCTTGGCTTGAATTTTGCCTTCATAAACCCCGATCGCTACTGTTGCTAGATGTAAATCCTGAAGAAAGTTGACCAAGTGTAGCTGGGGTGATTCCTAGCACATGAGGATAGGTCTTCTATGGTAGGTGTCAAAAATAGGGCAATTCCCCTTTCGTACTGCCTATGTTCCACGTACCATCTGCTCTCACGTACCTATAGTTTCCCTCATGTATGTGCGGGTATATAGAGAGGTTGGTATATCGGCCTGGCAATGGTATATCGAAGGGGCGACCATTTTTGGGAGTCATAAGAGCCATCATATTGCATTTAAATGTCCTTTACAAAAGAGTTCAAAAAAAAATCAAAACACATTAAACCAGGTTTTAAGGCACACCTTTAATATTTAAATGATATAACCATTGCTTTGCGTGTGTGATATTTTTTGTTTATTGTAGCATAAGAATCATAAAAAGAAATAAAAATCTACACATCTGGTAGCAAGAACACCACCATGGTGTACACCCGTAGCCAAGTCCAATCAAGGGCGAAAGCTGTGGAGAGTGTACAAGGGGGCACAAGTCACCTCCGCTATAGCCCCAAGGACTTGGTCATACCGCCTTTATGGCCTGACCCACAAGAGAGTCCACATCGTTCCATTTTAGAATGGGACTATAGAGGCACCCCTTTGAGGGACACGCCCATTCGTCATAGCCCCTTTCAGGAGGAGTCCTTACACGTGGCACTCAACATAGACAAGAAGGCTCCCTTAGAAGCTCGATATGAGTGGCCACCGTGTGATGAAGCACTAGAGAAGCATAGGGTCCATGAGGAGAGGCCACATGATTATGGCATCCCTCCTTTACCCCCCATCACTGTTAGGAACAAAAAGCCAAATCCAGAGCACAAGACTCTTCAAGAAGGGCAAGCCAACTCTACCCGCCCCTTTCACATATATGAAAGGGAGCATGAGGAAGACCATTACATTCCTCAAGAGCAATACATAGCATGGGAGCAATGCACCTCTGCACCTGCTATCTACCAAAACCACCTTTCGATGTTGGAGCCTCAAGTGAATGCCACCCACCTCGATAGAAAGAAACAACCTATAGAGATATCAGATCACCACAACCGAGATAAATGCATGGGAGAGGCATCTAGGCCTCCTAGACTCAATATGGTGGAACAAATCGACTTGGTAGTCGCCAGACATGCCACCTGCCAAGCGTAGATCACACAACTTGAGCAAGACGAACATCAGCTAGAGCATCTATATCACCTTAGCAAAGAGCGCATTCGGCACCAAAAATATGAGCTGCTCCATAACAAGGTGCTTGAGAGGGTTCCAACCACTCGCACCCAAAGAACAAAACCATATGAGAGGCACAACCCCTTGGTACAAGACAGGTCCCCATGAACTTACCAAGTGTTGCCTCTGAGACCTCCTAGACCTGAGCGGGAGGCCACTCCCAGGAACAACGATGGGATCCCTCCATGGGGACCCACCCATGGTCATAGGTCTTGGCCAAAAACTCCTCAAGAGGCCTATGATGAGTATGAACAAGAAGAAGAGCGGGCCGTAACACCCTACCAAGGTAGACGGGCTGCTATCCGGCCACCCCTCCATAGGCCTCAAGTTTCGCACAACCCACAACGGGAGCAAACTAAAGAGGAAGAGATTAAATATTCTGATGCATATAAAGCACTGCTAGAGTGTTTGGAGTCTATGGAGACAAAGACTTCTGGGTCCCAAACGCCCACTTTACGCCAACTTTGTAGTCATCCTGTGCATTCATCAGTGCCAACACCCCCTTACCCTGAACACTTTAATCTGCCTTAGTTGGCAATATTTAGAGGTGAGGAGGATGCCCAAGAGCATGTGACTAGATTTTTGAGCCAATGTTTCAGCATTCAAGATAATGATGCTTTGCTATTAAGAACATTCATCACCATGTTTGTAGGCCCTGCCTTGGATTGGTTTACTCAATTTCCAAAGCATAGCATTAGTAACTTGGATCAGCAAGTGGATGCATTCCTCGAATGCTTCGCCTTCAATACCAAGAAGAAGGTGTCACTAAGTGAATTAGCCAGCCTCAGGAAGTATGAGGAAGAAACCATGGCGGCCTATGGGAATCGGTGGAGGAATCTACTTTCTAAGATACCCTACCTCCCTCCTATGTTCGACCTCACACAAATGTTCTCAAAAAGCTGTTTGAGATCGATCTCTATGCTATTACAGCTATAGCAATATGACACCTTAGAGGAAGCTCTGGAACAAGCTAGAATCATTGAAGAGATCAATATTTAGGATGGTGAGATAGCCAAACCAAAGAAGAAAGAGTGGTCCAAAAACACCAAAATAGGGACCATGCAATAGAAAACTAATGTGGTCAATCAGGTTGCTATCAACGTCCCTAAGCCTATACAAGCAACACAACCCCAAAAGGCTAACTATCAGGTGGTGCATCTTAATAGCTATGACCAAGAAAATTAGAGGCACGAATAAAATTAGTAGCATCACCCTCGATGACAATTCACACCTTACACAGAGTCCAGAGACTCCCTATTTGACCTCTTATCAGTGGCAAACTTGATCAACCTACCTGAGATTCAGCCCTTAGATCCTAATGTGACAAAACCTAAGGGCTATAGGTAGGATTTGTACTGTAAGTTCCATAGGCAGAAGGGACATGACCTTAACTCCTGTTGGAAGTTTAAGGGCTTGGTGCAAGACCTAATTGATAACAAGACATTAGTGGTGGATAATCTTGTGGCACCAAGCAACCAACAAATGGAGGTCTTTAAGGACCCCTTGCCTACCCATGATGCACAAGCAAAGACCCTACAAGTCAATGAGGTCACAGAGAACTATCCCATGTAGGGGTATGTGGGGATGATCAATATAGTGACTCAAAACATGAGGTATCCGAGTGTAGCTTCCCTCGTGACAACTATAGGTGAGGTGCCAACAACGATCCAACCACAATAGCACCTTACACAACCTCCTGTACCTAGACTTGCGGCCACAATTCAGACCAAGCTCACTCAGATCTTGCGGACCACGTCGGCTAGGCTCTCCATATACGAGCTCATACAACAATCAACACCCCATTGGGAGGCTCTAATGGAGATATTAAAAGCCATCGAGTTGTAGTCCCATGAAGAAAATTCTTTCAACAACTTTGTGGGACATGTCAAATGATGCACTGATCCCGTTATCACTTTTTAAGAAGACAAAGTGAAATCAGTGGCTGATGATATGGTGGGTCCACCCCTGCATGTTATCATGTGGGTCAATGGGATTTCGTATAAGAGGGTGTTGGTAGACACTAGCTCGTCTAGCAATATCATCACAATAGTGGCATTGAAACATCTGAAGTTGCTAGCATCTCACATCTGAATTTCAAAGTGTGGGTGAGCCTTTTTGAGCGTTAGAGATAGTTACAAGGGTAGTCATGAAGTCCCCAATCAGGGAGGAATCTCCTTCCCCCTGGGAAGGCATGATTGCCAAGTGGCGTCTCTGCATGCCCAATTCAAGAGACCTCCAGGTCTATAAATTGGTGAGTTTTCCTCACCCCAAGATATACGGAGAAGGAGCATTTTGAGCAATGAAGTGCTGTAATTTTATTTTCACACCCACACCCTTTCGAGTTGTGTTTTTCACATCCTTGATCTCTTTTGGAAAGGAGGTCATAGGGTGGTTATTGGAAGCACAAATCTAGAACCAAAACCTAACATTTTGGCACAATATCTCATCAAATTTGTCAACAATACCCCACAGAGGTTTTGGACCCATTCCAAGTGGATTGGTGCCAAAACTGGGCCCCAAACGATGGGTGGCCTACCCTCGGGTGCCCCCCCACACTGTTACAGTCCTAATCGCCCTGCTTCAGAGAGATTGGAAATCTATGGTATATTTCCTTTCTGTTATTTTTGCATTCAATTCTATGCTACTTAGATAGGTTGCCATTTAAATTTCACCTTGTTTTGAGCAATTTTGATCATGTTTCTATCTTTGTTCACCTTTACTAACTTGCAGGTAACCCCCATAAAATTCCCATTGATAGAGGCCTTATTTGGGAAATCTGACCATCTAGGTCTTCCAAAAACACCCCCAATTAGCTAATCCCAACTTTTTAGGTGATTTGGAGCATCCTAGATGTGACATTTCAGACGGTGACTTTCAGCGTTTTTGTTGCAGATCTATTCATCCAGCCCCAAAGCGAATTCAAATTTGTGAGGAATTTCCCAACTATTATTTTTGCAGTGCCTTCCTGATGATGTTTTCATGCCTCTGTGATGTTTTTAGCTAATTTGGATCTATTTTGGTCATCATTTTATTTATTCTTTGCATGCACTAATCGTAGGCTTGGGGATTGCATGTTTCATCTCATCCGTAGGTGCTACTGACCTTTTTCTATTTCCTTGAACACAAGATCTAGACATTAGTGGAGCAGCAAGGAGCCAAGACTCATCAACACAAGTTGCGGTGATGTTTGGTCCGCCCATTTTACATGTGGGCACGCGGAAGAAGGAATAGCATCCATGGATGTGATAAGAACATATTTAACGCTCCTAGCCCTTGGAATGAGGGGAGAAGGATTGTAACCAAGTTCTAAAACATATTAATAAAAAGGGTTTTCTTATGTATTGGCTTTTAATTGGGTTTCAATTTTTTTATGCTTCTCCCATTTCATGTACTTTCAATTCATAGGATTTAGCGTTAAGTTTAGTTCTGTTTACATTGCACTTGGAGTTTCCTTTTTGTTTTTGTATCCTCGTGCAATCCTTGAAATGCTTTCCCCAACTACCATCAAGCAGTTCAAAATCCTATAGGGAAATTTCACATCAATCAAGTTCTTCATAGCGTAGCTATCTAACAAGTGCCGACCCATGAACAAATTATTGCATAAGGGGGTAGCATTTCACTGGGATGACGAGTACCAGTCAGCCTTTGATGACATTAAGAAATACTTGGCTTCGCCACCAGTATTGGCACTATCTAGACCAGGAGTGTCATTCTACTTATACATATCAGCTAATGAGGTGGCACTAGGCGCCATGCTAGCCCAAAAAAATGAACTTCACAAAGAACAAGCTACTTACTATCTTAGGCGCACCCTGGTCAGTTATGAACTTAATTATGCATACATTGAGAAATTGTGCTTGGTAGTGGTGTTTTCTACCAAAAATCTATGCCACTAAATGTTGAGTAACACTATGTATGTTGTGTCTAAGGAGAATCCATTGCGATACATGATGAGTCACACTTATCATAGTAGCCGCACGGTGAAATTGATCATGTTGTTGACAAAATTTGACATAGAGTTTATTGGACAGAAATCCATCAAAGGTCAAGTCATACCCGATCAACTAGCGAAGGCTCCTCTCGAAGATGATCAGCCTCTGGTCATAGAAATACCCGATGATGGGGTCTTCCATGTCTCAAAATCACTAGATTATGATGAGCCTGAGTCACAGGCCGACATAACCCTATTTTTTTATGGTTCTAATTGTGAGCAAGGTGGTGGCGTGGGAATTGTATTTTTCACACCACAAGGGGCTCCAATGTCTCTGTCATTTAAATTATACTTCCTGTGCACCAAAAATAATGCTGAATATGAAGCCTTGCTCATAGGTCTTCAGGCAACAATCACCATGAACATCAAACGATTGAACATATTTGGTGATTCACTGTTAATTGTCAACCAAGTCAAAGGGGTATTCCAATGTAAATGCCCAGTTCTACAGGCCTACAAAGCCCTTGTGGACAAATTCCTAGCAAATCTTGAATGGTACGACATTGAGGCACTCCTTTGGGTCACTAATCCCTCAAGACATGGCCTCCTTGGGGTCACTAATTCTGTAAGACATTTCTGGTGATATGACAACCATTCAAGTCAGAACACTATCGAAATCCGTGATGGAACATGCAAGATCTGATCTAATGCTAGGAATCCACTTGATCCAGATTGAACCATCCCTGGATAAGTTCTCTTGAATCCATGATCGTCTGAATCACACCAACTGGGGGTCCTTATTCTCCCCTACTCCCCTTAATAGCAACACAAAACTATTCTTACAAGTTCTTTCCCGCTCAGCTTTTGCTAGGGATGAACTTCAAGAGGGATTGGTTGTTCATGCCGTTGAGGCTTCTAATCAGTAGGATTGGTATTTGCCCATAAGGGACTACCTCAAGTTAGGTAACCTCCCACTTCGATTGGCCCATGCCACAAAATGAGCATTCAAGCAGAAAGCGGCAAAGTATGTCTTGTTAGGATACATTTTGTACCGTCATAGCTACAAAGGAATCCTCCTTCGTTGCTTGAAATAGTAGGAGTCCACTTGGGCAATCGCCCAAGCACACAATGGTACGTACGATGGCCACTTTAGTGGTATGGCCATCGCAAAGTGCATTCTCTGCATGGTCTATTATTGGTCATCTTTAGAGTGAGATTGTTGCGCATATGTAAGGAAGTGCGTGAAATGTCAACACCATGCTAATTTGACACATGTACCTTCCTAGGCCTTGCAGTCGATCCAATTAGCTTGGCCATTTTCATAGTGGGGCTTAGATCTAATCGGTAAGATCTCCCCTGCATCATCAGGTCATCACACGTTTATCATAATGGCAACAGATTACTTCACCAAATGGGTGGAAGCAGTTCTGCTTACCTCTATGACTGGAACCCACATTGTGGAGTTCATTTTACATAACATCATATGTCGTTTTGGTATTCCATCCAAAATAATCTTGGATAATGGGACGTCATTCAAGAACAAATATGTGTGTGCTTTGACCACAAAGTACAAAATTCAGTATAGTTTTTCGACACCCTATTATCCGTAGGCAAATGGGCAAGCAAAGGCATCAAACAAAACGCTAGTTGCCATCCTCAAAAATATAGTTGTAGATAATCATAAGGATTGGCACATTCAAATCCCACTTGCCCTGTGGGCTTATTGCACTAGCATTCAGATGCCCACTGGGGCAAATCCATTTTCACTCGTGTATGGCTTCGAGGCTATCATGCCTCTTGAGTTGGAAATTCATTCCTTGCGCATATCAATGTAAGAGTTCATCGATGATAACACTGCACAGCAAGCCCGATTAGACCAGCTTATGTTGCTCAATGAACGACGTGTTAATGCTCTCGAGCATTTACGTATTTATCAAGAGTGACTGAAGAAAGCATACAATAGAACTCTAGCTTGCCACCCCATATAAGGGGCAAGTTCATGGCAAACTGGTTAGGTCCCTATGTAATCGATAGTAAAATAGGACCTGGAACATACCGGCTAGCCTCTCTTGACGAAATCAAGGAAATAGAACCCTTGAACATCAGTCATTTGTGGCAATTCCATATCTAAAAGAGCCATAGCCCAAACCAAAAAAGCTCCAAGGATTCCTACAATCGCTTGGTAATCCCAAAACATCCCAAATGTGTCCATTACCCCTTTGGTCAAACCAAAATGCTCCAAGGATTCCCACAATCACTTGGTCATCCCCAAAATGCTCCAAATGTGCCCACTACCCCTTTGGTCAAACCAAAAGTTCCAAGGATTCCCACCATCGCTTGGTCAAAAATAAGAAAATTCAAAAATAGTAAAATCATCAAAAATAACAAAAATTTGCATCTAATTTTTAGGCATGCTCAACCTCATCACACATATAAAGAGCTCTTTTGCATATCATCTTCGTACTCACAAAAATCAATCTATCAAAAACACAAAAATAATAGATGCATTAAGCATAACATCCATACATTGCATATACGGGTCAAGGCACCATAGACTGTAATTGCTTCGCCAATCCATCTTGTTCCACATTTCTCCATTCTATAAGCAGTCAATCAAAAATCAATGCCATTTACTTTTTACTATATCATAGTTAGTGGTCTTTTAAAGGTATCTAGAGTTTTCATCATTCATATGTCATTAGCTTTCTAGCCACATACTTACAAAGTCAGATAGATTTTACAAAGGTAGAGTTCTACTTGGATCACACCTTGTTATGGAGCATCCCACCACAAATTAAAACACATAAAAATTCCCAAGTTGTGTGAACGAAATATGAAACCTGCAAAGCAATCCAAGTCACCATAAGCGAAACGGTTATCTTGCTCATCCCCCTGTGCGAATGACCCCAAGAATGTTGATAGTTGGAAAAAGGACAAGCATCTTCCCTACCCAATTCCCCAAGAATCCCAAGTTCTCAAAAAGTTGCAAACATCATAAATTTTTGCAAAAGTCAACACTCCAAAAAATTTGACATCACCACCAAAGTGCATACATCAAACGACACATACAATAGTGATTCTCATCACTCAGAATTCAAATCCCTTGCTCAAAAGAAAAAATAAATAATATATATATATATATATATATAAAATAAATAGTGATTTTTATCACTATATAAGAGAAAGTATCCCAATTTAATTAAAGAAAAGAAGTGAGTTGAACTTGAATCCTTGGAACTCTCAGCATTCAGAAGGTCATGAAGTAAACCTCGCATACTGGTTTGGTGGATAACCTATCGGTCACTTGTGGGGAACCTCCCGCATGACGATATATCTGTCACATTAACTCATGCACATATCAATGTTTGCATGTGGATGAGCTAGCTTATGGTATCCTAGATAGCACCACAAATTAATCTTACTAAATACAACAAAGGAAGTTGGTGGAGTTAATCGGGTGATCCTCAGTACAGGTTTGGTTGATAGCCTATATGGAATTGGCGGTATCTTGACAAATACCACATAAATGAACTCAATTGCACACACAGGGATGTGAAATAACTTGGTCAAAGACAAGTCTGATTCATACCTTGTTCAAAAGTATTGTAAGATAAAGTATAGTCATGGCTAGTTATTTAAAACATTTGAGTCTCAGAAAACCTTAAAATACATTTTAAACCAACTAATATCTTTCATCCTTGCATCGCCATAAAAAAATACAAAAAACAACATGTATACATGAAAAGTCATTTCCCATAGCAATCGCCTAAGACAAAAATCCTAAGTTCTAAATAGTCTATGGTCCCACCACCAAAAATCACCAAATTCAATTCACCCATTCCATTTGCATATCATATAAATTATAAATAGTTGCATTCATCATAACATATGCATCCATAAATGTAAATTAACATACATACATACACATTCATCAATCACTATGCATAACATCAAATCATGACATATGTATAAATAAAATAAAGTCATCTATATATATATCATCAAAAATGCCCGTAGGCTACAATAACTGGTCATCTGACCCCACAGAAAGCCAAAATCTCAAAAACCCCCAAGCCTAGGGCATCGACCACCATGATCACGCAGGATCGGTGTGATGGGAACTACCCCCCATGGTGTGGGTCCTATGAGACCTCTCAGGGTAGCTACTGCTAGCCCCCGCATCACACCTACTTGAGCCCCCCTCATCCAGTCACCTATTTTGAGAGGATGCTAACTACTCAGTCTCGCTCCCTCTTGAGTAGCGCGATGATCTACCTCTGCTAAACGTAGGGATCCACCCATCGAGGCGACTAATCTCTACCTCCAGATCCAAACACTGCCGCACCAATTCCATATCCTACTGGCAATACATAGCCAAGTTCTCATTGCATTGCACCAAAGCCCTATCCCTCTCTGCCAGCTACATCCATAGGAGATCCCTCTCTCATGCAGCATCGGTGTCCCCATCCTACCAGTGGTATGAAGCCCATGCATTTTCCCACTCTACCAGTTGCATGTGCAGGATATCCCTCTCCCGCAGTGCATCCCCCAACTCCTCATCATGCCTCCACAGTAGCCCCTCCAATCACGCATTCTCAGTGCATAACCCAAACTTCGTGTCCTCCAAAATTGCTTGAGGTGTTGGCATATCTGGAACAGCATCTTGCTTTGGCTCCCATTGCTCTGTGATGTCCTACATCTCCAAATGATCTAGAACCCTAAGATCCACATCCACATCATCCACCTCCACCATGTTTACATCCTCCAATGGAGCTCCCCAATCATCTCCTAGTGCCTCAACACCCTCCTCGCCTGCTGTTGCTACCTCTGTGCCTCCCAATGGCCCCTCTCCCTGCCATCACCGTAGTATCCACCATTGTTCATACTCTATAGTAGTGCCAACATCATCCATGTCTGGGACATCAATAATCGCATCTAAATCCTCTCCAAGTGGCATAATGACTAGCCGGTCTAGAGTCCTCTCGTCCCCCTGACATCGATAGACCACGGGCTCACCAAAAAACCCCTGGTGCACCCCAAACTGTCATGTCACCTGGCTGTAAGGGAAGAAATCTTGCTCGATCCCATGCTACCCAATCATCCACCACCCCCTACATACTCGTTGGAGCCATTCTCTAGCCTCAGGCCAGGCTGGACAGTCCTAGTAGGGGCACCAGAACACCTCCCCTAGAGTAAGCCGAGAGAAGGCATTAGCATAGTACCCTACGATACCTACCCACCATCAACTCTGTCCCTACTCCTCATACTGCTGCCACAGAGCCACGTAACCTATATATTTATCCACAATCTCTGCTTGAGTCATCCATGGTAACCCCATCGGCCTTTCCACCGCTATGTGCTGCCAAGCCCAACTCTACAACAGATAGCTATAGCTAATCCCCTTCTACCTCCGGTAGCGGACCTCGTACAACTCACCATAGAGTTGTGCCAGCAACATCTATCCCCACCTCATGATCAAAGGCTCATGCGTCGAACACTCCACCAGTCGACAGACCACATCCAATAGGTTCCACGAGAATCTCATGCTTGACGAGTCAGGTAGCAACATGTAAGAAATGAGGCCCATAAGTACTACGTGCCTCACTACCAACACCCCCTTATCCAACCACCATCGAACTAGAATCCTGCAAATTTGGTAGTCGCCCTCTACCCTCTCCACTGGGCTATCCAGACCCACCTTCGCCCCATGCCCAAAGCAGCATGTCAGCACTGTTGTCCGTTGATCACACAGTGTCCTCTTGATCGGCAATCCATCTATCAAAATTTGTAGAATCCGATAGACATCCTCCAAGGTCACTATCATCTCCCCTATTGGAATATGGAAGGTGTTGGTCCGGGGATCCCACAAGTTGATCAGGGCCGTCAGATAGGCCCGATCCCCGACCACAGGCTCCATTCGAGTCACCTACTTGAACCCAATGGCATCAAGCCACTCCTAGTTAGCCACAGCTAGCACCTCCTGTGCTTCAGCAAAAATAGTAGGCACACAATACCGACTCTTCACAACCTGTAAAAGAAAACAACACAAAAATATTAAAATCATGAAAAACTGTACCGTAGTAACATGAATGTACAATGTACAGGTAAAAACAACAAAATTCACAAAAATTCAAAACATTAACAGTTTGTCAGTCTTAGGGTTTCTGTACTCTAAGTTTAAAACTGACAGACAACATAAAAAACAAAAAAATAATTTTAGACTTTTATCAAGTCTTTTAAAAATACAGGCAAACTGGGGTCTCATTTTTACGAAGCCAACTAAAAAGAAAAACAATTTTTTTTTTTACTAAGTTTGAACTAAGTTTTTACATTCAGTTTTGATCTTTTTTTTTATATTATTTGTGGAAAACATCCCAAAAAGGGATGCCACTTTCGGGTAAGACCCAAGGAGGCAGGGGTATCCATTCCATAAAAAATGCCCAGGACTTGGACCTGGCCTACCACATTTGACATACTCAAGGAGCAAACAAACACACAAAACCAAATTAAAAAAAGAAAATAACAACAAAAATAATAAAATAAAATAAAAAACAAACTCCTTGAGTGTGTCAAAACCAAAAGCACAACCAAACACACACAATAATATAAAAGAAACCACAACACAAACCACATAGAAAAACACAAGAACCACATAACAAAACACAAACAAGACAAAAACAACAGAACACTACAAAGACATAACCCAAAAAACATGAAAAATAAACACAACCAAAACCTAAAAAATAAAATAAAAAAAAAAAAAAAAAAACAACCAACAATAGACAATAAACAAAAACACAAAACATAGAAAACACTCACATATAAAAAAATGAAATAACACAAACAAAGAGAAACCCAAGAACAAGAACAAAAAAAACACAAGAACAATAACAATAAACATAAAAAAAAAAAATAATAACAAAAACACAAGAACAACAAAAAACAACACAAAGAACACAAAAACAAAACAAAACAAAAGAACCCACCCACCTTAAAAAACTAAACAAAAAAACAAAGAAGACAAAAGAAAAAAATGAACAAAACAATGACCTATCTAGACCAGGAGACTATTAATGCAAGAATCAACAGAGGAAACAAAATAAAGAATAGAATGAGCTAGGGAACTAAAAAAACTGAATGAACCAAAGAGAAACAAAAAAAAAACAAGAAGAAACTAGGTACCTTCAGAACTGGAGCCATCCAAAGAAATGATAGAAATAAGAGCTTCCCTAATTTGAGAAGCCCACCATATAGGAGGGTGGCCATAACAAGTAAGATATCCTTTGTCCAAAGCCCAATTAGCTAAAGCATCAGCACTCTTGTTTTGATCTCTGACCACATGATTGTAATCAACTTTCAAAAATCCCATCTGGATTAACTGAATTTTCTCAATAATTCTTTTTATTCTCCAATCCACCTTATGATTCTTAGAAGGAGTCTTCAAGAGATTAATCATAAGTTGAGAGTCAGAATCAACTAACACCTTTAGCCTCCTAAAGGCCTCTAAGGATACCATACCCCTCAGCAAGGTTATTGGAAAGAATACCCAAATTCTCAGCAAAAGTAAAAACCAGGGAGCCATCTGAAAGTCTACCAATTCCTCCCACACTGGCTTTTCCATGGTTCCCTCTAGAGGCTCCATCAGTATTGACTTTTCCAAAATCCTTAGGAGGAGGTTGCCAATTTCTAGTCCTATCCATCTTACTAATACTCACATTCCCTTTAAGTTGGTTGCCCTTAGAAGGTTTAATATTCAATATTTGCATCACTTGATCCCATCTTTGGTGGGAGTTTTGGGGGTGATTAAGGATATGATGGACTGATTCAACTAATTTGGCTATTGTCTTTTGCCAAATATTCCAAAGAAGAAGGGTAGAACCCATCCAAACTAACTGCCTAATAAAATTATCAACACCCTCTTGATTAGGCCAATCCCTCCAAAGTTGTTCAAAAGTGAAAAAATTTGACCACTGTAAGCCAATTAAAGTTTCCATTCTCCTCGATAGCTCAGAGGCTAAAGTACACTCAATAAAAATATGGTTGATATTTTCTACCTTCTCTTCACACATTTCACATCTAAAAGGGCCATGAAAACTATGCTTCATAAGTTGCTCACCGGTAAGCATCCTACGATGCAATAAAATCCAATTAAAGAACCTCACCTTAGGCCAGAGCTTTTGAGCCCACAATTGAGAAAATATGTCAGAAGAATGGTTGGAATTATTATGGCATAAGGTCAAATAACCTTGAGCAACTGAATACTCACCCTTAGTAGTGTCGTTCCATCCAAAACAATCTTTTTCATGGGACCAAGAGAGGGATCTCATATGAAGGATGCCTTGGATATCTTGTCTTTGCCTTTTTGGGATTTGAATAGGCCAGTCCTCAATAGGGATCCAATATCTACCAACCTTTGAATTACCAGTATGGTACCGACATTAATTAGCCACCTTTATCCAATTAGCTTGGTGAAGCTCCTCCATCCAAGGCCCCCAATCGAGAAACTGAGTTATCAAAGGCTTGTGACCATCCCAAGAATCTGTCCAAAAATTTGCATGTTGACCATTATGAATGATCCAAAATAATTTTTTCTTTATCAAATCCTCACCAGTCTTAAGAACTGCTAAAATGGGAGAACCTTTGGTAGGAAGTTGATAGCAAACAATATCTTCAGGACTTTTGTTCTCAGCATATTTAGCACGGAGATTATTGGCCCAAAGAGCATTCGGGTTATGCAACATCCTCCAATATAATTTAGCAGCTAAAGCTTTGTTGTTATTAATTGAAGACCGAAATCCTAACCCCCCTTCACTCTTAGGAAGACATAAAGTATCCCATTTCACCAAGGCCCATTTTCTTTTCTCCTTAGTACCACTCCAAAGGAAACGATGACTGATTTGATCCAATTCTCGAAGAACAGCCTTTGGGATATTCAAAATGGAAGAAACATAAATAGGAATAGCTTGAAGGACTGATTTTAGCAAGGTGATTCTACCCCCAGAAGAAAGCCACTTGTTGGTCCACTTTCCAATTTTCTTCTTGACTTTGTCCAACAACCAATTCCAATCTTTATTTTTTTGCCTTTGAATATTTATGGGAATATCTAAATAAGTGATTGGAAGAGAGGTATTCTTATATCTTAATTTATCCAAGACCATGGCTTCCTGTCTAGCGGAGCAGGTGAAAGAAAATAACTTTAGATTTGTCTTCATTGATCAAGCTGCCCAATAGCCTTAGAAAAACAACTAATGATTTGCTTAAAATTAGAAGCTTCCTTAACTGTAGCTTTACCTAAAAGGGTAGAGTCATCCACAAATTGAAGATGAGAGATAGGTCTAGCTCCATGAGCAATGGTAACTCCCTCAAGGGTTTTGTTTTCCCTCTTTTTGGTTATAGTCCTACCCAAGCATTCAACAAGAATGATGAATAAATAAGGGGATAGCGAGTCACCTTGCATGATACCTCTGGAAGCTGGGAAAGACTGAGAAGGCCCGCCATTGATAAGAACTAAGTAGGAAACTGAAGAGATACATCCCATAATCCAATCCATCCAATCCTTAGAGAAACCAAATTGCCTCAAAAATTTGATAAGGAAGTGCCAATCCACTCTGTCATAAGCTTTGGATAAGTCTAACCGGATGAACATAGAAGGAGAATTTTGCATATCCATGGAATGGATGGCTTCTTGAGAAATAACTATCTCATCTACTATATGACGTCCTTCCACATATCCCCCTTGATCTGGAGAAATAATCTTATGTAAAAGAGGCTTCAACCTTTCTGCCATGATTTTAGTAATAATTTTGAGAACATTACATAAAGAAATAGGTCTAAAAGCTAAGATATGATCAACCTCTTGAGCTTTTGGAACAAGAGTAATATAAGTTTTATTGATAACCTTCAAAATTTCTTTGTATTTCCTGGCTTCTTCCACCACCTCTAATAAATCAACATGAAGGATATCCCAGAACTCTTGGTAGAACTCAATAGGAAAACCATCAAGACCTGGGGTTTTCCATTTTTGCATTTTAAAAACTACTTGTTGAAGCTCATTAATAGTAATAGGAGCAGTAAAAATAAAGTTCTCCTCAGAAGTGATAAGAGAAGGGATTTCTTGAAGAACATTTTGTTGAGAAGCTGAGTCAAGAGGAGTAGCAGCAAAAGATTAGAAAAGTAATCAACAACAATAGATTTCATGCCATCCCAAGTATAAACAACATCTCCAGAATCCGATTTTAAGGAAGAAATAAAGTTGTGAGATCTTCGAGCTAGAAGAGATTTGTGGAAGAAATTTGTGTTTCGATCTCCTTCTTTGAGCCATTGAATTCTAGATTTTTGCTTCCATAAGATTTCTTCTCTTTTTTCCCATTCCTCTAACTGAGTTGTGAGTTTAATTTCATCTGCACTTCTCTTCTCTGTGAGGCCATCTAAACAGATTTTCTTATTCAAATTTTCAAGATGAGCAATAACTTCATGTTTTTTTTTATGAACATCCCCAAAATCTTTCTAGTTCCAAGTCTTGATTTTGGATTTAATGTATTGCAGTATTTTGGAAAAACAGAACATCTTAGTTCCATGCCTAGGTTTACCTTCCTTCCACCATTGTTGCACACGAGGTCTGAAGGAAATGTCTCTAAGCCACATTAATTGAAAAAAAAAAGGAGAGAAACTCATTGGTTTTCCACATTTCCACCATGACTGGCCAATGATCTGAACCAGCATTATTAAGAGTCTTAATTTTAGGAATGTGACCATGGATTAAGAAATTTTTAGAGAGCAAAAACCTATCCAATCTCTCCATTATACAAGCTAAGCCTTGCCTTCTGTTAGACCAAGTCATAAGGCCATTATCTGGTTGGATATCCACAAGATGGAGGTTTGCAATATATTCGCTCATGAGGTCAGTACTTTTTTCCAAATTTCTATTTCCCCCCTTTTCTCATCTAGAGAGAGGATGGTATTGAAATCTCCTTCGATCAAGATCCAAGCTTTAGGAAAATGAGAGATAATATGAGTAATATCCTTCCACTATCTTATTTTTTCCTCCAAATAAGTCGGGGCATAAACAATAATGTAGAGCATAATCTAGTTGGAATGTCTAATTTGAATAGCTATAGCCAACAAACCCCAAATGCAAACCATATGGTGAATAACTACCTCTTTTGGGTCCCAAAGACAAGCAATGCCACCCGAGTTACACTAGGGTCAAGTGAAGTTTTTTTTCAGTTACACTAAGTTTTCAACTGAGTTATAAACTAACTTTTAATATTTTTTTACCTAGGGTTTTTACCTAAGTTTTCATGGAGCCATAAAACAAGAAGTCACACATAACGACATACAATTAATCAGGGTTTTTCAAATAAAAAACAAACTACAAAAGAAGCAACAAATTACGGTATTAAAAACTGTAAACAACAATAAGTCAATAACGAGGAGGATCACTTACTGGTCTTGCTTTGGCTTTGCCACTCGATCTAGTGCATGAACTCATAATGTCAGGAGAAATTTGGCAGCTCTTCGCTTCATAGAATTAACCGTAGAGTTCCAATTCGCTAGGGAAAATGAAGGCAAATGAGCCCAAAACTTAGTTTTGGACTTTAAATAGGTAGTTTAAGCATGTAATCATTCTTACCTAGGATGAGCACTCTGGCTAGCACTCATCCCACCCTAGGATGAATACTAAACTGGTATTCGTCCCACCCAGGAACGAATTCAGGGCAAAAATTTCAAAAACATCAAAAAAATGAACAAAATGACCCAAAAACAAACAATAAAATTGCCCGATGCAAGTGCTTTTGCACCTGACATTCCAAGAATGAAAAACAGATGTCGGGTTCACAAATACTCATTGTCCTATTCCCTAAGAAGGCTACCATAGCCGGACCGCTCCACGAGAAGATGGATTGTCGAGAATTTCATCCCCAAATGGCGTTACCACAAGGGGTTAACACCCACCAAAAATAGGTCTAAATGTTGGAAAACTACACACACATTTAACGCTAAACATCTGAAGGCACCCTTACACAAGTCATCTCAGGTCAAGCAACTTGTCACTTTTCTCATGTTGGTAATTCCCTTATCGATTCATCGCTTGAGGGGGTAGTCACACTTAGTCACCAATCAACAAATACACACTCAATCATGGAAATTGCAAGCATTGAAAGAATCATTGGCAAATACAATCACGCTCCTACTTGGGGCAGTAAACAATCAATAATCACAAGCTGATCAAACACTTGGCATTCATGAATCATAAACTCAAGGTTCCCATAGACAAAAGGTTGCACCCTTTGCCTATTCATGACTGATCAATGTCCAAGATCAAGTAACACCTCACCGAAAAAGGTTAACACTTGAATTAAGTTTCGTCGCTCGTCAGAAGCAAGGATTCAAGAATGCATGCCCTTTCCATACTTGGGGCATCAAAAGTTGGTTAGGTTACTAAGAAACCCTAATCATTAATGTTTTGGTTATCTATTTTTGCTCGGTGCTGCACCTTGCACAGCGCATCCCAAAAAGGGGCATCTGTAGATACCAAAACAACACCAATCCGATTATGTGACTACAAACACTAATCGCATTGACACACATAGCCCCAAGGGCAGAACCTAGAGGTTAAACAGTGATCCTAACCACTCTCGCAGCAGTTTTGGAAGGTCAAAGATCAATTTAGCACCTTCAGGCACTTTGCTCAATACTCATTCCACCCAGGGACGATTTCAAAATGGGATCCCCCCCACCTAGGTATGAATAGCAGTATTCGCTCCAGGGTGGGGTGAATAGTAGGTTTGATGGGCAAAAATTCAAATCTTGACAAATGGAAGCTCAGATCTGCCACTTAACGCTTCCTTCATCGCATGGGAGTGTGGGTGAGAATTTTCAAGCATTAGAGGTAGTTACAAGGGCAGTCATGAAGTCCCTAATCAGGGAGGAATCTCCTTCCCCCTAGGAAGGCATGATTTCCAAGTGGCACCTCTGCATGCCCAATTCAAGAGACCTCTAGGTCTATAAATTGGTGAGTTTTCCTCACCCCAAAATATACAGAGAAGGAGCATTTTGAGCAACGAAGTGTTGTCATTTTATTTCACACCCACACCCTTTTGAGTTGTGCTTTTCACATCCTTGATCTCTTTTGGAAAGGAGGTCATAGGGTGGTTATTTGAAGCACAAATCCGAAACCAAAACCTGACAGTTGGCCACAATATCCCATCAAATTTTTTGACAATACCCCACAGAGGTTTTGGACCCATCCCAAGTGGATTGGTGCCGAAACCGGGCCCCAAACGGTGGGCGGCCTGCCCCCGGGTGCCCCTCCCACACTGCTACAGTCCTAATCGCCCCGCTTCATAGCGATTGGAAATCTATGGTGGATTTCCTTTCTATCATTTTTGCATTCAATTCTATGCTTCTTAGATAGGTTGCCATTTAAATTTCACCTTGTTTTGAGCAATTTTGATCATGTTTCTATCTTCGTTCGCCTTTACTAACTTGCAGGTAGCCCCCATCAAATTCCCATTGATGGAGGCCTGATTGGGGAAATATGACCATCTGGGTTTTCCCAAAACACCCCCAATTAGCTAATCCCAACTTTGTAGGTGATTTTGAGCATCCCGGATGTGACATTTGGGACAGTGCCTTTCCGCATTTTTGTTGTAGGTCTATTCGTCCTACCCCGGAGTGAATTCAAATATGTGAGGAATTTCCTAACTATTATTTTTACAATGCCTTCTCGTTATGTTTTCATGCCTCTGTGAAGTTTTTATCTGATTTGGATCTATTTTGGTCATCATTTTATTTATTCTTTGCATGCACTAATCGTAGGCTTGGGGATTGTATGTTCCATCTCATCCATAGGTGCTACTGACCTTTTTCTATTTCCTTGAATGTAGGATCCAAGACTCATCAACGCAAGCGGTGGTGATGTTTGGTCTACCCATTTTACATGTGGGCACATGGAAGAAGGAATAGCATCCATGGATGTGACAAGAACATATTTAACGCTCCTAGCCCTTGGAAGGGGGGGAGAAGGATTGTAACCGAGTTCTGAAACATATTAATAAAAGGGCTATCTTTCGTATTGGATTTTAATTGGGTTTCAATTCGTTTATGCTTCTCCCATTTCATGCACTTTCAATTCATAGGATTTAGCATTAAGTTTAGTTCTGTTTACATCGCACTTGGAGTTTCCTTTTTGTTTTCATAGCCTAGGGCATCGGCCACCATGATCACGTATGATCGATGCGATGGGAACTACCCCCCATGGTGTAGGTCCTATGAGACCTCTCAGGGTAGCTACTGCTAGCCCCTGCATCATGCCTACTCGAGCCACCCTCATGCATTCGCCTGCACCGAGAGGATGCTGACTGCTCAGTCTTGCTCCCTCTTGAGTGGTGCAATGATCCACCTCCACTAAACATAGGGACCCGCCCACCGAGGTAGCTAATCTCTATCTCTAGCTCCAACCACTGTCGCACCAAGTCCATCTCCCACTGGCAATACATAGCCAAGTTCTCATCGTGTTGCGCCAAAGCCCTATCCCTCTCCACCAGCTGTGTCCGTAGGAGATCCCTCTCCTGTGTGGTGTCGGTGTCCCCATCCTATCGGTGGTACGCAGCCCATGCATTTTCTTGCTTTTCCAACTACATGCATAGGAGATCCCTCTCCCACAGCGCATCCCCGAACTCCTCATTGCGCCTCTACAGCAGCCCCTCCAATCGGGTATTTTCAAAACGTAATCGGGACTCCGTGTCCATTGAAAATTCCTAAGGCATTGGCATCTCTGGAACAATAGCCTACTCTGGCTCCCACTACTCCATGACGTCCTACATATTTGGATAATCTGAAACCCCAAGATCCACATCCACATCATCCACCTCCACCATGTTTGCATCCTCTAGTGAAGCTCCCCAATCATCTCCTGGTGCCTCGACACCCTCCTCGCCTACTGTTGCTGCCTCCGTGCCTCCCAGTGGCGCCTCTCCCCATCATCACAATATTATCCACCACTGGTCATACTCTATAGTAGTCCCGATGTCATCCACATCTAGGATGTCAATCACCACATCTAAATCCTTGCCAAGTGGCATGATGACTGGCCGATCCAGAGTCCTCTCATCCCCCCGACATCGATAGACCATGGGCTCACCAAGAAACCCCTGGTGCACCCCAAACTATCATGTCACCCGGTTTTAAGGGAATAAATCCTACTCGGTCCCATGTTGCCCAATCAACCATCACCCCATCCATACCCGTTAGAGCCACTCTCCAGCCTCAGGCCAGGCTGGACAGTCCCGATAGGGGTGCTAGAACACCTCCCCTGGAGCAAGCCGAGCGAAGGCATCAGCATAGTGCCCTACGACACCTACCCATCGCCGACTCTATCCCTGCTCCTTAGACCACCACCATAGAGCCACATAACCTATATCCTTATCCACCATCTCTACCCGAGTCGTCCATGGTAACCCCATCGGCCTCTCCACTGCTATGTGCTACCAAGCCTAGCTCTGCAATAGATAGCTACAGCTAATCCCCTTTCGCATTCTTTAGTGGACCTTGTACAACTCACCATAGAGCTATGCCAGTAGTGTCTAACCCCACCTTATGATCAAAGGCTCATGTGTTGAACACTCCACCATCCGACATACCACATCCAACAGGGTTCCATGGGAACCTCGTGCCTGATGAGTCAGGTAGCAGTATGTTGGAAATGAGGACCATAAGTACTGCGTGCCTCACTCCCAACACCCCCTTCTATAGCCACCATCAAACTAGAATCTTGCCAATCTGGCAGTCGCCTTCTACCCTCTCCATTGGGCTATCCAAAGCCACCTCTACCCCATTCCCAAAGCAGCATGTCAGCACTGCTGTCTGCTAATCACGTGGCATCATCCTGATCAGCAATCCATCGATCAGAATTCATAGAATCCGATAGACATCCTCCAAGGTCACTGTCATCTCCCCTGTTAGAATATTGAAGGTGTTGGTCTGAGGATCCCACAAGTTGATAAGGGCTGTTAGATAGGCTCGATCCTTGACCATAGGCTCCAGCCGAGTCATCTAGTTGAGCCCAAGGGCATCAAGCCACTCCCAATCAGCCACAGCTAGTGCCTCCCATGCTTCAACAAAAATAGTAGGCACACGATACCGACTCTTCACAACCTGCAAAATAAAACAACACGAAAACATTAAAATTATGAAAAACTATACCGCAGTAACATGAATGTACAATGTACACCTAAAAAAAACAAAATTCATAAAAATTTAAAACATTAACAGTTTGTCAGTCTTAGGGTTTCTGTACTCTAAGTTTAAAACTGATAGACAACATAAAAAACAAAAAATCAATTTTAGACTTTTATCACATCTTTTCAAAATACAGACAAATCGGGGTCTCATTTTTACGAAGCCAACTAAAAAGAAAAAAAAATTATTATTATTTTTTTACTAATTTTGAACTAAGTTTTTATGTCCAGTTTTGATCTATGGTAAACTAGGGTCAAGTGAAGTTTTTTTTTAGTTACACTAAGTTTTCAGCTCAGTTATAAACTAACTTTTAATCTTTGTTTACCTAGAGTTTTTACCTAAGTTTTCATGGAGCCATAAAACAACAAGTCACACATAACGACATACAATTAATCAGGGTTTTTCAAATCAACAACAAACTACAAAATAAGCAACAAATTGCGGTATTAAAAACTATAAACAACAATAAGGCAATAACTAGGAGGATCACTTACCGGTCTCGCTTTGGCTCCACCGCTCGATCCGGTGCATGAATTCATAATGTCAAGAGAAATTCGGCAGTGCTTCACTTCGCATAATTAACCTCCTCCTCCTCAGAGCTCTAATTCGCTAGGAAAAATGAAGGCAAATGAGCCCAAAACTCAGTTTTGGCATTTAAATAGGTAGTTTAAGCTTGTAATAATTCTTCCCTAGGATGAGCGCTCTGGCTAGTGCTCGTCCCACCCTGGGACGAATACTAAACTGGTATTCATCCCACCCAAGAACGAATTCAGGGCAAAAATTTTAAAAACATCAAAAACAAAAATGAACAAAATGACCCAAAAACAACCAATAAACTTGCCCAATGCGACTGCTTTTGCACCTAACATTCCGAGCATGCAAAATAGACGTCGGGTTCACAAATCCTCACTATCCTATTCCCTAAGAAGGCTACCATATCCGGACTGCTCCACGGGAAGACAGATTGTCGAGAATTTCATCCCCCAATGGCGTTACCACAAAGGGTTAACACCCACCAAAAATAGGTCTAAATGTCGAAAAACTGCACACACATTTAACTCTAAACATCTAAAGGCACCCTTACACAAGTCATCTTGGGTCAAGCGACTTGTCACTTTTCTCATGTTGGTCATTCCCTCATCGATTCGTTGCTTGAGGGCGTAGTCACACTTAGTCACCAATAAAAACAAAACACACACCCAATCATGGAAATGGCAAGCATTGAAAGAATCATTGGAAAATACAATCACGCTTCTGCTTGGGGCAGTAAACAAGCAATAATCACAAGCTGATCAAACACTTGGCATTCGTGAATCATGAAATCAAGGTTCCCACAGACAAAAGGTTGCGCCATTTGCCTATTCATTACTGATCAATGTCCAATATCAAGTAACACCTCACCAAAAAATGTTAACACTTGAAATAAGTTTCGTCACTCATCAGAAGTAGGGATTCAAGAATGCATGCCCTTTCCATACTTGGGGTATCAAAAGTTGGTTAGGTTACTGAGAAACCCTAATCATTAGTGCTTTGGTTATCTATTTTTGCTCGGCGTTGTGCCTTGCACAGTGCATCCCAAAAAGGGGCATTTGTAGACACCAAAACAACACCAATATGATTATGTGACTGCAAACACTGATCACATTGACACACATAGCCCCAACGGCAGCCTCCAGAGGTTAAATAGTGGTCCTAACCACTCTCACAATAGTTTTGGAAGGTCAAAGATCAATTTGGCACCTTTAGGAACTTTTCTCAATACTCGTTCCACCCAAGGACGATTTCAAAATGGGATCCACCCCACCCAGGGACGAATAGCAGTAATTGCTCTAGGGTGGGGCGAATAGCAGGTTTGACGGGCAAAAAGTCAAATCTTGACAAATGGTAGCTCCGATCCACCACTTAACGCTTCCTTCATCACATGGGAGTGTGGGTGAGCATTTTCGAGCATTAGAGGTAGTTACAAGGGCAGTCATGAAGTCCCTAATCAGGGAGGAATCTCATTCCCCCTAGGAAGGCATGATTGCCAAGTGGTGCCTCTGCATGCCCAATTCAAGAGACCTATAGGTCTATAAATTAGTGAGTTTTCCTTACCCTAAAATATACAGAGAAGGAGCATTTTAAGCAATGAAGTGCTGTCATTTTATTTTCACACCCACACCCTTTCGAGTTGTGCTTTTCACATCCTTGATCTCTTTTGGAAAGGAGGTAATAGGGTGGTTATTGGAAGCACAAATCTGGAACAAAAACCTGACATTTGGCCATAGTATCCCATCAAATTTGCTGACAATACCCCACAAATTTTTTGGACCCATACCAAGTGGATTGGTGCCAAAACCGGGCCCCAAACGACGGGCGACCTACCCCCGAGCACCCCCCCCACACTGCTACAGTCCTAATCGCCCCTCTTCGGAGTGATTGGAAATTTGTTGTGGATTTCCTTTCTATCATTTTTGCATTCAATTCTATGCTGCATAGATAGGTTTGCATTTAAATTTCACCTTGTTTTGAGCAATTTTGATCATGTTTCTATCTTCGTTCGCCTTTACTAACTTGTAGGTAACCCCCATAAAATTCCCATTGATGGAGGCCTGATTGGGGAAATCTAACAATCTGGGTCTTCCCAAAACACCCCCAATTATATAATCCCAACTTTGTAGGTGATTTGGAGCATCCATGATGTGACATTTGGGACAGTGCCTTTTGGCATTTTTATTGCAGGTCTATTCGTCCCGCCTCAGAACGAATTCAAATATGTGAGGAATTTCCCAAATGTTCTTTTTGCAGTGCCTTCTCGGTGATTTTTTCATGCCTCTGTGAATTTTTTAGCTGATTTGGATATATTTTGGTCATCATTTTATATATTCTTTGTATGCAATAATCGTAGGCTTGGGGATTGCATGTTTCATCTCATCCGTAGGTGCTAATGACCTTTTTCTATTTCCTTGAATGTAGGATCTAGACATTAGAGGATCAAAAAGGAGCCAAGACTCATCAACGCAAGCGATGACGATGTTTGGTACACCCATTTTACATGTGGGCACGCGAAAGAAGGAATAGCATCCATGGATGTGACAAGAACATATTTAACTCTCCTAGCCATTGTAAGGGGGGGAGAAGGATTGTAACCGAGTTCTAAAAAATATTAATAAAAAGGGCTGTATTTCGTATTGGATTTTAATTGGATTTCAATTTGTTTATGCTTCTCCCATTTCATGCACTTTCAATTCATGTGATTTAGTGTTAAGTTTAGTTCCGTTTACATCGCACTTGGAGTTTCCCTTTTGTTTCCATAGCCTAGGGTGTCGGCCACCATGATCATGTAGGATCGATGCAATAGGAACTATGCCCTATGGTGTGGGTCCTATGAGACCTCTCAGGGCGGCTACTGCTAGCCCCTGCATCATGCCTAATCAAACCCCCCTCATACAGTTGCCTGCATCGAGAGGATGTTGACTGCTCAGTCTCGCTCCCTCTCGAGTGGCATGATGATCTGCCTTTGTTGAACGTAGGGACCTATCCATCGAGGTGGCTAATATCTACCTCTAGCTCCAATCGCTGTAACACCAAGTCCATTTCCCACTGGCAATACGTAGCCAAGTTCTCATCGCGTTGTGCCAAAGCCCTATCCCTCTTTGCCAGTTGCGTCCGTAGGAGATCCCTCTCCCGTGCGGCATCGGTGTCCCCATCCTATTGGCGGTATGCAACCCATGCATTTTTTTTCTCTACCAGCTGCATGCATAGGAGATCCCTCTCCAATAGTGCATTCCCTAGCTCCTCATCGCACCTCTGTAGCAACACCTCCAATCATGCTTTCTCAGCATGTAACCCGAACTCCATGTCCTCAAAAACTGCTTGAGGCATTGGCATCTCTGGAACAACAGCCTTCTCTAGCTACCACTACTTCGTGACGTCCTGAATATCCAACTTATCTGGAACCCCTAGATCCACATCCACATCATCCACCTCCACCATGTCTGCATCCTCCATCGGAGCTCCCTAATCATCTCCTGGTGCCTCGGCACCCTCCCCACCTGCTATTGCTGCCTCTGTGCCTCCCAGTGGCCCCTCTCCCTACCATTGCCGTAGTATCCACCACTGGTCATACTCTATAGTAGTCCTAATCTCATCCACCTCCGGGACGTCAATCACCGCATCTAAATCCTTGCCAAGTGGCGCGATGACTGGTCGGTCTAGAGTCCTCTCGTCCCCCTGACGTTGATAAACCACGGGCTCACCAGGAAACCCTTGGTGCACCCCAAACTACCGTGTCACCTGGCTGTAAGGGAAGAACTCCTGCTCGATCCCATGTTGCCCAATCAACCACTGCCCCCTACATACCCATCAGAGCCACTCTCCAGCCTCAGGCCAAGCTGGACAGTCCTAGTAGGGGTGCCAAAACACCTCCCCTAGAGCAAGCCAAGCAAAGGTATCAGCATAGTGCCCTAAAACACCTGCCCACCCCCAACTCTGTCCCTCCTCCTCAGACTACCACCACAGAGCTGTGTAACCTATATCCTTATCCACCATCTTTGCCCGAGTCATCCACGATAACCCCATCGACTTCTCCAACACTATGTGTTGCCAAGCCTAGCTCTACAATAGATAGCTACAGCTAATCCCCTTCCACCTCCAGGAGCATACCTCGTACAGCTCACCATAGAGTTTTGCCAGCAGTGTCTGTCCCCACCTCATGATCAAAGTCTCATGCATCGAACACTCCACTAGCCGAAAGACCACATCCAACAGGTTCCACAAGAACCTCACGCCTGACAAGTCAGGTAGCAGCATGTTGGAAATGAGGCCCATAAGTACTACGTGCCTCACTCCCAACACCCCCTTCTCCAGCCACCATCGAACTAGAATCCTACCAATCTGGCAGTCGCCCTCTGCCCTCTCCACTAGACTGTCCACACCCACCTCCGCCCCATGCCTAAAGTAGCGTGTCAACACTGTTATCCGTTGATCGCGCGGTGTCATACTTATCAGCAATCCATCTATCAAAATCCATAGAATCTGATATACATCCTCCAAGGTCACTATCATCTCCCCTATTAGAAAATGGAAGGTGTTGGTCCGAGGATCCCACAAGTCGATCAGGGCCATCAAATAGGCTCAATCCCTGACCACAGGCTCCAGTTGAGTCACCTGCTTGAGCCCAAGGGTGTCAAGCCACTCCCAGTCAGCCATAGCTAGCGCCTCTCGTGCTTCAGTGAAAATAGTAGACACACGATACCGGTTCTTCACAACCTACAAAAGAAAACAACACAAAAACATTAAAATCATGAAAAATTGTACCATAGTAACATGAATGTACAATGTACACCTAAAAACAACAAAATTCACAAAAATTCAAAATATTAACAGTTTGTCAGTCTTAGGGTTTTTGTACTCTTTGTTTAAAAGTGATAGACAACATAAAAAACAAAAAAAACAATTTTAGACTTTTATCACGTCTTTTCAAAATACAGGCAAACTAGGGTCTTATTTTTACGAAGCCAACTAAAAAGAAAAACAGTTTTTTTTTTTACTAAGTTTGAACTAAGTTTTTATGTTTAGTTTTGATCTTTGGTAAACTAGGGTCAAGTGAAGTTTTTTTTCAGTTACACTAAGTTTTCAGCTGAGTTATAAACTAAATTTTAATATTTGTTTACCTAGGGTTTTTACATAAGTTTTCATGGAGCCATAAAACAACAAGTCATGCATAACGACATACAATTAATCAGGGTTTTTCAAATCAACAACAAACTACAAAAGAAGCAACAAATTGCGGTATTAAAAACTGTAAACAACAATAAGGCAATAACGAGGAGGATCACTTACCGGTCTCGCTCGGCTTTGCCACTCGATCCAGTGCGTGAACTCATAATGTCAGGAGAAATTTTGCAGTGCTTCGCTTCATAGAATTAACCTCCTCCCTCATCAGAGCTCCAATTTGCTAGGAAAAACGAAGGCAAATGAGCCCAAAACTTAGTTTTGGCCTTTAAATAGGTAGTTTAAGATTGTAATCGTTCTTCCTTGGGACTAGCACTCTGGCTAGCACTCGTTCTATCCTAGAACGAATACTAAACTGGTATTCATCCTACCCAGGAATGAATTTAGGGCAAAAATTTCAAAAACATCAAAAAAAAAAATTAACAAAATGAACCAAAAACAAACAATAAACTTGCTCGATGCGAGTGCTTTTGCACCTGACATTCTAGGCATGTAAAATAGACGTCGGGTTCACAAATCCTCACTATCCTATTCCCTAATAAGGCTACCATAGCCGGACCGCTCCATGGGAAGACGAATTGTCAAGAATTTCATCCCCCAATGGCGTTACCACAAAGGGGTAACACCGACAAAAAATAGGTCTAAATGTCAAAAAACTGCACACACATTTAACGCTAAATATCTAAAGGCACCCTTACACAAGTCATCTCGGGTCAAGCGACTTGTTGATTTTCTCATGTTGGTCATTCCCTCATCGATTCGTCGCTTGAGGAGGTAGTCACACTTAGTCACCAATCAACAAATACACACCCAATCTTGGAAATGACATGCATTGAAAGAATCATTGGCAAAGACAATCATGCTCCTGCTTGGGACAATAAACAAGGAATAATCACAAGCTGATCAAACATTTGACATTCATGAATCATGAACTCAAGGTTCCCGCAAAAAAAATGTTGTGCCCTTTGCCTATTCATGACTGATCAATGTCCAAGATCAAGTAACACCTCACCGAAAAAGGTTAACACTTGAATTAAGTTCTGTCGCTCGTCAGAAGCAAGGATTCAAGAATGCATGCCCTTTCCATACTTGGGGCATCAAAAGTTGGTTAGGTTACTGATAAACCATAATAATTAGTTCTTTGGTTATCTATTTTTGCTCGACACTTTGCCTTGCATAGTGCATCCTAAAAAGGGGCATCTATAGACACCAAAACAACACCAATCTGATTATGTGACTGCAAACATTGATCGCATTGACACACACAGCCCCAAGGGTAGCCCCCAGAGGTTAAACAGTGGTCCTAACCACTCTCACAATAGTTTTGGAATGTTAGAGATCAATTTGGCACCTTCAGGAACTTTGCTCAATACTCGTTCCACCCAGGGATGATTTCAAAATGGGATCTGCCCCACCTAGGGATGAATAGCAGTATTTTCTCTAGGGTGGGGCGAATAGCAGGTTTGATTTGAAAAAAGTCAAATCTTGACAAATGGCAGCTCAGATCTGCCACTTAATGCTTCCTTCATCGCATGGGAGTGTAGGTGAGCATTTTCAAGCATTAGAGGTAGTTATAAGGGTAGTCATGAAGTCCCTAATCAGGGAGGAATCTCCTTCCCCCTGGGAAGGCATGATTACCAAGTGGTGCCTCTGCATGCCCAATTCAAGAGACCTCCAGGTCTATAAATTGGTGAGTTTTCCTCACCCCAAAATATACGAAGAAGGAGCATTTTGAGCAACGAAGTGATGTCATTTTATTTCCACACCCACACCCTTTCGAGTTGTGCTTTTCACATCCTTGATCTCTTTTGGAAAGGAGGTCATAGGGTGGTTATTGGAAGCACAAATCCGAAACCAAAACCTGACATTTGGCCACAATATCCCATCAAATTTGTCAAAAATACCCCATAGATGTTTTGGACCCATCCCAAGTGGTTTGGTGCTGAAACTGGGCCCCAAATGACGAGCGGCCTGCCCTCGGGCACCCCCCCCACACTGCTATAGTCCTAATCACCCCACTTCAGAGCGATTGGAAATCTATGGTAGATTTCCTTTCTATCATTTTCACATTCAATTCTATGCTTCTTAGATAGGTTGCCATTTAAATTTCACCTTGTTTTGAGCAATTTTGATCATGTTTCTATCTTCGTTCGCCTTTACTAGCTTGCAGGTAACCCCCATCAAATCTCCATTGACGAAGGCCTGATTGGGGAAATCTGACCATATGGGTCTTCCCAAAACACCCCCAATTAGCTAATCCCAACTTTGCAGGTGATTTGGAGCATCCCAAATGTGACATTTGGGACAGTGTCTTTCGACATTTTTGTTGCAGGTCTATTCGTCCCGCCCCAGAGCGAATTCAAATATGTGAAGAATTTCCTAACTATTCTTTTTGCAGTGCCTTCCCAGTGATGTTTTCATGCATATGTGAAGTTTTTATCTGATTTGGATCTATTTTTGTCATCGTTTTATTTATTATTTGCATGCACTAATCGTAGGCTTGGGGATTGCATGTTTCATCTCATCTACAGGTGCTACTAACCTTTTTCTATTTCCTTGAACACAGGATCAGGACATTAGAGGAGCATCAAGGAGCCAAGACTCATCAACGCAAGCGGTGATGACATTTGGTCCGCCCATTTTACATGTGGGCACGCGGAAGAAGGAATGGCATCCATGGATGTGACAAGAACATATTTAACGCTCCTAGCCCTTGGAAGGGGGGGAGAAGGATTGTAACCGAATTCTGAAACATATTAATAAAAAGGGTTGTATTTCGTATGGTCTTTTAATTGGGTTTCAATTCGTTTATGCTTCTCCCATTTCATGCACTCTAAATTCATAGGATTTAGCATTAAGTTTAGTTTCGTTTACATCGCACTTGGAGTTTACTTTTTGTTTCCGTATCCTCATGCTTTCACTTTGTATTTATTGGTTATTTATGAAAACCAACACAATAATACTGGTTTGACTATATGATGGAAAATTTAATGAAATATAAAACATATACGAAACAATGCAATGGTGGAATGAAATTTGATCTCCCTTATTAGTTAGTTTATATTAGGGATAAAGGATCCAGAGTTGTTTTCAAAGACTCAAACATCCTAGTGATCTCAAAAAAAACCCATATAATAATCTCATGAATCCATAAGATACTAAGGGTATCCTAGTGGAGTCAAGTCTCTCAAGGACCAACTGTGTGTGCAATGAATATTCATTTCTAATCATGAGCAAGGGTAGACTAATCACTTGTAACTTATGCCAATAAGCTAGCTCATCTGCAAGTGTACATAGGTCTATACAAAATAAGGTTACTAATATGATAGACATGTCACCATGTAGGATGTACTCCACTACTAGTTAGGCATCTATAGCCCCAATGGAGGTTAATCCCATAATTTTAGGACCTAATAAATCTAGGGATTCAAGGTTTTATTTATTTATTTTAAGACTTTTATATTTTACTTTTGTGCTTGTCCTTTTGCTAATTCTCAAGGTTAGACCATGTGCATGATATGATGAGCAGGGGAAACCGTTTGCTTTATGGTAATAGCCACACATACATTTGTCATTCTTAGGTATCACAATGTGAATAAAGTTTGATACATGTGTGTGGTCTAAAAGGAAAACTGATTTAACTAGGACAACCTGTAGTACCTAAGGACTATTTGATGTTCAATGGAGGTTGTTTGAAACACTAGGAGTGGTTAAGTGACTAAAAGCACCTAGAGATTCCTCAAACTAGAGATTACCAAAGCAATAAGGTTTCATGCAAAGTGGAAATGTGCAAATAATAATGATGGTATATATATATATATATATATATATATATATATATATATATATATATATTATGAATGGTGGAATGGAATGAGACCAATACTAAAATAAAGGTACCCCTAATTAAGGCAACAAGACTTAGCGGACTATGGTAGATGAAGTGTATGAATGCATATGATAGGAATGTATGAAATGCAATGTGAAGTGTTATGAAAGTGGAATATATACTAATTGTAAATGCAACCTTTTTATACAAATGGATGCACATTATTATACTTTCTTTTCTATTATTTTTCATGTATATATATATACATATTTTGCATCAAGTGTAGAAATATCTCAAGTGAATTATAGATTATTATGTTGTGGATATGGCAAAGGTGGATGTGGTGGATCGACAGGTTTGTCAAGGCACTCAAGTAGAATAAGCAGGTGAAATATGAGATGCACGATGGGAAAATGTGGAAGTAAAACTCATATTTATCAGAAATTTGCATGATGGGGTCTGATTCTTCTTCAAATATATTAGAGATAATCAAGAATATGTCAAATGTCACATCAAAATCTTCCTCAAAGTCATCATAAAAAATGGTGTCGATCATAGAGATATGCATAAATAATTTAGGAAAAGCCTTGTGTAGTTGAGGTATGAATTCAGGGTTTATATACTCATCTTCACTATCCTCACTATACTCACTGGGATCTATGGTAAGATGTTGAAATACTTATTCTAAGGAGGTTGTTTATAATTATGGTTTATATCCCAAACTCATGTTATCTTGCACATATCAAAAGTTAGGTTCAAAAATATCATGAATGCCCTACTCATATCATCCTAAACCATATCCTTTCTAGTTAACACATTGAAAGTAACACATAGGAAAGGATAGATTAGATAGGTAATCAATATTAGCACAAAACTATTACTCGGGTTCAGCAGGGGGAGGTGGATCAAACAAGGAATCAATCCCCCCATATAAAAACTTTATTATATTTGGCATAGAATAAATATTGTATACCACACTAATAGCTAAGAGTGGATTGCTTGGGTGACCATAATATCTAATAGTATCAATTCTTGGTGTGGTGATTACAATATTTTAGAGGATGTAATAACTAATACTTGGATTGGTGATATGAATTGCAACTTGTGTGGGTGTGATTGTGGATGGGGTGGATATGGGGGTGGAGGTCTCAAGGGTGACCTGTGGCTTAGATGGAGGTAATCATGTATGTTTCAAAGGTGCATCACAGATAACCAAATATATATGTGAGACATTTTATGGTGGTGGTGTGTGTGGTTGAATGGGGAGGATAATAGTTTGGGGCTTAATATTAAATCAAGGGATAATGAATGCAGGTAAAATTGGATTCGTGTATGATAGGGGGTGATGAATGGTTATAGATATTGATGAGAGGTTGATTAGTTGGATTTGTGAGGTGGAGGCTTATCCCCCTATGTTAAGGTTGGATGAAAGGTTGATTATTTAGATGATATGATGGGATATGATCTGATGAAGATGATGGAATTCATTGGATGATGAGGTGTAATGGAAAAGTGGTAGAATATTGATGATGAAGGATGATTTAGATTGATATTTTGTGATGTGGGGGCATGATCAATAATGGTAAAGGCCTCCTAGATGGGTCCTTTAGATGAGGTATTTTTATGTGAATTTGATGTGGTAGTGAGTGGGGTGATGGATAAGTGAGTGGATGATAAATATGACTCATATGGGTTGGATATCAAGATACAGTATTTGAATAGTCCTTCATATGCTGGTATGTAATGAATTTAGCCCTCATGTATATATTGTAGACATTGGTGTAATGTTGAGGGAACACTTTTCATATCTGTAATCCAGGGGCATCCAAGAAATATGTTATACTGCATGGTTCCTTCTAGGATATGGAATAAGGTATTTTTGTGGCTGCTGCACAACTCACCCTAAAATTGGGGACTCCCTTTTTCATTTTGGTATTTGGATGTTTGTGGTTAGTTTTAAGTGTCTATTGCTTTCATTTTGTTGTGGGATTTTTTGAGTGCATATATTTCCCTATTGCAAAATGATCACCACAATCAGAGTATTAAATTGAAAACTCTCTTGCAAATAAATTAGATGAAAATATGTATTTCTCTAAGGTTTTGGTAAACAAACATTCCATACATACCTATAATCGATAATGATTAAAATAGAATATAGATATACCAGAATAAACTCAAATTATGCAAGTGACAGTTAACAAGGGGCCTTGATTATCCAATTCATACAATGCTTATCAATCATGATCCTTTAATCCTCAAATTGCATGTGAACTTTGCAAGTGTGAAAGTGATTCCTTTTAGTTCTCTTGATTTTAATCTGATTTACCCTTAATTCCAATTAGTAAGATCCTTTTATCTTCAAATTAAAGGTGTAAAATACAAGAGTGTGTGCAATAGTCCACTTCATTTTATATTTTGTACCTTTAACGTGAGGTTCATTTTACAATTAGTAGATTCATTTTATCGTAATTATGAGCATTCTACTACAACTAAGTTAGAATTTGGTGTTAGTAAAGGTTAGTGAGTTAGCATGTTAGTGTTCATTTGCTTTATTTGCCATTAATGTCAATTTCATCGCCGGTATTTTTGTGTTATAACATCTATCTTTGTTGTTTTCCACATGGTAGGTTTTTTGCCAAAGGTCACCATAACAACAACCCACGTTCAAGAATACCACCTCAGGCCAATATTTTTGGCAATATGGTCAATGGATGCAAACATGTGATATTCTTCAAGTTGTGTGTGGAGGGTATTTCTAATTTTCTCCATGCGTTCACTTCATTGTGACAAAGATGTCACTACTCTTTACTCCATCGACGTTAGCTCATCAAACTATAATCTCCTAGCACTATCCTTTCCAATCTTGCTTCACCAGTCTTCCATGCTGACAATACAATATTTTTAGACATCATCTAGTGACCTTCATCCATGTTGAAGCCACTACCAATGGTTTTTGGTTGGCCAGGATGACACATTGTCACTTTCATCTGGCCACATAACCTGGTTATACTACATTATCTGGTTTCACCACTATTCATCTGAATGTGATGCACTATCACCACTAGGGTCTAGGTTAATGCTCCCTAGTACCTCTCAACCATTGTGTTTTATTTCATTTGAGATGCCACATAGGAGTCCATCGTCACTACTGCATCCTCATATCCTACGAAGCAAAACAAACCCACACAAAATTAATAAAATTAATTTAATGTATCTCAATAAAACATGATTAAAAATTGAATGCTAACATTAAAAACCTAATCAAATTAAGCTTTGATACCACACATTAAATAATTCACAGCCCATGTGACAAGGATGTCCTTTATATATATATATATATATATATATATATATATATATATATATATATATATATATATATATATATATATATATATAAGGACCCGTATTCTGTTATTAGTTTTATGATATTTTATCATATTTATATCATAATATATATATATATATAAAATGTACATATATATTATAAGTATTCTTTTTCTTTATATATATATATATATATTGCTTTCAGTTGTTTCACTTTATTAATTCCAAAAGGTAAATTTATTTAAATCAAAATATTGAGATTAAACACAATATCAAATCAATCAACCTTAGGAATGAAACCAAAGAACACACTTATTAACCTAACTAAAAAACCTAGCTCTATGCAAGAAAACAAGGAGAAATCACTCCACCCATCACCTTGAGAAATACGAAGTACACCCATGGGTAGGGACCCATAAAAATCACCGCTCAAAGGACATGAACTCATCCAACCTCATCATTGGATTTACAAGAAACAGAAGGAGGCATTGATAAACCATGCAAATCATGGCATATTTATTTCCAACTTATGGAAAATAATTCACTCAAGGACAACCAAAGCTCTGTAAGCTTGTGGAGGAAACCTATAAACTATCAATCAAACTAAAATTTCCAACTAAACTAAAAAAAAAGGTGGGTCCTCAATTTTTGGTTACGTTGTGGAGCAACCACAACAAATGGTGACTATGTTGGAAAATGCTCATGAGCATTTTGATAAGAACCAAACCTGAAATGAAAATAAAAAATATCAATGAAAAAAACATTATTTAGCAAAGTCTCAAGAAAGCGGGAGTAAACAGCTTCAGAATGAAAAACAACAAATCCATATGCCTTGGATCAATGTGTGCAAAAGTGATTCATTCCTGTATATCTGAAAATCCTCTAGATTTCATCATCCCTTTTTGCATTAGGGTATGAATTATCGCTCATAAATAAATGGATATAGATAGAGCCCCACTACCAGACATGTGTTTATAGCCTCGGTGAAGTTTATCTAACTCACCCCTATGTTTTCTCAATGCTTTGCAAAGCCTTTCCTTTTACTCAAGTTATATCTAGATAGAGCCCTACTACCATTCAGACATCCATAGCCCTGGTAGAGTTTATATATATCTTGTGATTGATATGATCAAGCTTTTCAATGCTCATTCTCTCTCTCTCTCTTTTCTCTTTTTTTCTCTCTTTTTTCTCTTTTTCTTTTTTTTTCTCCTTTTTTTTATATATAAAATTTTTCCTTTTCAAAAGAACAAAATTACAAAGCTTAAAGCATCACTGGTGTAAGGTATCCTACAAGTGAAGTTTTTTATATTTTCACCTATTATTGCAAATCAAGACAACTTCATCCTTCTTACTTATAGAAACATTATTTAATCTGTGTGAATCTCATTTGGAGCTTTGGCTAATTTTTCATCATTCCACTTTCCACTGTTTTAATCCCAGAATCTTAGCATGATCACCAAATAACTCATCCCATTTTTATTGGGTTCATCATTTTTTAGATCAGGTGCTCAAACCTACTAAGAAAATAAACACTAACGACAATAGGGTTAGATTCTCGATAGAGTTCCTTTTTCTTTTTCGGGCTCATTGATTTTTAGATTGTGCGCTCCATTCTACTAAACACAAAGAAACCAACATAGGCCAAAGGACAAAAGTTAGAAACTACAAAATATTACCTCAAAACAAGGGTTATCCCAAAATACAATACTAAAAACCAACCTAAAATCCAAACCCAAAATCAAGGACAAAGCCTAAAGCCAAGGAAAAAACCCAACACCAAAACACCTAAACCACACTCTACAATACTAGAAATAAATTCATGGAAACAAATGAATACAAAACATACAATCAAACTTGAAAACATCAAGAAATGAATGTATTTACATATAATACATTACTCTACCCCTTTCAAGCCTAGAAATAGTGCTTCAGATGCATCCTGTTAACGGGTAAAGCCAAATATTTCCCATCCAAGGTTTTTAGTCTAAAATTGTTCTCACATATGATTTCAGACACTTGGTATAGACCCAACCACAAATAATCAAAATTTTCATGATCTCATTTATTTTTATACCTTTTATCCCACAATAATACTAGGTCTGAAACTTTAAATTTTTTGATTTTAGACCTCTTATCAAACCATGTTTTCACTACATCTTGATGTTTGCTGAAATGAAGCATAGCCTCATCTCTTTTCTCATAAATATGCATTAAATGTGTCAATATAGTTTTAATTTTATCATTAGTTCCAATATATCCCTTCATGAAATGCAATGTTTATAATCTTAAATTTGTGGAAAAAATAGGATATTTTCCATAAACTAAATGATATGGAGATGTTCCTATTGATTATTTTTTTCTAATCCTTTCAGTCCAAAGGGAAAATTTTAGCTTGCTATGCCAATCCCTAGGATTTATAGCAAATTTTTATTAGAGGATTCCGCTAAAACGTTGTTTTGTGGATAATAATTTGAGGATAATTTCAAGCTTACCATATTATCATATGCCCAAGTTGCAAATTGCAAAGAAGAAAAGGTAGAGTCGTTATCACTTACAATCACGTTGGGCATTCCGAAACAAGTCAAAATATTATCCTCTAAAAACATAATAACAACCTCTAAGGTAGCATGCTTAGTGGGAAGGGCTTAGGTCCATCTTGTGCAATAATCCGTGGCAGTAAGGATATATATACTAGAATTAGATGAGTTAGGATTGATGATCCCAACAAAATATAATCCCCATTATGCAAAAGGCCTAGCATCTACCACAAACTGTAATGGCATTGCATCATTTCTTTCTCTATTGGCCACAACTTGACATGTGTGGCATGATATCACATGAGCATGTGCATCTTTGGACAAATGGGTCCAAGAGTACCTTGCCCTAAGTATTTGATGTACCATTGCATTGGCTGACCCATGTCCATTTCCATACTTACCATGGAAATCCTTAAGTACTTGGGTCATCTCTTCTTGATCAACACAACAAAGGTAAATCCCTTCTTGGTTTCTCCTATACAAAATACCAGACTTAACTAGAAAGTTTGCAAATTTCAAATGCAAAGCTCTATGTTGAGTAAGAAATACACTATATCAACATACCAATCATATTTAGTTATGTCTTCTACATTGTAATGTTGGCATGAGATCAATGGATCAATTTTTGCAATTGACTTAACCAAACCTTGTCCATGAACTATTTTCATGGGTTGGATTTCTATATCAAACTCTTGGAGGGTTGAAATCCATTTTCCCCTTCTTTCACCTAGCTTGTTTTGCAAAAACATAGACTTGGGGTCAAGAACCACAACAAAAATCCTACTATGGACTATGTAATGCTTGAATTTCTTGATGGTATTGAACAACACATATATTTGTTTATCTAAGATGGAATGTCTCAACTTTACATCCTTCAAAGGATCACTCAAGAAAGTAATGGGATTTTCAATGTTACCCTTGCTCTTTTGTGTTAGGACACTCGCAAAAGAATGATTTGAAGCAAATGTGTAAACATAAAAAGGCTTTGCATAATCTGGACTGATTAAAATATGGGCTTTAGAAATAGCATCCTTTATTCTCTTGAAATATTCCCTATTTTCATTTGTACATTTGATCTGAACATACTTTTTTAACATTTCATTCAAAGGCTTGGCAATCTCAGTGAATCCTGAAATGAACTTTCTCACAAAATTGATCTTACCAAAAAAAGATCTTAACTCTTTTTTGCTATTGGGTGGAGGGATGGCTAGTATAGTGGCTATTATTTTTGGATCAATAGTGATCCATTCCTTCAAAATAACATGTCCCAATAGCTTACCTTATGTTACCCGAAAGATACATTTTTTTGGATTAAGGGAGATCCCATGTTCCCTACATCTTCAAAGCACTTTTCTCAAATCCCTGACATGATTTTACCTTTTCTTAAAAAAACAGGGATGTCATCCACGTAAACAATGACACACTTACCAATGAGCCCTTTGAATATAAAATCTATAGCTCGTTGGAAGGTGACACCTACATTCAGTAATCCAAATGGTATTCTTTTGTATGCGAATGTACCCTATTTCATTGTGAAGGCTACCTTCATTCTATCATTTGGATTAATAAGAAATTTATTATATCTTGAATAACCATACAAGAACGACATCATTTTTTACCCATTAACATTTTGAAGAATATCATCAATAGTAGGTAATGTGTAATTATCCTTTTGAGAAGTCCTAAAATCAATACATAGTCTTATCTCTCCGCTCTTCTTTCTTGATGGGACAAGATTGGGAACCCATGTTGAATGCCTAATAGGAAATATTATTTTTTCATCCAGCAATATCTTCACCTCTTTCCCTATTAGGGGATATAATAACGGGTTGATAGGTCTTTGTCTCTGTCTCAAAAGGCTTGGAGTTTGATTTTAATGGAATTGTATGTATTATCACACTTTGATCATATATTTTCAAAACCTTGTAACTCCATGCTATGCAATCCATATATTCCTTTAATGCATGAGTGATAGACTCCTTTTCTTGTCTTGTACATGCCTTAGCAATGAATACTTCTTGTATATTCTCTGCACTCCCTAAATTTATTAGATCACAAGCTTCTTTAGGGGGTGGTACCCTTTTGGCTCTTTTTGCTTGACATCCGATATCAAATATCTTTTCCAATGAAACCATGTTCTTTGGTATTTTATTCATCATTTGGGTTGTTTCACTTTCCAAATCTGTTTCTTCTTGCCCTCTCTTATATTCATCTATTAGCTGATTTTCAAAAAATCCAGAATTAGTGACGAAATTGAAAATGTTTGTCACTATCGAATACTTGGAAGTTGGTAACATTATCTAGTATCGAGAGGCATGACACTAGTTCAATAACAAATTTCTTGTATTTTTTATGGTCCACAGGTTTGAGCATCCTTGTGGCTGCGACTAAAGAATCTACCATTCGATTGCTTTTCCTAGAGATAAGGAAGATATTGAAAGCATCAAATTTGTCTATCAAATACCTAACTCTAGTTTTGGAAAGGCTTAATATTTTATCTCGACATGCATATTGCCATTTAACTTGTTTAACCATCAAATACGATTCTCTAAATACTTTGAGGTAGTTAAATTTCTTCAATAGGGCTAATTGAAGTCCAAAAATAAGCACTTCATATTCTATCACATTATTAGTAGCTAGAAATTGTAGTCTATAGGCGGCTAGCATAGGCTTGCTACCAGGATATGTAAGTTTGATACCAACTCCAACACCTTATTTTGACTTAGATCCATCAAATATTAATGTCCAAATCAGACAATCCTCTTCGAAAGTACAACTAGAAAGACTTTCCTCTTAAGACTCTTAGGGAACTTCTATGTCCAAGTTGTAGACCCCTAACTTTGTTTTAGCAAATTGAATTTAGTTGGGCCTATTGTACTCCGAATCATCCGTTTGAGCCTTGGCTCACTACCCACCCTTATTTTATTTGGTACTCCTCTCCAAGGTAACCACATATGGGAAGAATCTATAATGATGTACCCATTTAGGTTCTTACTCCAATCTCTTTCTAATACCATACCATATTTTGTGGGGATATTAAGTACCAATATGTCCACATGATGTTGAAATATAGTAATCAATTGATCTAGACTAGGACATAATTTAAAATTCCAACCACATCCACCACAGATCCGTCCAACTATACCACTTTACTTTAATAGGGGGTAAGTGTGAATCCTAGATTTTGGTAAATCTCAAGGGCTATGATGTTACCCGAGGCACCTAATCCTATCAAACAATTGTGTAGGTTTTTACCTGCAATTCTAATGGTTATGAGAAAATGAGGCACTTCTCATTTTTACCTTCTCAAAACTAATTGGGACTCAGTGCCTTTCACTTCATGAATTCGACTAAGTAGATTCAACCCTTTTATTAAAGGTTTCCCTTGACCCAAAATTTTAGCAACTTCATACATCAAGATGTTAGCCTTAGTACTTTTCATATCCTCTTCTAAGTCATAAGTGGATTTTTTAGAATTTGGCATCTTTTGTGTTGGTTTGGACACTTCAATAGTCGGAGGAGGAGGTGGATTAACATCACCTTTTACATTAGGAGGAAGTAAGGGGTTGTTTGGAGGAGTAGAGGAAGTTTTGGGATCCTTATAACTTCTTGTGTAATACCCATGATTTCCTTTCCCAAAATGTTTAATGGCTTGGACTTCCAAAGTTTCATCATCTTCTTCTCCTAAGACCTCAATGTCATCCTCCCTTTCCTCATTCTCTTGGTAGTGAACAACTTCAGTCACCAAAGCATCTTGTTTCCCTTGGAAACAATGGGGTAATTCCTCATCACAAGGCTCTAACTCACCATAATATTCCAAAGCATCTCCCTGATTGGCTATAGGATTAGGTCTGCATCCATTATTGGGGTGAGTTTTGTACAATCCTTTTCCTCTATGGTTATGATTCTGATTGGGTATCGAGACTTGGGAAACTTGTTTCATTAAGTGGACTAAGTCATTGCCTTGTTTAATAATGATTCTCTTATATTATTCTAATTTAAAATTATATCCTTATGGTTGGGGCATCACAGTTATAGATCCACTAGTATTTCTTATGTTGGCAACCTCTTGACTAGCTGTTATGGTTTGATTATGAGCATTTTGGTTCCAACAAGAATTTTTGCTCAGAAGAGGTGTAGCCAAAGGATAGGCTATCGATGCTTGAGTGTTGATCACCTCGAATCTTGGTAAGGCTATTTGATTGTTTACCATCATTGGTGGGGTAGGTGGAATGGTTGTGTTAGGATAAGTGGGAAAGGATGGATGCACGAACATGAATGGGTATGCTTTTTGATAGGGTAATGTGTTCATCATTGGCATTTTTGATGTCATGATTCATCATGGAGAACTGACTATAAAGGCCATATTGTCCCATCATGGGAAATTAGGGCATCCCCCCTTGCGATGTCATTTGTTACTCAATAGTCATGGCTTCCGCATAAGCTAGGGCAAGTATTGTGACCTAAGGATTTCTCCTAGAAAACATGGCCATAATGGGATCTAGAGCTATGAAGTATAATTGTAAGGCCATAGCATCATCTATCGCAAAGTGACGAGTTACATTTGCATAAATCTTTTGGAACCTCAAATTGAATGTCCTATTTGGCTCATTCAGAAATCTTTTATAGGACACAAATTGATTGTATATGATAGTAAGATCTAAAAATAATCTGAACTGATTGACAAAGGTTACCTCTAGCTGAGCCCAATAAGTGATGAATCCTGCGGGGAGATTCCTATACCACTCATGGGATATTTGGTCAAAATTATTAGAAAAACGTCAACAAGCGACGTCTTCATGATTAAATCCTTGTCTAATAATATAGTATTTATAAATTTGGACATGCTATTTAGCTGTAATGGGGCCATCGTACACAAATTTGGGTATTGACCTTTCAATATGCCTAGGTATGTCATGGACATGCCCGCATATATTCAAGAGATAACTTTGCGCACCATACAAGGGAGCTAGTTGTTGGGTGTTAGGATCTCATCCTAACCTTTAATGTAATAACTTCCCTGATGTAATAATTCCTAGTGAACGTGGGTAGTACCCATGATTAATATTTTGTAATGTTCTAAGTTTTACCTTAGGTAGTGCCTATGACAAATGGCACCCTTTTTATGTAACACATGGTAGATAGGTTAGGTAAGGTGGCATTGTGCATGTAATTCGTGTGGCATTATGCATGTAATTCGAGTGCCATTGTGCATGTAATTCAAAGTGGCACTATGCATGTAATTCAGGTGGCATTATGCATGTAATCTAGGTGGCATTTTGCATGCAAGCCAACCTTGGAAGGAAACTCCTTAAATACCCAAAAAGGTGCCAATGTAACCATATTTTTGCAAATTAATGAAGTATTGAAGGAGGTTGCCCCATCGAAGAGGCCTGCAATTTTGTCTTATTGTGAGATTGTTCCTTTATGCAAATTTTTGTTATATTAATATGATGTTTATGTGAGTTTATTTCCAAGCAATCGTGTGAGAGTGTGTTATTTGAGTTTATTTTATAGTAGGATCTTAACAAGTGGTATCAGAGTGCTTTCCAGGGCCAAGTTCTGCTGCAACTGCAATGATTCTTGCCATCCAATCCACCTGTTAGGTATAAATTCTATGTGTTTTTCCCATTTCTATTTTTCCTTATTAAAAAAAAATCCAAAAAAATATAGTACATTTTTTTTTCTAGACCAAAAAAAAAAAAAAAAAATCTTTTAGGTTGAGTAGGTAGAAACCCTGTACTGGGGGTTTTAAAATATCGTGAAGGATATGTCATTATTGGCTAAGCTAGATAGCCCATAAAGCGTCTAGTGAAGTGAGGGGTGATCAGGCTCCAATACCCAGGCCTCAGACAGAACTCGCGCACGGACTTGAGCTCCCACATATCTTCGGGTATATCGAGAGACCATCTAGGTTTAAACAAAATTTTAGCCATTAGGAAGCTCTTCGGCCTTGTATTACTCATAGTCTACGGGACACAGCATCCTGGACGATTACCCTCCCGTATTGTCAGAGAGGCGGGTAGTGTGCTCAAGGGTATGTGTGGAATCCTCCTTGAGTAGTGGCCTAAAATATTGGTCCGAGCACTATTGTTCATCACTGTCGGTATATTAGAGGGCCTATGGGTGGTACATACTCCTATACTTAGCATTCCCTGGTTCTGTTAAAACTCCAACCTATAAAAAAATGCAAAAAAATAAAAAATAAAAATCCACACATCCCTGTTCGTAAACCTGCATTTCAAAAGTGAGCATATGAGAAAGGAGTCCCCTACTAAAAAAATAACAGAAAGGACATGCATTCGGGATAATCCATGAGGGTGAAACTTAAGTTGACAGTCTGGAGAATAACAGTCAAATTTACAGTGGTAGTCACAGTCAGGTCAGTTAGGTCAGAGAGGTCAGCACAGTCAAGGCAAAATTCACAGTCTTCAGGGTTAGAACAAAACTGTCATAACAGTCACCTGCAAAATACAAAGAATATTGAGTGTGAAATGAGGCCAGTTATAGATAGTGCTCTAGTACCCAAATTTTGCTCTGTAGCTCAAAATTATAAACTGTAAACACCGTTAGACTCAGTAAAACAGGAGATAAAAAAAAAAAATTCTGGGGTGCCAAAAAGTAGTGTTGAGAGATATAGCTCATTGTGACCACCTTGAACTGATCGTTTTGATATATAGCACCCAAGCACTTTTTTGGGCACTTACTAAAAATAGTAAGTCCTAAAAATTCAATTCTATTTTTAGTAACTGGTCACAAAAGGTTTAAAAAATGGCCTAGGGTACCCGTGGACACCAAAAAGAACTAGAACACTTGGAATCCCTAACAAAAGCCATTGAGAACTTGAACTCGGCTTTTCACTCCATAAGGGAAGAAGTCCAAGGTCTTTGCCTAAAGCATGAGGCCACTAGAAACCGCTTAGAAGAAGCACTGATAGAAGTAGACAACAAATTGAAAAGAGAACCACCCAAATAAAAATACCAAACTGAGAGTTCTGCAAGGAATCGTGACCATGATCCACCCTTTAGAATGACCAAATTGGACTTTCCCAAATTTAGTGGGAAGGATGTTGATGGGTGGCTATGTCGGGTTGACCAATTCTTTCGACTTCATAATGTACCCATATTTCATCGAGTCCAGATGGCTTCCTTTAACTTGGAATCTGAGGCTCTACACAAGTTTCAATGGTTGCGTATTGCCTACCCAAATCTCTATTGGGAGGATTTTGAATCCCAACTACTCACTCGATTTGGTCCTAGTGAGTATGAGGACTTTACAGGAGCCTTGACCAAACTACAACAAACAGGGTCATGTTAAGATCCTGCTATTTGAGTTTATTTTATAGCAGGATCTTAACATTGGGCCATGTTATTCAATGGTAATGACCCTAGTAGAAAGTTAGAAACCTTCAAAGTGATGGGGACACATACACTTGATGTAGCTACCATAATGGAAATAGTGGGTGTAGACCCACTAGATGTACTTGAATCTAAAGATGACCCTAGATCAAGTATGTTGGGTCGGATTTTGATATCTTGAGATTTGTTTCTCAGTCTCCCAGTGGTTTTAGACCTAGTAGCTATGTACTCAGGTTGATCCAACTTGGAAAAACTAACAGTCTAAAAGACTTCTCACAAATCACTCATAATAATACCTGGATGATGTTGTACCCGTAAGCACAATAAGGTGGAAATAAAACTACCCACATTAACTGTTAGAAAATATCTAAATTACAAAGTTGTGAAATAAGACCCTCCTTCTAGCACCAAAATGTTGAGTGCATATTTTGCTCTATTGCAAAATGATCACCACAATCATACAATGCTTAGCGATCACAATCCTTTAATCCTCAAAGTGCATGTGAACTTTGCAAGTGTGAAAGTGATTCCTTTTAGTGCTCTTGATGTTAATATGATTTACCCTAAATACTAATTAGTAAGTTCCTTTTATCTTCAAATTAAAGGTGTAAAATGCAAGAGTGTGTGGAATAGTCCACTTCTTTTTAGATTCTATACCTTTAATGTGAGGTTCATTTTACAATTAGTAGATTTATTTTATCTTAATTATGAGCATTCTACTACAAATAAGTTAGAATTTGATGTTAGTAATGGTTAGCGAGTTAGAATATTAGTGTTCATTTGCTTTATCTTCCATTAATGTCAATTTCATCATCAGTCTTGTTGTCTTACAACATCCATCGTTGTTGGTTTCCATATAGTAGGTTTTTTGCCAAAGGTCACCATAACAACAACCCACGTTCGAGAATACCACCTCAGGCCAATATTTTTGGTAATATGGTCAACGGATGCAAACACATGATCTTCCTCAACTTGCACGTGGAGAGCATTTCTCATTTTCTCCATGTGTTCGCTTCGCTACGACAAACCTATCACTACTCTTTACTCCACCGAGGTTAGTTCGTCGAACCATAATCTCCCAACACTATTCTTTCCAATGCTACTTCGTCAGTCTTCCATGTTGGAAATGTAATCTTTTTGGGCATCATCTGGTGATCTTCATCCACGTTGAAGCTGCTGCCAATGGTTGTTGGTTGGCCAAGATGTTACGATGTCGCTTTCATCCGACCACATCGTCTACTTATACTATGTTATCTGGTTTTACCACTATTCATCTAAATGTGACACCCTATCATCATCGGGGTCCAGGATAATGCTCCCTAGTGCCTCTTGACCACCGCATTTTCTTTCCTTCAATCTACCACATAGGAGTCCATGGTCATTGTTGCGTCTTCATATCCTGCGAAGCCAAATGAACCCACACAAAGTTAATAAAGTTAATTTAATGTATCTCAATAAAAATTGATTAAAAAATCAATGCTAACATTAAAAAACCTAATAAAATTAAGCTTTGACACCACACATTAAATAATTCATGGCCCACACGACAAATATGTCCTTTATATATATATATATATATATATATTTTTTTTTATTAGTTTTATGACATTATATCACCTTTATATCATAATATATATATATATATATATATATATATATATATATATATATATATATATATATATATATATAATTAATGTACACATATTATAATTATTCTTTTTCTTTTTATTTCATGTTAATATATATTATTATTATTATTATTATTTTTAATATATACATATATATTTTATTGCTTTCATTTGTGTCACTTTATTAATTCCAAAGGTAAATTTATTTAAATCAAAATATTGAGATTAAACACAATATAAAATCAATCAGGCTTAGGAATGAAACCAAAGAACACACTTATTAACCTAACTAAACAAACCTAGATCTATGCAAGAAAACAAGGAGAAATCATTCCACCCATGACCTTGAGAAATACGAAGTACACCCATGGGTAGGGGCCCATCAAAATCATCACTCAAAGGACACGAACTCATCCAATATCATCATTGGATTTATAAGCAACTGAAGGAGGTATTGATAAACCATGCAAATCATGGCATCTTTATTGCCAAATTATGGAAAACAATTCACTCAAGGACAACTGAACCTCTGTAAGCTTGTGGAGGACACCTATAAACTATCAATAAAACCAAAATTTCCAACTAAACTCAAAGTAAAAAGGTGGGTCCCCAATTTTGGGGTATGTTCTGGAGTAGCCACAATAGGTTTGCAGTTATCATCAGTTATTATCAACAATATTCTATTGTCGATGATATTTTATTGTTGATGAATTTTTATTGTTGACGACTTTTTCTTGTCGATGATTTTTTTTTCTTGTCGACGACTTTTTGTCGTCACTTTTGTGTCGTCGAGTTTTTTTGTCAAGTTTGTTGTTTGCAATTTTTTGGTTTAATTTTCGTATTGGCTTTCATTTGTAGGTATGATAATAATATAAAAATATTATTATTGTTATTATATTTCATATAATAATAATGATAATTAAAATATTAATAAATAAAAGTTCTTTGATTTTTATTGAATATAATTGTTGGTTGTAATGTATAATATTTATATATATGTTTATATATAAATATATATCTATAATTTAATAAAAAAATAATAAAAATATAAAATAAAATAAAAATAAACATATTTACTCTTATTTATACATATATATTAATATATAGTATACCTATATACTAATAAAAGCAAGTAAGTAAAATAAAAGGGACACTGCTTTGACGATTGGGTTTACATTTTGGGTGCCCGTGTGGTTTTACATTTTATTTACTTGATAGCCTATAGTTTGGATGGGTTATTTTCATAATCATTTACTTATGCTTGCAGGGGACACAAATGAAGACTAGGCAAGGATAAATCGAAGCCCAAGATCAACAACGGAGAATGGTAGGGATGCCATGTGAAAACATCGATTTCGATAGGTGAGTCGAGGGTCACACATGGACCTATGACCTAGGGCTTGATGTTAAAGGTGAAGCCTGGGCTTGGCCAAGTAGTAGTGGATGCTGATGTCTGGAGTAGACGACGCGGCATGATAGTGTTGGATAACCTCAACCATAGCGAATGACCAACAATGAAGGAGCTCGATGTAGACCTACATCTAGGTGCAAACCCTCGATACACTTTTCCGACCGTGTGGAGACTTGGCAACGTTTGAAGTGGGTTCGTACGGGTAGGATTTGAACCTGGATGACTCAGACCCAGGCATGGGGATCCATGAGAGGTTAGAAAACATGTCGGGTGACAACGAAATTTGAATATGCAAATAGCCAAAACAACATCGACAGTAAGGAAAGATAATGCAAACATTGATATGTGGATAACCAAGCATTAAACCACCTCACACGCTTCAAAGCCGATATGGAAAGTGGACACACTAAGTTGGATGTTGAAGACAATCACAACGGTTACGTCCCATACGAAGGATGTTAGTCATCAATGTGGTTAGACCGAATGTGCCCCTTTCCATGATGAACAGTATGAATACAGTAGCTCGACGCTGAGGCATTTGATTGACAATGAAATAGTGAGTGCATGGTAAACATTAGGTTGTAGGGTTTTCAAACGCTGACACACAAGGTCATATACCATGACTGTGAACTCCGAATATCATCATGGATAACAATTATGAATTGATAACTAGCAGGTGACACTGTTATGAAATGATTGAGATTAAGGCCAAAAGCGATGAAGGGGTCGAGCGATAGGGTGGCAATAGAAATTTAGTAGGCCTAAATTCTGAGTAATGGGGATTGCCATGGAAACAATAGGATCTTTAATTTAAATAAAAAAGTGGCTGATGGGCTTGAATTATTAAATGAAATTCATGAACTAATAATCATATGTTGGATATGGTGCAGGTGAGCATTATAGGATCTGATTAATGGGTAGCTAGGGATCATTGATAGATAAGGATGATGAAATCAAATTAAAGTGTTAGGCGATGATTTTATCGTAATCGATATGGGAAATGCACTTCAATTATATTATGGGGTATAGATAATAGACAAACGGTAGCTGATGGCCAACAGTGACAGGTTTGTCGTAGAGAAACTATGGGTGAACAACATATTTTACACACGATGGGTCTGGTGATAGAATTTTGACAGCTTGGTAGCATGCATATGATGACATTTGGATTGCCATGGAGGACAAAATAGGATGCCCAACGGTAATAAGGCAAATTTAAAGGGGTAATTTACGTAGAGTTCATAGCTCGTTCTATCTACGTATCATGAAGACGGGTCGATGGCCACTTAGACCCCAGCAAAAAATAGACTCGCTTCATCAGTGAAGGACATGGCGGTGATGAAGGCACTTCGACTAAGAATCAATAACATAGTGCCAAACCTCATCCATGAGGTGAGCAGATATTCGTTGTCATTGATTGCAGTGAGGTGTTATCGAAAGAGTAGTGGGCCAGTAGAGACAACACGCGGGTGATGCTAAGATGGGAAACTCACTAGAGAAATATGCAGTCCCATGGGATGGTGGTTTGGCAGTCGTTTCACGTACAATAGCTATATACGAATGGGGGAAATGATGATGACCCGACAAAGATGTTCGCACAATGTTGAGAAGGGATAGTGAACGGGCTATTTTATTAAAAGAAGCTATAGCCATAGTAGGGAAGGTTTTTGGAAACCAAAGAAATTCTTAAAAAAAAAATCAAATGCCTCGTGCAATGTTTCAGACGATTGGTGCACCCTCAAAAGTGAAGGAGCGATTTTAAATTTTCAGTCGCCGAAGTCCGACTGCTCCAGGCTGCGCAGGGCGCACGGCCAGCTCCCAGCTTCGGGAGCGAAGTGCGGACGGCGCCTACCCACGGGCGAAGTCCGTCACTCGCGCGCAGTGCGGACTGCGCAGGGGCGAAGTCCGAACTTCGCGCGCAGTGCGGTCTGCGCAGGGGCGAAGTGCGAACTTCGCATGCAGTGCGTGCTGCGTAGGGTTGAAGTGCGAACTTCGCGTGCAGTGCGGACTGTGCAGGAAACACTGTCGAAGTGTGCACTTCGCACGCAGTGTGGACTGCGCGGGCCAAACAGGCGAAGTGCGTACTTCGCGCCTTCAACTCCCGAAGTGCGGCTGTCGCGGCGAAATGCGCACAGCGCACGATTTTTGGCCGAAGTGCGGCTGTCGCGATGAAGTTTGCACAGCGCACGTTTTTTGGCCGTAGTGCGGAAGGCTGCTTCACACTTGGCCAAACTTTTGGCCTTCGACTTCTTCGTCTTTCGCGGCTGCCGCTGGGTTTGCCTGGCTTGGCAAGACCCGTATGCGAGAGGAGAAAAACGCCGGAACAGAGATCAACAAATGTTAGCAAATAAACAACTGCAAACCCTAAAGATGCCACAAACAACAGCAAAGTTTATTTATCTGAAATAAGGGTTACAGTATTCCTCAACCAAGGAAATAACAACATCTGCAGGCTATGCTGCAGGATAAACTAAACAGGGGAAATGTCAAGTCTGCTGCTCGGACATTAATTAGTTGAGCCACACTGCTCACTGAATCGCTCTACTTTCTTCTCTGCTCTATTCTCTGCTTCTTCTTTCATGAACTTCTCTCACACACGCTCTGCTTCTCTTCTTTGTCTGAAGACACAAACTGCCCTTTTATAGCCATAGGGAGAGAAGGATAAGGTTTATCCTCTGACAGCTCCGGATAAGGGTTATCCTCGGATCGACCCTCATCTAGGGTTTTTGACAACCGCCGACTGGGCATTAACTCCTACGGAGATCGGATCTGTCAGGTGTCAAATCTATCAGAAGGTAGGTGTGACGTCATGTCACACTTTTGTCGGGATCTCGGACTACGGTAGCGCAGTCCGACTTCGCCCATGTCTAGAGCGCAATCCGGTTTCGCCCAAGGTTCGGAGCGCAGTTGGGCATAGGCATGAAATCTGGGTTAATTTTTCTAACACCCTCCTTTAAACCTAATTTCACAAGCACTTTGAATCCAAGTTGCTCTCGCAATCTGCTGAAGTCTTCCTCCTTCAAAGGCTTCGTGAAAATATCTGCCAACTACTCCTTGGATTTGCAAAACTACAGATGAATTTCTTCGAACTTCACCAACTCTCTGATGAAGTGATAACGAATATCAATGTGCTTCGTCCGGCCATGGAACACGGGATCCTTTGACAATGCAATGGCCGAATTGTTGTCATAGAAAATTGTTGTCGCGCCTTCCGAAGGATTGTACAGTTCACTCAGAACTCTTCGCAGCCATACTGCCTGGCATGCGGATGTCGTGGCGACAACATATTCTGCTTCAGCTGTGGACAATGCAACAATGGGTTGCTTCTTGGATGCCCATGAGATTGCCCCTGATCCGAGATGGAAAGCATACCCAAAGGTGCTCTTTCGATCGTCAGTACTGCCAGCCCAGTCACTGTCTGTGTAGCCGACCAGTTCCAACTGGTCCCGTCAGGTGTAAAATAGGCCATGGTTCCATGTCTCGCTGACATAGTGCAAGATCCTCTTGCCTGCTTGCCAGTGCATGTCCTTCGGAGTCTCCATGAAATGGTTGATCAGACTGACTTCGAACATCAGATCTGGTCGAGTTGCAGTCAAGTACATCAGACTGCCAACTAGCCTTTTGAACAAGGTTGGATCTACAGACCTCCCTATATCCAACTTGCTCAGCTTCAAACCTGTGGCTACAGGTGTGATGGCACGTTTGTTGTCCTCCATCTTGAAGCGCTTCAGGACATCCTTCGTATACTTGCCTTGAGAAATGAAGATGTCATCTGCTGATTGGTCAAATTCAATGCTGAGAAAATATTTCATCAGCCCCATGTCAGTCATTTCAAAATCAGACTTCATGGCTGTTCTAAACTACGCAAATAGGCTGCTGCTATTGCCAGTAAATATCAGATCGTCTACGTATAGGTAGACGATGATGAGCTCACCTGCTGCATTTGTCTTCATGTACAGGGTGTGCTCATATGGGCATTTTTGAAACCCATTCTCCTCGAAAATAGTCGTCAATACGGCTGTACCATGCCCTGGGTGCTTGCTTCAACCCATACAGGGCCTTCTTCAGTTTTAGGACTTTGCCTTCTTGCCCTTGCATTTCATAACTGGGCGGCTAGTCTATGTAGACCTCTTCTTCCAACACTTTGTTGAGGAAGGCAGACTTGACATCCATCTGGTACATGCTCCATCCTTTTTGAGCTACCAGTGCTAGAATCATTCTGACTGTGTCAAGTCAGGCTACAGGTGCATATACCTCATGATAGTCAACTCCTGACTTCTGCTTGTAGCCTTTCGCCACTAATCCGGCCTTATGCCTGTCAACTTCTCCTTGGGCATTAAACTTCATTTTATATACCCACTTGACCCCAATGGTCTTCTTTCCTATTGGAAGATCTATTAGTTGCCATGTCTCATTCTTCTCAATGGCTGCTATCTCCTCATCCATCGCATTCACCCATTCACGATTCTGACTTGCCTCTTCAAACTCCACTGGATCACATTCAGTAAAGAGAGCAAAATCAAAATAATCTTCATCTAATTGATTACGGGTTACCTCATAGATGTCTTGCAAGCTCCGAGTCTTTGTAGGAGTCCTCAGGTTTTGAATTCTGCTTGCAAGTGGAGGTGACCGAGATGATGAGGGTGTGCTACTGCTGGCACCACTATTGCTGCTTGAAGGCATAGGTGGTTGGACACTGTCTTCCTCCAAGTCTACAGATTCAACAGTTGCTGGTTCAAACTGACCAGTCTTTGAATTCCCGTTCTAGAATTCATCTTCCAGGAACTTCATGTCTGGGCTGATGACAAGTTTCTTTGTCACAGGATTGTATAGCCTATATGCCTTTGATGGTTTGTTGTACCCTGTGAAGATGCATCTTTCAATTTTTTCATCCAGCTTCTGTCGCTTCTCTTCTAGAACATGTGCATATGCTATGCACCCAAAAACTCGTAAATGAGCCACACTTGGCTTCAACTTGCTCCAGGCTTCCTCTAGAATTTTTTCCCTCACACTCTTGGTGGGACATCGGTTCAGCAGATAAACTACACAACTTACAGCTTCTGCCCAGAACTCATGAGGCAAACTTTTTTCCTTCAACATGCTCCGTGCCATCTCCATGATTGTTCTGTTCTTCCTCTCATCTACACCATTTTGTTGCGGTGTATATCTGGCAGTGAACTGCCTCCGAATTCCATGCTGCTTGCAGAAGTTGTGGAATTCGTTGGAGATGTACTCTCCACCTCCATCAGTTCTGAGAGTCTTCACATAATAACCGCTCTGTTTCTCAACCAGAGCCTTGAACTCCCTAAACCTTGCAAATGCCTCTGACTTCAACTTGATTGGATAAATCCAAGTCTTTCGACTGAAGTCATCAATGAAGGTCAGGAAATACTTATTGTCGGCATATGAGGTGGTCTGCATGGGACCACGGATGTCCGAGTGCACCGGCTCCAAAGGCCGTGATGCTCTTCAAGACTGCCCTACAGGGAATGCGTCCCTGTGCTGCTTGCTCGACCAGGAAACCTTCACAAACTTGGTTTGGTTGCTCTATAAGGGGTAAACCCTTCACCATTTGCTTCTTGTGCAGCAGATTCAGGCCACTGAAACTTAGGTGACCGAATATGAGATGCCACAACCAGGTAGCATCCTTCTCAACTACACTCAGACACATCAAAGATTCATTTTGAATCTGCAGCAGAAAAATTTTGTTTTTTGTCATGGACATAGTTGCAATTTGTCCATGGACTTTGTCTCTGATGGAACAGACACCGTCTTTGAATACTACAGTGTGCCCCTTCTGCACAAGCTTTCCAACACTTAGCAGATTGTGCTTCAACCCAGGCACATAAAAAACATCTTGTATTGTTTTTCTATCATCGTGTCGGGTGCGGATGAGGATCTTTCCTTTCCCCATCATAGGAACTTTGATGTTGTTCCCCATATTGACTTCGGACTGGACTGTTTCATCTAGTTGTGAGAACATCTCCCTGTTCCTAGTCATATGGTTGCTACAACCACTTTCAAGATACCAGATGTTTTTGTTGCTCTCCTCTTCAATACTGTAAGTCAGCAACACATTTCCTCCTACCGCATTTTTGGGTTCCTCTGAATAATGGGCTTGCTGCTGATTCTCGTTCGCCATATTCTTTCTGCACTGAGTGGCATAATGGCCGAACTTACTGCAGTAGTAGCATTGGACGTTTGACATGTCCTTCTTTTGCTGAGAGCCACCTTGCTAATTTTTGCCAGTGCCTCTTCCTCCTTGCTGATGAAAGTTGCAACTTGGCTTAGCATCTTGAGGGTTTGATTTCCCTCCTTGCTTGTTCCTTCTCCCACGCCTGCTTCTACCTCTTCCTCCTTGAGAACTAGAAGCATTGTGGTGGGAGTCTTGTCTGCCGTTGTCTCGGACTGAGACTTGCACTTTGAAGGCTTGCTCCAAAGAAGACTGAGTTGAGCGGCTCAGCCTCTGTTCATGGGTCTGCAGGGAACCCATGAGTTCGTCTATCGAGAGGGTTTTCAAATCCCTTGACTCTTTGATTACTATCACAACCGAGTCAAACTTCGTAGCCAGACTTCTGAGAATCTTCTCCATGATTCTCTGGCTGTGGACATTTTCTCCGTTCAACCGCATTTGGTTGATAATGTCTATCTTCCGGGTGAAGAAGTCACTCATCAACTCGGACTCGCTCATCTGCAGGTTCTCGAACTCTCTCCTAAGCATCTGTAGTTTCACCAACTTCAATTTTTTGATGCCCTGATACGAACTTGCTAGGGTTTCCCAGGCCTGCTTGGCCTTGGTGGCTGATGCAATCCGCGGGAAGATGGTCTCCTCAACCGCTTGCATGATGTAGAAGAGGGCCTTCTGGTCCTTCTTCTTGTGCTATTTCAATAGATCCTTATCTGCTTGAGAGATGGCGGCTAGTGCTGCTGCATCTGCCAGTTCTGGGTAGCCATTCTTGACTAACTCCCATAGCTCCTAAGATCCGAACAGGATCTTCATCTGGATGCTCCAGTAATTGTAGTTCTTGCCATTAAATCATGAGATCTGCAACTGCAGGGAATTCCTTTAAGAATCCATCTTCTATCTCCACATCACAACACTATCAGCTCTGATACCAATTTAAAGGAGCAATTTTAAATTTTATGGTCATCGAAGTCTGACTGCTCTAGGCTGCGTAGGGCACACGGCTAGCTCCCAGCTTTGGGAGTGAAGTGTGAACGGTGCCTACCCACGAGTGAATTCCGTCACTCACGCGTAATGCGGACTGCGCAGGGGCGAAGTCCAAACTTCGCACATAGTGGGGTCTGCGTAGGGGTGAAGTGCATGCTACATAGGGGCAAAGTGCGAACTTCGCACGCAGTTTGGACTACGTAGGAAACACTACCAAAGTGTGCACTTCACGTGTAGTGCAGACTACACGGGCCAAACAGGCGAAGTGCGTACTTCACGCCTTTAATTCTCAAAGTGCAGTTGTCATGGCGAAATGCGCATAGCGCATGATTTTTGGCCAAAGTGTGACTGTCACGACGAAGTTTGCACAGCGCACATTTTTTGGCCATAGTGCGAAAGGCTGCTTCACACTTGGCCAAACTTTTGGCCTTCGACTTCTTCGTCTTTCGTAGCTGTCGCTGGGTTTGCCTGGATTGGCAAGACCCGTATGCGAGAGGAGAAAAACACCGAAACAAAGATCAATAAATGTTAGCAAATAAACAACTACAAACCCTAAAGATGCCACAAACAACAGCAAAGTTTATTTATCTGAAACAAGGGTTACAGTATTCTTCAACCAAGGAAAAAACATCTACAGGCTACGCTGTAGGATAAACTAAATAGGGGAAATGTCAAGTCTGCTGCTCGGACATTAATCAGCTGAGCCACACTACTCACTGAATCGCTCTGCTTTCTTCTCTGCTCTATTCTCTGCTTCTTCTTTCATGAACTTCTCTCACACACGCTCTGCTTCTCTTCTTTTTCTGAAGACACGAACTGCCCTTTTATAGCTGCGAGGAGAGGAGGATAAGGTTTATCCTCTGACAGCTCCGGATAAGTGTTATCCTCAAACCGACCCTCATCTAGGGTTTCTAACAAACGCCGACTGGGCATGAACTCCTGTGGAGATTGGATCTATCAGGTGTCAAATCTGTCAGAAGGTAGGTGTGACATCATGTCACACTATTACCGGGATCCCAGACTACAGCAGCGCAGTTCGAATTCGCCCATGTCTAGAGCCCAACTCGCCCAAGGTTCGGAGCGCAGTTGGGCACATGCGTGAAATCTAGGTTAATTTTTCTAACAAAAAGTTTAGCCACGTATGATTTTAAAAAAGGATTTAATTAACTTTAAAGGTATGTGACCAATAGATTTCACCAATTGTTATGGAGGTGACAATATTAAAATTTGCGTTGATATCTATTTTATGAAAATATTTCAAACCCAAAATATCATACCTTTCAATGCATGCAAGAAAGTGATGGTTACGAAGTAAAAAAAACCAGGAAAATAGAACGGAAAACAAAAAGTGATGAATTTTTTTGAAGCCCAAACAAAAACAAGAGTGTGAAATGAAGGGGTTTATTGTAAAGTTTTAAATACCCCATCAAATAGAGAAAGAAGGGCTTATTTTTTTGGAAAACCACAGATATGCTACTGAAAATGGATGTAAAATGAAAATATCATTTTGAATGCAAAGTTTTTCAGAAATTTGGGTTTTGTTAGTAAAAAAATAGGATAAATTTATGCATGCTCGGTTTTAACTATCTTATCTTTCCTTTTTTCAGATTTCAGATTTATAAGTGATATTTAAGCATTTTTATGGTTACATCAAGTGAATATTCGAAGTCTGAAATTTATTTTTGTGACCTTAGGAGCTAGCACCTGATTTATTTTGATTGTGTGAATGCATGTTTGAATAAAATAGGTTGCATGTAAGAGTTTCTCACATATTCGATTTTGCAGGATGGGATGCCATCATACTGAAAAAGCTTTGCATGTCTGTGTTTTCAGCATTCACTTTATTTCAGACTTTTTATTTTTCAAAACTTTTATTTTATGGATTTTTTTTTAAATTTTCAGTCATTAAAATAAAAATCAGAAAAAATAAAATGATAAAAATAATTACATGGAGCCCTAGAATGAACATCAAATTTTCATATGGAATAGATTCAGACTCATTCCAAGGTCATTTTGATTTTATAATTATTTTTTAAAACTATTATTTTTAAGGGTTTTTATAATTTTGAAAATTTTATTTTTCACATTTTAAAGGCAAAAGCAGATTTTTAAAATTTTCATTTTCATTTATGAGCATAAGATGATCTTTCCTTTATGAAAATTCAATTTCATTAAAGGGGGGAATTTTTATGGCATTTCATGAGCCATTATTTTCGGAGCAATAAATGCACATTTCTTCGTAAAAATTTTGATTTCATTGAAGAGGGGTAATTTATCATTATGTAAAAGGTCTTAGTTTAAAGCATGAAATTACTTCTTCTTTATGAAAATTAATTTCATTTAATAGGGATAATTCATCATGACATTATGAGGCTATTACTTTCAAGCAATAAATCGGCGTCTCTTTATGAAAATTAATTTCATCAAAGAGGAACAATTTATCAATCATATCAAAGGCTTTCTCCATCTTCAGGATAGAAGCTCAATTTAATGGATATTTTAATCATTTTAAATTCACTCTCACATATAGATTTAATCTTCTATTTCATGCTTTAAAGTAAGATTTAATGCAAGATAAAAATTGTTTAAAAGCTACATAAAAAAGGAAGATAAAATCTACCTAAAATAATTCAAGATAAAATGAACTAAGGTTTACATCGTGGTCATATGAGGGCCAATTCACATTTGCTTTTTCTTAAGTTTTATGAATAATCATTAAAATAGCAAGGTAAAATGAACCAACACATGCCTCGTGTTAATAGTTACTTACAATCACTAAGGTGTTCCTAGCATTGAATTGAAATATCTTTACTGAGATTACTAATACACATGTACAAATGCTAATATAGAGGAGACCTTGGAGAAGTTAGTTTGTTTTAACTTCTTTTCAAGAGAGGGTTTTGGTAATAAAATTCTAACGAAGAGTGTAATTTCATAATTGGGTAAAATTACCACTCAACATTTTTGTGCTAGAAGGAGGGCATGAACTGGTATTCATTGATCTAACACTTTTGGATTATTCATATAGGAAATAATGTGATTTGGTATAATCATAAGGATGTGAATTGCTAAATATTTCAAGTTCATTTGATTAGCATCTTTGGCCTCTTTAGCACTCAATACTTCAGGAACTAAGAGGGTCTGAGTTGATTTATTTTAAGTGATATTTAGATGCTAAGTTGTTCATTTTACTTAAAATATTTATTCAAAGACATTGGTATTCACTAATGAGATTTTGTTGATCACTTTCATTGATTCTAACATTCTCTATTTGATGGTGTATTAATACTAACCATTTGGAAAATTTGAGAATGTTCTTTCATGTCATGGTTTAATGGATGCATATATTTTGGTTGATTCTAACATGATGATATTTATGATTTACCCATTTGAAAGTTGTTAGTCATTTTATGCTTATTTGCAAGATATTTTTATTTGACTAACAAATTTGGTTCTAAAGTTATTCTTTGATGTTTCACTAATGGCGACATATGATGAGCAAATCATATATTTGAGAGAAGAAATGGTATCTATGTTAGGAAAGTATTATGAGTGTTTTCTTATGTTTGGAACACCCCATCAAATTCATGAAATTTTATTAGAGTTTCTATGATAGTTTAATCAAGATTTGACATTAGAATACCTACATAAATTGTATGTTTACAAGAGCATGTTTTTTCAATGCCAAGTTTTTCATGAGGATATCACTTGTAGGTTTTTCTCATATATTTTGGATGACAGATCATTATTTTGGTATGGCCAATTACCCATGGAGGTTAGGACTTCTTGGATCTGACTAGAAGTAGCCTATCTTTATCATTTTGGTAATTAGGTTGACTTAGATATGTTGCAAAATCAATTTACCTCTATTCGTAAAGAGCCTAATGAATCCTTGAGTCAATTCAATGGGATATTCCATGAGTTGTACTCTCAAATATGGGAAAGTTTTGACATACAAGAAGAAGAAGCTATTAAAGTATACATGGGAGCCATACCCCCCACACTTGCTACACTTATTGAGGAAAATCTTGATGACTCATATTTTCCTATAATCTATGAGGTTGCAATAATTGTAGAACAAGGGCAAGTGGAGGCACAACATGTTCCCATCAGAGATTGTCCTTCTAAAGATATTTATGCCAACCTACACCAACCATATAAGATAGCACCCTCTACTCAAATTATGCCTAAGGTGAATGATAAATGGGATGCATTTGAATGTCCAAATGCTATAACCACCTTAGACATAGTCCAAGAGGAGGTGCAATTTGCCAAGCCAACATCCACTAATGAGGATTGTGTAGAGAAAGGTTTATTTCTAGAAGTGCATGAATATTCAGATAATGGTGTCCTAAACCTAACTAGTTTGGAGATATGTGATAGGACATAACCTACCATATAATTGAATTAAGTGGTCAAAAGTTAAATTGGAAGAGAACCAATAAATGAATTCAAAGACACAATAGAATTTCACCACTTGTTCTCGGAAGATACTTTGGATGATATTGTTAAAATTGATGATCAAGAAAATCCTCACCCTCCAAATTGTGACGAAATTGAATCATGGGTTAAAAATGTAGATAGCCTTACAAATTTGAATACAAAGAGTAACCCACTTTTGGAAATTATTGAAACATCTAAGGAAGGTGAAGGTGAATTTGATGAAAATCACATTGATGAATTGGAAGAAGTTGAAGAAGTAGTTGAGCATCACCACTTGATTTTAGAAGATGATTACTATAATTATTGGAAGAAGTGGGAAAAATACACTCACTCCAAACCTTCTAATGAAATTTTTGTTTCAATTGATATGTAGGCTGATATAATCACTTTCTTGCATGAGGATATTACAATTCCTATACAATTTGAGAATGTTTTGGGAGAAGGATTGGAATCTCATCAAATGTTCGAAAAAGAAAATGATTCTATTACTGAGGAAAAAGAAGAAAAAGAATTGATGGATGAATACAAATATTATGTCATAAATGCAATATATTTTCATTTCATTAATTTGGACGACAATTTTTACAATGATTGGGGAAGATATGAAGAATCATCTACTTTTCAGACCCCCATCGATGAAATTCCTATTGACAAGCAGGATGCTAAAATCATAATTTCACATGAGGATATTTATTTTGCAATAATAGAGAAAGTTACCAAATTGGATCATGACAAATATGAATATATTGAATATCTTGTTGAACTAGAAAGGGAAGAAAAGGTAAATTTTTCCTATGACTCATCTATGCTGGATGAGGAAGAGGTAAAATCTACTCTTTCATTTTGGGATATTGAAAACTCAAATACAAATTTGCATGATTGTTTTGAAGATTCAAATGAAGAGATACTATGGATAGTGAGTAAGGAATCAAAACCAAATGAAAAAGAGGTTGATATATGTGAAGCAACTAAAATTATTGATCAAGCTGATGTTTTATTTGACACCTCCATAGATAAACAAAATCTACAGATTGAAAAGGATGGTCACACTTTTGATTGGGTGCCTAAGCTTGGTAATGTTTGAACAGGTGTTTGATAATGATGAAGATCATGAAGAGGAAGAAAAAATCACAAGCGCTCATCAAGTTTTCGTAAATTCTAACCATGATGTGTTGAGTATGTATGGCAAGGAGAAATATTTCCCTTTTTTAGTGACTACAAAAAATTCAAGTAATGGATTACATGATTTTACTTTGGATACTAATGCTATTAATGATGAAATGCCATTAGAGGTGAATGAAGAAGTAAAGTTGATTTCTACTCACACCATTAATGATATTACCTTGATAAATGAAAATGAAATTGATGTTCTTAAGTTGTTAAATAAAATTCATCAATAATTAATAATGGAATCTAGGATAAAAACTTGTAATGATTCTCATTTAGTAGATATCCTAGGTGCTTGTAATTTTTTGCATGAGTTTAGTTGGCCTACAAACATGAAAAGTGAATTGGTTTCAAAGTTTTTAGAAATAGGCTCTTGCTTGCAAAAATTTATTCCAGATAAGGATAGCCTAATTCTAAATCATAAATTGAGTTGTGAATTTGACATCTTAAGGAATAGACAAGATAAAATTGAAGATCGCTTATTGTCTAATCAATTCAATAATTTTAAGCTCACCTATGGAATTGTTAATAGAACTAAATCAAATTGGTGGGGTGAGCAAGGCAAGATGAAAATTAGTGTATTGTTTGGCCTAACCTAGATTTCACTAGATTTCTGTAAAGCTTGGCTTGAATATCATGTTATATGTTGTTTAAAGAGTGCTAATAATGTTTGGGATCAGAGGAAGTGATGTATCAAGCTTTGCACCATCTTGTACCATATTGTACATTTGTATATAGTTTTGGTTGGTGTTTTGAGGTTGTTCCCTTATTTTGGGGTAATGTTTCATGGTCGCTAACCTATGGTCTCTCACCTATTTTGAAGCTCCTTTGATTAGTAGGTTGGAGCACATGAGCTGAAAACCGATGAGCTGAAAGAAAAATAAATTGGGACTCTGGCCCTATTTTTGAGGTTTCTTTTCTTAGTAGGTTGGAGTACCTGACCTGAAAACTGATGAAACCAAGAAAAGGGGGATGAGTAATTTGGTGATCATGGTCACATTTTGGGACCAAAATGGTGGAATGTGGAACAATGAAATATTAGCCAAAGCTCCACATGGAACACACACATGTTAAATGGTGTTTTTGGAATTAGGATGGATGAAGTTATCTCAATTTGCATCCCTAGGCAAAAATCTAAAACGTTTCACTTGTAGGCTTCCTTACCCCAGTGATGCTTGAAATTTTGTAAGGTTTGTCTATTGAAAAGGAAAAAAATATTTTCTATATAAAAAAATAAGAAAAAAAAACAAAAAACAAGTATGAAAAAAGAAAAAAGAAAAAAAAGAAAAAAAAAGAGAAAAAAAAGAGAGAAAAAATAGGGAGAGAATGAGCATTAAAAAGCTTGATCATATCAGTCACAAGATCTAGATAAAATATATTGAGGCTATGGATGCCTAACTGGTAGTAGGGATCTGTCTAGACACAACTCGGGTAAAAGGCTTTGCAAGAGCAAACATAAGGGTGAGTTAGGCAAACTTCACCGGGGTTATAGACACTTGATCGGTAGTGGGGCTATGTCTATAACCATTTTGTTAAGAGCGATACTTCATAGCCTAATGCAGAAAGGGATGATGGAATATTGAGGATTTCTAAAATTGCAAGAATGAAACACGTTTGAACACACTAAGTAAAGGTATATGGATTAGTTGTTTTTATTCTAAAGTTGTTTACCCCCATCTTTATCGAGACGTTGCTAAATTATTGTGTCTCGCTCATTTTGTGTATTTTCATTTTAGGTCAGGTTCTTCACCCAAAATACTTAGGAGCATTTCCTAGCAGAGTCACCATTTGTTGTGGTTGCTCCACAAGTCACCTCAAAATTGGGGACCCCCCTTTTTTGTTTTGGCATTTGGATGTTTGTGATTTGTTTTAAGTGTCTATTGCTTTCATTTTATTGTGGGTTTGTAGTTATCGTCAGTTCTTGTCAACAATATTCTATTGTCGATGATATTTTATTATTGAAAACTTTTTATGGTCGATGACTTTTTCTTGTCGACGATTTTTATTTCTCGTCGATGATTTTTTTTGTCGATGATTTTTTGTCATCACTTTTTTGTTGTCAAGTTTTTTTGTCAAGTTTGATGTTTCCAATTTTTTGGTTTAATTTTCATGGTGTCTTTCATTTGTAGGTATGATAATAATATAGAAATATTATTATAATTATATTTCATATAATAATAATGATAATTAAAATATTAATAAATAAAAGTTCTTTGATTTTTATTGAATATAATTGTTGGTTGTACTATATACATATATATATATATATATATATGTGTGTGTGTGTTTATATATATAAATATATCTATAATTTAATAAAACAAAAAGTAATAGAAATAAAAAAATAAAAAAATAAAAATAAAAATAAACATATTTACTCTTTTGTATATATCTATATATCTTAATATATAGTATACTTATATACTAATAAAAGCAAGTAAGTAAAATAAAAGAGACACCGCTTTGAAAATTGGGTTTACATTTTGGGTGCCCATGTGGTTTTACATTTTATTTACTTGATAGCCTATAGTTTGGATGGGTTATTTTCGTAATCATTTACTCATGCTTGTAGGGGACACAAATGAAGACCATATGAGGATAACCTAAAGCCCAATATCAATGACGGTGAATGGTAGGGGTGCCATGTGGAAATGTTGGGTTTGATGGACAAGTCAAGGGTCACACATGGACCTACAACCTAGGTCTTGATGTTAAATATGAAGCCTGGACATGGGCAAGCAGTAGTGGATACCAAGGTCTAGGGTAGACAACGCAGAATGATAGTGTTGGATAAACTCAACCATAGTGAATGACCAATGATGAAGGAGCTCTATGTAGACCTATATCCAGGTGCAAACCCTCGATACACTTCGTCGACTGTGTGGAGACTTGGTGACGTTCAAAGCAGGCCCATGTGGGTAGGATTTAAACTTGGATGACTCAGACCCAAGCATGGGGATGTGTGAGAGGGTAGACAACGTGTTTGATGGCATCGATGTTTAAATATGCAAATAGCCAAAATGACATCGACAGTAAGGAAAGAGAATACAAACATCGATATGCAGATAACCAATAATTAATCCACCTCACATGTTTCTAAATTGATATGGCAAGTGGACACACTAATCTGGATGTTGGAGACAACCACAACAATTATGTCCCATGTTGAGGATGTTAGTCATCGATGTGTTCAGATTGAATGTGCCCCTTTCCACGATGAACAATATGAATACAACATCTCAATGCAGAGGTATTTTGCTGGCAATAAAATAGTGAGTGCATGGTTAATATTAGGTTGTAGGGTTTTCAAATGACGATACGAAAGATCATATACCATGACTGTGAACTCTGGATATCATCATGGATAATGAATATGAATTTATCTTTGGGAAGGTGACACCGTGATGAAATGATTGAGCTTAAGGCTAGAAACAACGAAGGGGTCGATGAGAGGTGGCAATAGAAATTTAATAGGCCCAAATTTCGAGTAATGGGGATTGCCACATGAACAACATGATCTTCAGTTTAAATGAAAAAGTAGTTGATGGGCTTGAATTATTAAACCAAATTCATGAACTAATAATCATATGTTGTATATGACGTAGGTGAGCATTGTAGGTTCCAATGAATGGGTGGCTAGGGATCATTGACAAATAAGGACGATGAAATAAAAACACAATGTTAGGCAATGATTTCATCTTCATCCATATGGAAAATGTGCTTTAATCATATTATGGGACATAGAGAATAGACAAATGGTGGCCGATGGCCAGTTTTGACAGGTTTGTCATAGAGAAACCATGGGTGAACAACATATTTTACACACGGTGGATTTAGCGATAGAATTTTGATAGCTCAGAAGCATGCATAGAATGATATTTGGATTACCATGGAGGACAAATTGGGATGCCCAATGGTGATAAGGCAAATATCAAAGGGCAGTTTACATAGATTTCATAGCTTACGTTATCTACATATCATGAAGACAGGTCGATGGCCACTTAGACCTCGATATAAAATAGATTGGCTTTGTCAATGAAGGATGTGGTGACGATGAAGGCACTTCGACTAAGACTTAGTAACGTAGTGTAAGACCTCATCCACAATGTGAGTAGAGATTCACTATCACTAATTACAGCAAGATGTTACCAAAATAGTAGTGGGCTAGTAGAGACAACACACGGGTGATGCTACGATGGGAATCTCACCAGAGAAATATGTAGTCCCATTGGATGGTGGTATGGTAGTTGTTTCATGCACAATAGATGTATACAAATTGGGGAAATTATGATGACCCACCAAAGACCCTCGTGCAACACTGAGAAGGGATAGAGAATGGGCTATTTTATTAAAATAAACTATAGCCATACTAAGGAAGGTTTTTGGAAACCAAAAATATTCTTAAAAAAAAAAAAAATGCCTTGTGGCATGTTTCAGAAGATTGGTGCACCCTCGAAAGTTTAGTGACGTATGATTTTAAAAAATGATTTAATTGACTTTAAAGGTATGTGACCAATAGCTTTCACCAATTTCTATGGAGGGGACCATATTAAAATTTGTATTGATATATGTTTCATGAAAATATTTCACACCCAAAATATGATACCTTCCAACGTATGCAAGAAAGTGAAGGTTACAAAGTAAAAAAAACAAGGAAAGGAGAACGAGAAACAAAAAGTGATGAAATTTTTTTTGAAGCCCAAATAGAAACAGGAGTGTGAAATAAAGGGGTTTATTATAAACTTTTAAATACCCCATCAAATAGAGAAATAAGGGCTGGTTTTTTTCGAAAACCACAAATATGCTGACGAAAATGGATGTAAAATGAAAATATCATTTTGAATGCAAAGTTTTTCTGAAATTTGGATTTTGTTAGAAAAAAGGAGTATAAATTTCTACATGCTCGGTTTTAACTGTCTTATCTTTTCCTTTTTTAGATTTCATATTTGTAAGTGATGTTTATGCATTTTTATGGTTACATAAAGAGAGTATTCGAAGTCTAAAATTTATTTTTGTGACCTTAGGAGATAGCACCTGATTTATTTCGATTGTGTGAATGCATATTGGAATAGAATAGGTTAAATGTAAGAGTTTCTCACATCTTCAGTTTTGCAGGATGGGATGCCATCATAATTAAAAGTATTTGCATGTCTGCATTTTCAAAATTCACTTTATTTCAAACTTTTTATTTTTCATTTCTCCAACTTTTATTTTACAATTTTTTTTTAATTTTCAGGCATTAAAATAAAAATTATAAAAAATAAAATGATAAAAATAATTACATGGAACCCTAGAATGAACATAAATATTCCATACACAATATATTTGAACTCATTTCGATTTTATAATTAATTTTAAAACTTTTGTTTTTAAGGGATTTTATAATTTTGGAAATTTTATTTTTCACATTTTGGAGGCAAAAGCAGATTTTTAAAATTTGTATTTTAATTCATGAGCATAATATGATCTTTCATTTATAAAAATTCAATTTCATTAAAGGGGGGAATTTTTATAGCATTTCATGAGCCATTATTTTCAGAGCAATAAATGCACATTTCTTCATGAAAATTCTGATTTCATTTAAGAGAGGTAATTTATCATTACATCAAAGGTCTTGGTTTAAAGCATGAAATTACTTCTTCTTTATGAAAATTAATTTCATTTAAGAGGGATAATTCATCATGACATTATGAGGCTATTAATTTCAAGAAATAAATTGGTGTCTCTTTATGAAAATTAATTTCATCAAAGAGGAACAATTTATCAATCATATCAAAGGCTTTCTCCATATTCATGATAGAAGCTAAATTTAATGGATCTTTTCATCATTATAAATTCACTTTCATAGATAGATTTAATCTTCTATTTCATGCTTTAAAGTAGGATTTAATGCAAGATAAAACTTGTTTAAAATCTACTTAATAAAGGAAGATAAAATCTACCTAAAATCATTCAAGATAAAAGGAACTAAGGTTTACATCGTGGTCATATGAGGGCCAATTCACATTTGATTTTTGTTAATTTTTATGAACAATCATTAACATAGCAAGGTAAAATGAACCAACACATGCCCATTTTAAACAGTTACTTGCAATCACTAAGGTGTTACTAGCATTGAATTGATATATCTTTACTGATATTACTAATACACATGTACAAATGTTAATATAGCGGAGACCTTGGAGAACTTCTTTTATTTTAACTTCTTTGCAAGAGAGGGTTTTGGTAACAAAATACTAAGGGAGAGTGTAATTTCACAAGTGGGTAAAATTACCACTCAACAAGTATGAAATGTTTTGACCCCCATCCACATAGGGATGACATTATTTTTATTATAGAGCATAAACCATCATTGAATTCCTACAATGTGATGGTAGAATTGGATATATGCAAAGGTGGTAGGTTAAGATGTTGTAGTGTAGTGGTTGTGATGATGTTGATGGAGGAACTTGGTGAAGATCAACAAACAAGAAATAAACCATGCACAAGTGTTTTTCCTTTGATCATGTTAGAAGCAAGCATTTTGGGTGATGCAAGATCACTCTTACACCACTGGATGCTCCTAAATCAGAACCAGTGTTGACTAGCACTTGTTTAAAGGCTTTTTTATTGATATGATATATAATATGCAATTAATCATTAGGTAGCTAAGTTGATATGGTTTTAGTTTCAAAATAATAGAATGTGATAGAGGGTTCCATGCATATTTGAATATTCCTCATAAATTTTGCACAGATATTGTGATATTGATTCTAAACTTTTATGGATTTAAGGATTTCCATTAATACCTCATAATGTGGAGGATATTGTTGTATTAATTCATTAATTGATAGTTTGGTTGCAGCCAATTTTCGGTTGTGTCAATTGACTCCTCAAGGGATGGTTGCTCTTGGTGGAGAATTTTAAAAATTGAATTGGGGAGTGGGGTTAGCTTGAATAGGTTATAGATGTATAGTATTTGTTGGTTCTATAGGAGAGAGTGTCATTTGCATTAGGTCATTTTATTGTTGTGTTTAGTTCACACCTCTCTAATATTAGGTAACTATATAAATAACACCTACAAAATATTGGTACTACTGAGCATTTTAGATGTGGTTGACTTGATTTGGGGAACTATAGAAGTTGATGTCCCATTTATTTGTTGTGTGGCTTCATGATTAGGAAGAGTTATTTTATATATACCAAGGTTTTTATTTTTTTGTGCTTAAGTATTATCAATATTGATAGTTACCTTATAAATCAGATCTTGTACGATGTCTTTGAATGACTAGCAATTGCTAATGTCATGACCCTTATGGTGATAAAAGTTGCAATATTGATACTTCTTATATGACCTACCATGTGGTTTGTTGGGATATTCTAGTTTTATTTGTGGTAGGATGACCATATGGGCCTAATATAGTCATTGAAATATGGTTGAAAGTGGTTTAGGAAGTCGAGTGTAATTATGAGCTAGTTGATTGTATTATCAATTTTGGTGGCTTGATTTTGCAATTGAGGTAGAAATTGTACTACTTGATATGTCTATTATTCGATGGTTGTTGTGTTGGATGTCGTTGGTACTAGACTTGAGCCAATTGATTTTTTGGTTGGGATGCACTCAAGACCACTTGATTCATGTGGTCAAATTTTAGCTATCCTTGATTTTTCCTCCTTGAGTTATTGTTTTTCCATTCTTTCTTCTTGAGCTTAATATCACCCTCTTGAATTTTAATTTCTTCAATGACTCTAGCTTGGGTGAGGGCTTCTTTGAATGTCCTATATTATTGTAGCTATAATAACAAGGAGATGGATTTTGAACAACTCCTCATGAACATTTGTATAATTTCTACCATGGAAAGGATGAATGGCAATTTGGTGATGACTACCCTCCAATGGTTTATATAATCATAAACTAAATCAACTTCAAATTAGCATAGGTTGAATAGGTCGGTCAAGGTGATATTCTTTCTGGAATTTAAGAAGAACCACTCTAGGAACTGATCTGCTAACTATTCAAAAGTGTAAATGTCGTGGTGAGGTAGATGGTTATACCATTCTAGAGCATCTCCTTCGAACATTTGAGGAAATGTTAAAAGCATGAACAAATCATGATATTATATTATAAAGCACACATTGATAAATGCACTTACGTGCTCCTGAGGATCCTCATCCTATTTGAATTTTTCTAATTTTGGTATCTCAAAATCAATGAGATATGGTAATGAGGGTACTAAAGGATGAATGGAGTGATTGACCAATTATCGTAAGGTAGGATTTTGGTAGGTAACTCCATGCATCTAAAAATCCAAGCTATCAATCTAATTTTATAAAAATTAGAATTTTGGGTCATCCAAAAGTTGTTGGAAGCCCAAATTTATGTTCTGCATGTATGTTAGTTATTTTTTATGGGTGATGAATTGTATGGATGAAATTAGATTTTGATTGGCAAGTAGGTTAATGTTGCTTGGGATTTTTTTATGTGTGATGTTCTACTAGTATTGGTTGTGGAATGATGTTTGTTAGTAAGGTGGGGGTTTTTGATGAGGATATGGAGGGTAGTGGTGGTGTAGGTATGGTGATTGTGGGTGGACATTATACCTATGATAGATCCTACATGAAGAAGGTGTTTTGGGTTAATTTTGGGGGTGGTTGAAATCTACCACTTGTGATTGAGGTTGTAATATGGGGTGAACATATTGTTTACTACCACAAATAAGCATCTATTGCAAATATTATAAGACTTGTTGTATATCAATGATAGATATAGGTGGAATGGTCAAATGATATGCAAATCATTGGGTATTATGCATGGTGGTGACATTGATGGATGTGGATGGGAGGTATGTAACAAAGGATATCATGACCAAGTTAGGGATATGGAGGTATGGGTTGGAGAAAATGATGGTATGGGTAGATGATATGGAGGGATTTTGATTGGATGATGATGAATGATTTTGGTCTGTGGTCGTGGATGTGCGTTCAAAAAGAGAGTTGATGATGGTGTTGATGGTGAGTTGAACATGTGAATAGGTGGTTTCTTTATGGACTATGGGAATGTAGTAGGGTATAATGGTGAGTTGGGGTGAGGAAAAAAAAACTAGGCTCAAGTAAGTTTTGATGGCATTAGTATCTAGGTATATGATGCACAAGTTAGTAGGCATTGGTGGCTTGGTGTGAGAGGTTTTTGGAATAGTGGTATGGGTGGCCCTATACATTATGTTTAAATCTAAAGAAGGTGTGTTATGGGAAGGTCATATATATAAGTCCATGTAAATAGCTTGTCTTGTGCCTCCTTGCTTGACGATAAGAGTAGCCAGATAATGGAAAATATTAGTGTGATGCTCCATGGATGAGGGTGCTTGGCTTTGAGTGTCAGCTAGAGCTTTGTCTTGATGTAACGTTAATACCATAAGCTAGGGGCTTGGATGAATTGGAAAATATGTGGATTATATGTATGGTGAATGTGGTGAATGTGATATCTATGCTATAAGCAACACACATAATCACACAAGTAAAAAGTATTATTTTTGTTTTTCTTAATTTTTGCAAGTTCTATTTTTGTTTTTGATATTTTCTATATTTTTTTTGAAGTTTTTGAAGATATTTTTTTGTTTTATTGTGTTTCATATCACCTAGATCTATGAACTATAAATGGTAGGTGACAAAGTGGAATCTACCAAAGTGTGTCTATTCTACCCTTCTATCAAAGGATGAGTCATGGATAGTTGATAAGGCTTCCTAGATGAAGGATTGGTAATGGGTATATCCTAAGGGAACCAAAATTACCTCCTAAAATAGACCACACTATTTGATTCCTACTACTTACCTAGTTAGGCCTTTGCTTCACACTTGGGTGTGCTCGAACAATAACAATAGTTGTGCTCCACTAATTATTTAGCCTTATGGTTAAAGGGAATATAACCTAATAATCACCCCAAGCTAACATCAAGAGTGATCAACCTCTTGGTGATGAATTCTAAGTGACTATTATGCTAACTAGGGCTTATTAGAGCTCGATTAATGGTTGGTGATGAAATCCATTTTGTCAGGAGGTTTTCCTCACACTTGTGTAATACAAGGGTGTGTAATTATAATTATGCAGTGTGTGGGGGTTTTGATTTATGTTTTATTGATTTTTATAAAATTTTGTAAAGGAAATATAATCTAACCTTACAAAAAATGCAAGGTACGATGCAATTTAGATTCAATGCCTACTTTTGCAAATTAGAAACACATAAAAAGTAGAAAAGACAAAATACTATGTTAAATTGTAGAAAGGAATTCTTAAAAAGGTCCCAAAATGGGTTTTAGACATAAGGTCAAATATAGGTTGCGTTTGGGACCCATAGTCTACATTTTATAAATGTAGGCTACATTTTTTATTGTCATAGAAATAATTTGGGGCAAAGAAGTAGCACAAATATAACCTAAATGCACCTATTAATGCAATAATTACCCCCAAATGTAAATAAAAACCCTTTTTAAACTTGAAATAATGCAATTACAATTTGATTCCTACAAATGCCTACCCTTTTATGTACTAATTTAATGCCTACTTTCTAAAACCAGCATAGAAACAAAATATTTATTTGTTTATGTTTTCTTTTAAAAGCAAATTTGAACTTGAAATGGGTCTAGACCAGTTACTCAAAAGCTTTAAGCTTTATATCTAGATGTACAAAAGTATTATGATGTGTTTTCTATCTCATAAATGTAGGGTGTTGTATTTACCAAATGTAGGGTGCATTTACCAAATGCAGACTGCATTTATCAAATGCGGGATGCATTTGCATAGGGTTGGAAATAACCTGATTAGCCTCTAAAAATCAAAAAAAATTCTATGATATCAAGCTTCAAAACCCTACAACCAACAAATGGATATAAGTTAGCACATACGAAACACAATAAGGTGACACAAAATCCTTTGTGAGTCCCACCATAATTGTCTGACTTATGCAAAGAAAACACACCCTAGCAAATGATATGATAAAGTAAGTGCAATAAAATAATTTATATTTGTATTGATATATTGGAGACTTGATCTCCTTTTTACAACAATGTGCCATGATGTACAAGGGTCAAATTACAAGAAGATGCTTTCTTGGTTTTGAGTACAAATGAGAAAGGGGTAAAAGTCCCTTTCATTGATCAAATGAGGAGGGTGTTGATATCTTCATATTATAATCAAGAGTGTGAGTGGGATTACGTTATTTTTTTCATACCACCCTTGCTTCAATAACCTTACAAAACCTATCACCTACACACAAATCCTACAAATAAAATATGATCCATAGAATATGGGGGTATTTGTTATGTGAGGCTCATTTTTATGTAAAGAAAGCTGCAAAACCCTAAAAGAAAATGGTTGTAAAATCAAAAAAGGTATGTAAGAGCTCAAACAATTAAAATTATGCCATTCTATATTAGCTGTATTGATCCAAGGCTAAATCTAGTTGATATGGGCCTATGGAAACGTAGTAGACTGTGTTTGGAAAACATAGTATGTATTTAGGACTGGTCAAACATAGTAGACTATGTTTGGTAAATGAAAGTTGTGTTTAGGACTAGGCAAATGTAGTCCCCTATATTTGGGACTATTTGGTAGAAGTGCTCGAATGGTTTCTCCTTGGATACTATGGTTCAGACCTAAATAATGGTATGATCTTCCTGGTATAAATTTGGTAGCATAATAGTACATATTTCATCCTCCCCTGGTTGAGGTAATTATGGGGTAATTATAGTATTTTAGGAGTTGAGGGTGTGAGGATAGGTGGTAGGCCAGGTTAGCCAAGTGGTCTAGGTAGTTAGTGTGATATGGATTGAAATCCAATATATATTTGACATTCATAATAAGTTTTAAATAGGCATAAAAATGCCTAATTACAATAATACACCCTAAAATCATAGCTCCTCGCGCAATTCACGACAGAGCACAAATAGGGAGGCAAATGAAAACCAATTTTCCAACAACACCTAATTACATGATTAACTACAATTTTCGGAAATAACTAACAATAAGTTGTTGACAATGCAAAGTGCAAAGATTAAAGAAACATAGGAAATAAAAATCCTAAGGTTGAAAAAACAATAAAACCTACTACTAAAATAAACCTCATCATTCCTCCTAACAAAGGAAGCATTGGACTCCAATGCTTTTACAAAGAAGTGGGAGAGAAAATTTACAAGTGCCCAAAAATCCTCCAAATTGGTTTAGAAAAGACGAGAGAAAGACTATATATAAGAACCCCAAAGAGATAACCACAACTCCATTGAGCTTCATTAGAAGGATTATGTTGATCGAAAATAACCCAAATCAACTAGCACGAGGTTGGAAATAACCCAAAACCTCCACAAGTACCTACTCACATTCTCAAAAAGAGTCCATTTAGGAATCCCAAAGTGGATCTCGAGATTTGTTACAATGTAGGTCAACCTCTAGCATGTAGGAGTTAACACTACTATGCTAAAAAAGGGCCTTGTCAAAATGTCATTCAATATTCAAGAAGGCGTAACTCTTCATACTAATCATGCTGAACCATAAGCATGCACCAAAAACCAAGTACAAATGATCATGTCAGGAAAGCATCTTGCAACTATAGTCGGTGGAGGAAGAGTGGAGGAAAAAGGCACAAGTAGGAATGTTCTGAAGTGTTGAATATTTGTAGTGTTCAAAAATTTGGTGTTCGAAGTGTCGAATCTTTGTAGTCCTCGATAGTTTGTTGTTGTCCAAAGTATAGAATATCTATAGTATTTGGTATTTTGTTGGTGTCCAAAGTGTTGAATCTTTGTAGTCTTCAGCTCATGAAAGGCATGAAGTGAAGTGAATGCCTTCAACTCTAAGTGAAGGAGTTCCCAAGTGGGATACAATGGATGTAAACAAAAGGATGAAGTGTCGGGTACCACCGAGATGCACTTCATTACAAATCCATAAATGTTATAAAATCCCAAAGGGGGAGGATTAATATGTGTAGACACCAAATTATAGCAACTAATCCTCCATCCTAACCATTCCACCACCCACTTGTCCACCATACACCTTTCTCGCCAGTTATTTTTCCTAATTCCACCTTCCCCACCTTCAAAAATCCCAAATCCACCTTTCCCGCCAATTATTTGGCCCAATTCCATCCTTCTTGCCATTTCCTAGCCCAATTGAGATTATTTTAATATTATTTTATATTATTTAATATAATATTTTATATTATATTATAATATATTTATTATAAAATATATATTTATAAACTCAATTAACCATAGTCGTCCAATCCAATCTAATCCCCATTGTCCATCTTCATTAATCCATGCCACATATAAAAAGTAATATCAACCTTAGGATCTAATTTAATATTAGCCACATGATCAAAATTGTAAGGCTAAAACCCTAAGAAAACCCTAGGTTGGATTATAAATAAGGGCATTTGCAAATGATCAAACTTTGGAATCTTGATATTAGAAATTGTACCCTGGAGGAGTCATTGTTGAAACCCTAGCGAAGTAGATAGAGATAGAGTGTGAAGATCTAAAGCCCTAGCTATTCAACAAGACTTTTGTTGTTATAGCCATACCCTATTCATCCTCCATTGCCATCATAACCCCCATCCATTTTCCGCATTCATCGCCACCCCTTCAATATGCATTTACATATTTACCCTTACCCACAGGTACCTTCCTAAGCTTTCCAGGCTTGTTGCAGAGACTATGAAGCTCACTATAGAGCTTGCTAAATGCTCACCAAATATTTTTGTATCACAAGCTCACTCCAGAGCCTTCAAATCCCGCACTAGAGCCTACCAAGTACGCATATAAGCCTACTGCATCCACAAAAATGTGAATCTGAATCTGTTGCATCACACCATATGTTGTCAAGACTGCAACAATGAAATGAGGCATCATCACAAGCAAGGTATATCTTTATTAGTTTTATTTTGTTACATGATTTGTAGATTTCGCATGCCATTTGATATATTTTTAGTTAGGGTTTACTGATGTTTGAGGGTCTCACACTGTGGAGCCCTCACAGGTTTTATTAATCCCTTTCTCTATTTTTGTGCATGTAGATCTACAAATTCTACATATTGTTGAATGACTATTGAAATTGGAGTGGTCTGACATCGGATACCTGAAGCCAAATCATTCTATTGGAAGTGAGGACACACTATCTAAAGACACTTCATTGTTGTAGCTAGGGTTTTAGAGAATCCTAGAATTTTTGTAAATCATTGTATCAAATACCTACTGAGTACAGGTTGCATCAAAAGGATTTTATTGGCTCCCCCCGCTTATTGAATAAATATATCTATTTTATGAAATCTTGTGTTTATTTGGGTCATTTGATTTTATTATTTTTTAAGTGTCATTTTTTCATATTCACAAATGGCGATCATGGTGGGACCCCACAAGGGTTTCATTATTTAATAGATCTACCTTGCTAACTTAATTTTATTTTTGTCTGTTACAAGAATTTTTAGAAGCGTAGAGGTCATCAATTTTGTCTTTAAGGTTTCTAAAGCAGTCTGCAGTACCTTCAGAGATTATGCAGGTGTTTGTAAGTATCTATAGATTATGCAGGCATTCAACAACATTCGTAGAGCGTTCTAAAGCATCTGCAGACAACCATAGGTGCTCTACTACGCCTACACAGGTGCCCAACTACACTTGGCATTAATTTAGAGTAGTGCTAAGGCTCCAAGTAAGTCCCATAACCCTAGTTTACCATTCAACGATTTATGTATTCTGCATTTTGCTATTATATTTCATTTTTTCTAGTTTTAACACTAACTAATATGGGAAAGAATGCTTATCAAATTACATTTAGGGTTTTTGTGTTTTTAGTTACACAAAATTCATTTATTGTTCCAAAGTTGTAGATCTAGGTGATTATTTGCATTTGGAGTGCATATAAAACAGAAAAGCATCCTAGATTTTGCATTTTACGATTAAATATCACTTTAATTTTGCATATCTAAATTGGAACAACATCTTGATGCATAAAGTAATCATGCCCTAGGTTGGTCCCTTTGGCAGAGAGGTGGACGAACCCTCTGGTTGCTCTTGTGATTTTAATCACTTGAGGCAGAAGATTTTAAGGGTGTACTTTTCACTCTTTAGGTGAAATTTTTTAGAATAATATTCCATTCTTTGTAATATTTACCCTTTTACTCTGATAGGTACAAATAGCTAGTATATTGCATTACACTAGTTGAGTAGATTATTACATTTACTTTTCTATGTTTACCATGTAGATATTTACTTTCTTAAATATCTAATGGTTGATTTGGTAAATATCCTAGGTGGAAGAGTTCTATTCAGAATTCTCTTCCTCTAAATAGAATAGTTAGCGTGATTTACTATTATTTAGTTTTCAATACTATTTTATAACCTATTTAAAGGCTATAGTTTCAAAACTATAGGTTAATAAAATATTTACAATTTGATTGAATCTGCAGTTTCCACGCCTAGGTTGGGAATGTATTTTATGTGTTCGTTTTAGCCTTAAGCATTCAAGTCCTAGGTTTGGCCAAAATGCGTCTACGCTATTCTATATGGAGATTCAGATTAAATGAATACAAAAAATAGAATTAAGATAGAAAATAGAGAAATTAAAGAATATTAAAAGAAAAATACCTAATTCGGATGTCTGATGAAGATTCTAATTCTTGAAGCAGTCAGGATCGTCTGGAATTCGACAAAATCATCTGAGATCTGACAGGATCATCTGAGATCTGACGAATTCATCAGACGAATTTGTTAGAGACCTGCAAATAGAGAAATAGGTGCAAAACACAGAAAATACAACAATGCTAGCATAGGGAAACAGTGTAAATTGACACTAACAATATCAAACTAAAACTTAAAAATAGAAACATGAATGAATTATGCTAATTAAATAATAATTATGACTTAATTATGCATTTGATCTAGATGGGTGAACTCCAAAATGTAGAATAGCATAAAATAATGAATAAGCTAGCTAATTACAAAATAAAATAGTAGAGAAAATATGGAGAAATGCAAACTTTAGGCACTGATTGCCTCAATGTTGACTGCAGTCGAAATCGTCTCGCATTGGTATGAAATCATCTCTGATTCGACAGGATCACCTTCGATCTGAACAGGATCGTCAACGACGATGTAAGCTTGCTCCGGCTGAAAAACACTAAGGTACCTACAACAAAATTGGTATAGAACTACTGCAAATATGAATTTGGGATGTTTTAATGTGTATGAAGTCGGGTTACAGGAATTATTAGCCAGGGGGGTGCTAAGGGGAGGGCTTAGGATTAAATAGGCTTAGGAGGGAAGTTAGGAGGTTGGAGATCATCCCTATTTGGGAGATATCCAATGGGGGAGGGTCTTTAACGATGCAGACACGCTTCTATCCGGATTAGAGACCCATTGGAACAGAAGCTAATTGTGCAAAATCAATTTTGGGACAAGATCGTCTGGACGTCCTAGCCTAGATGAAATCGTCAGATCTGGGGCGATATCGTCTGATCGATGATGATATCATCAAACGGTCAAAACAAACTCTAAAAATGGTGCGGGAAAGGGGGAAACAAATTACATGGTGGTTAATGGGCGGTTTGGGAGGTTAAAATTTGAATTTGAATTATTTACTAGAGTAAATGTAATTATTAATATTTCACTGCACCAATTTTAGGGTGCTACATTTTTCCCCCTCTTTAGCGAATTTTCCAAAGAAAATGCGTTAAAGATGATTTCTTCTCGATCTACAAGAAAGAAAAAAATTATTCCCATTTTTAGGCGATGATTCTTGGTCGAATCATACGACAGTTTACTATGGTGCCCCCTCCGTGTTTTTACCCAAATCGAACGTTTGAGGTAAAAACGCGGAAAAGCAAAATTTTAAAATATTTTCAATTGTGTTTTGAATAAAATTAAGAAAAATAGGGTAAACCCCTAATTCATTTTTTTACTGTTCATTTTTCTGGTTTTAGAGCTCTGCAAGCAAAATGGTGGAGACAACGCACAGATCAACAGAGGTTCGACACAGGCTACGGGTAAGAGTCTAAACATAACTTAGAATGCTTGAATTTGAATTTACATGCTTTTTAGGTGAATTCTAAATGAATTTTTGAGCATCACAGCCGTTTTTGGGGCCGTCGACATCGTCGGGATGAAATCATCCTATTTTTGAGGAAATCGTCTCAAGTTCGCCGATTTCGTCGAAAGGCGAAATCGACGAAAGGGGGACGATTTCTTCAAATTAGGGACGATTTAGTCTTGTGAAATCGAAGACGATTGTGCTCAAATTTGGGATGATATCGTCCAATATTGGACGATATCATCAGTTGTAAAATTGAACTTATTGTAACTTGCATTTTTAATTAATGATTTTTTATTAATGATTGTTTGTTGTTGTTTATGTTGCAGAGAGGATTGCTAAAGAGCATGGAATGGAAATACGAGGGGTTGAGAGATGACTTGGCCGCTCTAACACAGGCAGAGCAGGATGAGCTGGCATAAGCCGACTTACAGCATGTGGCAGAAATGCCACAAGTTTCTACAAACATGGGGCTACTGATAGCCCTAGTAGAGAGGTGGTATCCAGGTTCTTCCTATTTTTGGCTACCTACAAGGGATATGACTCCCACACTAGAGGATGTATGGAGGATTCTAAGGATCCCCATACAAGGACGGTTGATCACTCCTGCGGCCAATCAGGGCCATGCTATGGGGTGGTTGTGTGGTGACCCGAGCTTCACCCTAGAGAAGGGCAGAGTAAACATCGAGGCACTGCGTCAGATGCGTGGGGCATCTAGACTCACACAAGTTTTGGCCAGAGTGGTTGGTGGACTTCTGTTGTGCCACCAGAGCAGGTTCAGGGTACCATGGATGCTAGAAGATGTGATCTATGACATGCGGGACCATGGTTACATATTTTCTTAGGGTAGCTATGTTCTATGTCGACTATACAAGATCTTGCATGGGGTCATGTACAAGGGCAGCTGATGTCTAGTTATGACACCACTCCTACAGGTTTGGTGTTGGGAGAACATTACAGTGCGAAGGCTGGTAGGGTTTCCTTTGATAGGGATTGAAGGGGAGAGGCCTCGAGTTTTCTATTGGTGGCTCCAGAGAGGGTCACAACAGTGGATTGACCTACCGATGTCTTGAAGACTGCTGGATGACCTTGTCCCAGATTAGATCACCTAGAGGCCTTAGAGGGAGCATCTAGGGTGGGTCAAGGACGAACAAGAACTGACTTGCATCAGGCGAGTTTGCTGGTTACAGATGGAGAGGGGAGAGGTGGAGCTCCACCGATACGACCGAGTTTTGTGACAGTTCAGTCTACAACAGGGGATCCCATCTCTCAAGGATTACAAGTTTTCTTGGACTATCTGGGATAACACCACAGTGAGCGGGGCTCCAGATATGCAACACTTCTGGAGTCAGGACTCAGACGATGCCCCCATTCAGCTAGTGGATGGGGATGACAAAGGGGTAGCCAATGGCTATGATGCCTAGTACGTAGGCATCTGCCCTCCTCAAATGATGAGGGCTCAGGGTTCGATACACATAGTTGTGCGTCGGATAGGGAGGTGATGCCAGGCGACTATGGAGGCAACCCAAGGTCACAATGGGAGAGAGCAAAGGAGGCCACAGGCATAAGAGAGGCCATGGTAGCGAGAGAGGAGGGAGGTGAGACCCCCTTGTCCATAGAGAGAGAGGCCACCATCGCTCGATAATGGCAAGGGTGTTGACACAGGGGAGAGTAGCGAGACAGCGACTCTTCGAGCAAAGAAAATCCATCTCTAGGCACAGGTGCATACCCTATAGGAGGATGCTGCATGACATCGAGCTGAGGTTACATAGCTTAGAAACAAGATTGCACGCCTTAGAGCACAGGGTGGAGGAGCGAGCACACAGGAGCTAATGCGGTCGATTGCTCAGACCGCGTTCTACCAAGGCATCTACTTCTAGATGGTGCCAGAGGGTCAGAGGGTACAGTTGCCAGTCGGAATTACAGACCCTATCAAGATTGGGTCATTGAGGACTTCATCCCGATCAAGGACTAGGAATTGTAGTACCACACATACTGTGATGGGGCCACCTCGTCCACCTCAGGGCAGGGGAGGAGATGAGGCTGAGAGCTCGAGGGGTTCTCGAGACACTGCACAGAGGACATTTGATTGAGAGGATTGAGTATGCCAAGATGGAGATTGTGGCATACCAATCCAGGTTTTGATATGATGTACATATTGTTGATATATATAGATGAGATATTTTTGATCATATGACTTGTGTTATGTATTTTTATGATGCTTTTATGTTTGATTGATTGATTTGATGATTCATGTAATCATGTCGTTGGAAATATTATAATTTTGATGTCATGCTGTAAGAGTTTAAATGAAATAATTTGATGTAACAAGCTGGTTGTTTTTGATGTAATGTGATAAAAGATAAAAAGAGACTTCTAACAATAATTTCAAAGGACATTGTTGCTATTATAGACCATTTCATGGAGTCATCGCTCACTCGGTCGTCAAGCTAATACCAGTATAGAAATATTGTTAAAAAGTAAAAGAGTGCTTAAGAGACTATCTTACGACTTTGGTGCAATGGTGCAAATGATGATGATGATGGTTTGTTTTCAGATTTTCATAAAAATAATATGCATGAAATTATGTTAAAATGATTTTTGCTAGGCATAAATTCCTAAGTGTGATAAATTTTTTGGATAATTCCTTAGGAATTATACCATCATTGCAAAATTGAAGGTTGACATAATGACATGAAATAATGAAAATGTGTTTGTTTGTTTGTAGAGCATAATTGTATAACAGAATGATTTAAGTCATATGGTTTTTCATAATTTTTAAATAAATGGGGAATAAAAATTGTTACAATGGTTTGTGCTAGGCATAGAATATGTAGGTATAGACTTATACCATCATCACGAAAATCAAAGAAAAATAGATAGTTTTATTGCATAGTTGATTTTTAATAAACAGAAAATATGAAGATAAGGACTTGCGCTAGGCATAAAATTCCAATTTTGGTTTTGGAACTATACCATCATTGCGAAAGTCGATAATATATATATATGTATGTTTTGATTGGATGGTTTGAAAGAAATTTTGATTTTTCTATTATGCATATAGTTGTCGAAACAACTGTACTTGGAAGAAGAAAATGAATTATTTCAAACAATTTGCAAAAATATATTTCAAAGTATTTTAAAGACAAAAGGTAGATTTATAAGGAATCCTATGTGCATATGTGAGTTCATTTCCAATCTTGATTTATCATAATGATACACAAAATCTCTCAAATACAAATGTGTGTGCAATTGCTATGTTCATTTACCAGTTTTGAGCAAGATAATTTGATACAAGTGATTTGAATGAACCAACTAAGTGTTCATTAACCATGATGTAGATGCATATAACCATACGATACTACTATGTAAGTCATATTATCAAGAGCTAGCTAATCCATAAGCAGACATAGTTCTGTACAAAAGAAGGTTGCTAATGTGACAGACATATCGCCACGCTAGGAGTTACCCAAGGCCAAGCAGGTTGGGCACAAACCACCTGTTATGGGGCTTACCTCACAGTTTTTGAATAATTGAGAATTCCAAGGATTCAAGCTCATCAACCCTTCTTTTTTTTTTCAAAGGGTAGGGAAAGGGATTTTATTGCTTTTGCTTTTGCTTTCTTTTGCTTTCTTTTGCTTGATTTTTGAAATAATGCTTGAAATAACTTGTTTCTTTTTTCTTTTTCTTTTGAACTTTGCTTTTTCTTTCTATGCTAGGGATACTTGCTCGGATTAGCTGTAGAGCAAGGGATTTTTATTCTGGGTAGGGGTGAGCTTGTCCTTTTGCCAATTCTCAAATATTCTAGACCATGTGCATGATAGGATAGTAGGGGAAACTTTTCGCTCAAGAAACCACTTCTACTATGTAGCAAAGCATGGAAATTACAAATATAATCATTTTATTGTGAAAATATATGCTTGGTTTAAGTAAATAACGAGATCAATTCTCTATGCTCAAACTTTATTTAATTGAATTTTGTGGACTTTGATATAAGAGAGATTAGTAATCATGCCAGATAAAATCAAAATATTTATTTTTGTGAATGTGAAAGTGAGGGATTCCAAATAAATGCTAATTTATCCAAAATAATTTGAAACATATAACTGCAATAATTGTGAGAAAATATATATAAATGATTTTTGAGAAGTTTTGAGAATGTTGACTCTCTCTTTCTTCTTTATATTGTTTTGGTTTCGAAAGAGTCAAGAATATTGTTGTTTTTATTTTTATCATTTTTTGAAAGAATTAACAAGTGCCATAAATAAATATAACAAATAGTTTTGAAGATTTTGATGATTATGAATGTTTTTGGTGTTTTATAAATTGAAATAAATACAAAATAGTGATTTTGAAATATTTTAAACAAATATATACAAGGATGAAATGACCAAATTTATATATAGTAACGTTTAAGATGCAAAATATTCATGGGTTCTTTAAGTTCTTTACCCTCTAAGGTAGAAAGTTTGTATGCTCCTGATTCAAATTTAGCAGTGATAATGTATGGTCCAATCCAATTGGGCTCAAAATTACCTTTAAGGTCCTTAGTTACATTTGTATTTTTTTTATTTTCTTTTAAAACAATGTCGTCGATCTCAAAGGATCGATGATGAACTTTTTTAGCATATGATCTCTTAAGCTTGTTTTGGTAGGCACGGAGATGCTCCAAAGCATTGATGCATTTTTCATCTAGGAGTTCCAGCTAACTGAGTCTGCCAACTCGATATTCATCTCCTTCTTCGGTATCTTGAAGTAGTAAAGCCAAAGAAGGAACTTCTAATTCAAAGGGAAAAACTTCTTCAGCACCATAAACCAAAACAAAAAGTGAAGTTCCAGTGGGGGTTCGAACACTAGTTCGATAGGCCCATAAGGCTGGATATAACTGAATGTGCCAGTCGCGGCCAGTTTTATTGACCAATATTTTGAGGATTTTGATTAAGGTTTTGTTAGATGCTTTTGCTTGACCATTACCTTGAGGATAATAGGGAGTGGACCAGCGATGTTGAATCTTATATTTTTGGCATAATTTTTTAACATCTTTATTTTTGAAACAAGTTCCATTGTCAGAGATGAGATTTGTAGGAATTCCGAACCTACAAATGATTTGATTAAAAATAAATTTAGAGACTTGTGTGCCAGTGCAGGAAGCTAAAGGCATAGATTCAACCCACTTCATGAAATACTCAGTGGCGGTTATGATGAATTTGTGTCCATCAGATGACATAGGATTGATTTTGCCAATAATGTCTAAGCCCCATTTTGAAAAGGGCCAAGGAGATGAAATATCCTGCAGCTCTTGTGCAGGCGCATGGACAAGGTCAACATGTTTCTGGAACTTTTCGCAATGGCGCACATAATCATGTGCATCATTCTCCATGGTAGGCCAAAAGTATCCTATCCTAAGGAGCTTTTTAGCAATGACACTACCACTGAAGTGTCCTCCACAAGATCCATCATGGGATTCACTCAAGGCTGATTTAGATTCTTCTGAATTCAAACATCTTAATAAGATACCTTCAAAAGATCTCCTATATAAAGTATTGCCAATTATTACAAATCGACTTGCTTGTCTATGTAATAATTGACGCTGGTTTCTATTAGAATTGGCAGGGAAAGTCCCATTTTGGAGAAAGTCAAATATATCCGTATACCAAGGTTTAGGAGTAGTTTCATTGATTAGAAACACATCCAAAGGTTCTAAGCATGACTTATTTGAAGTGGGTTCCTGGAGTCGACGAATAATGATAGTGGCATATTCGTCATCTAACTCCAAGGGTAGGAGAGATGCAGCTGTGGCCATAGCATCAGCTGCATGGTTGCAAGTTCGAGGAATAGCTTCCAAGGTAACTTGATCAAATAGAGACATTAGTTGTAAAACATAGGCCTTATATGGGCACAGTTTATCATCTCTGGTCTGATAAACTTCATTAATTTGGTTTATAACCAGTTGAGAATCACCAAAAACTAAAAGGTGTTTAATTTTTAGTGCCAAGGCAGCTCGTAATCCAAGGATTAGAGCTTCATATTCAGCAGTATTGTTGGTGCAAGCAAATGTTAATTTGAAGGACAGAGGAATAAGATGTTTTTGTGAGGATATTAAAATAATACCCGCACCAACCCCACTCATACATCGGGCTCCATAAATGTATAAGGACCATTGTTCAATATGGTCTACCTCTAATTAAAGGCATTCATCAGGAAACTCAATGATGAGGGGATGGGTACACTTTAAGGGTGCAGCAGCTAATTGATCTGCTATGATTTGACCCTTAACAGACTTTTGTCCTATGAATGTGAGATGAAAATCGCTTAGAGCAAGAACCCACTTGGTTGTGCGACCCGATAAATAAGGTCGACTTATGAGATACCTCAAGGGATCATATTTAGCAATGACATAAGTTTTCTGACTAAGCATATAATGTTGTAATTTTTGCGTAGCAAACACGACTACTAGACATAGTTTCTCTAACACTATGTAGCGGGTTTCATAACTGACGAAGGTTCAACTAATATAATAATTAGCACGTTCTCTCTTTTCATCATCAAGCTGAGCTAACATAGCTCCTAAGGTAGAATCTGAAGCTAAAATATATAGGAGAAATGGGCGATCAGGTTTAGGCGATGAAAGCACAGGTGGATTAAGGAGGTATTGTTTGAGAAGTTAAAAAGCTTCTCTACATTCATCGTCCCAATTAAAAGGGACATCCTTCTTAAGGAGTTTAAGAAAGGGACCAGTTTTGTCCGCCAGCTTATCGATGAAGCGACAGATGGCTTGAAGCTTACATTGTAAACTTCGTAACTCTGATATATTAGTAGGTGCGGGCATATCAGTGATGGCCGCAATATTGAGAGGGTCGATTTTGATACCACATAAAGAAACTAAAACCCCTAATAGTTTATCGGACTTAACTCCGAATATGCATTTTGCTAGATTTAATTGAATAAGATATTCTCGTAATCGATTAAAAAAATTTCTCAAATCATCTAAATGATTGTCTTCATTAATAGAGCGAGCTATAATATCATCTACATAATCATGTAGGATATCATGCATCATATCATGAAAAATATAAGTCATAGCTCGTTGATAGGTTGCACCTGCGTTCTTTAAGCCAAATGGCATCACTTTCCAACAAAAAGTACCCCAGGGGATAATAAAGGTTGTTTTAGCCTGATCTTCAGGAGCTATCCTGATCTGATTATAACCAGAGAATCCATCCATTAAGGACATCATCCCACTCTCGGTAGTAATGTCAATAATTTGATCCATGTTTGGAAGAGGAAAATCATCTTTAGGGCATGCAGCGTTAATATCTCTAAAATCTGTGCAAACCCTAACTTTGGTAGCTTCTTTCTTGGTGACTAGAACTACATTTGAGATCCATTCAGCATAATCAATAGCTTGTATAAAAACAACATTTAGGAGTTTTTCTAACTCCCATTTGACTAGCAGAGCCACTTTGGGATGCATTTTTCTAAGTTTTTGTTTAACAAGTTTAGCATCCGGATGGACCACTAGATGATGCATGACTACAGAAGGGTCTAGACCTAGCATATCTTCGTATGTCCAAGCGAAGACATCTTCATACTCTTTAAGGAATGCAATGTATTGTTCTTGTTTTTCTTGAGTTAATTCTGATCCAATATTGATTATGTGAGGATTATCCTCAGTTCCAATGTTAACTTTAATGACGTTTTCTACGTCCATGTGTAGATCTCTTTCAAAATTAGGTGGGGCGGGTGAAATGCCCAATTCTTGTAATTCTTGTAAGGTTAATTTGGATAATTCATCTTGAGGATTAGCGGTATCAAGTTGGGCTATAGTTGGTATAGAACCATCAAAATAAAATCCATTGTGTAACATCTCTTTGACAGAGACATCGTGGAAGATATCTCCTTTCAACTCTTCATCGAGGTCAGCAATCATTTTAGGGTAAGCTATGGATAGCATGTTACATGTAAACGACTAATTTTTTAGAGGCAAATCAACATGCCTATCCAAATAATCTTGATAACATATGAGGTGATCATCATCTTCAAAAGGAAAGGGTTGACCCTTACTAGGAAATAGGCCCACACCACAGTGGGTAGGCCATGGTTCTACCTCGAAAGGTTCTTTCATGCCATTTTGGAAAGGTCCCAAACCTTTCCCTTTATATCCCATTTTAAGCATTATGGGTTTAGCTTTAATATATTCATTGGTAAAATAACATCGAGCGTATCCCTCATGATGAGTTTTGATATTCTGAGGGATTCTTACCCAGTCATATCCTTTATAAATGAAGGCACAACTCCTAACTTGGTAAGTACTTCCCATAGGTTGTGGTAGGCCCAAAGTATGAGGAGATGGTGGTAAGTTATTTAAAAGAATTGAATCTTGCATGAAAGCATTCATTTTTTTGGATATTAAGGTTGTGGATAAATCTGGTAAAAGTTCATCAGAAAGAGCATAAGATGTAGAAGGATTATTCCCTGTGGAAGATATGATAGATGTTGATAATGTGGAAGTGTTAATAGATGGGTCTATAGGTTTTGAATTTATAGGGATAAAACATGAAGGATTGGTTGTAGATTGAAAATCTTTTTGAGATTCTAGAGTGGTTTTTTTAGAGGATTGTTGATCTATATAAGAGGATGAAATTAATGGAGGGGAAATAGGTGAAGTTATGGGTGTGTGTTTCACACGTTTAGATGAAAAATAAGAACTAGGATGTGTGGATGACAGAGCGGGGCAAAATTGTAGTCCAACAGGTTCTACCAAAGCACACATATCAAAGGGTCTAGGGTCACCATGGATAGTGACCAACTGATTTTTAAATTCAAATTTAACACATTGGTGTAAATTTGATGGGACAGCCTGCATCGCATTGATCCAAGGGTGACCAAAAAGTATATTGTATGATGTCGGGAAATGTATAATAAACACGGTTGTTTCTAGGGTTCTAGGACCAACTTGCAAGGGGATGGTAATAACTCCACACATTTCTTGTGGTTCGACATTGAAAGCTTTGATAATCATGTCAGTTTTCTTCATTTCATCACTTCTAAAGCCAAACCATTGGTAGAAGTCAAAAGTGCAAATGTTTAGAGATGAGCCATTATTAATCAGGACTCGTTTGACAGCTACATCTCCAATTAGAGCAGTAATATATAAGGGATTATCCTTATGTAAACTATGTTGTGGGATATCTTTATCCCGAAAGTCAATACAATCAACTTCTCGAGTGATGATAGTATTGGCCATGGCTTAAGGTTGAATGTTTTGAGGTACCATCATTTGGATTAATGTAAGCATCAACTCATCCCTATGGGTAGGAGAAGATCTTAATAAATCCAAAAGAGAAATTCTGGCTGTAGTATTGGATAATTGCTCATTAATATTGTAAGGGGGTTTAGGTTGAACATTAGGAGCATGATTCCCTTTATTGGGATTTTTCAAAACAAATGGAACTGATCCATCATTCTGATTTGGTTCTTGTTGAGAATTTTGAGCCTATTGTCGGGTAACGACTCCAATGGTACCTACAATGTTATATTGAGGACGCTGAATTGGTCTCGGTCTAGCATTTATGGCTTGTTCATTTGAGAGGAACTTATTAGAAGAGGGTCAAGTAGTAACTCTTCTAGGAAATGGTTCTTTTGGAACCATAGCATCTGTGATGGGTTGAATAGGATCTGATTCGTTTTTAGAACTATTCGATTGGTTTGAAGTGATGTCCACTTCACTTTCAGTATCTGATTCTATATCACTAGAATCAGGAGTTGGAATATTATGTAAGTGCCTGGTCATAACCAGGGATAAGGTTGTGTTAAATATTTGAGGATCCTGAATAGGTAATTGTCCGCTAATGGTTCCTACATATCGGGTAGGAGGAGAAACATTATGATGTTCAATTTGATTGGCCACCTCTTTACCATGTCTTGGTAAAGGGTGTTGAAATATGTATAATGATTGATTAGCATTTTGATTTTGATTTTGGGGAATGGTATTTTGAGTATTATTAGGAGCATTTTGTTTAGGTTGGAAGGCTTGCACCTCCATTTCATTATTATCAATCAAATCCCGTATTTTATGTTTCAACCTTTTACAAGCATTGGTAGAGTGTCTAGGTCCTCTATGGAAATCACAGTGTAAGTCAACTCTGTATCTGGGTATAGTTGTATCAGGTTCCCGGATAGCTGGTAATTGGATCAAACATCTTTCGAGTAATTGAGGTAAAATAGTTGATAATGGTTGATTCAATCTAGTAAATTCTCGAGGAGGTTTATTAGACGGTTTCAATATAATTTTTTTTGTTGTTTTCATTGCATTGATATTAGCAACATTTCTGCTATCAGTGACTCCGTCACCTACGACTTGTTTGTTTTTATATTGATTTCTAGAGGTTTTCTCATCATCCTTCTTCCTAAGTTGGCCTCTCCTGATGAGGGCATCTTCTACTCTTTGAGCTAAATCTATAGCTTGATCGAAGGTAGTTAAAGTAGCAGTTGATAACTCATAAGATATTTTTTCTTGTAAATTATTGATAAAAATGTCCAACATTTCCCTATAAGGTAGCACAAAGTGCATTTTTCCTATCAACTGCCTCCATCTAGCTAAGAAATCAGCAAAACATTCATCCTTGTCTTGTTTTAAGTTGTATAAATCTTTAATGGTTACATGCCTCTCGATGTAGTCACTAAATTGATGGACAAATGATTCAGTTGTTTCTTCAAAGTTTCTCAAGGAATGAGTGGGTAATTGATAATACCACTCTAATGCCATTCCACCTAAACTTTTCAGGAACATCTTTAGTAATAGCAAGTCATCATGTGATATATCATGACATGCTATCCTAAACATGTGAAGATGCTCTATGGGATCTTCGGTTCCTTTATTTATAGGCAAGATGGGCATGGGAAAATGCTTAGGGTATGGTTGAGCTACAACTATGGGATCCAAAGGTTGACTACATATCTCTTGATAATTATATGAGGGACGATAAGGATCTATCTGGTCCATACGGGAAGCTAACTGTTTCACCATGGCTTCCAGATTACTAGTTTGCCCACCATATTGGTTCGGTAGGGCATTGATATGGGATTTGTGAGCATATGATGGAGGAACATGAAGGTTAGATGCTATGTTGCTATAGTGTAAATCGTTGGTAGGAAAGGTGTTATGAAGGAATTTTGAAGTTGTGTTATGATGTATTCCAGATTGTTGAAAATTGGTGTTTGACTTCATTTTAGGTTTTTGTTTACTTGAAGCATATTGATCAATAGTTTGGCAAAGTAAAGTAGTGAAGGAAGTTTTCTTTTGTGTGGGAATGATTTTAGGTTGAATAACAGGTTCCTTAGGAGGTTGGGTAACCTATTTTTTTGACATGTTTTGAATCATAGTGACCATATCTATATTGGATGGTCCAGCATTATCACTTTCTTGATCAATGAAAGACAAGGGATTAGTGCGCACATCAAACATATGTTCTATAGCTGCTTGAGTGTCACTAATTTTCCCTTTATCAATACAAACTGCCACATTAAGAGCGTCAATGTTATCATTGAGAAATTTCCAGAAATGATCTACGTTGTCAAAAGCAATAGTTCCATCTAGAGCTACTCTAGGGGATGAGGGTCCATCCTCTTTAACACTTTCTTCTTGTTCATTGTCTTCACCTAAGTCATCTTCTGGGTGATCTAGAGTTTCTCCTTCCGGAATTGGATCTTCAGGAAGTACATTTGGGTCTCTAGTTTTATCTTGTAACCAATATTCTTCTTCTCCTTCATTTTGTTTACCATTCTTAAGCTTAGGCATTGTGCCTTAATTTTAGATTTCAGCATATATATATATATATATATATATATATATATATATATATATATGCAACAATCTTAAGAGGTATATATTAATTATATACCTACTATAATATTTAAAATGAAATGTTTTTGGTTTTGTTATGTTTTTTAGTTTTTTAGTTTTTCTTTGTTTTTGAAATAATATTGTAAAGATAAACAACACAATAAATGCAAGAAATAGTACTGAAAGTAATGATCTAGTTTTCTATAAACAATTTATAAATGCCATTAATGGGCTCGAGTTCTTCAGGAGTCATGAAGTGTTCTTCTTCAAATTGAAAGTTTTCCTTCAAAAATTTAATGAAAAGAGCTATAGTTATATTATCTGTCTCAAATGCTGGTTGATAGAGGTAAAGCTCGTGGAAATACTCTCGATATAACACAGCTCGAGGAATCCTATTCCATATTTCTCTATCCGTAAGAACAACCTCTTAGTCTTCTACAAGACCTAGGAACTGGTGTATAATGGCTGCGTTCTCAAGGTATTCCTCGAAGGTGAACAATTCTGAAGATACAAGAGTTGTCCTATAAGCTAACCATCTATGGCAGGCTCTTTGAAGTTCATGATAAAAAACAAGTTGATGAGGATCCAAGATTCTATCTAGGACTAGCCTCTTGATTTGTTTAAGTTTTGTTGACCTAGATGAAATGACACTAAGTCTTCTATTAAGTTTTTCCCACAAAGGCGGGACTCTGTATGTTTGAGATGTTCTAAACAAAGAATCAACCTCTATGGCTATTAATTTATTTGCAACATTTATAGTAACTGCTAATATTTTCTTAGGAGCTACCATCTAAACATGACATGCAACTTATTAATTTTAAATGATTTGAAATGCATCTATGTTTTAGTTGTTTTATTTTTTTTGTTTTTGTTTTCAAAAGGTTTAAAATGCATTCACGTCGGGTTCACCAAAATGTATCGCTCCAAATTTTTCACATCCCTACCTTCAGGCTATAGGATCCATGCCCAAAAGGAGGATGGGAAAAGGATGGCGTGGTACCTCGGACTGAGAGGCCTTGCAAAGGTCCCGCCTCTCGAGGGAGGTGTATTATGGTGATTTTTTGATGGATGGTGGGTTCACTAGGAAACATTCAATGGCAGTTTCCACGCCTAGGTTGGGAATGTGTTTTATGTGTTCATTTTAGCCTTAAGCATTCAAGTCCTAGGTTTGGCCAAAATGCGTCTACGCTATTATATATGGAGATGCAGATTAAATGAATACAAAAAACATAATTAAGATAGAAAACAGAGAAATTAAAGAATATTAAAAGAAAAATACCTGATTCGGATGTCTGATGAAGATTTTGATTCTTGAAGTAGTCAGGATCATCTAGAATTTGATAGAATCATCTGAGATCTGACGAATTCGTTAGACGAATTCGTCAGAGACCTGCAAATAGAGAAATAGGTGCAAAACATAGAAAATACAACAATGCTAGCATAGGGAAACAGTGTAAATTGACACTAACAATATCAAACTGAAACTTAAAAATAGAAACATGAATGAATTATGCTAATTAAATAATAATTATGACTTAATTATGCATTTGATCTAGATGGGTGAACTCCAAAATGCAGAATAGCATAAAATAATGAATAAGCTAGCTAATTGCAGAATAAAATAGTAGAGAAAATATGGAGAAATGCAAACTTTAGGCACTGATTGCCTCAATGTTGACTGCAGTCGAAATCGTCTCGCATTGGTACGAAATCGTCTCTGATTCGACAGGATCACCTCCGATCTGAACAGGATTGTCGACGACGATGTAAGCTTGCTTCGCTAAAAAACACTAAGGTACCTACAACAAAATTGGTATAGAACTACTACAAATATGAATTTGGGATGTTTTAACGTGTATGAAGTCGGGTTACAGGAATTATCAGCCAGGGGGGTGCTAAGGGGAGGGCTTAGGATTAAATAGGCTTAGGAGGGAGGTTAGGAGGTTGGAGATCATCCCTATTTGGGAGATCTCCAATGGGGGAGGGTCTCTAACGGTGCAGACACGCTTCTGCCCGGATTAGAGACCCGTTGGAATAGAAGCTAATTGTGCAAAATTAGTTTTGGGACAAGATCGTCTAGACGTCCTAGCCCAGACGAAATCGTCAGATCTAGGGCGATATCATCTGATCGACGACGATATCGTCAAATGGTCAAAACAAACTCTAAAAATGGCGTAGGAAATGGGGAAATGGATTACACGACGGTTAACGAGCGGTTTGGGGGGTTAAAATTTGAATTTGAATTATTTACTAGAGTAAATGTAATTATTAAGATTTCACTGCGCCAATTTTAGGGTGCTACAAGGACATTTGTTGATGTGAAGACAAAGTGAGGAATGACCCATTTTTTGCTTAGGAGCAGCCAGAGCACTGTGATAGAGCAAGAACCATCAGATCAAGACCTTTTTTTTATTGTATTGGGGCAGTTATATAGGACGATAGGTATACATTACCCAAATATTGTTGTATAGGACGATAGGTATACATTACCCAAATAATGTAATAAGGGGGGATGTTAGAGTAATATTCCATTCTTTTGCATATTTACCCTTTTTACTCTGATAGACACAATAGCTAGTATATTGCATTACACTAGTTGAGTAGATTATTACATTTACTTTTCTACTTTTACCATGTAGATATTTACTGTCTTAAATATCTAATGGTTGATTTGGTAAATATCCTAGGTGGAAGAGTTCTATTCATAATTATCTTCCTCTCAACATAATAGTTAGCATGATTTCCTATTATTCAGTTTTCAATACTATTTTGTAACGTATTTAAAGGTTATAGTTTTAAAACTATAGGTTAATGAAATATTTGCAATTTGATTGAATCCTGAATTCTTGTTCACAAAATTTGCATCTTTGTGTTGGCTTCTAATTTAGATTAGTAAAATTAGTGATCTTTAATATTTTTTGCACACCATAGAGAACAAGAGATCTAATAAAATTAATCACACACACTTGCACAGTTCACATTTTTAATAGTAGTGGTTGGATTTCATCACCAACCATTACTTGAGATCTGGTGATGGTGGTAGTGATTTCCATCCACCAATCTCTACCCTAGAAACCATAGGACTACCCTAAAGAAAACTTGTTGGAGGTCATTACCAGCAGGAATCTCGTTGCCCTGGCTAGCCTTAGTTTTTACCTTTTTCTTTAAACAAGATTAAGTTACATCAAAACACACAAGCCAACAATTCTAAAAATAATCTCACATTAACAAGAGAAAATAATTAATGAATGAGGTAAGCCACACATGGTGAAACCTAGGACTGATTTTTTTCTTTACTTTAAATCCTAAAAAAAAATTAGTTTGTGTGATTTAGATTAAATCTTTGAATCTTTGGTTTAACTAATTTATGGTGCTAACACGACAACAAAATAAAATAATAAACCAAAGTAGTTTAATGGAAAACAGTTCCCATGAGCCCGCTACTTCGGGAGCCCCATACAATATGGTTTAGACTACTTTTTCTAGATCATCCCATCCACCCCTCTCAAGTAGGGACACATTCACACAATGTGGAGACAACCACCACCTACATATACATGGATAGAGTGTAGGCCATTTACAAGTCTTCTAATTATGTATTAGTCCCTTACCCAAGAAGGTTTTGAGGAATCCAAATTGGCTACCACCTACCTTACCCAAGGATATCCTAATTCGAGTTTTGAATATGATATGCATTCCTCCATGAACCAACCACCACAAATCCCAAGTGTTCCAAAAAATTATCTCACATCCACCTATACCAACCCCTTGTATGAGGAGTATGTCAATGCTACCTCACAAGTACCTATCTCCCAAGTTTTAACATCAAATGCAACTTGCACCATGCCCACGTCCTCTCATCCATCATCATACACACCTCCATCATCTCACTTAGAAAACATTACTGTGTCATCCATATCTCCATCATATCACATAATCAACACAACCATGTCTAATCATCCATAATCATCAACCCATCCATCATATCATCCAACCATAACCCCATCACTCAACACATGGTCAAATTAGGAACTTACGGATACATTAGGGCTCATCAACAGATTTATTTCACAATGAACAAAAGGAAAGCATTCAACTTACATAGACCCTATGACCAAAGGATTTCCAAATCAACCTTCGCTCACCAATAAAAATTTATCCCTCAATATTACATAGTGTCCATTCCCAATCCACCACCACTCCACACATCCACCATACCAATCAACATTGCCACTAACCAACAAAATAATATATTTCTCCATCATCATCCTCATCAATCATCCCCATATTTCAACCATAAATATTCTCCACATACCCAACCCAATCCATTCCACAACATCATGTTGGTGACACCTCAACATCTAACATCCAGCCCATCAACCAACCATCACATAATCCAAGGTCCTCATATTCCAGTAGAAGATCTTAGATTCTAGGCAATGCAAAAGCAAATCAATCAGTTGATGCAAAACTCACAAGGTATAATGAGCCAAAAACTCACAAGGGATAATGAGCCAAAAACTCACATTAAGCCAACTGATCCATCAACCAATCCATCCATCGATACCATCACCACCATATCCGACATATTTTACGATACCAAAATTTGACAAGTTTAGGGGAACCGAGGATCCTAAGGAGCATGTGAGTTCATTTGTCCACATATATTTTTGTATTAGTGATGATAATGCTCTTATGATCCAAAAATTTCCTCAAACATTAGGGGGAGATGCAATTGAATGGTACAATCAATTGCCTACACATAGTATTTATACTTTTGATCAATTAATAGATCTATTATTGGAACGCTTCACCCTTAATATTAAAAATAAGGTGTCCTTATCAGATGTATATTATTTGAAACAATGGTATGAGGAATATATCTATAATTTTGAAAATCATTGGAGTGCAGTCATAATCAAGTTATCATTCTCCCTCCCAATGGAATAAATTATCAAAAATTTTATCAAGAGTTGCTTAAAACCCATCTCTTGGATGTTACAACTCAATACTTATAGAAACTTTGAGGAATCTTTAGCATAGGCTAGTGTCATTGAGGATATAAAAATACAAGAGGGTTTTATTAATCCTAAGAAGAAAGAGTGGCAAAATAGGGGCCAATACCGAAATAATAAAACTAACCAAACCAAATCAACACAAGCCTTAATGACTAACACAACTAATAAAGTCAATCAAGTGGTCATGAGCTAGACCTTAAAGGCTCAAAAACCAGTGCAAAAAAAATTTTCCTATCATGCGGTCCCATATGTAACCCAAGCATCAATGGTACAAAACACAACGTCAATTGTGGAACAACCTACCCACCAAAAATTCAATCGGCCCCAACGTCAATACACTCCTTTAGCGAAATCATATTCATCCATATTTCGAAGGTTGTATGAGATCAATAAATTAGTCTTGCTATAGATTAGGCTCGATGATCCCACAAAAAGATATAAAAATAATAGAGAGCACTTGTTTTGTCTATACCATTGACAAAATGGGCATGATATCAATTCCCACCATATGTTCAAAAACATAGTGCAATGCCTCATAGACCTAGGGGCCATTAACATGGATAACCCCTTAGCTCTACAAAATTAAAATTTGGGCATATATTAGACACCTCTACCTAACCATGGGGAGTTCCAACATAATGTAGGAGGTAACAATAAACAACCACCTCCTAATCAAGTAAATCATGTCCAATAATACCAAAAATTTGTAGGAGCAGTCCATGTGGTCACTAGAGGACAAAGGAAAAATCAACAAAATGCTCAACAACCTTCAAACCCACCACCCATCCAAACATCACCAAATCCATCTCCACCAAAAAATTTATCCAATCCATCCAATCAGCCCATCCTTCGTCTAATAAGACTAGTGGTAACTTTAACTAGCTGGTTAACCACTAGTTTGAAAATGGCATTAGCCAATCTTTCTGTATATGAGATTATCTAAAAATTCCCTAGGAATAGAGGAGCTTTAATGGAAATACTCAAATCAATTGAGTTATAATCCCAAGACTCTAATGCCTTCAACAATTTTGTAGAGAGTTTTAGAACGTGCATGGAGCCATCAATTACCTTTTATGATTTTGAAGTAAAATAAATGAATTCAGAATCAGTAGAACCTCCATTGCACATAATGGACATAATAGAAAGAAAGCCATTAAAATGAGTCCTTATTGATACTGTCTCATCAATCAATATCATTACTAATGCTGCACTTATACACCTCAAATTACCCCCATCCCACATTTCCAAATCAACATTCACCCTCAAAGCATTTAATGATACTTTGTGTATAATAGTTGGAACTATTTTCCAAATCAATATCGTCCTAGTACTCTACCTAAACTCAGTCTGCCTAGATGACTCAGCCATAGAAGAAGAAGGAGGATCTGGTAATGTAATATGGTTTTGCATACACACATCCTACAAGCAATGTGCATATGCCTCACTAGCCATAAGACATCGTAAGTCCATTTGATGATGATGCTCCTTCGTAAACATCTCTTCTTGAAGATGTGTGACCATAGCCTAATCACTAGCCAAAGATACCACCCACTTTGCCTCCAACCGAGCTATAGTAGCCTACGACTCCCTATGACTCTCAAGCATAAGTTTGCACTCCTCACGAAGCTGATCCAACTTTGCCCATAACTTAACCATCTCAGATATCTCACCCATACCCTCATCATCCTCCCTCTCCTCCTCGTCCAACCCCATATTTAGCATCATCTGAGTCGATCCCCTCGATTTTCTCTGAACCACCGATCATTGAGCCCTTATCCTCTTTGGAGTCACCCCCAATTTTGTATTTGTCACCTTGTCACTCGCAATATTTGGTACCCATACTAGTTGGGCACTAAACCACTCCATATACTTTAGATTCACCTTGACATAATCTAAATCGGGAACCTCTATCTCCTCATCATCCCCAATAACCACTCGCCATGGCTCCATACATGGCAACATCCCCTCATCTCACCAGTGTTGATACAACACTAGCTCATCCGACACACCCTGAGGTAAGCTAAATTGCCTCAAAACCCATGGGTACTATAAGTACTCCACCTCCTTGTCCCTCCATCCAACCAACCATCAAGCCTACCTCACCCGATGTAGTTGTCTCCTATCTCCATCCCATCGAGTACCTCACCATGGCCTCCATACCATATCATCTTGGGTCAACCCTAACCACATATCTCGGTACCATTTACCAGTGTGAAACTCTCAACTCATCGTAACCTCCTCTACCACTGCCCAACACCTAGCATAAGACTCCACCATCTGCCATGACTCACATGGCAACCCCTCGGGTTGAGCTACTACAAAGTACTCCCACGCCCAACACTATAGGAGTAAGTTGCATCTAATACCCTTCCTCTCTCTTTAAATCACCTCATACAACTCTCGGTACAACTATGCCAATAAGGTGGGTGCCCATGAATACTCTTGGGGATCCCTCAGCAGATCACCCACCAACCTCAATAGGTTCCATGGGAACCTACAACCAGTGCTATTGGGTAACACTATGTTCGCTAACACAAACATGATCAATGTTGGGAGTACATCCAACTCCTTCGCCTTGTATATGCTCAGATAGCATATACCCCCATCTCTCATCTGGGCCTCCCACCATCGATCCTCGAACATCCTCTCCATCTCATCCTTCTTGTCCTGACTAACCACCACCTTCTCCCATTCTAACAACACCTTGACAATGTGGTGTACATCCTCAAGCGTAATGGTAGCCTCCCCAGTCGACAGTTGGAACGTCCCCATATCTGGATCCTATATCTCTATCAAAGCTGAGAGATACCCCTTATTGGCCCTCACCACATGAAGCCTAGCAACACCCTCTACATCTACCATAACCAACAACACCCAATAATCAGCTATGAGCTTCTTTCTCATCTTAGGAATAAGAGGATAAAATCGATGTCGAGGCTCTATGTCCCTCAAATGCAGTAGTAAACAATTTCATTAATACTATTACCCAAAAAAAATGATAATAACAAAAACATGCACAAGATATAAAGTTTTTTTAAAAATTACTAGGGCAAATGGTGCCTCAGCTCTACCAGTAGCATTTGATCCCTTAGTCACCATAGCTTTTGTGGAAATTCTCACTAGCCTCACTAAGCTCACAAACCCACTCCACTCCTTAGACGCAGCTTCTCAAAGTCCAAAACACACAAGTGAGCCTCACGATTCACTTAGAAAGATATTTATAGCTTTCCCTAGTGCATTCAGGTGTAGGTCTACACTTGCAAATTTATAGGATCGCCTGGGTGCTTGCAGGTGAACCCAGGCGCATCTGTGCGCCTATGGGACACTGCATGCACAGCCGTGCACCTGGCAACAAAATAGCACAAAGACAAATACAATCAAAATAGTATCTTACCTCCTCCAAATTTCATAAAATTTTATCCAGATATCATGCACATCCTAAAATCAAGTTTTGTAAAAATAGAAATTGTTTTGCAAGCATAAATTTTGAGAATAAACCAAATCTTCAAAATAAGCTAATTGAGGCACAAAATGCAGCAAAACAATCCAAATTTTCACAAAAATCATATATTATCATTATGCATTACATTCTTCATCATCACATACAATTGTGCAAAAATTGGAGTTAAACAAACCTCGTATCTAGTAGGTTATTCTATAAACTTGATGATTGTAGCGATAGTCATCCATGCAATTTGGTAAGATGAATAATATACAATAAGGATACTTGAAAATTATCATCATCCATTATCACGTCATCAAATATCACAATCACATTTGGCACCTCACATTTTGAGTATAACTTTACCAAGAACAATTTTCTCAAAGGTAGTCATTGATGCCCTTTTTCGTGGGGCACGAAAACACGGGTAATAAAAATCACAAATACTCATTCATCTGACAACAGTCACCATATAGGACATATTGGTAGGATGATTGGTTCCATTATGGAATTGGCAAAGAAACTTCCACAATCACTACCCCACCCCTACGTTGACTTAGTCATCATGCATCTTCATAAATTTCATACTCAATGATGCCATTGCGACATCTTACTCAACATCATCGAATCATCCCAAATTTTGGGGTAACCACAATTTGATTATGATTTCTTACAATCACATGGTATTATACACCAAACTCTTTCCCACCATTGGGGCATAAACGATATCACATTTTACATCATTCATATCATCCACAATCACATGGTATTATACAACAACCCCTTTCCCATCGTTGGGGCATAAATGATATCATATTTTACATCATTCATATTGTCCACAATTCCATTGTATTATTAACCAACCCCCTTACCACCATTGGGGCATAAATGGTATCACATTTTACATCATTCATATCATCCACAATCACATGGTATTATACACCAACCCCTTTCCCACCATTGGGGTATAAACGATATCACATTTTACATCATTCATATCGTCCACAATCACATGGTATTATTCACCAACCCCGTTCCCACAATTGGGGTATAAATGGTATCACATTTTACATCATTCATATCATCCACAATCACATGGTATTATACACCAACCATTTTCCCATCGTTGGGGCATAAACGGTATCACATTTTACATCATTCATATCGTCCACAATCACATGGTATTAAACACCAACCCCTTTACCACCATTGGGGCATAAAGGGTATCATATTTTACATCATTCATATCGTCCACAATCACATGACATTATAAACCAACCATTTTTCACCATTGGGACATAAACGGTATCATATTTTACATCATTCATATCATTCATAATCACACCATTCATTCATCAGTGGCACAAATTCACATCATGCATTATTAGCACAAAAAAATATTTTCAATTGGTTTGTGAGATACATTCATAACTCATTCACCAATTGAGGGGGTAAGCTACAAAATTTCAAAAAAAATCTTTATTCTATTGTCTTCAACATCAGTGCTCAAATCCAATGACATAGAGAAGTTGCTTTTGTGCCCATAGCCCAAGTAGATGTCTCGAATGTTTACACAATATTGTGTTTCACGCAACATGGTATAAAAAGGGGCATCTGTAGACACCAAATTACAGCCACTAATCCTCCATCCTAACCATTCCACCACCCACTTGTCCACCATACACCTTTCCCACCAATTATTTGGCCCAATTCCACCTTTCCCACCTTCAAAAAGCCCAATTCCACCTTTCCTACCAATTATTTGGCCCAATTCCACCCTTCCCACCATTTCCTAACCCAATTGAGATTATTTTAATATTATTTTATATTATTTAATATAATATTTTATATTATATTATAATATATTTATTATAAAATATATATTTATAAACTCAATTAACCACAACCGTCCGATCCAATCTAATCCCATCGTCCATGTTCATTAATCCATGCCACATCTAAAAAGTAAATCAATATTAGGATCTAATTTAATCTTAGCCACATGATCAAAAGTGTAAGGCTAAAACCCTAAGAAAATCCTAGGTTGGATTATAAATAAGGGCATTTGCAAATGCTCAAACCCTGAAATCTTGAGATTAGAAATTGTTCCCTGGAGGAGTCATTGTTGAAACCCTAGTGAAGCAGAGAGAGATAGAGTTTAAAGATCTAAAGCCTTGGATATTCAACAAGACTTCTGCTATTCTAGCTTTCCATTATTCATCCTCCATTTCCATCACATCCCCCATCTATCCATCACATTCATCACCACCCCCTTGATCTACTTCTGTAGATTTACCCTTACCTATAGGTGCCCTCCTGTGCTTGCCACACTCATTGCAGAGCTTGTGAATCTCACTACAGAGATTTCTAGGCACTCACCAGAGCTTGTTATATCACAGGCTCACTCCAGATCCTACGAAGCATGCACCAAAGCCTACCAAGTGCACGTTCGAGCCTGTTGCATCCATAAAAATGCAAATCTGAGCCTATTGTGTCATGCCATCTAATTTCAATACTGCAACAACAAAATGAGGCATCATCACAAGAAAGGTATATCTTTATTAGTTTTATTATTTTGAATGATTTGTATATTTTGTATGTCATTTGATCTATTTTTAGTTAGGGTTTACTGATGTCTGATGGTCTCACACTGTGGAGCCCTCACAGGTGTTATTAATCCCTTTCTCTATTTTTGTGCATCTACATCTATAGATTCTACATATTATTGAATGATTTTTGAATTTGGAGTGGTCTGGCATCGGATACCTGAAGCCCACTCATTCCATTGGAAGCGAGGACACACTATCTAAAGACACTTCATTGTTGTAGCTATAATTTCGAATAACCCTAGCATTTTTGTAAATCATGGTATCAAATACTTAGTGAGTACATATTATATCAAAAGGAGTTTATTGGCTCCCCTCGCTTATTGAATAAATATATCTATTTTGTGCAATATTGTGTTTATTTGGGTCATTGGATTTTATTATTGTTTAAGTATTGTGTTTTCATCTTCATAATATGACTCCTCAAAAATCCATACTTGCAAGTGGATAATAGCTATGAAAAGCTAAAAAATGGTATTTAGCCCAATAAAGTCCACAATAGGACAAGATGCATCAAGTGATGAATGCACCAATAAGAGGATTACAATCGATCTCCTCATATGCTTCAAAAAATCCTTAAGGTGGAAGAGTCGAAGAGTTGGAGCAGAAGCTGATACAGAAGCTTGATTTAGTGTTTCCTAAAGAAGTTTTGCAAGTCTTGTTGATGAAAACATGAGCCTAGCTGAAAAGTTAAAATCTACGAAGAGACACAAGCCACAAAAGTCTAAGACAACTCTAATATGTGGAGTACCCATGTGATATCCATGATCACATAAAAACGGCCATGGTCAAAATAAGAGACAACGTCAACTCCAATGGGAGTATCCATGATTCCATGATTAAAGGAATCAAAACAGAAGGGCTATGTTCATGAGAATGTCTACTTCAAGAGTCTCAAAGGATGACAATGGATATAAGGAGTGTCGGGTTCTATAGAAAGTGCACTCCATTTTACAACACTTTATTTTTTAATAAGGATTCAATGATCTAAACTTGCAGAGCAACATAGGTCAAGATAGACCCTTACAAAATAGCAAAATAATAGCCCAGTTGGAATAGGATCAAAAAGATCTTTCCAATTACTATATGCAAGCCTATACTTACAAAAGAAGACCTCCAAAACTATGAAAAATAGTGAACTCTCTCTAGAAGAGAAATCAAAGCTATAAGACCCATTACAATTTTCAAATTCACTATGAGTTTGCGGGCAGTGGTTTAGTGATAACAAAAGGGGGGTTATATAAATAATCATCCATAGCATTGTTTTTCAAAAAGTGGTGCACAATCAATGAGCAATAAGACCGTAACCCTAGATTAGGAAGTCGATGTGCTCGGAAGGGAAAATTTTCCATTATAAATGTGAATATGCTGCCTCAACCACACAATGTGGGATTAAATTAGAAACTATCAGAGTGCACCACAAAAGAGACTACCGCCATGTGCATCATGTTGCAGGAGGGAAATCACTCACATTGACTGACATCTATTCTTAATGATTTCAAGAGAAAAAAAAATATTTTGGGTGCACATAATGGTTAATGGTGAAAGCACACACTCTGTATGGTCAATGAACTACATGTATCCAATACACATGCTCATAGCTAGCATACGCTGGATATATCACCAAGGGTGGCTTGGACCTTATTAAGCCTTCAAAGGCTTTATAACACTAAGTGTGGGATTAAAACTTTTTTCCACAAAACATTGTATGCCCAAGAAAATGCAACAACAGCTACATGGCAAAAACACATGCTACGTTGGTCGATTCCAACACTGCTTTCACTGCTAAACATAGAATGTGAACTTCGTCTAGTCATTGGTAAAAATAATAAGGTGTGATTCATGAAAATAACATTGCGTTCCTTCTGAGCATCAACTATGATTCATTCCAAAAAGTTGTGATCCACGTACAATGGAAAAATAAATTGTAGGACCAGTAAATGGGTAAAGGTAGCAATCGACAGGTCTAGCTAAAGTGGCAGTGGCTACAAATGATATGTTTTAGGGATCAAAAATATAGAAAATAATGAGGAAAGACTTTTGCATTGTGCCTAGTTTGGGACGACAAATATGGCTTGGGGATATATATTTGGATGATGAAATTCATGCAGGGCTACCTAAATTTTATAGATGAAGGCCTCCTATCAAAGAAACAAAGATGTCGCTATGCCCTGCACCATGAATAGACATGATCTAGTCATGGATGTATTTGAACTTTGACCCCATGTCTGTATCTAACCTCGAGGGCTCTAGATCATGCAGTGCTTTGGTTCAAAATTGTCTGCATCAATTGAAGTTGAAACTACTTCTAATTGTAGTCAGGCTCTGCAGTGTTTCTATGAGATAAAATTGACCAACAGTAATGTCAATGTTTAGTTGCTGATATGCTGAGCTTGTGCAACGAATGGTAGCATAATGGTGTGTAGTGATCACTCATAGATAGATGCGAGCATAATCAAGGTGGATATAGGGGTCATCGATTAGAAGGAGTGCGGGATCTGCAACTATGGGATCCGCAAAAGTTGTCAGGGAGTTTTCATAGAGTACTTGCATGTGGATAGGGTTAGATCACCTATCAATGGATATTAGTAAAGGCTAGAAGTTCTTGCAGGGTACTATTCGATCACCCACAAATGTGCAGAAAAAAATCCACAAAGATCAAAAATCACTACAAATCATCGCTCGAGAATAGATCTGAAATTAGGCTTAACAAATTTGTTCGACTGGTGCAGTCATGTTCTTGCAAATAATTGTTGACAGCTGTGATGAAATCCAAATGACAACAACCTTGATAGAAAATTGGTGGTGAATAGGGCTTTCAGTTGCCAGATCTGATCTACGCGTAGTTAGCAAAATACAAGATATAATCACCTATCAGATTTTTGATTGGCATCAAATATCATCGACAAAGTGTGGGAAAAGTTTAAGAAATGAAATTCGATGAAAATCAAGGTGTTGGTTTGTACCAAACAATGCCAAAGTGGGGATGTAGCCATAGCAATTTACATCAGTTGCAGGGCAGAATAATTGACGCATGTCAGTCCATAAGCTTGGGGTCTGTATCAAGACCAGTAGGCATGATGGTTGCCAAATAAGGTACTAATATCTGTCTATCTTGGTGCAAGCACAGGGTAAGCTAGAGCCAAAAAATTAGGTTTATAATAGATCTGCAAACATAGTATGCAGTCATCGAAAAAATGTTAACAAAATTTTATCGATAAAAACTTTCAACAAAATTTGCAATACCAATTTTTCTCACAACAAATTGTCAGCAAAAATTGTGATGATTATTTTCTGTTAAAAAAATCGTCAGCAACATTTATAGTAAATCATCAGTGACTTTTTGTAAAATTGAAATGGAGAAAGGGAAGAGGAGAATTTCTACGAGAAAAATTCCCCATCACATATCAATATCCACGAGGCTCTGATACCAAATGATATGGATTAAAATCCAATAGATATTTTACATTCATAAAAGGGTTTAAATAGGCATAAAAATGCCTAATTACAACAATACACCCTAAAAATGTAACTTCTTGCACAATTTATGATGGAGCACAAATAGGGAGGCAAATGAAAACCAATTTTCCAACAACACCTAATTGCACGATTAACTACAATTATCGGTAAAAACTAACAATAATTTGTCGATAATACAAAGCGCAAAGATTAAAGAAACCTAGGAAATAAAAATCCTAAGGTTTTAAAAACAATAAAACCTACTACTAAAATAAACCTCATCATAGTGTGAGGCACTTGAGATGTCTCACGTAGGGGGAGAGGTAGCAAGTAAGGTATTAATGAGGGTGAGATACGTGGCAAGGGAAGGGGTAGTGGTAGTTAGGACACATGGCAAAGGAGGGGAAAAGGGATCCTAGGAGGTATTTTCTAGATTTTGTTAAATATGGAAAATAGGATAATGTGCATAGAAAATAACCTAAGTGATACCTTAGCCATATTTTAGTTATGTGAATATGTGGCATGAATGGGCTTTATGAATGGTTAGAATTTGGTTTCTACACTATTAACCACCTTAGGTTGTTTAGAACATCTTATAACAATATTTCCTAAAATGAAATATTACAACATAGGATATTCCCTAATAGCCTTAGTGGTGTTGCCTTTGAATGGTACTTCCAAATACCAAGGTATTCTTAAAAAATATTTAAAGACCTTATTGAATATAATTTTAATAGGATTTAGAGAGACCAAATTACTTGCACCTTTCAAAAACCATCTCTACATGCTCTATGTGTTTGCTTCTATTTTTGGAAAAGATAGTCAAATAATCAAGGTAAAATAGAATGATCTCATCTTCTAGCCTTGAGAAATATATATCCATTTCCATTTTGGAATATTTCCTCAATATTTGATAGATTGAAAGGCATTCATTGATAAGTTAAAGTACCCCACTTGGTGGTGAAAACCATCTTATTTTGGTATTCATATTTGACCTAGATCGTATTGTATCTATACACACAATATAGAAGCAATAACATCTATGATCCAACTTCCTTCTATAGTATCTAATAAATGGAAAGCAATGGGTAATGATATTTTAAGGATGATCTATTCAACATATTAAAATCAACACGTAATCTAATATCTCCATTCTTCTAATGCATTAGGACAATATTAGTGACCCATAAAAAATGCTTAATTGGGAATATGATATGGCCTTGTAGGAGTTTAATAAACTCTTTATTCATTATAGGATCTATTTTTATATTAATAGATCTCTATTTTTATAGAAAGGACCATGAATTGGTTCCAAATCAATGGTGTGCTTTATCACATTATGGTCAAATATTTGTATATCTTCATATGACTTGGAAATAAAATATTTATAATTAGTGCAAAGTTATTTGAAAAGGTCTTGTTCCTCTTGGATGTCCAAGTATTAGATTTTTTTTGTTGCTACCTTAATAAGGTGATATACAAAATAGTTTCCCTTGAGGTTATTTTTTCTTGAGCTATCATTTGGATTAAACAAAATTTCTATAATGATCCAACCATTATGTATTTTATTATGCCGATAGGCATCCTACAATGGTAGTCGGGAAGGTCAGCCACGCCGTAAATAATATTAATATTTTATTAAAAAAACCGACATTATGAAAATTATCCATCGACATTAAGGGTTTCGATGGATTTAAAATATTTAAAAAATATTTAAACTATTTAAACTAAAATGGTGCCCAAACTTTCTAATATTATTTTAGAAAAACCTTGAAGTAACGTTGAGAATGAGAGAGGCACCTCAAGATTGATAACTCTTGGTATTTATAGATATATATATATATATATTTTATATATCTAAGCTAGTTTTACTTTAGCTATATAATTCTATATTTTATATCATTTCCATATTAAATTTGCTTCTTACAAATGCTAGTTCTCCTTGATCAAAAGCTCTATGATCTACTTGGTGTTATTGAAGTCTTATCAATGATCACAATTATATAAAACTACTAGCTTACTACCTCCTTTGATTTTATGATGTCATTTATAGGATCAAATTGTGTCGCTATCATGACCAAGTCATTTTATTTTATGTTTATCTCCCTAAGTATTGATTTGATTTGGTAGAATTAAATAATTTCAAGTAAATTCCAAACTCGATGTCTAGGACTATAGATATTTATTTTTGGTGGCATGTGGGGAATTTACCTCATTTAGTATTAACTTAGTGTTGCCATATAATTGTAGATCTTTGATTCCTGTTTTTCTACCTTTCTTAAACTAGTGCAAAGTGCTTCATGTTTGGCTATGATGTTTGTGTAATTGAACACTAATATGTGGGTAAAATGTATCTATGCTTATTAGGGATTGACAAAGTGAATTATAGTGCCTACCTCATTTTTGGTTGTAATGTTGTCAAAGTACATTCTTCATGTCTTTTTTTCTTCACAACTTGCGAAGGAAAATCTTTTGAAAAGAGTCTCTATTATTAGGTAGTTTCTCAAATATATTTCCTTATACTCCAACTTAGGATCATTTTCATCTTATAGCACATAAATAATTATTTCTACCTTTGTGACTTTACCATCCTTTTAATACCATCATATTCAATATACTCTTGGATTTTATTGCAACGTACTACATTATCATATTTTAGCTTATGAAAGATATAAATGTAAGACATCTCATTCTTTATATTGAATTTATTTCCATCTCTATGTACCTTCATGTGTATGTATTTCTTTTCCAAATAGCCATTTCTTGATACCTTTCATTTTCATTCTTTGGATAATAGTATTCTAAAGTATTGAGGTAAATGTACAACTATTATTTATACTACCACAAACTCTAGGTATCATATGATGGTCGTGATCAGATCCTTTAGGAAACCCACTACATTGACCCTAGTTCCACACATTTGTATTGGATTTATAATCATTTTGGTATAAGGAATACCCATCGCTTTGCATACAAGCTTGGGTACAATTATGACCAGTACTTTTGAATCAATGCTACAAGTTCTAAGAATGTAGTTTTTGATCTTGTGTTATATAGAAGGTAGTGTTAGATCCTTAGGTTTTAGAGCATTTTACACATTAGAAGCATTCGCTTTGATATTTTATTGTTTTTCTATGATCAAATTACATTCCTCAACTACTTTATCTAAGAATTATTATGCCTATGTACCTTTAGCACAACTTTTATAACATTATTTTAGAGCTTTTAAAATTAGGTCTTATTTTCCAAGCAATGTTAAGGCTTCTAGCATGCTACCTTTGGTTAATCAATTCTTAATATCATTGACAATATTTAATTTTGCATCAAGGGCTTCCCTTCTTGTGGAAAAAATGGAGGTATTCTTAGTGTGTATTTTATGTGCACATGTAAAAGAAGGATATTTCATACTTCTTTTAGCCTCTATTTGCATTGGGTCTCTCTATCAATTTTTCTAGCTACCTCTTTATTTCCATCATTTATTTCTACTAACATCCCTTTATTAGTCCTTTATTTTATCAAATTGTCCTTCTTGGGCATCTTCTTCAAGTGCCCTTATGCTTTCTTTATACCTATACTTATCATGTGGTGTTGTGATGGATTCTTTATCCTTTATATGCAAATGGGGTCTTCCCCTTCTAAGTATAGTTGTACCTTTTGTTGTGTTGGTTTACTTATCAACTAATTGTTTTACTATCAATTATTTTTTCTCTTAGTTTTTATGCCTTGTTTGTTGAAAAATATTGCATCTCCCATAAATGATAATTATTTATCTTTCTCAAGGGTACTAAAATTTGCTAGTATTGCATTACTAGGGTTAAGAAAAATAGATACTAACTATGCAATTTGAGGTTCCTAATACATGATATGAGGCACTTGCTTAGTGGCAATGACTTATTGAACTTGACATTGTTAAGTGTATTACATAGTTTATGAATTCCTAATGGTCCTCATGCATTATATAAGATCATGCATATAGTTGCAAAGGAAGGAGGGTAATAGTTTTAATTCTACATTTATGTTTATAATATGATTATATGCTTGGTTCATTCTAATTTAGCACCATGGTAAGGGACCTAACATTTTTTCAAGTATAGAGTCTTCCATGGATATAAGTTATGTAGTTTTTATAACCATTTTTATGATTGACTATGGTATGATTACCTCCAACATTTCATTCATTGCATATTTATTTTTGGCTACACAACTTAGATTATATGGAGAAGGGAGGGATAGAGGAATAGGCTAAAAGGCTGCTATGGATGATATATTTTGGATAGGGTGAGAAAGGACAAATGGTGATTAGGGAGGATGGACAAAGGTACCTGATGGAGTTATTAGAATAGGAGATAAATTGTGTATTGTACTAGATATAGAAGTATTTTAGAAAATATGGGTTTCAAAGGCCATCAATAGGGAAAGTGGTATTTTACCTACAATGATGACAATATCTTCACCTCTTGCTCCTTCTTCAAATGTTGTAGTGAGTTTATAGTGGTTAGATATACAAACCATTAGTACTAAATAAAACTGCAAGCCCTTGATATAGTATGGTAATGCCCATTTTTCATTTGGCTTAATATTCTACAAAATTAAATTTAAAATCCTTAATAATTTAGTATTGGAATCATGGATATTGAGGAGAAAAACTAAAATAAATCCATTTCTAATTAGGAAGTGGTTGTAAGTTTTGTTGATGAGGGATATAATTTAGCCCTATCTACTATACCTATTGGTTTTTAGAAGGTATCCCCTACATAATTTATTATGCTTAGCTAGTTGGAGGTAGTGTTAATCTATGGGTGTTTTTATAGGACACATACAACCCCATATGCCCAATAAATGCTTGTGTATGTTGTACAATATTCATATTTAAACCCATTAATCTTGTTTGGGTTGATGAATGGACTAAAGGAATATTAGTAATATTGGTTACACTATATGTAAGCGGGCTCTACACTAGAGGCATTCTTGTAGGAGGTACTTTTTATGTATTTGATATTGTAGGATTATCATATATCTGATGCATGTAAAGTGGGTTATTTTTTAGGTTATTTACATCAACTAGTATTCGGTATATAGGATTGACTTGGGTTATTATAAGTCCCTAACAACCCAAGTTAGGCTTACTAAGGTTATTGAATAACATATTTTTTGTCTTACGTAGTCTACTTAGGCACTATGAAGCCTTAGCTAAATTGGTCGACCATAGAGTTCATTTTTTTTGATGATATAAATATTGATATTGGGACCTCCTCAGCCTTGTCCCTTGGATCAACCATATAGTAGTTTGTTTGTTTATTTTTTCCTTTACATTTTTTGATGAAATAGAACTATGTTTGTCAATTAATGCTCTATTTCTTACTTTTGAGATTTATATCATATATCCATATTCTTGCATATACAAAATTAGAATCATAGGGTCAATTTTTAAAAAATAAATATTGAAATATGAAGAAAATAAAATTATCTAAAATTTATCCATTTTGAGTGATTTGCTTGTAAACTAGAGTGATTTGCTAATTATGTCAAACAATTTTATTCTAGAATGTACTTTCTTAGTAAACTATTAATTCAATCATTTTTTTTGTAATTTTAAGCAATTCACTCATTATTCCTGTAGTTTTGATAAGCCAAAATAAAAAGAGTGATTTTCTTGGAAAGTCGAGTGAATCTTTTGTTAAATAAAGTGATGTACTATTCTTACTAGATTGGATTTTTTTGTAAATATAAAGAATAATCTTGGTGGATCACTTTGAGTGAATTGCTTACTAAAAATAAATTGAATTTATTCCAACCTTTATCAAGCAAATTGCTTGATGTATCAAACTTATGTAAAATTGACTCAAAATATACATTAAGTGCTTTTACCCATGGAAAATTCACACTAGAGATCAGATTTGAGTCTATTTAGAAGTTCATCATCTTTGTAAAAAAAATAGGTTTTTGATGTTTGAGTCAAAGTTGCCATCCATAAAGTACCTATAAGATATAAGTATAAAATAAATATGTTAAATGTTTAACCAAAACTAGTTTTAGTTCTAAAAATCAATTGAAACACTTAGATTTTAGCCTTTTTAGAAGTAGAGGAAAATTGAGTGATTTTATCATCAATTCAAGAAATTTCCTTGTTTATTTGAGCTAATCACTTGCTTTTGTAGAAAAAAATTTAACTTTACTTAAAATTAAGCAAATTGCTCACTTTGATGAGTGAATTGGTTGTGGGGTTAAACTTGGCAAAAAAATTATCTAATTTTGAGTCAATCACTTTGTCCATAACAAATGCATATTTTGTGTGAAAATCAAGAACATTGTATGAAAATAAGGTTTGTCCCATGAAGAATGCTAGAAAATATGTTGATTCAAAGAATTGGAATGACTTCTATTTTAGTTATTGTGCCCCAAAATAAAAGTTCAAAAATGTTGTATGGGGTGGCCATAATATTTCCTTGACCTTTGTATTAAGATTTGTTCGTTGCTTTACTCATTTGGATCTAATATAAACTAACTAGTTTACCTAAAATAAAGTGTACATATGAAAGTAAATACTAAAATTAGAATGAATAGTTAAATAAAGTAAAAATTAGAAAGTAAATGTATGTAGTTTAGAGCACAAGAAATAAAAATAAATATGATTATCACATCATAACAATAATAGCATACAACCAATTAACACATGAAAATTTTAATAACATCAATGTGCACCTATTTATTTGATTATAAAATTGATGACCTATAATATGGGCTAGAAGGGTTATACTTTATCATCACACAGTTGATAAACCATGAGGATGGTGCCTCTAACAGGATTCTCAAGAGTTTGCTAATTTCTTACAACCTCATGAGTAAAAAGTATAATGTAGGTTTCATAGAGTGTAGCTCTAAATTCTCATTGTTAGATACAATGAGGGTTGTAGGCTTCTATTCATAGTAATATTTTATCACTATGTTACATAGGGTAAAAAAAATTACTCCTAGTAAAAGTAAAACAATTGGGGCAACATTAGAAAAATAGTGTACCTCCAAATGTTACATGCATCTAATTATGCATTTGATAGGCTTTAAAAGGTCCAAAAAAATTTAGTGTTCGACAAAATGCCAAAAGTATAAATTTTTAGAAGATTTTCTTCAAAATAAATATTAATATTCACTTGTGCACCTCGTCTAAGTGATTTCTTTATTACATTTAGTGATTCACTTGCTTTTGTAAGTAATTCACTTGCATTAATAAGTTGAGTGGATCGTCCATGGAGTGAATTGATATCTTTTTTGAGGAAATTGCTCCTTTGAGCTGATGAATAGATTTTTCAAGAAAATTACAACTTTTTAAAAAAGTCTAGAAAAAAATTATCTGAGGAATTTTCTAGCATTCGGTGCCAATTTTTTGCTTCTTTCCTCAAAATATGAGAATTTTACAAAGGTGGCATCGAGGTACTATAATTCATAATCATTTTTTTAATAAATTATCATTTTTAATAAATTAGTATTAATTAAATTAGTTTTACATTTTTTATCATACTAGAGGAATCGGTAACTCATTACATTTTTCCATCACCTCATCATGCATTCAAATTCTACTCCTTGCTCCCACTATAACATCTAGTTGTATCAGGTAAAATTTTAACATAGCCATTGCCCAACATGCCCTCTATTTCTACAAGGCCTAAGGGATGTCAAAAGTGGTCTTCACCCTCCCAAGGGAGTGCTTTTGACCAATGGACAAAGCCTTCAAGCCTAATTCTTTTCACATCATTAATTTTTAATTCCTTTATTATTTTTAAAATAAATTTATTATTACATTCAATTTTTAAGATATAATTTAATAGGATTAACTTAATAGTATTATTAAGAAGTATATTTATTTAATCTTAAATTCAAACTATTATATTTAAGCATTCATCTATATAAATTTGAACATTAAAATATAAATAAATAACTAATTTTGTATTATATTTATTATAAAATTTTCAAATATTTTTACATATTAAGTGGGACAAATGTTGTACAACATTTGTAAATCTTTTGACATTTAAAAAAATAATAAAAAATGTCTAATCTTTAGCGATGAATTTGTTCTCACATTTTCTTTTAAATTCATTAAAATTTATTTCCTTTTGCAAATAATTTTCATTGACACATTGGTTAAATAATTATATATATATTTAATATGATTATTATAATATATTTTATTATTCTATTTTTTTTATTGAATAAATACTTCTTATACACATCCACCATGGGGATTGAACCCGGGTCACATCACCAATAATGCAAGTGGCCTTCTTACCAGTAGATTATTATTCTAATTTTATGTGATGTATGTGATATGTATGAAGATATAAGTTGTATGCATATATATATCCTTTATCTACTGCATAAATATAGTATTTAGTCTTAATAGTATCTCAATAGTGTAACATTGGAGACTTTTGAATTTCAAAAAGAATGTTTTTTTTTTTTTTTAAAGCTAGATTATATTATATCATTAACCGAAACATTACAATATGTTGCTGTTAATACTGTCTAGTAGCTAAAAACAAAATGAGGTGGATCAAGAGTAAAGCATCCATAACTGAATATACATAAGAATAGAAGTTAATATCAACAAAAAGCCTATAGCTATATCTTGCTGCAATACACCATATATCAACATTCATCTATGGGAAAGTCTGTTATATGAAAAAAAATTAGGCATCTCTTCCATGCTATCTTCTACAGTCTTTAGAGAAGAAAAAGAAGTAATCAAACCCTAAACCTACTTATCATTGTTAACTATTGTTAATTGTCTTCTTCTTAGATTCCTGTTGGACATTCTGAGAAATTTGATGAAGTTTGTCAATAAAATCTCGAGGCATGTTGGAAGGACCATAGACTTTGGAATGAATGTGTCCCACATGTAGCAAAATATCAAAGGTCAAGTCCACAAAAAATATATCCCATGGAAGAGCATATCTAGTAAACACCTTTTTGCATCTGTACTTCCAAATGTGCTTGATAATGATGAGTCTACAAACATCCCAGAGTTTGGGGCATTGATCTAGCTGAGAAAAACCAAGTAGAGAAAGCTTCCAAGATCTAGCAAAAGAGGGAAAAATAAAAGAGTAGAAGATATCCCAAAATTGTTTAGCCATGTCACAAAACCAAAACAAGTGAATAAGAGTTTCTAAAGCATTACAAAAATTGCATTGAGGGGGAATGTGTAAAATTATAGCCAAACTTTCAGTTGTTGGCAATTTTTGATGCAAAATATGCCAACCAAGAAGTTGTGTTTTTGATTCAATAGGAGTTTTCCAAATTTGAGTAGCAAGAAACTACCATTGGGCATTGGTAAAATTTACTTACCACTTGACATTGAGCTTAGAGTCTAAAATAGCTGGACATAGAAGATTTTTGTATAACCAACTAGAATTAATAGAAGAGATTCTATAACCATTAAACCATCTCCAGTCATTCCAAATATTATGGGTAGTTGTTCCCAACTTCATAAAGACCTCACAAGGGATGAAAGCCACAATTAAACCATAAGACTATTTGAACCTAGAGGGAAGGGAGCAATTATTGTAGATAATTGAAGGAGTTTAAGGTTGTACACCATACTTTGATGAATGAAATATGGTTGAGGATAATTATATATATCAATATTTATTTCATATCTATTTACCATGATTTAAATTAAAAAACTATTTTACATTTATTACGTATACAATGAAAGAAATGATTATTTCATATCTATTTAATATCAAAACAATAATTATTTCATATCTATATAACGAAAGCTTTCATATAACGAAAGCAATAATTATTTGATATCTATTTAATATGATTTCACTTTAAAAATTATTTTATATTTTACATTTATTTATTTATTTATTTTTTGATTAGGTAGAGTAGAGGTTTTAAGGATCCCTTAACTTGAGGGTTTTGAGAGGGACCTACATTCTAATATGAGGGTTTTGAGGATCCCACAACCATTATAACAAATTTTAAAAAGAAAAATATAGTTTACACCGAAAAGGGTAACCACCAATAAAGAGAAATGAGGATTTTGAGGATCCCACAACCATTACAACAAATTTTAAAATGAGAAATATAGTTTACATTAAAAAAGGTAACCCACCAATAAAGAGCAAAGGTTGGGAAAAACAACCACCAACCCTCCTACGTAATGTGCAACAATAAAGTCTTAGAAGATATGAACTAATATTTTAATTCAAATATTTATTAACTATATATTGAAAGGCATATGAAAATAAGCAAACCTCTAAAGACAAATATTTTTGAAAGGCATATGAATCATAATATTGTCTAAAAATTATTTTAATATTTTAAAAAATTTAAATCCTCATTTTTTTTTGGTTACATCAACCACACTATTTTTAGTAACTAGCAAGTGCAAGGTTCAAACCACAAGGGTTGCTTCCACCAAAATTATTTTACTTCGTTATTATTGACCCGACGTGAAGAGGATTCATACCATCATTATTGATCTGGCATGCACTCGGAGGATTCAGATCAAACTACTACCTTTGCAAATAGGCTGCCCTTGAGGTTTGAACCTCTGTGTCTTCTTGGTAAATTTTTGGCCAAACAAGCACTTACCAATGCACCTAGACCCTGGATTTATTTAATTTTATATCATTCATAAAGCATTTTCATCATCTACACTTCAAAAAAAAAAAAAAAATTTATTTGAATTTGTTATGAAAAATTTAGGATTATATAAAATAATTTTGAAAAAAAATATTAATTTAAATATGTAAAAAGAATTGTGGGTTAATGATGGATGAAATATTTAATTTAAAAATTTAATATTCTGTATTTTTGTTATAATATATCTATAACTTTTTACAAAATTTTAAAATTAAAAAAACCTTTAAATTTTTAACTTTACAAGATGTGTATATATATAACTTTACATGAGGTCATGGTTGGAAGATGACTACTCACACTAACCAAATAAATAAATAAATAAATAAATAATATATATTTATATTTATATTTTTTTGTGAGTTGGTTAGTGTAAGAAACCCTGCTACCAATGCCCACGGTGAGCATAATGTTGCGCCTTATTAATTATTTATATACAAATTATTAAAATTCATCTCTTTAAATTGGTAACTAATTAGACCCATTTTCTTATCCATTTTTTTTAATTCGGTTATTATGACCGATGTACAGGGCTGAGAGTCTCTCCCAACCATGACCCGAATCCTTGTGTTGCACCCCATGTGCTTTCTTATATATTTATTATATTAATGGAAATATAAAATTTATGTTTTAAAATGTTGGTTTATTCAACTTATTTTCAATTTTATTGTTGGATGTTTTTTAAAAAACAAATAATGTGAATATTTATTTTTAAAGAATAGTTTATTCAACTTTTTAATTAAATATATTTTTTAGATTCAACATTTATAAAATTGTTAATAGCTTTAAGAAAGTTATTTATTTCTTTAAAATTTAAATGTGTGAGTTGAATGCAAGTAAACTTTATCCATTCATTTTTGAATTTAAAAAAGAAAATCAAATAATTAAACCATGCTTAATAGTCAAGACACTATTACAAAATTAAAAAAAAAAAAAAAACTTATTGATTTTAAATTAAAAAAATTACTAATTTTAAATTTAAAAAGTAATGACTATTTAATGTCAGGAAACATTTTATCCAACAAACAAAAAAAATTAATAATGGCTATAAACAATGGTATTATTTGTTTGTGAAGAAAATCATAATCAAATCTTGCAAAATAATACATGAATAATATCTAAATTGTTCTAATACCACTACAAAGTATCACATAACCAATTAAAAAATAGTAATCAAATATATTTAAAATATTTAAAATATAATTTGAATTATTCTAATCAATTTAAAATATATTTAAATTGATTAGAACTATTTTTTTTATTGGTAAAAGGGGTTTTGAAAGGATCTCGTAACCTTTTACAAAGAGAAGAAGGTTTGGAGAAGAGTTCCCAACAAAAAAAATAGCTGAAAAAGTAGATCTTTTGTAGTTTAATGAAAAAAATAGCTAATCGGTAAAATTTGAATTAGGACCATCCTGCCCAAAACCATACAGAAGATGAAAAGTTTGAATCAGGGTCATGTTGCCCAAAATCATAAAAAGGATGGAAAATATGAAACATAATCATCTTGCCCAAAACCATACAAAGGATGGAAAGTTTGAAACAGGGCCATCCCACCCAAAATTTAAAATTGAAATTTGAAAATGAAGCAGGGAAAAACAAAAAAAAATTGAAATTTGAAAATCGTTCTCGTCCATGGGTGGCCAGGGATGCAGCTGTAGGATGTGGACCAGGAAGAATCTGTAGGACACAAACAAGGACATCGATTGGGATGCAATCCATGATGCAGAAATTAGTCAAAATGTTGATCAATATGCAAACCGGGAGGCAGTGACAGGAAAGCGAAAATGATGCAACAATACGACATGATCTAGGAAGCAACAGGAACACAAGGATGCCACAACACAAGCCTGAAAAGTGGAAAAAAGATCCTAAGAATCTCCTCAGGCTAGGAAATCTTCTTGCACATAGAGGTGAACTTCAAGGAAGCCAAAAGACCCAAGGAAATGAAGGCCAGAAAAGCTTAGGCAAAGAGCAGAGATGGGCAGAAAGATTCCGAAGATCCAGATCTGGAGTAGTCAGGATAAACCAAAGCTGTCGACAAAGCACAGGGCCACGAAGGATACAGTATGGTACCTCGAACAATGAAAAAGGATCTAAAACCCTCTATCCCTACTGATGAATAGCTTCAAATACTAAACCTCGAAAGCCAATGAATACACTCAATAACATTCAAAACGCAAGGCCACCCTCCAAACCAAAAAGAAAATCTGAATGTACACTAAATAAGAAAACTATTTTATTTTATAATATAATTTATAAAATATACCGTCTTATAATCTTATTATATTAAGATATCTAAAAACTACTTTCTACCTGCATTTTACATTCTAATGAGTTGTTATATTATGCTCTTAAGCCACAAATTGAAAAGTATATTGTTCAAATGTCTCATTATATTCGTTTTAAGGCACCAATTGAAGTATACATTTAATAGTTTTTAAAAAATATATTGTCCAAATGTCTCGTTATATTCGTTTTAAGCCATTAATTGAAGTAGACATTTAATATTTTTTAAAAAATATATTGTCCAAATGTCTCGTTATATTCGTTTTAAGCCATTAATTGAAGTAGACATTTAATAGTTTTAAAAATATGTATTGTCCAGTAATGTGGAATGAAATTCCAAGCAATTAGAAAATCCTAGGAACACAAGTAGAATATAATATTCCGCCTGGGCTTGGCCCCTTTTATTTTCATACTGATATTGACAACGCTGACCTCAAACAGACCAAAATATGAGTAATGAGTCTTCCTGATAATAATCTTAGATCATCCCATTCACATGTCTAGTCCTATTATAGTAATTTCTCCCCATATAGGACTGTACAGTATTGGGCATCCACGCGGAAATGGAAAAAAGCGGTGTATCCTTCCAACCCACAGTAAGAGCACACCCCTTCTCCCCAAGAGTAAAGGTTTTATGTGCGCAAAACTCGGTGAGCACCAAATTAGCCTGATACTTTGCCTGTTCGCTGAAGGCCACTGCTCTGAATCCGACCTCCGTCATGAATGACCCCCACACATCAGCTTCCACGTGTCTGATCACCCTATCCTTTCCCTCGGACGCTACTATGTTACGCATTGCCGGAGCAAGGAGGAACCGCTCAATTCGAAGCCTGTTCAAATCCCACCGTTCAAAAACCGCATCCAGTGAATCAAATATCGCGCTGGAATAAAACAGCACCTCGACGAACCGCTTGGCGAATTTATCGGAGTTGTGCCGACCTTCGTTGTTGATAACGGTGAAAACTAACGGCTGTAACTTCAAAATAACGTCGACCAACGATCTCAGGCTGGTAGGTTTCTGAATCAGGGTCTGAAGAACATAGCAGGCGTTAACGGCCACGGCTTCCCCGGGGTCGACCTTGAACAGACTTTCGTTAATGTCCTCTATTTTGTCGATGACGGCCATTTGGAAAGAAAACGACATGTTTAACGATTTTGCAAAGTTTGCCAAGCGTTTGCCGGTCGTCGCCGTCGTCTGAAACCCTCTTCTGGAGATTGCCGTTATCTTTAACGCCTGTGAAGGACCCGTGCGCCGTGAGGCAAGAGATTGCATGAGGCTAGGCCACTGCATGCCGCTTTTGATGTCCAAGTCAATTATGTGGATTTTCTCTACATTTCCGACTGCTTCGAAAATGGCTTGGTTTGCTGTGAAATGCGTCATTCTGGAATAGGGAAGCGACTGATGATATGATATCCCGCACAATTGAATTTCTTTCATCCTCGCCTCTATATTTTGCATATTTCCTGCAGAGTTGAGTTTGTTGTCGACGCACTTTGTCGTCTCTCTTTTGAACTTTTCCACCATGGCTTCTGCAGGGTAAGATGATTGTAATCAATACGAGCCGTGAAAAGAGAACACGTCCATTCTTTGAGAATGAAGTGTTCTCTTCGAAATGTAAAATATCAAATTTAATTTCTACGTAAAGGCGAGAAAAAGATAGATGGGCAAAAACGGTTCATGGAAAGAAAAACAGAAAGAAAGAAAGCACTGTACTAATGTCCACAGATTTACCAAGCTAGGCGAATAGTGAGACAAAACAACTAATCTACAAACAGAATGAGAGCGAACCTCATGGTCTAAGGAAAACAAAAATAAAAATGAATCTAAAGGTTAAAGGAAAACAAAAACTAAAATGAATCTAAAGGTTAAAACCATTGCTTGCTCAGCTAAACTAATATAGTCACATTGAAGCTGCTGCACAAAACTTGATCCTTAAAGAGTAGCGGAGACTTTAAAGCTGTAGATTTGTGTTTATTGCAAAGTCTAATTGATAATAGAGGATATAAAGTAGAGGCAAAACTTATGGATAAGCTTTTCTGCCCAGAATATGATTGGTAAGAGTTCCATATTTTTTAATTTTTTTTTACTTTCGTACGTCGCCCGTCTTTCTATTGATGTACGTAGATTTGTCTTTATTTTAATTCTAATTGATCATACTAGACATCTAAAGATGATAGGCCCTTTTTTCAATAGACTTAAATATAGTTGAAAGAAAGGGTTGGGGTGGTTCTTAGAAAGTTAGCATTAATATATAGGTTAGGTGATTTATGTTAGATAAATTATCTGTTTAGATATGTTTAAATGTTAACAAGTTTAATAAGATTTAAATTACGGTGAGGTGCGATAGTATGTATTAAAAAAGAAATTTAATAATATTATTTTAATAAATTTTTTAAAATTTAATATAAAATATAATAAAAATGAAAACTAAAATTATTATAAAAAATAAATATAAAATGTTATTTATATTGATTAAAGAATGAAGGAAAGCACTTATGAACATGGTATAAATAAGATGCAATGTAATACATTTCTTTTTATTTTGAGTGAAATATTTTTATATTAAAATTTTATAAATTTTGTTTATTTTCATACTCTTCTACCACCTCTTTACGTGGATTTGGATTAGACTTTTTTTTATTGAACCTAAAGGTTTAGGCCATCATTATCCTTAAAATTCTAGATTATTAAAAAAAAATTGTTCATTGAAAATTTTAATGTGTAGGCCATCTTTATCCCCTAAAATTCTAGGGTACTGAACTTTCACATACTCTATGGAATAGAGTAGTTTATAGACGTAAAACACTTGAGCTTTTCATTACAGTTACATTGTTTCACCAAGGATATTTACAAAGATTTAAATGATTTTGAAGTTAAAAGCATTTGGAAGAACTCGATTTAATTTCGCCTGTCATTTCTTCCTTCTAGAAATTCGAGGGGTTTCTCCTATCTAAAACACAATTTCACTTCTAAGATCTCTGTCTAAAACACAGCTGATACGAAGTCTAAAGGAATTAGAAGCTATACCTCTTTAATAAACGATAGTATCTCGGGATTCAGAAAATTGAGATGAAACTATTCTTTTTAATAAATTCAGACAAGCATTTAGAGATCCACTTACCAAACTTACATGTTTTATTTCCAAAGGCCCACTAATTCCTCGAGATAATATTGAGTACGGAGTCTCATTGGTTTACTACATTTGTTCACTGTTTTCTGTTGTTAGGAATCGAACACATAAACATGTAGTAGACAAGGGCTTAGCTTAGAATAATTTGAGACTAGGTATTCAACATCCACCAAATTAAATGACTTTTTTAGATGGTGTGCCACTGGATGAACGTGACCTTTCTGTTTAAAAGTTCGGAGTTATCTTTATTTAATTCTATTATCAGGGCAAACCTCGTCTTTAAACCAAAAAAATCTTCACAGCTGTATATGTATAATAAAAAAATAAAAGAAAAGGGAAACTTAGCTAGTCAGCTTAACTGTAGCACATATGTTGTTAGCACACCATCGATGATTATCGTGGCAACACATCCTAACTATTAACATTTTCCATTCTAGATCGACAATAACAAGCATATTGAGACTGAATCTTTATTACCAGTAAAATAGTATCCGATTCTCTCCGCTGAGTTTCCAAAAGGGCTCGATAAGCGCTTACACTGCATGAGCATTTGATGAGCGGCATCATATCTCTGAGCTTCAACGGAGTCTGCAGCCCATAATAACATTTGGATCAATTCCAATCCCATATCTTGTTTGGATCCTACGAATCCAACGTCACGGAAATCAACAAAGACGCCATCATTTTCTATCGCCAGCATCTCCATATGATCGTATGTTGAAATCTGCTGTTGCAGGCATTGGAGTTTATGAGCCGGATTTCTCATCACAAACTCTTTAGGCAACGGTGGAAATCCATCCTCCCTAATGAGCAATTCCAATAGCTGAAGGATCCCCAAACTGGAATCATCTGCATCCTCCTCTTCAGAATATTTTTCAACGCCACTGAATTTCTCCTCTATTAAATTACTCTGAGTACCATTTTCAAGCAGTTCCATGTCTTCTTTTAACCAAGGCTGTCCACTAGGACCCCTTTTGTCTTCTTTTAGCCATGTTTCCTCCACACAATCGTCGTCCCTACTGAGCAATCTCGATAGGTGAAACATCTCCAAACTAGGATCATCTGCATCCTCCTCTTTAGAATAATTTTCAACGCCACTGGATTTCTCCTCTCTTAAATTACTCTGAGGACCATTGTCAAGCCGTTCCATGTCTTATTTTAACCATGGCTGTCCACTAGGACCCCCTTTTTCTTCTTTTAGCCATGTTTCTTCCACACCATTTATGTTATCCCTTTGCATTAAAGGAGTCTCTTCGTTATCTTCCCTATTGGCCTGGAAGAAAGAACTCTGATTCTTGAGCTCATAATGCAAACTACACAACCCAAATACATATTTAGCAGTGCAAGATGCGAAAGACAAAACGAAGAGGACGCACATATAGACGGACGAGGATATTTGCTTGCTTGCACTGCATAAATATTGGCAATCGGTAGATTCCATCATCCATAAAATGTTCTAATTTTGTTTTAACGTATTGCAATTACGGCCGCCATCCCACGCATCATGGGATAGAAGAGAATAATTTATTCAGTCGGTTGAAAAGACACGTTGTCTATTTATGTTGTGTTTTTTTCACACACTGTTTTTTATGAGTGGGTCAGTCAGATACTATCAATCCACCAACTTTGGAATAATTTATGAAGCATATTTATAGAGAAGTCAATCCAACTGATGATAACATAAAATTTACCTTGCATTTTTTCTTTTTTATTTTGTTTTGTCGCTTCCACCTAAATTTGGCAGAGATTGAACTGATGGCTGCATATTTGTCGTTAAGTTTCTCCGTTCTCTAAATTTGGCAGAGATTGAACTGATGACTGCATATTTGTCATTAAGTTTCTCCGTTCTCTTTCCTGGCTTTTATATCTGTCAACAAAGTTTGTCCGCCCTCTTTCCTGCTTTGCTAAATCTTAAAAAACTAAGAAGAGATGCGACACGTTTATGCTGGAGTGAAGGCATCATAACTAATGGAAACTAGACATCTGATATTTTATTGGCTATTCACTTAAAAGATTCTTGTCTCCACGTTTATCTACATAAATAAAATTGGGTTGGGCCTACCAAGTTAGCTATATTTTCCGACAACATTTGTGCACAGTTTAGATTTCTTGTAAAACCCTTCTTTTAGGACAACACACGTGGAGAACTTAGGATTACGGCGAACACAATTCCACGTTAATGATGAGGATGTACTAATGTGGAGGAGGTAGTAAAACTTAGGATTACGGCGTTACGGCGAACAAAATTCCACGTTAAGAGGAGGATGTACTAATGTGGAGGAGGTAGTAAGAGTATTAAACTAAAAAAAACAAAACATTGCACCAATTAAAAGTAAGGTCAAATATTATATATATTGATTGCACTGGAAATCTTCCCAACCTATCGACAAACACTAATGGTTGTTAATTGAAGAGGAGGATTATGCTTGGAGAAATTTTAGAGAGGAGAAATCCAGTGGCGTTGAAAATTATTAAAGAATTCGAAAGATTGTGGGCTTGCATATGTAAGCTTGCTATCGATGATGGGATTATGCTATTACATTATATATATATATATATATATTATTAAAAATTAAAATAATATAAATATTAATTATTATTTATATATTATTTTGTTTAATATTAAAAATTTTAAATATTTGAATATAACATAGATCTATTAGATAATTTTTATTTTAATTATATAAAATAAAAAATATATTAATTGATTTTTTTTTTTTAATATTTTAAAGAAGAATAAAAATATATTTAGATTTTTTACATTGAGTTTATGTTATTATAAAATCAAGAATTTTACGATCCTCCTGTCACAGTTAATGAATGAAAATAGATAAGATTAAACTTATATTTTTTATTGTAAAAAACATGGTATTGCTGACAAATATTGTGAGTGACAAACAGTTGGAAGGTGTCCAACAAAGGAAATAAGTCAGCATAAAAAGATAAGATAGGTAAGTGATAATTCGGTTCGTGAGTACGTATAAACTCGCAAGTTTGCATATCATTTAGGTGCATTGCAAAATCATACCTTTGTGTGAGTTAAGTTTGTTTGAATGTTGCTTGCTACTTGAAAATGCTTTTATGTGGCAATGACATTGAGAGCCACTTTCTTGCTGTGTTTTTGGCAATGATATTGAGGGCCACCTTCATGTTGTATGTGTATGATGTTGGAAGTCTTATTTTAAAAGAGGGTGAAAGTCTTTTATGTGATGGAGCTTATATTATAAACATTGTTTTGTTTTAAATAAAAGATAAAATGTTCCATGTGTTGTAAGTTACATTGCTATTTGTGTGTTGAGTTAAAAGGCAATGATGGTCTATAAAAGTGTAAATAAATATTAAAAAAAGAATATTTAATTACACAAGAAGAGACACACTCCTTAAAGGTTGATGTGGAGCTTTGGCAAAAGCGGTAAATTCTGCTAAATGGACATATGTGTGATGATTACAAATGAAGTGGAGAGGAGGAATCTCGATCACTAGGTGTTGTGCATGAAGAGTATTTGAAACAAAATACTGAATTCACGGTGGAGTGGGAGAGGAGTGTATGGAGCGATAAGATGAAAAGGATGAAAGGAAAATAGATATGGGAGAGAAAAATAGTTAACAGTGAAGAGCGAAGATAAAGGGAGTGAAAAAACCAAGGAAGTAAAGGATGTACAGGTTCAGGTTTGCGAATTTTCTATGTTCCTCACTATTTGCACCAATAAAAGAGTAGAATGAGAATGAAATTGGGTGTTTTTCTCATGAAGATGAATTGTGTGATATTAATTTATTTGTGTTAGGTGAACTATTTTTCGTATGTTAATGAAAAATTATTTTACTACTGTGTAAATAATTTTGAAAATATTATTTTACTACTGAGCAAAATGTCCTTAGAAGATGATGTTTACTATTACACATACGTCCTTGGGTATCTTGTTTTACTGTTGGGTATTCACTTGTGTAAGCATGGATATATTATTGTGTTGCATCATTGAAAAAGAATATACACCTGTGATAGAAATAAACAGTTGCTATAATTATATTTGAATTGTAGTATATTGGGTAAGGTGTATCATGTTGATAAATTCATTCTATTTATTTTAAGGTAATATGCCTTTGTAGTATTGTAGTTCCTTGAATTGTTGAGACTATTTCATAGGAAATGAATTGATGAGAATGTTGAGAGGGTTATTTGTATAGAAATTTTTTGTAACCTTTATGGGTCATATCTTGAGTATGAATATTTGAAGCTATTTGAAATAATATTAAAATTATAGTAGTAGATGCATAATTCATGTTGAGTTGTATCTGATCCTTGTCAATATCCCTTAAACAATGAAACATCCCCATGTTGGTTTATGTTTGAACGCTTAGCAAGGCAATTACGGTGTAACTATTAAATCAATTTTGGTTATGCGAGGGTATAAAAAGTGAAGTTGGAAGAGGAATGGCCACAAGCAAAGATATTTTTGTAGAAAATAAAATCCATTATCTGAGTAGGTGATTGAAGAAAGGTTGCATGATGGATGTAAAACTGTAGATGAATATGTGACAACAAACCTACTATAGTGTAGTATGTTATTGGAGGAATTAAAATATATCATTATAATAGATAGATACTCTTCATATTTTTTGGTGACAGTCTTGCATGGATTGCATCCATATTGGTTATTTTATGTATTGGTGTTAATACCACACTCTCAGGCATCACTAGATTGTATTAGATAAATAAATACAATTTTTTTGCTTTACTTTATTAAGAATTTGTTGAAGTGTGAAGCCTATGAAACTTTTTATGTGAGTCATTCAATATTGAGGTACTGCATGACTAAATAATGGTTTCTAATTATGTTGAAATACTAATTTCAAATATAACAAAACTAAAGGTAAATTTAAGGAAGCCATTGAATAACTTCAGAATTAGAGATGTTGGTTTCCAAATGACTTTTAATTTAATATTAATACTCTTTCTTCGGCTATTAAAATTATTAAAACTATTTTATTCTAAGGAAGACTGGAAGTATTTAAGAATTATGATTTTATAAATTGCTTTGACAACGAGTTAATCCTTGAGGAAAGGTAGTGAAAGTACTATAACCTTTTCTTTCAAAATAGGTGATTAACATTGACCAGCTCAACACTGCTCCATGGAAGGATTTATTAAAAACAAAAAAAAATAGTTTTGTATAGCCTTTAACTTAGAGAACTTGGCTTATTGCGTCTACCTTATTAAGGCAACTTTGTAGATGATTTAGTAAAATAAGGGAATGGGTAATAAAGAAATATAATATTTTAGTTTCTTTAAGATGACACTTTGGGTGTAGAGTTGAACTGCATATTGTTAAATTATACCCATAATGTTTTTAGTTGTGTTCAAAGGAAAACTAGAAAAACTCTTACTTGGAAAAGAAAAGAATATTTCTTATGGAAGATTAGAATAATCTATTTAATCTAGTAGGTTTTCTTGGAAGGACATAACTTAAGAAAAAACCTATCTATACCCAATATTTTTGATGTGTAGGAATACACACAACATACTTTGATACAACTAAGGACCGATGGAATTGGTCTTATAATATGCCTAGTCAAGTCAAAAAGAAAATATGGTATGGGAATTTTTTTCTAGGTTGATACTCAAAATATTGTGATAAAAATTGTGTTTAATAAACCTAGATGGAATAGCCATGGGGTTTAGTATGGGAGGAACTACTATGGGTTCTATTGAACACATATAATGAAGTCCAAGGTAATGGAATTGACATGAAACTAACTAAATCCAATAAAATAAAAGGGAATCTCCAGTTAGTCATAGGGGTATAAGTACGATATTCTCATCTACACTAGTTCTAGAACAAGGTGAATAAATGATTGAAGGTTGGGTGAGATAAGAAAGGGAAGAAAGTGTCCACCCTCTAGGTGTTATGAGCCCTTGAGGATAAAACTTGTCATGGTGATTCTAGAATCTGTGGATGCAAATGAGGGAAATCAAATCCACAAAAATGGTAACTCTATGGGATTTGGCCAATATCATCCACTTGGGTGGTTAGTTGCAACAGTTCATAACCCAAATGTGGTTTGGTATACCTATTATACAGTGTTATACAAAAAATTTAGAACTATTAAGTGAACCAAAAAATATAACCATAAGCAAAAACTTGATAACAAAAGTAGAAATTATTAGTACTAATTGATAAATGTAGTGGAAAAAATTATATTGGGATTGTTTGTTCTTTAGACTGTGCAACTAGGTGAGTAGTAGACTTGGGTTGTTACATATGGTATCAGAGTAGAAATGAGTCTAATTTGTAGACTCTAAATGTGTAATTAATTAGTTGGTATAAACTAACACACTACTTGCTTCACCTATAGGTTGAATGGCACAGTTGTTGCAAGGTGAAAAATCAATAAATCCTACGTGCGTTAGGGAGAAGGAAGTCACCGAGAGACCTGTAATGATACCATGAGCAAATATAATATATAAAGGTCCTCAATGTGAAATAAGGGTGAATGAGATTTCTTAGAATGAGAGTGAGACCAGTGTGGAGGAAGAAAACCTTGTAAAAGTAGTGTAATTATTGTAAACACATGGGAAATATCAAAGAGAAGAAATGGCCCAACAAAAAACTCACATGGCCCAGTAGCAAGAGTTTATTATACAACAACAATGATTCATAGAAGACTTAGCTAGTGGATGAGGAAATAGAATCGAGAGCTCAATGGAAGCATCAAGAGAACCAAAGACATCTAGTGCTGGTAGGGCAAGGGTGAGTAAGGAGTTGAACAAAAATATGAAAAAAGTAGTAATATATAATTTTAATGGTAAGGATGTGTTGGTCACGAATCTGCCATAGGAAAGGATTTTTACAATTGCGCCCTAGACCCAGCAAACATTGAAAGGCTAGAAGAAAGAAATGGCTCCCAGACCAATCTCCAGAGTGGGCTGGTTCCCTCTACTATTCTAAAATTGGGTTTAAGATAGGGTTTCTGGAAAGAGATTTAAAAAGGTTGCAGAAAGAAATGGGAAATATGGCCACAGGCCGAAGTGATGGGATCGGAAAAACAACAACAGGAAACTACAAACACAACAACAGCAAGTAACATAAGAAATCAGCTTAATCCTCACACAATCACATGCAACAAATCCCTCCAAACCCACATTCCAATAATTGTACCCTGACCGCAGTATTTAAATCTAGTATGCAGAATTTAAATGTAATAGCAATGCAGAAATACGAAGGCTATTAGAAATGCAGAAAACAGAAAAGAAATTCATCCATGCAACGCTTGAAAAATTAGAAATTGATCCTTTTATTCCCGCAGATACAATTCCAGTTTCTAGCAGCAAGTTTTTCCAACCTTCGTAAATGAAAATTACATTGGTTTTTATAGAGGTCCGTCCTCTTTGCAGCATTAAAAACGTAAAACCAACTTCCTCGTGATCTACAATAATATCTTGAAAATCAGGAACACGATCCCCTTAATCGCAGCCTCGAGGAAATAAAAATTAAATACCATGAAACGTTCGCGGTCCTTTATTAAATACGATTCTTCGAACATGTGCATGAAAACCGTTGAATTAATCCACACACCGTAGCTTTGAACCAATAAATCCTTTAATTTTGGTGTCCTGGGCACTCTTTGACCTTAACCGCATCGGAAATCCGCAAAATATTTAATTCGGGTCAGCATTAAATCATCGGAAATTGAAAAAACCCTCTCGGTCGTTCATACTGCACTTGGCGGGAAAACTGCGCAGGTCGCGAAAATGCGACGGGTCGCGAAATCGCGACGGGTCACGAAATCGTGACGTCTTATAATGCCGTACGCTTTGACCACCGTTGACCCGCGAAAATGGCACATGTAGCGATTTCGCTACGTCTCCGGCTTCCTCTTCGCCATCGCAAGCTTGCTCCGCGAAAACGGAACATGTAGCGATTTCGCTACATGTTTCCGTCGTTGGCTCCTCCCTGCGCTCTGCCCCGCGAAAATGAAACATGTAGCGATTTCGCTACATGTTTTTGTCGCCGTACCAATCGCCATTTTCGGTCGCGATTCGCTGACATGTCAGCGACGCGCTGCAAGTTTTCAACTTTTTGCCTTTTCCGCCGACCGAGTCGCGATTTCGGAACATGTCGCGATATCGTGACAATTTCGCCCAACCTGCCTGCGTTGACTGCGTTGACCGCGATTCTGCAACATGTCAGCGCGTCGCTGCAGTTTTCAGACTTAGTCATTTTTTGCTCAATTTTCCTCCTTTTTTCGCCCAAGCTGCATCAGAGCTGATGTCAAAGGTCAGATTTCCAACAATACACTAATGCATTAATCAACGAAAATCAATGTGGCAAAAATGCCAACATTCTTGGTGGCTCGCGGGGTATACAGCTCGCTGTATGCAAGAATCCAGGCCTTAGTCCATTGGGCATAGAGTCATATCCGAACAGAAGGCGGGCTGCTGCAATACATGTTCTGCTGAAAAATTGAAACTGAAAAAAACCTGCATATAACTGATTATGAAATGACTAATGGAACGCGATGATGGAGTGAGCTCTTGCGATTGCGCAAGCGGTGACTGCAATGGAGTGATATGAAAATGAACGAAGTTATGGAGTGGGAATGGAACTAGGAAAAGTGTGAAATGAAATGAACTAGACTGTTAAATAAATGCATAAAAGACTGAACTTAGAGGAAAGGGATAAGAAGGGACGGGGGAAAAATAGAAAAGGGAAAAAGAAACAACAGTTGTGGCTTATTTTGTTTTAATGCAGAAGAAAAAGAAGGAAGAAGATGAAGAAAGGAAAGAGAGGAAACGGGGAAGGGAAAAGAAGAAAGTGCTAGAAAGCCACCAAACTATTGGGAGGAGAAAAACAAAGGAAAAACAAGCATCTACGGCTCGCAGGCAACAAAAGCCGAGATGAACAAATAAAAACAATACCACTTTTTTTTTTTCTCTTTTTTTTCTATTTTTTTGTGTTTTTTCAAAATACTATATACAATAATACACGACATGATTGGCATGTCGCCACCAGACATCCAATCTCAGAATGTTATCCGGTAAATCTGCAATGTCCTGACCAGATCTGATCATACTTAAGTCGGTCATTGAAATTGGGCTGGCTCCTTCCTGAAGTTCTCCATGGTGTGAATAGGATGCAATGTAGCAGATTATCCTTCTTACTAGTACCCACATGGAGGATTTCTTCAGGTACCGGATGTAGTGGCTGGAACCAACACCACCACTTTGTAGACTTTACTGGCTGTGGGCTGAGTACAGGCTGCTCTAACTCCTTAATGTGATCACGAGGCTCTTCAAGTGAGAAATCTGATTCTGGGATCTCCTCAGGTTCTAGAATTTGCACTTGTTCTTCTACTTGGCCCATCTCTTGATGAAAACTGCAAGCAACCATATTGTTCATTGCTGGAAAAGTGCTTGCATGTTCCAATCCTTGACTTTGGACGAGATCTGTCCCTTGAACTCCACCTGACTGCATCTCAGGTTTCTGCTTAGTATAAGGGATCTGGCATGAATGTGCAGGGTAAACAGGAGCAGCAACCACCGGAGAAGGTAATGGAGTTTCTCCCCACGGTAATTTTCTTGATAAGAGCAAAAGTTGTTCCGCTCGCACTGCTTCCTCAAAGATTTGTGGGAACCGTTGTTCACCTGACTGCAGCAAAAAGAGACCTATGTCAGAATTAAAAGCTTGAACATAAAAGAGGTGGGCTTGGGTGGGTGATGGACGGATCTTCTCTGGAATTCTCTTCCAAATTATCAAGAATCGGACATTGAAGTCCGTGATGCTTTCTTGAGGTGCTCTCTTGATGTACATGAAAAATTGGTAGAGATCCAAAGAACTGTAGAAAGGATCTTCATCAAATATTTTGATCAGTGCCCCCGCGAGATCATCCCATGAGCTGATGCTTTGACATTTGAGTAGTCTGTACCACTGCAATGCTCTTCCTTCCAAAGACTGAACCAGAAGTCGGATCATGACATCTTCATGTTCTATGACATGGATCATGGACAGAATCGCAATATCTTCAACATGTGCCAGAGCCATGCCTTCGGTACCATCATATTTTGCCAGATTCTTCAGGGCACCTTCGGGAATTTCATGCCGAACTTGGAGATTCAGAGGGCCAGGATCATCCCATCTAGAAAAAACCCTCACCTTTGTGGTAGTGGTCTGCGAAATCACGGCCATCGCCATTAAGTCAGAGTCGCCAGATGAACATTCTTTGAAATTTTTTTTCTTTTTTTTTTTTAAACAAAAACAGGCGTCCACGAATAGATCTTCAACTCAGCAAAGTCGCCAGATGAACTTACAAATCTCCGCTATGAGGCCAAGACAGCTCATCAAATCTTGAGACCTCCGGGTGTTAAAAGCGTGCCAAAACTGTTGGCACCGGTGGGGTTATCACTTTGGAAAATTATGCGTATCCCACCGATTATGAATTCTTGGAGACAGAAACAGTCTGTCCCACCGGGCGTGCCAAAAACTGTTGGTCACGAATCTGCCACAGGAAAGGATTTTTACAATTGCGCCCTAGACCCGGCCAACATTGAAATGCTGGAAGCAAGAAATGGCTCCCAGACCAATCTCCAGAGTGGGCTGGTTCCCTCTACTATTCTAAAATTGGGTTTAATATAGGGTTTCTGGAAAGAGATTTAAAAAGATTGCAGAAAGAAATGGGAAATATGGCCACAGGCCGAAGTGATGGGATCGGAAAAACAACAGCAGAAAACTACAAATGCAACAACAACAAGTAACATAAGAAATCAGCTTAATCCTCGCACAATCACATGCAACAAATCCCTCCAAACCCACATTCCAGGAATTGTACCCTGACCGCAATATTTAAATCCAGTATGCAGAATTTAAATGTAATAGCAATGCAGAAATACGAAGGCTATTAGAAATGCAGAAAACAGAAAAGAAATTCATCCATGCAACGCTTGAAAAATTAGAAATTGATCCTTTTATTCTCGCAGATACAATTCCAGTTTCTAGCAGCAAGTTTTTCCAACCTTCGTAAATGAAAATTACATTGGTTTTTATAGAGGTCCGTCCTCTTTGCAGCATTAAAAATGTAAAACCAACTTCCTCGTGATCTACAATAATATCTTGAAAATCAGGAACACGATCCCCTTAATCGCAGCCTCGAGGAAATAAAAATTAAATACCATGAAACGTTCGCGGTCCTTTATTAAATACGATTCTTCGAACATGTGCATGAAAACCGTTGAATTAATCCACGAACCGTAGCTTTGAACCAATAAATCCTTTAATTTTGGTGGCCTGGGCACTCTTTGACCTTAACCGCATCGGAAATCCGCAAAATATTTAATTCGGGTCAGCATTAAATCATCGGAAATTGAAAAAACCCTCTCGGCCGTTCATACTGCACTTGGCGGGAAAACTACACAGGTCGCGAAAATGCGACGGGTCGCGAAATCGCGACGGGTCGTGAAATCGCGACGTCTTATAATATCGTACGCTTTGACCACTGTTGACCCACGAAAATGGCACATGTAGCGATTTCGCTACGTCTCCGGCTTCCTCTTCGCCATCGCAAGCTTGCTCCGCGAAAACGGAACATGTAGCGATTTCGCTACATGTTTCCGTCGTTGGATCCTCCCTGCGCTCTGCCCCGTGAAAACGGAACATGTAGCGATTTCGCTACATGTTTTCGTCGTCGTACCAATCGACATTTTCGGTCGCGATTCGCTGACATGTCAGCGACGCGCTGCAAGTTTTCAACTTTTTGCCTTTGCCGCCGATCGAGTCGCGATTCCGGAACATGTCGCGATATCGCGACGGTTCCGCCCAACCTGCCTGCGTTGACTGCGTTGACCGTGATTCTGCAACATGTCAGCGCGTCACTGCAGTTTTCAGACTTAGTCATTTTTTGCTCAATTTTCCTCCTTTTTTTGCCCAAGCTGCATCAGATCTGATGTCAAAGGTCAGATTTCCAACAATACACTAATGCATTAATCAACAAAAATCAATGTGGCAAAAATGCCAACAGGATGATGGTGAATCAGTTAAAAACTGGATAAGTGAACTAGAGTCCTACTTCTCTCTAGTGGTTTTATCATCTGAATCAAATACTACTCTAACAATTATGAATATGACTGAAATAGCCCTAAACTGGTGGAAATATTATAAGAAAGGGTATGAGTTGGAAGTTGCTAACCTTAAATGGGAAGAGTTTGTCAAATGATTCAAAGTTATATTTTTTACTAACCTATATTATGAAGAAAAGATTCCTGAATTTAAAAATATTAGGAACCAATTAATCAATAAATAACTTAGTAGGATGCACCACATTGAGGAAATGAAAACTAAAAAATTCATTCTAGGATTACATCCTATAATTATAAAAGTTGTAAACATGCATAATCCCATAAATTTACCTACTACTTTTAATTTAGCAAGAAAAGAGAAAGTTAATCAAGAAACACGAAAGGCATATTTCAATTATCGAAAGCTATCAAAAAAGGAAAAATTTGAACTTTAAAAATGGAAAAGTGTTGGCTTTATGAGATGGCAGAAGGAACATAATAATAAATCCAAAGGAGGAGATCAAAAAAATCTTAATGACATAAATAAACCCAATTACCAATGTGGTAAGTTAAAGAAAAATTCTTAAGAGTTTCCCAGAAGATAAGATCAAAAGCTAGTAGGTCAAGAGAGGGCTAGGGAAACTACATTTGTGAAAAAAATTGATGATGACGATAGAGGAAATAGAGCTCCTCCAAATTGATGCTATGTGTGTAAAGGATCCCATTATACCAATAAATATCCTCTTAGAGTTGATCATCCACCAAAAGTCACAAAAGAAGCCAACCATAGGATCTATATAGCCACGGGTAGTTCTGAACTCAATGGATAAATTACTCCTTTCTTAACGAATGGTCAAATTTTTTATAAGAATGTGCAAATTTTGATTGATAGTGGGTCAACTAATAACTATATTTTTTCTATTTTATTGAAGTATTTGCCTGTTAGACCTAAAATTTTAACCAATATTTCAAAGGTAGAGTATGGCTCAAGGTAAACCTACCATGTTAACCAATGTTTATTTGATTCCAATGTCTCTTTGCCACAAGGGAAGACCAACTAGAAACTATATGTAGTACCTTTGCATGTGTTTGACATCATTTTAGGATTTTATTGGTTAAAAGCGTATAAGGCTCTTTTAAACTTTGAGAAGAGATGGGTGGAATTTGTGGATGAATGTAATCAGAGAAATAGAATTAATTATGGTCAAAAAGAAGTTAAACCACAAATTTTTACTGGAATACAAATTAAGAAGTTTATTAGAAATAAATGTATGATCTTCATAGTTGATTTGAATAGAAAAGAGGAGAGTTTAAAGGAATTTCATATTTTCCAAAAATATCCAGTTTTGGGAGATTTCAAAGATCTGTTTCCTAAAGATCTACCCAGGTTACCTCCTTGAAGGGAATTTAAATTTTCAATTGATTTGTTTCCTGGTGCTACACCAATCACAGGATCACCTTATAGAATGACACCCATAGAGATCCAGGAGCTGAAAACACAACTTCAAGAATTTCTAGAAAAAGGGTTCATCAAGACAAGTGTTTCACCGTGGGGAGCTCCTATATTATTTATTAAAAATAAATATGGTACTTTAAGGATGTGTATAGATTATCTAATGATAAATAAAGTTACTATACAATATATATATTCTTTAAAAATAATTTCTGATTTGTTTGATCAATTTACAACCATCATTTATAAGATAGATTTGAGATCTAGGTATCATAAATTAAGGATTCGGGAGGAAGACACTTCTACAATAGATTCAAGAACTAGGTATAGAAATTTTAAATTTGCTATCTTAACCTTTCAGCTAATCAATGCCCCATCCGTATTCATGAACCTCGTGAATAAAGTTTTTAGAGAACAGATGGATCTATATGTACTTGTATTTTTGGATGATATTTTAATCTACTCCAAAAGCAAATAGGAGCATGATCAACATATGAAAATTGTGCTTGAGATTCTTAGAAAGAATCAATTATATGGAAAGTTAGCCAAATGTGAGTTTTTAACTCCACAAGTACAATATCTGGGACATATTATCTCAGCAAAGGGGATTGCAATAGATTCCAAGAAGATTAAAGTAATTACGGATTGGTCAACACCTACTAATATTTCAGAGGTGCAAATTTTAATGGGAATTATAGGATATTATAGAAGGTTTGTTAGGGTATTTTCATGAATTGCTCAACTGATTACCAACCTTCAAATAAAAGCGAATAAATTTAAAGGGATAGAGAAGTTTGAAGAGACTTTTCAGATTTTAAAAGAAAGGTTAATGATTGCACCAATCCTACAATTACTCGATTCTTACAAGTAGTTTATAGTTTGTATAAACACATCAATTGAAGGGTTAGGTGGGGTTTGGACCTAAGATGATGCAGTTATTGCTTATGATTCCAATAAACTCAAAGGGTACAAGGTTAGTTATGTTATTCATGATTTAGATTTTTTAGTGGTAGTACACACCCTAAACGTTTATGAAATTATCTTTTGGGAAAACAATTTCAGCTAAAGATAAATCATTAGAGCCTAAAGTACATCTTTACCCAACCCTTATTGAATGCTAGGCAATGGTGTTGGATAGAAATTTTGGTAGAATTTTTGGTCACTGATGATCTAAGTAGAATGGGATGTATTACCACAATGACAAAATGTCAATATTATCTATTGTATCAAATTAAGATATGGTAAGAAAAATATGAATTTTTTCAATCATGTATTGGTCAGGATGAGCGTAAAACTGGTAATCTTGAATATTATGCATTCAAAGATGATATGCTATTTTTCAAAAATAGATTGGTAGTTCCTCATTTAGGAGGATTGAGAGAAACAATCCTTAAGGAGGCTCATAATACTCCTTAATATGCACACCTAGTAGGGGCAAAAATATGCATAAACTTGAATAAATATTACTACTAGCCAGGAATGAAAAAAATATATTACCAATTATGTTGAAAAATGCTTAGAATATCAAAGAGTGAAAGCAAAGCATCTACATCCATATGGGAAGCTATACCCACATGAGATACCCACACAAAAGTGGCAGGTGATATCAATGGATTTTATAGTGGGATTGCCTAAAACAAGATTTAGGCATGATGCAATTTTAGTAATTGTGGATAAATTAACCAAAGTCACATATTTTATACTAAGTAATGTGTAGGATGATGCACCCGTTGTAGCAAGTAATTTTTCTAGGGAAGTGATAAGACTGTACGATTTTTCAAAAATTATTATTTCTGATAGAGATTATTGTTTTACTTCTAAATTTTGGCAAGTACTACATCAAGCTTTAGGAACTAAACTAAACATTAGTAATGCTTATCACCCAGAGACATGAATATATTGAGAGGGTGAATCAAGTACTTGAGCATATGTTAATAATCTATAGCATTGATCAACACACAAAGTGATAATATTACTTATATCTAATGGAATTTTCTTATAACAATAGTTACCATGCATCACTAGGCATGGCATATTTTGAAGCCCTATATGGAAGAGGTTGCAGAATTACCTTATCTTGGAATAATCTAAAATATCGGGTAGTGATTAGATTGAAAAATGGTAAAATAAATGGAAGAGCAGTTAATGAGAATTCAGTAGAAGTTGAAAGAGGTTGTAGACCGTTAAAATGTCTACACAGAACTAGAAAAATGAGTGAATATTATATGGGAGATAAAGAATTCTTAAGGGTGAAGTCAACTAAAAGCTCAATAAAACATTCCAAGCTTAACTCCATCTATGTGGGTCCATTTGATATTATAACTAAGATAAGCTTGTTGCATATAGACTAGCTCTGCCGCTAAGCTTATCCAAAACCCATTGTGTCTTTTATGTGTTCCTCTTTAGAAAATATATTTTTGATCCTACTCATATTTTGGATGTTTCTAATTTGTATATGATTGATCCATTAAATATTGAGGTTTTCGCTTTGTTGGTTTTCAAACCAAGAATTTGAGTAAAATAAGTATAGAGCAATGTCAGGTCCAATGGGACCACTACTCAGACAAAAGCACTACATGCGAAGATGTGGAAGTTCTACAAAAATGGTTTCCTTATTTTTTTGAGTAGATAAATACTTTCTTTTATAATTTTTAGATATGTGTGTAAATACATATGTATGAAACTGGAACCTAAATAGTTGCAATATGTTTGTGAAATTACCGAGTAGGGTAGCTTGAAAATATTTTGGTATTGAGCATATAGCTTGAACAAATTTACTAAGGAGATGATGGTTTCCTAGGGTTTTTATTGCATATTCTATTTATAGATCTATTTAATATAGAGTACAATAAATCATAATAGAGAAATCCACAAATCTATTTAACAATGAGTGTTGCAAGCTAGAGTAAAGCAATCCATAAATCTATTTAATAGATAGTAGAGCAAGCCATTGACCTATTTAATAGAGAGTAAAGCAAACCAAGGTGGAGTAATCCATAAATATATTTAATAGATATTAGAACAAGCCATAGATCTATTTAACATAGAGCAGAGTAAGACACATATTTGTTTAACGCAGAGTAAAGCAAGCTAGAGATATATTTAATAGACAAGAGAGTAAGCCAAATATCTTTTTAAAAGAGAGTGGAGCAAGTCATAGATCTATTTAACAAAGAGTGGAGTAAGCTATAAATATGTTTAATAGATATTTGATCAAGCCACAAGATCTATTTAATAGAAACCAGGTCAAGTGAGCATGTTAGAAAAAAATCATGACATAATCTATGGTGTGATTATATGCTAGTCACAAGGAAAAATCATGTGATTTTTAAATATAATTGCTTAATATTTAATAGAAAATTTGCCTGAATATTTTTGGTTAATGATATGATTCTTATGAAATATTTCTTTGCTTAACCTAGTTTTAAAAGATAGGGGCTATGTTTATCCCTAGTGGGGGACAATTTAATGATCCTCCTCACACAGTAAATGAATGAAAATAGATAAAGATTAAACTTACCTTTTTATTGTAAGAAACATGGTACTGATGACAAAATATTATGAGTGTAAGATAGTTGCAAGGTATACAACAAAGGTGAGATAGGTAAGTGATGATTCGGATTGCGAGCATATGTAAAATCATGCTTTGGATATCATTTAGGTGTATTACAAAATCATACCTTTTGTTGTGGGCCAAACAAGGTTAAATTTTTTCCTACTTTTGTCACATGCCCATTCATTTAATTTATCAACTCAGGGAGCTTCATAAACTTGTGAAGGGTCTTGAACAAGATTGCTTACAATACCACTTGAGATGATTCATCTATTTCTACTATTGGGGAGTGTTTCAATGATCGTCAATCATTCATACACTCCTCAATAATTTACGTAAAAATAATTAAATCTACAAAAAGGAAATATTCATGCATTCCTGGAAATAAACCTATTATAATACTAAAAATAACAATGCGATAAACAATCTTATAAAAGTGGTAAACTAATATAGAAAACACAAGAAAAATAGGGGAAAAAATACTGGCTTGGAGTGGGCCCAGGCTCCAGCAGCTTCCTCCCAGTTGAACATGCACTTAGAAACTCTTAGAACTGTATTATAATTATCAAAGTATTACAATGCTTCTTCTCAATATCTCTCTATAATTACTATAAAAAATATTCTATATATCCTCAGAGAGGTCTGCGTGTGTTTATATAGCACACCCATAGATCTTCTGTTACAAAGAAGTTATAACAGTCGATTCATTCCAGACTAAACTAATATAGTCTGGTAAATGTGATCGACATCTGCTAAAACTGGCATTCATTTCTAATGATGGCATGTTCACTGATTGGTTTGTGCTTCACTTAGCATTGGTAGGACGTTATCATACATTAGTGTGATCCCCAATTTAACTCTACATGACGTAGAGTTGGAACTGCACCAATATCTATTGTCCATGTCATGCTTGTATGGTCAATGGGTGAAGAACAGGGGTGCCTTCCCTATGAGGAAAGTGCCTAAGTATGTCGGGAACCTTCTCTATGCAAAATGCACCTTACTACCATTGGCGCCTTCCTGGAAGACGAAGGCACTTATCTTCTATTGGCGCCTTCCTGTGAGAGGAAGGCTATTGCCTTCTAGTGTCATCTTCCTATCGACGCCTTCCTTATGAGAAGAAGGTGCTTACCTTCTAGTGGCACCTTCCTGTCGGTGCCTTCCTATGAGAGGAAGGCGCTTATTTTCCTTTGGCACCTTCCTAGAATAGGAAGGTGCTAGCCTTCTATTGACACCTTCCTGGGAGAGGAAGGCGCTTGTATTTCCTTGGCGCCTTCCTCGAAGAGGAAGGTGCCTACTTACGTTTGGTGCCTTCCTGGAAGAGGAAGGCGCTTACCTTATCTAGGTTGATTCTAAAATAAACAAAGTGCCAAGAGGAAGGCGCTTACCTTATCTAGGTTGATTCCAAAATAAACAAAGTTCCAGGTCTATGAAAAGACCTCGACTGATCCAAATTTGACTAAATCAACTACAATTCCACAAAAATACACTGAAAACACATGAATTAGATAACACGCATAATTTCATCAAATAATTATATAGTCATTCATAAACATATGCAATCCTTATTATACAACCGCATAATAATCAAGAAAACATATACAAAATATGAGCATTTGTAATGCTCATCATCCCCCCATGCCTAACATATGCCACACCCTCGTGGCATCAAAATTGTAGGTAGCCCTGTTGACCCCTCATCGTTGTTGTTTCTTGGTGGATCCGATTGTACTTGTGGCCCGTGTTTGCCTCTTCTGCGCACTGGAATTTGGAGGTGTCGCTCCACTTTTTGTATGTGGGGTTGTGGGTGCTATTTTTGACTTTGCTTTCCTCATCTTGGCCGCTATTAGAGGTGATATAGCTAGCATAGTCTTTGCTGCCTAAAATGTAGCTTTTGTAGCTTGCCATAGGTCAGCGTCTGGAGGTCTGACCACTGGAAGAGGGATATCTGAATTATTCCTCTTAAGATGAACTACATGGGCTTTATACAATTGGTCTGCTTCAAGAGTAAGCCCTGTGTTCTCCTTTGCAATGGCAGTGGCTTCCAATTCGGGGCCATATACCCCCCATTATTCAAAATACCTTCTTATCTTAGAGGGTCGTCCCCAGGATGACCCGTAAATCTCCAAAATTGGTTTTCCTCTATCAGATTGAATTCGATACCAGAGTCCCCCTGCATCCTCGAGGTTGCCTTCCTAGTCTCCTTAGCTACTATTATCTCTTTGAGTAGTCGTTCAAACTATTTTTGCCTCTCTACGAATGGCTGCATATCCCACTCTTCTTCTTCTGGCTCGACGAAGTTCACGTTTGTGTTGAGCTGTCCTGGGCCCTTTTCCTTTGGCCTCTGCAAAAAATGCGGCGGCTCGAACAAGGGTTTTCCATTTCTCCCTGGTGGATGTCTTCTCACTCTGAGGGGCCTGCTCTACGGTCCCTAGAGTGTTATCTTCACTCTGGGCGACCTGTGCTACTATCCCTAGGGGTGCTTCTTCGCCTCCCTGTCTGTCCTATGTTGACCCCTCAGGTTCTTCTCTTTCTTCCTTAGGTCCAGGAAGTTCTTCCTTATCCCCCGGTCCTGTCTATTGTTGTTGGCCCTCATCCTAATCTATATCACTCAGGTCGATGATAGGGGGTATTGTGGGACTTCTTTCCCCTTCACTTCCAAAAATAGATGAATTATCCCCTACCTTTAGGCTGCTCTTTCAGGCATTCGATCGAAATTCTTCTGAAGATAACACTCATTTTGTAGATGTGGGAGAATTCATCGGGACCTCTATTGCCTAGTCAGTTTGGGTTGATGTTTCCCTTCTTTCTGTTCCCCTATCCTGGATTTGTTGGTTCTCCTCCCACAATTGCTGGACCAACTTCCTGAGCTAGGTGATTCGTCTTTCTTGTTCTTCCAATTCCCCTCTATGCTCATTCTGGTAATCCTTCAAAATTTGTTGTGCCATCGAGCAATTGGTCTACCACTCTAGCACTTCCTCCAAGGTTGCATCGACTTGATAATTGCTTTCGAAAGTCCCTGCATCTTGTGGGCTCTAATTTGTCAATTCCTGTAGGGTTTGGGCTGCCACATCGACTTCTCGATCATTCTCTTCTTCTTTTGCCGATGGGAGGAGTCACTATAGGCATTTCCTCCTAGGGACTGGTTCTGGCGACCAAAAATTAGCCTCGCTACTAATAAGTGGTGCTCCTTCCTCTTCATACTTAGGCACTGGGGAATGCCCTCTTTCCTCTATGCATTCATGCACTGGTGAATGTCCTATTTTTTCATGAAATTGAGCAATTTCAATTACCTGACACTTGCCATCTCCTCTACATGGCTTCCCTCTTCTTACCCTATTTTAGAAACAGCATCATGTTGCCTTTCTTGGCCACCATCTCCCTCTGCATCGGGGTTCTACCTCTGCGCTTCTACAAGTCAGACCAGTGCTGATATCAGCCCATGGTGGACCAATGTGGATGGTGTTCCCTTTTGGTACCTAGCCACTTCTTCCTTTAGGGCATTTGCCAAGTAGAAGGGTACATTCAACTTCCTTCTATGCACCAGGTGATTTAGAAACTACACATGGTTAGTGTGCAAATGGGTATACTTCTCGGTGCATGTAAAGAATAAAGCAACCTACTTGAATATATTCCACAGATTCGTGGGAAAGCTATTTTTGGGTAGCCCTTCCTTATCTATCTACACATTTTCTCCTAGCAGTAGCACTTTGGTGTATAGCTTCAGCAGTCCACCTTTGTATATGCATTCACTTGTGAGGGGTAATCTAGTCGCCTATGAGATATATTCGGGGGTGACCAGAATTTCTACCCCTCGCACCTGAGCTACATTGCCCCTCAAGGAGGTAGCAAATTCCTTGGTTACCTCCATATCCTGGCCCTGACTGACCAGGGTTCAGTATTTGAACCATCCCTCGGCCTCAAACTGTGTTTTTATCATCCCCCTGATTCCTTCTGTATCACTCGGCTCGTTCTTTTTCACTGCATGATTCTTCGACCTTCCTCCCATGGCACCTTCCCTTACTCCTCTACTTTTTTTTTTTTGTCCTTACTTCTTCAGGATGGAATCTTCTTATATGGAATGCGCCTAACCTTAGCATTTAATTCTAGGGTACGTATTTCGAGCCATATCATTGGCACATGGTTCCGACCATGGGGGTATATGATTTTTATGACGGCAATATTTTTTTGGTACTGCATAATTTATGAATAATTATATAAATATTTGAGTTAGTATGCATGTACCTTATTTGGTGTTTCATGTGTCGTTTATGCGAATTACGCTATACTTTGGTGCTGAGTTGTTTGATGGTTGGTGTTGAAGGCAGACTCACGATTTGCTCAAAGAACTGTCTGTCCATCATCTTTGGAATGTGCGCGCTGATCTCGCCACATAATTCTTAGAGATTTTTTTTTTATTGGGGTGGATTTCCATCACATGGGCGATGGTGGTAATCTAATTTTTCTCATTCGTGTGGTGATTTAGTTATGATCAAGGCGTCCGTGAGACTTAAGTGTTGGTTGTATGTGGAAGGCACTCTTTGGTACCTTCCTAATGTGGAAGGTGCTTATGTGGTGCCTTCCCGATGTAGAATGCGCTTATATGGTTCCTTCCTAATGTTTTTGGTGCTCTTTGAAGGGATGCGCCTTTCGATGGTGGAATGCGTCTCTGATTGGATGTGCCTTCCGGTGGTGGAAGGCACCCTTTTGATGACGACGACTTCCTACTATGGAAGGTGGTTTTGAATGGGTGCACCTTCCTGATGTGGAAGGCGTTGTTGAATACCTATGCCTTCCTAGGGTGGAAGGCATCGTTGTATACCTACACATTCTTGGGGTGGAAGGTGCCTCAGTCTGTATGCGCCTTCCTGATATGGAAGGCACATCAGTCTGTATGCACCTTCCTAATATGGAAGGCACCTTGGGATTTTTTCTTTTTGTGTGGCGGCTTCCAGACGTAGAAGGCACCTACTTTTTTCTCTTTTTATTTTTTTGTGTGTGCCTTCTTTATAAGGAAGGCGCCTTCTTCTGGCAGGGTGCCTTCTTCATAAGGAAGGTGCCTTCTTCTGGTCGGGTGCTTTATTCATATGGAAGGCACCTTCTTCTGGCTGGGCATCTTCTTTATAATGAAGGTGCCTTCTTCTGTGCCTTCTCAATGTGGAAGGCGCTTTATTCTTGGCAATCATGTTGTGATTGACTGGGAAAGGGTGATCAAGCCTTCTCAGTCTCGCTTCACGCTACCTCAGCTTCTACCTACGAGTGCTGGTGTCAGAATGCTGAGCTAAATCAGGCTTGGTTTCCCAGATACCTATTCCTCATGTTGTCAGGTCCTCCACATACAAAAAGCAAAGAAAAATAAAGGTATTTAGATGTATTTCGTGCCTATTAGGCCTTGGATTAGTATGCCTACAGCTTGCATGCGGGAGTGTCCCTGCAAAACACACTGTAAGAAAAAAAAACTAAATTAACTGATTTTGGTGAGCACTTCCATGCCCATCGTTTTGCCTGTTAAGAGTTTGGGCTGGATCTAACAATATGGGGTCTCCCCCACGTCTATTCTAGATTCCACCTGTCAGGTTTTGGATGTGTTATAGAGGCACAGTCGGTGGCCATTGTCCATTAACACGGTATTGCTATCGTCAATTGTTCTAACATGCACTGCCTCGTTCTTTATGAGCTCTACCACCTCATACGGTCCCATCCATCTTTGCATTAATTTACCTTTTATTTCCTAGAATAGAGAATCGTACAACAACACCCATTCTCCTTCTTGGAACTGCTTCAGTTTAATGTGGCGATCATGCCACTGCTTTCTTTGCTTTTGTATAATTTCCGTTCTTTGCAAAGCATCCATTCAGATTTTGTCCAGCTGATCTAGTTGTCGAATCCTTTCTTTTTGAGCATCATCCAAGCTCAAGTTCAATTCTGAAGTTGTCCTCAATGTCTTGATTTCAAATTCAATGGGCATCATCGCACTCTTCCCATAGACCAATTGGAAGGGTGTGAAGCCTGTGGTGGATTTCCACGTGGTATTATATGCCTAGACTGCCTATGGCAATCATGTAGCCCAATATTTTCTATGTTGTTGCATGGTCTTCATTAGGATGTTCTCTATTTCTTTTTTCATCACTTCCACTTGCCCATTTGTCTACGGACGGTAGGGTGTAGTTTTATTGTGTCGAACTCTGTATTGCTCCATCAGCTCCTTGATCAACTTGGAGGTAAATTGAGGCCCTTGGTCTGTTGTTATCTCTCTAGGGACCCCAAATCATGTAAAAATATGGGCAAATAAGAAATCGATGACTGTTCTTTCTTTTGAATCTCTCAATGCTTGAAATTCAACCCATTTGGTGATGTAATCTATACAAACCAAAATAAACCTCCTCCCTATTGAAGGTGGATTAATTTGTCCCACAAAGTCCATGCCCCACTTATCGAAGGGTTCTAGGTATACCTAAGGCTAGAGGGGCATTTTGTCTTGATTGGTTGGTCTGCCCATTATTTGGCATTCATCGCACTTGTTGGCGTACGCAGCTGCATCCTTGAACTGAGTGGGCCAAAAGTACCTAGCCTGTAGGATTTTGTAGGTAGTTCATTTCCCTATAAATTTTCCTCTGCATGGTTCATTGTGACGTGCTTTGAGTACTTCTAAGAACTCCTGTTCTGCTATTCATCTCCTTATAATCTGGTCACGTCCTATTTTTAACAGGAGGCCATCAATCCATAGGAACGATGCACTTTTCTCTGTGACTGCCTACTTTTCTCAGAAAGAGAGAGCAGGTGAGGTTCTTTCGGTGGCCAAGTAATTGGATATATATGTGTACCACGGGATTTGCTCACTAATGGTGAACAAATGTTCATCTGAAAACTGGTCTTCCACTACTGTATGGTCTGTTGGTATCAATCTAGATAGAAAATTTCTACGACATTGTCTTTTCCTGGTTTGATGACTATTGTGATGTCAAATTCCTATAGTAACAAGAGCCACCTAAAAATTCTTTCGCCAATGGCTGGATTTCTCATCAAGTATCTAATGGTCACATGGTTTTTGTGGACAAATACCTTATACTCGATGATATAATGGCAAACGCATTGTTGGATGCATCATAGTAGATATGGAATGGTATGGCCCAATTTGGTCCTCTTAAAACTGGTGTGAATATCAATTTCTCTTTAAGCAACTGAAACACTTCTTTGTAGTCTTCTATCCAATTGAACTCCACATCTTTAGATAATAGAGTGTGTAGTGGTTTTACAATTTTGTTGAATTCGACGATAAATATCTGGTAGTACCCAGCTGATCCAAGAAAACTCCTCACCTCTCTCTGTGTTCTAGGGCTGGGTAGGTCTCTGATGACCTCAATTTTTCTTTTATCAACCTTTATTCCTTCTACGAAGAGGTTGTGTCCTAGTACGATGCCTTCTTGCATCATCATAAAGCATTTCTCGTTGCTCAGGAACAAATTTTTTTCCTTGCTTCTTTCGAGCACTCTTTCCAAGTTTGTCATTGCTTCGTCAAAGGTTTATCCATAGACAGTGAAGCCATCCATGTATACTTCAACCGTTTCTCCCATCATGTCTAAAAATATGCTAAGCATCGCCCTTTGAAATGTGGAAGGTGTGTTGCATAATAAAAAATGTAATACCCGATAGGCAAACATTCCCCATAGGTAGTTGAACATTGTCTTATCCTGATCCTCTCTCCTATCTAGATCTGGTTGTATCCACTAAATCCACCCAGGAAGGAGAAATACTTCCTCCCGAAGAGTGTATCCAAGACTTGATCAATGAACGGGAGTGGGAAGTGGTCCTTCTTGGTCACTTTGTTTAATGCTCTGTAGTCCACACGGATTCACCACTTCCCATTATCTTTAGGGACTACCACTAACAGTGATACCACTCACTATCAAAAATAGGATAGATGAATTTGATAGTCAAGAATTTTTGCAGTTCTTCCTTGACAATGTCTTTCATTGCTGGATTCATTCTTCTCTGTGGTTGCCTACTTGGAGTTGCTTGATCATCGAGGTATATATAATGGGTACATATCTCTAGGTTGATACCCTTCATATCTGAGTAATCCCATGCAAATGCTTATTGGTGTCTAACCAGGAGCTCTTCTACTTTCATCAATTGTGTGGGAGTCAACCCACTGCTGACATTCAATGTTCTTCCTTGCCCGATGTGTATCTACTAAACATGGTGATCTTGGGCACCATCCAATGGTGATACAGGTGCATATATGGAGGACTCCTCATGGAGGAACTCCATAATAGCACCATATTCATCTTCTTCTACCAACTCATCCAACGTCATCACCGACTAGATCATGGATAGCTCAATATTTTCATGCTCGATCAACATGGGTTCTCCTAATGAGTCGACGGACTACGGTGGGGGTGAAATAGTCAACATTTTAACATTTTGTCCATCGAATATGGTCATCATCCCATCCTAGTAGCTGATGTAAGCATCAACTATTGCCAACCATGGCCTTCCCAAGATGAGCGGGTAACCGCCCAGCCTAGTCTTAGATTGCAAGACTAAAAATTTGGTTGGGTATTCCCATGTGCTAATTGTCACTATTACATCTTCCAACATTCCTTTCGGTGCCACGGTCAATCGATCGGCCAGCTGTAGCACTATTGTAGTGGGTTTCAGGTTCATGATTTGTAGCCTCTACATGGTCTCCTGAGGCATTATGTTGATGGCTGCTTTGAGATCGACCAATGTATTAGACAAGGAATGTCCCTCAATTTTTATAGTTAGCACCGGGCTGCCCAGGTCTGCATACTTAGGATGGCATGTTTTGCCCATCATCAAATATGCTAGTTTACCCATGATATTGATAGTCTGGGTTACTCTTCATCCTGGCTTCCTTAGACACATCTCTCTTATCACCTTGGTATATATCGAAACATCTCGGATGGCTTGAAATAATGGAATTGTCATGATGAGGTTCTTCAAGCTAGACAAAATATCGAACTTCAACTGCATTACTTTCCTATGTTCTTGCAGTCAGTTGGGAAATGGAGCCTTTGCTCTCTTAGGATTTTCTTATATCACCTCTTTGATAATAGGTGTTTCTCCTACCTCTTCCTCCTCTTATACCAGTGGAGGCATTCCTACTCCTAGTTGTCTACTAGACCTAAGCTGAATATGGTACATCAAATACATCTCACCCTCCATGTTGTATGTTGGCTGGTTCACCCTGTTATTAGGGTTTGTCATCGGTTGTATGGGTAGCTACGTAGGTCTCACTGTTGGCAACACCGATAAATTCTATTGGGGTGAGCTGGTGCTACATTTTGTGGAGCCCAATTCCACATAGTATGGCCTCTCCACTGCTACCCAAGATATGGATATGGCATCCATGGCTGCTGGTTCGAGAATGTTGTTGGGGATGCGTTGGACCAGGGTGATGACTCCCACCACCCCATGTTAGGTGATTGAGGCGGGCCTTGGGGCATGTATGGTCCTCCCCTATATGATGAAATTTTAGTTGGCATATTCCTCACAAGGGGTTGTGGCAAACTCTTTCGATTTCCTATGAAATAGGCATCCGTGCTTTCAGCATCCTCTTGATTACTGGGCAGTTGCGGGCACAATCAAGTTTTATGGTTCAGCCTACAAACTGTGCATACTCTGACATTGTTCTTCGTGCATGCATTCTTTGCATGCTTCCATCTGCATTTTGGATAGAAATATGCCAATGCTACTTCGTTTTCTTGTTTTTTTTCTCTAACAGTAGCGTATCCATCTGCAATGCTAGAGATGAGAGCATTTCACTCTTTAAATCTTCCAACATGTTACCTATTTTTGTCTTCATGATTGAAGTAGTCGCTTTCATGGTTCTAGAAGTGGTCTTGCCTCTCCTTCTTGAGTAGTTTCAACATAGTTGTCGGATGTCTTCCATAGCATGCTGGTAGACATCACCTCCAAAAATCATGTTAAGAGCCTCCAGTGATTCGTTGGTAAGTCCTATCAAAAAGATGCTTTTGAGGGACTTATCAAATAGTTTCGTTTGAGGAGATCGTTGAATATTGAAGTTGAATCTCTCCCAGTACTCCTCGATAGACTCATATTATTTATGTGTCATGCTCAGGACCTCTTCTCTAGAGTCTCTTGCTCTCCCAAAATATTGGTATTGCTCTAAAAAGATCTTCTTCATTTGATCCCAAGTGGCAATGTGTTTGTCTCCCAGACCGATGAACCATCGCATAACTGCATCATCCAATGTGGAAGGAAAGAGTTTCAGCTTCTACGTATCAGATTTGTAGTCCACATACCTACATAAAACATCAAACTTAAATAAAAATAGGTTAGGGTCCTCGGTTGGGTATCCTCTGAAGGTCAAAAAGTGAGCAAGGGATATGTTTTTTATTTTGGTATCTCCTACTCCTTCATCAATGGTGAAACTAAATCCATATGAGACTTCTTCATTGTCAGCCATTTTTTCAGGAAATGCGGTTTCTAATGCAATATTTATGGCCTTACAGTCATTTAAGACTTTCTGAATAAAGGTTCTAAGGTTGTCTGGTGTTATCGTCCAATCTTCTACAGCTTTCCACAATAGGGCTTCCTCTAAGGATGTCTTATTAAACAAGGGATTTATGATGATTCATTCTTCCCCAAGTTGATGGGATGAGGAGGCACTTTGCACAAAGTGCGGATCCTCACTCCAATGGATTGCTAGTGGTGGGTCGGGTGAGTCTAATTCAAATTTAGAATGTTCGGCTGACTCAGGTTCTAGTGGATTGGTTTTTATAAACTGACCGTCAGGTCCTCTTCTTCTCGAAGAACTCATACAAGGTCAAATGGAAGGTTTCCAGGTATTGTAAATAATCTAGTTGAGACGTCTCCCCGGCAACGGTGCCAAAATGTTGCGGGCCAAACAAGGTTAACTTATTTCCTACTTTTGTCACATGCCCGTGCATTTAATTTATCAACCCAGGGAGCTTCGTAAACTTGTGAAGGGTCTTGAACAAGATTTCTTACAATACCACTTGAGATGAGTCCGCTAGTTCTACTATTGGGGGGTGTTTCAACGGTCGTCAATTATTCATACACTCCTCAATAATTTATGTAAAAAAAATTAAATCTATAGAAAGGAAATATTCACGCATTCTTGGAAATAAACCTATTGCAATACTAGAAATAACAATGCGATAAACAATCTTATAAAATTGGTAAAATAATCTAGAAAACACGAGAAAAATAGGGGAATAAATACTAGCTTGGAGTGGGCCCAAGCTCCAACAACTTCCTCCTAGCTGAACACACACTTAGAAACTCTTACAACTGTATTATAATTATAAAAGTATTACAATGCTTCTTTTGTATATCTCTCCACAATTACTATCAAAAATATTCTATATATCCTCAGAGAGGTCTGCGTGTGTTTATATAGCACACCTATAGATATTTTGTTACAATGAAGTTATAATAGTCGATTCATTCCAGACTAAACTAAGATAGTCTGGTAAATGTGATCGATGTCTGCTAAAATTGGCATTCATTTCTAATAGTGGAGTGTTCACTGATTGGTTTGTGCTTCACCTGGAATTGGTAGGACATTCTCATACGTTGGTGTGATCCCCAATTTAACTCTACATGACAAAGAGTTGGAACTACACCAGTCTCTATTGTCCACGTTGTGCTTGTCTAGTCAACGAGTGAATAATAGGGGCGCCTTCCCTATGAGGAAGGTGCCTAAGTATGTCAGGTGTCTTCTCTATGCGGAATACACCTTACTTTCGTTGGTGCCTTCCTGGAAGAGGAAGGCACTTATATTCTATTGGCACCTTCCTATGAGAGGAAGGCGCTTGCCTTCTAGTGGCACCTTCTTATCGGCATCGTCCTTATGAGAGGAAGGTGCTTACCTTCTAGTGGCGCCTTTCTGTAAATGCCTTCCTATGGGAGGAAGGCGCTTATTTTCCTTTGGTGCCTTCCTAGAAGAGGAAGGCACTGGCCTTCTATTGGTGCCTTCCTAGGAGAGGAAGACACTTGTCTTTCCTTGGTGCCTTCATGGAAGAGAAATGTGCCTACTTAGACTTGGCGCCTTCCTGGAAGAGGAATGCGCCTACCTTCTCTATGTTTATTTCGAAAGAAACAAAGTTTCAGGTCCATGAAAAGACCTCGACTGATCCAAATCTGACTAAATCAACTACAATTCCACAAAAACACACTGAAAACACATGAATTAGATAACACGCATAATTTCATCAAATAATTATATAATAATTCATAAACATATGCAATCATTATTATACAACCACATAATAATCAAGAAAATATATACAAAATACGAGCATTTCGGATGCTCATCACCTTTATGTGAAATAATTTTGTTTGAATGTTTCTTGCTACATGAAAATGCTTTTATGTGGCAATGACATTGAGAGATTTCTTGTTGTTTTTGTGGCAATGAAAATTAGATCCACCTTCATGTTTTATGTGTATGATGTTGGAAGTCTTCTTTTAAAAGAGGGTGAAAGTATTCTATGTGATGTAGATTATATTATAAATACTGATTTGTTTTAAATAAGAGAGAAAATATTCCACGTACTGTAAGTTATATTTCTATTTATGTGTTGAGTTAAAAGACAATGGTGGGCTATAAAAGTGTAAATAAATATTAAAAATAAATACTATTGAATTATGCAAGGAGAGACGCACTCCTCAAAGGTTGATGTGGAGCTTTGGAAAAAGTGGTAAATTTTTTTGAATGGACATAATGTGTGATGATTGCAAATAAAGTGAAGACGAGGAATCTTAGGCACTAGGTACAGTGCATGAAGAGTGTTTGAAATAAACTACCGAATTCACCGTGTAGTGTAAGAGGAGTGTATGGAGTGATAAGATGAAAAGGATGAAATGAAAATGGGGATGAGAGATAAAATAAGTGAACAATGAAGAGCGAAGACAAAGGGAGCAAAAACACCAAGTAAGTAAAGGACGTACACGTTTAGGTTGGTGAATTTGCTATTTTACTCATTGTTTGCATCAATAAAAGGGTAGAATGAAAAATAAATTGGGTGGTTTTCCTGTGAAGATGAATTGTGATGTTAATTCATTTGTATTAGGTGAACTATTTTGTTTATATTAATGGAAAATCATTTTATTGTTGTGTAAATTATTTTGAAAATATAATTTTACTACTATGTAAAAAGTCCTTAGAAAATGTTGTTTACTATTGCGTATACATCCTTAGGTATGATGTTTTACTACTATGTATTCTCTTGTGGAAGCATGGATCTATTGTTGTGTTGTGTTATTAAAAAATTATATAAACCTGTGATATAAATAAATAATTTCTATTATTATGCTTTAATTGTAGTATGTTGGGTAAGGTGTATCATGTTGATAAATGCATTCTATTACTTTTACGGTTATACACCTTCGTAGTATTGTAGTACCTCAAATTGTTGAGACTATTTCATTGGAAATGAATTTATTAGAACGTCGGGAGGGTTATTTATGTAGAAATCTGTTGGAACCTTTATGGGTTATATCTCGAGTATGGAGATTTTAAGCTATTTAAAATAATATTAAAATTAAAGTACATCTAGTTGCATTATAGATGCATAATTTATGTTGAGTCATGTCTGATCCCTACCAATATCCCTTAAAATATAAAACATCCCCATGTTGGTTTAATGTCTGAATGCTCAACAAGGAAATATTGATGCAACTATCAAAGTGATTCAAGTTCTTCAAGGGCGTAAGGAAGTCAAGCTAGTAGAAGAATTATCGTAGGTAGAGAGCTTGACATAGAAAATAAAACTCGTTACTTGAGTAGGTGGTTGAAGGAAGGCTGAATTCCAGATATAAAACTATAGATGAACATGCGGCAAAAAATCTCCTGCAATGCAATATGTTATTGCAGGAATTAGAATGTCCCATTATAAAATGTAGATACTCTTCATATTTATTAGTGATAGTCTTGCATGGACTACGTTACTAGTTATTTTATGTATTGGTGTTAATGCCACACTCTTAGGCATTGTTTGATTGTATTAGATAAATAAACACAGTTTGTTTGCTTTACTTTATTAAGAATTTTCTAAAGCATGAAGCCTATGAAAATTGTTATGTGAGTCATTTAATATTGAGGCATTGCATGGCTAAATCATGGTTTTCAAATATTTTGAAATGTTATTTTTAAATATAACAAAACCAGTTTATCACCCCCCTGATTCCTTCTGTATCACTCGGCTCATTCTTTTTCACCGCATGATTCTTCGACCTTCCTCCCATGGCACCTTCCCTTACTCCTCCGCTTATTTTTTTTTTGTCCTTACTTCTTCAGGAAGGAATCTTCTTATATGGAAGGCGCCTAACCTTAGCATTTAATTCTAGGGTACGTATTTCGAGCCATATCATTGGCACATGGTTCCGACCATGGGGGTATATGATTTTTATGACGGAAATATTTTTTCGATACTGCATAATTTATGAATAATTATATAAATATTTGAGTTAGTATGCACGTACCTTATTTGGTGTTTCATGTGTCATTTATGCAGATTACGCTAGACTTTGGTGCTGAGTTTTTTGATGGTTGGTGTTGAAGGCAGACTCACGATTTTCTCAAAGAACTGTCTGTCCATCATCTTTGGAACGTGCGTGCTGATCTTGCCACATAATTCTTAGAGATTTTTTTTTTATTGGGGCAGATTTCCATCACATGGGCGATGGTGGTAATCTAATTTTGCTCATTCGTGTGGTGATTTAGTTTTTATCAAGGCGTCCGTGAGACTTAAGTGTTGGTTGTATGTGGAAGGCACTCTTTGGTACCTTCCTAATGTGGAAGGCGCTTATGTGGTGCCTTCCCGATGTGGAAGCCACTTATATGGTGCCTTCCTAATGTTTTTGGTGCTCTTTGAATGGATGCGTCTTTCGATGGTGGAATGTGTCTCTGATTGGATGTGCCTTCCGGTGGTGGAAGGCACCCTTTTGATGATGGCGCCTTCCTGCTATGGAAGGTGCTTTTGAATGGGTGTGCCTTCCCGATGTGGAAGGCACTGGTGAATACCTATGCCTTCTTGGGGTGGAAGGCATCGTTGTATACCTACACCTTCCTGGGTTGGAAGGTGCCTCGGTCTGTATGCGCCTTCCTGATATGGAAGGCGCAACGGTCTGTATGCGCCTTCCTGATATGGAAGGCACCTTGGGATTTATTTTTTTTGTGTGGCAGCTTCCCGATGTAGAAGGCACCTAATTTTTTCTTTTTGTGTGCACCTTCTTTATAAAGAAGGCACCTTCTTCTGGCGGGGTGCCTTCTTCATAAGGAAGGTGCCTTCTTCTGGCGGGGTGCCTTATTTATACGGAAGTCACCTTCTTCTGGCTGGGCATCTTCTTTATAATGAAGGTGCCTTCTTCTGCACCTTCTCGATGTGGAAGGTGCTTTATTCTTGGCAATCATGTTGTGATTGACTGGGAAAGGGTGATCAAGCCTTCTCAGTCTCGCTTCACGCTGCCTTAGCTTCTACCTATGAGGGTCGATGTCAGAATGCTGAGTCGAATCAGGCCTGGTTTCCCAGATACCTATTCCTCATGTTGTTAGGTCCTCCACCTACAAAAAGCAAACAAAAATAAAGAAAAATAAAGGTATTTAGACGTATTTCGTGCCTATTAGGCCTTGTATTAGGATGCCTATAGATTGCATGCGGGCGTGTCCCTACAAAACACACTGTAAGAAAAAAAAAACTAAATTAACTGATTTAGGTGAGCACTTCCATGCCCATCGTTTTGCCTATTAAGAGTTTGGGCTGGATCTAACAATATGGGGTCTCCCCCATGTCTATTCTAGATTCCACCTTTCAGGTTTTGGATGTGTTATAGAGGCACAGTCGGTGGCCATTGTCCATTAACATGGTATTGCTACCATCAATTGTTCTAACATGCACTGCCTCGTTCTTTATGAGCTCTACCACCTCATACGGTCCCATCCATATTTCCATTAATTTACCTTTTATTTTTTGGAACATAGAATCATACAACAACACCCATTCTCCTTCTTGGAATTGCTTCAGTTTAATGTGGCGATCATGCCACTTCTTTCTTTGCTTTTGTATAATTTCCATTCTCTGCAAAGCATCCATTCAGATTTCGTCCAACTGATCTAGTTGTCGAATCCTTTCTTTTTGAGCATCATCCAAGGTCAAGTTCAATTCTGAAGTTGTCCTCAATGTCTTGATTTCAAATTCAATGGGCATCATTGCACTCTTCCCATAGACCAATTGGAAGGGTGTGAATCCTGTGGTGGATTTCCACGTGGTATTATACGCCTAGACTGCTTATGGCAATCATGTAGCCCAATATTTTCTATTTTGTTGCACCGTCTTCGTTAGGATGTTCTCTATTTCTCTGTTCGTCACTTCCACTTGCCCATTTGTCTATGTATGGTAGGGTATAGTTTTATTGTGTCAAACTCTGTATTGCTCCATCAGCTCCTTCATCAACTTGGAGGTAAATTGAGGCCCTTGGTCTATTGTTATCTCTCTAGGGACCCCAAATCATGTAAAAATATGGGCAAATAAGAAATCGGTGACTGATATTTCTTTTGAATCTCTCAATGCTTGAAATTCAACCGATTTGGTGATGTAATCTATACAAACCAAAATAAACCTCCTCCCTATTGAAGGTGGATTAATTGGTCCCACGGAGTCCATGCCCCACTTATCGAAGGGTTCCAGGTATACCTGAGGCTAGAGGGGAATTTCATCTCGATTGGTTGGTCTACCCATTATTTGGCATTCATCGCACTTGCTGGCGTACGCAACTGCATCCTTGAACTGAGTGGGCCAAAAGTACCCAGCTCGTAGGATTTTGTAGGCAGTTCATTTCCCTATAAATTTTCCTCTGCATGGTTCATTGTGACGCGCTTTGAGTACTTCTAAGGACTCCTGTTCTGCTACGCATCTCCTTATAATATGGTCACGTCCTATTTTTAACAAGAGGCCATCAATCCATAGGAACGATGCACTTTTCTCTATGATCGCCTACTTTTCTCAGAAAGAGAGAGCAGGTGAGGTTCTTTTGGTGGCCAAGTAATTGGCTATATATGTGTACCATGGGATTTTCTCACTAATGGTGAACAAATGTTCATCCGAAAAATAGTCTTCCACTGCTGTATGGTCTGTCGGTATCAATCTATATAGAAAATATGCTACGACATTGTCTTTTCCTGGTTTGATGACTATTGTGATGTCAAATTCTTGCAGTAACAAGAGCCACCTAAAAATTCTTCCACAAATGGCCAGCTTGCTCATCAAGTATCTAATGGTCACATGGTTTGTGTGGACAAATATCTTATACCTGATGATATAATGGAAATCACATTTTTGGATGCATCACAATAGATATGGAATGGTATGGCCCAATTTGGTCCTCTTAAAACTGGTGCGAATATCAGTTTCTCTTTAAGCAATTGAAACACTTCTTTGTAGTCTTCTATCCAATTGAACTCCACATCTTTAGATAATAGAGTGTGTAGTGGTTTTACAATTTTGTTGAATTCGACGATAAATCTCTGGTAGTACCCAGCTGATCCAAGAAAACTCCTCACCTCTCTCTGTGTTCTAGGGCTGGTTAGGTCTCTTATGACCTCATTTTTTATTTTATCAACCTTTATTCCTTCTACGAAGAGGTTGTGTCCCAGTACGATGCCTTCTTGCATCATCATAAAGCATTTCTCATTGCTCAAGAACAAATTGTTTTCCTTGCTTCTTTCGAGCACTCTTTCCAAGTTCGTCATTGCTTCGTCAAAGGTTTATCCATAAATGATGAAGTCATCCATGTATACTTCAACCGTTTCTCCCATCATTTCTGAAAATATGCTAAACATCACCCTTTGAAAGGTGGAAGGTGTGTTGCATAATCCGAAATGTAATACCCGATAGGCAAACATTCCCCATAAGCAGTTGAACATTGTCTTATCCTGATCCTCTCTCTTATATGGATCTGGTTGTATCCACTAAATCCATCCAGGAAGGAGAAATACTTCCTCCTAGAGAGTGTATCCAAGACTTGATCAATGAACAGGAGTGGGAAGTGGTCCTTCTTGGTCGCTTTGTTTAATGCTCTATAGTCCACACAGATTCACCACTTTCCATTATTTTTAGGGACTACCACTAACGGTGATACCCACTCACTATCAAAAATAGGATAGATGAATTTGATAGTCAAGAATTTTTGCAGTTCTTCCTTGACAATGTCTTTCATTACTGGATTCATTCTTCTCTGTGGTTGCCTACTTGGAGTTTCTTGATCATTGAGGTATATATAATGGGTACATATCTCTAGGTTGATACCCTTCATATTTTAGTAATCCCATGCAAATGCTTATTGGTGTCTAACTAGGAGCTCTTCTACTTTCATCAATTGTGTGGGAGTCAACCCACTACTGACATTCAATGTTCTTCCTCGCCTGATGTGTATCTACTGAACATGGTGATCTTGGGCACCAGCCAATGGTGATACAGGTGCATATATGGAGGACTCCTCATGGAGGAACTCCATAATAGCACCATCTTCGTCTTCTTCTACCAACTCATCCAACGTCATCACCGACTAGATCATGGATAGCTCAATATTTTCATGCTCGATAAACATGGGTTCTCCTAATGATTCGACGGACTACACTGGGGGTGAAATAGTCAACATTTTAACATTTCGTCCATTGAAGATGGTCATCATCCCATCCTAGTAGCTGATGTAAGCATCAGCTATTGCCAACCATGGGCTTCCCAAGATGAGCGGGTAACTGCCCAGCCTAGTTTTAGATTGCAAGACTAAAAATTTGGCTGGGTATTCCCATGTGCTAATTGTCACTATTACGTCTTCCAACATTCCTTTCGATGCCACGGTCGATCGATCGGCTAGCTATAGCACTATTGTAGTGGGTTTCAGGTTCATGATTTGTAGCCTCTACATGGTCTCCTACGACATTATTTTGATGGCTGCTCCGAGATCGACCAATGTATTAGACAGGGAATGTCCCTCAATTTTTACAGTTAGCACCGGGCTGCCCAGGTCTGCATACTTAGGATGGCATGTTTTGCCCATCATCAAATCTGCTAGTTTACCCATGATATTGATAGTCTGGGTTACTCTTCATCCTGGCTTCCTTAGACACATCTCTCTTATCACCTTGGTATATATCGAAACATCTCAGATGGATTGAAATAATGGAATTGTCATGATGAGGTTTTTCAAGCTAGATAAAATATCGAACTTCAACTGCGTTACTTTCCTCTGTTCTTGCAGTCGATTGGGAAATGTAGCCTTTGCTCTCTTAGGCATTTCTTCTATCACCTCTTCAATACGAGGTGTTTCTCCTACGTCTTCCTCATCTTATACTAGTGGAGGCATTCCTACTCCTAGCTGTCTACCAGACCTAAGCTGAATATGGTACATCAAATACATCTCACCCTCCATGTTGTATGTTGGCTAGTTCACCCTGTTTTTAGGGTTTGTCATCGGTTGTATGGGTAGCTACGTAGGTCTCATTGCTGGCAACACTGATAAATTATGTTGAGGGTGAGCTGGTGCTACATTTTGTGGAGCTTGATTCCATGTAGTATGGCCTCTCCACTGCTACCCAAGATATGGATATGGCATCCATGGCTATTGGCTCAAGAATGTTGCTAGGGATGCGTTGGACCAGGGTGATGACTCCCACCACCCCATGTTAGGTGATTGAGGTGGGCCTTGGGGAATGTATGGTCCTCCCCTATATGATGACATTTAAGTTGGCATATTCCTCACAAGGGGTTGTGGCAAACTCTTTCGATTGCTTATGAAATAGGCATCCGTGCTTTCAGCATCCTCTTGATTACTGGACAGTTGCGGGCACAATCAAGTTTTATGGTTCAGCCTACAAACTGCACATACTCTGACATTGTTCTTAGGGCATGCATTATTTGCATGCTTCCATCTACATTTTGGATAGAAATATCCCAATGCTACTTCGTTTTCCTATTTTTTTCTCTAACAGTAGCGTATCCATCTGCAATGCTATAGATGAGAGCATTTCACTCTTTAAATCTTCCAACATGTTACCTATTTTTGTCTTCATGACTGAAGCAATCGCTTTCATGGTTCTAGAAGAGGTCTTGCTTCTCCTTCTTGAGTAGTTTCGACATAGTTGTCGGATGTCTTCCATAGCATGCTGGTAGACATCACCTCCAAAAATCATGTTAAGAGCCTCCAATGATTCATTGGTAAGTCCTATCAAAAATATGGTTTTGAGGGACTTATCAGATAGTTTCGTGTGAGGAGATCGTTGAATATTGAAGTTGAATCCCTCCCAGTACTCCTCGAGAGACTCATCTTCTTTATGTGTCATTCTTAGGACCTCTTCTCTAGAGTCTCTTTCTCTCCCAAAATCTTGGTATTGCTCTAAAAATATCTTCTTCATTTGATCCCAAGTGGCAATGTGTTTGTCTCCCAGACCGATGAACCATCGCAAAACTACATCATCCAATGTGGAAGGAAAGAGTTTCAGCTTCTGCGTATCAGATTTGTAGTTCACATACCTACATAAAACATCAAACTTAAATAAAAATAGGTCAGGGTCCTCAGTTGGGTATCCTCTGAAGGTCAAAAGGTGAGCAAGGGATATGTTTTTTTATTTTGGTATCTCCTACTCCTTCATCAATGGTGAAACTAAAGCCATATGAGACTTCTTCATTGTTAGCCATTTTTTTTAGGAAATGTGGTTTCTAATGCAATATTTATGGCCATACAGTCATTTAAGACTTTCAGAGTCAAGGTTCTAATGTTGTCTGGTGTTATCGTCAAATATTCTACAGCTTTCCACAATAGGGCTTCCTCTAAGGATGTCTTATTAAACAGGGGATTTATGATGATTCGTTCTTCCCCAAGTTGATGGGATGAGGAGGCACTTTGCACAAAGTGTGGATCCTCACTCCAATGGATTACTGGTGGTGGGTCGGGTGAGTCTAATTCAAATTTAGAATGTTCGACTGACTCAGGTTCTGGTGGATTGGTTTTTATAAACTGACCGTCAGGTCCTCTTCTCGAAGAACTCATACAAGGTCAAATGGAAGGTTTCCAGGTATTGTAAATAATCTAGTTGAGACGTCTCCCCAGCAACGGTGCCAAAATGTTGCGGGCCAAACAAGGTTAACTTATTTCCTACTTTTTTCACATGCCCGTGCATTTAATTTATCAACCTAGGGAGCTTCGTAAACTTGTGAAGGGTCTTGAACAAGATTTCTTACAATACCACTTGAGATGAGTCCACTAGTTCTACTATTGGGGGGTGTTTCAACGGTTGTCAATTATTCATACAATCCTCAATAATTTACGTAAAAAAAATTAAATCTATAGAAAGGAAATATTCACGCATTCTTGGAAATAAACCTATTGCAATACTAGAAATAACAATGCGATAAACAATCTTATAAAAGTGGTAAAATAATCTAGAAAACATGGGAAAAATAGGGGAAGAAATACTAGCTTGGAGTGGGCCCAAGCTCCAGCAACTTCCTCCTAGCTGAACACGCACCTAGAAACTCTTACAACTGTATTATAATTATAAAAGTATTACAATGCTTCTTTTGTATATCTCTCTACAATTACTATCAAAAATATTCTATATATCCTCAGAGAGGTCTGCGTGTGTTTATATAGCACACCTATAGATATTTTGTTACAAAGAAGTTATAATAGTCGATTCATTCCACACTAAACTAAGACAGTCTGGTAAATGTGATCGATGTATGCTAAAATTGGCATTCATTTCTAATAGTGGAGTGTTCACTGATTGGTTTGTGCTTCACCTGGAATTGGTAGGACATTCTCATACATTGGTGTGATCCCTAATTTAACTCTACATGACGAAGAGTTGGAACTACACCAGTCTCTGTTGTCCACGTTGTGCTTGTCTAGTCAACGAGCAAATAATAGGGGCGCCTTCCCTATAAGGAAGGTGCCTAAGTATGTCAGGTGTCTTCTCTATGTGGAATACACCTTACTTTCGTTGGTGCCTTCTTGGAAGAGGAAAGCACTTATATTATATTGGCACCTTCCTATGATAGGAAGGCGCTTGCCTTCTAGTGGCACCTTCTTGTCGGCACCTTCCTTATGAGAGGAAGGTGCTTACCTTCTAGTGGCACCTTTCTGTCAATGCCTTCCTATGAGAGGAAGACTCTTATTTTCCTTTGGTGCCTTCATGGAAGAGGAAGGCACTGGCCTTCTATTTGCGCCTTCCTAGGAGAGGAAGGCACTTGTCTTTCCTTGGTGACTTCATGGAAGAGAAAGGTGCCTACTTACACTTGGCGCCTTCCTGGAAGAGGCAGGTGCCTACCTTCTCTGTGTTTATTTCGAAAGAAACAAAGTTCCAGGTCCATGAAAAGACTTTGACTGATCCAAATCTGACTAAATCAACTTCAATTCCACAAAAACACACTAAAAACACATGAATTAGATAACACGCATAATTTCATCAAATAATTATATAATAATTCATAAACATATGCAATCCTTATTATACAACCACATAATAATCAAGAAAATATATACAAAATATGAGAATTTCGGATGCTCATCACCTTTATGTGAATTAAGTTTGTTTGAATGTTGCTTGCTACTTGAAAATGCTTTTATGTGGCAATGACATTGAGAGATTTCTTGTTGTTTTTGTGGCAATGACAATTAGATCCACCTTCATGTTTTATGTGTATGATGTTGGAAGTCTTCTTTTAAAAGAGGGTGAAAGTATTCTATGTGATGTAGATTATATTATAAATACTGATTTGTTTTAAATAAGAGAGAAAATATTCCACATACTGTAAGTTATATTTCTATTTATGTGTTGAGTTAAAAGACAATGGTGGGCTATAAAACTGTAAATAAATATTAAAAATAAATACTATTGAATTATGCAAGGAGAGACACACTCCTCAAAGGTTGATGTGGAGCTTTGGAAAAAGTGGTAAATTTTTTTGAATGGACATAATGTGTGATGATTGCAAATAAAGTGAAGATGAGGAATCTTAGTCACTAGGTACAGTGCATGAAGAGTGTTTGAAATAAACTACCAAATTCACCGTCTAGTGGAAGAGGAGTGTATGGAGTGATAAGATGAAAAGGATGAAAGGAAATTGGGGATGAGAGATAAAATAAGTGAACAATGAAGAGCGAAGACAAAGGGAACAAAAACACCAAGTAAGTAAAGGACGTACACGTTTAGGTTGGTGAATTTGCTATTTTACTCATTGTTTGCATCAATAAAAGGGTAGAATGAAAAATAAATTGGGTGGTTTTCCTGTGAAGATGAATTGTGATGTTAATTCATTTGTATTAGGTGAACTATTTTGTGTATATTAATGGAATATCATTTTATTGTTGTGTAAATTATTTTGAAAATATAATTTTACTACTATGTAAAAATTCCTTAGAAAATGTTGTTTACTATTGCGTATACATCCTTGGGTATGATGTTTTACTACTATGTATTCTCTTGTGGAAGCATGGATATATTGTTGTGTTGCGTTATTAAAAAATTATATACACCTGTGATATAAATAAATAATTGCTATGATTATGCTTTAATTGTAGTATGTTGGGTAAGGTGTATCATGCTGATAAATGCATTCTATTACTTTTACGGTAATACACCTTCGTAGTATTGTAGTACCTCAAATTGTTGAGACTATTTCATTGGAAATGAATTTATTAGAACGTCGGGAGGGTTATTTATGTAGAAATCTGTTGGAACCTTTATGGGTTATATCTCGAGTATGGAGATTTTAAGCTATTTAAAATAATATTAAAATTAAAGTACATATAGTTGCATTATAGATGCATAATTTATGTTGAGTCATGTCTGATCCCTACCAATATCCCTTAAAATATAAAACATCCCCATGTTGGTTTAATGTCTAAATGCTCAACAAGGAAATATTGATGCAACTATCAAAGTGATTCAATTTCTTCAAGGGCGTAAGGAAGTCAAGCTGGTAGAAGAATTATCGTAGGTAGAGAGCTTGATATAGAAAATAAAACTCATTACTTGAGTAGGTGGTTGAAGGAAGGCTGAATTCTAGATATAAAACTATAGATGAACATGTGGCAAAAAATCTCATGCAATGCAATATGTTATTGCAGGAATTAGAATGTCCCATTATAAAATATAGATACTCTTCATATTTATTAGTGATAGTCTTGCATGGACTACGTTACTAGTTATTTTATGTATTGGTGTTAATGCCACACTCTTAGGCATCGTTGGATTGTATTAGATAAATAAACACAGTTTGTTTGCTTTAATTTATTAAGAATTTTCTAAAGCATGAAGCCTATGAAACTTGTTATGTGAGTCATTTAATATTGAGGCATTGCATGGCTAAATCATGGTTTTCAAATATTTTGAAATGTTATTTTTAAATATAACAAAACTAGTTTATCGTCCCCCTGATTCCTTCTGTATCACTCGGCTCATTATTTTTCACCGCATGATTCTTCGACCTTCCTCCCATGGCACCTTCCCTTACTCCTCCGCTTCTTTTTTTTTTGTCCTTACTTCTTCAAGAAGGAATCTTCTTATATGGAAGGCGCCTAACCTTAGAATTTAATTCTAGGGTACGTATTTTGAGCCATATCATTGGCACATGGTTCCGACCATGGGGGTATATGATTTTTATGATGGAAATATTTTTTTGGTACTGCATAATTTATGAATAATTATATAAATATTTGAGTTAGTATGCACGTACCTTATTTGGTGTTTCATGTGTTGTTTATGCGGATTACGCTAGACTTTGGTGCTGAATTTTTTGATGGTTGGTGTTGAAGACAGACTCACGATTTGCTCAAAGAGCTGTCTGTCCATCATATTTGGAACGTGTGCGCTGATCTCGCCACATAATTCTTAGAGATTTTTTTTTTATTGGGGCATATTTCCATCACATGGGTGATTGTGGTAATCTAATTTTGCTCATTCGTGTGGTGATTTAGTTTTGATCAAGGCGTCCATGAGACTTAAGTGTTGGTTGTATGTGGAAGGCACTCTTTGGTACCTTCCTAATGTGGAAGGTGCTTATGTGGTGCCTTCTCGATGTGGAAGGCACTTATATGGTGCCTTCCTAATGTTTTTGGTGCTCTTTGAATGGATGTGCCTTTCGATGGTGGAAGGCGTCTCTGATTGGATGTGCCTTCCGGTGGTGGAAGGCACCCTTTTGATGATGGCGACTTCTTGCTATGGAAGGTGCTTTTGAATAGGTGTGCCTTCTTGATGTGGAAGGCATTGTTGAATACCTATGCCTTCCTGGGGTGGAAGGCATCGTTGTATACCTACACATTCCTGGGGTGGAAGGTGCCTCAGTTTGTATGCACCTTCCTGATATGGAAGGCGCATCAGTCTATATGCGCCTTCCTGATATGTAAGGCACCTTGGGATTTTTTTTTTCTGTGGCGGCTTCCCGATGTAGAAGGCACCTACTTTTTTCTCTTTTTATTTTTTTGTGTGCGCCTTCTTTATAAGGAAGGTGCCTTCTTCTGGCGGGGTGCCTTCTTCTGGCGGGGTGCCTTATTCATACGGAAGGCACCTTCTTCTGGCTGGGCATCTTCTTTATAATGAAGGTGCCTTCTTCTGCGCCTTCTCAATGTGGAAGGTGCTTTATTCTTGGCAATCATGTTGTGATTGACTGGGAAAGGGTGATCAAGCCTTCTCAGTCTCGCTTCACGCTGCCTCAGCTTCTACCTACGAGTGCCGGTGTCAGAATGCTGAGCCGAATCAGGCCTAGTTTCCCAGATACCTATTCCTCATGTTGTCAGGTCCTCCACCTATAAAAAGCAAACAAAAATAAAGAAAAATAAAGGTATTTAGATGTATTTCATGCCTATTAGGCCTTGTATTAGGATGCCTACAGCTTGCATGCGGGCGTGTCCCTACAAAACACACTGTAAGAAAAAAAAAACTAAATTAACTGATTTTGGTGAGCACTTCCATGCCCACCGTTTTGCCTGTTAAGAGTTTGGGCTGGATCTAACAAGATGGGGTCCCCCCAACGTCTATTATAGATTCCACCTATCAGGTTTTGGATGTGTTATAGAGGCACAGTCAATGGCCATTGTCCATTAACACGATATTGCTACCGTCAATTGTTCTAACATGCACTGCCTCATTCTTTATGAGCTCTACCACCTCATACGGTACCATACATCTTTGCATTAATTTACCTTTTATTTGTTGGAACAGAGAATCATACAACAACACCCATTATCCTTCTTGGAACTGCTTCAGTTTAATGTGGCGATCATGCCACTCCTTTCTTTGTTTTTATATAATTTTTTTTCTCTGCAAAGCATCCATTCAGATTTCGTCCAACTGATCTAGTTGTCGAATCCTTTCTTTTTGAGCATCATCCAAGCTCAAGTTCAATTCTGAAGTTGTCCTCAATGTCTTGATTTCAAATTCAATGGGCATCATCGCACTCTTCCCATAGACCAATTGGAAGGGTGTGAAGCCTGTGGTGGATTTCCACGTGGTATTATATGCCTAGACTGCCTATGGCAATCATGTAGCCCAATATTTTCTATGTTGTTGCACGGTATTCGTTAGGATGTTCTCTATTTCTCTGTTCGTCACTTCCACTTGCCCATTTGTCTACGAATGGTAGGGTGTAGTTTTATTGTGTCGAACTCTGTATTGCTCCATCAGCTCCTTGATCAACTTGGAGGTAAATTGAGGCCCTTGGTCTATTTTTATCTCTCTAGGGACCCCAAATCATGTAAAAATATGGGCAAATAAGAAATCAACGACTGTTCTTTCTTTTGAATCTCTCAATGCTTGAAATTCAACCGATTTGGTGATGTAATCTATACAAACCAAAATAAACCTCCTCCCTATTGAAGGTGGATTAATTGGTCTCACGGAGTCCATGCCCCACTTATCAAAGGGTTCCAGGTATACCTAAGGCTAGAGGGGCATTTCGTCTCGATTGGTTGGTCTGCCCATTATTTGGCATTCATCGCACTTGCTGGCATACGCAGCTGCATCCTTGAACTGAGTGGGCCAAAAGTACCCAGCCTATAAGATTTTGTAGGCAGTTCATTTCCCTATAAAGTTTCCTCCACATGGTTCATTGTAACACACTTTGAGTACTTCTAAGAACTCCTATTCTGCTATGCATATCCTTATAATCTGGTCACATCCTATTTTTAACAGGAGGCCATCAATCCATAGGAACGATGCACTTTTCTCTATGACTGCCTACTTTTCTCAGAAAGAGAGAAAAGGTGAGGTTCTTTCGATGGCCAAGTAATTGGCTATATATGTGTTCCACGGGATTTTCTCACTAATTGTGAACAAATGTTCATCCGAAAATTGGTCTTCCACTGTTGTATGGTCTTTCGGTATCAATCTAGAGAGAAAATCTGCTACGACATTGTCTTTTCCTGGTTTGATGACTATTGTGATGTCAAATTCCTGTAGTAACAAGAGCCACCTAAAAATTCTTCTGCCAATGGCCGGCTTGCTCATCAAGTATCTAATGGTCACATGGTTTGTGTGGACAAATACCTTATACCCGATGATATAATGGCAATCACATTGTTGGATGCATCATAGTAGTTATGGAATGGTATGGCCCAATTTGGTCCTCTTAAAACTGGTGTGAATATCAATTTCTCTTTAAGCAACTGAAACACTTCTTTGTAGTCTTCTATCGAATTGAACTCCACATCTCTAGATAATAGAGTGTGTAGTGGTTTTACAATTTTGTTGAATTCGGCGATAAATCTCTGGTAGTACCCAGCTGATCCAAGAAAACTCCTCACCTCTCTCTGTGTTCTAGGGCTGGGTAGGTCTCTGATGACCTCAATTTTTATTTTATCAACCTTTATTCCTTCTACAGAGAGGTTGTGTCCCAGTACGATGCCTTCTTGCATCATCATAAAGCATTTCTCGTTGCTCAGGAACAAATTGTTTTCCTTGATTATTTTGAGCACTCTTTCCAAGTTCGTCAATGGTTCATCAAAGGTTTATCCATAGACGGTGAATTCATCCATGTATACTTCAACCGTTTCTCCCATCATGTCTAAAAATATGCTAAGCATCGCCCTTTGAAAGGTGGAAGGTGCGTTGCATAATCTGAAATGTAATACCCGATAGGCAAACATTCCCCATAGGTAGTTGAACATTGTCTTATCCTGATCCTCTCTCCTATCTGGATATGGTTGTATCCACTAAATCCATCCAGGAAGGAGAAATACTTCCTCTCGGAGAGTGTATCCAATACTTGATCAATGAATAGGAGTGGGAAGTGGTCCTTCTTGGTCGCTTTGTTTAATGCTCTATAGTCCACACAGATTCACCACTTCCCATTATTTTTAGGGACTAACACTAATGGTGATACCCACTCACTATCATAAATAGGATGGATGAATTCGACAGTCAAGAATTTTTGCAGTTCTTCCTTGACAATGTCTTTCATTGTTGGATTCATTCTTCTCTGTGGTTGCCTACTTGGAGTTGCTTGATCATCGAGGTATATATAATGGGTACATATCTCTAGGTTGATACCCTTCATATTTGAGTAATCCCATGCAAATGCTTATTGGTGTCTAACCAGGATCTCTTCTACTTTCATCAATTGTGTGGGAGTCAACCCACTGCTAACATTCAATGTTCTTCCTCGCTCGATGTGTATCTACTGAACATGGTGATCTTGGGCACCAGCCAATGGTGATACAGGTGCATATATGGAGGACTCCTCATGGAGGAACTCCATAATAGCACCATATTCATCTTCTTCTACCAACTCATCCAACGTCATCACCGACTAGATCATGGATAGCTCAAGATTTTCATGCTCGATAAACATGGGTTCTCCTAATGAGTCGACGAACTACACTGGGGGTGTAATAGTCAACATTTTAACATTTCGTCCATCAAATATGGTCATCATACCATCCTAGTAGCCTATGTAAGCATCAGCTATTGCCAACCATGGCCGTCCCAAGATGAGCGGGTAACTGCCCAGCCTAGTTTTAGATTGCAAGACTAAAAATTTGGCTGGGTATTCCCATGTGCTAATTGTCACTATTACGTCTTCCAACATTCCTTTCGGTGCCACGGTCGATCGATCGGCCAGTTGTAGCACTATTGTAGTGGGTTTCAATTTCATGATTTGTAGCCTCCACATGGTCTCCTAAGGCATTATGTTGATGGCTGCTCTGAGATTGACCAATGTATTAGACAGGGAATGTCCCTCAATTTTTACAGTTAGCATCGGGCTGCCCAGGTCTGCATACTTAGGATGGCATGTTTTGCCCATCATCAAATTTGCTAGTTTACCCATGATATTGATAGTCTGGGTTACTCTTCATCCTAGCTTCCTTAGACACATCTCTCTTATCACCTTGGTATATATCGAAACATCTCGGATGACTTGAAATAATGGAATTTTCATGATGAGGTTCTTCAAGCTAGACAAAATATCAAACTTCAACTACGTTACTTTCCTCTGTCCTTGTAGTCGGTTGGGAAATGGAGCCTTTGCTCTCTTAGGCGTTTCTTCTATCACCTCTTTGATAAGAGGTGTTTCTCCTACATCTTCGTCCTCTTCTACCAGTGGAGGCATTCCTAATCCTAGCTGTCTACTAGACCTAAGCTGAATATGGTACATCAAATACATCTCACCCTCCATGTTTTATGTTTGCTGGTTCACCCTGTTATTAGGGTTTGTCATCGGTTGTATGGGTAGCTACATAGGTCTCACTGCTGGAAACATCGATAAATTCTATTGGGGGTGAGCTGGTGCTACATTTTGTGGAGCCTGATTCCATGTAGTATGGCCTCTCCACTGCTACCCAAGATATGGATATGGCATCCATGGCTGCTAGTTTGAGAATGTTGCTGGGGATGCATTGGACCAAGGTGATGACCCCCACCACCCCATGTTAGGTGATTGAGGCGGGCCTTGGGGCATGTATGGTCCTCCCCTATATGATGACATTTCAGTTGGCATATTCCTCGCAAGGGGTTGTGGCAAACTCTTTTGATTGCTTATGAAATAGGCATCCATGCTTTCAGCATCCTCTTGATTACTGGGAAGTTGCGGGCACAATCAAGTTTTATGGTTCAGCCTACAAACTGTGCATACTCTGACATTGTTCTTCGGGCATGCATTCTTTGCATGCTTCCATCTGCTTTTTGGATAGAAATATGCCAATGCTACTTTGTTTTCTTGATTTTTTTCTCTAACAGTAGCGTATCCATCTGCAATGCTAGATATGATAGCATTTCACTCTTTAAATCTTCCAACATGTTACGTATTTCTGTCTTCATGACTAAAGCAGTCGCTTTCATGGTTCTATAAGTGGTCTTGCCTCTCCTTCTTGAGTAGTTTTGACATAGTTGTCGAATGTCTTCCATAGCATGCTAGTAGACATCACCTCCAAAAATCATGTTAAGAGCCTCCAGTGATTCATTGGTAAGTCCTATCAAAAATATGGTTTTGAGGGACTTATCAGATAGTTTCGTGTGAGGAGATCGTTGAATATTGAAGTTGAATCTCTCCCAGTATTCCTTGAGAGACTCATATTCTTTATGTGTCATGCTCAGGACCTCTTCTCTAGAGTCTCTTGCTCTCCCAAAATCTTGGTATTGCTCTAAAAAGAGCTTCTTCATTTGATCCCAAGTGGCAATGTGTTTGTCTCCCAGATCGATGAACCATCACAGAACTGCATCATCCAATGTGGAAGGAAAGAGTTTCAGCTTCTGCGTATTAGATTTGTAGTCCACATACCTACATAAAACATCAAACTTAAATAAAAATAGGTGAGGGTCTTGAGTTGGGTATCCTTTGAAGGTCAAAAGGTGAGCAGGGGATATGTTTTTTATTTTGGTATCTTCTACTCCTTCATCAATGCTGAAACTAAAGCCATATGAGACTTCTTCATTGTCAGCCATTTTTTCAGGAAATGCAGTTTCTAATGCAATATTTATGGCCTTACAGTCATTTAAGACTTTCAGTGTCAAGGTTCTAAGGTTGTCTGGTGTTATCGTCCAATATTCTACAACTTTCCACAATAGGGCTTCCTCTAAGGATGTCTTATTAAATAGGGGATTTATGATGATTCGTTCTTCCCCAAGTTGATGGGATGAGGAGGCACTTTGCACAAAGTGCGGATCCTCACTCCAATGGATTTCTAGTGGTGGGTCGGGTGAGTCTAATTCAAATTTAGAATGTTCAGTTGACTCAGGTTCTGGTGGATTGGTTTTTATAAACCGACCGTCAGGTCCTCTTCTTCTCAAAGAACTCATACAAGGTCAAATGGAAGGTTTCCAGGTATTGTAAATAATCTAGTTGAGACATCTCCTCGACAACGGTGCCAAAATGTTGTGGGCCAAACAAGGTTAACTTATTTCCTACTTTTGTCACATGCCCATGCATTTAATTTATCAACCCAGGGAGCTTCGTAAACTTGCAAAGGGTCTTGAACAAGATTTCTTACAATACCACTTGAGATGAGTCTGCTAGTTCTACTATTGGGGGGTGTTTTAACGGTCATCAATTATTCATACACTCCTCAATAATTTACTTAAAAAAAATTAAATTTATAGAAATGAAATATTCATGCATTCTTGGAAATAAACCTATTGCAATACTAGAAATAACAATGCGATAAAAAATCTTATAAAAGTTGTAAAATATGAAGAACACAAGCTTATACTGAGAGGGGGGGTGAACAGTATAAGATCACTTTTTACTTTTCCTTTATACTTCAAAATAGTAAAGCAACATATCCAAAGAAATATCAAAGCAATGCACAAGATCATCCACAAAGTGACACAACAATTTTAACATGGTTCATCCACAAAACTTTTCTCTAAAAGTTATCTCAAAGTTCTTTGGGAAACCTTCCCAATTACAATGTTTATGAGCCTTGGCTCAAAGGAGATACCTTCCCCCAATCCTAAATTTATGAGCCTCTGCTCAAAGGAGATACCTTCCCCTACCTCTGCTCTTGCTAGTGATCCTCTAGAAGACCTCTGTCTGCGCTGCCCTTAGCAAATGGAACTCTATCCACAGAAGACACCTGTCTTCCTTACTCTGGCTGGAGACCTTTGTCCTCAACTCTATCACCTCAAAAGCTGGTCCTCGAATATGCACTAAACACAGTCCTTCGGTCTAGCACAAATATGTCCTTAGGTTCTTCTCATAGACCCAAAGCACCTTTGTCCTCAAGTTCTCTGATATAACTATCAAACTCAACTTCACAAGTCCTCTGCTAGGACCTGTCCAAATCTGCTCACAAGTCCCCAATGGAACCTGTCCAAAACCTGCTCACAAATTCATCAAGAAAAACTTTCTTGGCATGAACCCACAAAGAGAATGGTTAGAGACCCAATGTGATTCATCAACCTCATAGAAGCATAAAGAGAATTGTTAGAGACTCAATATGTTCTATACTTAACTCCCAATCTCAATCTCAACTCATTCTCAAATCTCATAAGAATAAGATAGATGTAATATGCTTTTCTCAAGAACATGAAACACAACCCAACAATTGCCAACCAAGCAATATCTCATATAACAATGATACTCATGTTCTTTCCAACAACCAATATATTTTCTCAACCAATTAGGGCTTCAACAACAATGCTCAAAGACAAGGTTTAACCAACATCATTCAACTCAACATTAACCTTGAAGCATTCAACCAATCATCACAAGAAAAGGAAATAAGTAGAAATCCTTTTCCCTCCAAAGATATTTGAACAAAATAGCCACCCACACAATATCACCAAATGCAAAGAATAACTTGTTCAAATCAACTCAATGGAGTAAGCCCAATATCATGAATCAAGTAAAAGCAATAACTTGATCAAACAACCTCTATGGAATCAACTCAACCATCAAACTCAAAATAGCCAACCAAGGGTTTCACCAACTCAAAGCAAGTAGCAAGACTCACAAACATAAACCCTAGTGCACAAAGCTTCCACTACCTCAAACCAAAACTATGCATTCACCAAAACTCTCATCAATGATAACAATGCATAAGTAGTCTTCAAAAAACCAGAAAATAGGATTTACACCTAACCAAAGGAAACCTAGTTGAATACCTTTTCACTCCAATATTATTTCAGAAAAACATACACCAATCATACTTATAAGAAGAATGTGCCCATACATTTTTGCTTGATGAAGGGTCGATAATTCAATCATGAATAATTCTTTTTTAAATCTCAAAAGGTTAGATGAAAATACAAAACAAATAACAACTCACACATACACCTTATCACTCCATAAAACTATTACCCATATTTTCAACACAAATATTTAAATTAACTTGCTAGTCCTTATATCTCCTAAATACCTCAATATCCTTTTAATTAATCAAAAATATTTAAATCAAAGTGTCTACCCCTTATATCTTCCTAACACCACCATATAATTAATTAAATATCAAAACGTTATTCGATCCCTTATAACTCCCAACTTCCACAATACACTATCAATAATAAAACTTTTATTGCATACCTTAAATTTTCTTCGCTTATGCACTGCAGATGATTTGTTTCAACCTGGCATCACTTGTTGATCCAGCACTCCCAGCAAACGGAAGTGCCATGTGGGTTGATCACTTGTTATATCTGACGAAGAATGTACGAATCTCTCATGCCGATGCATGAAACACATCACGGTGTCACTAACACTCAAACTTGTGCTACCATCCAATCGTTTGTTTTGACTCTACGTTACTTTGCTGACCGTGCGTTCTCAACCGGAGGATGAGCGCCACATGGATACGTGTTTCGACCTCCTTCTCACACCGGTGCTAAGACCTCAAAATTCGAACCTTGGAAATCCATGTGCTATTTTTGTTTTTGCCGTGTGTCAAACGAAGTGCAACCCTTTTATGCATGTTTTCGATCTCCGCGTAGCTTCATCAATGGGCTCTCACACTTTTGACCACGCAATCACCTGTCTTCCTCCTTCGCTGGCACAGACGATGTCGAAAACGAAATGCACGAAAATTGATATCAAATCCTTCGCACAACTTTAATGAAATCCATTGCCACATTTTATATGCACTATGATGCATTGATTAACACATCGGCACTTTTAATTTAATTTAAATTTTAAATAAATAAAATTTAAACTAAATATTTAAAATTAAATATCTTCATCATCGGGGCACCTTTTTCAACGAAACGAAGAGCCAACTTGGGTTTTAAGAAAAACCCATTTCAAATCTATTGCCCATGGTTTTAAATAAAACCTTTTATCTTGTCTGCCTTGGTTTTCACAAAAACCCTTCCGCTTCTTGACATCAATGACAACATCAACACTTGAGCAAAGGCAATGTACCCAATGTACCCAAAATTGCCAACAATCTCCCCCTTTGTCATTGATGGCAAACCTTTACTGAAAAACACTTCTCAAGAGCTAAAACTGAAACTAACTGAGCCCACAACTAAGAATATTCCTTTGAAGTTTTGCTCCCCCTGACTTGAAGCTTTCCTCTTCACTTGAAGCTCTCCCCCTTACTCATATCTCTCCCCCTTTGTCATCAATGGCAAAGGGCCACCTTTGGGGCTCGGGACTAAGAATGAGCCTCTTAGCTTAGTCCCTCCCCCACTTCCTATTGGGGTGATTAATTTTGGGGTGGGAGTAAAACTCCCATTAGGCACTAATCATCATCAGCGTCTATAACTTCCTTGTCGGGCCTTCTCTTGAACTCTTTGTCCATATTCCTGTTCTTGTTTTTGTCACTGTTCTTGTTCTTAGCCATGCCTTGATCCTTGGACCTGGTCATACCACTGTTTCTATTCCTGTACCTTGGAAGTTTAGCTCTACATTGTCTAGCTATGTGACCTTCATTTTTGCACTTATAACAAGTAACAATGTTATTTCTTTGAGGCATACCTGTTCTTTGAATCCACCTGTTCTGACTAACCCTATTCTGGCCAAACCTATTATGACCAAACTTGTTCCTGTTATTTGCCTTGCAATGAACTGCCTTGTGCCCAAACTGATTGCAAGAGTAGAAATACCCATGAAAGAAATTACCACTTCTAAAACTGTCATTTACCTTCTTCACTTGAGCCATGCAATGTACAGCCATGTGACCAAATCTGTGACAAGCAAAACATCTACCTTGAAACTTTCCTTTATTTGACCTCTTGGGTCCTAAAAATTTCTTCTTCTTCTCATTCTAAATTTTGTTTTCTATTTCTATGCATCTATCATTCAAGGACTCATGATCTAAAATACTTTCCTCATCAGAACTCTCTTCCTTTTGGAGTCTCTTACTAGACTCTCCAACTTGTTTCTTGTGAGGCTTAACAAAACCAAGACCTGTTTTATCTATTGTCTTTCTTTGACCTTTGATAAGAGATTTAACCTTTTTGGAGCTTTCTTGAAACCCGTATGCACTTATCCTTGTACTCTTTATTTTCCTCTTTCAAAGAAGCCATTTTCTGATCTAATTCACTATACTCAAGCACCTTAGATTCTAACTCATTCTTGAGTTCTTGTGCCTTAGCCATAGAGACGTCAAGACTTTCTATAAGTTTATCTCTCCATGAAACATTCATCTAAATTATCCTTGAGTCTAGCATTCTTCTTTCTTTCCTTTTTCAAAACACTAAGAGCATTAGTAAGTTCACATTCAAGATCCTCTATTTGATTGCACTTTGAATTATCAAGGCCTTTTTCAGATTTCTTATCACTAGAGGTGCTACCCTTTTCAAAAACCATACATGCATCTTCCTTATCATTTTCTGAAGCATCCTCATACATACTAGTAACCAAATCATTATTTTTGCAATTATCCTCAAGGTGCCCACAATTTCCATATCTAAGGCATTTTGATTCTTCCTCCTTTTCTGATATGAACAATATCTCATTTTTATAATCACTAGAAGAACTTTCACTATCACTACTAGAACACTTACTTGCTTTGTCAAGGTAGACACTCTTCTTTTCTTGATTGTTGTGCTCATATTTGATTTTAAGAGTTGTATTGGCCTCTTCTAGTTGTTTCTTCAATGAAACAATCTCTTCTTTTTGTTTGCAGCAAACAGTCTCTTTCTCATTGATCTGAGACCTGAGAGTTTCTTAACTCTTTTTGAACTCTTCTATTTTCAGATTTAGATTGCTAGCAAATTTTTTAGATTCCTCTTCATGTTTGCTGTATATACTGACTTTATTACTCATTTCTTTTGTCTGCATTCTTAAACCGTCAATTTCTTTTTCTAGCTTGTTGCAATACTCTGTTTTCCTGGATGATTGCATTTCGAGATCTTCAAAAATTTTCTTGTAATATTCTGCTTGTACTTTCAAACTGGTGATTATATCTTTTGCATCCTCAACCTTTTTACTCAGGTCTGAAATCAGTTTTTGTTTCCAATTTTCTTCTGCATCACTTCCTTCTTCATCACACTCTTGTTCTGAATCTGTTTCTTCACCAATTTTGAATGGATCATCTTCATCTTCACTGCTACTAAACCCATGGTAGTGATGATCATTGTGATAGAGTTGACCACAAACAAAACATTCTCTTCCTTATGAGAAATTAGCTGCAAAGTGACCTTTCTTCCCACATATGGTGCAAAACTTTATTAATCTGGCTTGTTCTCCATTATTTGATTCATCTCTTGAATCTATTTCCATTCTCAAAGCAGCAACATTGAGATCATCTTCATTTTATTTCATGACCCTATGAGATTTCTTTTTCTTGTGTCTAATGGTTTTGTTTTTGCCTTTCCTTGCCATTTGTGTTCTTGTAAGATCTTCCTTTAAGTTGTTTAAACTTTTCGAAGGCACCCGCTCTGATACCAATTGAAGAACACAAGCTTATACTGAGGGGGGGGTGAACAGTATAAGACCACTTTTTACTTTTCCTTTATACTTCAAAATAGTAAAGCAACATATCCAAAGCAATATCAAAGCAATGCACAAGATCATCCACAAAGTGACACAACAATTTTAACGTGGTTCATCCACAAAACTTTTCTCTAAAAGTTATCTCAAATTTCTTTGGGAAACCTTCCCAATTACAATGTTTATGAGCCTCGGCTCAAAGGAGATACCTTCCCCTACCTCTGCTCTGGCTGGTGATCCTCTAGAAAACCTTTGCCTCCGTTGCCCTTAGCAAATGGAACTCTATCCACAGAAGACACTTGTCTTCCCTACTCTGGCTGGAGACCTCTGTCCTCAACTCTATCACCTCAAAAGCTGGTCCTCAAATCTACACTAAACATAGTCCTTCGGTCTAGCACAAATCTGTCCTCAGGTTCTTCTCATAGAACCAAAGCACCTCTGTCCTCAAGTTCTCTGATAGAACTATCAAACTCAACTTCACAAGTCCTCTGCTAGGACCTGTCCAAATCTGCTCACAAGTCCCCAATGGAACTTGTCCAAAACCTACTCACAAGTTCATCAAGTAAAACTTGCTTGGAATGAACCCACAAAGAGAATGGTTAGAGACCCAATGTGATTCATCAACCTCATAGAAGCATAAATAGAATTGTTAGAGACTCAATATGTTCTATACTTAACTCCCAATCTCAATCTCAACTCAATATCAAATCTCATAAGAATAAGATAGATGTAATATGCTTTTCTCAAGAACATGAAACACAACCCAACAATTGCCAACCAAGCAATATATCATATAACAATGATACTCATGTTCTTTCCAACAACCAATATATTTTCTCAACCAATTAGGGTTTCAACAACAATGCTCAAAGACAAGGTTTAACCAACATCATTCAACTCAACATCAACCTTGAAGCATTCAACCAATCATCACAAGAAAAGGAAAAAAGTAGAAATCCTTTTCCCTCCAAAGATATTTGAACAAAACAACCACCCACACAATATCACCAAATGCAAAGAATAACTTGTTCAAATCAACTCAATGGAGTAAGCCCAATATCATGAATCAAGTAAAAGCAATAACTTGATCAAACAACCTCTATGGAAGCAACTCAACCATCAACCTCAAAACAGCCAACCAAGGGTTTCACCAACTCAAAGCAAGTAGCAAGACTCACAAATATAAACCCTAGTGCACAAAGCTTCCACTACCTCAAACCAGAATTATGCATTCACCAAAACTCTCATCAATGATAACAATGCATAAGTAGTCTTCAACAAACTAGAAAATAGGATTTACACCCAACCAAAGGAAACCTAGTTGAATACATTTTCACTCCAATATTATTTCAGAAAAACATACACCAATCATACTTATAAGAAGAATGTGCCCATACCTTTTTGCTTGATGAAGGGTAGATAATTCAATCATGAATAATTCTTTTCAAATCTCAAAAGGTTAGATGAAAATACAAAACAAATAACAACTCACACATACACCTTATCACTCCATAAAACTATTACCCATATTTTCAACACAAATATTTAAATTAACTTGCTAGTCCTTATATCTCCTAAATACCTCAATATCCTTTTAATTAATCAAAAATATTTAAATCAAAGTGTCTACCCCTTATATCTTCCTAACACCACCATATAATTAATTAAATATCAAAACGTTATTCGATCCCTTATAACTCCCAACTTCCACAATACACTATCAATAATAAAACCTTTATTGCATACCTTAAATTTTCTTCCCTTATGCACTGCGGATGATTTGTTTCAACCTGGCATCACTTGTTGATCCAGCGCTCCCAGCAAACGGAAGTGCCACGTGGGTTGATCACTTGTTATATCTGACGAAGAATGTACGAATCTCTCACGTCGGTGCATGAAACACATCACGGTGTCACTAACACTCAAACTTGTGCTACCATCCAATCATTTGTTTTGACTCTGCGTTACTTTGCTGACCGTGCATTCTCAACCGGAGGATGAGCGCCACATGGATACGTGTTTCGACCTCCTTCTCACACCAATGCTAAGACCTCAAAATCCGAACCTTGGAAATCTGTGTGCTATTTTTGTTTCTGTCATGTGTCAAATGAAGTGCAACCCTTTTATGCATGTTTTTGATCTCCACATAGCTTCATCAATGGGCTCTCACACTTTTGACCATGCAATCACCTGTCTTCCTCCTTCGCTGGCGCAGACGATGTCGAAAATGAAATGCACGAAAATTGATATCAAATCCTTCGCACAACTTTAATGAAATCCATTGCCACATTTTATATGCACTATGATGCATTGATTAACACGTCGGCACTTTTAATTTAATTTAAAATTTTAATTTAAATTTTAAATAAATAAAATTTAAACTAAATATTTAAAATTAAATATCTTCATCATCGGGGCACCTTTTTCAACGAAACGAAGAGCCAACTTGGGTTTTAAGAAAAACCCATTTCAAATCTATTGCCCATGGTTTTAAATAAAACCTTTTATCTTGTCTACCTTGGTTTTCACAAAAACCCTTCCCCTTCTTGACATCAATGACAACATCAACACTTGAGCAAAGGCAATGTACCCAATGTACCCAAAATTGCCAACAAAATAATATAGAAAACACGAGAAAAATATGGGAAGAAATACTAGCTTGGAGTGGGCCCAAGCTCCAGCAACTTTGTCCTAGCTGAACACGTACTTAGAAACTCTTACAACTGTATTATAATTATAAAAGTATTACAATACTTCTTTTGTATATCTCTCTACAATTACTATCAAAAATATTCTATATATCCTCAGAGAGGTCTGCATGTGTTTATATAGCACACCTACATATATTTTGTTACAAAGAAGTTATAATAGTCAATTCATTCCAGACTAAACTAAGACAGTCTGGTAAATGTGATCGACGTCTACTAAAATTGGCATTCATTTCTAATAGTGGAGTGTTCACTGACTGGTTTGTGCTTCACCTGGCATTGGTAGGACATTCTCATACATTGGTGTGATCCCCAATTTAACTCTACAAGACGAAGAGTTGGAACTACACCAGTCTCTATTGTCCACGTCATGCTTGTCTAGTCAACGAGCGAATAATAGAGGCGCCTTTCCTATGAGGAAGGTGCCTAAGTATGTCAGGTGCCTTCTCTTTGCGGAATACACCTTACTTTCATTGATGCCTTCCTGGAAGAGGAAGGCACTTATATTCTATTGGTGCCTTCCTATGAGAGGAAGGTGCTTGCCTTCTAGTGGCATCTTCCTTATGAGAGGAAGGTGCTTACCTTCTAGTGGCGCCTTCCTGTCGATGCCTTCCTGTGAGAGGAAGGCGCTTATTTTCCTTTGGTGCCTTCCTGGAAGAGGAAGGCACTAGCCTTCTATTGGCGCCTTCCTAGGAGAGGAAGGCACTTGTCTTTCCTTGGTGCCTTCATGGAAGAGAAAGGTGCCTACTTACACTTGGCGCCTTCCTGGAAGAGGAAGGCGCCTACCTTCTCTGTGTTTATTTCGAAAGAAACAAAGTTCTAGGTCAATGAAAAGACCTTGCCTGATCCAAATCTGACTAAATCAACTACAATTCCACAAAAACACACTGAAAACACATGAATTAGATAACACGCATAATTTCATCAAATAATTATATAATAATTCATAAACATATGCAATCCTTATTATACAACCACATAATAATCAAGAAAATATATACAAAATATGAGCATTTTGGATGCTCATCACCTTTATGTGAATTAAGTTTGTTTGAATGTTGCTTGCTACTTGAAAATGCTTTTATGTGGAAATGACATTGAGATCCACCTTCATGTTTTATGTGTATGATGTTGGAAGTCTTCTTTTAAAAGAGGGTGAAAGTATTCTATGTGATGTAGATTATATTATAAATACTGATTTGTTTTAAATAAGAGAGAAAATATTCCACGTACTGTAAGTTATATTTCTATTTATGTGTTGAGTTAAAAGGCAATGGTGGGCTATAAAAGTGTAAATAAATATTAAAAAATAAATACTATTGAATTATGCAAGGAGAGACGCACTCCTCAAAGGTTGATGTGGAGCTTTGGAAAAAGTGGTAAATTTTTTTGAATGGACATAATGTGTGATGATTGCAAATAAAGTGAAGATGAGGAATCTTAGTCACTAGGTACAGTGCATGAAGAGTGTTTGAAATAAACTACCGAATTCACCGTGTAGTGGAAGAGGAGTGTATGGAGTGATAAGATGAAAAGGATGAAAGGAAAATGGGGATGAGAGAGAAAATAAGTGAACAATGAAGAGCGAAGACAAAGGGAGCAAAAACACCAAGTAAGTAAAGGACGTACACGTTTAGGTTGGTGAATTTGCTATGTTACTCATTGTTTGCATCAATAAAAGGGTAGAATAAAAAATAAATTGGGTGGTTTTCCTGTGAAGATGAATTGTGATGTTAATTCATTTGTATTAGGTGAACTATTTTGTGTATATTAATGGAAAATCATTTTATTTTTGTGTAAATTATTTTGAAAATAAAATTTTACTGCTATGTAAAAATTCCTTATAAAATGTTGTTTACTATTGCGTATACATCCTTGGGTATGATGTTTTACTACTATGTATTCTCTTGTGGAAGCATGGATATATTGTTGTGTTGCGTTATTAAAAAATTATATACACCTGTGATATAAATAAATAATTGCTATGATTATGCTTTAATTATAGTATGTTGGGTAAGGTGTATCATGTTGATAAATGCATTCTATTACTTTTACGGTAATACACCTTCGTAGTATTGTAGTACCTCAAATTGTTGAGACTATTTTATTGGAAATGAATTTATTAGAACGTCGAGAGGGTTATTTATGTAGAAATCTGTTGGAACCTTTATGGGTTATATCTCGAGTATGGAGATTTTAAGCTATTTAAAATAATATTAAAATTAAAGTACATCTAGTTGCATTATAGATGCATAATTTATGTTGAGTCATATCTGATCCCTACCAATATCCCTTAAAATATAAAACATCCCCATGTTGATTTAATGTCTGAATGCTCAACAAGGAAATATTGATGCAACTATCAAAGTGATTTGAGTTCTTCAAGGGCGTAAGGAAGTCAAGTTGGTAGAAGAATTATCGTAGGTAGAGAGCTTGATATAGAAAATAAAACTCGTTACTTGAGTAGGTGGTTGAAGGAAGGCTAAATTCCAGATATAAAACTATAGATGAACATGCGGAAAAAAATCTCCTGCAATGCAATATGTTATTGCAGGAATTAGAATGTCCCATTATAAAATATAGATACTCTTCATATTTATTAGTGATAGTCTTGCATGGACTGCGTTACTAGTTATTTTATGTATTGGTGTTAATGCCACACTCTTAGGCATCGTTGGATTGTATTAGATAAATAAACACAGTTTGTTTGCTTTACTTTATTAAGAATTTTCTAAAGCGTGAAGCCTATGAAACTTGTTATGTGAGTCATTTAATATTGAGGCATTGCATGGCTAAATCATGGTTTTCAAATATTTTGAAATGTTATTTTTAAATATAACAAAACCAGTTTATTATGCTTACCAAGGTTAATTTAAGAAAGGCATTGAATAACTTTAGACTTAGAGATGTTGGTTTCCAAATGAATTTTAATTTAATATTAATACTCTTTCCAAAAAAAATCCTCAATCAATTAAAAATTATTGAAATTATTTTATTCTAAGGAAGACTAAAAGTATTTAAGAATTATGATTTTATATACTATTTTGGCAACTGGATTAAACCTTGAGGAAAAGTAATGAAAGTACTCTAACCTTTTATTTCAAAATAGGAGAATAACATTGACTAGATCAGTGTTGCTCCATGGAAGGATTTGTTAAAAACAAATAAAAATGTTTTGTATAGCCTTTAACTTAGAGAACTTGGCTTATTATGTCTACCTTATTAAAGCAACTTTGTAGATGATTTATTAAAAGAAGAGAATGGGTAATAAAGAAATATAATATTTCAATTTATTTAAGATGGCACTTTGGGTGTAGAGTTGAACTGCATATTGTTAAATTATACCCATAATATTTTTAGTTGTGTTCAAAGGAAAACTAGAAAAACTCTTACTTGGAAAATAAAATAATGGTTCTTATGGAAGAGTAGAATAATCTATTTAATCTAGTAGGTTTTCTTGGAAGGACATAACTTAAGGAAAAACCTATGTATACCCAATATTGTTGAGGTGCAGGAATGCACACAACATACTTCAATATAGTTGATCACTGATGAAACTGGTCTTATAATATGGTCAGTCAAGTCAGAAATAGAATATGGTATGGGACATATTTTCTAGGTTGATACTCGAAAAGCACTGTGATACAAATTATATTCAGTGAAGCTAGATAGAATGGCCATAGGGTTCGGTATGGGACAAACTACTATGGGTTTTATTGAACATGTATAATGAAGTCCAAGGTCAGGGAATTGACATGGCACTAACTAAATCCACGAAAATAAAATGGGATCTCCAATTAGTCATAGGGGCATAAGTACGTTATACATCTACACTAGCTATCGAACAAGTCAACTAAATGGTTGAATGTTTAGTGAGATGAGGAAGGGAAGAAAGTGTCCACCCTATAGATGTTATGGGCCTTAGAGGATAACCCTTGTCATGGTTTGATCCTCATGCTAAATCCATGGATTCAAATGAGGGTAATCAAATCCACAAAAATGACAACTCTACAAGATTTTGATAATCTCATCCATTTGGATGACTAGTTGTAGTAGTTCCTAACCCAAATGTGGTTTTTTATGCCTATGCTACATTGTCATAGAGCTAATTTAGAACTATTGGGTGAACCAAAAGATATAACCTGTAGCAAAAACTTGATAACCAAAGTAGAACTTGTTAGTACTAATTGATAAATGTAGTGGAAAAAAATTATATTGGGTTTATTTTTTCTTTAGACTATGCAACCAGGTGAGTAGTAGACTTGGGTTGTTACAAAGAAATAGAATAATATGTCTAACTCTTTACAAAATAATATTTCCTTTTCTTCCCCTTGAATTATAATAATAAGGAATGCATTGTCCCAGGGGGATAGTGCAACGGTTTGGGATGTCCAAGGTTCAAACCATGGGTGAGTGTGTGAGGGGGTGGGTGTGCGGTGGCTGTGTGTTAAATTCCCTAATTATAAGCATAAATATTAGCTTTACAAGGGGACATGGTTGTGAGGAAACTGCTCAACCCTATGCATTGGTCATAAGGATTTCTCACACTAACCAAAAAAAAGAAAAAGAAATAATAATAATAATAAAGAATGCATGATGGAAATTATCCTTCCAAGTAGAACCAAATTAACTAATGGTGTGGATCCAAATATATAACTAATACTTATGGTAATAAAATACACAACAAGAATATATATATTTTCAGCATTAAAACACCTATAAAATAATTATTAGATTTTTTATGATTAGATTTTAATTCACATAAAAATGAAATCCTAGAACCTTATTATAAGACCCCCAAAACAATTATTTTAGTAGGGTGTTTTCTGATACTATGCACATAATACAACAATTATATTAATATTAATTCTTTCTCATTAAAAATTATATAACAAGATCATCATAATAAAATAAAGAATAAATATTTCTAATGATACAATGTCTAAACAAAGCATGTCAAAATAAAGTATGTCAAAATTAGAACTCTATTGAAATTATTTTTATAAAGCTAAATCAATGTCTAAGAATAATGGCGTGAATATCTATCTATATGCCTCATGAAATTCCTATAATTAAATCATTCCATAAGGTATTATAAGGTATTTTTCTTATTTTTTATTATTAAAAAGCATTTAAAAAAACATATAAAGCATAGATTATATAGCCCTTAAGATAGATTTTTTTATTTCTAAGTTAAACATTAAATAAATTTATTCATTTATTCCTCAAATTCAACAACTCCACATAAGAATGTATTATTCAAAAATTACATGACAACTCCTAAATATCACTACATTTTGAGTAATTTTTTATATCATGTATTTCTCTTATAAAGTAATATATAACAAGATCATAATAATAATTCAAAGAATAAATTATATTAATGTGTAAACAAAGTATGTCAAAATAAAAACTCTATTGAAATATTGTTTGTAAGGGTAGATCAATCTCTATAAAATAATGATGTAAATATGTGTGTATGTGTCTCATGAAATTTTTATAGTTTAATCATTCCATAAGGTATTCTATGGTATTTTACATATTTTTATCATGGTAATACCCCTAGCACAAATCAACATGCAACATTTACACAGAAAAAGAGATATCTCATAAAATTACATAAATTATTACAATTTATACCAAAGTACTTAAATGAAGATAAAAAAGTAATCATCATGCAATAATAAGGCGAAAATTATCTTTATCTAAGAAGAATTTAAGAGGTAACACTCAACAACATACTACACTAATATCATCCACACAAATTATATACTTGGCTAAATCTTAATGTAGTGAATTAAATATACTTGATACTTATGACATCAAGAATTATACCATCCATAAATAGGCATAGTAAATAATTTTCTTCTATTCTATCCTGATTGAAATATCACCACTATAAAAATGGGAGATCACACCTAAAACAAAAGAAAAGGGTTCAATGTTCCTTGGAAACTAGTCCTTGAGCAACAAATTCACTCTTTATGTACAAATATTGGTAAAAACATTTGTCCTCCTTTATAGAAAGTAGTGAACCAATAGTTGATATTTTTTTTTTTTTATTTCAAGGATAAGAGAAAGATAAATATAGTAATAATGTCACATGTTGCAAAAGCATTAGATGCAAAAAGATGAAAGTAGTGTTAGTAGTAACAATGATCAGGAGCATGCATAGTAGATGTTATATGAGAGAACAATAATTGGATGTTTGGTGAATAAATGAGAGATTAAAATGGGCATTTATAGTGGATGAAAAGAATAACTCTGATTTTTAAGGCTAATCATTGAATTACATTTTTTTTTTTGTGGAAAACATCCCAAAAGGGATGCCACTTTCGGTAAGACCCAAGGAGGCAGGGGTATCCATTCCGCCAAAAACGCCCAGGACTCGGACTCGCCTACCACCTTTGACACACTCAAGGAGCAAACAAACACACAAACCCAATTTAAAAATAAGCAAATAACAACAAAAATAATAAAATAAAATAAAAAACATGCTCCTTGAGTGTGTCAAAAACAAAAGCACAACCAAACACGCACAATAAGATAAAAGAAACCACAACACAAACCACATAGAAAAACACAAGAAACACATAACAAAACACAAACAAGACAAAAACAACAGAACACTACAAAGACATAACCCAAAAAAAAACAAGAAAAATAAACACAACCAAAACCTAAAAAATTAAAAAATAAAACAAAAATAAAAATAAAAAACAACCAACAACAGACAATAAACAAAAACAAAAAATATAGAAAACACTCACCCATAAAAACACGAAATAACACAAACAAAGAGAAACCCAAGAACAAGAACGAAAAAAACACAAGAACAATAACAAAAAACATAAAAAAAAAAACAAAACAACAAAAACACAAGAACAACAAAAAACAACACAAAGAACACAAAAACAAAACAAAATAAAAAAACCCACCCACCTTAAAAAACTAAACAAAAAAAACAAAAAGGAAAAAAGAAATAAAAAATGAACAAAACAAAGACCTATCTAGACCGAAGACTATTAAGGCAAGAATCAACAGAGGAAACAAAATAAAGAATAGAATGAGCTAGGGAACTAAAAAAACTGAATGAACCAAAGAGAAGCAAAAAAAAAAACAAGAAGAAACTAGGTACCTTCAGAACTGGAGCCATCCAAAGAAATGATAGAAAGAAGAGCTTCCCTAATTTGAGAAGCCCACCATATAGGAGGGTGGCCATAACAAGTAAGATCACCTTTGTCCAAAGCCCAATTAGCTAAAGCATCAACACTCTTGTTTTGATCTCTCGACCACATGATTGTAATCAACTTTCAAAAATCCCATCTGGATTACTCGAATCTTCTCAATAATTCTTTTTATTCTCCAATCCACCTTATGATTCTTAGAAGGATTCTTCAAGAGATTAATCATAAGTTGAGAGTCAGACTCAACTAACACCTTTTCCCATCCAACCTTAGTAGCCTCCTAAAGACCTCTGAGGATACCATACCCCTCAGCAAGGTTATTGGAAAGAATACCCAAATTCTCAAGCAAAAGTAAAAACCAGGGAGCCATCTGAAAGTCTACCAATTCCTCCCACACTAGCTTTTCCAGGGTTCCCTCTAGAGGCTCCATCAGTATTGACTTTTCCAAAATCCTTAGGAGGAGGTTGCCAATTTCTATTCCTATCCAATTTACTAATACTCACATTCCCTTTAAGTTGGTTGCCCTTAGAAGGTTTAATCTTCAATATTTGCATCACTTGATCCCATATTTGGTGGGAGTTTTGGGGGTGATTAAGGAGATGATGGACTGATTCAACTAAGTTGGCTATGGTCTTTTGCCAAATATAGTGAATATCCTTCCTATCTTGATTAAAAATTTGGTTGTTCCTTTCATTCCAAATATTCCAAAGAAGAATGGTAGAACCCATCCAAACTACTCGCCTAATAAAATGATCAACACCCTCTTGATTAGGCCAATCCCTCCAAAGCTGTTCAAAAGTAAAAAAATTGGACCACTGTAAGCCAAGTAAAGTGGCCATTCTCCTCCATAGCTCAGAGGCTAAAGTACACTCAATAAAAATATGGTTGATATTTTCTACATTCTCTTCACACATTTCACATCTAAAAGGGCCATGAAAACCACGCTTCATAAGTTGCTCACCAGTAAGCACCCTACGATGCAATAAAAGCCAATTAAAGAACCTCACCTTAGGCCAGAGCTTTTGAGCCCACAATTGAGAAAATATGTCGAAGAATGGTTGGGATTATTATGGCATAAGGTCAAATAACCTTGAGCAACCGAATACTCACCCTTAGTAGTGTTGTTCCATCCAAAACAATCTTTTTCATGGGACCAAGAGAGGGATCTCATATGAAGGATGCCTTGGATATCTTGTCTTTGCCTTTCTGGGATTTGAATAGGCCAGTCCTCAATAGGGATCCAATATCTACCAACCTTTGAATTACCAAGTATGGTACCGACAGTAATTAGCCACCTTTATCCAATTAGCTCGGTGAAGCTCCTCCATCCAAGGCCTCCAATCGAGAAACCGAGTTATCAAAGGCTTGTGACCATCCCAAGAATCTATCCAAAAATTTGCATGTTGACCATTATGAATGATCCAAAATAATTTTTTCTTTATCAAATCCTCACCAGTCTTAAGAACTGCTAAAATGGGAGAACCTTTGGTAGGAAGTTGATAGCGAACAAGGTCTTCAGGGACTTTTGTTCTCAAGATATTTAGCACGGAGATTATTGGCCCAAAGAGCATTGGGGTTATGCAACATCCTCCAATATAATTTAGCAGCTAAAGCTTTGTTGTTATTAATTGAAGACCGTAAACCTAACCCCCCTTCACTCTTAGGAAGACATAAAGTATCCCATTTCACCAAGGCCCATTTTCTTTTCTCCTTAGTACCACTCCAAAGGAAACGATGACTCGATTTGATCCAATTCTCGAAGAACAACCTTTGGAATATTCAAAATGGAAGAAACATAAATAGGAATAGCTTGAAGGACTGATTTTACCAAGGTGATTCTACCCCCATAAGAAAGCCACTTGTTGGTCCACTTTCCAATTTTCTTCTTGACTTTGTCCAACAACCAATTCCAATATTTATTTTTCTGCCTTTGAATATTTATGGGAATACCTAAATAAGTGATTGGAAGAGAGGTCTTCTTATATCTTAGCTTATCCAAGACCATGGATTCCTAGTCTAGCAGAGCAAGTGAAAGAAAATAACTTTAGATTTGTCTTCATTGATCAACCGCCCGAAGAGCCTTAGAAAAACAGCTAATGATTTGCTTAATATTAGAAGCTTCCTTAACTGTAGCTTTACCTAAAATAGTAGAGTCATCCACAAATTGAAGATGAGAGATAGGTCTAGCTCCATGAGCAATGGTAACTCCCTCAAGGGTTTTGTTTTCCTCTTTTTGGTTATAGTCCTACCCAAGCATTCAACAAGAATGATGAATAAATAAGGGGATAGCGGGTCACCTTGCCTAATACCTCTGGAAGCTGGGAAAGACCGAGAAGGCCTGCCATTGATAAGAACTAAGTAGGAAACTCAGAGATACATCCCATAATCCAATCCATCCAATCCTTAGAGAAACCAAATTGCCTCAAAACTTTGATAAGGAAGTGCCAATCCACTCTGTCATAAGCTTTGGATAAGTCTAACCGAATGAACATGGAAGGAGAATTTTGCATATCCATGGAATGGATGGCTTCCCGAGCAAGAACTATCTCATCTACTATTTGACGTCCTTCCACATAACCCCCTTGCTCTGGGGAAATAATCTTATGCAAAAGAGGCTTCAACCTTTCTCGCCATGATTTTAGTAATGATTTTGAGAAGAACATTACATAAAGCAATAGGTCTAAAAGCTGAGATATGATCAACCTCTTGAGCTTTTGGAACAAGAGTAATATAAGTTTTATTGATAACCTTCAAAATTTCTTTGGCTTTCCCGGCTTCTTCCACCACCTCTAATAAATCAACATGAAGGATATCCCAAAACTCTTGGTAGAACTCAATAGGAAAACCATCAGGCTTCGGGATATTTCCTTTTTGCATTTTAAAAACTACTTGTTGAAGCTCATTGATAGTAACAAGAGCAGTCAAAATAGAGTTCTCCTCAGAAGTGATAAGAGAAGGGATTGCTTGAAGAACATTATATTGTGAAGTCGAGTCAAGGGGAGTAGCAAGAAAAATATTGGAAAAGTAATCAACAACAATAGAGTTCATGCCATCCCAAGTATAAACAACATCTCCAGAATCTGATTTTAAGGAAGAAATAAAGTTGTGAGATCTTCGAGCTAGAAGAGATTTGTGGAAAAAATTTGTGTTTCGATCTCCTTCTTTGAGCCATTGAATTCTAGATTTTTGCTTCCATAAGATTTCTTCTCTTTTTTCCCATTCCTCTAACCGAGTTGTGAGTTTAATTTCATCTCGCACTTCTCTTCTCTCGTGAGGCCATCTAAACGGATTTTCTTATTCAAATTTTCAAGATGAGCAATAACTTCATGTTTTTTTTTATGAACATCCCCAAACTCTTTCCAGCTCCAAGTCTTGATTTTGGATTTAATGTATTGCAGTCTTTTGGCAAAACAGAACATCTTAGTCCCATGCCTAGGTTTACCTTCCTTCCACCATTGTTGCACATGAGGTCTGAAGGAAATGTCTCTAAGCCACATTAATTGAAAATGAAAAGGAGAGAAACTCACATTGGTTTTCCACATTTCCACCATGACCGGCCAATGATCCGAACCAACATTATTAAGAGTCTTCACTTTAGGAATGTGACCATGGATTAAGAAATTTTTAGAGAGCAAAAACCTATCCAATCTCTCCATTATACAAGCTAAGCCTTGCCTTCTGTTAGACCAAGTCATAAGGCCATTATCTCGGTTGGATATCCACAAGATGGAGGTTTGCAATATATTCGCTCATGAGGTCGTTGCTTTTGTCCAAATTTCTATTTCCCCCCTTTTCTCATCCAGAGAGAGGATGGTATTGAAATCTCCTCCGATCAAGATCCAAGCTTTAGGAAAATGAGAGATAATATGAGTAATATCCTTCCACTGTCTTCTTTTTTCCTCCAAAGAAGTCGGAGCATAAATAGTAATGCAGAGCATAATCTGGTTGGAATGTCTACTTTGAATAGCTATAGCCAACAAACCCCAACCACCAACCATATGGTGAATAACTACCTCTTTTGGATCCCAAAGACAAGCAATGCCACCCGAAGTCCCTTGGGAACTGAGGGAAACCACTTTTCCAGCTAGCCAAATTTTATTGGCAATTAAGTCCATATCCTCCATTGACATCTTAGTTTCTTGAAGGAAAACAAGATGTGGATGATTTACCCGAATCATTCTTCTAATTTCATTTTGTTTTGAAAGACTCCCTTTGAGTCCTCTAATATTCCAAGTGATGATCTTCATTAATACCAGGGCTAAAAAAGTTGGGAAGGGCATTAATCTTACCTTCCTCTACAAGCTTTTCACCTTCTTTTACCATATGATATTGATTGGTCTTGCGACCTACTTTTTGATTAGAATCCATCTTCAATTTTTTTTCCCTGTTTCTTGACTTATTCCAATTGAATCTGAGATGGCTTCTAACCTTGAAGAATGCTCGTACACAACCAAAATTTTACTAGATGGTTCAACAGAGTCTATATTGGGACCTGCATTATTTGAAGTTTTGACATTTGAAATATTGTTTTTCTTGTGTAAATTTTCTCCTTTTTTTTCTCGTTGAAAACCTTTGATTTGTTGGTTTGTCTCTGAGTTCTTCCCTTCATATTTAAATTGTGTTTCTAAGATTTCAGTTTCCATTATTTCCTCTTCCTCACTTGGGACATCATTTGTGGAAAGGATTTCAAACATATTAGCAGATGACTTTGATTGATCCTTCATAACTGGTTTTTTCTGAGTGTTCTTCTTCTTAGGTATTTGGAAACCTACTAAGTTTATATCTTCTTTCTTTTGATCAGAATTTTATTTGGGCAAGCACTGGCCAAATGACCATATTCATGGCAAATTCTACAACGAAAAGGAATGTTCTCATAGTCCACTACTTGCTCCCAAGTGTCTTCCCCAAATTGTAATGTGATATTTTTAGGTAGGGGTTTGTCAAAATCCATTAAAACACAAATCCGAGCATAAATAATATGTTCAAAATTTTGAGTACAATCAACAATCATCATAAAAGTTCCTAAAGAGTTTCCAATTGAAGAAAAAATAGTAGGATTCCAAAATTCAATAGGGAGGCCAAAGAGTCTAACCCACACGGGAGCAATAGAAGGCATCTCTTCTTCGGCTTTAAATTTAGTATGCCAGGGCTTCATGAAAAGCCCCGCCCTTCCAAAAAACCAAGGACCCCCTTGAAAAGTTTTCTCTCTATCTTCATTATTAGCAAATAAAACAAGAAAATAACCATTTGGATAAATAGAGATTTGTAACTCACCTTTAGTTTTCCAGCTTTTTGCAGCCCAGACTTTGAAAGCAGATAGACTCGAACGAAAACCCACGAACCGACAAATTAGTCCTCTTTTTTCCAAATCTTCAATGCCAGTCTGAATGTTACCCATATCAAGCTTAACAATAGGAGTTCCATCAGCCGCTTTAAGACATCCTGACTCCGTTTTCCTGGGATCAATCTTAGGCATTCTTAGAGGTTTATGGGAAGCCCTAATATTGATATTAGCATTGGGCTGAGGCTGTCCACCATGAAGGGCATCCCTAAAATTCATTTTTGGGACCGAGTCTTCAAAATTCTTACCCTTGATAGGGGTTTTCATAGTAGAATTATTTTGTGGGTGCACCTTAGCACCAGATTCACTTGAGATATGAGCCATTTTTTGATCAACTGCTTGAAACTTGTTTCGTGATCTCTTTAATCCTTGCCCTAGACGTCGTGGAAAGGTATGGTTTTCACTTTTCTTTTGTGCAGCAAATTGGAAGTCGTTGTCACTCAAGTTCACAGTATGATCTGTTGAAAGACAAATTTCTAACCCATATTGTATCCCCTACAACATTTCCTGCTAAAATATTGAGAATAAACCACAAAAATATTGGCCGCTAGGGCCCGAAGGCCCTAAAAACCAACCTCCGGAGCTGCTTGCACTCAACCCAGATGAAACCCTCGCATAGCCGCTTGCCAAATATGTCGTTCACACATAGGGATGCGCTAGGATCTGTGTTGCTCCAAATGATATGAAAATTGGTGGAGACGTTCTAGGGTTTTTCAGGCATCTACCCTCAAAATTTCAGCTCAATCCGAGTCCGGATGAGTGAGATATGACCGAAACGAGTTCGGTAGTTTGGGCAGTCCTGCGAAAAACGTCTTCGAAGAACATTAATTCTCTTCGAAGCCTTCACTCATTATATATTGTAAAACAATCACAATAAAATTATCACACATCCATCGATAAGAAATACCTACAAGAAACTTCCTATCATGCTCCCATTGAATTACATTCTTATCGGAGATATAAAATCATAATAAATATGTATCATCTTAATCCTATGCATAAAAATATGCTAGGATCATGATAATCACTTTAAGTGATGATTGTAATACCATTTATCATAAGGAAATATTCTTTAGGGGATACACACACAAATATATATCCTGTAATTATGGCTCTATACTTCTTTTAGATTTTTGTTAAAGTGGAAAAACAGTGATAACTAAGTGAAGAAAGGGAATAAAAACCATTGACTAACATGCTTTGTTATCATCCTATCCAAGGATTAAAAAAGTTAGTTTACTCTTATAACATATATTGACGGATGATACTCTCCATCACCTACAACTTAGTTGTCGGTGCTCATTTTACAAATATATATTACCCCTCCCTAACGACTATGAGTGACACTATAATGGATAGACAATTGGGACTGCTTACATAAAAGTAAAAAAAGAGAAATAGGTAAAATCAAATTAATAGAAATACAAATTCTATGCTACAATACAAAAACAACAATTTTGTTAGTTTGATTCTATTGTCTATGCAAAATACAATTTTTGTATTAAACAATAGAATAATACAAAAAACATAGCCAAAAATGAAAAAGTAGACGAAAATATACATGATACTTATTGTACATGATCCTTGAAATTTTGGCTAGAAGAAAATAATATATGTTTATCCCATTTAACTTGAAAGGAATTTACCTTAAAAAACATCTAAAGTTTTGAAAAGCCATAGTTGGGTATAAAATGAGTAAAATCAAAGTTCATAGATAGGGCAAAATCAACTAAAACTACTAGAGACACTACCCCTATGATATCCATATAAAACACAACAAAATATTATGTAGAAAACCCTTTGTGTAGCATAAACTTGGCACATTTGTGACTCTTTATGATGTGATCCTTTTCCTTTTGATATGCATTTTCTTCTTGCTTTTCACTAGTAGTTAGATGTATATATGATGTAACATCTTAGATTCAAAAAATAGACTTATGAGACTTTTGATACTGTCAGGACTATAATGGAATGACCAAGATGAGATGTATTTCAAATGAAAAAGGTTTACAATATATAGGCATAAGCCTATATGAAATGCATGACACTTGTCAAGATAAATTGACAAGTGTCAAGGTGAAGGCATAGTGCACTTTAATTCTAACATTCCCCCTTAAAGTGCACTATCCTAACTAAAGAAAAAAACAAGTCAACATTAGGTAACATTCCCCCTTAAAGTTGTCTTTTCTAAAAAAACAAAATTCTATCATCCTCCTTTATTGCTGATTTGGTCTAGGCTCGTGCTCTATGCGCTTGGATCTCCAACTGTGAAAAAATACTAGATCAACGGTGTATACATCTTGGTATGTTGCCATAGGGTTAGCCACTTCCTCGGGTCTATTGCCTCTGGGTCAGCCGTCTAAGTGCCTCAGGGTCATCATGGGTGCCTCAGGGTCAACCACTCCTAGGTCTGTTGCCTCTGCAAGACCTCCTCAAAGGATGTTGCCTCTTGTAGGTAAATGATTAGATTCACCATGAATATCATATCCTCCTCATGGTGAACACAATCTATAAGGTGTTGGATTCTATCGAAAATGCACCTTAATACAAAGGAAAAAAACGAGCCATATAAGATTGTTGGTATCTACCAAAAATGCACTCAATACAATAAGTTGAGCCATAGATCCAAATATGGAGGAGAACAAGAAGATAATAAGAGAATATTCTAAAGTTTCTTTGTCTGTAGTCTTCAGAAGTAGATACAGAAAACAAAAAAAATATTGGATAGATTCTAGGGTGTCTATGTTTGTAGTCCCTAGAATAAGTGTCCTTATGGTAGTCACCTCATCTTACCGAAATGCATGGGTAACCAGCCACTGCATCCGCCAAGTAGAAAGAGGAGAATACTAGATACTAGGTTCACTTACAAGTGCCTTGGGAGTGTCGGGTTCAACCGAGAGTGCACTCCAAGGTAGAAAAATTTGAGGCTTAAAAACTCAAATGAAACAGCCTCAAAATTATAAATGGACACCACCAATGTGTCCGTCTCGAAAAAATCTTTCCAACGACTATAAACATGGCTATAGTCGGATCTCAATAAGTCCTTCATCCATGGGAAAAACAACAGTAACCTCACTAAGCAACAAATAACCCTTGCAATGTGGTGGCACATCTCTCTAGCAGAATAAAAACAAATATCTCAATTTTCCCTCATAGGGAAATTACATGGGCCATCTAAGCCTTTCACTCTCCATGTGGAAAAAATAGGGCCATGTAGGCCTTCCACTTCCACTTCCTATGTGGAAAAAATCATTAAAAAATGGCCAAAGGTTACAATAAATAGGCCATGTAGGCCTTCCACTTTCCACTCTCATGTGGAAAAAAGTCTAGAAATCAAGCGTTCCTCATAAATTTACAACCGCCGACCTCGATATTTGACAAATACACCAAAAAATCCCTTTCGCGTAGCACAAACAACACCAGGAAATCCCCTTTCTTCGCAAGTTTCTTCGCATTGAACGCCTCAAACCAAATCCTTTCAGATTTTTCACAGCAATAAACAAATAACTTCAGATGTACCCTTTCAAAATGACTTAAACCAAACTCTTTCAGATTTACCCCTTAAATAATCAAATGTCTTAGGATATATACTTTCAAACCCTAGGAAATCGAATAAAGTGTTGTTCTTCTAGCACAACACGAAAAGAATCGATTCCTTCGAGTCCTACCATCACCGCAAAAAAGTCACAACCACAAGAAGTTTTCAAGATCACCGCAAAAAAGTCACAACCACAAGAAGTTTTCAAGATCACCGCAAAAAAAGCCATAGAAAATAAATCGAGGCGTTGATGCGGGTTAGCATAATACATGCAGACCCTTCTTAAAGTCTTGAACCGTGGCAGGAATAAGAACCTCCTTGATGTTGGAGGCGCCGAACTCCTGGAGAAGCGCATCGTTGCTGGACGGCGTCATGCAAATACCGGAGCTCACGATGACGAGGCGACGGACCAGCTGTGGGTAACGGTGCGCCATCCAGAAGGCCACGAAGCCACCGTAGCTGTGGCCTACCGCCACCACACTCTTCACTTGCAGGGTATCCAGCATACTCTTCACGCACTCCGCTTGGAAAATCTCTGACCGCTCCGAGCTACGAGTTGTGGACTCCCCAAAAAATACAAGATCCGGGATATAGAGATCAAAATTCTGGCTCAGAGCACCGATTTGATTGCTCCATCCCGTCATGTCGTCGGCGCCGAAGCCGTGAATGAGCAGAACAACCGGTTTCTCCAGTGATGTTGAAGATTTTGCCTTGTACATCCAGCAGTGCATGGTTGTTCTATTGCTGAGTTCAATCCGCTTCGATTGCAGGCCGTGCCAGATCCAATAGACTTGCCTAATGTTGCTCACGAATCCCACAGTGCTGAATCGCAATCCCATCCCTGTGGAGTGTGAATTGGTTGTTCCATGAACTAATCTTCTGGCTTGTTTGATTACTCCATCCCGTCATGCCGTCGGTGCCAGATTTTCAGGACTTTTCCAGATTTTAGATTTTCAGCACCAAATATTTGAAATCTCACATTTTTCGGTGCTTTGCCAAAATCCAAAAAAAAAACTTAATTTCAAACACTTCTTCCTTTCCTCCTCTGGCAAGAACAAAGCACGACACTGTCAGATATCAAAATACGCCCGATCCTGCCCTTCAAATGCGAATTCTAGCGCAAAATGCTCCAAAAACAAATACAACTCCGCAGTCGGCCGCCAAAAAAATAGGCGAAAGCTTCCAACAACAAGAGGGAGAAGAGCTCAGCATGGTCATTGCAGCCTTCACCATCAAAGCCACCAATATTAGAAATTGAAATCGCCTCATCTGTAAAAAATAGATCGCACCTTCCTTAACACGCAGAACCTGGTCAATTCATTACAGCTGACAACAATTTGGACGTTGAAGGATTTTTACCCATAAAATGGAGACTACATAAAGAAATGCAATTTTAGAGGTCAATCACTGATTGCCTTTCAAATTTAATTTTTGGTTGACCAAAATTGTCTCAGACTAAGCAGCACTGATGAGAGATGATATGTTCTACAACTAGCATTGCTTTCCAGGTTCAAGCTGTTCTTAATCTCTGAAGATTACGCCTTCACTGCTTCAATTTCAGATATCTTTACCGCCGGTGGGATTTTAATCACCACGTTGATTTCACAGTCACCATCACAGTAAAAAATAAATTGGTGTAGCAAGTCCGCAGTCTTCTGAACGCGCTCAATTTATTGGACAAGCTCTGGTCCACCACTATTTCTCCACCATCGTCTGGACAACAGTTACATCAAACTGCATATTGAACACCGCCGCTAGCACTACAAGGTCCAGTTTTGCCTTAGCAAAATACGATCACTCCAGTTGCGTGGTCCACATCTACTTCATTTGACTAAAGTGAACTGCACCATCAAGCACGTGGACGCACTCAAACTGAAATTCAATCTCCGCTTAGAATGCTCAGCATACAACTTCTTTTTTCACAGGAAATGGATCTTCACCAACCTCTAAAAATTAGAAGCTAGTAGTGGTTCAACGGCTATGAGCACAGTTATGTCCTCCCAGCATGTGATCCATCTACGAGAAGCTGTGAAATCGCACCAAAAAATTGTGCACATGGCCTGCAGGATGGGCGCCTTGATCACGGTCTGCAGCCATCCTTGACTTGCATCAGAGTGGCGCTAGAAACACATTTAGTGGCTATAAGCAAGAAACACTATAAAAAAAACTTCCATGCATTGGATATAGGGAGTTTTATGCCTATTTAAAAAAAACATAACAGATTCGACATTTCCTATGTGACACATGCAGTCAACCGCCCCCCATTATTGCCGCAATCAGGGCCTCTCGCATTTTTAGATCTTCATCATCAGCTGCCGAAATCCTGCAGGAATGGCTTCTCAAATGTCCAGCTCTACTTCCTGTATGTTCTCCGGGTTAGGGCTTTGCATTTCACCAGCAGCTACAGCTACAATCACTGTAAAAAATACAGACTTTTTTTTTTTTTATAATCCCTTGCTGTCACCGGAGAAAAATTTTGTCGGGAGAGAAAAAAAGTTACACAGGTAAAAATTATGAAATCGAAGCTGAAATTCGGCGTGCAAAATGCGCACCGAACAGGCGTGCATTTAAAAAATGGCAACGCAGAGAAACGGGCTGCGTACGTACTCCACCTGTGCCATTTTCACACGGCATCAAAGCATTTACGTCTGGTCCAACAAAAAAAATTGTTGTATTTCTGCTAGATATACAACTTGCAACACCTGCCAGTTTGATAGCAACTGCTTCAGGTTACCGCGGATGGCAGATGATGAGGGTGAGAAGCGCAGGTTTTAGACGGCCACCAAAAAAAATCTTCTGAGGGTCGTCGACCTGAATGAAACCCTCATGGACCTTCAAGAGGAAAACCTGAATGACCTTTGCGGCAAGAGGAAAACTTAAATGGCTAATATGTAGCAGCCAGAATGGTGAGAAACAGCACTCTATCAGAAAACCTTTGATCTACAATAAAATACTGCAATCCATAGCAAACTAAAATAAACTAAAAAAATCATCCTCCCAATTTTTAATCATTTGGTTTCTGATGAATAACTTGGAAGCCATGATTCTTTCAAAAGTCTGGTTTCTGATCCATTGTAAACAATGGAGAGCATACTCCCTGTTTTGAAAAAAAAATGGGGTGAAAATGAAAAAATGAAAAATGGGGGGAAAGGATGAGGGGGGAATTTCCCGAGGGAAATCCCCCCTCAAGATCACAAGGCCAGAGAAAGCCTGGAGCTCTGATACCAAATGTTGGGACTATAATGGAATGAACAATATGAGATGTATTACAAATGAAAAAGGGTTACAATATATAGGCATAAGCCTATATGAAACGCATGACACTTGTCAAGAGAAACTGACAAGTGTCAAGGTGAAGGCATAGTGCACTTTAATTTTAACAGATACAAACAAGAAGACTTCCCATAACACCCTACTAAAACTTATTATAAAGTGTTGCCTAAGACCTTGTACAAATACAATAAGAATTCACATAACACCTTATTTGATTATGAAATAGGATGTGTCACCTAAAAAAATCCACAATATTTAGAAGAGAAAACTTGTAAGCAATTAAATATACCATGAAAAATATCTATCAATGATGTGTACCTTAGTCAAAAATACCTCCCTATAGTATCCAACATATGTGATACATAAAAAAATCACACATGCAACTACAATAGGTAAACTATATGTAGTATCCAATAAGTGCAATGTGTTAAACAAATACACTCATCACTACAATGGGATAAATCAAGAGAAGACTACTTGTGCCATGCATAGGGTCTAAATATTTGTCCCTCAACACTAAGATAAAATGCAAGACATATTCAAATGAACACAATTTGCAATTAAGCATGTCAACCCACTATTTGGGAAGATAAGGAGAATCCAACTCATACCACAAATCAAGCACAACTATTTATATCCCAATCCAACTCATTCCTTATATTATACAATGAGTATATTGTACTAAATAAGACACACACACCATTAAAATAAATAAACATATAGTCTAGATACACATTGTGCAAATATATAATTCAATAAGAATCCCCATGCCCCTACTAAAATAATCTAAACTCACACACTTTAGTATCCAATGAATCACATTGTATCGACAAGCATACTTGTTGCTATAGTCAGAGATAATTTTGATTGACATATGGATTGTTTAAATATTTTTAATATTTCTAATAAATAATTTTTGTTTTACAAATGCCTTGGTATTTTTACCACATACCATATGGAATATGGCATGGGTTGAACTAAGGTCGTTGCTTTATGACACCTAAAGTAGTGTACTAACAGAAAATAATATAAAAAATCTTGAATACATTATGGTGTCCCTTACAAGAAATAATGGTACAATGAAAGAGCATAACAAAAAAAGTCAAGAATAGTAAATGCTAGTAATAATGGATGAAAAACACAAGAAAATAAACAAAACACAAATACAAATAGAGGAAAATGAATTAAAAAGTAACAAAACTAATGAGAAAGCAATTAAAATTTTGGATGATCTAGATCACCACTTAAAGTGTCGATTGTGGTCAAGAGAGGAAATACATCATAAAATACATCACAATATTCTATGATAGAAGAATGTACAATATTAACACTTACATGAACCTACAAATAGGTATTCAATGCAATATATGTGAAAAATAAAGTACCAAAATCAATAGGCAAAATAGAAAATACAAACACTATACAAACATACCAAGAAGGGACTATGCATAAAAGTGTTTTATATGAATGGAAATGATGGGTTCCTTCAACTCAATTTCATCCATTATTTTTAATTTCATTGCCCCGAAACCATACAAATCTTTGACAATACATAGATCAAGACATTTCTATATAAACTTGCCCTTGTGCATGTATGCACATTATTGAGCTTAAGGATAACATCCCCAAAATTGAAATCATGATGATAAATGTTTTTATTGTATTTCTTGGCAACACAACAATTAGAGGCTCTATTATGCTTAAGATCATGTAAATGTATCTCACTAATAATAGTAAGTTTAACAAGCGAACTTCCTAATAACCTTGATGATACTCATCATGACTCAATAAATTCTTCAAAGAAAATGCACAAAGAAGATAATTTGATCTCAAGTAACAAAATAACTACAATACTATAAGCCAAAGGAAAATGGGTTGATACTTGTATTGTAGAAGTAGAGGAAGATGGATTTACTATTGCTATTCTTGTTGTCAGTTGTGGAACATGTTTAAAAGTCATCCAAGAAACTAGTATTGATGGAATGGGCTCCTCCTATAGATGATTCTCTTATCACTTTACAACCTTGTATGCATGTTGGGTAGTGAAAGGTTGCTTATAGTTGATATTTAGTCCAATTATTACATTTAGACCTATAATAAAATACTTAGAAAACACAGTATCCACACCCTTCATGAGGCTAATAAGAAAATTATCCTTTTATAATTGGATCTACACTTTGTTTTTAAACTTTTGCACTCATGGATAGTAGTCATGAACTTTTCCTTTAAGTCCTTGAACCAACTTTTTATATCGATCAAGTCAAAATATTTTTGACATTGGTTGTACTCCTTTTTACTAATATCATCCAATGAATTCTTGATAGGATCCTTTACATATCATATCATCTTAAAGCATCTCCATTAAAAATAATCAAAATGAAGGTCTTGGCATATTTAAAATATTAGGCTAAAAATAAAAGATTTTTTTACATCTTTGATATAGCCTTTGAATCCTAGTTACAAATCTTCCTAAGAAAGAGCCAAGTGATCATGAGCTATAAGTTGAATTTACCTATAAAGTACTATTGATATTATGTAGTGAATTTCACTACACCTAGGAGGAAATTTACCTTGACAAATTTTGTAAGTTGGCCTTGGTGCAAGTCAAGTTTGCAATTTGGAGGAGAAGATAAGGTAAGAGTAAAGCACATCATCAATTTTAAAATCAACAACAAACACTATTTTTACATGAAGGATCTTTGAGTAATTTTTGATATAACATGGACCACATAATTTTATTGATGAACAGTGGATGTTGATTCAAGATATTGAAGGCCACAAAATCTCCCAAAGCCGTGTGCACCATCGATTTTCTAGGTCTATTATGAGTGCTAATTTCAAAATAAAAATGTATAGAGGGATCAAAGCTATGTGCATCATCAAATTTATAAATATATGGCTGGTACTACTTTTGTGGAAAATATATTCATCAAAATCTCATGAAGCTATGTGCAACATTAAATTTTCAAATTTATGGTAGGTGTTATTATAAAAAGTTGAAAATCCACAAAAGTCATCAAAAGTTGCACAATTCTTTAATCAAGTTGATCTATTATGGACATTGATTATAGGAAATAATAGGGGATGGAATTAGCCAAAGTAAATAGGATATCAATTCCATTTGATCCAAATATGAGTGTCAATCCTCAAAAAAAATAAGCAAAAAAGAAACCTTTGGAGATTTGTGAATCATCGATTATCCATCCAATGACCTATGTTGTTTTGAAAACCAAGCAATGAAATTATCACAGTAAAATCCATATCATTGCTTAAAGTATGAGATACATGGAAAACACAATGGTGAAACACAAAAAAAGTATTAGTTTTACCATCAAGTCTTGGGTTAAAAGAATATTTACCATCAATATTGGGTAAAAAAAATATAATATGTCATAGATATTTGAGAAATATATAGAGACATTAGCTCATGAAGTTCCATTATTCGTCTAATATTTATGATCAATTACCTATACCATTTTAATAACCAAGGAATGCAATTATTAGGAGAAAATCTTGCCATTGGCTAAAAATAATAACACATGGTAGGAACATCAACAATCCTTAAGAATTCAAGTTCAGAGCTCACATTTAAAAGGGTTTGTGGTAGATCATGGATATATGGAAAATACAATTGCCCATAAATGATTGAGAAGAATATTGAAGCATCGATATTGCAAATTATTGAGGTACTCTTCAAGGAAGTAAAAAATCAACATAACTATTGGTTGAAGTGCAACAAAGTCAATAGCCATAGATCAACTCTTCTACATCTGATTAAGATCATAAACCAATTCTTCCACATCTTATTGAGCTCATAATAATCATCCATATAAAATCTACATGATATTTTCACTCCATAATCAAAATATATTGATATTCAAAGATTAAGCCATAACTAATCCAATAGGTCGTAGGAAAAGGATAACTATTTAAATTGTGAATATATTGAGAAATCATGTCAATTAATTTATCTTAGATGGTCTATTGATAGGATAGAATATGCAATAAGGAAGATATCTGGAGACACTATGCCAACTATTTGATTGAAAGAGAAACAACCCAATCCAATAGGCCATAATTTTGGAAAAGGCAACAATATTCTTCCTAAATTTTATCACAAACCTTTAAACTTCTATTGCAAGGGGCCTCCATGAAAAATAAGCACCCTTATTATAAGTAAAATTTATGTATGATCTTCCATAAAAGGTGTAATTGGGCTCATAAATATAGTTGTTGTAGAAAACCTCAAGACCGCCTACTTGAATCATTCAAACATGGCATTTTAGGAAATTGGTTAAAGTTAAAAGTAATAATTATAGAAGTTCTAGTTCCAAAGACCTTGAATCCAACTACATTAATTATAAAAGGATCTAATGCTCATTTTTAGAAAGAAAATATAGTAAAAGTAGTTGGTAATAGTGGTAGAGGCTCCAAATCCAAAGGTCTCAAACCCTTCAATGTTAATAAATCCAGATTTAGAGACCTTGAGCTCATCAAAATTGAATGCATAGTAGCTTCTCACTCAATTTTGTGTTACATGTACAATTTTTGAGGAGGAGAAAGCCTAATTTTTACTTGTAAATAGTGGTTTCATATTTATTGTAAGGTATTTAAAATTGTCTGCTTGTGCCTAATATCTAGCATTGTATGTATTTCCTTTCACTTTTCTTCTATGTATCTAGACTCAAATCTTGAGACATTTGATTAATAACATTTTATCCTCTTTTGATCTAGCATATCTATACAAAAGGACTATGATATATATATGAATTTGTGGCTAATTTTTCTCTACCCTATTTTCTATGTGCATCTTATTTTATGAATCCTTTATGTTAGATTGAAACCCTATTCATTTCTCTAGTTATTAAGTGATTATGCATGTGTACATTTTATTTTGGTTATACATAGAAGAATATTTTTATCTTGGTGCATCACCTCTATTATATTAGATTTTTGTTTTTTTATAATTTATCTCCCTTTTCCTTTCAAATTTGAAAGTATTTTAGGAAGGTAAGAGTTAAAGATAATATCCAATAAGTATTTAACCTTAGAAAATATTAGAGGTTGCCTTCTAAGTCTCCTCCCACACTCATAGATCTTCTCTACAATGTTGCTCTATGCAAGGTGTAAGTGTCATGTGCATCTAGATATTTCAACAATTGGCCATGATATTCTAAGTAGATAATATATTGAATTTATAATATTTTACCTCTTAGTTCCTTACTCTTATTCATAAAGTGTAGACACACAAATGAGAACAAGATAAAATAGATGGTACACAATGATCAAATAAGTACATAATTGTTAACCACAAAATATTAACAAGATCATAAAAATATACAATTGTTTACCATACTTTACCAAATAAATACACTAGTGAGTACTATAAATAAGTTCTATAAGAATGAGATTGACTAGTGGTAACCATTCGTAATGAGCCCAGTAAATAAAATTTACCAATACTAGAAAATACCACCACCAAAGAGGAGTGATCTAGGTAATGGAACCAAAAATATCAAAATATTGCATGTTCACAATGTTTCCATGAGCCCTCCTCTTACTATGGTCATTATAATTGACACATAGTATAATGGAACCAAAAAAACATAAAATTTATCTATCAATAGGCCTTATATTCTATGTTCTAGCCATGATGGTGACTATCATGTTCACCATTTAATGAACCTTCATATAAAATGGTCATATATGTATTGAGTTGGGGATCACTTGTAGCTCCACATTGCCATGAATCCATGTTGTTTCCTCATGGGCCCTCCACAAATCACATCATAAGTTAAGCACACAAACTCCTACTTGAGGAGGTTTTACCAATGATGCCTAAGTTGTTCCAGTAAGGCTCATGGTGGAAACATGCATTCTGATATAATCTTTCCAAAAACCTTGTATTTTCTATTTTTCCACCAAGAATAAGGATATTCATATTTTATTTAATTCACAAAAAAGGAGGCTAAAAATAGGTACCTAGTGATAAAACATCAAAAAGTGCTAAATTGGGACCCCCTAAACTTTTATGACTCCAAAAGCATTAATGGTTATTATGCATCTACCATGGTTTTCTTGACACAACCTTTCTTTAGAACATAACCAATTAAGTCATCCTCTATTTCTAATTCCACAAAATATATTAGACCATTTTTACAATATTCTCAAGTGGCTCATAGATATTTTCAATGTATGGAATTTTTTCCATGACTCCTTCGACATATGGAGGTAGTTGAAAATTCATGGTCTTTTATTCTCTCCTTCGTCAATCATGTAAATTGAAATCTCATTTACGTTGCATAAATACAAAAATTTTAAAATAGAGAAGGAATTGGATTTTTAAAAAAATCAATAAAAAGATAAATTAGGGTTTCAAATAACCTCAAAATCAATTCAATAGTTAGGAAACTCATTTGGTTTATCAAAATAAATTGGATTGTTTTAAAGAGAATAAAGAGGAAATCATTAAAGAATATTCCCTTCAAGCAATAGATTCATTGTGATGTAGTGAGATCCTTATAATTCAAGATTAACTAGAGTTTTAGTCCATCACCCTAAAAGCATTGTTATAAAAATATTCCACATTAATTTGCAAGAAACCACAACTACAACAAAAGGTTTATTTAAGGGCAGTTTTTAATCACCATTAAAGATATTTAAGGGTGGTTATTCAACCATTATCTATGAGGACATCATAAAAAGTTTGTTTCATACGATGATGGCTAAATGTTACCTAAAAAAAATGCCCTATTAGGGTCTAGGAGGACAGTTTAAAACCACTCTATTAGGGATACAAGGGTGGTTTTAAACATAACCACCATCTTAGACCTAGGAGAGTGGTTGAAAATCACCATCGTATACCTAAGAGGGAAGCTTTAAACCACCCTCTTAGAAGAAGATAGTAAAAAATTATAAACCACCCTCTTAGAATAAGGTGGTTAAAAAATATAAACCACCCTCTTAGAAGAGGGCAGTCAAAATTATAGATTTGTTGGCACCTGGTATAAAAATCTAAAAAACACTAAAACTTCAAAATTCTTAGTTAATGCATAGTTGTTGCAATGAAATAAGAATCCTTTATGTTGCCAAATTAGGAAGCTTAGAATCATATTAAATTTCCATTCTATAGTGTATATTTTATTCTAGAACTCCCTATAAACTTGGTGAGTTGTGCAACTACTGCTCTCCAGGTATTCTAAGTAACAAAATAATTCAATACTAGATTTAACCTTCAAGGGTTAAAATATTTAAGGAGGCTGTTTGGAAAATAAATGACACATGTTCTACCATGCCATACTAGGCATAAGATGATTTTGATACTTTTTTGCACCTTTGTGCACTTTGTGATTACTTTTCACTCAGCATGTCTAGATTTTGGATGGTTGTCTTGGGCTATTGAAAATATAAAGGCATTGGACTGTGATCATACAAAACCTGACCTGCATATTTTACATACATGGAATATTGATGATACACTTTTCTTACAACAAAATAGAGTCCAAACAGTTTACAAGCTTTTAATGAATCTCTTTTTTGTAGGTCAAAGGTAATGATGTGTGTCAGGAAAAAAATTCTTAATTTCTACAAATCCTTAATAAAGGTTCTGTGAATTAAATCTTTAAACCGTTTAAAGGACACTTTGGGATCCACTATAGATATTGACAAAGAATAAAATTATAGGGAATTATAGGCATGCTTGAGTATTTTGGTGATATCATAATCTTGAAGGATATCTATGATTCCAAAGTGTAATATTACATCATAAATCTCACCAAAAACCTCTTCTTCTATATGAGAATAAGACTTACCATTTGGTGTTCTATTTTCAACCCTAGCAGGCATGTTTACACCTAGCCATATTAGTTCTTTGATGTGTAAAAAAACATCCAAGTTAGCATACATGCATTTCATATCAAGGATAATAAGTTTTTAAGCAAATTCAAGCACAAATCTATTCCTTGTAGCAACCTACATAAAATTCTATATTTCTAAAGTATTACCCATTCCAACTACATTATACCTAAGTTTTTCTTTAAAAACAATATCTATTTCACCTCATTCTGATTTGAAAGTTTCATTGAGGTCAAGTGATACAATCGCCATTCTGGTTAGGTTCTAAAGCATTAAAGTCCAAACTTTTGACTGATTTCCACTTGTCCTCTAATTCTTGTCTTGTACAAGTAAAATATAACAATTATGATTGTTAAACCTTCTCTAAATATAGTATTTATAGTAGATTTTAGATGGATAAATAAACAAAAATTGCTAATGGAAACACATGCAATGAATGAAACCATAAATGTAAAAACACATTCAAGTGGTGCGTTCTTGCAACAGATACATGATATGTGCAAATTTTGGCTTGTTAATGGAGGCTCTTAGATGCAATATAAATTGCAACATTAGTTAATAAAAAAAATGCACGTATTTCACCACATATACTTTTTATAAAATGAAACTAGCAAAATCTACCTACTTTAGAAAATAAAAGAAAGACTTTTCAAGAGCACCATACTCTAATGATCATTATTGCTTTCAAGTCATATTAAATACAAGATATGGAATATTATTGCTTGTTGTCACCTAGAACAAGAAAATATCAGTACAGGTAATCCCATGGTATCATGTCCTATAGATTGGCTTAATTATAACTGGTTCACCTTGTTTGAAAAAATGAATACAAGGAACCATTTAATTATTTTCTCATGTGATTTTATTGATCACTAAAAATTATTCATTTATCATGTAAGTTATCTTTTCCATCCCTTTAATCATGGTGTTTTATACTATTCAAAATTCTAATGATTTTTAGCTTTTGCCAAAAATCCTCTATATATCATCCAATACCATAAGAATGTGTTGTTCAAAATTCTCAATTTCTCATAATTTTTCCTTTTTCCAAGACTTACCAACCAAATCCTTCCCATTTCATGTTTCTTGTCTCTAGTTTAAAGTCTTTATTCCTTTCTTCCTTATGTTGGATTTGAAAAAAAACCAATTAACTGAATAGAGCATGAAAACAGAGTAAAAGAAATAGAGAACTATAATTGTTGCTGCAAATTTAACAATACATCTATTACATTCCTTAGATCTTGAATATAGTAGGTGATGCAAGAGCATCCGGTGGCAGCAGAGCAATATTGCATCAACTACAAAAATTTTCAAGTATTAGCTTTGATGTCGCGATATCGTGACATGTCGCGTTTTCACGACTCAGGGAGGAGAGAGAATGCAAAGGGCCAAAAGTGTCGCGATATCGTGACATGTCGCGTTTTCGTGACTCAAGGAGGAGAGAGAATGCAAAGGGCCAAAAATGTCACGATATCATGACATGTCAAAAAATCGTGACATAAATCACGACAGCAATGAGGCAAAGCAAAGGCAGTAGAGGAGGGTGTCGCGAAATCGCGACATGTCACGATTTTGTGATGTGTCACGAAATCACGGCACCAACGAGGCAAAGCAAAGGCAGCAGAGAAGGGTGTCAGAAAATCGTGACACCAACGCAGTAAAGCAAAGGCAGCAAAGAAGGGTGTCACGAAATCGTGACATGTCACGATTTCATGACATGTCACGAAATCGTGACCCAACGAGATAGCACAAAGGCAGCAGAGGGGAAATTGTCATGATATTGCGACATGTCGTGATATCGTGACCCGAAGAGGAAGGAGACCAAAAGAAGAAAAATTGTCATGATATCATGACATGTCATGATATCGCAACCCGAAGGAGAAGCAGACGACAAGAGAGAAAAATGTCACGATATCATGACATGCCACGATATTGCGACCCAAAGGAGAAGCAGACAACAGGAAAGAAAATTGTCACGATATCATGACATGTCACGATATCATGACCCAAATGAGGAGCAAATAGTAAGAAAGAAAATTGTCGCGATATCACGACCCGAAAGAAAAGGAGGCGGCTAGAAAGAGAAATGTCGTGATATCGCGACATACTACTAGTTCTCAGTTCAAGAAAGCCCGCATCCCTAGATGGTGTTTTTTGAGGCAGACAGGGCTTCATTAGTGCTTGATTTCTTGCCAGGTAAGCTAGTTGAGCATGGCAGCCATTTGAAGACTGTGGCCAGAAGTCAGACGGCTCATCAATGCATGTTTCTGCGGCTAACTCGATGGCAGTTGCCAGATAGGGAAAAGAAGATGAAAAGGCTCAGTGAGACTGGATGAATTCTGGCAGGTGGGTCATTAATGGCCTAGAGTGTCGGGACCTTGAGGGAGGTCCAAACAGGGATATAGAAATAGGTGATGCATGAATGAAAGGTGAGGGGAAGAGATAGAAAAAAACAACTATGCCTGTGGGCTAGTATTTGTAATTTTTCTAAAAGTTTAATGAAAGGAAATCTTGAGTGATTCTTTGTAAGACTGTGTCCCCATCAAGTGGTATCAGAGCTGCGCAGAGGACTTGAACCTAGAGGAGAAGAAGAAAGTGAGGAGGAAGTATATGAGGAAGAAGACCAGTTTGAGGAAGAAGAAGATGCTGTAGATCCTGCATCAGCCAAGTTATACAGAGCCATCTCTCAAATTGGGAAGAAACCAAAGATGGAGTTTTCTACGTATTCTAGAAATATTGATCCAGAGGAATTGATTGACTGGATCAATGATTTGGAAGAGTACTTTGAGTATGAAGAGGTTGAAGATCCTAATAGGGTCAAGTTTTCTAGGACCAAGCTGAAGGGTCATGCCAGCATATGGTGGAAGGGAGTACAGTTGGAAAGAAACATAAGAGGAAAAGAGAGAATAACTAGGTGGGATAGAATGCTAGAAAAGTTAAAGAGGTAGTTCATCCCAGTTGATTATGAGTGGACCTACTGAAGAAAATGCAAGGTTTAAAGCAAGCCAACATGTCTGTTAAAGAATACACAAAAGAGTTTTATAATATTGTAATCAAAATAGGCCATTCAGAGGCCAACAAGGAGAATGTAGCCCATTATATTAATGGGTTATGAGCAAGTATTCAAGAAGAGTTAAGCCTAGTTAGGATGACCACCATAGAGGATGCTTACCAATTTGCTCTAAAGGTTGAAGAGAAACTGAATAGAAGGATTAAGAGCAAGCAAAGAGGAAGAGGTCGTAGTGGAAGTACTGGTGGAAGGACCAGTGGAGAAAAATATAAGGACCATAAGAAGGCTGGTGAAACCAGTAATACCCAGGAATAGAAAGATGAGAACATCTATCAACCCCGTAATCAGAACAATGGTTACCCAAGAGGAAGAGGTAGATTTGGACGTGATTTTGGATGAGGAGGATTTCGTGGAACTTGTTTCCACTGTGGTGAAGAAGGAAATCAAGCATTTGAGTATCCACAACACTAAGAAAATATGGGTAAGAGGTCGAAGGGTCCTGCCAGAGTGGCTGTAGTAGATGAAGATGCTAAATCAGAACATTCTAAGGAGGCAGAGAGAGGAGAAGTTATGGTCACCAGGAGGACCCTATTAAATGAGGAGAAAGGATCAGACCAGAGGAGAAGCCTATTCCGCACAAGGTGCAAAATTTTGGGTAAGGTCTACAATATTATCATACATAATGGTAGTAATGATAACTTGGTTTCAGAAGAAATGGTTTCCAAGTTACAGCTACAAAGGAGAAGACACCTGCATCCATACCGGATCGCATGGTTACAGAAGGACCATAGAGTTTTGGTCAGTGACCAATGTTCAGTGAAGTTCAATATTGGGAATTACTGTGATGAGGTACGATGTGATATCCTGCCCATGGATGCTTGCCATTTGCTGTTGGGAATGCCATGGTAGTTTGATCAGTGTGCAGTGCATGATGGTCGTGCCAACACCTAATCAGTAATGAAGAATGGAGTGCACCATAAGCTGAAGCCCTTGAAATAGGTGGAATAAAAGGTATGCAGCATCGCTAGAATTTTTTTAGTCGAAGGAGGAAAATTTTTGAATAGTTTAAAGCATGAGCATATGTGCTATGCATTGGTTCCTAGAGTTAGGAAGGAAGAATGCAGGGATACCCCTGTAGAAGTCGTAGGACTGTTGAAAGAATTTCTAGACATTATATCTGATAATGTGCCTGAGGTTTTACCACCAGTGAGGAAGATCAGTCACCACACAGATTTGGTACTAGGATCTATTTTACCCAATAAGGCAGCACATAGAATGACTCCTACAAAGACTGAAGAGCTGAACAGACAAGTCCAAGAACTGCTGGAGAAGGGACTGATTCGGGAGAGTTTGAGCCCATGTGCAGTACCTGCAGTACTAGAGCCAAAGAAATATGGAGAGTGGATAATGTGTACAGACTCTCGAGCCATTAACAAGATCACCATAAAGTACAGATTTCCATTACCAAGGATGGATGACATTATGGACTATTTTAGTGGAGCCAAGTACTTCAAAACCAAAGAAGGTTTGTATGAGTGGCTGGTCATGCCATTTGGGCTGACCAATGCACCGAGCACATTCATGTGGTTGATGAATGAGGTATTGAAAGAGTTCCTAGGCAAATTTGTTATTGTCTATTTAGATGATATTCTAATATTTAGCAGAACCCTGGAAGAGCATTTGATGCATATCAGAAGGGTTTTTGAGAAGCTACAGGAGGAGCAATTGTTGATTAATCTGAAGAAATGTAATTTCATAAAGAAGGAGTTCGTGTACCTGGGATTTGTCATCTCATCCTAAGGTCTAAAAATGGACCCAGAAAAAGTAAGAGCTATCATCGAATGGCCTACTCTGAGAAGCACGACTGAGGTAAGATCATTTCATGGTCTGACAAGTTTTTATAGGAAACTCATTAGGAATTTCAGTAGCATTTGTGCACCCCTTACAGAAAAAATGAGAGGTAATAAGAAAGAATTTAAGTAGACCTTAGGAGCAGATAAGAGCTTTGATATGTTGAAAAAGAAGGTTACAAAACAACCTATTTTGGCACTTCCAGATTTTAATAAGGTATTTCAGGTAGACTATGATGCTAGTGGCAGTGCAATAGGAGCTATTTTGATCCAAGAAGGTAAACTTGTTGCTTACTTTAGTGAGAAACTCAATGATGCCAGAAAGAAGTATTCAGTTTATGATCAAGAGTTTTATGCTATAGTGTAGGTGCTAAAGAAGTGGAGACATTACTTGTTGCCAAAAGAGTTTGTTCTATTCACTGATCATCAGGCCTTACAGTATATTAATAGCCAAGGGAAGCTAAACTAGAGGCACCTAAAGTGGGTTGAGTTTTTATAGAGTTATACCTTTGTGTTGAAGCACAGGAACGGAAGGTCCAACAAAATTGTAGATGCCTTAAGCAGAAGGTAGTGTTTGTTGACAGAAATGAGGGTGGAAGTGGTATGATTTGATGAACTGAAGGGTATGTACCCTGAAGATCCTGACTTTTTAGAAGCCTGGAAGGCTTGCTTGGCACCTGTTACTTTGGACAGGACCAAGTGGTTGGATTTCCTGATCCAAGATGGGATGTTGTTCAAAGGAGGTCAATTATGCATCCCACGGAGTTCAATGAGGGAGAATCTGATAAAGGAAAAGCATAGTGGAGGACTAGCTAGAAATTTTGGTCGAGATAAGACCATTGCCCTTGTTTGTGAAAACTACCATTGGCCACAGTTGCAGCAAGATGTGACTAAATTTGTGCAGGGTTGTAGAATATGTCAGATGGCTAAGGGAGTGAGACAGAATACAGGATTGTATCAGCCATTACCTTTGCCAGAGAGGCCATGGGAGGACATCAGTATGGACTTTGTTCTTGGCCTACCAAGGACACAACGAGGGAGTGACTCCATTTTTTTTGTTGTGGATAGGTTTTTGAATATGGCTCATTTTATTCCATGTCAAAAAACAAGTAATGCAGTTCATGTTGTAGGCTTGTTTTTCAAGGAGGTGGTACACCTTCATGGTCTACCTAGGAGTATAGTATCTGACAGAGATACCAAATTTGTGGGTTATTTCTAGAAGACTTTGTGGAAGCAGCTGAAAATAGATTTAAATTTTAGTTCTGCATACCATCCGCATACTTATGGGAAAACAGAGGTGGTAAACAGAAGTTTGGGTAATATTCTAATATGCCTAGTGGGAGATAAGCCCAAAGGATGGGATTTGATTTTGCCATAGGTAGAATTTGCTTACAACAATTCCATCAACAGAAGTACTGGTAAATCCCCATTCCAGATTGTGTATGGGAACAACCCAAGGCATGCTTCTAAATTGAGAATGATGGGTAAAGGAGAAAAGAGTAGTGTTGAGGCTGAAGATTTTTCAGAGCACATGAAGAGTTTGCATGAAGAGGTAAAATAGCATATCGATAATATGAATGCTCAATACAAAACCAAGGCCGATCAGAAGTGGTGTTCCAAGGAGTTCCAAGTGGGAGATGAGGTCATGGTTCACCTAAGAAAGGAATTGTTTCCTAGAAAAACCTACAACAAGCTGAAGATGAAGAGGTTTGGACCATGCAGGATCATAGGTAAAAGAGATTCAGGAAATGCCTATGAAGTGGAACTGCTAAGTGAGTTAAATATCTCACCTATTTTTAATATTTCAGACTTGGTGGAATACCATGAATGAGGTAATGGTGAGACACCAAGGATAGATTTGTGGGATATTCCCACATCTACCCCAACAACAGATGAGGTCGAAGAAATACTAGACACGCAGGCTGGTAGAACTACCAGGCATAGGCAGTATTCTGAATATTTGGTCAAATGGAAAGGTAGGCCTGTTGAAGATGCAACTTGGTTGTCAAAAGTAGAGGTTGACCGTCTAGGTATTCCTGCAATAGTACTGAAGTGAAGAACACTTCTCAATCCACCCCGGGCGTCTGATGCAGGAGCATCCGGTGGCAGCAGAGCAATCTTGCATCAACTACAAAATTTTTAAAGTATTAGCTTTGATGTCGCGATATCGCAACATGTCACATTTTTGTGACTCAGGGAGGAGAGAGAATGCAAAGGGCCAAAAGTGTCGCGATATCGCGACATGTCACATTTTTGTGACTCAGGGAGGAGAGAGAATGCAAAGGGCCAAAAATTTCATGATTTCACGACATGTCACAAAATCGTGACATAAATCATGGCACCAACGAGGCAAAGCAAAGGCAACAGAGGAGGGTGTCACAAAATCGTGACATGTCGCGATTTCATGACGTGTCACAAAAACACAGCACCAACGAGGCAAAGCAAAGGCAGCAAAGAAGGGTGTCGTGAAATCATGACACTGACATGGTAAAGCAAAGGCAGCAGAGAAGGGTGTCGCAAAATCGTGACATGTCACAATTTCGTGACATGTCACAAAATTGTGACCCAACAAGATAGCGCAAAGGCAGCAAAGTGAAAATTGTCATGATATTGCGACATGTCGTGATATCACGACCCAAAGAGGAAGGAGACCGCAAGAAGAAAAATTGTCACAATATCACGACATGTCGCGATATCGCAACTCGAAGGAGAAGCAGACAACAAGAGATAAAAATGTCACAATATCGCGACATGTCGCGATATCATGACCCAAAGGAGAAGCAGACAGCAAGAAAGAAAATTGTCATGATATCGCGACCCAAAGGAGGAGCAGACAACAAGAAAGAAAATTGTCATGATATCACGACATGTCACGATATCGCGACCCGAAAGAAAAGGAGGCAGCTAGAAAGAGAAATGTCGTGATATCGCGACATACTACTGGTTCTCAGTTCGAGAAAGTCTACATCCCTAGACAGTGTTTTTCGAGGCAGACAGGGCCTCATTAGTGCTTGATTTCTTGCTCGATAAGCTTGCTGAGCATGGCGTCCATTCGAAGACTGCGCCCAGAAGTCAAATGGCTCATCAATGTATGTTTATGCAGCTAACCCAGTGGTAGTTGCCAGATAGGGAAAAAAAGATGAAAAGGCTCAGTGAGACTGGATGAATTCTGGCAGGTGGGTCATTAATGTCCTAGAGTGTCAGGACCTCGAGGGAGGTCTAGACAGGGATATAGAAGTAGGTGATGCATGAATGAAAGGGGAGGGGAAGAGATAGAAAAAAAAACTATGCCTGTGGGCTAGTATTTGTAATTTTTCTGAAAGTTTAATGAAAGGAAAGCTTGAGTAATTCTCTGTAAGACTGTGTCCCCATAAATAGGACAATATCATTCATGAAAGAGGGAATATCTATATTTATAGACCCAACAAGATATTTCTAGATGATTGGCAGTGCCAAAATATTATAGAAAGTTGACTATGAGAATAATCTAGAAATTTGGTTACGCCTAAACATTCTAGAATGTGTCGCTATGAGAACAACTTGGAAATTTGGTTGTGTCAAAAATTCCTATAAAGTCAATAAAATGAATTTAAATTTCCAACGCGCCCCCAAATTATCATTTTATATAATATCGCTTAAAAAAATAACAAAGGAAATATGGATCTTGCCTACCTCTTGAAGACATATGGCTAATTAGGTACCCATTTACAACAAGGATTTTATAAATTGTAACCATTTATATGGTCTCTCTCAACCACTCAACCAAACATACACATGAGACTTTATAGTCATTATCAATCAATACAATGTAATGTTGCTTTTATATCTTATCCTACTATTTTGAGAATAAGACATCCTCCTATAAAATCCACTCAACATTTGTTTCATTTTGCTCCATTTTATCACATCTAGCCATCCACAATCAACATATACTTTGTTGGTTATTTCATATTTGTGCCAACAATAATTCTTAGAGTGATTATTTGCACCACAAATTTCACATGGTTGCAAATCCCAACATCGAGCTACCTCATGTCCTGACCAACCACAATGACTGCAACAAATTATTTTGAAAGGGTCATTCACCTCATAGGTTTCTCCTTTCACAAACTTGGTTTCACCACTTTCGGTTTGACCAACATAACCAAGGCCTTCATGCTTTGGCCTTATGGTTGGCTCTATGGGCTTTCTTATGCCTTACCCATTCCTTCCCAAACCTTTACCATCATATCCCATTTTTTCATTACTTTGGAGCCAATACCTTTGGTGTGCTTTTCAAAGCACCCAATCTCTTCATTTGCTAACTTTGGGTAAAAATACTCCTACTATTATAATTCCTTATTTTTCTTCTCAATATCATTAAGTTTTTCAAAGTATCTTGGTTGTGGTGTTCTACTAGGGCTTTCTGATATGCCTCAATTGTTGGCTTGAAGTCTTTAGAGCACTTGGCCATCTTAACATATGTAGTTCCTTTTCTAGTCAATGCCTGAGCAACCAATTTATAATATGATCAAAGTTCTCTTCCTCTTTCAATAGCTTTATCACATTCATTGATGCATTCATCATATTTTCCCATTTCCAAGTAAACAATTGCTCTATTTGTGAGGTAGGAAATATCCTCATCATCTAGCTCCATTGCTCTTGTATAATGCTCAATGGCAATCTCAAAATATTTCTTCTTGTAAGTTGCATTTTCAGTTTCTTTTTCCTTCTATCCTTCAATATTATAGGTTTGTTTCTCTTTCTCTTATTCAAGGATTAGGTCACTTGTATCACAAGAAATGTTTACCACCATAGGCTTTACCTTCAACCTTTTACACTCCTCTTTAAGCACATCAAGAGTGATTAATACCTTGTATAAGGTCTTCACAATATCAACAGGAAAGGTAACACCATTCTTGAAGTGATCTTCACAAGCTTTGAGAAATGTTTGTAAGTTGCACTTAAGTCCTGATAAATATCCATTTTCATTCCTACCATAAAATAAAGAATTTTATCGGGCATCGCACTCTTTTTATCTTCAACTTGTTTATTATTATTTTTCCTCCTTGTCTTTCCCATGATGTAAATGCTTCTTTTTATAACCTTTAAAATTTGACTTCCTCAACACAATAACAAGGATTTCGGTACCACCAATCATGCACCCCAAATACAATGCTTCTCAACTATAGACTAACCCTTTTACAATACTAAACTCTTTGACAAATTATGAATTATTTTGACACATTGCAAACCTTTAACATCCAAACTACTTTAAAGGATAATTTTTAACTTAATACTCAATTTTTGATATATATATATATATATATATAACCTTTTATAAATACACCACACATTTTTCTTTACATGTGGACATAAGACTCACATGAGTTGAAGATTTATCTCTTAACTTTCATTACCACATTAATTACTTTCATCAAGCTAGAACAATCATCACATCACATACCATTAAACATTATATTTATTTTATGAATGTCTTTAATACCCATGCACAACCTTTTAAAGCACCTTAGGTACATCATGAACCTCCCCTTCAAATGCATATACTTCTCATGTTTGGCCTTCTAAAAAATTGTAGCATATTTTTAACCTAAGACAACTTATCTGCCACCAGTTTTACCTAACCACTGTTTGAATGAGATTTATGCTGCATAACCATGATCTACCAGTACCATCCAAAACAATGCTATGCTTATTCAACCAGTGTATTTTCATCCTCCATAACCTTCTTTACTATTTTTTTGTTTAAAAGTAGAAACCCTAGGTGCAACAACTTTGGTTGGGCATTATTCCTTTGGCGTCATTTATTTCTTTTCAAATACATCCAATTCTATAAAAATAATATAAAATACTACAAAATAAGGTTCTAATGCAAGCCTGAGATGAGCCCTGATAATCCGTGATAAATACGATGTCCAAAAATGAAACCCAATCACTAATATATATATATTTTTTGTTTCATAAATATTTTTTTAACTAAAACTACAGTAGTGACTGAGCATACAATGATTCAAGGTCCTAGGTAAAGAATACTCAGCCCCTAAGGATGTTTTAAAGTGTAAAAATTGGATAATATGAATGGTAGATACTTTCATCTTAACTAGATACCTCCTTCACAAAGAATTCCACCTTGGTAAGCTCTTCGCTCACACGTCAGCAAGAACAATAGTGACCTTGACAATAACTAGCAACCACACTAATTATTTCACAAGATCACACATGATGAAAAATACTCATGCCCGAAATCAAGGATCTGATACCAAATGTTGGATTTGAAAAAGAACCAATTAACTGAACAAATTATAAAAATCAAAGCACTGTAAATTTAGTAATACATCTATTACATTCCATAGATCTTGAATAGAGGAGGACTGCCTCATTCTTGCAAGAAGAAGAACTATATTTATAGACACAACAAGATGCTTCTAGATGATTAGTAGTGCCATAATATTTTGGAAAGTTTGTTATGCCAATCTCAAAATTTCTACTATGATAACAATCAAGAAATTCAATTGTGTCAAAGATTTCTAGAAATTCAATAAAATGAATTTATATTTCCAACACCTTACTAGTCATGTCTTCTTTTATATGCCTTGAATAATGTTCATTTTCCATGTCAAATTTTTCTTCATTTCTTTAATCATGTTTCTTTCCTATTCAAAATTCTTATCATTTTTTACTTTTCTCAAAACACCATGTAGATGTCACCCAATATTTTGAAAATTCATTGTTCAAATTCCCAACTACACATGACTTTTTATCTTTCCACTATATACCACCACATGTTTCCCTTTGCATGTTACTTTTCTCTAGTATTATGGTCTTAATTTTTGCTTCAAAGTCCTCTTTTCAAGTAGCTTTGACAAAAATATAACAATGTATAGTTCAAATGAAATAGTAATATGGCATCTTATTTGAATGTTTTCTTATTTAAGTTTTGACAGTGGAATCATCATTAAACCTACAAACAAGTGAACATAAAATTACATAATAACTCATTTACAGTGCAAGAAAATTGATTGCCCTCACCCATCGAATTAGTGTCATCCTAAAAAGATCTCTTGGAAAAAAACTATCTAGGATATCGAGGGTCTTAGAAATGAAGACCCAGTAAGAGGTTGTAGTCCATAATTTTTGGGACTCCAAGAACTCACAGTCACGTTCTATTTATCTGCAACAGATGACACATTCTATCAGTAAGGTTATCATGGGTAGAACTTTCCAATAGTGAGATCTTAAAATTTTTTATTTTAAAATATCATTTCAATCCAAAATAAACATATGTTCTCAAAATATCAATAAACCTAAAAATAACAATAAGCATATCACAGATTTAAAAATGACATATAATATGAAATTGTGAAGGCTTGCATGTTGGGTAGCAAGTTTCAATAGCAGAAGCTAAAAATAGAAATATCGAGTGCACCAATCAAATGAGTAATGTATAGAGGAAGTCTTTGTCGTTGTCTCTATCACCACCACAAATGGTAAGAAGTGAAAGGATAAATGTTCTCCTTGTCTTCATGAATTCCAATTCTTGAACTCTATACATATATATATATATATATATATATATATATATATATATATATATATATATATATATATATATATATATATAGGTGAGACCCTAAGAGAGTGGTTTTAAACCACCCTCTTATGGATAAGAGGGTGATTTAAAACCACCCTTTTAGGTCACCTTAATAGGGTGGTTACCCTAAGAGGGTGGTTTTAAACTACCCTCTTAGGATCTATTAGGGTGGTTTTTTACCACCATAAAAAACACCTTATTTTAGCCACCTTATTTTTTGGTGTAGTGCAAATTGATTCTAGAACTTTCGTTGAAAAAAAACTACCAAAATATTAATGATGAGTAATGAAGATTCACACCCACTTTTAATTCATGTTCAATTTATCTTGATCCTTTCTAAAAATAAATGGAATCAACACATTCCCTAAGATAGATCACTAAATGATAGAAAACACAAATCAATAATAACGGTGTGTTGACTTTTGATGCTTTATCTCAAATAAAGTTGCAATATAAAATATACATTATAAACAATATTTTAGTTACATAAAAATGTTAAATAAATTCAGAAATAACTCATAAAATAGACACTAATAAATGCTCATTAAAATAGTAAAATGATATATAATAAATGTCTATTAATGCATGCAATGTGTAATACATTTTTTATACTCATTACAATACTTAGTCACAAATATATAATGGATTGTGACTCTTCATATGGATTGCTCTTGACCTTCTCTCTCCTTTGAGACTCTTAACTTTCCTATTCTAAGGACACATGTGCACTCTTATATAATGGATACTTGTACACATTTACTCATCACCCTTGCCAACTTAACTACATGATACTTGTGCATTTCCATCACATTAGTATATTACATAAAATATTTACTCACTCTCTAATCTAGGACACACATCCTCATATAATTATGTATCCAATGTGGTACATTAACATATACCAAATAATGTAATATACTCCAACACCCCCCCTGTATTACGATATTTGGTTATTTAAGACTTTAGTCTTCAATATGATCTTTGTCTTGATCCTGTAGCTTGTGTTGTCTTGTATTACTTTCTTCAATATGCTCATTGTTTTTATCCTAGTCATGTAGATGATTAGTATCCTCATAAAATATTAATTGTTTTGAAAGTGCTTTAACAATATTTTCTTCTATTTTTTCTTTTGGTTCTTAAATTTCTTGAATTTCTTGAGCTAAGTACCCATTTTGGTTTCCTTCTCTATATTGTATCTAAGATGGATTATATTGATTTTGAGAATGATATTGATACTAAAATTATTGTTTATATGATATGTATTTATTATGTTATTGTATAGGTTAGAATGACCTATTTGATTGATCTCCTTGATTTAATTGATACCCTTGGAACTGATTTCTTGGATTGAACCTACATAAATTTTCACTATACCCTATATTTTTGCATACTTGACAATATCTATTATTTCATTTTGAACTATCCCTTGAGAATGAAGTAACATTTCCTTATGGATTATCGTTTGAGACTAAGGTATTGTTAGTCATTTCATTTTTGACTAAATTTTCTACCTCTTACTCTTGTAGAATATTGACTAACTCATCAAATGAAGTACCTTTACTTAGAACATGTAAATATGTGACTAGATGCTTGTAGCTCTCTAGAAGTGCTCTTAGAATTACTTGAATAATAAATTTTTATTCTACCTTCTCTCCTAAGGTTAACAATTTTTCTTTTATATCTAACACTTTTCTTAGAAACAATTCTATACTTTCACCATATAGAATACAATTGGGTTGAAATATTCAAAATAGTGGATTTATTATTTCCTTCAAATATGGGTATTTACCTTGATCTTGCCCAAATAATATGCACATAAAAATGGAGGCTTCTTTGGGAATGTCAAATATTCCTAAGGAGGGTAAGTCAACAATAAAAAAAAAAACAACCAATATTTCTCGGTGCAAAGAATCACAGGGAGATGGTTTTCAATAGCCCAATAGAAGGAGAAGGCAAAAGAAAAAATATGGTAAAGAGCAAACCCAGCTCAAGCTCTCTAATAGGTATGAAATATTTAAGATACTAATGGACCAAGAAGAATAAAAAATCATGGAAGGAGTGGATGGGAATAATGAAAACAATAAAAACCATGTTCAAGACCCTCTTTCATCTCCTCCCATAATAGAGCAGGTAATTGAGTGCAGTGAGTTATGACAATCAGAGAGTGTAGGGGTATAGATAGTGCATAACCAAGAGAAATCGATAATTAAGGATGCCATCATGGGCATAGCAAAAAATAACATAGAATGACCAACTCTAAGGATAAATCAGGTGGAAAAGAGATCAAAAAATAGTATGTCTCAAATACTAGGTAGAAAATAAAATAAGTAATTGATAGTAGTTCAAAGAGACAAACTGATCACTAGAGGATCGGTGAGGCCAATAGAGTTTTATTGCTCTTAAGGTAACTAATTATTATACAATAGTGGAATTTTGGGGGTTTAAATAATAGAACCCATCAATATGTTGTTTGAAGACTTAGAAAAATGTAAAATAGATGTTTTGCTTATCCACAAGACAAAAATGTTGTTGGATCTTATTTGTAAAATAGTAAATAGACTTTGGAGATGTTATGGTCATATGGAAGTCATTGCCCAAGGGGCATCAGGGGGGATAGTTACTTTTTGGAGCTCTATTGAATTGACTTCAATAGAACATATAGATTGAAGGGGTGTTCTCACATCACATTTTAGGAACAATGTCATAGCTGAACATATTTTAATCACAAATTTTTATGGAGCTCAAAACCTAGATGCTCAAATGCATCAATGAAAAGTTGTGCATAACATGAGAGTCTCAAGGGAAGAGTTATACTAGATTATTATTGGGGATATTAATGCTAAATTATCCTCTAGATATCAGGAAGGGGGAACCTCAATTTTATACCCAGGGGATCGACTTATCATTTCCCAAGTTCAGGCATTATACATGGTGGATATTAAATGCCCTAGAACCAACTATACTTGGATTAATAAGAGGGAGCCACATAGTAGGAAGATGAAGTTAGATTATTTTTTGGTTTCAGAGGAGGCATTTGTAAAATGGAATATAAAATTTTAGATTTTGGATAGTCCAATTTTAGATCACTTTCCTATTTTATTAAAAGGGGGATCAAGACAGTGTAGCATCCCAAACCATTTAAATTTGAAAACTTTTGGTTACAACATATGGGACAACAATTTTTAGATTCCATAAACAACTTCATTATGTCAAATATCAACTGAAACAATGGAGGTGAGATAACAAGATAGACTTCCAAGTCCGAATAGCTCCACTGATGGCCATATGGGATGAGGTTCAAAAATACTTTAGGGAAGGAACAATTACATAGAAGCTCAAAGAAGAGGATGATGCATTGCATAAAGTAGTTGAGGACATTGACAACCAAGAGGAGACCTACTAGAAACAGAGAGCAATAACCACTTGGTTATTAGAAGGTGATAAAAATACCAAATTTTTCCATCGGGTTGTCTATGCTAGGATACAAAAGAACAACATGGAATATCTTCAAGATGATAATGGACACTCCTTTGATACAATTCCAGGTATGCATTTTCGTTAAATGGATTATTTTTCTAAACTATTCAAGGAAAGTATGGTGCAAGATGAAGAGGCTCATAAAGAATTTATTGTTGTCATGCCCTATGTTATCTTTGAATATGAAAATCATGCCCCACTTAAACCCATTTATAGAGAGGAACTGAAGAATGTAGTCTTTGGAATGAGCACCAAAAAAACACCAGGTATGGATGGCTTTCCAATTAAGTTTTTTAGGCCTTCTAGGAAAACTTGGAGGAGGATGTAATGGTTGTTATAGAGGAGTCAAAAGGTAGTAAAAGAATGCTTAAAGCATTAAATCATACTTTCATTTCTTTAATTCCAAAAGGGAAGGAGGGGGTACATATTTCATATTATAGACCTATTGCTTTATGCAATATAATATATAAAATAATCACAAAGGTAATGGTTGAGCGGCTAAAACCTCTTCTACATAGCATTATCTCCTCAAAGAAAGGAAGTTTTGTAGAGGGTAGGTAAATCTTGTATGGTGTAGTTCTAGCTCAAGAGGTAATCCATTCATTGTAAACATATGGTAATAGATGAATGTTCATAAAATTGGATATGTCAAAGACTTATGATAGGTTGGAATGGAGCTTATTGTCAAAGATGATGGTAGCCTGTGGTTTCTCTCAGTATAGAACAGGTTATGATTTGTGTTCTACTCAAAAATACTCAATGTTAATCAACTGTCTTCCCTCGCAACCGTTGGAGCTACTCGAGGCCTTCGTCAAGGAGATCCTTGTTCCCCCTATATTTTTCTCATATCGGTTGAAGTCTTGTGTAGACTCATCTCAAGGATAAGACAACAAAGTTTTCTAAAAAGTATCAAGGTGGGTGAGGAAGTTTTGACTCACCTATAGTTTATGGATGACACGGGATTGGTGGGAGTGGCCAAATTTAGGAAAGCAATATTGATTAGAGATACACTTAATGTCTACCTTAGGGCTACAAACCAAGTCATAAATGATAAAAAAATCCAAAGTGGTATTTTTTAATCTTGATCAAAGACTTCAAGATAGAATTTTAGAGATCTTGGGATTCACGAGGACTTCTCTCCCAGTGGTATACGTGGGGGTCCCTTTGCATTTTAAAAAACTAAAATTAGATATTTAGAGGAATATTTTAGACTGTATCAAGGAAATAATTAATCATTGGTCTCACAAATTGTTAAGCTATGGGGTTAGATTAACGTTTTTTATATTCAGTCATTCAAGCCATGCCAATTTATAAATTTTCTATCTTTTTTGCCCCACATACCATATAGAAAGATTTGGAAATATGTGGAAAATTGTTATGGGAAGGAGTAAAATAATAGAGGAAATATGCCTTAGTAGGTTGGGAGAAAGTAAGAAAACCCAAGATAAAAGGAGGTTTGGGACTTAGAAGATCAAAGTTAAATAATAAAGCTTAGGATGGAAAGCTTTACTGGAGGTGGATTTCCCAACCAACTTCTTTATTTAGTATAATTTTTAGTAAATATTTAGGACAATTAAATCTAAATGAGGTGATTCATTTCTCTTTGCATGGTAATGGATACTTAGTGTAGTAGGCTCTTAAATTAGGATCTCAGGTAGTGAAATATGGATTATTTTGGAAAGTGGGTAAAAGCGAGAAGGTATGATTTTGGATAGATTCATGGGATCAATACCCACCTATTATTGTTGAATTACCTCAACTACAACCAATAAAAATAGCCATGGAAACTAGGGGTAGGGTCCAAATTGAAATTTATTTTAACACTAGTCAATTTGGGGATTATAAGTTTAAGTAGTTTGATAAGTTTGATGAGTGGCCAATTTCAATCCCTTTGAATTTGACACCCATCATGACTAAAATTTTTGCAAAAATATTTCTCATAGGTAGAGATGAGGAGGATGAATTAACTTGGGGCTATGGGAGCCTTGGTGTCTACACATAAAAGTATGGATATGATAAAATCCTTTTTAGAGTCTCCTCCTCATGCATATTAGGTTGAGTATTGGAGAAAGATTTTACAGTCTAGGGTTGGCCAAAATTAAACTTTTTTGACTGGCAATTCATACATAATGGAATTCTTACTTTTAATAATCTCAGATTTAGGGGAATCATTGGTCTATATAAATGTGTTTTATGCTACAAGAGTGAGTTAATAGCTTATCACTTGATATTTGAGTGCCCATTAATGCACCAAATCTGGGAGAGATGGTTTTAATATTATAAAATTTGAGTCAATGATGATTTGAATTGGATTAATATTTGGGAAATATGGAAGAGGGGTAGATTTAAATCTAAATCTCTTTGTATTGGTTGGGAGATTGGATTAAAATTCATTTGGTGGTAAGTGTGGTTGGAGAGAAATGGCAAAATTTTTAGAGAAACCTTTTCACATTTATATGGAGTTTGGTAGGTCATTTGGAGCAAAGTCACAAAAATTATGGTAGTTTATGTTAAAGAGGAAACTCAGGTTGTTATATGTACAATGGAGAAGGAATTTGAAGTGCAAGAGGGGCAAGAAAGAGCTAGTTGGAAACCATCCCTAGAAGGTTGGATTAAAATTAATATTGATGGAACTGTAAAAGGTAAGTAGAGCTGAAATTGGAGTGGTTAGCCAGAATCATGTTGGAAAAATTCTCTATTGGAAACTGCAAGGCTTGGAAAGGAACACAAACAATTAAGTAAAATCCTTAGCTATCAAATATGCTTCTATTTGGGTAGTAAAACAAGGTTACAAGAGGATAATCCTAGAATTAGATTCTTAAATAATGATTGAAGCTCTAGATTTCATGAGGAATTTTGCTTGAAGACATGGAGGTTGAGGATTCTTATCACTCAAATTAAGGAATTATGGAGGAAATTAGATGATGTAATTCTAGTTTATGTGAGTAGAGATCTACATAAAGTGGTAGACTTCATGGCTAATATGGGCACTGAGAAGTAGGTAGGGTTTTAGTGGTACATTGACATGGCTATTAAGGATGATATGATTAGGTAGGTTGGTGCACAAATCCAGTGTTTACCTAATTTGGACAAACATTCCAGGAATATGGTTTAGGTTATATGTGCTCCAATGTAGATCTTCTTTTACAGTTGTAAAAATGTGAACAACCATTTTAGAAATATGGTTTAATATATTTGGCTCCAATTCTAATATTCTTTTATTATTGTAAACATGTGTTCTCTTTGGATAAGGTTGGGAGAAGTCTCATCCCAAATTATAAATGAAATTTGTTTTAATACAAGTTTTCTCAAATTATTTAAAAAATAATAATAATTAGGACACTATTTGGCTCATGAGAGGAGAAGTTTCCTATAAATTGAGTGCCTCTTGGGAAGATAAGGCTAGGAAATCTTGGAGCTTAGGGAGTATGCTCTCCACCTTGGTGGATTAGAAACAAAAAATATTTGAGAGAGTAATTAGTTGTAGGTAGAGATATTTGACCAAGATAAGCAATTATGGAGCATGAGATTAGGAGGATGGATGAGAGCTTTGGAAACAATGGAGGAAAGCTATTACTTGGAGACAAGCCAAAAGGAGAGAGAATCTTGGAGAACCAGGCTAGATTTACCAATTTTCTTATTGTGTATTTCAAGAATTTTACATAAAATACTTTGTACAATTAGAAATAAGGTTATCTTTGTTTTATTATAGTAGCATTATTAATTAATGTTTCAATTGAAATCCATTGGCTAAATTAATTAAGAATCCCTTATGGTATGGTCTTGTTCATTAAATATTTGTATCTATGGTTGCTTCGGGGTATCCTTTAAGGTGAGTGAGTCTAGTTTATTTTCCAAAAATATTTACTTCAGCCAGGGAGGAAGGACCGAAGGTTATAATAGGTCCAAATAACCCATAATATTTTTTCCAATAAGCTAAAGGTTAGAATAGGCCAAACAACCTGCAATATTTCATCCATTATGTAAAACCACCATCACCATTATAATAGGACCAAATAACCCATAATATTTTTTCCACCAAGCTAAAGGTTAGAACATGCCAAACAACCTACAAGATTTTATCCATTATTTAAAACCACCATCACCTAACACCGCCACCATCAATAAAGTTAGCGCCACCACAACCCGACCACTAGGTGGAGGACACAAGTTATATGGGCCTCGTGACATTTAAAGGTCCGCAATGCCTCCCACAAGATGCATGTGCGATAAAAGTATCATGATTCCTAAATATTGTAGGATTTATCCCACATGCATCATGTGGAGGCACACAAGCCAAACTTAATGGGTTGCATGCACTATAACTATGAGCCAAGCACTAAGGCACTTGGTGATAGACTAGTCTGACCTCTTACCTAAATAATAATATATTGAATGTTTGTTTATTGGTTGATAACCACATATGTGATTGGTTGCATGGCTTGTTTACACTTGGTCATAAGATCATTTGACTCTTCACCATATGTTCCCCTGTTGTTTTATGTTAGGTTAAAAAAAAAAATTCTTGAACCTTGAAAATAATTAATAGGAAATTATCCCACATTGCTCCTATGGGAGAAATGGGGATTGAATTTAACTAATTTGTGTCACTTATGCTAATTAGAACCACTCGATGGTCATGATGACCCTCAAATGGTGGTCACGCACCATTTGTAGGTACCCTATTTGTTGTGATTCCTCCTTCGTACCATGTGTTGGCCACTTTGTTACTTGTGCTCTGTCACCGATGTTGAATGTGTCTTGTGTATTTTGACTATATCCTCTAAGAAATTGATGTTTAATAGGCTTGTTACTTGTGCTATCTCACCGGTGCTTACTGTATCTTGTGTATTTTGACTGTATTTTCTAAGGGCTTTATGTTGAATAGGTTTGACTTCGAACATTGAATTATCCTAAATTAAAAATAAAACCTTTTTTTTATTGGTTGTATCCGCTAAGGTCTTGACGTTGAATGGGTTTTAATTTGGACTTTGAATGATCCTAAACTAACAAATGAAACCCCTTTTTATTTGATGGATCATAGCTTAGTGGATTAAGTGAAAAATATTATTAAAATTAAACTTAATAAATCTTTTTTGTTTATAATAGATATTATTGTCTAATAAAAGGGTTAGATAGATAATACTGTCAAATAAAATAGAGGGATGCTTTAATATGGATTTTAAAAAGGTTAAATGGATATTATTGTATAATAAGACAGAGGGATGCTTTAATGTGTTATAGTGAGATTATTCAAAAATAATTGCTAGAAAAAAGGAAGAAAACACTCTTACTATGTTTAAATATATTTCAGTTTTGCAAATTTAAGAGTTGATTTAGAGAATAAATTGAATAAGAACATATGATGAGTGTTATATGATTTCCTTTCCTATTGCAATTATTTTGTGGAAATATTGATTCTTTTGGTTGAAAACATGAAAGAAACCACAAAGGAATTTTTGAGGTGCTCTTATACAAAAGAGTTTATTTGTGTTGGCATTTAACCGCATTTAACCTACCTTAGTGTGGACGGGAAGCAGTAATTCCACCTAGGTTGGACAGAAGATGACAAGGTGGACGACAGAAGACTTGTCGACAAGTGGTCGGTGAAATGTTTTGAAGAATTCAATTAAAATTTGTTTTCTGCCCTTTATTCTCTCCAACTATATTATGGGCACTATATAAACTTTGTAATTTTGATTATTTTTTTAATGAGCATTTGAGTTTCATATTTGGTATGAGAGCAAGAGCGAGGTAGAAAGGTCAAGGAGACCCGCATAGTGCAGATCCTGAGGTGAGGCTAGGAGGCCCATGCGAGACCTAGGCACGAGAACCCAGAGGTAAGGCGAGCGAGACCCATAAACTAGAATGAAACCTGAGGCAAGGCGAGCAGGCCTACAAACCAACATGGAACCTGAGGTGAGGACACATGGTGGTACGAGCTGACTGGACAACCTAGGCAGACCCAGGACACGTGGCACGATGTGATGAGGCAACAAATAAGGGTGATGTGGCATGATGAGGCAATAGAGAAGGGTGACGTGGTGCACTATGATTGGTCAAAGTTTTGGCAAAACAAGGCAAGGAGGATTGCCCGAAGGCAATCGAGTAAACTATTGCGCGTTGTGCCTTATAAATCCCTCATTCTCCCACACCACAACGAATGTGGGATAAATAAGGGATAGTTTTTTTTTTAAAGTCGCCCCCCCTTTGCTTCAAATAGAAGCCATCACACGATGGCTTCAAGTTGGGTGCTCTAGCCCGACTGGCTCGAGGAGCCAGTCTTAGGGCCTTTGCCCTCCACCTAGTCGTGGGTTCGAAACCCGATGGCTCAATTTGCTTTAAAACAAATTTTTTATTATATGCTTCCAAGTTTATATTTTATATTGCAAAGGTTAAAAAAATAAATTTATTAAAGTTACTTAATAATTTAGTTAAAATATTAATTAAAATATATTTTTTAAATGTTTTAATCAATATTTTATTTTATTATTAATTAATATTGTTAATAAAGTTTTTTTTTTAATTTTTGCAACTTTTAAAAGAAAGGAAGGCATAGAGATAAATCATTTCCTAAGAGGAAATTATTGTAAAAGCCTGAGAGGCTTTAAAAGTGAAAAAAAAAAATTGAAAGAGGCTTTTAGGCCGGAAAATTGTGTAATAGCCTAAGAGGCTTTAAAAGGGGGATAATTAGAGTTGAAGGGTAAAATTGTGTAAAACTTCATGATACGATCCACAGGGTGTTATCATGCCCTTTGTTCTCTTTTAGTAAGAGAAAACGCTGAATATTTTGATGAAAAAGTTCGCACTTATGGACTACATACTGTATTTAGTCAATTGCAGAATGCAGTAATAGCCCATCAAAGAAAACCGGATGCGGGATATGAAGCAGACTCTGAAGACAACTCTTTTGGTAGCAGATTTGAGCAGTCAGAATCTATAAGAACTGCACCATAGGAACTAGTGAATCCACAATTCAGCAATAGTGACTCAATTGAAATACTAGAACCAGAACCATATTCACCAGAGATAATCCTTATCAGTGATGATGAAGAACAAGTAGCAGACAACTTTGTGAATCAAGTAATAGAAGAACCTCAGCAAGAAGAACAAGCCATCAATGAAAGAGTGAATCAAGCTAGATTTGATCTAAATTTGTAACTTCTTTTTCTTTCCTTCTTTGAAAAGTAGAGTGCTTTGATTGTAATAGAGAAATAAAAGTGTGTTTTTAGTTTATTTCTAGCAGCTATGGCCTCCAATAACAATCTACCTATTCCATAATTTAATGGGTACGATTATGAGTATTGGTCCATCAAAATGAGGACCTTACTCATAGGCAAGGGATTATGGGACATAGTAGAAGAGGGTTACACAAAACCCACAAATTGGGCTACATTGAGTGCAGCAGATAAGAAAACAAAGAAAGAAGCACAAAAGAGCAACTCCTCTACTCTTTATCATCTCCAAGCAGCATTGGAGAAAAGTATTTTCCCTAGAATTACCTCTTGTTTAACTGCACAAGATGCATGGAAAGCCTTGAAAGAAGGTTTCTAGGGAAGCGATCAAGTGAAGCAAGTAAGGCTTCAGACTCTGAAATGAGAATTTGAGAATCTCAAAATGAATGAAGATGAAAAATTTGGTGACTACTACGTAAGAGTCAAAGCAGTTGTCAACAAGATGGTAACACTTGGCGAAGAAATCAAACCTGAAATAGTTGTGAAGAAAGTGTTGAGAACACTTCTTCAAAAATGGAATCACATAGCTATAATCATTGAATAATCAAAAGACCTTTCCACTCTAAATTTTGATGCATTAATCGGTTCATTGATGTCTCATGAAGAGAGATTACAGGGATCTCCTTCAACAAGTTATGGAGGTGATGATAAAGCCTTCACATCCAATGAGGGTGCCGGAAGAGGACAAGGAAGAGGTCAAGGTAGAGGACAAAGAAGAGGTAGAGGCAGAAGCAACTACAGAGGAGGAAATCCCAATAGAGGTGGAAATCAGAACAGAGGCAAAAATCAAAATAGAGGTGGAAATCAAGGCCAAAATGGCAATCAAGGACGAGGAGGTGACAAATAAAAAGGCTTGTTTTAATTGTGGTAAACCAGGTCACTTTGCTCGAGACTGTTGGTCCAAATCTTCTCAGGGAAGCAACAATAAATATGGAAATTATGGTGAGGAAGATGGAACATCTAATCTATTTCTTTCTTATGGGCAATCAGAACAAAATCTGAATGATACTTGGATTTTGGATACTGGTTGCTCCAACCATATGAGTGGCAAATAAGGACTCTTTGCTACAATGGATTCCACCTATAAATCCCGAATCAAGTTGGGAGATGATAAAGCTTTGCAATTTGAAGGCATTGGAGCCATGGAGGTTCCAACGAAAGAAGGCATAAAGAAGGTGAATGACATCTACTACACTTCGAAGCTCCAACATAATCTGCTAAGTGTTGGACAAATGATGGAGAAAAATTACAAACTTGTTTTTGATGAAGGAAAATGTGTCATTTTTTATAAAAACAATTGTAATCGAGTCATCACATAGGTACCTATGACCAAAAATAGGTTATTTCCCCTTAATTTTGGAGAACCAGGGGGTGCTCAACTTGCAAATATTGCTATTGTAAATCCAAGTGTGCTTTGGCACTTGAGATATGGTCACCTGAATTTTGCTAGCTTGAAATTGTTAACTTCTCAAGCTATGGTGACAGGACTTCCTAAAATTAATGAACACAAGGAGGTCTATGAAGGATGTGCTTTGGGAAAGCACTCAAGGTCCAAATTTCCAAAAGGACAAGCATGGAGGGCCAGCCATCCACTTCAACTGGTACATTCTGATATTTGTGGTCCAATGCAGACAAAAAACATAGGTAATAATTCCTATTTTCTCACTTTTATAGATGATTTCTCTAGGATGTGTTGGATTTATTTCTTGAAACACAAAGATGAAGCTTTTGATTGCTTCATAGATTTCAAGAACAATGTAGAGAAACAAAGTGAGTTCCATGTAAAATGTCTTAGGACAGATCGAGGAGGTGAGTACTCTTCAAAGGAATTTTTGAAATATTGTAAAGCATGTGGGATAAAAAGGCAATTCACCACTGCTTATACTCCACAACAGAATGGTGTGGTAGAAAGAAAGAACCGCACCATAGTCGAGATGGCGAGAATGATGCTTCAAACTAAGCATCTAAGTAATATGTATTGGGTTGATGTTGTTAGAACCAGTGTTTACATTCTAAATAGGAGTCCTACTTCTAGTTTGGATGGGATCACTCCTTACGAGGGGTGGTATGGCAAGAAGCCGAATGTAAAACATTTCAAAGTCTTTGGTTCTTTAGCATATGCACACATTCCTGAGGAAAAAAGAAAAAAGCTTGATCCCAAGAGTCAAGCATGTATTTTTGTAGGATATTGTGAGTCTACCAAAGCATATAGACTCTACAATCCAAAGACGCATAAAATTGTACTTTCCAGGGATGTGATTTTTGATGAAGGGGGATAATGGGGTCATCAAATAATTTTTGTTGATGATGAATCCCAAGATGCAAGTTCTTCACAAATACAACAGGTGTCACCCAAGAAAAACAAAGGTACACCTCCTCCAAGCCCAAGCATGAGTACTACTTCGAGTACATCAGTAGCCACTCCAAGTCCTTCTCCATAGATATCAGTAAGTTCTTCACCTATGGATATTGATTCTCCATCAAGAGGTAAAATAACATTACAACATCATCCATATTTTCAAATGTTGGATCAAAATTTCCAGAAAAGATACACTAGAAGCCAAGCTAGTGAAATGAATTCAGTTTTGCAAAAACTTGAAAATCTGCATATGTATGGAGATGATGACTCCCAAGACCCTAAGGGAGATGTAGTCAATTATGCTTTATTGACTAGTGCATAGCTAGAACCATCTAGCTATGAGAAGGCATGTACTCATAATGTATGGCAGGAAGCCATGAAAGAGGAAATAACCTCTATAAAAAATAATGATACTTGGGAGCTAGTAAAGCTTCCTAAAGGAAAAAAATGTGTTGGATGTAAATGGGTCTACAAGACCAAATTCAATGTTGATGGAAGCATTGAAAGGCACAAGGCAAGACTTGTAGCAAAAGGTTTCACTCAGAAATATGGCATTGACTATGAGGAAACCTTTGCTCCTATTGCAAGACAAGAAACTATCAGATCAATACTTTCCTTGGCTGCCCACAAAGGATGGAACATTCATCACATGGATGTGAAAAGTGCCTTTCTCAATGGGTACTTGACTGAGGAGGTTTATGTTCAACAACCTCAAGGATTTCAAGAACAAGGTAAGGAGAACCTTGTTTATAAACTAAAAAAAACACTTTATGGCCTCAAGCAAGCACCAAGAGCATGGTACTCTCACATTGATGGCTATTTCAAGGAGTATGGATTCACTCAAAGAAAAAGTGAACCTACTCTCTACTACCTAAAGCAAGGGACAAACATTCTCATAGTTTATTTATATGTGGATGATCTCATATTTATGGGTAGTAATAATAAGATGAATATGGAGTTCAAACACTCCATGATGAAAAAATTTGAGATGAAAGATCTTGGCTTAATGCATTACTTCCTAGGCATGGAAGTTCATCAAACAAATAGAGGGATCTTCATATGTCAACACAAGTATGCTCATGATATGATCAAGAAATTTTCCATGGAGCAGTGCAAATAAGTTGCAACTCCAATAGGACATGGGATCCAATTGAGCAAGGATGATGGAGCACCGAAGGTTGACATGACCACTTACAGGAGCATGGTTGGGAGTTTGATGTTTCTCACCAACACAAGACCTGATATACAATATGTTGTTTCTCTTGTTTCAAGGTTTATGGCTAATCCATCCGAGCTGCATCTACAAGCAACTAAAAGAATTCTAAGATATGTAAAGGGTACATTGGATTTTGGAATCCATTACCACAAATGTAATTCTATCAAGTTAGTTGGCTTCAATGATAGTGATTGGGGCAACAATATAGATGATAGGAAATCTACATCAAGGAACTGTTTTAGTCTAGGGTCAGGACTAATTACATGGAGTTCCAAAAAGCATACTATTGTAGCATTGTCATCTACTGAGGCTGAGTATATAGCCATCACATATGCTAGTACTCAAGCTCTATGGTTGAGAAAAGTCCTTGAAGAGATTGGAGAAAGACAAAGTGGTCCTACCAGATTGTATTGTGATAACATGAGTGCCATTCAATTGGCATATAATCCTATCCACCATAGTAGATCAAAACATTTTGATATGAAGTATCACTTCATCCGAGACATGGTGGAGCACCAGATTGTTGAGCTTAAACATTGCAACACTTTGGACAACATTGTAGACATCTTCACCAAAGGCATGGCTAAAGCTCAATATATAAAGTTGAGAGACTGTATAGTCAGTCCTCTCAACTTTAAGGGGGAGAATGTTGGAATTTAACCGCATTTAACCTACCTTAGTGTGGATGGCAGGTAGTAATTCCACCTAGGTTGGACGAAATATGGCAAGGTGGACGACAGAAGACTTGTCGGCAAGTGGTCAGCGAAAGGTTTTGAAGAATTCAATTAAAATTTGTTTTCTGCCCTTTATTCTCTCCAACTATATTATGGGCACTATATAAACTTTGTAATTTTGATTATTTTTTAATGAGCATTTGAGTTTCATAATTTGTTGGGTAAATTGCTTGATTTAGTGATTTTATGATCTATACGTTTACTAATTCTTTTAGAATACTTTAGATTAAGGAATTACCTTATATTAGATAATGTCATTTAAAATACTCTTTCATAGAAAGAGTGTAGTAAAGGAAAGGATGAGTAAGGGACTCATTCTTTGAGGAAATTATGGGGTTTCCTTGCTATATGTTAATCATACAATTAATTATCCTTTAGAACCCTTTTCTAGTTATGACATCCATGACTTTTTACTGATAATAGATTACATGATCTATTATAAAGAGGATTTTGGGTCTCATTTAATACCATCAAAACTAAGATGAATTAGTAAAGAAAATAATAGATGGGGTTCCATTCTTGAACTAATTAAACAGGGGTAGATTATATGGAGAGAATATTACTTTAAAATGGATAAGGTTTGTAATATTGTTTATTTCTGGTAAGAATGGATGGAATATGCATTCTTAAGGAAGTTGTAAAAAATCCCCCATCATATGCCTAGTATGGTTACATAGTGAATGAGGGATTGAATGAGTACCAATCATATAGAAGGAATGTGAAATTCATTCTCAAGGAAATTTATGGGATTTCCTCTTTGATAATTGATGATATTCTCCTTAATATGAATTCGATGATCATTCATAAACATGTAGATATAAGAATTTGTGAGATTCTTATGTATTGATTTGATGGCTTACAGAAAGGAACTATGGAATTTCCTTATTTGCATCATAATTTGAAAAATGAATGTATTGATTTCTTCAGATGTATAAATGATTTAGAAAAAGGATCTGAGAGATGCCTTTTTATATTTGTAATTATGGCATCTTAATTTTATGAAATGAGAGGCAAAACATATTTTGGATGTTGGGTTTATTCCCCATGAGGGTTCCCAGGATATATACTATGTAATTATATTTTGTGGTTTGCATTTCATATTTTATACATGGATATTATATTTACTTTCTAATATGATGTTAAGTGTATAGTTTGTGGAGGTGGCATGAGATGATATTTAGATGTTATTTACTTTCAATGAAATGATATAATACTGCATAATAGTTATGTATTATTAGATATTTATGATGCAATGATTTATATGTTTTTATTTAATAATTATGCATGGTATTTCATTAATATGGACTGTGAAAGAAGTTATGTTGTGATGATTATTTTACAAATACTTATGGATGCTTTAATATAAAATAATATATTAATGGAATGTAAAATGGCAATTAGTTTAGTACGTGTTGAGTTGGAGCTCTAAGGGGTTGAAGCCAGGGATGAAAATCCATGTTTGAGTTGGAGCTCAAACATAATTTTTACATTTTGAGTTGTAGCTCAAATATACGTGTCGAATTAAAGCTCACATATTGATATAAAATTACTTTATGATAATGTAAATAATGAATTGAAGTATATAATAGAAGGGATACCTTAGATTAGAAATATATTCGATAGATAGTAAGATCTAATAATTCTTATGAATAAGAAGGAAATATAATAATGCTTAGTATGGTTATTCCAAGGCATGTGTGAGTTTATCACGTGGAGTGATAATTATCTTAGTTACCTCATCATGGAGATGAGGGTAGTAACTAAGTACTTAAGATTTTATAACCCACCATGGAAGTGGATATCTAATAATCAAGGCATGTACTCATACCGTGGTGGTGGTATGAAGGTTTTGTAGAAGTTGGTCACTTCTACTCAAGAGTGACTTTGACCAAGTCTTAATATCTCTTGATGATTGATGCCTTGGTAACTTACAAGTCATTTGGAATAACTTCGTCTTAGATCATGATTATGTACTTTACGCTTTGGAAGATAAATAAATTAACAAAAAAAAATCTAAGTGGATAAGTAGTAACAATTGGGGCTATTACAATTGGCATCAGAGCCCAGTCTCAATAATGTATTCTAGTTGGGTCTAGGTTAGCAAAAGATATATGCAAGAAGACTATAGGTTTATTCAAATCTATTGATTGCTCACTTGAACTATGGTTCTTAAACTATTATTAACAACATGTTAATTGTTAAAATTCGATGCTAAATGGATATAAGCATACCTAAAAATGGAACATTACATGAGTTGGTGCAACATTGATATTATCATGAGAGGATGATGTATTTGATAGGTTATGGGGAATAAGGAAATTAACCCTATTTGAAAATATTTTTTTATAACAATATCTTATGATTTGGAAAGAGTATGATTGAGATCATAATTAGGAATTGAATAGTTAGCACCTTTTGGGGATACAATTTTCAATATAACCATGTAAGTTAGTTCATAGAAATTTAAAACTAACTACTAAAAATTTAATTGGAAAGTAAACAAGACTTTGTATGTGGAAGTGATGACTAGTAGAAAAGTCGATACACACTTTGTAAGGAAGAATAAAACACTTGGAGATTACTTATGTGCAAGTATTTCCTCTCACTATTTGAACCATTGATGTATCCAAGTAGAAGAGCTAAGTGAACCCTCCACGTATGTGGGTTTTAACCGGTGTACCCTAGGTGAACTCTTTTGAGGATCTCACTTGGTACTTGAATCTCTCAAATAAGCTCTTTATTTACTTTAAATATTGTAAAAATAACAATGGGAGCTGATAATAAACCCCTAAGAGAAATATTTTGGAGAAATTCCATAGAGGCTAAGCTTGAATTTAGGTGGAACTAACCTAGAACTTGGAAAATATCAAGTAAAAACCAACTAATTGGGACTGATTATGATCAGATAACTAATAAAATAATGTTTTATATTATTTATTAATTGAAGAGACTAAGTATTCTTTGAATACAAATGTGGCCATTGGCTAGAGCAAGGATTTGAACATCTCATCCATGGCAAAATAAGGCAAGATGATAGGAAAACCACCATATTTGAATTTATGGTCACCGTTGAAATACCATCACTTGAAATATCATAAAATATGCTCAAATCCTCCTAAATCAATATCATCACCGCATAGTAGTATACCATATGACCACCCGATAGGTGGTCAAGTTTAATAGTGCATTATACACTATTTAAATATGACATAGTTCCATTACACGGTGCATGTGGTATTAAAATTTACATATAAGAAACCAATGTCAAATCGAACACCAATGATAAAACTAAGTTAGTCCAAAATGATATAGGACTAACTATAAATAACTAAACTCAACTGTGTGTCATTTGAATTATTAGTGGATCCAAACTATGAGATGACATCTCATGGATAGACATGCATGATCGTAATCATAATCAACAAAGTGATAATGACCAAAATTGAAAGAGGTACCTAAGGATAAGATAACATAATAAGTGTGTACAAATTCGACTAATGGAGTCATCGAAGGGTCGATGATAGGATTTTATGTAAATTTCAAGTGCATTGGAAGAAATTATCATCTCAGGAACTAAAGAGAAATCAGGTAGCCCAACATGATTAAGATGTGATCCATGAAAGTGAAATGGATCTTGAAATGTGATTGAGTGAATAGAATCTATGTAATAACTCTAACATTATAGTGTTGAGAAGATGGTATATATCTTTAATTTGGAGGATTTTATTTCAATCCTAGAGAAATAATTGACTACTCATGGTAGTGAATACAATTTTACTTGTATTAGGGTTTACCCTATTAATATTTATGATATTGGGAGTAAACTCCATAGTGTACCTTTTGATCCTTTTACTTCTGGTGGCCAATATATTGTTACATACAATATGAGGAATGGCTTCTAGCAGTGCTGGAACCATCTATAGCGGTGATGCAGAGCTAGAAGAAATCTAACCATTAAATATCATAAGACCATAGCACACACTAAGAACAACCTTTTAGAATATTAGGGATAAATTGGATGCTGATGACTAGCAATGGTTAAGAAATATTTATTTAGGAGGAGCGACTCATATAGAGTCAGTAAATGCAAACATATATTATTTATCAGGTCTGATTGAAATATGGGATCCCAATAGAGGGATATTCCAGTTACCCATTGGAGAGATGACTATCACCTTAGAAGACATATATCAAATATATTGGGTACTAGTAGAGAGATGCACAGTGGTTGTTGCCAATGAATCAGATATGGGGCATATTTTGTAAAGAGTGTTTGAAGATAAATGGAGAAGTGTGAACATTGATAAGGGTAGCATATAATTTGAACTATATTATGTGTTGGGAAGACTAACACATAGATAGACCATAGTGATAGCACTTATATCAAGTGCTATTTTAGCTTAATCAAGAGGTGCATAGTTTCCTTGGAATATGTTGGGATAGTACAAGACCTAGTGGAGAAGTTAGTTGTATTTGCATGGGCTCTAGCATTATTGGCTCAGAACTATAGGGAGTTGTTCGATCTAAGAACAATGAAGAAAATAGGAATGAGTTGTAGTCCTGTAGCAAGACCCTAAGGGTTACCATATGATGCACGCAAATTTGTGGGACCAGATATACCCTATGCATTAAGATTATAAAGGAGAAAAGAGTGGAATAGTAACAAACCACTTAAAGATAATATAGAGTGATTTATCTCTATTTGGGAAGATTTGCAATCTTGAGATGTGATCTGAATACCATGGAGGTAGGGCCCAGTATGGGCGGAATATGGAGTACAACTCACTCATGTGTAGTAAACAATATTTTTTATTGGACGTGTGAGCAAGTAATATGATTATTTTCAATATACTCGAGTATTGCAAAAGTTCAGTGTTACACAATAAATATCGAACCCACACATGATTTATACCAGAAAATTGGTGAAAAGTAGTGATACCTCCATAGATGAAATCATTAGTCTTAGAGCCCAATGATATTATATGGACACCATATGAGTATGATGCTACTACAACCCCATATTATGATAGTTGGTGGGCCACACAATGACATAAATAAGAGGAAGATTCAGAAGAGGTTTCAAAAGATAATAGAGAAACAACAAAGGCTATTGGCATAGAAGAGGAGTATTCAACTCAGGTGGTAGTAGAGGAAGAATCTCCTAGAAGATATGTGAACTTTTGGGTAGAAATAAAAGCAAGCCCATAAAAAATTTGAGGGGAGAACCCAATAAGGGAAGTATAGTACAAAGTGGAAGCTCTGAAATAATGAATCCGACTGTTAGAGACCCAATAGTTGGATCAAGAAGGTAAATGGGCACAAGAAAGGTTGAGGTTAGAGACCGATAGAGATGTTGCCATTGCATAGTGAGATAGGCTTCGGATAGAGTTAGCACAAACACATAAATGGAATGACATATTAGTAGCATCCCTACATGTACATAATGCACAACTACACCAAGCAAGGGAAGACTATAGAGTTGCATTATTGGTTTCCTATTTTTATACACTAGTGAGCCATGGGTTGCTCATTCCATCTTATCCAGTTATTAGTGCACAACATGGACATGGGATAACAACTCAATAAACTCGAGTGACAACATGAGATAGAGCTCGAACCACTTCTCGAGCAGTTTTCCCAGTAGTCTCTAAAATAGCAGGTGTAGACATAGCACAAAGTGGTGAAAGGATCGAATGTCAACAACCTTGAGATTCTTTCACGGGGTATAAATCCACCACTTTGTAGGCCATAAGGAATTTGGAAAAATATAATTAATAAACATTTGAATTATATACTTTTGTTAGCATATTTCTAAGATTTTTGAGTAGAAATAGATAACGAATTAGTCTGTGTTCATGGGAAAATGGTAAACAAATTTAATTAATTAGAAAACATGAATGTAAATCTTCTTTATCTAGATGAATGGGTATGGATTTTATTCTTGGATGAGGTATGGGACTCCTCCATGGTTTTATGTTTATATAAATCAGGGGACATCAAGGATTATGCAATGGTAGTGGTAGATAGGTTTGCCAAAATGAATTATAGGATATGTGAGTATCCTAAATTGAGGTTTATGATATTATTATTTTTGTCTTTGATGACACCTATTCCTATCAAGATAACTCATGGTAAGGGTTAACAAGTCATAGGTCAATACTTATTTGTGATGAGTTTTGATAAATCTAAGTAGATTTATTATGTCTAATATATTACAGAAACATAATTTCATATCATCTCTATGAACATATTTTTTTAATTATATTATTTTAGTACTCTAATTCTATTTATTATGCAGTGATAGATGTTTCAAAGCTATGATTTTATGATGAGATTTGTGTATTGGTAATATTTTCAATATTTATTGTTATACAATATGGATGTTCTATTGCTTCAAGGATATGGTATTGTTGATGTTTTGTATTTTTTAGGACCAGGTACTCTCATGGATGGACAATATTGCTCAACATGAAGAATGATAAATCAAACTATTTTTGTAAAGGATAAATACTAGTTTTAGTAATTTTATGCATTAACTAGGCTAGGAACTACGAGAAACATAGAGTATTGTGTTTAGTCCAAGGGGGGTGTATGTCATATCCTATCCCCATTGGATCCTTTCAAAAGGATATTAATTGATCTAAAGGATCAATTACTACCTAACTAAAGGTGTTGTTGGCCCAAAATTACAAAATTCTATTTCAGGGATTTTGTGAGGATTTAGGAAATGATTAATTATCCTTTAAAAAAGAATTCAATTTATTTTAATTAGAATCTAATTAGAGATTTTGTGAAATATTAATTGGAGGATTCACCTTTTTGCACAAATTAATACAATCTAATTTATTAGTTTTAGATAATCTAATGTAATACAATTCGATGAACACAATATTTATCCAATTTTAATTGGACCAAAAGAAATTTAGAAATATTAAATAATATAGATATAATTATATTATTTAGGAATATCCATTCCTCATTCATGGCCTATTTTTATTGGTGGAATTTAAAGGAAGATTCCCATTTTTAATCCATAATAGTGTAGATTTTGTAATGTTATGAGACAAAGAGGACACAAACAAACAAGATCACCTACCTTATCTCTATTTTGGACCCTCTTCTACTTTTTGGATTTTCCCTACATATGGGTTGAAATGTCTTATATGAATAAAGGTATATTTTTATATTAAAATAATTACACTATTTTGCTCATGAGAGAAGACATTTTCTATAAATTGAGTGCCTCTTGGGAAGAGAGGGCTATAAAATCTTGGAGCTTAGGGAGTATTTTGTCCACCTTTGTGGATCAAAAACAAAAAAGCTTTGAGAGAGTAATTAGTTGCACGTAGATACATTTGGCCAAGATAAGCAATTTTTGAGCATGAGCTTAGGAGGAAGGATGAGAGCTTTGGAAACAAATGAGGAAGGCTACTACTTGTAGATAGGCCAAAAGGAGAGAGAATATTGGAGAATCAGGTTGGATTTACCAATTATCTTTTTGTGTCTTTTAAGAACTTTACATAAAATACTTTGTACGATTTTAAATAAGGCTATCTTTATTTTATTATAGTAACGTGATTAATGAATGTTTCAATTAAACCCATTGGGTGAATTAATTAAGAATATCTTATGGTCTAGTTTTGTTGATTAAATATCAATATCTATGGTTGCTTCGAGGTATCCTTTAAGGTGAATGAGTTTATTTTATTTTCCAAAAATATTTACTTTGGCCAGAGAGGAATGACTGGAGGTTAAAATAGGCCCAAACAACACATAATATTTTATCCATTAATTTGAAGGTTAAAACAAGCCAAACAATATACAATATTACATCTATTAAGTAAAACCAACATTGCCTAACACCGTCATCATACAAAAAGTTAGCTCTGCCACAACCCAACCATAAGGGGGTGGATACAAGCTATATGGGACTCACAATATTTAAAGGTTCATGATGCTTCCCACAAGATGCATGTGGGATAAAATCATCACTAGTCCTAAAACTCACATTATTTATCCCACACGCATCATGTGGAGGCATGCAAGCCAAACTTAATGGGCTGCATGCACTATAGCTATCATCCAAACGCTGAGATGATTGGTGATAGACTAGTTTAATCTTTGACCTAACTAATAAAATATTTATTATTTCCTGATTGGTTGATAACCACACAAGTGATTGGCTGCATTAATTTTTTGCTCTTTGTTGTTGGATCATTTGACTCTTCATCAAATGTTCCTCCTGATGTTTGATGTTGGGTTAAAACAAAATTTTCTTGAAACTTTAAAATTGTTATTGGGAAATTATCCCACATTGCTCCTATGGGAACAATGGGGACAAAAATTAACCAATTTGTATTACTTATTCTAATGCCCACCACTCGGTGGTTATGGTAACCCTCGAATGGTGGTCATGTGCTAGTTGGAGGTATCCTATTTGTTGTGATTTATCTTTTGTACCATGTATTGGCCACTTTGTTACATGTGTTGTTTTGTCAGTGTTGATTGTGTCTTGTGTATTTTAACTATGTTTGCAAAGGGTTTGATGTTGAATAAGTTTGTTATCTATGTTGTCCCATCGGTGCTAACTGTATAAATGATTTAGAAAAATGGTCCGAAGGATGCATTTTTATATTTATATTTATAAAATCTTATGTTTATAAAATGAGAGACAAAACATATTTTGGAGGTTGGGTTTATTCCCGTGAGAGTTCCAAAGATATATACTGTGTAATTCTATTTCGTGGTTTGCCTCTGATGTTTTATACATTAATGTTATATTTACTTGCTAATATGATGCTAATTAGATAGATTATGGAGATGGCATGAGATGATATTTAAATGCTATTTACTTTTAATAAAATGATATTTTACTGCATAATAGATATGTATTCTCAAATATTTATGATGCAATGGTTTATATGCTTTGCTTTAATGATTATGCATGGTTTTCATTAAAATGGAAATGTGAATGGAATTATGTTGTGATGATTATTTTACAAACACTTATGGATGCTTTAATCTAAAATACTATAGTAATGGAATGTAAAATGGTAATTAGTTTAGTACGTGTTGAGTTGGGGCTCGAAGGGATTGAATTCAAGGAGGGCATTCCATGTTTGATTTGGAGATCAAACAAAATTCTTACATTATGAGTTGTAGATAAAATGTACATATGGAATTAAAGCTCACAAATAGATGTAAAATTAATTCATGATAATGTAACTAATGAATTAAAGTATATAATAGAAGAGATACCTTATATTAAAAATGTGTTTGATAGAAATAAGATCTAATAATTCTTATGAATGAGAAGAGAAGATAATTATGCTTAAGATGGTTTCCAAGGCCTATGTAAGTTTATCAGGTGGAGTGATAATTATATGAGGATAGTAACTAGGTACTTAATATTATATAACCCACCATGGAGGTGGATATTTAATATTCAAAGCATGTACTCGTATCGCTCCAAATTTTTTGCATCCTTACCTTCAGGCTATTGGATCCGTGCTCGGAAGGAGGATGGGAAAATGATGTCGTGGTACCTCGGACTGAGAGGACTTTGCGAAGGTCCCGCCTCTCAAGGAAGGTGTATTTTGATGATTTTTCGACGGATGGTGGGTTCACTAGGAAACATTTAAGGGCAGTTTCCACGCCTAGGTTTGGAATGTGTTTTAATGTGTTTGTTTTTAACTTTAAGCATTCATATCCTAGGTTTGGCCAAATGAATCTAGATTAATCTACATGAAAATGCAAATTCAATGAGTACAAAAAATAGATTTAAAGACATAAAACAGAGAATTTACAGAAGACAAATGAGGAATACCTGATCTGGATGTCTGGTGATGATTCTGATGTTTGAAGCAGTCAAGATCATCTGGAATTCGATAGAATCATCTGAGATCTGACAGAATCATCTGAGATCTGATGAATTCATCAGACGAATTCGTTAGAGACCTGCAAGCAAAAAAATAGATACAAAATACAACGAATATTAATGTCCTAACAGAGGGAAACAACACCAAATGACTGTATGAATACTGAATAATAGTTATGAACAAAAATTCAAGCAAGTTACGATATTCTAATGACAAATCATGATCTTTGTATGCAATCTAAGCTAAATGGGTGAACTCCAAATGCAAAATAACATAAAAACTGAATAAACTATCTAATTTGCAAAATAAAACAGCAGAGAAAATGTTGAGAAATGCAAACTTCAGGCATTGATTGCCTCAATATGGACTGCAATCGAGATCGTCTTGCATTAGTACGAAATCACCTCGGATTCGACAAGTTCGCCTCTAATCTGAATAGGTTCGTTGGCGACGATGTGTGCTGGCTCTGACTGAAAAACAGTGATGTACCTGCAACAAAATTGGTATGGGACCAGTGCAAATGAAAAATTGGGATGGTTCAACATAGATGGAGTTAAATTGCAGAGAATTTTAGCCAGGGGGGTGCTAAGGGGATAGCTTAGGATTAAATAGTCTTAGGGGAGTAGTTAGGAGGTTGGAGATCATCCAAATTTGGGAGATCTCCAATGGAGGAGGGTCCCTAATGGTGCAGACACACTTCTACCTAGATTGGAGACCCGTTGGAACAGAAGCTAATTGTGCAAAATCAGTTTTGCGACAAGATCGTCTGGACGTCCTAGTCCAGACGAAATTGTCAAATCTGGGGCGATATCGTCTGATCGGCGACGATATCGTCAAACGGTCAAAACAACCTCTAAAAATGGCATGAAAAAAGGGGGAAATGGATTGCCCGGTGGTTAACAGGCGGTTTGGGAGGTTAAATTTGAATTTTAAATTATTTACTAAGGTGAATGTAATTATGACAATTTTATTGTGCCAATTTTAGGGTGATACATTTTGCCCCCTCTTTAGCGAATTTTCTAAAGAAAATGCATTAAAGATGAGTTCTTCTCGATCTATGAGAAAGCAAAAATTATTCTCATTTTTAGGCGACGATTCTTTGTCTAATCGTATGACATCTTACTATGGTGCCCCCTCCGTGTTTTTACCCAAATCGAACGTTTGAGGTAAAAACACAGAAAAGCAAAAAATTATTTTTGAATTATTTTTGAATAAAATTAAGAAAAATAGGGTAAAACCCTAATTCATTTTTACTGTTCATTTTCTAGTTTTTAGAGCTCTGAAGCAAAAATGGTGGAGACGACGCACAAATCGACAGAGGTCCGACGCGGTCTACGGGTAAGAGTCTAGACTTAACTAGTATGCTTTAATTTGAATTTACATGCTTTGTAGGTAATTTTTAGATGATTTTTGAGCATCGTGGCTGTTTTTGGGCCGTTGACGTCGTCGGGATGAAATCGTCCCAATTTCGACGAAATCGTCTCAATTTCGGCAATTTCATCCAAGGGCAAAATCAACGAAAGGGGGACGATTTCATCAAATTAGAGACAATTTCGGCTTGCGAAATCGGAGACAATTCTGCTCAAATTTGGGACGATATCGTCCAATAGTGGGCGATATCATCAATTGCAAAAAAAATTGATTTTTAACTTGCATTATTAATTACTTGAATTGTTTATTAATGATTGTTTATTGTTTTGTTGTTTATGTTTGTAGAGAGGTTTGCTAAAGAGCAGGGAATGGAAGTATGGAGGGTTGAGAGATGACTTGGCCGCTCTCACACAAGCAGAACGAGATCAGCTGGCACAGGCTGGCTTACAGCATGTGGTAGAGATGCCACAGGTATCCACAGATATGGGGCTACTAACGGCCCTGGCAGAGAGGTGGTATCCGAGCTCTTCATGTTTTCGGCTACCGATAGGGGAGATGAATCCCACTCTAGAGGATGTATGGAGGATTCTAAGAATCCCCATACAAGGACGGTTGATTACTCCTACGGCCAATCAGGGCCATGCTATGGAACGACTGTGTGGTGACCCAAGCTTCGCCCTGGAGAAGGGCGAAGTTAATATCGAGGCACTGCGCCAGATGCTTGGGGCATCTAGGCTCACATAGGTGCTAGCTGGAGTGGTTGGTGGACTTTTGCTATGCCACCAGAGCGGGTGCAAGGTGCCATGGATGCTCGTAGATGTGATCTACGATATGTGGGACCATGGGTACAGGTTTTCTTGGGGTAGCTATGTACTATGTCAATTGTATAGGATCCTATATGGGGTCGTGTACAAGGGCGGCCGATGTCTAGTCATGACATCGCTCTTATAGGTTTGGTGCTAGGAGCACATTGCAGTGTGGAGGTCGGTAGGGCTTCCTCTGATAGGGGTAGACAGGGAGAGGCCCCGAGTCTTCTACTGGTGGCTTTGGAGAGGGTCAGAGTGGCGGATCGACCTCCCTATATCCTATAGACTACTAGATGACCTAGTCCCAAACCAGATCACCTGGAGACCATGGAGGGAGCATCCAGGGTGGGCCAAGGACGGACAGGAGATGGCTCGCATCAGGTGAGTCTACTGGCTATGGATGGATAGGGTGGAGGTGGAGCTCCATCGCTATGATCAAGTTTTGTGATAGTTCGGTCCGTAGCAGGGGATCCCATCTCTAAGGGATTACGAGTTTTCTTGGACTATCTGGGATAACACCATAGTTAGCGGGGCTCCCGAAATGCAGTGGTTCTGGAGCCAGGACATGGATGATGCCCCCATCTAGCCAGTGTATGGGGATGACATAGGGGTAGTCGATGGCTATGATGCCTGGTACGCAGGCATCCGCCCTCCTCGGATGACGAGGGCACAGGGTCCGATACACACGATTGTGCATCGAATAGGGAGGCAATGTCAGGCGGCTATGGAGGTGGCCCGGGGTCATGACAGGAGAGAGCTAAGGAGACCACAAGCACAAGAGAGGCTACGACAGAGGGAGAGGATGGAGGCGAGACCCCCATCTCCACAGAGGGAGAGGCCACCATCGCTCGATAAGGGCAAGGGTGTCGACACAAGAGAGAGTAGCAAGATGGCTACTCTCTGGGCAGAGAGAGATTGTCTTGAGGCCCAGGTGCAAACTCTACAGGATGAGGTTGCATGCCACCGAGCTGTGGTGGCACAGCTGCGAGACAAGATTACACACCTCAGGGCACGGGGTGGAGGTGCAAGTTCTGGAGAGCTGACACAGGCTATCACCCAACTTATATTCTATCAGACATTGTATTATCAGCTGGTGCCAGAGGCAAATAGACTACCCTTGCTAGCTAACATTGCAGATCCGATCAAGATCGGGTCATTGAGGACCACATCCCGGTCGAGGACTAGGACTACACAGATTGCAATGGGGCCACCTTGTCCACCTTAGGGCAGGGGAGGAGATGAGGCAGAGAGCTCGAGGGGCTCTCGAGGCTAGAGGGTTGCATAGCTGTGTACAGACTAACATTGTTTTATTATTATGTTGATAGAGGATTGAGTATGCCAAGGTACAGATTATGGCATACCAATTCAGTTTTGATGATGTATATACTGTTGATATATATATGATATATTTTTGATCATATGACATGTGGCTTGTATTATGATGCTTTTATTTTTGATTGATTGATTTGATAATTGGATTGATGATTCATGAAATTATGTCGTTTTGAAATTTATAACTTTGATGTCATGCTATAATATTTTAAATGAAATAATCTGATGTAACAAATTGATTGGTTATAATGTGATATAAAAATAAAAAGAGACTTCTAACAATAATTTCAAAGGACATTGTTGCTATTATAGACCATTTCATGGAGTCATTGCTCACTCGGCCGTCAAGCTAATCCCAGTATAGAAATATGGTTTAAAGTAAAAGAATGCTTAAGAGACTGTCTTAATACTTTGGTGCAATGATGAAAATGATGGTTTGTTTTCATATTTCCATACAAAATATTGTGCATGAAATAATGTTTAAAATGATTTTTGCTAGGCATAAATTCCTAAGTGTGATAAAATTTTTGGATAATTCTTTAGGAATTATACCATCATTGCAAAATTGAAGGTTGACATAATGACATGAAATCATGAAAATGGGTTTGCTTTTTAAAAGCATAATTTGTGTAACATAATGAATTAAGTCATATGGTTTTCATGATTTTTAATAAATGGGGAATAAAAATTGTTACAATGATTTGTGCTAGGCATAGAATATGTAGGTATAGACTTATACCATCATCGTGAAAATCCAAAAAAGATAGTTTTATTGCATGATTGACTTTTAATAAACAAAAAATATGAATATGAGGACTTGCGCTAGGCATAAAATTCCACTTTTGGTTTTGAAACTATACCATCGTCGCGAAATTCAACCATATATATATGTATATGTTTTGATTGTATAGTTTGAAAGAAATTTTTGATTTTTCTATTATATAGTTGTCTTTGTGGTAGAAAACTGTACTTGAATTATTCCAAACAAGTTGCAAAAAGAATATTTCAAAGTATTTTAAAGACAAAAGTTAGATTTATAAGGAATTCCATGTGCATATGTGAATTCATTTCCAATCTTGACTTATCATAATGATACACAAAATATCTCAAATACAAATGTGTGTGCAATTGCATTGTTCATTTACCAATTTTGAGCAAGATAATATGATACAAGTGATTTGAAGAAACCAAATAAGTGTTCATTAACCATGATGTAGATGCATATAACCATACTAGACTACTATGTGGGTCGGATTATCAAGAGCTAGCTAATCCATAAGCAGACATAGGTTTGTACAAAAGAAGGTCGCTAATGTGATAGACATATCACCACGGTAGGATTACCCAAGGCCAAGTAGGTTGGGCACAAACCACCTGTTATGGGGCTTACCTCACAGTTTTCGAATAATTGAGAATTCCAGGGATTCAAGATCATCAACCCTTCTTTTCTTTTCAAAGGGTCGGGAAAGGAATTTTATTGCTTTCTTGCTTTTGCTTTTTTTTTTTTGTTTTGTTTTTTTTTGCTTGATAATGCTTGGAACATTGCTGTAATGATATAAAAGAACATTTTTTTTCTTGAACTTTTATTTTCTTTTTCTTTGCTAGGGATACTTGCTCGGATTAGCTGTAGAGCAAGGGATTTTTATTCTGGGTAGGGGTGAGCTTGTATTTTTTCCAATTCTCAAATATTCTAGACCATGTGCATGATAGGATAGCAGGGGAAACTTTTCGCTCAAGAAATCACTTCTACTATGTAGCAAAACATGGAAATTACAAATATAATCATTTTATTGTGAAAAGATGTGCTTGGTTTAATTAAATAACAAGATCAATTCTCTATGCTCAAAATTTATTTAATTGAATTTTGTGGACTTTGATATAAGAGAGATTAGTAATCATGCCAGATAAAATCAAGATATTTATTATTGTGAGTGTGCAAGTGAGGGATTCCAAATAAATGGTAATTTATCCAAAATAATTTGAAATGTATAACTGCAATAATTGTAAGAAAAAATATATAAATAATTTGTTGAGATTTTTGAGAATGTTGACTCTCTCTTTCTTCTTTATTTTGTTTTGGTTTCGAAAGAGTCAAGCATATAGCTGTTTTTATATTTTTATTCTTTATTTTTGTTTTTGAGAAAAAAAAAAAGTAACAAGTGTCATAAATATATGCAACAAATAGTTTTGAAGATTTTGGAGATTTATGAATGTTTTTGGTGTTTTTGAATAAATTGAAAGAAATACAAGATAGTGATTTTGAACAAATATATACATGGATGAAATGACCAAGTTTATGCATAGTAACGTTTAAGATGCAAAATATTCATGGTTTCTTTAAGTTCTTTACCATCTAAGGTAGATAATTTGTATGCTCCTGATGCAAATTTAGCAGTAATAATATATGGTCCATGCCAGTTGGGCTCAAATTTACCTTTAAGGTCCTTAGTTTCATTTGTATTTTTTTTATTTTCTTTTAAAACAAGGTCACCGATCTCAAAGGATCGATGACGAACTTTTTTAGCATATGATATTTTAAGCTTGTTTTGGTAAGCACGGAGATGCTCCAAAGCATTGATGCATTTTTCATCTAGGAGTTCCAGCTGACTAAGTCTGCCAGCTCGATATTCATATCCTACTTCGGTATCTTGAAGTAGCAGAGCCAAAGAAGGAACTTCCAATTCAAATGGAAAAATTGCTTCAACACCATAAACCAAAACAAATGGTGAAGTTCCCGTGGGGGTTCGAACACTAGTTCGATAAGCCCACAAGGCTGGATATAATTGAATGTGCCAGTCATGACTAGTTTTATTGACTAATCTTTTGAGAATTTTGATTAAGGTTTTGTTAGATGCTTCTGCTTGACCATTACCCTGAGGATAATAGAGAGTGAACCAGCGATGTTGAATCTTATATTTTTGGCATAATTTTTTAACATCTTTATTTTTGAAGCAAGTTCCATTGTCAGAGATGAGATTGGCAAGAATTCCGAACCTACAAATGATTTGATTAAAAATAAATTTAGAAACTTGTGTGCCAGTGTAGGAAGCTAAAGGCATAGCTTCGACCCACTTCGTGAAATACTCAATGGCGGTTATGATGAACTTGTGTCCATCAGATGACATAGGATTTATTTTGCCAATAATGTCTAAACCCCATTTAGAAAAGGATCATGGAGATGAAATAGCCTGCAGCTCTTGAGCAAGTGCATGGACAAGGTCAGCATGTTTCTGGCACTTGTTGCAATGGCGCACATACTCATGTGCGTCCGTTTCCATGGTAGGCCAAAAGTATCCTATTCGAAGGAGCTTTTTAGTAATAACACTACCACTAAAGTGTCCTCCACAAGATCCATCGTGGGATTCACTCAAGGCTGATTTAGACTCTTCTAATTTTAAACATCTTAATAGGATACCTTCAAAATATCTCCTATATAAAGTATTGCCAATTATTACAAATCGACTTGCTCGACGACGTAATAACCGATGCTGGTTTCTATTAGAATTGGCAGGGAAAGTCCCATTTTGGAGAATATCAAATATGTCCGTGTACCAAGGTTCAGGAGTAGTTTCATTGATTAGAAACACATCCAAAGGCTCTAAGCATGACTTATTTGAAGCGGTTTCTTGGAGTCGATGAATAATGATAGTGGCATATTCGTCATCTAACTCCAAGGGCAAGAGAGATGCAGTTGCGGCCATAGCATCAGTTGCACGGTTGCTAGTTCGAGGAATATCTTCCAAGGTAACTTGATCAAATAAATACATTAATTGTAAAACATAGGCCTTATATGGGCACATTTTATCATCTCGAGTTTCATAAACTTCATTAATTTGGTTTATAACTAGTTGGGAATCACCAAAAACTAAAAGGTGTTTAATTTTTAGTGCTAGGGCAGCTCGTAATCCAAGGATTAGAGCTTCATACTAAGCAGTATTGTTGGTGCAAGCAAATGTCAATTTGAAGGACAAAGGAATAAGATGTTTTTGTGGGGATATTAAAATAATACCCGCACCAGCCCCACTCATGCATCGGGCTCTGTCAAAGTATAAGGACCATTGTTCAGTATGGTCGGCCTCTAATTGAAGGCATTCATCCAAGAATTCGATGATGAGGGGATGGGTAGACTCTAAGGGTGCAGCAGCTAATTGATCTGCTATGATTTGACCCTTAACAGACTTTTGTCCTATGAATGTGAGATCAAAATCGCTTAGAGCCAGAACCCACTTGGCTGTGCGACCCGATAAATAAGGTCGACTCATGAGATACCTCAAGGGATTGTATTTAGCAATGACATAAGTTTTTTGACTAAGCATATAATGTCATAATTTTTGCATAGCAAAAATGACTGCTATACATAGTTTTTCCAATGCTGTATAGTGGGTTTCATAACTGATGAAAGTTTGGCTAATGTAATAATTAGCACGTTCTCTCTTTTCATCATCAATCTGAGCTAACATAGCTCCTAAGGCAGAATGTGAAGCAAAAATATATAGGAGAAATGGGCGATCAGATTTAGGTGGTGAAAGCACAGGTGGATTAAGGAGGTATTGTTTGAGAAGTGCAAAAGCTTCTCTACATTCGGTGTCCCAATTAAATGGGACATCCTTCTTAAGGAGTTTAAGAAAGGGACCTGTTTTGTCCGCCAGCTTATCTATGAAGCGACGGATAGCTTGAAGTTTACCTTGTAAACTTCGTAACTCAGATATATTAGTAGGTGCGGGCATATCAGTGATGGCCACAATCTTGAGAGGGTTGATTTCAATACCACGTAAAGAAACTAAAAACCCTAATAGCTTTCCAGATTTTACTTCGAATATGCATTTTGCTAGATTTAATCGAATAAGATATTCTCGTAATCAATTAAAAACTTTTCTTAAATCATCTAAATGATTATCTTCAATAATAGAGCGAGCTATGATATCATCTACATAATCATGTGGGATATCATGCATCATATCATGAAAAATGTAGGTCATAGCTCGTTGATAAGTTGCACCTGCGTTCTTTAAGCCAAATGGCATCACTTTCCAGCAAAAGGTACCCTAGGGGGTAATAAAGGTTGTTTTAGCCTAGTCTTCAGGAGCTATCCTGATCTGATTATAACTAGAGAATCCATCCATTAAGGACATCATCCCACTCTCGACAGTAAAGTCAATGATTTGATCCATGTTTGGAAGAGGAAAGTCATATTTAGGGCATGCAACATTAATATCTCTAAAATCTGTGCAAACCCTAACTTTGGTTGCTTCTTTCTTGGTGACTGGAACTACATTTGAGATCCATTCAGCATAATCAATATCTTGTATAAAGATAACATTCAGGATTTTTTCTAACTCCCTTTTGACTAGCAGAGCCACTTTGGGATGCATTTTTCTAAGTTTTTGTTTAACAGGTTTAGCATCCGGATGGACCACTAGATGATGCATGACTATAGAAGGGTCTAGACCTGGCATATCTTCATATGTCCAAGCGAAGACATCTTCATACTCTTTAAGAAATGCAATGTATTGTTCTTGTTTTTCTTGACTTAATTTTGATCCAATATTGATTATGTGAGGATTGTCCTCAGTTCCAATATTAATTTTAATGACGTTTTCTACCTCCATGTGTAGATCTCTTTCAAAATTAGGTGGGGCGGGTGAAACGCCCAATTCTTGTAATTCTTATAAGGTTAATTTAGATAATTCATCTTGAGGATTAGTGGCCTCAAGTTGGGCTATAGTTGGTATAGAACCATCAAAATAAAATTCATTGTGTAACATCTCTTCAATAGAGACATCATGGAAGATATCTCCTTCCAACTCTTCATCGGGGTCAACAATCATTTCAGGGTAAGCTATGGATAGCATGTTACATGAAAATGACTAATTTTTAAGAGGCAAATGCACATGCCTATCCAAATAATCTTGATAGCATATGAGATGATCATCATCTTCAAAAGGAAAGGGTTGACCTTTACTAGGAAATAGGCCCACACCACAGTGGGCAGGCCACGGTTCTACCTCGAAAGGTTCTTTCATGCCATTTTGGAAAGGTCCCAAGCCTTTCCCTTTATATCCCATTTTAAGCATCATGGGTTTAGCTTTACCATATTCATTGGTAAAATAACACCGAGCATATCCTTCATGATGAGTTTTGATATTCTAAGGGATTCTTCCCCAGTCATATCCTTTATAGATGAAGGCACAACTCTTGACTTGGTAAGTACTTCCCATAGGTTATGGGAGGACCAAAGTACGGGGAGATGGCGGTAAGTTATTTAAAAGGTTTGAATTTTGCATGAAAGCATTTGTTTTTTCTGATATTAAGGTTGTGGATAAATCTGGTAAAAGTTCATCAGAAAGGGCATAAGATGTAGAAGGCTTATTACCTATGTCTTGATATGTGGAAGGTATGATAGTTTTTTCTAGAAGATTTGAATTTATAGGGGTAGAACTTGAAATATTGGTTGTAGATTTAAGATCTTTTTGAGGTTCTAGAGTAATTTGTTTAGAGGGTTGTTGATCTATATAGGAGGATGAAATTAAGGGAGGGGAAATAGGTGAAGTTATGGGTGTATGTTTCACACGTTTTAGATGAAAAATAAGAACTAGGATGTGTGGATGACAGAGCAGGGTAAAATTGCACTCCAACGAGTTCTGCCAAAGCACACATATCAAAAGGTCTAGGGTCACCATGAATAGTGACCAACTGATTTTTAAACTCGAATTTAACACATTGGTGTAAATTTGATGGGACCGCTCGCATGGCGTTGATCCAAGGGTGACCCAAAAGTATATTGTATGATGCTGGGCAATGTACAATAAACACGATTGTTTTTAGGGTTCTAGGACCAACTTGCAATGGGAGGGTAATAACTCCACACGTTTCTTATGTTTTGTCATTAAAAGCTTTGATAATCATATCAATTTTCTTCATTTCATCACTTCTAAAGCCAAATCATTGGTAGAAGTCAAAAGTGCAAATGTTTAGAGATGAGCCATTATCAATCAAAACTCTTTTGACAGCTACATCTCCAATTAGAGTAGTAATGTATAAGGGATTGTCCTTATGTAAACTGTGTTGTGGGATATCTTTATCCCGAAAGTCAATACAATCAATCTCTCGAGTGATGATAGTATTGGCCATAGCTTCAGGTTGAATGTTTTGAGGTACCATCATTTGGCTCAATGTAAGCATCAACTCATCCCTATGGGTGGGAGAGGATATTAATAAATCCAAAAGGGAAATTCTGGCTGAAGTATTGGACAATTGCTCATTAATATTGTAAGGGGGTTTAGGTTGAATAGTAGGAGCATGATTCCATTTATTGGGGTTTTTCAAAATGAATGGAGCTAATCCATCATTCTGGTTTGGTTCTTGTTGAGAATTTTGAGCTTGTTGTCGAGTAACGACTTCAATGGTACCTACAATGTTATAGTGAAGATGCTGAACTAGTCTCAGTTGAGCATTAATGGCTTGTTCATTAGAAAAGAATATATTAGAAGAAGTTCGAGTAGTAACTCTTCTAGGAAATGGTTCTTCTGGAACCATAGCATATGTGACGGGTTGAATATGATCTTATTCATTTTTAGAACTATTCGATTTGTTTGAAGTAATGTCTAGTTCACTTTCACTATATGATTCTATATCACTAGAATCAGAAGTTTGAAAATTATGTAAGGGCCTGGTCGTAACCAGGGATAAGGTCGTGTCAAATATTTGAGGATCCTAAACAGGTAATTGTCCACTAATGGTTCCTACATATCGGGTAGGAGGGGGAACATTATGATGTTCGATTTGATTGGCTACCTCTTTACCATGTCTTGGTAAAGGGTGTTGAAATATGTCTAGAGTTTGATTGGCATTTTGATTTTGATTTTGAGGAATGGTCTTTTGAGTATTATTAGGAGGGTTTTATTTAGGTTGGAAGGCTTGCACTTCCATTTCATTATTGTCAATCAAATCTTGTATTTTATGTTTCAACCTTTTACAAGCGTTGGTAGAATGTCCAGGTCCTCTATGGAAATCACAGTGTAAGTCAGCTCTATATCCGGGTATAGTTGGATCAGGTTCCCGGATGGCTGGTAATTGGATCAAACCTCTTTCAAGCAATTGAGGTAAAATAGTTGATAAGGGTTGATTTAATCTAGTGAATTCTCGAGGAGGCTTATTAGGAGGTTTCAATATAATTTTTTTTTTTGTCTTCGTTGTATTGACATTAGCAATATTTCTGCTGTTAGTGACTCCGTCATCGACAACTTGTTTGTTTTTATATTGATTTCTGGATGTTTTCTCATCATCCTTATTCCTAAGTTGGCCTCTCCTAATGAGGGCATCTTCTACTCTTCGAGCTAAATCTATAGCTTGATCGAAGGTAGTTAAAGTAGCAGTTGATAGCTCATAAGATATTTGTTCTTGTAAATTATTGACGAAAATGTCCAACATTTCCCTATAAGGCAGCACAAAGTGCAGTTTTCCTATCAATTACCTCCATATAGCTAAGAAATCTGTAAAACATTCATCCTTGTCTTGTTTTAAATTGTATAGGTCTTTAATAGTTACATGCCTCTCGATGTAGGCACTAAATTGATGGACAAATGATTCAGCTGTTTCTTCAAAGTTTCTCAAAGAATGAGTGGGAAATTGATAGTACCACTCTAATGCAATTCCACCTAAACTTTTTGGGGACATTTTTAGTAATAGCAAGTCATCATGTGATATATCATGACATGCTATCCTAAACATGTGAAGATGCTCTATGGGATCTTCGGTTCCTTTATATATAGGTAGGATGGGCATGGGAAAATACTTAGGGTATGGTTGAGCTACAACTATGGGATCCAAAGGTTGACTATAGATATCTCGATAATTATACGAGATACGGTAGGGATCTATCTGGTCCATATGCAAAGCTAATTGTTTCACCATGGCTTCTAGATTACTAGTTTGCCCCCCATATTGGTTCGATAGGGCATTGACATGAGTTTTATGGGCATATTATGGAGGAACATGCAGATTAGATGCCATGTTACTTTTGTGTAAATTATTGGTAGGAAAAGTATTATGAAGGAATTTTGAAGTTGTATTATGTTGTATTCCAGATTGTTGAAAGTTTGTATTTGGATTTATTTTAGGTTTTTGTTTACTTGAAGCATATTGCTCAATAGTTTGGCGGAATAAAGTAGTGAAGGAAGCTTTCTTTTGTGTGGGAGTGATTTTAGGTTAAATAACAGGTTCCTTAGGAGGTTGGGTAACCTGTTGTTTTGACATGTTTTGAGCCATAGTGACCATATCCGTATTGGATGGCCCAGCCTTGTCACTTTATCGATCAATGAAAGACAAGGGATTAGTGTGCATATTACACATATATTCCATGGCTGCTTGAGTGTTACTAATTTTCCCTTTATCAATACGAATTTCCACATTAAGGTCATCAATGTTATCAATGAGAAATTTCTGAAAATGCTCTGCATTGTCAAAAGCAATAGTTCCATTTGGAGCTACTCTAGGGGATGAGGATCCATCCTCTTTAACACTCCCTTCTTGTTCCTTATCTTCACCTAAGTCTTCTTCTAATTGACCTAGAGTTTCTCCTTCTAGATTTGTATCTCCAAGAAGGACATTTGGGTCTCTAGTTGTATCTTGTAACCAATATTCTTCTTCTCCTAAAGTTTCTTTACCATTCCTAAGTTTAGGCATGGTGCTTTAATTTTGATTTCAACAAATATATATATATATATATATATATATATATATATATATGCAACAAATTAAGAGGTATATGTTTACTATATACCTACTACAATATTTGAAATGAAATTTTTAAGTTTTTGCTAAGTTTTTGTTTTTTTTTTGAAATAATATAGTAAAGACAATCAACACAAATAAATGCAAGAAATAAGACTGAAAGTTATAATCTAGTTTTCTATAAACAATTTATGAATATCATTAATAGGTTCGAGTTGTTCCGGAGTCATGAAGTGTTCTTCTTCAAATTGAAAGTTTTCTTTTAAAAATTTGATGAAAAGAGCTATAGTGATATTATCTGTCTCAGATGCTAGTTGATAAAAGTAAAGCTTGTGGCAATACTCTCGATATAGCACAACTCATGGAACTCTATTCCATATTTCCCTATCTGTAAGAACAACCTCTTGGTCTTCTACACAACCTAGGAACTGGTGCACAGTGGCTGCGTTCTCAAGGTATTCCTCGAAGGTGAACAATTTTGAAGATACTAGATCTCTCCTATAAGCTAACCATCTATGGCAGGCTCTCTGAAGTTCATGATAAAAAACTAGTTGATGAGGATCCAAGATTCTATCTAGGACTAGCATATTGATTTGCTTAAGTTGTGTGGACCTAGATGATATGAGACTAATTCTTCTATCAAGTTCGTTCCACAGGAATTGATTCCTACTTGTTTCAGGCACATTAAGCATAGAATTGATTTCTACGGCTGCCAATTGGTTTTCTACATTTATAGTAACTGCTAATATTTTCTTAGGAGCTACCATCTAAACATGATTTCAAACTTAAAGGATTTAAAATGCATCTATGTTTTAGTTGTTCTATATATTTTTTTTGTTTTTGTTTTTTTTTTCAAAAGGTTATGATGCATTCACGTCGGGTTCACCAAAATGTATCGCTCCAAATTTTTCGCATCCTTACCTTCAGGCTATTGGATCCGTGCCCAGAAGGAGGATGGGAAAAGGATGTCGCGGTACCTCGGACTGAGAGGACTTTGCGAAGGTCCCACCTCTGAAGGGATGTGTACTTTGATGATTTTTCGACGGATGGTGGGTTCACCAGGAAACATTTAAGGGCAGTTTCAATGCCTAGGTTTGGAATGTGTTTTAATGTGTTCGTTTTTAAATTTAAGTATTCATATCCTAGGTTTGGCCAAATGAATCTAGATTAATCTACATGAAAATGCAAATTCAATGAGTACAGAAAACAGATTTAAAGACATAAAACAGAGAATTTACAGAATACAAATGAGGAATACTTGATCCGGATGTCTGGTGATGATTCTGATGTTTGAAGCAGTCAGGATCATCTGGAATTCGACAGAATCATTTGAGATCTGACAAAATCGTCTGAGATCTGATAGAATCATCTGAGATCTGATGAATTCGTCAGACGAAATCATTAGAAACCTGCAAGCAAAAAAACAAATACAAAATACAATGAATACTACTGTGCTAACAAAGGGAAACACCAAATGACTGTATGAATACTGTATAATAGTTATGAATAGAAATTCAAGCAAGTTACGATATTCTAATGACAAATCATGATCTTTGTATGCAATCTAAGCTAAATGGGTGAACTCCAAATGCAAAATAACATAAAAACTAAATAAACTATCTAATTTGCAGAATAAAACAACAAAGAAAAGGTTGAGAAATGCAAACTTTAGGCACTGATTGCCTCAATATGGACTGCAGTCGAGATCATCTCGCATCAGTACGAAATCACCTCGAATTTGACAGGTTCACCTCTGATTTGAATAGGTTCGTCGGTGACGATGTGTGCTGGCTCTGGTTGAAAAATAGTGATGTACCTGCAACAAAATTGGTATGGGACTAGTGCAAATGAAAAATTGGGATGGTTCAACATAGATGGAGTTAAATTGCAGATAATTTCAGCTAGGGGGGTGCTAAGGGGATAGCTTAGGATTAAATATGCTTAGGGGAGTAGTTAGGAGGTTGGAAATCATCCCAATTTGGGAGATCTCCAACGGGGGAGGGTCCCTAACAACGCAGACACGCTTTTGCCCGGATTGGAGACCCGTTGGAATAGAAGCTAATTATGCAAAATCAGTTTTGTGACAAGATCGTCTGGATGTCCTAGTCTAGACGAAATCGTCATATCTAGGGCGATATCGTCTGATCGACGATGATATTGTCAAACAGTCAAAACAACCTCTAAAAATGGCACGAAAAAGGGGGAAACAGATTACCCGGTGGTTAACGGGCGGTTTGGGAGGTTAAATTTGAATTTTAAATTATTTACTAAGGTGAATGTAATTATGACAATTTTACTGCACCAATTTTAGGGTGCTACAGTACTCATATCATGGTGGCGGTATGAAGGTTTTGTGGAAGTTGGTAACTTCTACTCAAGAGTGACTCTGACCAAGTCTTAATATCTCTTGATGATTGAAGCCTTGGTAACTTACAAGCCATTTGGAATAACTTCATCTTAGATCATGATTATTTCCTTTAGTCTTTGGAAGATAAAATAAAGGAACAAAAAAAAAAATCTAAGTGAATGAGTAGTAAAAATTGGGGTTGTTACACTTTTGAAACATAATACTTAATACGAATTATCAAAATATCTCAAATAAATTTGCAATATAAAATATATAATGTTGGTAATATTTTAATCACATAAAAATATCAAATAAATTTAGAAATAACTCATTAAATGGACACACTAATAAATGCTCACAAAAATAGTAAAATAATATAGAAAAAAGGTCTACTAATGAATTCTATATGCAATGCCTTTTTTATGCTCATTACAATACTTAGTCACAAGTATATAATGTAATGTGACTCTTCATATGGAGTAATCTTGACCTTCAGTTTCCTTTGATACTTTTCACTTTCCTATTATAAGGACACATGTGCCCTCTTACATAATGGACACTTGTGCACATTACACTTGCCAACTTAACTACATGATACTTGTGCATTTTCTAAACATTATTACATTGCATAAAATATTTACTCACTTTCTAATCTAGGACACAGATCCAAATATAATGATGTACCCAAGGTGGTATATTAGCATGTACTAAATAATGTAATATACTCCAATAGGGTGTCCTTAGATACCAAGTAAATATTACCAATTTAAAGAATAAGCATTGTATGTGATCCTAAGTCAAGTTTAGTGAATAGTTCCTAAAGTTAATTATTACAATAATACCATAAACCCAAATATATAAGGTGCATAAGGGCCCATAGGACTATACAACAAATATAACACAAAATTTGGTCATATTATCAAGTGGATATTAACACCACATATTCCAAAAAAATAGGTTGGCCAATAGCCCTAGCTCAACTTTGGGATCATGAGTGCATCTTGCAATGAAAACAAAAAAATATATCTAGAATGGAAACAGGGTCTCATATGTAAAGTAAGTGAGGGGAACTTGAAACTATCCTCTCTATATATCTAACATATAAATAAAAATTATATAGTTGTGATATATATTATCTATATTTATGAGAGATAAAGTGGGTTTTCATGATTTTTATCCAATTATCCTTACCTAAAATTATGGCCACTAAGGGATTTTATATTTTCCAAGGGATGGATAGACACACCATCTATAGTCAATATTAAGGGGAGAGCTAAAATGACACATCAAAATACTACGTCCACTACTCATAAAAAGGGTTTCTATAGAAAAGGACCATCTAACCAAAATACAACAAAAGAATCACAATATTTAGGATGAATTTACCATATAAGTACGAGGATATGATGCAAACAAAGGAAGATAAAATGATCTTGCACACCCATCTATTTCTAGTAGGGGTAACAATGTGTATGAATAGTCCGTGGGTATAGGTGGATTGGTAATTTGGGGTGCTTACCGAGAGGAGACCTAGGTTCCAATCCCATGGGCTTGCCCATGCACAGACAGTAGCCCAGATCCGATTCCTCTAAGTGGTGCGCCAGATTGATGATGACGATGCAACCCCTGTGCATTCGACGGTCCCCATATCATGCCAGGTTACCATGTACCGAGACGATGGAAGTCTTGGGAGCCTTTGCAGATAGTTTGAACCCTACTAGTTGTGCTGGTAGTTACTAAAAATAGTGATTGTAACCATTGCTTCTATATATCAAAAAAAAAAAAACAATGTGTATGAATATAGGTTACATAATATTAAAATATCTTTATGCCATACCTTAAAATACTAAGCCATAAGATCATATCAAGGAGGAATGGGATGTTAAAATATGAAACTTTTCCAACACAAGTATATGATTCCTTAAAATGGTAATATGCCAAAAACAATTTTTGTCAAAATGTAAAATTTTAATTTCAAATTTGATTAATCTGACTAGTATTCACATGATCCAGAATTAACGTAGGAGAGTGACTGACTCTGATACCAAATATTGGATAGTTAATTAGATTCTTGATATTATTTGGTTAAGTTTGGCCTAGGGATAGAATCTAATCTACTCAGTCATGCTATTTTTTTTACTACACAGTTTTGAGAACAATTTGTTTTTCAAGCTCCTTGGACAATGCTCATAGTGGATCGGTCGTGCAAATTCTATGTAGCTTCATATGGTGATCATTTTTAAGAGGCTGAGAAATTTCACAATGATGTTTTTTAGCCACTATTGTTGTGGTCCAGATCAAAGTCACTACGAAGGAGCCAAAGAATAATAAATAACTCCAAGATAGGGATTGTACTGTCATTGGGCCATGATCATGGTCATCATCATTGTAGGTTGTATGACCATGTATCCAGATCAACCGAGAATATATTCTACATCATGACAGGAAAACAACTTTAACGATAGCTGAGATACACAGTGCAAAATATGAAGCGGTGCAAAATCTGTGACAATAGCATGGTATCCGTGATGCTGCAATATTTTAGATGATGATTAGTTTTTATCTATTCTTATTTTTTTGAATAAAATATTGGAGAAACTTATTTTAGAAAAATACATCTCCCATAATTGTTGTTCATGTTGCTTGAGTCTAGGAGCAGACAAGAATAAATGACCAACCATAATAGTGCATTGTAGTCAGTACCTGTTGTGAGTGTCATTGTGAGTGTTGCTGGTACATTGTTGGAGTTGTGGTCATGCATTGTATGGATATTTTCTGAAGATTCGATGGATATTATCATTTTCCATAACAATCAAATACTATTTAAAGGCATTGATTCACGAACATCAAAGAATTCTATGTAGGCCCCAATTCGGTATTTACAAGAAATTTATTGTGTGCTTTGTTCTACAATTGAATGGAACCAACTGTTCCCCAAACTAAATATTTTTTATGGTGGTGGATCTTCGTAGGTGTGTGATTAGTGAGATTTACCATTTTTGGGAGTTTTCATTTGAGGGACTTGGAGGAGGAGAAATATTGAGAATCAAGCTTTTTATTTCGTCATGGTCATTGCTGATCTAGTTACCTGCTCAAGGAAGGACTGTCATAATTTTTTTGTGGTGGAGGGAGGACTTACCACCTCTAATGATGCATCATATTTTTACCTACACTAACTTAGACCATCAAATTTTGCCCTTGTCAATAATATAGATGCATCAGACGCACGGGAAATAAGATCTACAATTGTGTTGCATGTTGGATATGCCCGCTACATCATGTGTCTTCTATGGTGGATTTTGAAGCTGAACCTATAGTATGAAAATGAATTTGAGAAATTGGGATCGAATTCTAGTATGTTCTATGGAAGAATACGATGAATTTTTTCATCCTTTTGGCAATGTTGAATGTATTTCCTCAAAAATTATAGCTTCCACCATTAAACCTGTGAACATTTCTAATTTGCATCATGAAGGAATTTGCCATAGAGAAACCACTATAGTGGATGCAGATGTGGGTCTTATGTCGTGCACAATTTTAATAGCCATGCACTCAACATTGGCATGGTAGTGTTTGAATAGGAAGTGTAGCAGAAAATTAGTGAAGTTCTTGTTGACGTAGATGTCCCTCAATCTGCTAGTCTATTTTTTTTAATATTTTGATTCTCTTGAAAGTGATCTCGATGTCCACCAAGGAGAAATACTCCCCTCAATTTTTGTGCTTGTGTAGGAGCTCTTCCAATTTTATTTTTGTTGGTCATCATCCCACAATAGAAGCAATAACTACCCGAAGACTAAGATGCTACAAATTGATCAGATTGTTCATGTTCTGGAAGATCGGTAAAATAGTGAATGGTGAATGGTCACTCTTGCTTGCATATTAACAATGAATAGACATCTACTATGCTTAGAACCATGATTGGTATTGTTTGATGTGATGCATTTGAGTTTGTTTTCATAGCCAGGTTTATCTGGAGAATGGATTCAAATTCATGGAAGATTTTTTAGATGAAATATTATTTTTTGATGCATATATTATTTGATAGTGCAGACACCACGGTATGCCCCCCTTTGCATTTGACCGTTAAGTCATTTATTTGGCCACATGCCATCATTTTGCATGTTTGAACCCTATTTTTCATTTATTTTTATTTTATTGAAAGTATGTAAAAGGAAAACTATTAATAAAGTGGAGGACCCACTTTGTTTAGTATGGTGAGTTATAAACTTGCAAGGGAAAATTTCCATTATAGGGGTATATTGAAAAGTTTTTAATATTTTTTTCCCACATGGGAAATGGAGTGTCTTTTCACAATTTCACACAAGGCCCATGTAATTCCCCTGCAAGGGAAAATTAAATTTTGTTTTTCATTCCGCCTGAAAGCGATGCCAGGAATCATTTATTCCTGATGTTTATTTTTTGCCTAGTGAGGCATGCTACTATTCAAGGCATGCTACTACTTTTTCCAACAAATGAAGGTCCCGTTTATGGTGGAACATAGGGGTATTTATAGTCATAGGGGTATTTATGGTGGAACATCGGGGTATTTATGGTGGAACATAGGGGTATTTATAGTCATCGCAAAGGTTTTTCCATGAGGGATATAATGGTGGTGTCCATTTGTAATTTTAAGGCTATTTCACTTGAGGTTTTTAACCTCAAAGTTATTTTACCTTGGAGTGCACTCTCGATTGAACTCGACACTCCCAAGGAATTTGTATGTGATCCTAGTATCTAGTCACCTTCTCTATTGGACCTAGAAGATGCAGCATCTGGTTACCCATGTATTTATGTGGGATGAGATGGTCACCATAAGGACACCTACTCTAGGGACTACAAACATAGACACCCTAGACTCTATTCAAGGTTTTTTGCAGATCTACTTTTAAATACTACAAACGAAGATACTTTAGAAGATTTTCTTCTTTCTTCTTTTTCTCCTCCATATTTGGCTTCTATGGCTTATTTTATTATATTGAGTGCATTTTTAGCAAAGACCAACACTCAAATATAGCTTGTATTTCTTTTGTATTAAGGTGCATTTTCAACAGAGATCGACATCTTCTAGATTAAATTCACCATGAGGGGGGATGATATTCATGGTGAATCTATTCAGTGACCTACGAGAGGCAACATACTTGGAGGATGACCTATAGAGGCAATAGACCCAAAAGTGAAAAACCCTAGGGCACACAAGATGACCCTGAGCTGCTTAGATTTTTAACCCAGAGGTAATAGACCCGTGGAAGTGGATGACCCTATGGTAATAAACCAAGAAGTATACACCATTGATCTAGAATTATTCACCATTGGAGAGCCATGTGCACAAAGCACGAGCCTAGAGAAAATCATGTAATAAAGGAGGATGATAGGGTTATTTTAGAGAAGTCAACATTAAGGGGGAATGTTACCTAATGTTGACTTATTTTTTTCTTTATAGTTAGGATAGTGCACATTAAGGGGGAATGTTAGAATATAATGTGCACTATGCCTACTTTTAGTTTGACACTTGTTAGTTTCTCTTGACATTTGTCATATTTTCATATAGGCCTTCTACCTATATATTGTAACCTCATTCTTTTATAATACATCTCATCTCCTTTTATTCCCAATAGAATTATAAGCTTGGTGTTCATCCTTCTCTTCCCTTGGTAGTTTTTCTATATGGTTTCTAATATAAATGATGTTAGTATGAAATGAAACCCATCAACCTAGTCACATAAACTATAAATCCTTGAGGCATATGAGTCATATTAATATGGTGGATGGTATCTCATTTATCACCCCATCCCATGGAATTTGTGAGGTACACATCTTGGTGAAGCACCATAAGAAACCTTTCCCAAATGGAAAATTCTGGTAATGCTTCCCAACCTGCAAATCTCATTCATAGTGATACTTTTTTTCCTATAATTAATCCTTCTCTCTTTGATAATATGTATTTTCTTATACTTATAAAAAATTTCAATAGTTTTTTATGAATATATACCATTGATACCAATCATTAATCCTTTTGATACTCAAGGAGTTTCAAATCATTGGTGAACTAATAAGAGAGAAAACTCAAGTGCCTTTAAACTAGTGGTGGTGGTGAGTTTGTGAATTATGATTTTCAGATTTGTTTACCACTTCATGGAATTCTTGTGAACCATTCACTACACTCCAAAATATAATGAGGTAGTTTAAAAAGTGAATAGGATTATTTTAGATATGGATTGACATATGTAACATTCCAAGGAGATAAAAACCAAAATTTGGGACAAAGTAGTGACTTGCATGCACATATCATCAATAGGATATTGACTCTAGCAATCCATGTTGAAAGTATAATCTAAATTATGGAAAAGTTCAGAATTATATGGTAAAATATTTTAAAGGTCTAATAGTAATAATTGTACAATGCATTCAAATTATTATATTATTTTATTATGTAAGGGTTGTGTTGTGGTTAGCCTTTTTATGGTCAAATCCATATTATAACTTGTAAATAACCTTAATGATATTTTGTTAAGTTGACTTAGTTTAAAATAATTTATGTAATTTGTATATTAGGTATTGATATGAATACTCCCAATGACTCCATCGATTGCATCAAAGTTTTAGGACTTTTATCGATGGATAATATAGTGATTATTTATGGTGCCTATGGTCCTAGGGGGGATAACACAATGGTTGGGGCTTTTGCTCTTCTTCAGGAGGTCCAAGGTTCAAAATGTAGTGTGGGCGAGTGTGTGATGGGGTGGGTGTGTGGTGGCTATGTGTTAAATTTCCTATTGATAAGCATAGATCTCAACTTTATAGGGGTCATGGTTGGGAGGATACTACCCAACCCTATGCATTGGTCGTAGGAGTTTCTCACACTAACCAAATAAAAAAATAAGGTTTAGATATTATTTCAAAACTCCTTCGTCCATATAATCAAAAAAATTGATTGTGCCTATGCCTAACCAAAAAGTTCTATCTCTTTTTATTTCTTCTGGACTTTGATGATTTATATATAAAATTTGATAAGATGGATTACTTTTGTGTATTTGTAGAAAATATTGTTAATTCCAACATGGAATTAAAGTGGTTATGGAGTGATATTGCTTGGTTAGGTAGAAAATATTTTTAGAGCCTTTAGCCCTTATTCCTCACTGTCAAGGTTATGGAATAATAAAGGAAACATGAAGTAACCAATTCAAATTTTAATTTGAATCAATTTAAATTTTTAAAAAAATAATGCATGCTCATGGGTTTGTGTCCTTCATAGTTGATGCTCCCTTTTTAATTGCAATTGGTAGGTTATTCAAGGATGCTATCATTATTGAAAGCATTGGACAAGTGGCATATTGGTTATGTGAAGGATCATAATGGATTTGGAGAGCTAGAATTTTAAATCCTTATACAATGTGTTCTTGAATTTATTTGAGGGTAAATTTTATTTTGAAAATCTAGCTAGAATAAAAAAGCAAAGGTTAGTCCATGTGGGAGGGTTTCTTGTGGAGGCTCTACTAGGGTTTTTTACTCGTATTTTTGTACCACCTGTTTGCTCTTTTATCAACCACCATACCACTAGTTCCCTTATAGGATCTAAACACTCTATGTAACTACTCTACCTTGGGCAAGACACCCCTTCCATTTCGATGGCCACCTCTCAGGCTACCATTTCACTAGTTAGTGAAGTTGCAACTATAGAGAGCCATGACACCAATAAATGACCCAGGAAGTTTATATTGAATGTAGCTCCTCTGTACCAAACATATTCCTACCTATGCAAGATTTTTATAAAGACTACAACTGGATTGAAAGTCATACCCTGGCTGGGTACTTTTTAGGAGGGACTCTCAATCACTTACTAATCCATCAATGGATTTAGTAATTTTAGCATACATATGGCATAACATTTGAGCAGATTCAAAACCTTACTAATTTTTTTTTTAATTTGTATATTGTCAATCCATAGCATGTTGTTGGAGTTATTAGCAAAGGTTCTTGGTATGTTAGAAATACCCTTCTAATTCTTCAGCTCTAGCACCATAATTTTATAGTTTTTGTTGATTTTTCCCTATGTGTCCTAGTTTGGGTTGAATTCTCGGGTCTCCCTTTGCACCCTTGGTTTTTCTTGCCAAAACTTGTCACAACTGTTGGTAAATTTGTATGCATGAAGCCACATAAATTATATGTTGTCCGGCTATACAAATGCATCTAAATTGAAATTGATATATCAGATGACCTTAAGGAGCCTATTGATATTTAGGTTTATGAGACCCATTTCCAACAATAGGTGATTTATATCAATCTCCCCAATACCTATTATAAATTTCAATATATAACTCACAAGATAAAAGACAATCCTCTTATGGAGATTTGATTTAAAAATCAAGCTTCAATAGCAATGTCAATGTATTCAAAGATAGTTAAACTTATACCTCCCACTAATGGAGGTGAGGAATGGAAATATATAACTAGGAATAATGGTAAAGGAAACTAGATGCAACCTTATGTGGAAGCGGGTAAAAAGGAGTCTCAACCAAGATCTCAGTTAGGGAGATCTCATCCAACCTCTATTGAAGTAACTTATATTTCTCTTCATGTAGGTACCTCTAGAGGTAATAACAAAAAAATTTCCCCAAGTCTTCAAGCCTCCCAGTCAACTAAGCCATCAATTATACTAGAGTCCATCTCCTCAAGTGGATGTCCTGTCTCTCCACCTAATATGCCTAGCGAAGTTCCATCATGAAACCCTCATCACTCTCATAGTCCAATTAGGGAGGCCTCAGGAATACCTCTAGAAAAACAATGAGAGAGATTTTTTTTATGAAAACCATAATAGGTTTCTCACAAACACCTTTTAATATTTGGGATATTTTGAGGACTCTAAGGTCATAAAAGAAAATATGCTCTTCCATCGTGTCTTATGAAGTGCATATCTTGGAATATCAAGGGTTTGATAGATCCTATGTGCAAGTACATAGTGCATCAAGGTTTGGATGAATTCAATACCAAATTTTGTAGTATTGATATTATTTGCCTTCAAGAATTCATAGTAAATAACTTTATTTTATCAAGTACTTTCTACTTTCTTTGGCCTTGAGGCCATACCTTTCATACTATGCACGACATAGGTAAAGGAGAGGCAATCATATACTTTTTAATACCTTATAATTCTAAACTTATATCTTGGGGTTGTTACCTTTATAATCATGTTATCTAGGTTGTGATGGAGATTTATGGTAATATTATTGGTGTTCTCAATATTTATGCACCTAATGATGCCAATGTACTTGTACACTTTGGTAGTGATTAGTTCTCTTTTTCCCCCCTACTGTCCAGTTTCTCTACAAAGACTTCAATATGATCAAATTATCACATGAAAATGTGGGTATTCTTCCCATGAGGTGGGTCATAAGGGAAAGAGAAGCATGGATTTTCATGAAAGAAAATTTAAGGCTCTCTAACCCTAATAGCTGCTTTTTACCCTCTTCATTCCTAGCTAGTGTTTTTTCATGTGGTCTACAACCAATAGGGTGAGAGTCATATTCTAAAAGCATTGGATAGATAAATGCTCTTAGATTATGATATTTTCTCCTTTGAGTGGCCCTCATCTTCTTCCTTTGTCTATATCCACCCTGAGCTCTACCTCTTTGACCATTCTCCTATTTCCTTTTTTATTATGGTTTCTTATATCCCCACTCTTCTTTCTTGATCACAATATTACCTTAATACCTATATTATGCACCACCCCATGTTGAGGTCCTATGCTGTCAAAATTTAGAGCCTAGTGCCCATATTGAAAGAAGTCTCAAGCTATATTTATTGATGGAATGCTACTATCCAATGTTGTGGGTGTAAGATTACTAAGTTTCACTATCACTCAAACACTGGTCTTAAGTTGGAGTTGGAAGTGGCCTCAACTCGGATTTAATCCAATAATTTCAATAAGGATATTTAGAGGTATCTTCCTATGGTTAAACACCAACTTCTTATGGCATAGCAATATGATTTCGAAGGGTCACAAATCAAGGTGAGGTTGCACTAGCTCATATTTAGAGACGGGGTGACCAAGGAGTTCTTTCATCACTTACACCCTCACAATTAATTTGTTGGTATTAAGGCCCTTACAATTAATGGAGAGTGTGTTTCTAAACTTCCTATTGTTCTTTTTGCTTTATAATAGCACTACCAAACTATGTTTATGATTCAAGCCTACTTCTCGCAATGTGACCAAGCTCTTAAATATTACCTTTCTAATGCCCTAGAGTGGTTTTTTAAGTCTCAAAGATCTACTTATGAAAATACCTTCTCTTTGAAGGATCTATAGGAAGCTCTTTCTAATATGGCCAATGATAATTCCCTTTGTCTTGACAACTTCCTCTATGAATTTTAAAAGTCTCTTTAGGATATTTTTGGGCCTAATATTCTCAAAGTATATCAGAATGTCTTCTCTAAGGGTTCTCTAGGCCCTAGTATTAATCAATGGATTATTTGATTTATCCGAAAGGTTGGTGATCCTAAAAGTATCACCAATTTGGATACCTATTACTCTTCTTAATATTTCCTATAAGAACATTTCCAAAGCTCTAGATTTACACATCCACCATCTCCTTCATATTATTATGCACCGAGAGGCTTTATTCGAGGTAGGTTCATACTTGATAATATTATTTCTATCTAGGAATGCATGGAGTGGGCTAGAAATTCCAACCAATTATCACTATTCATCAAAATTAACTTTAAGAAATCCTATGATAGGATCGATTGGTCATTAATTCTAGCATGCTTAAAGATCTTTGTTTTGGGACTTGCTTCATTAGTTCTATGGAAATATTTTTTGTTGAGGCTTCAAATATTTTATCCATTATAAAACACAAATCCTCAACCATTAGTCTCTTCCAATCCATTAGACAATATTGTCCATTGGTGACATCCCTTTATTTCCTCACTATTGAAGGGTTTGGCTATTTACTACCCCACCATGCCATTCAGGGGTCTATTTAGGGAATTTCTCTTCCAAAATGTGAACTCAGTTGGTCAACGATAATTTTGATGATGAATCTTACCTCAATATTATTGAGGAATTAGGTGTAATTCAATAGGTACTTGCCTACCTGGACACTTTTTTTTAGCTTCTAGATCCACCATTCAATGGAGAAAAACTTAATGTTATAGGTAATATCTCAACTCGATGCCCCATTGGCTTAGTCAATATTAGTGGAATATCATCCAAGAGGGGAAAACATTTTATTTTTTAGGGATTCCTTTTTATTTTAATAATTCATTGCTAGAGCTATGGAAGCATTTTTTTAATAGGGTGTAATAAAAACAAACCTACTGGTCCACCAAGAAGCTCTCTCTTGATGGTAAATTCTAAATTTACATAATAGTCCTTGTGGACACCCATGTTTATTATTATTTCTACAAGATCCCATCAAAAAATGCTATAAGAAGCTTGATAAGCTTCTACAAGAATTTTTGTGGTCCTCTTCCAATATTGATTTAGGATTCCATCATGTTGCCTAGGAGTATTATTGTCTTCCTAGAATCCATGGTGGGCTTGTTATTCAAAATACCTAGTGTCAATATTTAGACCTTCGTTTTATGTGGGTCATTAGAGCCCTCATAAGAAATGAGACTTGGAATATTCTCATTTGACACTATATCAATAATTTTTTCCATTTTAATTGTAATATTTGGAGGGACGTGGGGTTTCATTCCCTCCTTGTTATCATTGTGTCTATCAAAGTGTTAGGATCCTTCATCATTAGGAGCATTTGGAAAGCCTAGGAGAGTATTATGCCTTCACTTATATGGAATAACTAGAGTTTATGTATGGCATCTCCATAAACTAGATGAATGTTTTGTGGTCATCTATTATCACCTACTAGGGTTCCTTGCTTGTGCAGGTTCCTTGGGTTCATGCACTTAAGATTCTTTGGCAAAGGTGTGCAATGAATCACTAATTTTTTTCTCATCCTACTAGGATTGGTTCCCTTGGGATGAATTTAGAGCTAAATTTGGGCTTATTCACTCTGATAGGGATACGTTTTAGGTTGTTAAGGCTACTCTCCTTGACTCCATGTTACACAATATTTATGTTCTTTCACAATGACCTTGTTGGAAGGACTAGAAGTGATATCCAAACAATTTTTTATGAAACTATAAGGATTTATTACGGTATGAATGGATCTCTCTTTGCTTCCACATGATTGATAAGCTCAAGCAAAAATGGAAGGTCTCCTCCCCTCATCCTATTTGGATGCATAGGTTCTATACTTCTTGGGCTCTTTTCTTGGAGCCCAAAATTTCCTATTTTTCCTAGAGTATTTTGCATAAAGGGATTATTTTTGGGGAGTGTCTCCAAAATTTATGCATCTCTAACCATTCTTGTATTTTTGTCTTCAATATAAAGTCTTTATCCATATTTTTTAGGTTTGTGCTCATGGTCATTCTCTTTGGAAGTGTTTTTTTCTTTTTTAGACCCTATTTCTTCACCATATTTGAGTGAAAGCATATCTTTTTTGGAGACCCGCCACCCTTTCCAACTATTTTATTTAATGTGTGGCACTTGTTTTATATGGTGACCATGTTCAACATATGGAGAGCTAGAAAATATGGTATCTTTGGTAAGTTTTCCTCCTATTTGCACATATCTAATTTTGATAAGTCTAATATTATTTCATCTATGTATTTTTAAATTATAGTTCACGCTAATAATGTGGCCATGGAGCTCACTCATCTTCAAAAGCTTATTGATTAGTGGGAGAATGCATCATGCATAGTTAATCAGATTACTCTTGAGTAGGATACTCCTCAAAGTTGGTCCATGTCCAAAAAATAGTGTTGCTTACTCTCAAACTACACTCATATCCTAGCTCAATGTCCTTACAAATATGGTCATGGCTACTTGACTTAATGCCTAGGATAATTTATGAGATTCAATTATTACTACCAATTAAGAGCCATTTATTTATGGCTAGGAGGATGTTCCTAGCACTTCTATATAGGGGAGGGAATCAGTACCAAAGTATTTTGATGCTACTATTAGGTGGGAATCAGTCCTAGGGTCGATAAACCCATATAATGGAGCATCATTATTATGTAATTAGTTAGTTTTAATGTCCATCAGTTATATAAGGTAGTGTTTATTAGCTATAAATTGTCTGCTTGGGTTCCCACTCTATTTTAATAGGTATGGTCTTTTGGTTGATGACATTAGCCATATGGCATATTTATCCACCTCTTTTTTTTATTGTAAAAATATTCTATTAATTTTTTAGTATAATGCCTTTTTTACATAAAAATAATCTAGCTAGAATCATGGCACAATGACTAGTAAGGTTACTATCAAAATTACAAGGGATGAGGTTCTAATTTCAAGACTTTATGAAAACCTTTTCACTTAAAAAAATAGTCATATATGTATCATGTATGTATTCATAAATGGATTTATTACCATATATAATCATTTTTTATTGGAAACACATAACTCAAGCATATTTGAAACCCTTTGATTGTAGGGTCAAGTCTTTACACATGCCCATTTTGTTGTTAGAATTGACAAGGAACAAGAGTCTTCATTATAATATTTATCACCATTCTCCAAATGGTGATTTTTTTTCTTGGTTAGACCAAGGATCTTAGTAGAGAGGAGTGTCAAGTTTGAACTAAATAAAATAACCCAAAAACCAAACAACAACAAAGTGCAACAAAAAATAAAGCAGTTATAATAGAGTGCAAAACTTTTAGTAGAGCACAAAAATATAAATTTGAGGGATCAAAAGTGCTCAAAATTTGATTAAATATTAGAAGTAATTTATTTTAAATAAGACATTTCTGATGGTATATCATATGTAAAAAAATAGACATGTAAAATAAAAGTTATGAGCTCTGAAAGTTGACTACAATTTTCAAAAAATAGAGACAACAAGCATGTTTTTCACAAAATGAATGAAATAGAATGTTTTTTTTCATTTAAAACATATTCATAAGTGTTTCAAATCTTTCCCCACAATATCCAATAGCTAAATTACTCTATTGTATATTTACAAGAGAGAAAATTATGTTACAACACTTCATTTCATATTCTAAAAAGTCCAACATTCATGGTAACTCTTCAAGACCTATAGAAATTTTTTTGCTTCTTCATATTCATGGGAGGAGTTTTGGTTTAAAATTTCTTATTCAGCATCAATATCCAACATTAACCCTATCAAATATTATTTTGTCTTACTTGAAATGAATAAAAAAAATAGGCTAGCCTAGTGGCCTACATGGTCATGTTTTATGCCACATCCAACATCTTGTCACAATTTTATAAATACAAATATACTAAGCTTACAAAATATAAGTGTACACCAATAAACCATAGAAATCCAAGTGGTAGTTAAAAATTGGATTCTACTATTTTAAGATTTAGGGATTTACTTTTTGTATTTTAAAGGCCATTAGGAAGAAGCTTATTGAGGCCATAACTTTTACATATGTCAGAATTTTGAGCTTCTTTTCTCAAATTGTATAATGTTTTGAGCTCTAAAAAGTTGTAGCATCAATTCAAATAATTTGTATAATATTAGGGGTCATTTTGTGTAATATGGATCATCAAGCCCTACTCATATCAATGGAAAATATTTTAGTATTTGGTCAACCCAAAATATTGGCCTATTATGTAGTAAGAGCTTGTGGTACATATTTGAAGAAGATAAATAAAAAAACACCTAATGAATAAATTCATCAGTGTAATGAGGAAGAAACTCTTAGCATATATTTGTTATTGATTAAACCATAATTACTTTTCCATATAAAATAAAAAAGTGAACCTATCAATGTATGGTCAAATTTACCTGAGTTATTTGGGAAAGTAAATACAACTAATGTAAGTCACTTGGAATTAGAGCTTTCATCTCTTAAATTAGTTTACTTTGATGATATTGAGGATTGTGTTACACAATTTAAGCTATTAAGAGTGGGTATTGCATCTTCTAGAGGAAAAAAGAAATATGATGAAAAATATATGAAGATTGTCCTTTCTAATCTCTCTTCTCCTTTTTAAATGTTGAACCTCATGGTTCATATGATTCCTATGTTCTTAGAATAAAATAACTACATTAATTTTGATCAAATTTTCTCTCTTGTAGTTCATTTTTAGGTAGCAATACTTAGATTTTAAGAGAGATAACTACCTTAAAATTTTCTCTCTTGTTATGCCAACTTAGATTAAACTCATTGATATAATTTAAGGATTAAGTATTGGTATAAATACCCCACAACCACTCCATCCACTACATCATATGTTGTGATTCTTATCCATGAATATTTTAGTGAGTATTTATGGTTCCTACATGCACCCAACAATTTCTATGTATATTTTCCTTTCTTTCATCCTTTCATGCTTTCTATATAATATTTGAGTGGATGGATTGGTTTTTTCCTTTATGAAAATTATTTTGACTCAATAGTTAAGGCTATGATAATTTTTAAAAGGTTGATAGGGGTTAGCCTAATATTTTATGATTTTTTATCTTTGGGTCTATTACATGGGATTATATTACCAAAACCTATGTGGAATAAGCTTCAATAAAATTGGATTTATGTGGATTATAGTGATATTCTAAGGCTTTTTACCTCTATTATCTTATCATTTGAGAGATTCTTATTTGATATAAAGTGGTTTTTAATGACTTGGTTCTTCTTTTAGCTCTCTTTAATCTATTTTTTATCCTTTATGAAAATCCTCCCTCTACGCCCATTGGATTTACCCCCTTTAGATGCCTTTATTCCAAATTATCCTTCTTAAGTGGATTTTATATTCTTAGCTTATCAATCATTTTTCTTCAATAAACACTTAAGATATTATTATTTATCCTATATATTCTCCATAAATAACTATAGAATTTACTTATTTCAATCCTACTTCATATGGTTTTGATCCACATATATCTATAAATCTATCTATCTATCTATATGTGTGTATATATGTGTGTGTGTGTGTGCATGTGTATATACGTATATTGTACAACTATATTGGATGATGTGGTTGATTTTGAGAACATGATTAATTATTTAGTTACTCCTTTTATTAAAATTCTATAAAATATGTTACCCAATCTTCTTTGGATTGATCAATACCTAAGTGGGATCGAATTCTCCTTTAGTATGCACAATCCATTCTTTCATAGGAGTGTCATTGGAAGCCTCCTCCCTCATGAGAGTTTTTAAAATATCAATGATTCTAGAGGCACTCTCACTTACTTATAGGCCAAGAGGTATCCTAAGTGGGAAATGCCATGTTGGGAAACTATGAGTCTATGATGAGGAATTAGATTTTATTGCTAGTTTCCTTTCTTAAGGTAAGAATGTAGTTGGTGATAAATGAGTATATAAGACCAAATTTATTATAGATTATCAAATTGAGAAGCACAAGAAATGCCTTATTACTAATGGTTTATTTTAGAATGAGGGAGTTTACTATTTTAATAGGTTAGCACCTATGGTTCATATGATTTTGTCGACATGATTCTTTCTATTACTACTTCTTATGGATGGGAATTTCATCAAATGGATGTGAAGGTTTCTTCTCTTAATAAATATTTGGAAAGGATATTTATAGGGGGTAAAAAATTATATAGCTTTGAAACATTTCACTATTAGGAGAAATTACTAGTATTAAATTCTCCTTAATTATTAGTATTTCATTGAAACTTTCAAATAAAAACATAAAAACCACTCAAAATTTTGGATAAGTATTTGAAAACTAGAATGATAAATTCAATTAAAATGCACTTTTAAAATTCATGTTAATACTTTTTCAATAAAATTACATCTTTAAAATACTTTAAAATTTATATTCATCAATTAGTTATTGTGACTTGTTCATATGTTGTTTCTATTTATTTTATAGTCATTTATTTGTTACATTATTTTCCTTAAATCTCAATTTAATTATTTTCTAAACAAGATGTAAGTAACTTGTGATTAATTTAAAATGTTTCATCACCTTATAACCTCATGTTTTAAGAATTATGTTAATATATCTTATTATAATCATTATGATAAACACCATGAAATTTAAAAAATTTAAATCATAAGACATAAAATTTATTAATTTGTTTGTAAGTTCGATTAGGGACTACTCATAACCATTATTCCAAACTATATAACTATGAACCTTTTTTCTATGTATTATTATATTATGAAGTTATAGATAAAATTAAAATAATATAACCTATACTAAAAATATAATATTACAATTCTTTGTGTTGTTTTTTGTTGTTCTTGTGTTTTTGTTGTTTTTTTTTTTTATTGTTCTTGTGTTTTTTTCTTTCTTGTTCTTGGGTTTCTCTTTGTTTGTGTTATTTCATTTTTTATGTGTGAGTGTTTTCTATGTTTTTTGTTTTTGTTTATTATCTGTTGTTGGTTGTTTTTATTTTTATTTTATTTATTTTATTTTTTAGGTTTTGGTTGTGTTTATTTTTCATGTTTTTTTGGGTTATGTCTTTGTAGTGTTCTGTTGTTTTTGTCTTGTTTGTGTTTTGTTATGTGGTTCTTGTGTTTTTCTATGTGGTTTGTGTTGTGGTTTCTTTTATCTTATTGTGCGTTTTTGGTTGTGCTTTTGGTTTTGACACACTCAAGGAGCATGTTTTTTATTTTATTTTATTATTTTTGTTGTTATTTACTTTTTTTTAATTTGGTTTTGTGTGTTTGTTTGCTCCTTGAGTATGTCAAAGGTGGTAGGCCAGGTCCGAGTCCTAGGCATTTTTGGTGGAATGGATACCCCTGCCTCCTTGGGTCTTACCCGAAAGTGGCATCCCTTTTGGTATGTTTTCAACAAATAAAAAAAATATATATATATATAATATTACAATATGAATATAAGTACATGTGATGTTTTTTCAAATATTATGATCTAAATAGACATAAAAACATGTTGCCTTACTTGTAACCCAACCCAAAATACTTTTATTTTCATTTTATTTACTTAAAAACTATTTTAACAAAATAATTTTATTCTTTTAGTGTGATATTAATTATAATTTTCTTATATTTTATGAAATACACAATGTATATATATATATATATATATATATATATATATATATATATATATATATATATATTTGGAGGAATATGTTACCATTTTGGTTATGCATGCAACATATCCTTGTCTAATGTAAGTTTATTACTTGTAAAGATATTTATCTTGATTTAGGAAGGGGATTGCATAGTAACTGAAATCAAGAGATTTATGCTAATATCATAAATTATTTGGGGATATCATTTAGATACAAGTTTTTTCCATAAATATTTCAGAATTAGTTCTTGATAAGTTCCAAAATATGTAAATAATTGGGTGATTAAATATATCTCCTTACAATAAAATAATATATTTTGAAAATAAAAATATATACGTTAGAGTTAATACATAAATAGAGAACTAGATCCAAGAAAAATAATGGCTTCCCCAAGCAAAAGAGTAACTCAATGCATTATATAGAAACTAATTATTTTCTTAAAATGACTTGTACCTATGTGGTTCACTAGATTTCTAACATATATTAATAAAGGTTTCATAAGTAGGACTCTCTTTGGAAACAAGTTCATTAATTCTTGGATGAATTAATATGTTATTGAGGGAAGCAACTAATCCTAATATTTCTAAGTGTTATTTTTATCACTTGGGTTGCTTCACCTATAAATAGAGATCCTTTACCTTTTGTCAAAGACCTATTGTTCTTGATAATTATTTATCTCATTTCCTAGAAATATCACTTTACATATTCATAGAAATATCATAATAAAATTCATAACCTTTTATTACTAATGTAAAATAGTATCCAGAAAGCATAATTTACATCCAAAGACCATATATAATGGATAAATTAGATGACTAAATGTGTCAAGCATAATATTGAAATCCTTGGAGAAACCTAGGGTTTTGTCACGAATCTACCTAAGTACAAAATATATGAACCCTAGACCTGGCCAACATTGAAAGAGATCTCCTTCAGGCCAATCTCTAGAGATGTTTGGCTCCCGTACTAATCTAAAATCAGTGTAAAGCTTAGGGTAATATAAAGATATGGGAAATGGAATAAATAAATGGGAAATATGGCTATGAGCAAGAAACATAATGTGAGGATAAACTAGTAGCTAAAATATAAATCAAGTTTTAATTAGCATGTAACAGAAAGAAAATCATAGGAACCATTCACAACTTGCAGAGATAACTTCCAATAAACATTTCAACATTTAGTTCTTTATTAGGCATTAATTTCAAAATGCAGAATTTAAACTTATCTAACAAATATCATGAACATAACAAATATGATAGGCAGAAAATAATTTTATACACCACTGATCTAGGAACCAAAGCCAAATGTATTTCAATTGATGCATGGAACTCAAAGTTTTTTTTGGTAGAATGCCTATCCTCCTTCTTTACTTCAAAATGCTTAGTATTTATAGAGGGTTGTTCCTCTATAATTAAATACACATTAAAACAAAATTCTAGCTAGTCGATGATCAAAAAACAACAATTTTCTCCTCAACAAAAACAATGCACAAATCAGAGGATTCTTTTAAAAGCAATGATCCCGTTTTGGTGGAAAGAGCCTGGGAAATCAATAATAATGGATGATGGAAAATTATTTTGAACATCGATGCATTGGGACAACAGCATCATGCAAGAATTGGGAGCTCGAAAAGTAATTTTTTTTTACTACTTCATCGTCTTGCACCTCAAAACTTTATTTTCACCAGGAAGACTTAACAAAATTCAATTTTTTTAGAGAATGGGTGAAATCAGTGGATGACACCTCGAGAATGAATGAGATCATACCAGAATTAGGGACATAATTTTTAGTCTTAGAAAATATTCTACAACAATTTTAGACATCTCAATTCCATTACCCCAATAATTAAATTCATCAATCCTTTAGCCTTTCCCAAAAATGATCTATAGTGAAAATGCCTTTGACAAAGAAATCGCTTGGATTTCGTCATTAATTTCACCAATTTTTCCCACTTTGGATTTTTGCCAAGAAGTGGGGTAAGAATAACTTTCGCTACCAAAATGGGGGTAAAAATGATGATTTTTGCTTTACTTGGGATGAAAATAGATTTTTGCAAGAAGGAGCAAAAATACCCAGCGGATGCTTTCGCCAGTGAAACTACCAACATACAACTTGTTTGCTCTTATTTCAGCCACTTGGTGAAACTGACTTTGAATTTTCAAGATGCTTTCACTGAGATGTTAGGTGCAGATAAAGTTCGTTATTAAAGTGGGGCAAAAATGCTTAATTTTGCTACCAAAAGAGGGCAAAAATAAATTTTATCCCCACCTGGGATGAAATTGACTTTGACTTGCACATGCTTTCATTCAACTAATGCCTTCCAACTGTTTTTGCTTCAAAATCAACCGAAAATAGCAATTCACCCAAAAGAGAGGTGAAATTGACTTTGACCGTGAAAAGTGTATGAATTTGGGCAAAATCCTCTTAACTTAGCTTTTTTTTTGGAAAATGCTTTCGTACTGAACTTTTCTGGTGAAATTGATTTTGATCACCAAAAGGTATGCATTTGGATAAAATTATCTCAATTTGCCAGAAAAACATCTTAAGGCACCTTTCTATTTACTTTCACCAACAAAATCACTCCAACATATTTTGCTGATAAAAGGAATGCTTGATTTGTATTAAAATTATTTACTTTATCTTCGTCGATGAAACCCTCTTAGATTATTTTCTCCAATGAAAACATACCTTTTCTGAAAATGTCACCCGAAGTTCAACTTTTAAATGTTGGTAAACCATTTAATTTTTTCCTTACTAGAAAAACACTTGCTTTTTAATTCCATGGGTAAAATAATTCTTCTTTATTTAAAATAGTGAAATCATTGGAGAGAGAAAAAATCAACAAAGATTAACAATAGCATAGCTAAAATACATCATTGATTTTATACTTGGAATTTTTACAATGAAAATTTAATGTTGCAAAATTACCAACATTTTTTATGGCTCTCGGGATATTCAGTTCATCTGGATGCAATTGACCCCAGGTCTTTATCCATTGGGTTCAACTCACACCTCCAATGGCTGCATCAGATGGTATGTTTGATTCAGTAGCCTCCTTCTACTCTCTTTCCACCCTTGCCCATTCTTCTTGCTCTACAAGACTTGCACTGGTAGTCTCATACACTACAACCACCTTGGACCAAGAATATTCATTGATCATCGAAGGATACTAGAGTGAATTAATAATGAAGCACAATGTTTGGATCTAGTCCAAGCTAATGTGATTGGTTCTCTAGCATAGTTTGTACAAGGATGACTCGATGTAGGTGAAACTTTTCATAAATGGCAATACCTGCTCCTCTATAATTGGCTCTGTCCAGATATCGATCTCAAAGGTATCCTTCACAAATGCTTTCCATATTGCCTCTAAATATTTCTTCAACAAGATATCCCCTTGATCATCAGTGAAGCATGAGAAGATGGAATCAACTATAATAGCCATGGAAAGCATTCCAATACTTGAAGATCTCTTCCAATTTTAAGAGCTTAGCCCCTCTCTATTTTTAAAAAGTAAATGAGTGAAACAAATCACTCTTTCTCATACATATCAAGTAGCTTATGACCCTATATATATTTATACAACTTGGAAAAACAATTACATAGTGTTATCCTAGTGTTAGACCAAGCTTGGTCCATCCCACTCATTGGTTTACATCGGAGGGTGGTGTTTTCTAATGTTTGAATATTTAGTGTCATCTCCAATTTTGGTTCTAACTACTCCTTGGCATACTATAATGCTTCCTCACAAAATATAATTATTGTTTGTGGCTCTTGAAGATACAATAGATCCAAAAGTGTTTTCACTTGCCATTTTGCATAGTCTTCAATAAAAATATGGTGAGCTTCCTTGATCTTCTCCTTGGAGAACCCCACTAATTTTATGGCTAATTTTAACTACCTAATTTTGTAAAGATTCTAGTTGGGTAGTTAATATTTGCACCTGCTGTGTGACTTCTTCCTATAATTTTTTATGCTCCTAAACTTATTTCTCTGAGTCTTCCACTTTCTACTACCAACGCTCTGCCTTTGATTTTGTTGTCTCCAGATATGCCCTATTTTAAGCCAAAGCTTCTTCTAACTCAATGATCTTCATCTCAGTCTTCAAAAAATCTTCTTGTAATGCTCACCATGCAAGTAAAGTGAGCTCATATCCACCTGAATATTCCCCATCTTCTCTATAGTATCAATATTCATTAGGTCCTTTGTAATGACTTCATAAGCATAATCGCTTGGAGTTATCTCTCCTTGGGGCTTCTAGACCTGGGGGGCCATATTTATAGTGTGGGACTCCATAGCTTTAGGGTAGAAGGAGACCTTCTTCAATGTATTTGTTGGAGCTTGAGCCTCTTTTCACTTATGGATTTTTAGCCACTGTGATAAACTCTGGAAGGCTTGAATTATTTTTGCTATGACAGGATGCTCTACCACAACTTCCACCTCTAATTCTGGTAGCACATAAAACTCAAGAAATGATGAAAAAGGAAAATGATCTTTCTAAGGGTTTGGCTTAGGAAGGGAGGTAGAAATGGGAATAGTTTATGGAATGGATATGGTTGAGATAATGGAAGCGAGGGGCTTGGCTACAGTTATACTTACTTGAGGAGGAGCTTGTATGCTTATAGTTGTGGTAGAAGTTAAAAAAATGGATGATGGAGGGAGCAAAAATGGATTGGGTATGAATGCAAAATAATAGAAAGAAAGAAAAATAGAAGAGGGAGCATTGGTGACCATTAACTAAGTACTGGGAGGTGAAATGAAAGTAGAAGGTATACCAAATGGGAATGAAATGGAAGTAACAATTGTATAATGGGATATGACAGTCACTAAATGCTCATGAGTAAGGGAAGAAGGTGAGGAAAATGTACCTTCAATATCCAATACCATTTGAAACAACGATGAGGGTGGTTGCAATGCTGGTTCTTACTTGGCTTGTTGTCCCTCCATTTCCTTCTCACAATTTATGATCTCCATGTCTTGGTCAAGCTAATATTTGTGGATCAAAGGAAGAGTCTTTGAAATACTAGCCTATGTAACTACAACTATAGGATAAGGGTTTATAGGGACTACACCAGTTCTTGGCTTATTAGTTATGTTTGGAAAATAAAACACCTCACCTACATTTTTTCTCTTACATTGAGCCTATTTTTTGGGTGGTGATTGTTTTTGTTCCTCCACGAGTTGTGCTTCCCCAATAATAGGTTGCTCTCCTCTCTCTTCCTTGAAATATCTGAGGTATAATTTTAGTGAAAGCTACAGGTTCATAATTTTAGCAATAATCATCATAGATGCTAAAAAATGTATCATCCATTGCCAGGCCATAAGATGACTTGATATTTCCTCAGCGGACCCTCATAATCCACCAATTTATGATTTTCTCCTCATACCAAGTGGGCAACTAAACCTTCATTTTTCTAAACAGTCCCGATGGAGGAATCTGGTGTTTGTGGAATTCAAGATTATATTTGGCCTTCATATCATAAAATTCATGCCATGGTGAGAGCATCATCATCTTCTCAATGTGCCACTTGATATCATACCCCTCTTGTTTCTTTACCACTCAATATCTACCCTAGGACAATAAAGAAATATTTTTTCTTTGATCAATGCCCCAAAGAGTCGTATTTCCACCTCTAGGGTAACTCAACCAAGCTGGGGTTGTAGAGGGTTTCTGTAATCAAATAATTGTGTCCAACCTAGCTTACTTCAATGTCATCAAAGCAAAAGGGTATGGTACATGTGGTTCTTTTCCCTAAACCCTCCCATATATGTCATTAATGAAATCATTTTGGTGAGCAACCTCCAACATGAAAAGGGGCTCTATAGTAAAATATGGAAGGAGAAATGGCTTGCCTAATAAAGCTAAAAATTCATACAATGATACCTTACATCAACAAGAAAAATTTATCTTTCTCCATTGTGATGTCCTTGTATCTCATCAACCTTGGCAATCTCTCACATGTGTCAAAAATAAGCTCAAGGGTAGGGCCCAAGAAAATTCGGTTGAAATTATAATATGAATCCTTCTTGGACAAACTCAAAGTCCATAAATAAACTAGTAGCTTCATGTTTTTCTCATCAATCTCCTTGAAAATTATAAATGAAAAACATTGGTGCATATGGAAAAATAAATACCATGCCAAAAATGAAAAATATCTGAACAATATCTATTCTCCAATTTGCACTCTCTCTAACTAGGTGTGCATTCTTCGAGCCACGTTATCCACCCAGTCAAAAATATTAGATTTGTTCTTGTTGTCATTGCTATCGGAGAATAGAATTATACTTTCAAAATACATTGTACAAGTATTGCTTCCTATTTATGCATCGTAGAATTGGTAGGAAGACCAATCACCCAGGACAACATGGAAAACATGTATGGACTCTTAAAATATATTAGAGGCTTTGGAAAATTTGGAAAATCTCCAAACTATGGCATTTTTTATCAATTTATTCTCCATGAACTAGTGCAATGCCACAATCAAGTGGTACCTTTCATCCTACTCCCTAATATTTAACTTTAAAAATGTAACATCTGGAGGAGGCCTAACCCCACAAGCGAATGCTTATCTAACTATGTTAGATGAAATGATGAATAATCTATATCCTTTTGTATTTGAAAAAACTCTTGTGATAGGGTTATAAAATTTTAAAATAACTTGCACCTGTTCTGGGAAAGCGTGAACAGGTGTACATAGGTACCAAACAATCTGTGCATGATACGTAATAGTTAATGGAATTTCTACCATCAAGCCTTGTCTGATAGAAACTTCTACAGCATGGTGTAATTTTTCCATTCCCTTGTTCAAAATGATGTAGTGACCAATCTAAGATAGTGCATCATAATATGGATCAAGCTCTTCATCTTCGTTTCACTTGGAATTTTTAGATTTCTTGCCTCATTTTAATTTTTTCTACATTTTCTTTGTGTCGAAAACTTTCTTCCCCATATTTGTCCTTCAGTAATTTTACTTCAACAATCTGATTATTTTTCCACAAAGAAATAATTTGATAAATTTGAGTGACGATCCTACAATGATAAAGAGAAATACTCTCAATCTTTATTTGTCTACAAGATTTTGGTTCACCCTATTTATAATTTTTGCTTCCAACCACCCGATTTAATGCATGTGGTGCACATTGAGAAATTTGGGTGAACATGCTCCTTGGTTTTCTCACCTGGCATGTTTTATTATGATTTTTAATTGCCAATAATGTCCTTGCACTATAAACCTTCTTTGAATGTGTTGTCCAACCATTTTTTTACTTGAAGGGCACAATCTAGTTATTTAATGACTAACTCCAGGAATGATAAATTCCACATTAAAAATTAGTAAATTTTTTGAATTTAGACATCAAAAACATATTTGGAGAATTTCACCATCGAAATTAGCTTGATCTCATGCACTTAACTGAATTTTAATATAAAATTAGCTTATGCTAGCAAAGAATGCTTTTTCATGTCTTGTTTTTCTAGAAATGTCAACTGGGGCAAAAATAACCCTTTGCAACTGATAATTTCATTCAATAGGAGCTCCGAAAATACCTTCCCATGCTTTCACTACTGAAATTACCTATTTGGAAAATTTAAATTAATTTATACTGCCCAAAAAGGCTTTACCGCTCAAAAAGCAATCTTTTAATGCAATTGAGAGTCTTTGCTAAAAAAAAGCAAGGTGAAAATTAATTTCAGCCCCTTCTATGCCGAAAATAAGCTTGCCAACTAGAGTAACCAAAAAAGCATGTGAAATTTCTTCTCATATTGAGTTTTCACCCAAAAATTAACTATTGCTGGAGCAAAAAGGAGTTTCATCCCAAAAATAAGATATGCAGGATGAAATGCTTATTTTCAGGCAAAAAATATCTCTTCTTTTATCTTTGCTTTTATTTATTTATTTATTTTATCTTTTATTTTCTGAAATTAATAATAGGGGCATGTTTCAACCTTATGCTTGACTTTATTTTAATGTTTTTGCCCCTAAAATATGACACAAAGGCTTTAAAATATCTTCGGTACGAAAACATTTTTTTACTAGTAGAGACGTATTTTTGAAGCGAAAAACATCTGCTTTGGGGGTAAAATTAATCCTCCCAGTGAAACTACCACCTCCTTTTATTTCTCTTTTTTTTAGACAAAAATAAATGTTAAACAAAACTATGTATATATTTACATTTGTAATCCTGATTTTTCACTTGTAGTAGGCCTTTAAATGAAGACCATTACTAGAATTGGTAGCATATGGTTGTCCATATCCTACAAATAAAAGGATTTCACTTGATTAACACTAGAAATATGGAAAGGGTCCTCCCAAATCACCTTGAACTTGTGATGCTTGCTTGGCTTTGCCTTGTTCTTGTTCAACTTAAACACCAGATCATCCACTTTGAATGCCTTCTCAGATGTCTTTTTACCAAACCACTTATTCATAATTTGGGCATGTTACATGAAGGCATTATAAGCTTTCTACCTTTCTTCCTATAGATGTAAAAGCTAAGCCAACATTATGCTTATGGGATTGAATTCATCATCTTTACCATCAAGTAAGTGCAAGGTTTGAAGTGCTGGCAATTCAATGTGAATGGGCAAGACTGCTTCATTACCATACACCAAGGAATAGGGGGAGGTCTTGATAGATTTTTTCACTGATATGTGATCAACCCATAAAGCTTGGTCTAAGAGCAAGTGCCAACCTTACTTGTTATCTCCAAGAGTTCTCTTTAGAATCCTGAGTAGATTCTTGTTCATGGATTCAACCAAACCATTTCCCTGTGGATAATAATTTGATGAGGTTTCTAAATAAATACCATACTTGTAAAATTGCTGATTTTGACACTGATGAATGTATTTCCATTATCTGTTATAATTGCATCTGGGACATTGAAGCGAGTGATAAATATTTAAAGAAATGTGATGACCACCTCCTGGTTTGCCTTCTTTATTGGGATTGCTTTAGCCCATTGGGTGAAATAGTCAGTTGCAGATAGAATGTACTTATGCCCAATAGATGAATTAGCATTAATGACCCCAATGAAATCTAAACTCAATTGTTGAAATGGTGCTTCTACTTAAATTGGATGGAGAGGTAAATATACATTTCTGCTTCTACCAATATACATTTGGTATTTACCACAACTTTGACTAAATTTGAAAGTATCTACAAAGAGAGTGAGCCAAAAATAACCTACTTTGATGATCTTCAATGCCATGGGTCTCCCAGGATAGTGGCCTCCTAAAAATCCATAATGGAATTATTCTAGGATTTTCTGCTTCTCTAATTCTTTGACACACCTGAGAAGTACTACATAAATATTTTTATGGAAAAATCCATTTGGCAACATCACATACCTGAGAGCCTTTAGACTGAATCTTCTTCTTTGTGAAGAATTGAGATATGAAGGATATATTCCTAAATAGAAGTATTAGACAAGGTCCTCTATCCAATCATGGTAACATTGGGAATTATTAGCAATATTATACTCGCTTACTAACTCTTCATGCTGGCAAATCATAGATTCATATGTGGTGCTCTTTGCAAGATCTTGACATAGTGCTTGGTCTCTAACCAGCTTAGTTGGCCAAATTCAACATCATACTCCTAGATTTTGGATATCCAACCATAGCTCTTGTCTCCAAGATCTCTCTAGATTATGAAATTTCAAACATCTAGATGAGCAACATAAACTATTGTTTTAATCTGTGAAATAAAATACCAAAACTTCTTCAGGGACTTCATTACCACATACACTTGCTTCTCAATGAAACTGTACTTTTCTTTGTGTGGTTGGACGACTTGGATTAAGAAAGCAATTGGTCACTCATATCCATCATATCCCTTTTGTGTGAGAACCACTGTGAAACTCTCTTGTTCACCAATGAAATGTAGGATAAAATCCTTTGCATATTCAAGGTTTACCAGAATTGGGGCTTGAGCAATTATTTCTTTGATTTCTTTGAACGCTCCCCTCATATGCTTAGTCCATTTGAATTCAATATTTTTATTTAAAAACTCAGTCATTGGTTTTACCACTTGGGTAAAATATGTAACAAAATTTAAAATAAATTTAATCTGGCCAAATAATGATTGCAAATCCTTCTTTTTGGCTGGTAATGGAAGCTTCAAAAGAGCCTAAGATCTAGCTGGATTAATAGCTAAACATTTTTTTGAAATCATATGGCCCAAGATATTTCCTTATTTCGTCGTGAAGATGGAATTCTTTTGGTTGATGGATATTCCAAAATCTCAATACTTCTCAAGCACTTGCCTTAAATGTAAACTATGCTCCTCCCTGTTGTGAGATAAGACAATCATATCATCCAAATAAATTACAATGATATGATTTAATAACTCACCAAAACTTATATCCATCACTCTTTGAAAAGTTGATCCAGAATTTGAGAGACCAAACAACATTCATAAATAAGCAAATGTTCCCCTTTTAATGGTGAACATCATTTTATGCTGGTATTCATCCTTGACCCAAATCTGATTGTATCTAGAGAATCCATCCAACAGAGAAAATATTTAAGCTCTTGCAACTACGTGAAGAATCTGATCAATCTAAGGTAAAGGATAATTATACTTCAGGGATGCCTGATTCAAATTTTGGAAGTCAACTCACAAGTGAATATATTCATTCTTCTTCTACACAAGGACCAAATTTGCTACCCAGGTAGAATGCTTTATCAGGTAAATGATTTTGGCTTCCAGCATCTTCAACAATTTAGCTTTCATCAAGGCTTCAATCTTGGAATTGACTAGCAACTATTTCTATTTGAAGGGTTTCACTCCTGTTGCAGCTCAATGGTATGATGGATTACATCCTTGTTGTACCCTTTTAAATATTATTAGATCCAAGCGATAATGTTTGGAAACACATGGCATAGCTCTTTGATCTACTCCAAATCTTCCAGAGTGAAATCGATGCCAACTTTGATTGACTTCTCGGGTCCCAACTATAGCTCAATGTAGTCCCTTTCATTCACTTTGATCTTATGTTTCTTATGTTTTTTTAGCATAATCAATCCTTTTGGGATATGATTATTCCTCAACTATATTAATCCTTTAGCATCTTATTCATCAAGTGTTCTTCCTTCTACCATACTAGCTTCTCTTATCAAGAAATTTATAATATTCTCATCACTATTGAACACTTACAAGTAGATATTATTATTGGGAATTGAAGGTCTTCACGATATATGGTTTCTTCACCACATAATCAATTGGAGAAAAGTTGGCACCAAGGGATACCAAAATATTAGCATGTTTATTCTTCTCACACGATATCACTTAGATGTTCAATGTTGTGTAAGCTTCAAATAAGTCCTAAAAGTTTTTGTGGTACACTTTCAAATAGTTCTACTTATAAATACACTTGTTCATTACTTGATTCACAATCAACATAGAATATCTAAAAAACTACAATTGTTTGATCCCAAGTTTCTCTACTTTCCTCAAGCCTAGGAACAAAGCTTCATACTTAGCAACATTATTTGTACAACTCTAGGTCAACTGGTATGAATAAGTCTCTTGTATGCCATAAGAAGAAATGAGAATGATTCGAGCTCCTATGTCATTCTTTCTTCTCATGCCATCAAAGTATAGCTTCCACAATTGATCTAGAATAGGATCTTGATCATCAAACACCCTCTCTTCAGCTTTTTTAGGCTTGGTAATGTTGTAACAACCAATCTTAGTTTCCATAATGGCATTAAAATTGAGCATTGAAAACTCATATTTCGTTTGAAGCTCATCTAGAATATTTTCCATTAAATCCAATTCTTCAATCATCATGTTGAAAAAATTCATGGATTTTTCTTCTTCCTCAATATTATCCATATGAAAAGTAGACGAATTCTCATTATAGATTTGAACTATTTTCCCTTTGAAAGGAATATCTAGATGAGAATAGTCCAAATAAATATAGCCTCTCAAATTGGCAGTGAAATATCTTGAGAGGTACATGTTCAAGTATGGATCCAGATCAACCACAACCATCTCTTGGATCATAATAATTTGAGGTATTTTATGCAAGACAATGGGAATGTATTTTATGACCCCTACCGTTATCATATATTTTCATCTAAATAGAAAATTCTAGGGCTACTTATGGTATATTCCATATGCATAACATAACAAACTACCTTCGGAATGATAGTTGTCACAGTTATAGAGTTGATCATGTAGTTATGCACAATCCAAACCTACATCCTAAGAGACAATTAGAATGGGGGTGGTCTATTCTTTCTAGTAGCTGAAGTGGTTAGTGTTTGAGCAAAAAAAAATTGTGTAGGATTATTTCCCTTATATTTAACAAACTTCAGTGATTCTTGCAACAAGTCAACTTGATGCAGGAGCATCTGGCGGCAGCAAGGCAATCTTGCATCAACCAAATTTTTCTAAGTGTTTCATTTTCTTTCTTTTATTTTTACAAGAAAAAAGTCGATCGTGATATCGCGACGTCACGATATCGCGACGTCGCAAAATCGCGACGTCGCCAAATCGTGACATAAAAAGTATTTTTCTCTCAAGGCATATTTTGTTCACAATATCACGATGATGTGACATCGCGATGTCGCGATGTCGTGACATCAAACAAAGCAAAGAGGTTGATGGCAAAATGGTCGTGATATCGCGACGTTGCAATATTGCGACATAAAACAAAGCAGAGGGGTCGATGGTGGAATGGTCATGATATCGCGACATAAAACAAAGCAGAGGGGTCGATGGCGGAATGGTCATGATATCATGACGTCGCGATATCGCGACATAAAACAAAGTAGAAGAGTCGATGGTTAAATGGTCGTGATATCGCGACATGTCGCGATATCGCGGCCAAAAGAAAACAAATGAGAAATAAACATGCGGATGACCACGCACACGAAAAAAGAGATAGCAGTTTAGAAGGACAGTCTGAAAAAATGGCGGTTGCAGGTCAAGGGCCTCTTAAATGCATGTTTTCATGGTGGATCGGGGTAGTTGCCAATTACGGAGGGAAAATTGAAGACTCGGCGGGGGAAGCCGATTTTGTAGGTTTTGTTTAATGTATTTTTCTAGAAGGGTCATTAATGGCCTAGAGGGTCGAGACCTCGATAAAAACTTAGGATTGTAAGAGAAAGGGGGTGGATCGGAGATCGCATGCAAAAGTGTGAGTTGAAAGCTAAGCCGAGTGCTAGTTGTTGTAAAGCCTACGGGCTGTTATTGTAAATTTTTTTAGATTAATGCATGAAAATTTGGGAATCACATGAGTGTGACTGTGTGTGATTTTCCCATCCGCCATCAGTGGTATCAGAGTCGGAAGTTCCTGAGTGTGTAACAGATCGTCGGATGTGAGGCAGTTACACCAGGATCTATGGAAAGGCTCGTGAGAAAGTGAGTAGAATGCCTCCAAGAAGAAACCCTATTGGTGGGAGAGGCATGGTGACAACAACAAATTTTTGAGTTTTGTAGAGGCAAGTGCAAGCCCTGCAAGAAGAGTGGCGTAGAAGACTGAAGCCAAGAAGAGATGATGGTAGTGAAGACGAAGTGGATGAAGAAGAAAACCAATTTGAGGAAGAAGAAGAAGAAGTAGATCCTGCACAATCCAGACTGTACAAAGCCATATCCCAGATTGGGAAGAGGCCAAAGATGGAGGTTTCCACGTATTCCGAGAACCTGGATCCAAAGGAATTGATCGACTGGATCAACGATCTAGAAGAATACTTCGAGTATGAAGAAGTTGAAGATCTTGAGAGGGTCAGATTTTCCAAGACCAAGCTGAAGGGTCATGCCAGCATATGGTGGAAGGGAGTACAGCTGGAGCAGAATAGAAGAGGAAAAGAGAGAATAACAAAATGGGAATAGATGGTAGAAAAATTGAAAAGACAGTTTATTCCTGTAGATTATGAATTGGATCTGCTAAGAAAAATGTAGAGTTTGAGACAAATGAACAAAACTATCCAAGAATACACAGAGGAGTTTTATAATATCTCCATCAGAACTGGCCATTTAGAGGCAAGCAAGGAGAAGGTGGCCCGTTATATCAATGGGTTGAGACCCAGTATCTAGGAAGAGTTGAGCCTAGTTCGGGTGAGCACCATTGAATATGCTTACCAGTTTGCTCTGAAGGTTGAAGAAAAGCTGAATAGAAGGTTTGAGAGTAAGCAGAATAGAAGAGGTCATGGAGGAAAGACTGGTGGAAGAAAATATGAAGGAAAAGAGGAGAAGAAAGAAGAAGTTAGCAGCAGTCGGGATCAGAAGGAAGATGAGGAACCCAGATCCAGTGGCCAGAATAACTACCCAAGAGGAAGAGGTAGATCTGGATGAGGAAATAGAGGAGGAGTGTTTCGTGGAACCTATTTCCTTTGTGGAGAAGAGGGACATCAGGCATATGAGTGTCCCCAGCATCGTGAGAGGGTGAACAAGAGACCTGTGGGTCCTGCCAGAGCTGCTGTGGTAGATGAAAGAACCGAATCACGTGAGTGTGACTGTGTATGATTTTCTCGTCTACCATCACAACTTGTACAAGCAATTAAAATGCATCATAGAGACTAACCTTGGCAAGAATCCTCTTAAGTTATTCAAAAATATTATATGTAGATGCATTGGACTCCCTTACTTCATTGTAAATCTCATACTTGCTTTGATACTGCTGAATAGCGTCCACCCTCTGACGGTTTGTCAAGGATGGGTATTTTAGATTTTCTTTGGCCCGTTCCTCCATTTTAGCATTTGTTTGTGAAGTTGAAGCATTTTATTACAATATTTTTTTTCTCATGGAGGCAAGAGATATTTTAATATGAAAAGTGAATCTAGCTTGGACGCTAGAATAGGTGCTTTAGCTAGTTCTTTTTTCTTCGCATTCTACACTTTCTGGTCAATATGTACCTTTAGTGGCTCAATTTTAGTTGTATCCACCATGAATGGCTTTCTTATAGCTCTCATGCGAACTAAACCTTGTTATTTTGAAGGGACCATGAAATTATGATTGACTTCTACAATCATGTTCATATGACAACTAGTAGATCTTTCAACCAATGTTTACACATAGTTCAAATGAACCATGCAAGTTTCTTCATCGTGTAGATCATTATAGGTAGAGCACCACTATGCTTTATCTGATGGGCCAACTTCTTCAATTTCCAACACCATAATTTTTCTTTCAAGCACCTTGCTGGTTTAAGCCACTTGTTCTCTAATAATTGGTGGAGGTTGAAATATCCTAGGCTAGAAATCTCTTTTATCCAGCTTCTTAATCATTGTGATCTCATTGCTCATCACTCTTATGGATGAGTTAATTGACTACATATATTTTAATAAATTCTATTGGAGATCAAGATTTGAGGGTGTTGGAGGATTTGGTAATGGAAGTGGTATAGGTAATTATGGTAATTATGGAAATGGAACTAGAGTAGGTAGTTGTGGAATGTATGGAGTAGGTAATTCTAGGATAGAAAATATCATAGCGGTTTTATATGAACTTGGATTCCATGAAGGGATCAGATACATGGGGGACATTGGTAAGGGCTGAGAAGATGCATTGGAATACAAATACTATGAGATATAAAGAAATATATGTATCATCATCTTTGGTGGAAGCTTACTGATAGCAATAAAATAAGCTTTAGCCTTTTATGTGGTAGAGTACAAGGTTAGGAATGTATCAATGTTGGATTGATGGATGGTCATACTAATATCAGAATTAAAGGCTCAAGGGTAATAAAATATGACTTGTTTGGGGGTCGATCAAAGACCATCAAGGACTCTCTACCAAGTTTGGGTAAACCTGACATTGAATTAATCAATTTTCTCCTATAGATACCTCTGAATGGTGGTAAACTTATGCAAGAGAGAGAAAGGATCTGCTTGTTCATTGAAACCATTTATCAAAAAATTAGACAACTGGTCCCATGTGGTAATAGTGGTAGGCTATAAATATTGGTATCAATAAAGCAACTTCCCTATGAGAGAGCATGAACAATATTACCATGACATCTTCATCTATAATACTATGAATGGTCATTAGAGAAGCCACATCTTGGATATGCTCATAAGCAATTTACCCATACCATCGCAAGTAGGCAAAGCCTTCAATGATACTTGTAGAATTAGGTTTTGAGCTTGTATTCAAAGTTCCAGAGTGGTTCTAGGCTAGGAACTATCTTGGTGGTGGTGGTGTATTTTGGGCCATTTTGACTGGAGTGTTTTCTTAGGGGGGAAATGTAGTAGCAGTTCTAGCAGGACTTGAAGGAACATAAAACACACCAGCTACCTATGAAGATATTATAATGGATGGGATAGTCTAAGTGACTAACCTGGGATGCTCCCCTAGAATTTGGGTGTTAAGCTCAAAGAACTCAATGAGATTTTTTGAATTTTTGGCCTTCGATATTGTGATCATGAAGTAAATTTTTTTCTCACTTTACGTTTGGAGGCTTTTGGGTAAAACTGAGTCATCATATGTTCTAGTTAGACAATAAAAATATGAATATCAAACCTCAATACTGCTTAAAGTGGAACTTTTAATGTCCCATTGGGCGTGCCAAAAATTATTGGTCACGAATTTGCCTAAGTACAAAATATATGTGCCCTAGACTTGGCCAACATTGAAAGGTCAAAATAAAGAGATGTCCTTTGGGGTAATCTATAGAGAGGGTTGGCTCCTATACTAATCTAAAATTGGTGTAAATATTAGGGTAACATAAATATATGGGAAATGATAAAAAAAAATGGGAAATATGGCTATGAGCTAGAAATGTAAGGTGGGGATAAACTAGCAGCTAAAATCCAAATCAAGTTTTAATTAGCATGTAATAGAAAGAAAAGCATAGGAACCATTCACATATTGTAGAGATAACTTCCAATAAATATTTTAGCATTCATTTCTTTATTAGGAATTAAATTTAAAATTCATAATTTAAATTCATCTAACAAAGATTGTGAACATAAGAAAAATGATAAGCAAAAAGTAATTACATATACCATCGATCCAAGAACCAAAGCCAAATATATTTCAATTGATGTAGAGAACTCGAAGTATTTTTTGGAATAATGTTTACCCTCCTTCTTTACATCAAATTGCTTAGTATTTATAGATATTTGCACCTCTGTAATTAAATGCATATTAAAACAAAATGTTGGCTAGTCAAAGTTCAAACAACAATAATTCTCTCCTTGGCAACAACAACGCATAAATTAGAGCTTTCTTTTGGAAGTAGTGATCCCATATTAATGGAGTAATATTTCCAAAATATTGCTTTATCATAGTCTACTTTACCAACTTTGGACTATTAGTTTCCTTCTTAAAGCATAAGAGCAACCACAAGAATTGTAATAAATAGTTAAGCAATGTAAAACAATTAAAAGTTATTGTTTAAATCTTATCAAAGGATATATGCATAATAAATAGAGTATAAACCATTATATAATATAAGTAGTATTCATTTTAATCCCAAACAACCAATTAAAAAAATATTTTATCATTTTCATGAGTTATGAAATGAATCTTATTCATATTATAATTTTAACAAATCATAATGGTATCATTCTAATAAATAGTTTAACAATATACAAAAGTTGAAAATTTCAACTCATTTTCTATCACATAATCCAACCAACAACCAACTCAAATAATCCATTAAACCATGAAGTCCATATGATATCATATTCTTTTATTTTTGCATATAAAACTTCTACTTGCTTCACAAAATCATAGTCCACTTAACTAAATATGGACTATTAATTTCCCCCAATGCCTTGATTTGTAAAAGGATTCCTTGAAAGATTTTATAGTCCTTTGAAACATTATTTTGAGTTTTATTCTTTTAGATTTTTTTATCAACTTTAGATAAATTTATAACTTCCTCTAGCCATAGAAAATATAATTTAACTCCATAATCCTGTATTAAAACTATTGTATTGGATATCCTATCTTCACATTTGTTCATTTCCTTTAATGTACATGTAAACCTAATTTCTTCAAAATTTGTAGTAATCTCTTGTATTTTTACAATGATTTGTTGTATTTCCCATGGAGCCTTTAATTTTATCAATAGTACAATTATTAAATTAGTGAATCACCTTCCATCCATGCTTTATTCCATTTTTTTCATATACAGGTTTTAGATACTTCCAAAGCTAGCCAAGCTTGAACTTCATTAATTTTCTTATGTCTGCTATTTGAAGTGTAATGTGATAAAATCATAAACCTATTATTTTTTATTATTCCATCTCCAACTTTTGTTGGTTCTTTATTTCCTTTAAAAGCTCCACCAAAATTCAATTTGACAAACTCTACTTGGTTTCCACTTTATATTCTTTTCCTTTAGTTTCTCTTATACCCACCATCATGAGTTTAATTGATGAATTGAATCCATATATCATTGCTATATACTTCAATATTAGGAATTAGGTTAGTTGATAAGGATGGTTTTGACTTCTCTATGGCTAAAAAATTCTTCCTTTTCATTACCTATAAATGGTTTTTTTTCCTTTAAATATTTTTTTGTTCCTATCTAGCCATACAATCCAAAGTGTTGTATCTTTTAATAGATCTCAAATTATTTGTAATGCTTCACTTTTAAAATTGCTATACCATATCTTTAATCATATTTTAGTATTTCCATTCATCACCATACATTTATTAAACATATTAAGAATCCATTGTCATAGTTTCTAGCCTATTGAGTAGTGTCCCAAGAGATGTTCTATACACTCATCCTCCTTTTTACATAGAACATGTTATGAGGTGACATGAAAACCCCTTTTCATTATGTTATCCTAGGATAAAAATTTCTTGTGACCTATTATACATATACACATTATGACTTTTTGAAATCTTAGGCTATCACAAATATCTGTCCATATCCTTGTGGTATTCATATTTTATTTGTGCTTGACATTATATCCACTTATTGTTTTGTATTCTACTAAGATATTCAACTCCTGAATTAGACCCCCTTAAAATAATTATTGTTTTTAAGTTTCTACTCAACTACCTCCTACAAACAAAATCTGATATATTTGTAAAACAATCTTCTTTCCACTTGTTTCTTCTTGGTTGATCCTTGTACATAATGTCTAGAACTCTATCACTATATTTTTATTGAAGTAATCCCATCCATGGTTTTAAAATTGGATATATATTGAGTGGTATTTTATCACACCAAGTATCCATCCAATTAGAATTTTTCTCTAGTTCCCACAACCCATATTAGACCTTTAATCACTAGATCAATTTATTTTTAAGTCATTTCTCAGTGTAAAACCATCTAGTAGTGAGAATTTTGTAAATATATAGCTTGCATAATTGGACTAAGATAAATTTATTTTTTAAGTCATTATAATTTCCCCCTTTTTTCAGAGTGATTTGCGGAGCGATTGGTAGGATTCCCATAGTTGGTGGGTGGTTGGTGGGTGTGGGTGGTTTAGCCCATGGTATTGTGTCCATTGTATTCTAATACCACATAGTGGTTTAGGGTTGTGATAGTTTTCTTTATATTTTATTGTAATGTCCCATTTTCGGGTAAGAGAGGAAAATAATAATATCAAGGAGGAGTGGCTCTTGTTTTGCTGGAGTAGCCCAAAATGGGTGAACCAGGGTAAATCTCGTGTGTCATATGTGCATTGTGTGGTGTCACTTTTTCTAAGTTATTTATTTCTGCATTATTTTTGAAATAAGTTTATATAGATCTCTTCATGTGTGTGGATACTTTTAATTCTTTCCCTATCAAATAGCTCCATGTTCTCCTTTTCATACAACTACTATTGCATCTCCATGATTTGGGCCTCAAACTTCTTAGCCCTCTCTTCTACCTCGGATTTTGTCTTATCGTGGCCTCCTGCAACATCCTGTAACTGAGCCACTTGTTGTTTTAGGGTAGTTACCTCTTGCTTCATCTATTCACATTGTTTTTGAGCATCCTCCAGCTGGGCGTGGGTTCTCGTGAGCTCTTCTTCCAGCTTCATGTTTACATTCTCTACCTCATATCGATGCTCATTCGCTATCTTAGCATGAATGCGAACTGAGTCAATCCGCACATGCATAGATTCTGATTCATTATCAACGTCCAAATGCTCCAGGTCCTTAATATTTTCCTCATATGCGTAGTCTGAAGGTGTCATTTCATCAATGGGCTTCTGGACTTTGGGCACCTTCTTAACTTTGTGTAGTTTTCCATTCTTGATGTTAAAGACAATGCACTTCTCCACTTTTGCCAAAGACCGCCCTCTTTTCTTCCTAGCCTCCTTAAGCAACTTATCTGTGTTCTGTCGGGCCTAGAGCAATCTCTCCACCATATGGTACTCTTCAATCAAAGCCAATTCCTTATCAAATGAGGCTGGATTACCAGCCATGGGAGTGAACAAATACAATGACTGTTCTAAGAATGCTTCACTCGGTGGGTTGGCGATGGGCGTGGTAGGGGATCCAATGGGTGAAGCAATAGGTTGTGCTATTGTGATGGGGATGTTGGGGTTCAGGAGCGAAGTTTCACCCCCAGGCTATTCAAAATATTTGGGGTTGGTATGGGTGGGTGGTGGCTCACTTGTGGTGCCTCGACCAAGTGACTCATATGGTGTAGCAACGTTGGGGGAACTAGCAGAAGTGACGGATATGGTTTGTGCAAGCAAGGTGGTGGTAGTAAATGAGAATGTATTGACTAGTGACAGTGCAAAATCAGTAGAAATGGTAGTTTGAGGAGGATTGTTTAGAGATACAGAAGACTCTGGAGGCCTTTCAACCAGGGCAACCATAGATGCAACTTGGGATACAAGAGAAGAGAAAAGGGAGCACGTACCTACGTGCTCTACCGAGAGAGCAGTGGTGATGAAATCCTACGTGTTGGGCCCACGTCCGCTCTCCTCCTCTACCTCTTCAACATTCTTTACCTCCTTTTCTCCTACATCCTCTTCTTCTTGGAGGTGTTCCTCCACATCAACAACATCAATATCAATAATTTCTTTTTCTCCTTGCGATGGAGGTTTAGGTGTCGCTTCTCCAACATTCATCTCAACTAGGCTCTCCAAAAGTGGTTCGCTAGTAGAGCCAGAGGGTTTTGTGTGAGGCCACTTCGGATGCAGAGGGGGCATTTGAGCTTCATCGACCTTCTTCCTCTTTTTCTTCTTCTCCTTTAGCTACTGCGTATCCTTCTCAGCAGCTTGGTTGGAACCCTCTGTAGATTCACCCTATTGCACCTCTATCTTTTCTTCTTCCTCCTCCTGTTCGGGTACTTCCTCAATTCTTCTGGGGCTCTCACCTGAGCTAGGGGTGCTCGGGGGCACAAAGTCTATGAAGGAGATAGGCTGCTAGGATTCCACGTTGGCATCATACAATATGCCAAAATCTCTATCTATCTGGAGAAAACCACTTGATTTTTGCTTCCTATGATGGACCCTCATCACCCACCATTCTCTTAGCTTCTCCTCGCCCCACCCTTTTAATTCATCTTTAATTTTCCTCCAAAATGTAGAATTTAGATCCAAGAATGGATGCCTAGCAGGGACATATTCAGCTTCGATAGGGTAAAAATTATGCCATGGAGGCAGAGTTTGCATGCGCTCTACATGCCATTCCAGGTCCCTCCCATTCGGGTTATTATGTTGCTCGACAATCTCTGGATGGGGGCAGTTATGGAAATTCTTGAATCTGAGGAAATCCCTCATTATGCCTAGAGGGTCATAAAACCAACATTGGGGGATCTCTAGCAAGCCGAAGCCGACGAGCTTCACCTCAAGGTGGGCATGTTGTTTTATAGCGAAGACTTCAATGACCCCCATCTTAAAGGGGAAGTCATAGGTAGGGCCCCATTTTTGGCCATGGCCATAAATTGCATTTGTGAAGTCACTCTGGCGAGCGACTTCCAATGAGAACTGGTATTCCGAAGTGTAAAAGGGCAGCAGAAATGGGTTTCCTGTAAACCCAAAGATACGCACCATGAGCCCCTATGTCAATTGGAAGACGTCACCCAACCTCTTGTGGATGACTCGATCTCTGAGCATCGTAGGGACCCAAGGGCAAGAGCCATTTATCATCTGCAAAGCGCGTCCCAAAAACTATTGATTAAAAATATAATAGGACTCCATCTTTGTCAGAAGAGAAGTCCACTAGTAGATTGGCAAGGGGGCCCCATCTTTGTCAACAGTGTTGACAACAATGTGTGGGAAGTGACTTTGAGTGTAATAAAATAAAAGCCAAATCAGAAAAGAACATGGCCTAAAATACTGGTCTGGCCTCAAATTCTTCAAGTTGGTCAGTCGAGTGTGTAGGGTTCGGGCCACCCATTTCGCCCAGTCAAAAAATATTGGATTAACATTTGGCCTTGATGGGTCAGGGGCATAGAACTCTCCATGAGAGACACACTCCGTGAGGGTCACCTGCCAGGGATACACAACCACGTCTGAAGATAGGCCCACCACCCATGCAAGAATAGAAAAAATATTTGGGTACTTGAAATCGCTAAGGGGCAAGGGCATCTTCGGCAACTTGCCAGAAGGGAGCCCTGCATTCAACTGTTCCCCTAGGAATTTTATGATATTTGGGGAGGGGTTAAACCTGTTCATCTGTTCACTCATATTAACATTTCGGACTATATACCCCTTAGGCGGCTCTTGGCGAGGGGTGAATGCTTCCAGTACATCTTCTTTGTAGATTGAAAATAAATTATTTCCTGTGGCGTCCCGGACCTGCCTAGTCAGAGGCTGGTAACTTTGAGCGATGGCGTAGACCAGCTCAGGATAATGGTGCACCGGAGGACACATGTACCAGTATAGGTGCGAATAATAGATGACAACCCTTTTGTGCTTTGTAGACACCTGACTTTTCATAAAATCAATTGTCTTCCTGAGCTCAATGATGCTCTTGGAGAGCATGGTGTCTCTTATGTTCTCCCACCCATCAATAGGTGGTTCTATGGGTATCTCATCTTCAGAATCCTCTTCTTCCTCCATGACTTGTTTCTCCAGGTGGACATTGAGGTCGACCTTCTTCGTTCTGTGTTTCTTTTCCTCCTTCGGCCTTTTGACCTTTTCTGTACTCGCCTCTTCTGGCACCTTCTTCTTCTCCTTTGAGACTTTCTTTCCCATTGAGGTTTTACAGAATATGGTGGAGTAATAGTGTTTGGAAAGGTTAGAGTGGCAAAAATGTAGTAGAGTCCCGGCTAGGGTTTCTATAGCTCGTAAGCTTTCTCATAATTAACCAGCAGGTAAATAAATGTTGTCGAAGGCATTCAGATTTTATAGGCAAATGTGCAACTATTTCTATTAATGGCACCTGCTAGAAATAAATGATCAAATCAGGCCAGAGGAGATCGCACTGTCCTTTGATTGGTTTTACAACATCATTCACGAGGGCCAAGGTACTTTGAAGATCTTACCCTGCCTCAAAATTTTAAATTTTTTTTACCTCGTACCTAGGCACGATCCTCTAGTCTAACTAAATTCCCTTGGGATGTGCACCACCACTTTTACATTAACTTCACATGCTTCGATCACTCAACTAAAGTCACTAATTGGTGCATTCCCCAAGGCATGTTTCAAATGTGCTTATCCCTTTCATGATTTAATTTTGGGTTCTTCGAGTTAAATCGGGCGAAGCTTCTCCTTGGATTTGCTTTTTCCCTAATTGGGTGAGCATGCACCTTTTATTACTTCACCGGTACTAGAGGTGATCAAGCAGTTTAGCTTACCTTTTTCCAAAAGTGGATCTTTTTCACGCAAGTTAGCGAAGTAAAAACTTCATCGATCCTGCCCTTTTAAACTTGACTTATCACTTCCCTTTGCATGGGTCACTTCATCAAATTTTGTAGCGAGCTGAAGGCTCGGTGTCTCTCTGGCCCGAAGCGGATCTTCTACATGCTCGAGAAGCAAAGGGGCTCATAATATTGATCTTGGAGGATGGCTACTTCGACTTACATGGGACCTAGAATGGAGGTTCGGCCACCTTCTGGGTGAAGCATCCGCTTCGCACCCTCTGAGGCCGAACTGGCATTATGAAAAGAGGTGGTTCGCTAAATTGTGACCGAAGTGGATGCTTCACCAAAATCAAACCTAAACTTGGTGCCTCCCTTTGGATGGTTCGCTAGGGACATTGGCCGAAGTGCAACTTCGATGATTTTTTGGGTGAAGTAACTTAGCGGCCCTAGCCTTTTTTCCTCATCGGCACGGGGAGGTTCGTTGGAGTTGAAGCCGAAGTTGTGGTTTGGCAATTTTGAGACCCGAAGCGGTCAATTTTGGAGATTTTGGCCGAAGTGGTCCTTGAGTTAATATTTCTCAGCGAAGCTACCTATTGACTTGCTCCTGGTCGAAGTTGCACCTTCCTACCCTTCGTTTGGTTCTAAGCTTATGCAAAGTATCTCCTGATGTTGGAAAACCAGAGAAGGGCTGCTTTTATGATGTGAAGCCTGTCTTAGCACCTTTTGACATTATTCCACCTCATTTGTTTCATCGACATTGAGGTGCTTCATAGTTTAGCCTCTGGTAATGACTGCTTCACTTGGAAAATTGCTGAAGTGCTTTATTTTCTTAGGTCTTTGGCGATCCTTAGTTATCAGTTTTTCTTGCAGCGAAGGCTACGAATCTATACTAAGTATTCTTTGAAATTCAACATATATATAGGTGAAGACAACAAGAACTGAAAACAAAACACTATGTACAGGAGCAAAACCTTTTGAATACCTCTTTAAGAGTGGAAGGCCTTCAGGTGAAGACCATTGACCGGGATGGGTAGAGTTTGGCCGGTCATGTCTTTTAGAATGAAAGAGTTGGCTTGATTGACCTATGAGATTTCGAATGGGCCTTCCCAGAAGGCATCAAATTTGTCATGATTGCCCGACTTGATCTTCCACGAGTCCCATTTCCACACTAGGTCCCCAACTCTGAAAGTTCGAATAGTAGACTTCTTCTTGAACCAATTTTGGGTGGTTTCTGTGTGTTTCATGAAAACTCCGTAGGCCTTCTCTTGGTATTCTTCAAGCTGCAGCAGTTGGGCTAATATGGCTTCCATGGGATCTGATTCTCCTCCCTCTATCATCCAAAGTGCAGGAATTTCCATATGAGTCGGTAAGACAACTTCTTTGCCATAGACTAGGGCGTAAGGCGAAGTCTTGATTGATTTCTTGATAGAAATTCAATCGGCCCATAGCGCTTGGTCCAGGAGCAGATGCCAGGTCCTCTTGTTCCTCTCTAAAATCTTTTTAATGATCTTCAACAGGTTTTTGTTGGTGGATTCTGCTAATCCATTGCCCTATGGATAGTAGTTTGAAGTGGCCTTGAGATAAATCCCATACTTGTAGGTAAATTCATTAATTTTGGCACCTATGAATCCTGGGCCATTATCAGTTACTATTGCTTCTAGAATTCCGAAGCGGGTGATTAAACCTTCTAGAAATGTGATGATTGTTTCTTGATCAACATGTTTCATGGGTATCGCCTCGGCCCATCTGGTGAAATAGTCTGTTGCGGTCAAGATGAACTTGTGCCCTGCTGATGAATTTGGTGATATTACCCCTACGAAGTCTAACCCCCATTGTTGGAAAGGTGCTTCGACTTGTATCGGTTGTAAGGGCATTGGGGTATTTTTACTTCGGTCGATGAACCTCTGGCATTGCTCACACTTTCAACAAATCGTGAAAGCATCGGTGAAGAGAGTAGGCCAATAGTAGCCTACCCTAATTATTTTTAAGGTTGTCGACCTTCCTACGAAGTGGCCTCCTGATAATCTAGAGTGAAACTCATCGAGGACTTTTCTCTTATCATCCCTTCTGATGCATCTCAGAAGAATGCCATCAATATTTTTGAAGTATAGTCCTTCGGGGTGTAAGACATAACGGAGGGATTGCATCTTGAACCTTCTTCACTACGAGGCATTTAAATGCTTGGGACATCTCCCAGTGTTGAAGTACCTGATGATTTCATCAGTCCAATCTTCTTCATCGGTAACTTGATCAACGAAGCTATTTTTGGCTACTAGGTCATCCCATTGGCATGTCGTTACTTCAGCAACTATACTCTTTGCGAGCTCTTGGCATAGTGCACGACCATGAACCAATTTGGTGGGCCAGATTTCCACATCGAACTCTTGTATTTTATTGACCCAACCGGCTCTTTTGCTACCCATTTCCCCTTGGATGATGAAATTTCGCACGTCCGGGTGTATGACGAACACTGTGGTTCGGCTCTGGGAAATGAAGTGCTTGAAATTTCTGAGGGACCTCATAACTGCATGCACTTGATGCTCTATGAAATTTTACTTCTCCTCATGAGGTTGTATCACTTGGCTTAAGAAGGCAATTGGGCGTTCCTCACCATCATCCCCTTTCTATGTCAGGACCGTCGCGTAACTTTTGGGCTCCCCGACTGCGTAAAGAATGAAATATTTGTTGTAATCTGGGTTGATGAGTATGGGGGCCTAGGCGATCCAAGATTTGATTTCCTTGAATGCTTTCCTTATTTCTTCCATCCAGGTAAACTCAACGTTCTTCTTTAGGAGTTCAGACATTGGCTTAACAACTTGCATGAAGTCGGGGATAAACTTCCTTACGAAGTTGATTTGGCCAAAGAATGACTGCAGCCCTTTCTTGTTCATCGAGACTGGGAGCTTGAGGAGTGCTTCGGCTCTATCAAGATCAACAGCAAGCCCTTTTTTTGATATAATATGGCCTAGCAGCTTCCCTTATTTCACCGCGAAGATAGACTTCTTCGGGTTGATTGAAATGTCGAACTCTCTGCACCTTTCGAATATCTGTTGTAAATGTAGGGCATGATCTTCCCTCTTATGAGAAAACATAGTCATGTCATCTAAGTATATGACAATGACTTTGTTCAGTAGTTCATTGAATGCTAAGTCCATGGCTCTTTGGAATGTAGCCCCCGCATTCGAAAGACCAAACGACATGCGTTGATAAGCGAACATCCCCCATTTGGTAGTGAACATCATCTTATGTTGATCTTCATCTGACCCAGATCTGATTGTATCTTGAGAAACCATCTAGGAGAGAGAAGCATTGTGCTCCTGCTACAACATGGAGTATCTGGTCAATTTGTGGGAGCGGGTAATGATCCTTCAAGGAAGCCTGATTCAAATTGTGGAAGTCTACACATAGGCAGATATCTTCGTTCTTCTTCCTGACAGGGACCAGGTTTGCGACCCAAGAAGAATGCTTTATTGGGTAAATAATTTTGGCCTCAAGCATCTTCAAGAGTTTGGCCTTCATCAAGACTTCAATCTTTGGATTCATCGGCCTCTACTTTTGTCTGTAGGGCTTAACTCCTTCTTGTAACTCGATTGTATGTTGAATAATGCCTCGGTCATAGCCCTTCAAGTCTTGGTAACACCATGCCATGGTGTCTGGGTACCTTTTGCATAAAGACCAAATCTGCTCAAGTTTTGTTGAAGTGCAATCTGTTCCGACCTTTATCACTTTGCTCGGTTCGAGCTCAAGGTCTTGGTACTATCTTGCATCCACCTTGATCCTATGGGAAATTGCCCTGTCATTCTGATCGAATAGGCTTTCTAGAGTAATTAGTCCCTTCGGAACATGATTGTTCTTTAGCTATATTAGCCCTTCGTATTCTTCATCTTCAGGATTTCTCCTTTCAATGGTAGCTGCCTCTTGAACTAGGAAGTTAATGATTTGCTCATCATTGTCGAAGACTTGCCAGTGAGTGTCCTTGTTGGGCACAGATGGTCTATAGACAGTCCTTACTACCTTGGGCTTATGTACCATTTCATCGGTTGGGGAGTATCTGGCTCCTATGGATGCTAGAACATCGGCATGCCTATTTTTCTCTCGTGGAATGGACTGAACGTTGAGCGATTCAAAATGCTCCATCAGGTCCCAAACCCTGTTGCGATATGCCTTAAGATAGTGCTTCTTGGAGGTGCACTTGTTTGTAACTTGGTTGCAAACCAGTTCTGAATCATCAAAGATCTGAAGATGCTTGATATCCAACTTCTCAGCTTTCTTCAGTCCTAAGCATAAAGCTTCATACTCGGCTACATTGTTGGTGCAACTCCATGCCAGCTAGTAACAATAGTCCTTTTGTTCACCAGATGGTGACACAAGGAGCACTCCTACTCCGACTCCATTTTTGCATCGAGCACCATCGAAGAACAACTTCCATAATTCTTCTCCGGGTACTTCTTTATTCTTCTGCATTAGATCCATGAAATTTTCAGACTTAGTGATGGAATAACACCCCACCTCTGTTTCGATCATAGCATTAAAATCTGTTAGTGAGAACTCATCCTCGGTGCACAGCTTATCCAAGACTTGTTCTATTAGGTCCACCTGCTCCAACTCTTCAGTCATCAAGTGCACTGAATCTTTGTGTTCTTCTTCTTCGACCATCTTTTCTACGAGGAAGGTAGAAGGCTTCTCATTGTAAATTTTGATTTTTCTTCCCTTGAACGAAACTTCCAGGTGTGAATAATCCATGGAAAGGTAACCGTCGAGCTTAGCCATGAACTCTCTCGATAGGCACATACTGAAGTATGGTTCGAGATCAACAACCACTACCTCTTGTATCACTATGATTTGAGGCACTTTGTGTAGCCGAATAGGTATATCCTTAATCACACCGATTGTCTTTACAGGGGTGTCATCCAACTGAAGCACGCCATGACTACTTCGCGTGTATTCCATACCTATTTCTTCGCAAACAACCTTCGGCATGACTGTAGTTGCGATGTCGGAGTCAATCATACAATTGTGTACAACATGTCCTTCCATCTGCAGAGTTAGATAAAATGGGGGAGGCCTATTTTTTCCTATAATCAAGGCGGGCAAGGGTTGAGCTAGAACAGGTTGTGCCGATTTTTTTGCTTTTGCTGACTTTAACGACTCTTGCAGCAAGTCCACTTGTCTGGGGAGTTGCAGGGCGTCATATAAACTGATCTTGGTGGGAGTATTTTTTAACTCCTCCACAATATTATAAGTCATAGTAGCCGGTATCTCTGGTTCCTTCATTGCTTCGTACTTGGTGTGATATTGTTGCGTGGCCTCGATCCTTTATCATTTCATCAGTGAAGGGTACCTCAACTTTTCTCTAGCTTGCTCCTTGGTTTCAGCCTATGGTGGAGCTACAATGGATTGTTGGGGTTTCTCCTTTGCTGGTGGAGGCTGAGGAGTTTTTTTAGGAGCTTTAATAGGTGGTAGTTCCTTTTCATGATGGGCATGCACCTTTAAAGGGCCCATTTGAGTTGTGTCTACTTTGATTGGCTTTTTCCCACTTCTGGTAAGAACTGAAACTTGCTCTTCTTCTGCTATCCCTAAATTTTGATTTACCTCCATGATCATATTAACCTGGCTACCAATAGTACTGTCTGCCAGCATTTGGATATAGTGTTGATGTAGCATGCAAGTGCCTTCTTCATGCGGGTCATTGCAGGTGGCACACCAGTGTACATGCTCAGAAGTGTTTGGTTCTTCATTAATGGTGGCATTTCTCATAGGAAGTTTGCCTGATTGGGCTGCCTGGTCCTTCGTAAGTGCCGATGGAGGATATGATCTTCTCGATAAAAATTCTTGTTGAGCTTGTTTCTTTTTCATGACAGCCATGTCGTTAGATAGGGTTCACATGGTAGAGTTTAGAGACTGAACTTCTTGTAGTAATTTGACTTGCACGTCTACAACTGTAGGGGCCGATACTTCCAGAGGTGGTAATGGAGCCACGGTTGGCACTAGGGGTAGGGCAAGATATTGGGGTGGCACGGGTAATGTCGAGAATGGTGAAGGAATAGTGGGCTGAGGTATCGAGGGTGTGGGGAAATGTATTTGCGGAGTAGTGAACTGGGACACCGTAGGGTTAGGATTCCATGGTGGAATAGGGCATGTGGAAGACGTGGAAGTCTATGAAGTAGCGACACTAGGATATTGTGATTGGGGGAATTCAGGGAATATTGGCATTGGCATCCTCGGAGGAAGTTTACCAATGGCAATCAGATCCATTTCTGCTTTCTGGGCCAACTCATATAATTTGGGAAAGGTATTGACATTTGAAAACCTTATCATCATGTTGATGTCGATGTTGAAGGCCCTAAGGTAATAGTAGGCCCTTGCTTCGATAGTTGGTCATAGTCCAATAGGTACCCTCTGCCAGGTTCAGGTGAACCTCACATTAAAATCAGCTATCTCTTCTTGAGGGTGCCTTTGGATTGTAGTGAATTGGTGCAGGAGGGAGGAAGGGTCAGTGGACTCATTAAACCCTCTCATCAGCTATCCAGCTAACTGATCCCATCCCATTATAGTGTTGGGTGGTAGAGCTCTGTACCAATAGAGGAGTTTCCCCTAGAGGGACAGAATCAATAACTAAACCATGACCTCCTCTTCCATGATATTATGTATTGTAGCCAAAGAAGTGATGTCTTGGATGTGTTCGAATGTTATCTTCCCCGTACCATCGAACGTGGGTATCGACTTCAGATCAGTAGGTGAGATTTGCCCTTGTCCCACTATATTTAATGGTCCAATAGAATTCTAGGTTGGGAACAACCTAGGCGGAGGTGGTGATAGTGGTTGTTGTTGTTGTTGTTATTGCTACTATTGTTGTTGTTGTTGTTGATGTTTCTGATGAGCCATGCTTGCACCTAGGTTAGGGGTAAGCAACAACTGGTTTGGCAGGACCAAAGTTCCCAAGGTGTTTTGGTGGTCTGGAGAGTTTGGGGGGTTAGGAGGGAGACTAGTCACGGTGCTATCTAAAGTCGGACCTTGCTCATCAAGGACAACCTCCTGTGATGACCCTTCACGTAGAAGAGAATCTGGTGTGACTAACCTAGGACGTTCCCCAAAGGCATCAATGTCGAGTTCAAAAAACTTGGTCTCTTCTCCAGAGTTCCTAACTCTCCATATTGTATGCATGAAGGTACGAATATTTGTATCGGTCTCTAAGGCTTAATATTTTCACGTTGAACAGAGTCACCAGTTGCTCGAGTCTTATAGTACTGAGATGAGCATCAACTCTCAATACCACTCAGAAGGTGGGACTGACCGGGTCCCACCGGGCATGCCAAAAACTATTGGTCACAAATCTGCCACAGGAAAGGATTTTGTATGTCTACGTGCCCTAGACCTAGACCAACCTTGAAAGGCTAGAGGGAAGAGATGCCCTCCATGCCAATCTCCGGAGAAGGCCGACTCCTATACTAAACTACTGGGGGTTTTAAGATAAGAGTGCAAGAAAGAAATTAAAAGAGTGAGGGTGCAGGAAAGAGATAAAAGTATAGAAAGAAATGCAAATAGATGGATATCATAGTGGGAAAGAACAAGCAACACAATAACTAATCTATATCTAAACCAACAACAAATAATACAGAAGATGTAACAGAAACTAAAACTGCATATACTTTCCTATGTATCCTCTACCAGAATTCCAGACACATTTATCTCCCAATGCTAAAATCCAGATATCAGAATTACAGCAATCAGAAAAATAAATGAAAGTAGAAATACTTGCCAGAGGTAGCATAAAAGAAAGCACAGATTCAGAGCCAAAGATCTTCTATATTGATGCAGAATGTTTAGCTACAACAACTTCTTTAGCAATATGTTCCCCCCTTTTTCATTACAATGCATGGGTTTTTATAGAGGACCCAACCCTCTGTGCCATTAATGAACCCAACTTACAAGAATGCTAGGGTGGATTTGGTAATGATGCTAGCCTACTTTTTTACAATTGAGCCTTCTTATCCAATTTCCATTACTAGATACAGGGTCGTGCTAAGTGGGGAAATTCGTATTTATGAGTCGTAGACCTATCCTAGGTTACTCTGAAGAATGCTCAAGTGGCTCCCAAAAGTTGCGTTGGCCATCCTCTGCAATTGATACTTCCCATCCTATTACCATAACTGGATATCGGGTCTTTTGGGTGAGAAATACTGCATTTATGTGACACTCAAATGCCTTGGACAAATACTCGACCTTGGGATGTGTGCCCCTCGAGAAGAGCACTATCGTCAGACCTGACCTAGGAGAAGCTTCGCTAGATTTTTAGCTGAATCACCACTTCACAATGGGCTTGAGCTGAAGCAAATGTAGGATGATGGGTAAAGTATTTAATGGTTCACTGGAAAAGTGCCTTGAAGATAGCTTCGTAGCTCAAACAACCCGAAGTAGCTAGTCTGCTTATGAAAGGTATGGTTAGTTTCTAGCTACGTCGCTTCACTGAGAGAGGGGCCAAAATGCTGCTTCGATAAGGAAATTGCCCAAAGCGGCTAACCATCGATGACATGTTATAAAATCTTCTTCCCTTTGTCCTGGTTGGGCGCTTCGCAGTGATCTTTCCAAAAGGTGGTGGTTCGGGGGAAGCATCGCCCGAAGTTAACCTCAGGATTTGAACCATTTATTCAACCTTCTTGTAGTACTTCGGCCAAACTATGACCCAAGTGGGAGGTTCACAGAGGAACTAGCCGAAGTGGCTGCTTCGCCATGTTGAGGCCCGAAGTGGTGCTTGCCCATCAGATGGTTCACAGAAAAGGTGGGCCGAAGCAACACTTCAACAAGGATTTTTGCGAAGTGACTTCTTAGGAATTTCTGGGCCAAAACTAGACTTTTTTTGATTTCCTTTTGCGAAGCTGCTCTTTTCCTCATGCCTTCAACGAAGCTTTCTATTCTTTTCTACTTTTTTTGGTGAAGCTCTTTATATACAGGGGGTTCAAAAATGGGAACCAAAATTGTTGTAGTGATACAAAATACAAGAAAAAGCAAGGGAACAAATTCATGAAAAACAAGAAAATACTTTACAAAATCATCTTATATCTCAAAATTTACTACCCCTCCAAGCAATGTGACAAAAATATCAACATTAACCAATTCTACCTCAATTTTAATCTCCAAAATATCTCTTTCTAAATCAAATAATTATGATATTCACTAAGCAACTCCATTTTCTTCGATCTTATATTATTATGCTCATCTATTTAGAATTTTGAAAGTTTCTATTTTAGTTCTTCTTTATTCTCAAACATGTTTTCAAAAGTGTTTTTGTTCCATTCTTTTAATTTACATATCATTGATTTAATTTGTTCTATAAGTGTATACATCCCACCATTTTCTAAAGAATTTCAAGTTTGTGCTATCATATCAATAAATTAAATATGTTCTTCCCACATATACTCATATTTAAAAATGATATTTTTTGAGTTTTATTACCACCATTTTAATTCTTATTGGCCAATGATCTAAATCAAATTCTTGTCAAGGTATTAATTTTAGAACAAGCCCCTTCACCTAGACATTGATTTGAGAGTATGTATCTATCTGATTTTTTTGTTATCAAGATTTATTCTATCCTATTTTTAGTACAAGTATATTTTTTCTCTTAAAAATCAACCTCCTATTGATTATTGTTTTTAAAGAAAGGTGAAAATATCTCGTATTTTAAGTTATTTTATGAATTCCCCCAAAATTTTCACTCAACTTGATTATGGTATTGATATATCCTTAGATAATGAATTGAGTTTCTTGGAATTTACATTTCACTAGGGTTTCAATCCCACTCTCTAGTTCTAATTAGGCTAACTGAGTTGTAGGTCCATAAACATTGATAAGGATGAAATGAATATCTGCAAAGTAGCATGTGAATAATGAGGCTATCCAGTACCTAGTTTTATGAATAGTTTTGTAAGAGGATATAATTAGATTCCAACATGATAGAAATCTCCCTACCACACATTTTAAATCCATAACATCCTATTCATATATTTCCCATACTACTTTCATAGTTTTGGAAACTTATTCCTTTATCACATTACTTTCTTGGATACAAATATTGTTAGGCTTATTATTTCAATAAAGGTCCTTGAAACACCTTTATTTTTATGGGGTATTAGACCCCTTATATTCAATTATATGGTAATAATGTATTATTAGGCATTGTTGGCCCCTCCTACGAATTACTAATATCATGAAAAAAAAAACCTCCAAATGACAAAACATATTTTAATATTTAACAAAAACTTTAAAATTTCAATTTTGATATCGTAGGGATTATTTGATTTTATATCACACATAAAGAATTTTCACCACTTAAATTTCAACAAAGATAAGAATTTATTTGAAATTGTCATGAATAAATTTAGTAATATATAACATAAATTTGTCCTAAGGGGAACAACACAACGGTTCAGGATTTGGCTCTTCTTTGGTAGGTCCAAGGTTCAAACCACGGTGTGGGCGAGTTTGTGAGGGGGTGGGTGTGTGGTAGTTGTGTGTTAAATTCCATATATATAAGCATATATATCAACTTATGAGGGGTCATGGTTGGGAGGAGACCAATGCATTGGTCGTAGTGTTTTTTACAATAACAAAGTCCAAAAAAATAAAAAATATATAACATAAATTTGAAAGAAAATATTAATTTAAATATGCTAAAAAAAAATTGGTTTAAAGATAGATAAAATATTTGACTCAAAAAATTTAATATTTTATATCATTATCATAATACCTTTATAAATTTTTCTAAAATTTTAAAAACAATAAAACCTTTAATAATTTGAATATTTTAATTTTTAAATATTTATGTTATTTTATATAAAATTCATATCTTCTACTCATATAACTAAGTGAACCATTTTCCTATCCATGTAACATGTTAATAACAAAACACATTTTACGTTTTTATGTTTTAACAAAATGATATTATTTTTAATTTTATTGTTGGATGCAATTTTTAAAAGAAAAATTAATGAGAACATTTTTTTTTTAATTTACATGGTGGAATCGGTAGCCACCACAAAACTAGGTAGGTTGTCTAGATTTTTTTGTTGCCACAGTATTCTACATTGTCCATCCTGGAAGAAACCACACAATTCTTCATGCAGTTTGCCCCTATAACCACCATGCCACAATCATTTAAATTTATTTATGCCACTGAAAGCACCAAGAAAGAAACAAGCACTTAGTTTGACGAGGCCCAATATTTGAACCTTGGATCTATACCCCCTTTACGGGGTTTGGTTGAACCAATTGGTATACACCTCACACCTGAGAACATTGCTTTTTAAAATGATGATTTATTCAACTTATTTTTAATTTTACATTGAATGTTTTTCTTTTTTTAAATTACCATATTTAAAATTGTTAATAGCTTTAAAAAATACTAGCTATTCCTTTAAAATTAAAATATTTGAGTGAAGAACACAAGCTTATACTAAGAGGGGGGGTGAATAGTCTAAGATCAACTTTTACATTTCTTTCTCAAACTATATTATCCAATATATCAATGACAACATCAATAGTAGTAATCAAAGCAATGAAAAATCATCACACACAATCGAGACACCAATTTAATGTGGTTCATCCAATGTGGGCTACTCCACGAAGAAAATATTTCACTAAAATTTTCTCAACAAATATCTTGGGAATCCTTCCCTATTACAATGTTCATGGACCTTTGTCCAAAGGAGACACCAATCTCCTAATCAAGTTTGTGGACACCAATCCACAAGATAACTCTTTCCCCTTTGATGGTTCATGGATCTCTATACATTGGAGAACTCTTTCTCCTCTGCTCTAGCTAGTGATATTCTAGAAGACTATTGCCTCCACTACACTAGTTTGTGGATCTCTCTCCACAAAAATCCTTTATCCTCACTCAGAAGAACTTTATCCTCACTACCCTGGCTAATAGATATCTATCCACTAGAGACTATTGTCCTCTGCTCTATAACCTCCAAATATTACTCTCAGCTCTACTCAATCTCTATTTCAAATCTTCACTAAACACTATCCTCAATCTAGCATAAACCTCTCATAAATATATCTCTGGTATGGCACAAATTTACCCTTAAATTTGCACCAAAATTTGTTCTCAATTTTATCCTTAATCTTTAACACAAATCTTGATAAAATCACAAATCAACTCTTATTATATTTATCCCAAGCCTTAACACAAAGCTTGAACAAATAAATCAACCAACTCTGCTCTCAAGTCTTCTCAAGGACTTGTCTCAAATTTATCCACAAGTCCTCTCAATAACTTGCTCAATCTTCTCTCAAGTCTTCACTAAGACTTACCTCAAATATATCCACAAGTCCTCTCAAGAACTTGCTCAATCTACTCTCAATTATTCACTAATACTTACCTCAAATCTTCTCAACAAGTCTTCACCAAGAATTACCTCAAACTGGCTCAACAAGTCTTCACGAAGACTTACCTCAAATATGCTCAACAAGTCTTCTCCAAGACTTGCGTCAAATATTCTAAAAAATTCTTCTCCAAGACTTAACTTAAATTTTTCCATAAGATCTCTCTAGAATTTGTCCAATCTACTCAACAAGTCTTCACCAAGACTTACCTCAAATCTCCTCAACAAGTCTTCACCAAGACTTACCTCAAATATGCTCAACAAGTCTTCACGAAGACTTACCTCAAATTTTCTCAACAATTATTCTCCAATACTTACCTTAAATCTATTTGATAAGTCTTCTCCAAGACTTACCTTAAATATGTTCATAACATCTCTCTAGAACTTTTCCAATCTACTCAGCAAGTCTTCATCAAGACTTACCTCAAAATTTCTCAACAAGTCTTCTCCAAGACTTGCCTTAAATATGTCCACAAGCTCTCCTTAGAAATTATCCAATCTTCTCAACAAGTCTTCACCAAGACTTACCTCAAAAATGCTCAACAAGCTTTCACAAAAGCTTTATTAAATCTATCCTTAAGCTCTCACAAAAGCTTACTCAATTCTATCCTTAAGTCCCCTATAGGACTTACTCAAATATTCTCACAAGCTTTCACAAAAACTTGCTTAACTCTGTCCGTAAGCTTTCATAAAAACATACTCAATTATGTCCTTAAGTCCCCTCTAGGACTTACTCAAATATTTCCATAATATTTCACAAAAGCTTATTCAAATCACTGTAAAAATTTCATACAAAAATCAACTTAATCTATTTCATAAAACCTCTTCAACACACAAACAAGTTTTAATAATAATATTTTTTAACCACTGAAACATATAGAGAATGATCAAATACTCAATATGTTTCACACTCACAAAATACTCAATCACTTTCAAACTCTCTTTCAAATCAATTTAGAATAAAGTATAATTAGTTTCACAAAACTGGAACTATCACTCCAAATCTTTCAATTAATAATGCTCAACCAACTTCACTCAAATATCCAATAAATGAAACACAACTTGCTTACAAAACCTAATCAATTTTTTCACTATAGTTCCAATAACTCACACTGTTGGGGCAAAAAAACTGGTTAAATTTGGTCCTAATTTTGTCACAGCCCTTGCATTTAAAATGTCAAACCAAGGTGCTCATAAAATTTTGAAGTGCCACGATCAAGGCCAATCACAATACCATTCCTGAGATGATTCCTCTAACCTATCATTTGGGGTGTTTATAAAATGGCATTGATTCATCCACACCAAAGTAAAACCATGCATAAATGAAAGTACGAGAAATTAAATCAAACCACATTGCATTGGAAATTAAATGAAAGCAGTAAAATACACCTTACGTAATTTAAAAGAAACAACACACTAAATCAAATAATCTAATCTAGAAAATAGTAAAATGTAGGGAGGAATACTGGCTTGGAGTGAGCCCAAGCTCCAGCAAATCCCGCCCAACTAATCACGAAGATAAGATGCAAAGGAAGTAACTATCAAGCTTTACTGATAATGTAGTGTAGTGTTGACATATGCCAATATTCTCTTAGAAAAAATCCTCCTCTATTTCAAAGAAGTCTATGTGTTTATATAACACACATAGGGCTTCCTGTTATAGTACTATTTCAACAAAAGGTCTGGTTATAGTCTAACAGTTTAGTTAATGTAACAAGCACACGATAAAAATAGTCTAAACAAATTTTCATATTTTCCTAGAGATAGAATATTTCTAGATCCAATCTCTGCATTGTTTGTGTTCTACTTCATTGAGTGGTTATGTATTTCCTCCACTTTGGCTAGGATAGCTCATTCGTCGGTCTCCTAAGGATAGTCTACGTGATGCAGAACTAAATTTTTACTATGGTCAACGAGATCCTCTACAGTTGCTTGGTCAAAGCGCTTAACATTGAGTAAGGCACCTTCTTAGTGCCTAATTGAGTAAGGCACCTACTTGAGTATGTTGAGCAAGGTGCAGCAACAATATTGTCATTGTTGTCAACACAATCAAATAGATATGTTGATGCAGTGGATAGGAAGTTCAAAAGCTATTCAGATGCAGAAGACAGGAGTTCAAAGGTTACTCGGAGTATGTACAATGATTTTCCAAGAAGACCGAAGTGGCCCATATGCAAAAGATCAAAGAAAAAGACAAGTAAGAAAAGTGTCACGATATCGCGACATATACAACAGGCAAGAAAAACTGTCACGATTTCGCGACATGTTGGAAGAGAGAGAAAAAGTAGGAAAAATTGTCACGATTTCGCGACATGTTGGAAGAGAGAGAAAAGCAGGAAAAACTGTCACGATTTCGTGACATGTTGGAAGAAGAAAAGGCAAGTGGAAAAACTGTCATGATTTCGCGACATGTTGGAAGAGAAAGAGAAAGTAGGAAAAATTGTCACGATTTCGTGACATGTTGGAAGAGAAAAAGACAAGTGGAAAAACTGTCACGATTTCGTGACATGTTGGAAGAGAAAGAGGAAGCAGGAAAAATTGTCACGATTTCGCGACATGTTGGAAGAGAAAAAGGCAAGTGGAAAAACTGTCACGATTTCACGACATGTTGGAAGAAAAAGAGAAAGTAGGAAGAAGTGTCACGATTTCGCGACAAGTTCAAAGAAAGAGAACAAGTAAGAAAAGTGTCACGATTTCGTGACATGTCGCATTTTTGTGACTAAAATAGGAGAGAGAAAGTAAGTTTGAAAAGTGTCACGATTTCATGACATGTCGTATTTTGTGACAAAAGAAAGAGAGGAAGCGTAGAAGGAATGTCACGATTTGATGACAAAGTAGAAAGCAAGACTTAAGAAGTGTCAAGATTTCATGACAAAAGCAAAAGAGTAAAGTACGAAAGTAGAAGTGTCACGATTTCATGACAAAAGCAGAGTAGAAGACTTCAGGAAAAGTGTGATTTGTGACAAAGCAAAGAAGAAGTAAAAGTAAAGTGTCGTGATTTCATGACAAAAGTAGAAAGAAGACTTAAGTGTCACGATTTCATGACAAAAGTAGAAAGAAAGACTTCAGAGGCAGAAGCGTCGCGATTTCGTGACATGTCACATTTTCGCATCTCAAAAAGGATAGGAAGGTAGAGAAGAAAAAGTGTCACGATATCATGACATGTTGTTTTGTGACTAAGTAAGAGAAAGTAAGGATAGTAAAAGTGTGACCGATATCGCGACATGTTGTATTTTCAGGCCAAAGCTAAGAGAAAGAGCAAGGAGAAAAAGTGTCATGATATCGTGACATGTTGTATTTTCGTGGGCCAAAGCTAAGAAAAAGAGCAAGGAGAAAAAGTGTCGTGATATCGCGACATGTATTTTTGTGGTTGAGTTGAAGTCGATGAAGACCGATGACAACCGACTAAAATTAGGGTTTACAGTTGTCATGAAAGCCGACTAAGATTAGGGTTTATAGTTGACTAAGATTAGGGTTTTCATCACAAGAATTCTGTTATAAAAGGAGGGTTGTTTGGAGATTTGAAGTGTTGTTGAAGTGTGCAAAGTTTGGTCGTAGTGCGAAGAGAGCAGAGTGCGCGAAAGGGAGAAGATGATCGTGAAGGTCGACTATATCGAAGCAGAGTGTGCGAAGTGATTACACAGAGAAAGCAGAGTGCGCAGAGAGGGCAAAGGTGAAGAAAGACCAGTCAGGATCTTGCAAAAACAAAGGTATCTTTCTGTCAATCTTATAGATTCAAAATTGAAGTCCAGGTTGCAGCTTGGCATCAGGGGTTGGTGCTCCTTTCAGTAGTTGCTAGAAAATCAGGGGTTGGTGCTCCTTTCTGTTGGTGCAGATAAATAAGGGGTTGGTGCTCCTTCCAGTGGGTGCTGGTAAATTGATTGTAAAGTTGGTGCTTTGCAAAGGCTGGATTTGGATGGTAGTCCAAGCGAGTCATTTTTGAGGAGTAGCCACATTGGTGAACCTCGTTAAATCTTGTGTTGTGTGATGCTCTTGTGTTATACTTGTTGTATCTAGTAATTAGTTTTAATTGCTACTGTATTAAGAGCTATAAATTCAAGTTTAAAGAGCTACACTGATTCACCCCCCTCTCAGTGTCATTGTAAGACTAACAATTGGTATCAGAGCTAAGTTCTTATACAAGCCTAACCGGCTAGGGTGATCTTGGAAGTAACACAATGGCAGGTGGTGAAGGTTTCTCATCAAACAAAGCACCTTTGTTTGACGGATCTAATTACATGTTCTAGAGAATCAGGATGCAGACATATCTCTGTGCTTTGGGATACGACATCTGGGATTCAGTAGTTAGTGGTTACACAATACCCATCACTCCTCCAAAAGAGGTTGACGAAAAGAAACTATTTGAAAGTAACTCAAAAGCAAAGAATGCTATCATGTGCGGATTAGTAGACAGTGAACTAGTAAAGATCATGAGCTGTAAAATGGCAAAAGAGATATGGGACAAACTAAGGAGTATTCATGAAGGAGACGATAAGATCAAGGAGGCCAAGTTACAGACACATCGAGCTCAGTTCGAAGCATTAAAGATGAATGACAATGAAAACATTGAGGCATATATGTTAAGAGTTAATGGAATCATTAATGCGATCAGAGGACTCGACGAGGATATCGACGACTCTGCCATCGTGAAAAAGGTATTAAGATCTCTTCCTCAAAGGTTTGATTCTAAAGTCTCAACGATAGAAGAAGCTAAGAATCTAAATTATTTTAGTATAGATGAGATGTATGGTTCTTTGATCTGCATATGAGATGAGGATAGGAAGATCTAAACCCATAGACAGAGAAGCGGCTTTTAAAGCCCTTAAAGATAAAAATGCAAAACAAGAGTCCGAGGAAGAAGAGACGTCAGATGAAATGGAAGCAAACTTTGTTAGAAAACTAAAAAGGGGAAAAGGAAAATACAGAGGAAAGCTACCGCTTAAATGTTTCAACTGTGGAGGCATTGGGCATTTTGCGACTAAATGTCCACTTAAAGAGAAGAACAAAAATGATGAAGGATCGCACCAAGAAAGAAGTGACTGGAAGAAGAAAATGAATTTCAGAAAAGGCAACTTCAAGAAGAAAAGTTTCATCTCCAGGAATGCCAGTTCATTAGAAGACAACTCCGGTGAGGTTTCTGAAGAGGAAACAGGTGAAGCTCTTTTCATGGCATTTGAAGAAGTAAGATCACAAAAGGAAGAAGGAGTGAACTCAGAAGTATGTGGTGAAAACCCTGAGGCTGAAGTAGATCTAGAAGGTGAGTTGATCTCTGCACTTGAAGAGTGGAGAATAGAGAAGAAAAAGAATAAGAAACTTTCAAAAAGGCTTGAGGATGCAAATGAAATCATATCCAGTTTGAAAGTACAGATAGAAGAATCCAAGAAAATCTTCGAAGATCTCGAAGTGCAAATAACCATGAAAATAGATGATTGCAGCAAGCTAGAAGAAGAGATTGTTGGTTTAAGAATGCAGCTAGAAGAGATGAATAAGAAAATCAGTTGTTATCACAAACGTGAAGTAAGTTCTATGAAGCTGGATAAAATCATAAATGACCAAAGGCCTACAGGCATCAAATTTGGTCTGGGTTTCATCGAAGGAGAATCATCAAATGGATCAAAGGCCAAAAATGTAGAATCCATAAAGAACAAAGATAAGAAACAGGTTGATCAAGGAAAAACATCTCATGCAAGAGAAAGCAATAATACCAGGCACGAAAGGAGAATTGACAATGATGGATTCACCAATGTCACACATCAAAGAAGAAGAAGACCTATGGCTCCTACGGCAACATGGCAAAGACCTTCACCCAGGTTCAATTATCCCTTTTCTGGTTTCTGTTTTAAATGCAATGGCTATGGACATAAAATCTCAGACTGCAAATATAATGTAATACCAAGGAATTTCTCCAGTAGAAATGCTTTTTCTCCTCTGATGAATTATACAGTAGAATGTTATAACTGTCATAATTTTGGGCACATTGCAAGAAACTGTAGAAGTACATTTGCATCAAATCAGTATCAGGGAAGAAAATCTCAACCAAATAAGATGAGACAAAATAGAAAACTTCCTGAAAAACATGCACAAGTTGTTGATAAGGGAAAGGCAAAACAAGAACCCAAAACTACTATCAAAATGGAGTGGAAAGGAAAAGAGCGACTTAAGGAAGAAAAGGAATCCTTAATCGTACAAACAACATTTAAAGCATAGAACAAATATGTACCATGGATACTTGATAGTGGATGCTCCAGTCATATGACAGGTGACAAACAAAAATTTGAGAAGTTACAAAAATATGAAGGTGGTTCAATAAAGTTTGGGAATAATGATGGAGCTAAGATAGTTGGCAAAGGTTCAGTTAAAATTAGTGAGGGAAAAATTAAGTCAGAGGAAGTCTTGTTTGTGGATGGTTTGAAACATAACCTATTGAGCGTAAGTCAGATTTGTGATAAAGGTCATGAAGTAGTTTTTATGAAGCAGGGTTGTGAAGTCAGAAAAACAAACAGTGGAAAATTGATAGCAACTGGAGCAAGGACATCTGGAAACCTATACACGCTCTCAGAGACTTCAAAAGGAGCTTGTTTTATTGGACGAGAAGAAGAAAATTGGTTGTGGCATAAGAGACTCGGTCATATCAGTTTTGATAATCTAGTAAAAATCACCTCAAAAGGGGCAGTGAGAGATATTCCCACCATCAAAAAACCTGCAAACAACATTTGTGCTTCATGCCAAAAGGGGAAGCAAACTAGAGTCACATTCAAAACAAAAGAGTACTACACAAGCAAACCTTTGGAACTAATACACACCGATTTATGTGGACCCATGAGAACACAAAGCATAAATGGTGACAAATATTTTATGTTGTGCATTGATGACTATTCCAGAATGACATGGATATTTTTCTTGAAGCATAAATCAGAAGCTTTTGATATGTTCAAGATTTTCAAAAACCAGGTTGAGAATGAAACAGGAAAGAGGATCAAATGTTTAAGATCAGATAGAGGAGGAGAATTCATTTCAGAAGAGTTTATAGAATACTAGTGAAAAATACGGTATTAGGAGACAGTTTTCAGCAGCCAGGACACCTCAACAGAATGGAGTGGTAGAAAGAAAGAACAGGACAGTGCAGGAAATGGCACAGACTATGCTGACTGAAAGTAGACTAGCAGACAGATTTTGGAAAGAAGCAGTCCATACTGCAGTGTATATCCAAAATAGGTACATGCTGAGAACACATGAAAGCAAAACTCCTTATGAATTGTGGTTCGGTAAAAGGGCAACAACAAAATACCTCAAAGTTTTTGGCAGCAAGTGCTACATCAAAAGAACTGAAGATAATCTTGGTAAGTTTGAAGATAGAGCGGATGAAGGTATTTTTGTTGGTTATTCATCAAAAAGCAAAGCTTACAAATGCTATAACAAGAAGCTAAAGAAAATTGTGGATAGTGCCGATGTTAAATTTGATGAAGGTAGAGAACGAGTAATTAGCTATGAAATGAACTACCCAATTTATGAAGAGGTTATTGAAGGAGATGAGGAAAACGAAACGGAAAAGATACAAAAAATTGACTCAGATGATTTAAGTTGTGATTCAAAAGTGGAAGAAAATAAGAAATTCAAAAAAGGCAGCTGGCAAAAAAATCATCCTAGAGAGCAAATAATTGGAGACCCCAAAGTTGGTGTTCAGACAAGAAGAAGAGTAGTAAGTAACTACTCTCTATTATCCAACATCGAGCCCAAAAATGTTGCTGACGCAAGTAAAGATGAAAGTTGGATGAAGGCAATAAATGAAGAATTAGATCAGATCGAGAAAAACAAAACTTGGGAGTTAGTACCTAGACCTGCAAATAAAAATATAATCGGGACTAAATGGGTTTTTCGAAACAAATTGAATGAAGACGGACAAGTAGTCAAAAACAAAGCAAGATTGGTATGTAAGGGTTATGCACAAGTTGAAGGCATTGACTTTGAGGAAACTTTTGCACCAGTAGCGAGACTAGAGGCAATTAGAATGTTTCTGGCTTTAGCAGTCTACAAGAATTTCAAAGTTTATCAAATGGATGTAAAATCAGCGTTTTTGAATGGAAAACTTGAAGAAGAGGTTTATATTGAGCAACCAGATGGTTTCCAACTTGGTGATGATCCCAACCTTGTTTGCAAGTTGAAGAAAGCATTATATGGCTTAAAACAGGCACCCCGAGCATGGTATGCAAGGCTAGACAACTATCTCACCCAACAAAGGTTTAAGAAAGGTATGGTGGATAGTAATTTGTATGTCAAAATAGAAAATGGGCATCTTATTGTTCTTGTTGTATACGTAGATGATATCATATTTGGCAATAGCAAAGATGAGTCATGTAAAGATTTAGCAAACAAGATGCAGAAAGAATTTGAAATGTCAATGATTGGTGAACTTTCGTATTTCCTCGGGTTACAAGTTAATCAAAATAAGAAGGGCATATTTATTTGTCAAGCTAAATATGTGAAAGAGATGTTGAAAAAATTCACAATGGAGGACTGTAAGCCAGTTAGCACTCCCATGACGACAGGTTGCAAGTTGAGCAAGGATGACAAATCTCCACTTGTTGATCAAACCATGTACAGATCTATGATTGGAAGCTTATTGTACCTAACAGCTACTGGACCAGATATTTTGCAGGCGATATGCATGGTAGCACGATTTCAGGCTAATCCCAAGGAGACTCATGTGACAACAGTGAAAAGGATTCTTCGGTACCTCAAGGGTACTATGGAGTATGGGTTATGGTATCCGAAAGGTAAAGACTTCACCCTCATTTCGTATTCAGATGCAGATTGGGCAGGGTGTGTAGATGACAGAAAGAGTACCAGTGGAGGTGCATTCTATCTTGGAGACAGATTGGTCGCATGGCACAGTAAGAAACAAGAGTCAGTTTCTCTATCGACAGTAGAGGCAGAATATATTGCAACAACAACATGTTGTACGTAGGTATTGTGGATGAAACAAACCTTGAAGGATCTTGGTATCAGCTTCAGTGAGCCAATATCAGTTAAGTGTGATAACACAAGTGCCATTAACATCTCCAAGAATCCGGTTATGCATTCACGCACAAAACACATTGCTATCGGTATCACTTTTTGAAGGAGAAAGTTGCGAAAGGTGAGGTTAAATTGGATTTTGTTCCAACTACAGAGCAAGTAGCAGATATCTTCACAAAACCATTGCCCAAGGAAGTTTTTGAGTACCTTCGCAATAAATTGGGAGTGGTCACACTTCCCAAGAATTGACTAGCTACAGGGATCACATTCTCAGGGGGAGTGGTCATGATTGTTGCTAAGTGTAATAAATTGTGCCTGAGAATGTTGTGCATGGACTCAGGGGGAGTCTGCAATAGCCCTTTGGTATTATTGTCAAAGGGGGAGAAGAGTTACAGGAAATTGCACATGTGTTGCCAACAATTCCAAAGGGGGAGATTGTTGAGCAAGGTGCAGCAACAATATTGTCATTGTTGTCAACACAGTCAGATAGATCTGTTGATGCAATGGACAGGAAGTTCAAAAGCTATTCAGATGCAGAAGATAGGAGTTCAAAGGTTACTCAGAGTATGTACAATGATTTTCCAAGAAGACCAAAGTGGCCCATATGCAAAAGATCAAAGAAAAAGACAAGTAAGAAAAGTGTCACGATATCACGACATATACAACAGGCAAGAAAAACTATCACGATTTCATGACATGTTGGAAGAGAGAGAAAAAGTAGGAAAAATTGTCATGATTTCGTGACATGTTGGAAGAGAGAGAAAAAGCAAGAAAAATTGTCGTGATTTCGTGACATGTTGGAAGAAGAAAAGGCAAGTGGAAAAACTGTCACGATTTCGCGACATGTTGGAAGAGAAAGAGAAAGCAGGAAAAACTATCATGATTTCGTGACATGTTGGAAGAGAAAAAGACAAGTGGAAAAACTATCATGATTTCGTGACATGTTGGAAGAGAAAGAGAAAGTGGAAAAACTGTCATGATTTCGTGACATGTTGGAAGAGAAAAAGGCAAGTGGAAAAACTGTCATGATTTCGTGACATGTTGGAAGAAAAAGAGAAAGTAGGAAGAAGTGTCACGATTTCACGACAAGTTCGAAGAAAGAGAACAAGTAAGAAAAGTGTCATGATTTTGCGACATGTCACATTTTCGCGACTAAAATAGGAGAGAGAAAGTAAGTTTGAAAAGTGTCATGATTTCATGACATGTCGCATTTTATGACAAAAGAAAGAGAGGAAGCGTACGAAAGTAGAAGTGTCATGATTTCATGACAAAAGTAGAGAAGAAGACTTGAAGTAGAAGTGTCACGATTTCATGACAAAAGCAAAGAAGTAAAGTATGAAAGAAGAAGTGTCATGATTTCGTGACAAAAGTAGAGAAGACTTAAGTGTCAATTTGTGACAAAAAGAAGAAGTAGAAGAAAGTGTAGATTTGACAAAGTAGAGTAGAAGACTTAAAGGCGAAGTGTCATGATTTTATGACAAAAGTAGAAAGCAAGTCTTCAAAGGCAGAAGTGTCATGATTTTATGACATGTCGCATTTTCAGACTAAAAAGGATAGAGAAGGTGTAGAAGCAAAAGTGTCGTGATATCGCGACATGTCGTATTTTCAGTACTCAAGAAGGTTAGGCAGGAAAAATAAAAAAGTGTCACGATATCATGACATGTTGTATTTTCATAGGCCAAAGCTAAGAGAAAGAGCAAGGAGAAAAAGTGTCACGATATCGCGACATGTTGTATTTTCGTGGGCCAAAGCTAAGAAAAAGAGCAAGGAGAAAAAGTGTCGCGATATCGCGACATGTTGTATTTTCGTGGTTGAGTTGAAGCCGACGAAGACCGATGACAACCGACTAAAATTAGGGTTTACAATGGTCATGAAAGCCGACTAAGATTAGGGTTTACAGTCGACTAAGATTAGGGTTTTCATCACAAGAATTCTGTTATAAAAGGAGGGTTGTTTGGAGATTTGAAGTGTTGTTGAAGTGTGCAAAGTTCGGTCGTAGTGCGAAGAGAGCAGAGTGCATGAAAGGGAGAAGATGATCGTGAAGGTCGACTGTATCGAAGCAGAGTGTGCGAAGTGATTACACAGAGAAAGCAGAGTGCACAGAGAGGGCAAAGGTGAAGAAAGACCAGTCAGGATCTTGCAAAAACAAAGGTATCTTTCTGTCAATCTTATAGATTCAAAATTGAAGTCCAGGTTGTAGCTTGGCATCAGGGGTTGGTGCTCCTTCCAGTAGTTGCTGGAAAATCAGGGGTTGGTGCTCCTTTCTGCTGGTGCAGATAAATAAGGGGTTGGTGCTCCTTCCAGTGGGTGCTGGTAAATTGATTGTAAAGTTGGTGCTTTGCAAAGGCTGGATTTGGATGGTAGTCCAAGCAGTCATTTTTGAGGAGTAGCCACATTGGTGAACCTCGTTAAATCTTGTGTTGTGTGATGCTCTTGTGTTATACTTGTTGTATCTAGTAATTAGTTTTAATTGCTACTGTATTAAGAGCTGTAAATTCAAGTTTAAAGAGCTACACTGATTCACCCCCCCTCTCAGTGTCATTGTAAGACTAACAGAGTAAGGCACCTGCTTGCGTAAGTCGCCTGCTTGAGTAAGGCACCTGCCTAAGTAAGGTGCCTACTTGAGTAAGGCACCTACTTTAGTAAGGTGCCTGCTTGAGTAAGGCATCTACTTGAATAAGGCACCTACTTTAGTAAGGCACCTAATTTAGTAAGGTGCCTACTCAATATACCTTAGACTCATGAAGCATAAGCATGCCAGGTCCACGTAGGACCTTGACTAAGCAAAAGATGACAAAATCAACAAATATATACAAAAAACATACTTCACACACAAATTAGATAATGAACAATAATTTTATTAAATAAATACATAATAATTCATAAAAATATACAACTCATATTATATTTTTGCGCAAAAACCATTATAACTCATACAAAAATATGAGCATTTATGATGCTCATCACACAATATGGAACTCAAACTTTGAGTCAAGGTGATTCCAATTTCACATAACAATGATACTCATGTTATTTCACAAACCCTAACTCAAAATAGTTCTCAACCTCACATAACAATGATACTCATGATCTTTCACAAACCCTAGCTCAAGATAGTTCTCAATCTCACATGACAATGATACCTAGTTCAAGATATTTCTAGATTTCTAATAAAAATTATACTCATGTTATTTCAACATCCATAAATCATGCACATGAAATCTCACTCAAATATTTCCAACAATGCTTATTAAACAATCCTTTTTACTCCACCTTTGCATTTCACAACATCCAGTCCAACAATATTTCACTCATAAGGATGATGTGCCCATACCTTTGTATTGATGGAGATATACCTTCAAAACCTATCTGAATCACAATCATATCCTCTTTACCAATTTCAAGGTTAGATAACAACAACCTTTCTCAAAATATCCACACAAATATTCTCCCCAATAATTATTTTACCATACAAAATATCAACTCTCAAGTACACCTTATAATCTCCAAACTTCTCAAAATAATATTCAATACATAAAAAATCAAATTCCTTTGTCAACACCTTATAAACTCCAAACTTCACAAAATAACATTCAACAAATAAAAATTAAATTCCTTTGTTAAACCTTATAACTCCAATTCCTTTATTTATATTTCTAATCAAAAATAAAATATTTTTAATCAACCTTATGACTCCCACCTTTGCAAAAATAATCATGTGGCCTCTATGTAATTTGCGCCTTCCAAAACCTTGGGAGAAAATTAAAATCAAAGCGCTTACCTTATAAATGTTGGCCCACCTTCAACAAAAATATTTCACCCTTTATGACTACACCCAAACTCGAATCCACGACTAGCCACTACCACAGCGTCTTAGCCCAAGGCTAAGTTGCCATTGGGATACATGCCCACACAACACTCAAAGTGCATGAGCCGTCCTTCATGCCTTCCATTTAGTGAATTTTGGAATTAATAAAAACTTTACTGTGTGCCAAAACGAAGGGGATGAGAATCTATCCTACAAATTGCTCTATGTGAACATCTTAACCAACCTCCGATCACTGTCTACGCTACCAAGAGCTTTGGAAACAATTTGGCATTTCACACAGATTTAATGTGGAGGCTGCCTCCTTAAACTTTAGAACATGTGAATCCTCTTCTTCTCAATGCAACGCACGATTAATGTTTTGTATTAGGCATTCAAAAAAGCATTGGGCTAATTAAATAAAAATCATTGCCCCCTTTTATACATTGTTCTTTTCACTCCAACACATTAGCTTAGAGAATTCAAATTTTAATTCAAATTTAAATTTAAACCTTTGGTGCCTTATGATTTATTTAAATTAAAATTTTAACCATAGGTTAAAATATTTTAATTTAAATAAATTAAATAATAACCTTTAAAATTGCTCAATGGGTCTTTTCGAGGATTTATTTTTTAATGATTCCTTGGGCCTCGTTTTTATTCACATCATCCTTTTTCCCGAAATATTATAATATTAAATATTATAATATTATTATTTATTTTTAAACTTGCTTCTCTTTCTTTAGGTCTTCAATATTTTAGGCCTCTTTAGGCATTTAATATTTAAAATAAATACTATATCCTTTTTCCTTTAACCACTTGCTTGCCTTTTAGAAAAACAACCTTATGACATTAATAATTATGAAACTCGACACCAAATATTTTGACATCAATGACAACAAAACCTACTCAAATTCCCAACATTGAGTTGATTGCAAGCAAAAATTATGCTTTGAAATTTGTATTTAATGAAAAAAATCAAATAGTTAGCCAATGCTTAATAGTTATGATAGTGTTATAAAATTGAAAAGAAAAGTGCAAGTGCTTATTAATTTTGAATTAAAAAAAAATAACACACTAAAAGTTAATGTTTAATAATACTCACAATGATTATACAAAATTTTTACTAGTACTTCCTCAACATTTAAGGAGGAGATCCATGTTTGAATCCTATGAACATACATAGATAATATCCAAACCATTGCTGAAGTAATATTGTGATACAACTTCATAATTTCAATACATAAAACCAATTAAATATTATAATAATTTAAATATGTTTTAAATATTTTAATAATTATATTGTTTTATATGTTTACCAATAAATATTTTTAAATATAACATAATCATTAAAATATACCCCATCTATATATAATGCTAAACATATTATAATTAAAATATTAAATTTTAATGATATATGCATATTAACACATAATCAATTAAAAAATAATAATTTAAATATGATTAAAATATTCTATCATCTTATAGTCTTATAATTATATATATTAACACATAGGGGAATTAGTAACACCATTATGTGTTGTCACTATAAACCTTAGCCCACAAGGTTATTGGGTGCTGGCACCAAAATACCTTTTACTCATAAAGTCAATGGGAATCCAACCCCAGAGCCTTAGTGTCATAAAACTGGGGTAGCCAACCAATCGACAAACAATATACTAGTACAATCTAGTCTACTCTCCAAATAAAATCCGAAGTCTCACCATTGTGTGGTATTTATTAGACTTATGATATTATTATATTAAAATATGTAAACAATACTTTCTTAGTGTATTTTTTATTGGAACCAATGATTATATTAAATAAAAAATGTTACAATAAAAAATTAGTTGGATATATCACAGCTCGAGGCCCAAGGCCATCCACATGATAAAAATCTTAAATACGGCACCAAAACCAAAGTTTTAGAGTAACCAAAGAAACTAGAATACGAGACCTGAGGCCAAATACAAAACCATCCCTTAAAATGGTAAAGAAACATTATAACTAAGCACAAGGATCCACTCTCTAAGGAGGAGGATCATTCCTAGGCCCAAAAGAGCCCAAGCCATAAGGATTGTCTACAGGTAGATCAACAGACCCAAAATTATTAGGAGCAATAGTGTTCATCAATGGATATATAATACCCTAACTAGAGGGAGTAGAATTGATCAAACCTTAAGATCACAATGGAGTAGAATGAGTAGAAGCAAGAAGAGAAGTAACTAAGTAAATAAGCTAGGCTCCAACTAGTACAATGATTAGTCAAGCGATGCATAGAACATTGACCATGTTGTGGAGAGTATGATTGTGAAAAATTCTTACTATAATATTTGGGAGGAGATTAAACCCTACTATGATCACTGAAAGAATAACCTGAGGTCAAAGAACATCACCCTTTCAACCTACTACATCGAGTCCTCAAAGAAAATGAGGAATCTTGAGGTCAATGAAGGTTAGTTGAAACCCTATTGATAGTGCATATAGCCTCACACCAATACTCGATAAGATTCATCAAATGCACCAAATCATGCACCACCTTGAAAACTTGTGAATGGATCTAAAAAGTAACAACAAAAATATCGTAATATTTCTATTTATAGAAAACTATAAAGAAATTAAATCTTCATAATAGATAGCAACATTCCTAGCATCTCATAGCTAAAATAGAATAATCACATGAAAGAAATTACATAGAGTAGTAATATAAGTAGGCCAACAACTATTATCATAAAAAAATATTTTACCATTTGAAGAACATAGGATGAAAATGTTTAAACAATGAGTGGATCCAAGCTTAGGTAAATGAGAATGAGAGCAGAACCAAAATAGATGCTTAAATTTTTCAAAATGAGCATAAGTAGAGAACTTAAAATTAGGAATACCAACCCTACTGAGCCTCTCTCCCATAGGAATACCTGGATAAATAAGAGACCAAGGGAAAAAATGTAATCTTAGGTTCAAGATTGGAATGCTAGATACAATTTAAACTAGCAATCCAAGTATAGAAGGTAGAGTGAGTCTGCCATCTCTTATTAAGCTTATCAATACCATAGGAAAAATGACTAAGAAGCTAATAAAGTAAGAAATAATATTAGTTATTGAAAAGAGTACCTAGATTCCAATACCAATCCCTCCACTAGGCAATTTGGGGTTCATGTTCAATCTTATGCAACATGACATCAGGCATAAGCTCCTGGATCTTAATAATAGAAGAAATATCCATGTTTTGAAGACTAAATTTACACTTGAGATCATGCCAAGGAATCCAATCTCTATAATGCACTAAATATTTAATAAAGCAAATACCTTTGCAAAATAACATCAAAGCTTTAACCCCTAGAATATCAACAAGAAGATTCAATTATTTAGACAAAATAGGATACCACCAGATATTCTAAGGGTTGAATAAAAAACCATTACAAAAACCATCACCAATCCAACGAAGATGAGGTTTCACTAGCATGCAAATTCTTCCTCTTGGACCAAAGAAAATCCCTAAGGATTTTGGTCAACTTATTACAAAAATTCTTAGAAGGGGTTAAACCAAAGTAATTGTAAACATTGGTGGTAGCAAGAATCTTAGTGGAATACTAAAATTTACCAGCAAGATGAAGGGGATGTGAGGCCCAATAGGAAATTTTATTTTTAGTTCTATCACTAAGATGTTGCTAATGTTCGAAGGATGAGTAGTCAAAAGCAAAAATAATTCCTAAGAACTTAAAACGCTCACCCCTTTGAATCCAATGGCACAAGAAATGTCTAAACCAAGTAGATAGAGTAGAAGAAGCAAGATAAAAACAAAGAGATATAAACCGTTGGATGTTGGAACCAGACGCCTTACAAAAAGTGTCCAAAAAATCCAAAGTAGTAGAAACATAAATCTCATCCTCCCTAATAATGAAAATATAATCATCTACAAAATACCCATTAATAAGTTGAGTACATATATCAGGTAAAAGAATACCTTTGATAAACCCCTTAGATGATTGACTAGAAATAATATAACCAAAATTTTTATATGTAAGGATGTAAAGTAAGGGAGGCAAAGATAGCCCTGCTGAATAGAACAAAATAAACCAAAATCATCTAACTTATGGCCATTAATAGTAATATAGGTCAAAGCATCACCAAAAAATATATTGATGACCTTAATAAAAAAGAACCAAAACCCAAGAGCTTTGAGCATGGTAAGAATAAAAGGCCACTCAATATGATCATATGCTTTTTGGATCTGATAATGAAGCATTAGCAAATAACTCTGTGGGTAGTATTATCAATTGTGAAACATTAAGTTCATTTCCAAAGTTGGTTATCCTAACCTATCTTGGCCAATGCTTTAGCTCTTCATATTTGAAATATTATATCTTATTATTGTATGGGAAGGTTTAGAATGGGTGCTTTTCTGTGGCCAAAGCCACTTCTAAATGCATTTTAAGTCCTAATGTGCTGTCACATTTGATAAAATATTTAATCCATATCAAACCTTAAAGTTTTAAAGATTTCACATGCAAACTACAACTTCTTAAACTATAATCATGCTCTTAAGCCACCAATTGAATTAGATATTTTATAGTTTATTAAAATATTTTTTTAAAGCATGTCCATATATCTCATTCTATATTCACTCTACAGAGAAAATAATAAATTGGAAAATCCTTGGAGTAGAAAAAGGAATATAATACTAAACGTTGACAATGCTAACCTCAAATAGATCAAAATATCCATAATAACTAAAACTTTTCCCTAATCATAGTACTAAACATTGATAATGGTAACCTCAAATAGATAAAAATATTAGTAATAACTATAAAGTATCCCTAATCATAATCTTACATCATCCCATGCACATGTCTACTCCTATAATAGGTTCTTCCTAGATACAATTGTAGAGTCTTGGCAATCCACACAAAAACGAAAAAAAATGGTCTATCCTTCCAAACCATAGCAAGAGCATGCCCCTTATCCCCAAGGGTAAAGGTTCATGTGTGCGAAACTCTATGAGCACAAAATTAGCTTGATACTTTGACTGCTCACTAAAGGCCATCCCTCTGAATTTGACCTCCTTCATGAATGAATCCCACTCATTAGTATCTACATGTCTAATAATCCTATCATGAAGCATTCAAATCCCCCTATCCAAAAATTGTATTTGACAAATCAAATAGCACATTGAAATAGAAAATCACCTTGATGAACAACTTGACAAAATTGAGTTGTACTAACCTTCATTGTGAATAATGTTAAAAACTAATGGTTGTAACTTTAACATCCACCAATGATCTCAGGCCTGTAGGTTTCTAAATAAGGGCCTGAAGAATATAGCAAGTGTTAATGGCCAAGGCTCCCATTGGGTCGACATTGAACAAGTTTTTGTTAACATCCTCTATTTTATTGATGATGGCCATTTGAAAATAAAAAAATATATTTAATGATTTTATAAAGTTTGCTAGGTGTTTATCAATTGTTATCATATTTTAGGATCTTCTTCTGGAGATTTTTGTTATCTTAATCACTTGTGGAGGATAAATTTACCATGAGGCTAGGGATTGCATGAGGCTAGGCCACTACATGCCACCTTGGATATCCAATTCAATTATGTGGATTTTATATGTATTTTTGAATACTTAAAAATGGTTTTATTTACTGTAAAATATCATTTTGGGGGTCTCTATCAATAACATCTCATGGTCTATCAAAATCAATCCCTGGATATTTTTGTTAGTCCCCAAGCCTTATTGGATTTAATTGTGGACCTTGAGTTAGATCTCATTACTTCACTAACTTCCATAAAATACATAGATGGATGGAGAATGGTAGGTAAGCCATGATGATCATTGAACCCCAAAAATCCCTCCTTATAGCAAGAGAAAAAAACACCTTTGTTAAATATCTTGCTATATCCTTCCTTCAAGCTACACAAAATATGGTTCCAATTCAACATACCTAAAATACATAGTTGTTTCCTTTCAATGAAAAAAAAAATAGTCTTTAATTCATGAGGTCAAGCAACCTCCAAATACACCATCATAAAGTTAAATATTCTTTATTGAAATGTTATGAGACTTTACCTCCTTATCATAAGTTTCAACTTTGAAAGGTTGCAATAGAGAATCATATTTCTGTTCTTTTTCTTCAAAATATTAAAGTATTTGGTTAGGCTCTCTCCCATTGTATGGATGTTATTGGTTGGGTATATGCATTTACCTTTATTACATCTTATACCAATGGTAAAATATGTGTTTCACTCTCTATATATAGGTCTCATTGTTATGCTATTATAGATCATGGTGAAGATCTTGATCACTATTGTGTGTAGGTTAGATTTGCTCTCAACTCCTTATTTCTCTATTTTTTCTCTATTGATACTCCTAATGACCATTCTAGTCGTATAGCCCTTTGAGAATCATTAGTTGTTTCTCTCTCTCCTATAGAATGTATAATAGAAGGGCGCTTTAATATGATTATAAATCCAAGTGATAAAAGTTGGGATGGTAGCAAACCTCTTTCAATAGTTGAATATGACAGTTGGTTGTTTTGTCACAATCATTTTAGTGTGAATTATCCTCTCTTTGGTAAATCCTCCTCTCATAGGGATAATTGGTTTATGCAATTCAATTTTTTCAAGTTTCTACTAGCAAGCTTGTTCGCATGGACATATTTTATTTTAGTAATTATTTTTTGGATAAATTTTCCATCCACAAGAAAATGTGTGTTCTTTCATACATAACTTTTTCTAATCACCTCCCTATATTTTCTTCTATCAAAAATTCCTCAATACCCCTTTATTCCATGTAGCTTCCTTTCAAATTAAAGGTTTCTTGCATAGATATCCTTACCTACTACCACCTTGTAGAACATGTTTGGAATAGATTTCCCAAACCAACTAGTAATACTAGATGAATCAAATTATTTGAAACAACTATTTCTAGTATATTTTCTTCCCTTAGATGGTATGGAAACCATATTACTAGAAGTAAGAAGATTCAAGAGAGTTTCTTTCATAAAAATATCTCTTATCTCCATGTGTTACTTATGAAATATACCACTAATGTTATTCAATGTGACCTACCTAATACTGAAAATTAGGTGAGATGTTATGAGTCATACTATACTAGAGGGACACAAATTAGATCTTTCCTTAATTGGATCTCCTAGGATGATAATGGAATTAAATTTTATTCCCTTTTTTACTCCAATTAGAACATGAATATTTTTGCAATCCAATTTTCTCAATTTGTTACTATAAAGCCAAGGGATGGCATCTGTCTTCTCTTAATAAAATATGTGTAGGAATAGAATCCCTCTCTGGTAGACCCCATTATTTAGGATCAACTTGAATGTCATCATTTTTTTAACAATTTGCACAATGCTCTCTTTTCTATGAAGAATAACAAAGCTCCTGGTATGGACAATCTTCCAATTGAGTTTTATAAAAAATGGACACATCCTTTCCTTAGATCTTCACCATATTTTCCTAGAATCTCTCTAGAATAGTTCTCTCAAAGCTTGTATCAATTTAGGGTTAATAAAACTTATTTATAAAGGAATGAATCATAATCAAACCTCCAATTGGACACCTATTACCCTTCTCAATATTTCATACAAGATCATAGCTAAATCTATAGCTTTAAATGTTAAATCTATTATACAAGCTATTATTCACCCTAAATAATCTAGTTTTATTAAGGATCGTTATATCTTAGATATTATTATGATGGCCTAGGAAAAAATGCAATTGGTTATCGATTCCAATCAATATGCCCTCTTGGTTAAATTAAATTTTGACAAAGAATATGATAGAATAAAATGAGATTTTATTCTTCGTATGCTTTCTTGGATTAGTTTTTCTCTTAAATTTTATAATCAATTTAGTATGCTCTTTGGTGATGCTTCAACTTATGTTCAAGTTAGTGGAGCTCTATCCCCTTCCTTCCCTCTACAAAAATTTATTAGATAGGGTTGCCCTCTTTCTCATTTTTTGTATATTTTGGCTATTGATACTCTTGGTTATCTTCTTCATAAGGCATAATTTGATGGCATCATCCAAGGTATTAAGATTATTTGGGATAAATATACTCTTAACTCACATTTTTTTGATGATTCCCTTATTTTTCTTCAGAATACCCGCCAAAAGGTGAAAATGGTTAAAGAGATTGTAGAACTATTGTATAAAGTTTTTGGCTTTCATGTCAACCACTCTAGAATAAAATTATTTTATACTTCTTTCAATCCTAATGATTACTACTCTTCAATTGAGTGGAATATAATCCCTAATAACAAAATAATTCATTACTTGGGAATCCCCTTTGGGATTAAAAATTATCCTAAAGATACATGGAACTAGGTTGTGTAAAGATTTCAAAAGAAGTTTAGTGTATGGATGACTTGATTTCTCTCCTTAGTAGGAAGAATTCAAGTTGTGAATAAAGTTATGGTAGCCTCTCATGTTTACTACTCCTCTTGCTAGATGGCCTCAAGGATGCCTATAACAAATTTAATCAAGTAATTTGTAAATTTATATGGACCAAATGGGATGGGGGAGGTAATCATGACAACCATCTCATGGGAACTTTGTACTCAAGCAAAGGCTTTAGGAGGTCTTATTATATTTGATCCTCTTACCTAGAGATTTTAATACAGTAGAATATGTTACCAATAAGTTTCATCAAATATTTCACATGATCCAAGATCTTCAAAAGTTCCAATAGAAAACAAAAAAGAAGGTAATAAACAATGATAATCCTATTCAAGAATTCATTATTTTTATTTCTTCCTCGACAAATTCAAAAGATACAATGAAGGACATGCTCATAAATTCTAGAGAATATCGTTATAAGATATAGCTATAATCTCTTTATTACTATTAGCTTATATTCTTATTTGTACTCATGGATAATTTACTCTTTATTTACCTAATTTTATTTTTTTCAAAAATACAATACTAATACCATATTATTATAATGTTTTTCATTAATAACATAATATAATCTAAGTTTTATTTATATTTGGAAAAAAAAAATGAATTAGAAGCTACACATAGTATCTCAAGGATGTGTCATCAGCTCACTAGATTTATGAACATTTTATTCCCAGAGGTCCACTAAATCCTCGAGTTAATACCTAGTTAATACTGAGCACGCAGCCTGGTTGGTTTACTAAATTTATTCCACCGTTTGCGGCTGGTTTGCGGCTGTGAGGAATCGAACATATAAACATCTAGTAGTGAGGGGTTTAGCTTAGAATAATCATGTGAACTTTTTGCTATTTTGAAGCTCGGAGATTAGGGTATCAATATCTACCAAACTAAATGATTTTTTCTGAGATTGTGTGCCACGTGTCCTTTCTGTTTTCCAGTCGTTGGATTTTCAAACCTCATTTAAAAAAAAATCCATTCAGAGCTCTACATGTATAGTAAAAAAATAAAGGAAAACTCAATCCACTGAACAGGTGTCATAGAGGACACTTAGCTACTCAGCTTTATTGTAACACATTATCGATGATTATCGTGGCAACACTATGTTATTTGTTCAGAACATTAACATTCCAATACCAAGCATATTGGAGACTCTGAATCACTATTACCTGTGAAACAGTATCCGATCTTCTCCGCTGAGTTTCCAAAAGGGCTGGATAAGCCCTTGGACTGCATGAGCATTTGATGAACGGCATCATATCTCTGAGCTTCAACGAAGTCTGCAGCCCATAACAACATCTGGATCAATTCCAATCCCATATCTTGTTTGGATCCTACGAATCCAACGTCACGGAAATCAACAAAGACGCCATCATTTTCTATCGCCAGCATCTCGACCAGATCGTATGTTGAAATCTGCTGTTGCAGGCATGGAGTTTATCAGCCGGATCTCATCACAAACTCTGTAGGCAACGGTGGAATTTCATCGTCCCGACTGAGCAATCCCAATAGGTGGAACATCTCCAAACTAGGATCATCTGCATCCTCCTCTTCAGAATATTTTCCAACGCCACTGAATTTCCCCTCTCTTAAATTATCTGAATACCATTGTGAAGCAGTTCCATGTCCTCTTTTAACCATGGCTGTCTACTAGGACCCCTTTTGTCTTCTTTTAGCCATGTTTCTTCCACACCATCGTCCCTATTGACCAATTCCAATAGGTGAACGATCTTCAAACTAGGATCATCTGCATCCTCCTCTTCAGAATATTTTTTCAACACCATTGGAATTTTCCTCTTTTAAATTATTATGAGGACCGTTGTCGAGCAGTTCCATGTCCTCTTTTAACCATGTCTGTCCAGTAGGACCCCTTTTCTTCTTTTAGCCATGTTTTTTCGACATCAGATATGTTATTCCTGTGCATGAAAGGAGTCTCTTTGTTATCTTCCATCTTGAAAGGAAGAAAGAACTCTGATTCTCGAGCTAATAGAGCAAACTACACAATCCAAATTCTTATTTAGCAGTGCAAGACGCCAAATACAATGCGTGCGATGACAAAGTACATATAAACGGACGAGGGAGGAGGATTTTTCTTGCTGGCAATGCATAAATTTTGTCAATTGACAGATTCTATCCTCCCTAAAATATGTTTCTGTTTTAACGTATTGCAATTACAGCCACGAGTTATAGAATATTCATGTATGTATTTAGTCGGTTGAAACGGCATAGGCATTATAGAATATTCATGTATGTATTTAGTCGGTTGAAACATGTGTGGGTGGTTTATTTTTTATTATAACTTTTTAATGAGATTAGGTTTTTTATTATAATTTTTTTTTATTGAATAAAATTGTTTGTTCAATAAAATTAAATTTAACTAAATTTTTAAGATCCACAACATTTATGCACATTTTAGTTTTCTTATAAAATCCTTCCTTTGGGATGTCACACAAGGAGAACTTAGGATTATATCGAACAAAATTCCATAGTAACAGAAAGTGTTATTGAGTAAAAAAAAGCTTTGCAATAAACCTATCAAAAGTAAGAGGTCAATATGGTACTAGGGGTGAAGAATTCGAAAGGTTTCTGGCTTGCATGTTTACCCATCCAATTATGGTATAAAATAAAATTATTTTAATATTATCTTGTATATCATATGTAAGAAGTGTTTTTGTATTGGTTTCAGCTTTCACAAGAAGTAGTTTAATTTTGATATGCATGTTCTTTTTATTAGGTTGAGGTGGGATGATGTTCAACCAGTTTTACTTGGGCCAGTTTTTTGTTGGAGGAAGACGAGTACTAAATGCCTTAATCGCTATGCAAAGAGTGGATTCCCATCCCATAACTAGGGCACATTACATTATCCCATATGATATGCTTTATTTTATATAATGATCATCAATGATCATGATTGGTAAACTTGTATTTTGTTGATGACTTTGTTTACTAACCTTTGATGGGGTGTGTTAACCCACCATTTTTTTTTTTTTTATATAATATTAAGAGAAAAGGGTTTTGAAAGGGGCCCCTAAACCTTTTACATCAGAGAGAAAACCAGCTAGGAAAGTTGAGCACTAGAGCACAAAATAGAAAAGCACAAAATAGAACAAACAGGAGATGAAACAACACCACAAACCAGGAGGGCCAAAGTGACTGGAGAACCCCGAGAAGACCAGTGGAAGAACCGAGGTAGTTCTACACCACTGCATCAAACTCAGAAATAATACCCTCAGAAATTTGGGCTGCCTCCTCTGCATAATCCAGCTCCATCTTGATGGAACTCCACACCGCGCGTTGTTTGATCTCCATCAGCCAGAGACAATGAAGAATGAAACTCTTCTTAGCCGCGGAGTTGCCTTGAGAATACATATCACTCACCAAATTATCTTTCGAAGCTGATCTGAGAAGGACTTCAAACTCCTCATCCAGCTAGGGGAAGACTGTCCCGACTTGCTTTTCTTACCACTCAAGCACGTGGAATTACGCACCCCACATTCCCCTTGCAAACACCTTCCCTAACCTCAGTAGAATAATTTTTTTTTTTTTTGTAAAGGATTTTATCTTAATTTAATATAAATTTACTTTTTCATTAAAAAAATATTTTATTTAATAATAAAATTTTTAAATATTTAAAATATTTTTTGTCTTGATTATATTTTTATTTTTTTATTTTTTTTTAGCATGGTGGAATTAGTAGCCACCACGAATGCGGTAGGTTGTCCAGCTTTTATGGCTGCCACAGTATTCTACCCTGTCTGCACTGAAAGTTGCCACACAGATCTTTGCGTAGTCCGCCCCTATAACCGCCATGCTACAATCATTTTAAACCTTTTACGTCATCAAAAACACCAGTAAAGGGACAAGTGTTCAGTTCGAAAAGGCCCAATATTTGAACCTTGGACCTTTGCCCCCTTTATGGGGTTTGGATGAACCAATTGGTCTACACCCCGGACCTTTTGTCTTGATTATATAAAATTAAAAATATATGAATTATTTTTCAATTGGTTATATGGGATTGAAATGGGTTCTATTTTGTATTAGGTCATCATCATGGTTTTGTATTACAATAAAGTTTGAGTTTGGATATTATGATGACAAGATTTGAACATGGGTCTCCTTCTTAAATGTTGAGGAATCTAACCAATTAATTTAATGTCATTTTATTAAAAACTATATTAATTAAGAAAAAAAACATGTTAAAATATAAATAAAATATATTTAAACTTTAATGTTGAGTTTATGTTATTATAAATATCAATCAATAAAATATGATTTGTAATATTCCTCTTGAATTATAATAAAGAATGCATGACTGAAATCACCCAACCAAAGAGTAACAATATGGACAACAGAAATATATATGGTATATATAGATAATACTTAGAAATATATATGGTATATATAGAGAAATTACATCCACCTATCTCTGATGGATACACATTCTTCACACTACCTCCTTCTTGGTTGTCACCTCCCATGGTACAATCATTGCAATAGATTCCTCCCCAACAAACCCCCATACACCAACCACAAACTACACACACACACTACTATTATCCTTAGCAGTCAGATCCTCTACAATAGGCTATACCAGTTGCTTCAACATCTTATCCCACACAACAAAAATATCCTTAGGATCTATTGCAATATTTTCCTCCACTACATTAGGAAGAATAGCAATTTCAATACCCCATATTTTTAGGCTTCATCCGCATTAGCGCCATCTCCTATGCCATTAACACTTGAACTTAAAATATTACAAGATGAAGTTAAGATGTTAAACCTTTGCATCGCTAGTTATGGTCCAAAAAAACCCACGTACGATGAGCTCTGCAATGAGCCAATACATCCCTTAGTTCTCATTCCTCATTACCCATATCTCTTTGATATACCAAAGTTTGATAAGTTTAAAAATAAGGAAGACTTGTGGAAACATGTCAGTAATTACCGCTCGGCTTGCTACAAGCTTCATAGTAGCAATCCTCTCATGTTATGTACCTTATCCATTTCACTTGGGGGACAAGCCTTAGAATGGTACAAATACTCCCGTGCAATAGCCTCTACACTTTTGAGCAGATGGCCAATTTATTCCTTGAGTAATTTTCCATCAACATCAAAAAGAAGATAAAATTCTTTGGCTTCTAAACTTTATGACAGGCTGATGATGAACCAATCATAGAATTTATCTCTATATGGATATTGTTCATACATGACTTCACTCATAGCCTCCCATATACGAAGTTGGTTACACTCTTTTCAAAGATTTTCCATAAACACATATCCACTTCCCTCTAGCTTCACCAAAGTTGCACCTTTGAGGAAGCCATTGCTCAAGTGAAAGTCTTTGAGGACATCAAAATCCAATCTAGAAAAATCAAACTAAGACAAAAGCCTTCATATAAATTTAACTTTTGCTTTAATAGGAACACTCCAAATCAACCTTTCCCATGACCACCATAAGCCAACTAGGTGGTAGCAGCTTATTCAACCCCAACACAAGTCCCACGACCTCCTCCTCCACAACAATAATTATTTTAAACCAATGTGCCTCTCCCACCTATACCATAGTAGGCTCAAGGACCTTTTCTCCCACATCCATAGTGTAACTTAACATCACTTTTTGGGCCTCACCCAACCTTATTCTAGAGGCTATATGATGTAGGTCACATTACCCTACTAAAAATTTGACCTCTCGATCCAAACGTACCTAATCCTCAAGGTTACATCAAGAAAGCCTATTGTGGATACCATAGATAGAATGGCCATGATATTGAATCATGTCGTTCTTTTTGTGGTATGGTCCAAGATCTCATCGATCAAGGAACCATTTAATTTTCAAACCCTCTCGCACTACAGAACCAAAACCTAAGGATATATCAGAATTCCTTAATAAAAAATTGAGGGACTAATCCCCAAACACCTCAAAATAACCCCCAAGGCCACCAAGACAAGTCAATAATATCTACCATGATCCTCCTTCATGTGGCGTAGTTGGCATGATCAACCTCACCACTTAAAATCAACGTTATCCTTCATGCCAGCCTACTTCGGTATCCCATACACCAACAATATTTGTTCCCCATAAGCACCTACAGCTCCTAAAGATCCACCTAATTCCCCATATAATATCATTACAATTCACGGTAGCCTTATGCACCAGTTGCATAATTCCCCTATAATATTGTCTATATTTGACCTCCTAGAACAATCACAACCTTATCATGAGATATTAAACAACATTCTTCACTCTATTGACCTTCAGACCCATGATATTGAGGTATTTGTAAACTTTGTAGGTATTATCCCTCTCTGCCTTCAACCATACATCTGTTTCCATGATCATGAGATCACAAAACTCATAGGCGAAGGAGCATATCCTCCCCTCCACATTAAAGCAACCATCAATGATATCACATACAAATGTGTTCTTTTTTATACAATTTTCTCAATAAATATTATCTCTAATACAACTTTGCATCACCTACACAATATGCCTGCTCACTTCTCCACACCCTCATTGGACCTTTAAGCATTTGATGGTTCAATGCGACCCATAGTGGGATCCATTGTCCTACCAATTTGTGTAGGTGTACATATTATTTTGATTCTATTCCATGTTATTCAGGGGGAAATGTAGTATAACATCTTGCTTAGATGTCCATGGATTGGATACATGTACTATGTGACATCTATATTACACCATTATCTTAAATAAATCTGAAGAACATGTGCTTATACTGAGAGGGGGTAAACAGTATACAATAAAACTTTTTCCCTCTCAATCCAAATAGTAGCATCAGCATTAATAAAATAATAAACATCACACAAAGCATCACACACATGAGAGACATCATTTTTAATGTGGTTCACCCAATGTGGGCTACCTCCACAGAAAAATATTTCTTCTAAATATTTCTCAAATAATTTGTTGGGAATCCTTCCCAATTACAATGTTTATGGACCTCTGTCCAAAGGAGATGTTGATCCCCCAAATCTGGTTTGTGGATCTCTATCCACAGGAGAACTCCTTCTCCTTTGCTATGGCTGGTGATCCTCTAGAAGACACTGCCTCCACTACACTAACTGTGGATCTCTCTCCACTTGAAGACTCTTGTCCTCACTCAGAAGACCTGTCCTCAATGTCCTGGCTGATGGATCTCTATCCATTGGAGTCTCTGTCCTCTCTACTCTGTCACCTCCAAAGCTCTGTCTCAATATTGTACTAAACACAGTCCAGTCGGTCTAGCACAACTCTGCTCAATATCTTGCACTAAACACAGTACATTCGGTCTAGCACAAATCTTCTCAATAGGTTCACTTAGAACCTGCACAACTCTGCTCAATAGGTCCACTCAGAACCTGCTCAAATTTTCTCAATAGGTCCACATAGAACCTTTCTAAATCTGCTCAACAGGTCCACACAGAACTTGATCAAATTTGCTCAACAAGTCCACATAGAACCTGTCCAAATCTGCTCAACAAGCTCACATAGAACTTGTCCAAATCTGCTCAACAAGCTCACACATAACTTGTTCAAATCTTCTCAATAGTCCTCTTTTCTTTTTCTCAAGCCACGACTTTCCAATTTTTTCTTGTTAGGATCAATATGTTCTATACTTTAATGCTCAATCACTTTCTCAACTCAATCTCATAGAAGCATAAAGAGAATTGTTAGAGACTCAATATGTTCTATACTCAATGTTCAATCACAACTCAAATCAATCTCATAGAAGCATAAAGAGAATTGTTAGAGACTCAATATGTTCTATACTCAATGCTCAATCTCAACTCAAATCAGAATATAGAATAGTTTGTTTCATGGAACTTGAACAACCACTTCACATCCACTTGACTAGGCTCAACCAACTCTACTCAACCAATCACCTCAAGGAACAACCCTTTCTCACAAACCCTAGTCCAAGCATATATCAACCAACTCAAAATATTTCCAACAATGCTCAACAACAAATCTCACATAACAATGATACTCATGTTCTTTTCTAACTCAAGTTCAAGTTCTTTGCATAACCAATTGGCTTCAACAACAATGCTAATAAAACAAGGCTTAATCACAACTCTCAATTCAGAAAACCTTGAAGCATTAACTCAACCACTTTTGAAAAGGAAACCCTAATCAATTCCTTTTCACTCCAAACTTAATTTTCAATCAAGCCAATCAACCAACTCAATAGAGAAGAATTTTACCCATACCTTTTTGTTGCCAAGAAGTTGTCCACAAAATCTGCCACACTTCACAAAAACTCTTTTCCAAACTCACATAAGGGTTAGAGGACTTCAATTAAAATCACAATGCAAAATATAACTTTAAATACACCTTTTTACTCCAACTTAATTTTCACATCCACCAAAGTCCTTTTAGAAGAAAACCCTTATCAAAAATAATAATCAACAAGTCTCAAAATAAATCTCAATTAACACTTTACCATAACTCCTTATACCTCCTAAAATATAACTCTCAAAATAATACTTTCCAAATAATAAAGCTCAAATAATTATCAACACTTCACCTTCAAAAATAATCACAACAACCTCTAATTAACAAAGTTTATTAAAACATTAATAAACCTTATAACATCCTTATCACTCCAACCTTAGGGCATAACCATAAAATTAATTAACACAAAAATATACTTGCCTCAAGGGGATTTGACCCCGCATCTTGCCCTCACCATGAGCGCCTTAGCCATGGCTAAGGTTGCCACATGAGCTACATGCTCGTTCGCAAAGGGGGAAGCACCACGTGCTTCCTCTTTGCGCTTTCCTTGCCCACGTTTAAAAATGTGTGCCTTGGCGCTTCCACAAAAACTCCACCAAAAACTTCTTCGCAAGAATCGAATGCATGACCTCCATGCTACCAATGCCTTCACGCTTTCCAAGCTACCACTAGGCCACACTACCCAATGTGAATTGGGGGTGGTCTCTCTCTACGTTATCCTGTACTCTCCTTTCCAAATGTTTTAACCATGAGCTCATTTTTTGCATGTGCCACTCAATAATCAATCGAGCAAGGATAGATAATAAACAACTTTGGGCATGTATTTATATTGCCCTTCCTCCTTTGTCTAGACGTCGATGCTTTTATTGAAATGCATTACGTCGACGCTTTAAGGCTTCGAAAGCCTTAGTAAACCCAACCTTGGGTTTTAATAAAAATTACTTTTGGACTTTATAAAACCCCTTGCCTTATAAAATATTATAATAAGGATTATAATTATTTTATTTGGGTTTTCACCATGGCAATTTTAATATTATAATAACCACCATTATAATATTAATCCTTCGATAAAGTACCTTTAATATTTATTTATAAAATTTAAATTCATGTTGAATTTAAATAATTTATAAAATAAATATTATAACTCCTTTTTAACTTTTGTCTTTTGCACTATTTCCCTCGATATTTTACCTTCTTTTTGGATATCAAATAACCATATTTGTCACCTTTATTTCCTTCTAAAATTATTGATGACCTCATCTGGTGACATCAATGACAACTTTGACTTAGGGACTCAAAATGTCCAACAATCTCCCCCTTTGTCATTGATGGTAACCCATATCCTTTTTATTGAAACCTGACCTTTCTTTTTCTTCTACTCCCCCTGGGAAATTGCTCTCCCTGGGACAATGCTCTCTCAAATATCAAATCTCTCCCCAATACACAAATCACACAAATCTCTCCCCCTTTGACATCAATGGCAAAGGGTCACCTTTGGGGCTCGAGGCTAAGAATGAGCCTCTTAGCTTAGCCCCTCCCCCACCTCCACATGAGGTGGTTAATTCTAGGGTGGGAGTCTCACTCCCAATTTTCCTCGAAGATACTCAAAAGTTTCCTTTGAGAGTGGCTTAGTGAAAATATCTGCTATCTGTTCCTTTGTAGTGACATACTCCAATATGACCTATTTATCTATCACTTGTTCTCTTAGAAAATGATACTTAATCAGAATGTGCTTTGTCTTGGAGTGCATTACCAGATTTTTTGAGATACTTATGGCACTCGTATTATCACATAGTATAGGAATGGGCTGATCATGCTTTATCTTGAAGTCTTCTAAAGTTCTCTTCATCCATAACACCTGTGTACAACTGGCTACTACTACAATATATTCTGCCTCTGCTGTAGATAGAGATACTGAAACCTACTTCTTACTTAACCAGGAGACTAGAATTTCTCCAAGAAAGAAAGGCTCCTCCACTTGTGCTTTTTCTATCATCAATGTTGTCGGCCCAATCTGCATCTGTATATGTTGTTAGTGTGAAACTGTCACTTTTGGGATACCAAAGCCCAAAATCCATAGTCCCTTTTAGATACCTAAAAATTTTTTTTTACTGCTGCCACATGTGTTTCCTTAGGTGCTGCTTGAAACCTTGCCACTAATCCCACTGACTGTACTATGTCTGGTCTTGTAGCTATGACATATAATAAGTTGCCAATCATGGATCTGTATAATCTCTGATCTACCTCTGGAGATTCATCATCCTTACTCAACTTGCACCCTATGACCATAGGAGTACTTACTGGTTTGCAATATTCTAACCTAAATTTCTTCAACATCTCCTTGATGTACTTGGCTTGAGAGAGAAACACTCCCTTTCCTGATTGTGAAATCTGAAGACCAAGAAAGAAAGATAATTCACCAAGCATAGACATCTCAAATTCACTTTGCATATTCTTAGCAAATTCTTTGCACATCTTGTCATTGTTTCCTCCAAAAATTATGTCATCAACATAAACAACCACTATTAGAAGATCATTTCCTTCATTTATGATATACAAGTTACTATCTGCTATTCCTTTCTTGAATCCCTATTCCTGTAGATACTTATCCAATCTTGAGTACCATGCTCTGGGAGCCTGCTTTAAACCATACAATGCTTTTTTCAATCTGCATACCTGATCTGGTGTATCTGCTAGTATGAATCCCTCTGGCTGTTCAATGTAGACCTCTTCTTCTAGAACCCCATTTAGAAATGTTGACTTGACATCCATATGATATACCTTGAAGTTCTTGAAACTTGCGAAAGCTAAAAATATCCTTATAGCTTCAAGTCGTGCAACTGGAGCAAAGGTTTCATCAAAATCAATTCCTTCTACTTGTGCATAACCTTTGCATACTAACCTTGCTTTATTTTTGACCACTTGTCCATCTTCATTCAACTTATTTTTGAATACCCATTTTGTGCCAATCACATTTTTGTCCTTTGGTCATGGAACAAGTTCCCAAGTTTTGCTCTTCTCTATCTGATCCAATTCCTCATTCATTGCTTTAACCCAAAATTCATCTTCACTAGCCTGAGTGAAGTCTTTTGGCTCAATCTTAGATAGCAAAGAAAAATTTGCTTGTTGGGATGGTTTTATTATTCTTCTCCTTGTTTGTCTTTCATCTGGATTCTCGATGATCTGATATTTTGGATGGTGTTTCTGTACATACCTGGAAGGAGTCTTAGGAAGAAGCCTTTGTGTTTCTTCTTCATATTTGTCTGATTCCTCACAAAATTCTTCTTGACAACATCCATCTTCTTGGTACATAGTTTGTTGAACTGGTTCTCTGGAATCTATCTTCTCATCAATTGTTACATTCATACTTTCCACCATAGTGTATGTTCTTTTGTTGAAACATCTGTAAGCCTTGCTCTTAGTAGAATAACTAAGAAAAATTCCCTCATCACATCTTGGATCAAACTTGCCCAAGTTCTGATCTTCCCGTCTTATGTAACATTTGCTTCCAAAGATTCTGAAATGTTTTACAGTAGTAGGTCTTCCTTTCCAAAGCTCATATGGAGTCTTGTGATGATTTACCCTTAATTGAGCCCTGTTAATTATATATACAATTGTAGATACTGCTTCTTTCCAAAAACCATCTGATAACTTAGATTCATTTAACATAGCTCTAGCCATGTTTTCAACAATCTTGTTCTTCCTCTCAACTACTCCATTTTGTTGGGGGGTTCTTGTTGTTGAGTACTCTCTCTTGATTCCATGTTGTTCACAAAATTCTACAAACTCATTTGAAGTAAATTCCCCTCCTCTATCGGATCGTAGACACTTAATCCTTTTGCCTATTTCATTTTCAACCAATTCCTTGAATGCTTTAAATTTTTCAAAGGCCTCTGATTTCTCTTTTAGGAAGGTTACCCAAATCATTCTGGAATAATCATCTATAAACAACATGAAGTAACTCTCACCCTGAATACTTTGTGTTCTAGTAGGACCACACAAATCAGTATGTATTAGACTCAATGGCTCAGATGATACATAGCCTTTTGGTTTAAAGGTTGTCCTAGTTTGCTTCCCATGTTGACAGGGTGCACAAATTGTGTTTTGAGGTCTTCTTATTTTGGGTAAATCTCTAACTGCCTATTTATTGCTTATACTGACTATGTTGTCAAAATTCAAATGACCCAATATTCTATGCCATAACCAACTCTCATTTTCTTGTGATAGAAAGCACTTTTCCCCTTTGATCTCATTGAGCATATATAAGTTGTTTGGGGTCCTTCTTGCATTTGCAATAATTCTTCCAGTTTCTATTTTTCTTATCTCACATCTATCTGGATAGAAGGTGACCATGTATCCTTGATCACAAAGTTGACTTATACTCAGTAGATTGTGTTTTAACCCTTTGACATACAAAACATTTTCTGTTTTTGTTTTTCCATTGTCTAGACTTAGAGTTCCTCTCCCAACAATCCTTGCTGATCCATTATCACCAAAACTTACTGATCCTCTATTTGTTTCCTTTAGTACAATGAACTTATCTTTGTCTCCTGTCATGTGACTAGAGCAACCACTATCAAGATACCATTGTTCTTATTTATCTTGAGCATGAAGGGTTGTTTGTACTAACATAGATCTGGCCCTAACATTCTTTCTTTCATCCTTCCTAGTTGTTGGAATTATTTTTCTAGACTCAGGAGATATCATTTTACACCATCTAGCCTTGTGCCCAAAATTATTACATTTGTAACATATAACATCATCATCCATGAGAGGTGCAAAGGAATTGAAATTTCTATTGTATCTTGCATGATGAATACAATGTGCAACTCTATGACCATATTTATTGCAAGAAAAACAATGACCATGGAAGAAATTATGTAACCTGTTTGGAAGTCTTGGATTTTGTGAAGAAGTCATCTTCTTCTTGTGATTAACTCTTATCCAGGGTTCTTCTTTGCTTTCTTCCTTTCTGATGTCCTTTGCTTGCTTTTCTTTGTTTGAAGTTTCTACCTTTTGGAAACTTGATTCCTCTTTCTGCTTCTCATATTCTGTATCTTGTAGTATCTTGGTCCTTTCCAGTTTATTCCTTAGGAGAACAATTTTTGCTTCCAATTTTTCACATTCTATTTCCTTGGCTTTCAATAGATCTATCATATCTTGCTCAATCTTCTTTCCTTCTTCCACCTTAATCTTGAGTTCTATGAGATTTTGTATAAGTTCCACTCTTGCTTCTTCATCTTCCTGAATTTGTTCTTTCAAGCTTGAATTTTTCTCTCTAAGTCTTTCCAATTTTCTAAGAGCAACAAAGAACTCTTATTTTATATCAAACATAGTCTCTTCTTCACTTTCTGAAGTCATGTGTGCTATCGAAGGATCCTCTTCCAAGTTGTTAGACTCTTCATAGAGAGACCCACTCTGATACCAATTGAAGAACATGTGCTTATACTGAGAGGGGGTGAACAATATAAAATAATTTTTTCCCTCTCAATCCAAATAGTAGCATCAACATTAATAAAATAGTAAACATCACACAAAGCATCACACACATGAGAGACATCATTTTTAACATGGTTCACCCAATGTGGGCTACCTCCACAGAAAAATATTTCTTCTAAATATTTCTCAAATAATCTTTTGGGAATCCTTCCCAATTACAATGTTTATGGACCTCTATCCAAAGGAGATGTTGATCCCCCAAATCTGGTTTATGGATCTCTATCCATAGGAGAACTCCTTCTCCTCTACTCTAGTTGGTGATCCTCTAGAAGACACTGCCTCCACTGCATTGACTATGGATCTCTCTCCACTTGAAGACTCTTGTCCTCACTTAGAAGACCTATCCTCAATGTCTTGGTTGATGGATCTCTATCCACTGGAGTCTCTATCCTCTCTGCTCTATCACCTCCAAAGCTCTGTCTCAATATTGTACTAAACATAGTCTAGTCGGTCTAGCATAACTCTTCTCAATCTCTTGCACTAAACATAGTACATTTGGTCTAGCACAAATCTGCTCAATAGGTTCACTTAGAACCTGCACAAATCTTCTCAATAGGTCCACTTATAACCTACTCAAATCTGCTCAACAGGTCCACACAGAACCTATCCAAATCTGCTCAATAGGTCCACATAGAACTTGATCAAATCTTCTCAATAGGTCCACATAGAACCTATCCAAATCTGCTCAACAAGCTCACATAGAACTTGTCCAAATATTCTCAACAAGTCCACATAGAACTTGTTCAAATTGCTCAATAATTATTTGCCACAACTTGTCCAATTCTTTTTTAAAACTTTCTCAACTCAATCTCATAGAAGCATAAAGAGAATTTTTAGAGACTCAATATGTTCTATACTCAATGTTCAATCACAACTCAAATCAATCTCATAGAAGCATAAAGAGAATTGTTAGAGACTCAATATGTTCTATACTCAATGCTCAATCTCAACTCAAATCAGAATATAGAATAGTTTGTTTCATGGAACTTGAACAACCACTTCACATCCACTTGACTAGGCTCAACCAACTCTACTCAACCAATCACCTCAAGGAACAACCCTTTCTCACAAACCCTAGTCCAAGCATATATCAACCAACTCAAAATGTTTCCAACAATGCTCAACAACAAATCTCACATAACAATGATACTCATGTTCTTTTCTAACTCAAGTTCAAGTTCTTTGCATAACCAATTGGCTTCAACAACAATGCTAATAAAACAAGGCTTAATCACAACTCTCAATTCAGAAAACCTTGAAGCATTAACTCAACCACTTTTGAAAAGGAAACCCTAATCAATTCCTTTTCACTCCAAACTTAATTTTCAATCAAGCCAATCAACCAACTCAATAGAGAAGAATTTTGCCCATACCTTTTTGTTGCCAAGAAGTTATCCACAAAATCTGCCACACTTCACAAAAACTCTTTTCCAAACTCACATAAGGGTTAGAGGACTTCAATTAAAATCACAATGCAAAATATAACTTTAAATACACCTTTTTACTCCAACTTAATTTTCACATCCACCAAAGTCCTTTTAGAAGAAAACCCTTATCAAAAATAATAATCAACAAGTCTCAAAATAAATCTCAATTAACACTTTACCATAACTCCTTATACCTCCTAAAATATAACTCTCAAAATAATACTTTCCAAATAATAAATCTCAAATAATTATCAACACTTCACCTTCAGAAATAATCACAACAACCTCTAATTAACAAAGTTTATTAAAACATTAATAAACCTTATAACATCCTTATCACTCCAACCTTAGGGCATAACCATAAAATTAATTAACACAAAAAATTGTACTTGCCTCAAGGGGATTTGACCCCACGTCTTGCCCTCACCGTGAGCGCCTTAGCCATGGCTAAGGTTGCCACATGAGCTACACGCTCATTCGCAAAGGGGGAAGCACCACATGCTTCCTCTTTGCGCTTTCCTTGCCCACGTTTAAAAACGTGTGCCTTGGCGCTTCCACAAAAACTCCACCAAAAACTTCTTCGCAAGAATCGAACGCATGACCTCTGTGCTACCAATGCCTTCATGCTTTCCAAGCTACCACTAGGCCACACTTCCCAATGCAAATTGGGGGTGGTCTCTCTCCATGTTATCCTGTACTCTCCTTTCCAAACGTTTTAACCACGAGCTCATTTTTTGCATGTGCCACTCAATAATCAATCGAGCAAGGATAGATAATAAACAACTTTGGGCATGTATTTATATTGCCCTTCCTCCTTTGTCTAGACGTCAACGCTTTTATTGAAATGCATTACGTCGGTGCTTTAAGGCTTCGAAAGCCTTAGTAAACCCAACCTTGGGTTTTAATAAAAATTACTTTTGGACTTTATAAAACCCCTTGCCTTATAAAATATTATAATAAGGATTATAATTATTTTATTTGGGTTTTCACCATGGCAATTTTAATATTATAATAACCACCATTATAATATTAATCCTTCGATAAAGTACCTTTAATATTTATTTATAAAATTTAAATTCATGCTGAATTTAAATAATTTATAAAATAAATATTATAACTCCTTTTTAACTTCTGTCTTTTGCATTGTTTCCCTCGATATTTTGCCTTCTTTCTGGATATCAAATAACCATCTTTGTCGCCTTTATTTCCTACTGAAATTACTGATGACCTCATCTGGTGACATCAATGACAACTTTGACTTAGGGACTCAAAATGTCCAACATCTACAATGGGCTTGTCCATTGCGTTCCTATTTATGGGGAACCTTTCAAATTCTACAACATTACAGATTTTACACCTAGACCCTCTTCATCTATTATATAGGTCCTTACTATCTCTAATCCTCACCCATTAGGAATATTCATACCTCCTCTCCCATAAGTGTCTTCACCACAACCTTCATCTGGGACATGTACACACTTACAACCAACAATGTCCATACCATCATTACCTAGTAGAACACCTCATCCTACTATTGTACCATTTTCACCATCCTATTTGTGGCTCCCACCACCTTATCAATCCTCATCATCTACTAATCCACCACCCGTATCGATAGTAATATTACCATATTATTTGGGACCAACCCACACTTTCGATCCATATTCCTCTATGAAACCTCCTCTCTTACCTACACCGCAAATGCCAGCACTTCCTTTTCGCTCATGACCTTGGTTATTCACATCCCCTCATAGGTCACCACCAACACCTACCCCTCCTCCCTCATAGTTTCCACATGCTTATCAGCCCATCCCATCTATGGGTACCAAGTGCCATGATTGCAAACAACAAGTTATCCACCTTTATGACCAGCTATTTCAATCATCTACTACCACCATTAGGGATTTTGAGCTTGTATTGTCATAAATCTATTCATATTCACCACCTTGTTCACCCATGCGTACATCACCCCAAGTTTCTATCTTCATGACAAATACCGGTCCCAGTGACTATAGTGTCCACGATGCTTGCTTGTGTCCACATTCAATCAAATCTACTCGTGACTTTGGTCGTCTGTTCACTTTAGTACTTACCATATATACAATCGTGTATTTAGGTTACCAAAAAACTCATATAAACTATGTGTATGTAGGAACTGATTCTTCACTCTTGGTTATCATCCCTCCACCACCACAATACAACTTTTATGGTACTTTACATCACATGTCCAATCCCCAATTTACATTTCATTATCTATGATGTTTTCATTGGCATAGATTTAGATTGTGACATTATTAACAAGGGCTACATACCCCCATAAATCCCCATGTCCAACTGCTTACAGATAAATCATGTCTAGGATACTAGCCTACAACTGTCCATACACTCGAGTATGAACTACAAGATATTTCCTTGCATCCTACATCATCTCCTATGCACACCTTGGAAGAATATGTTGATATGGATGTCTTTTATGAGAACTCATATCCCCACTTTACTATTATGGTTCCCTCATAATTCTTTCACGAAGTCCCTTCCTCATATGACACATCCTCATGCTGCATATAAACTATTCAATCAATTTTCCATATTGTCCCTCACACCTAAATCCCCATAGTGCAACATCACACCTCCCCCTCTGTGGCCAATGTATCCAGCTAGATCCTCACACATGTATCAGCAACTCTAGCAATCCATAATGTTGCCTCAATCACCTCCCATTTTCTTCCATCCACCATTACACCTTCTCCCATGCCCATGAACTCATAAATATTCATCATCATATTCATCACTATCATATTCTACCATTTCTTATGTTAACGTGTTTGATATGGACCTCTTCATGCCACTAAGATACGCATCTTGCACAAATCAAGATAACATCCCCAACCCAAATTTCATTGACCTAACTCATATTTTGTCAATACATTCTCCACACAATTTCCTATTATCACCACACATCTTATGTGTAGCAAATGCTCCTTCGTCATCAAATCCACCTCATATTCCATGCATCAATCACATGGACATATACTTATAATATGAATATGACATACCTGAGGTCATCAATGACCTCCACCTCATTCCAATCCTAGAAAATGTGTGTGATGGTTCTCACATGTTGATAGAAGAAACCATCAATTTTGATATCGATGAGGATCCTTACAACCCCCATATCATCAAATTTTCTACCAACCTCTCACCTGAAGAATGTGTGTTATTCACTAAATTCCTTAAATAATAGATCAAGGTATTCACTTGGTCCTACAAAGACATGCCAGGTCTTGACCCATCCTTAGTTGTTCATAATATTACATTGGAAAAATATGCTAAGCCTATCCAAAAAAACTATGATGTATGCACCCTATGGTTGCTTTGGTATTCAAATATGAGCTAAAAAAGCTCCTTGACGTAGATTTTATTTAACCCATCGATTATCCCGAATGGGTGTCTAATATGGTCCTAGTGCCCAAACCTCCAAGCAAGGTTTGAATCTGCACTGACTTCCACAATCTGAACAAAGCTTGTCCCAAAGATAATTTTCATTGTCAAACATTGACTCGCTTATCAATTCCATCACCGACCATGAAATGATATCCTTCATGGATGGATTTTCTGGGTACAACCAAATTAAGATCAATTCTACCGATCAGCATAAAACATCCTTCACAATCCCCTGGGGGACCTTCTGCTATAAGGTCATGCCATTTTACCTCAAAAATACTAGTGCAACCTACCAGTGCACAATGACATATATATTTTATGATTACATGCATAAAATCATGGAATATTACATATATGATCTCATTGCAAATTCGAAAGAACGTTTACAATATCTAGTTGATTTACGTAAAATCCTTGATCACTTCCTAGAGCACAACATGCGCCTCAACCCAAAGAAGTGCATCTTTGGTGTTACATCCAGTAATATTTAAGGGTTCATCATCTCTTAGTGAGGCATTGAAGTCGATCCTAAAATAGTCAAGGCTATCATCGAGATGCTTCTTCCCACCATACTTAAGAAATTACATAGATTTTAGGGTAAAATCACGTAAATTCGATGGTTCATCACCCAATCATTGGATAAATGTTAGTCGTTCAACCACATTTTACAAAAAGGAGTCTCCTTTAGATGGGATGACAAATTTCAACAAGCTTTTGACTCGATCAAATCTTATCTCACCTCCTCACCAGTACTATCTCCTCTGCACCCACATCTGTCTTTTGTTCTGTACATCACTGCTATAGACTTTGTACTTGGTATGTTGTTAGCACAAAATAATACCCTCAACCATGAGCAAGCCATATTTTACATTAGTAGCACCCTAGTTAGCTACAATATGTGTTACGTATATATGAAAAAACTATGTCTAGGAGTAGTTTTTGCAACCTAGAAACTTCACCATTACATGTTGAACCATACCACCTTTGTTATCACTCACAACAATCCACTGTGATACATGATGAACATGATTTATAATAACTCTCGCACAACCAAATGGATCATTCCTCTTACTGAATTCGACCTAGAATTCATTTTACAAAAATCTATAAAAGGACAGGTCATCACAGACCAATTGGCTAAATCTCCGTTGCATGACGACCAACAACTTCTCATCCAACTCCCTGATGACTCTATCTTCCATGTCATAGAAGCCAAAGAATATGTTGAACCTAAAATGCCAACGAATTTAACACTTTTCTTTTATGGCTCTTGCTACACACACCAAAGGTGTAGGCATCATTTTATTTACACCATATGGGGAACCACTCCCATTTTCCTTCAAATTAGGCTTCCCATGCACTAAAAATAATGCAAAATATGATATCTTAATCTTGGGATTGAAACAAGTCCACTCCATGTACGGTCAATGCCTTCACATCATAGGTGATTCCATCCTAATTTTTAATTAGGTCCAAGAAATCTAGCAATGTCACTTCTAGTTCTCCAACAATACAAATATATTGCTCAACAAATTCTCACCCAGTTCAAATGGTAATCGAAGCTACCTCATGATCATAAAACTGCTTCACTAATACCATGGCTTCATTGGGATCGCACATACTCCAAAACCCCCTTTCTAACACCACCCATTTGTTTGTTCACATCCTAAATCAATCTGCTATAGCACCTTTACCCACAATAGATGATGAACATATTCACGTCATTCAAACCAAACCTCATGAACCTTGGTTTTCGTAAATCAAGGACTACATTAAACTAGGTTTCTTACCATACAATTTGCCACATGATCATTGTCGAGCATTCAAACAAAGAGTAATTGTTTATACATTACTAGGGGATATCCTCTATCACTATAATTACGATGGCATCCTTTTACATTACCTAGAGCTATATGAATCCCAATGAGTAGTGCAAGAAACTCACGATAGTACCTATGGTGGCCACTTCAGTGGCATGACCATCATAAAGTGTATCCTATGCATGGGATACTATTGGCCCAAAATGGAACATGATTGTTGTGAGTATGTAAAGTGATGCTTCAAGTGTCAATAGCATGTAAATCTCATGCATATCCCTTTGCAAGTGCTCTAGCCTATCTAGTCCATGTGGCCCTTCTCCCAATGGGGCCTTGAACTTATTGGACAAATCACACATGATTCATCGATAAATCACAAGTTTATCATAACTACCACAAAATACCGTACAAAGTGGGTTGAAGCAATCCCACTTATCCAAACCACATGGACTAAAATCATGGTATTCATTACTGATCACATCATATACTACTTTGGGATCCCATCCTAAATCATCTCATACAATGTTAAATCATTTAAGAACAAAACTATTTGTGCTCTATGCACCAAATTCCACATCCACCATAGTTTTTATACCCCATATTACCTCTAGGGTAATGGTCAAGTGGAAGCCACCAACAAAACTATCTATTATATCCTATGTAAGATAGTTGCAGAGTCACATCGTGATTGGCAAACCAAATGCCATTGGCTTTTTTGGGTTACCGCACAAGCATTTATACTCCTACTGAGGAAACCCCATTCTCATTAGTTTATGGAGCTGACACCATCATGGTCCTTGAGCTTGAAATACCCTCTTTACAAGTGTCCATGAAATACTTCATTAACAATGACACTGCTTGTTAATCCTGCCTCGATCAGTTAACACTCCTAGATGAATGGTGTATTCACACCATCGAACACATGCATGTTTATCAAGATTTCCTTCATCGTGCCTACAATAGTAAGGTACATCAACACAAATTTTAAATTAGTGACATGGTACTCAAATAAAATCAGCATATCACAAGCAAACCCCATCAACAGTGAGACAAGTTCACTCCCAACAGACTTGGCCCATACATTATCATACACATATTCAGTTATGGTGCTTATCTATTGGTAAATTTGAAAGGACATGTTGAATTTGAACCTATTAATAGCATTCGCTCACGTGAATTCGATGCCTAGTCTATCTAGGTTTATGTTGTCATCGTTTATAAACATTGTCATCTAATTTTACTTTAGACAACATCACACACAACACCTTACACATGGTGTTTCACTTCCTGTTTCACAACAAGAATATTTTGCTTCTTTATGCATCATTTATATATTGTTGGTATTTGTATGTTTTTGTAGGTTTTCACATCGTCGACTACCACATCATCGGTAGATATACATCATGCCATGCATACATCCATAGTAGCACTAAACCTCACCATGTAGGATCCCTCGATATTACCATGAGTTCCAATCACTCCATCTGATCTTACATGACCACTTGCATCGACTCATGTTTGGCAATCTTCACCATCTTCCCACTCAGATCATCACCCATTTCCCTGGCACTATTTACCTATTCATAGAGGCTCCTCCCACTCACCTCAATTAGGTGATAGTCAAGTCTCACTATAATCCTTTGATGACGAGGACAACCCCCACCCTCGCCTGTGAGGATCTCCATGCCCTCCATCCTGTGTTGAGATAGACCCTTATGTACCATCATATTTGGTCCATCCTCATCCTTTAGGTTACTTTTTTTTTTTATTTTAAGCAAAAAACCCCTTGCAGGGCCACCTTGGTCTGAGATACCATGAACAGGGGGTTCTACACCATCAAAGTCATCCGAGATTTGCACCCGACCCTACCCACACCAACAATATCAATTAGATTTTGGATACCCAATTTAGATTTTTGGTAGGGTGGATATTTGAACCTAGGACCTCTCTTGGAGGATTGCCCTCTCCTCTCCAACTCACCTACAACACCTGGGTGCCCTTTAGGTTACTTAACAACTAATAGGAAGTCTACCTTTCACCCAGCACATCTTCTATGTTTGCCTCCACCCCTCTCGAGTAGTATGTCCCCATATGTTCAAACTCTCCAAGCACATGCTACCCTACTCATTTTTGGACAACCTATCCCACATCATCATCGATGCCCACTCGAGCCATCTCTTGCTCGTACTATTCTATAGACACCATCATCCACACTATGATGTCTTCTATTTTAGCCTACCTCATAATTAGTGGTATATTTCCACTCTCCCTCATCTTCACTAGATCTTCACAGTTATACCACACTCCAACATATTCATCAGAATCTTGATCCCCACCACACTCAATTTTATCACCCTTTTCACTTGATATCCAACACATTGTTTTCTACTTCGACTATATTGAACTCCATTTTGGTCATTATCCTTGCTATACTTCTCCTCACCAACCTGTTATGGCCTAAATATTTGCACCTCATCCTAGGACGATGACTAGACCTAGGATTTTACCATCATTGGATTATTGATCTACCTCTCAAACATTCACTTCTACTCCACCTCTTCTCCACTCGGCACCACCCAAAACTTACATTTACCTCATGCACTCTGGTTCGTACCATTAGATCAAAATTTCCATTAGTTTATATGTGAGGGCCTCGTTGCCCTACCCAAAATTTATCCTATGGACCCATTGCACCCCAAGCCATAAAACTTTCACAAGAATCAATTTTGCTTTTACTAGCACCAACCAAGGCATGACATCAACATGCATTGTACCTTTGAGACCTTGTTAAATGATATGTTATTTGAAAAAATAGTCCAATCACTCGAAGATGTACCTTCATCCATCCAACTTCAAATCCCTCCACATTGCTTGGTATCTCACCCATTGCCATCCCATGAATACATAATAGCATCATCATATCAATTCTATTGGTTGGCCAACTATACAACTCAACAACACCTAGGTCACCTTGTCACATCACCAACTAGGGCACAATCTGATCCTCACAATTTTTTAGATCTCTAGGTCATGTTCACCTTTCTTCTCTTCTTCCCCCTCTTCTTTCTTCTTCTATCATAAATCATAGTTGTATGGTCACACTTCGAGTAGCTACATACCTAGGCTACATCTATCATCTTCCTAATTGTTGAGTGGTATTTTCACCCGATTGTGAAAACACACTCTCCGATAGGATTTGGGTTCTAAATCCTCTACTTGCAAAGAAATTAAACAAGTAACTTCTCCAAGGTTCCTGTTATGTTAGCATTTTGCATCTGTGTATTAATAATCTCAAATAAAGATATTTAATTAAAATGCTTGGAACACCTTAGTGGTTGCAAGTAACTGAAAACAAGGGGCACTGTGGTTTATTTTACTGTGAAACTTTAATGATTGTTCATTGAACCTGAATAAAGCAAATGTGATTTGGTCTTTATATGACCATGCTGTAACTTCAAAATAAAATTTAATGAAATGCCATAACATGAAGGAATTATTTATGGATTTTGAAGTTTTTTAATTTTTTTATTTTATTTTAATGCTTGAAAAATAAAATTGGAACTTCTGAAAAATAAAGTGCAGCAAAAAGAAAATAAAATGCAAAAGAAAAAGAAATTAAAATTGCATTCAGTTTGATGCTATCCCGTCCTGGAAAAACCGAAGATGTGAGGTTTCCATGCATGCAACCTAACCTATTGGACCTGCAAACACGCACAATCCTGATAAGCTAAGTGCTGATTCAAAGGGTTTTGAAATAAAATTCAAATTTCGAACATTCGCCTAATGCAACCCACAAAAGTGGCATTTAACATTATCTATAAATCCGAAATCTGAAAAATGAAAGAATAAACATTAAATCTATAGCATGCACAGAAGATCTCCTTCTTTCTTGCCCACAAGATGCAAATTTTTGAACACTCCTGCATTAAAAATAAATCATGTTACAATAGCAAAATCTCTGGTTTTCTCAAAACCAAAAAAAGGAAGAAAAACACTCCCAAGCAGGCCCAGAATGGCATCTCGCCTTAGGCACTGCAACTCTGCCCGTAGCGGTTTCTGACCCTTGTACCAATCTGTGCTTCTACTTTTATACTTTCTGGCAATGCTCTCTATTTCGCCTTGTGACGCTTCGTTTCATCTTCCCGATCGATTCGTTTCATCTTCCATTGCTTCGTTTCACCTTCCCCACTTTTTTACTGCTTTTGAATTCATGCTCGAGATCTTCTCTGTGAATTGTAATGCCTCTGCAGCCTTTACACATGTACGCCACGTGTTCCACACTTTTTTGCATGTTCTGTAATGGCCCCATGTAAATCGTGACCAAAAATAGCATGTAACTTTGTTCCTTTACTTTCATCGCGAAAACGCGACATGTCGCGATATCGCGACATTTTCTTGCCAACAACCTTGTCTGCCTTCATGCCCAGCGAAAATGCGACATGTCGTGATATCGTGACGTTTTTCTTTCTCCTTCATGCATGTGACATGTCATGATATCGCGACAACTTTTCATTTCGTACACTTTGCTATTTTCTGTCATGAAATCGTGACACTTTTTCTTTCGTACACCTTTTTTTCTCTTTTTCATTTTTTTTTTGCTTTTCGCTTTTTTTTCGCGAAATCGCTTTTCTCTTTTGAATCGTGACCTTTTCATTTGCTTGCCTTTTCGTGAAATCGTGATGCTTTTCTATTTTTTTTTTTTGCATGTTTTTTTCTTCTCCTTTGTGATATCGTGACGTTTTTTTCGCTTCGTGCCCTTTTGCCTTTTTTTGTCGCGAAATCGCGACGCTTTTAATGCCTTGCCCTGTTTGACTGGTTTGACCATGATTTTGTGACATGTCACGATTTCGCGACAATTTTACATTCTGCCTTTCTCTCTCCTCTCTGGACCATGACGGAGCAACATGTCGCGATATCGCGACACTTTTTCATTTTCGGCAGCGACCGCGCAACATGTCGTGAAATCGTGACACTTTTCATTTTCGCGACGCTGAATCGTGAACTTTTATTTTGAGGACACGTCACGAAATCGTGACACTTTTCATTTTCGTGATGGCGCGACATGTCGCGATATCGCGACACTTTTCATTTTTCGACAGTGATGGCGTGACATGTCGCGATATCGCGACACTTTTTATCCTTGTGCAATTTTGCCCTTTTTCTTGATTTTTAGCATCTGGGTCACTGAGATCTTCTTTGAAAGCATGCAAAAAAGGTGGGTCCCCAATTTTGGGGTGTGTTGTGGATCAGCCACAACAAATGGCGACTCTATTGTCAAATGCTCTTGAGCATTTTAGTGAGAACCCAACCTGGAAGTATACAAACTCGGAAACCAGCATTAGCACATAAGAAATATAAACAAATGCCCATAGATCAGAAATACATGAATCATCAAAATCATTAAGTATCAGCTCGGTGTGTGCAATGTGTTTCATTCCCTATCGTTTGAAATTGATCAACATTCCATCGTCAGTTTTACATGAATGCATATGTGAGATTGTGAATGATTTGTGTAACCTAATAAATATGCTAAGAGATTTTGCTTTTATAAAAGGCATAGTCTTTCTTCTAGTATCATACACAAACATTCAAGATTATCAAACCCTCTTAGGATCAACTATATGTATAATGAATTGCTTTATTAGATCCCAAAGTTGGTTATGAGTCCCTACTATCTTGAACCCATGTGTAAGTGAAAGTGAAATCAGAGCTTTGGGAAATCAGACTCCCAACCTAATCGAGATGGGAGTTTAACCCTATTCTTACTACTCTAATTTAGAATTCATTACCTCACTTTGAGCAAAATAATTTAACCAATTATGGAAGAAATGGTCATGCTAGTCTAACCCTTTGAACAATTAGTGGTCTTGTTTTTTAGACAAGACATGTTGCCATGCATGGGCATACTTAACCCCATAATCCATGACTTATCTTCATTTCTTTGGACCTTGGGGATGACTACCCATCCTTTGCAGAGGACAAGTAGTACGATCCTTCCAATCCAATATAAATATGAGATGGGAAAAATTAATTTTTTACTTCTTGGACCTTGGGGATGACTACCCATCCTTGCTAGGGACATGTAGTACGATCCTTCCAATCCAAGCTTTGGATAAAAATGGAAAATATTAATTTTATTGCTTAGACCTTGGGGATGACTACCCATCCTTTGCAGAGGACAAGTAGTACGATCCTTCCAATCCAAGATTTATCATGAAATGAGACATAGGAGCTTTGGGGAATCAGATTCTCAACCTAAGCGAGATGAGAATTTATGCCCTATCCTTACTACTCCATGTAGGTCAAATCAAAGCTTTGGGGAGTTGGATCCTCAACCTAAGTTCGATGAGGATTTAGCCCTATCCTTACTACTCTGATTTTAGGCTTTAAGCTTTATGGAAGTGGTCAAAACCACTGCTTTAAGGATCATGTTGCATAATAGGATAGACATGAAATACTTCTTTCGCCCAACCTTTTCTTCCAAGCAAGGTTTTGATCATTTTGCTCAAGATCCTTTTTAATGTGTATAAAATGTGCTTGGTTCTAGATATCTCAAGACTCAGTTCCCAACCTTAGGATCTTCTTCTTATTTATGTGATAGCATAACCTTAAGAGGATTTGACACACTTTAATGATTTGTATTTGAAATGCATTTGCAACTAAGATGGCATGTATGTGCAAAGTGAGATGTAATATGAATGCATTGTCTTTTGAAATGCAGATGAAATATTGCCATATAAAACTCGACTACTTCATGCATCACAAGTTTCAAACGATATTATTAAATTGTTTGTATTTCTTGTGGAGCTTTCTACCACACAATTCCAATGTTCCATATTTCCCCGATCTAGAACATAAGTTAGCATCTCAAGGCAACTTTTTCATCATTTTTTTTTTATATATATAGACAAACAAAACATGTCAAATAAACACACAACTTTAAATTAAAACTTATTCAATCCAAAACCAAACTGCAATCCCAAAAATGAAAATTTGAAAACACAAACCAAAACCCAAAAAACCAAAATCTATATACAAATGTACACTATAATACAAGATGATGCAAAGCTTGGATTATCACTTTCCTGGATCCCAAACATGATTAGAACATTTCAACAAAAATATAACGTGATATGCATGCCAAATGTTGTGGGAATCCCACAAAAACAAGACTAGACCAAACAATGCAACAAATTTCCACTTGCCATGCTCACCATACCAATTTGATTTAGTTCCAATAATACTCCCATAGGTGAGCATCAAATTACTAAAATGATTAGACAATAAATGATTTTCAATTTTATCATGTCTATTCTTTAAAATGTAAACTTCATAATTCCCTCCTTGATTTAGAATTAGGCTATCCTTTTCAAATATGCAATTTTGTAAGTAGGAGCCTATTTCTACAAATTTCAAAGCCAAATCATTTTCCAAATTTGTAGGCCAATCAAATTTGTGTAACAATTTACAAGCATCTAGGATATTTACTAAATTAGGATCATTAAAAGTTTTTATCCTAGATTCAATTAGTAATTGTTGATGAATTTGGTTTAACAATTCAAGTGCATCAACTTCTTTTCCATTCATTAAAACAATGTTATTAAAGGTGTGATTAAAAATTATACCTTGTTTTTCATTTACCTTTAATGACATTTCATCCATAAACATTATTTAAATTCAAAACATGGTCATGCAAATTTTCAACCCTCAAATATTCTTGGTCAAAGTGTATGTCCCATGACTCATCTTGATGATCCTTCATTTGAGTTGCTTCCAATTGATCAATCTCTTTGTCATTTGGTTCTAATTCTTTGTTCACTATCCATGGTATCTCTTCATTTGAATCCTCAAAATCATCATGCAAACTTGCATCCACACCTTCAATGAATTTATATTCAACATGATCAAATTTTGTCACCTTTTCAAATCTTGTGAATATGAGATCTTCGTATGATGTAGAAGGTTCAACATCCCGCATATCAAGTGAAATATGAGTTTCATCTATAGGGATGTGAGAAAAGAATGCATTATCATATCTCCCCCAACCATTGTAAAAATCGTCATCCAAATCCATGGAATGAAATTCCATGATGTTTGTGACATGATCTTTTGATTCATTCATCAATTCTTTTTCTTCTTTGTCCTTGGTAATAGAATCATTATAATCTTCCAAAATTTGATGAGATTTGAAACCCTCTTCCAAAACATCCTCAAATTGTACAGGAGTTGTAATATCTTCCTTCGAGTAGGCGATTATGTTGTCCTGTATATCAATTGGCACACAAGTTTCATTAGTAGTTTTGGATTGAGTGTAGTCTTCCCACTTCTTCCAAGCATCATAATAATCATCTTTCAAAATCAAGTGGTGACGTTCAACTACTTCTTCAACATCTTCCAATTCATCAATGTGTTTCTCATCAAATTCATCTTCACCTTCCTTAGATGGTTCAATTATTTCCAAAAGTGGGTTATTTCTTGAATTCAAATTTGTAAGGCTATCATAGTCCAAATTAGTAACCCATGATTCAATTTTATCATAATTTGGAGGGTGAAGAATTTCTTGATCTTTAATTTTACACATCTCATCAATAGTATCTTCCAAGAACAAGTGGTGAAACTCTATCATGTCTTCAAATTCATTTATTGGTTTTCTCCCCATTTCACTTTCAACCACTTCATTCAATTCTATGGTGGGTTCCATCTTATCACATATATCAAACATTGTTGAATTTAGAACCCCTTCATCCGGATAATCGTGTATCTCTATGAATGAGATCATTTCTGCATAATCCTCACTAGTGGATGTTGGCTTATCAATTTGCACCTCCTCGTGGACTACATCTAAGGTGGTTGTAAGATTTGGATATTCAAATTCATCCCCTTGATCATTCACCTTAGGTATCATTGGAGTGGAGGGTGCTATGTTTGATGGTTGGTGTAGGTTGGCATCAAAAGAACAATCTCTCATATGAACATGTTGTGCCTTTTCTTCTTCAAGACCTTGTCGTTCTATCTCTTCTAAGACCTCATGGATTTTCTCTAGGGACAAACCACTCAGTTTTTCCTCAATGAGTGAAGCAAGTGTGGGGTGTATGGCTCCTAGGTATACTTCCATGGCTTCCTCTTCCAATGTGTTAAAATTTTCCCACATTTGGGAGTGCAACTCACGAAATCTTCCATTGAATTGACTCAAGGATTCATTAGGCTCTTTACATATGGAGGTAAACTAATTTTTCAGGATTTCTAAGTCAACCTGATTACCAAAATGGTAAAGATAGGCTGCTTCTAGTTGTATCCAAGAAGTCCTAACCTCCATGGGTAGTTGGCTGTACCAAAAGAATGGTTTATCATCCAAAATGTATGCAAATAACTTACAAGCCACCTCCTCATAGAAAATCTGGAATTTACATAATGTATCCTTGTAGACATGCAGTTTTTGCAAGTATCCTAGTGGCACCTCTTGATTAAAACACCGTAAAAAATCCAATAACATTTTAGGAATTTGATAGGGTACCACAGGTATAGATAAACCCTCATAATGATCCTCTATCATTGATACCATTCTTTCTCTTAGAGACATTATTTCAGCTCTTAGGGATACCATTTGCTCCTCAAGTGTTGCCATTAGTGAAACTTAAAATGTAATTTTAGAACCAAATCTGTTGAATATTCAACCTGCAATGTAAAAAAAAAAATCAAGTTAGCATCAACTAAGAGATGTACTTATTAAAATCAAATGTCAAGTAATTGCATGAGACCAAAATTTTCAAAATTAAATCAAATCACATATTTCTGTATGAACAATCAGAAAAGTGTTAGAATAATATACAACATACCTGAATTGCTTAAAATAGAACAAGTAAATAAATTCAGGCCGTCCTTTTTACAATCTGCTGAGTGTTAGAGGACTAAAGCATAAAAAATTTAAATTTAAATAACACTAAAATAAACCCGTTCGGCCCTCCTAGCACCAATCCGTTGAGTGGTGTTAGAGGCCGAAGATGCTAATCAAATGGACTTGAAATATTTAGCAATGTAAAGCTCTTAAACAATTATAAACCCGTAGCATCTAAAATCATGATAAAATAAACCTCTTCATGCCCTCCTTCTAGCGCCAATCTGTTGAGTGGTATTTTCACCCGATTGTGAAAACACACTCTCCGATAGGATTTGGGTTCTAAATCCTCTGCTTGCAAAGAAATTAAACAAGTAACTTCTCCAAGGTTCCTGTTATGTTAGCATTTTGCATCTGTGTATTAATAATCTCAAATAAAGATATTCAATTAAAATGCTTGGAACACCTTAGTGGTTGCAAGTAACTGAAAACAAGGGGCACTGTGGTTTATTTTACTGTGAAACTTTAATGATTGTTCATTGAACCCGAATAAAGCAAATGTGATTTGATCTTTATATGACCATGTTTGTAACTTCAAAATAAAATTTAATGAAATGCCATAACATGAAGGAATTATTTATGGATTTTGAAGTTTTTTAATTTTTTATTTTATTTTAATGCTTGAAAAATAAAATTGGAACTTCTGAAAAATAAAGTGCAGCAAAAAGAAAATAAAATGCAAAAGAAAAAGAAATTAAAATTGCATTCAGTTTGATGCTATCCCGTCCTGGCAAAACCGAAGATGTGAGGTTTCCATGCATGCAACCTAACCTATTGGACCTGCAAACACGCACAATCCTGATAAGCTAAGTGCTGATTCAAAGGGTTTTGAAATAAAATTCAAATTTCGAACATTCGCCTAATGCAACCCACAAAAGTGGCATTTAACATTATCTATAAATCCGAAATCTAAAAATGAAAGAATAAACATTAAATCTTTAGCATGCACAGAAAATCTCCTTCTTTCTTGCCCACAAGATGCAAATTTCTGAACACTCCTGCATTAAAGATAAATCATGTTACAATAGCAAAATCTCTGGTTTTCTCAAAACCAAAAAAAAGGGAAGAAAAACACTCCCAAGCAGGCCCAGAATGGCATCTCGCCTTAGGCACTGCAACTCTGCCCGCAACGGTTTTCGACCCTTGTACCAATCTGTGCTTCTACTTTTATACTTTCTGGAAATGCTCTCTGTTTTGCCTTGTGACGCTTTGTTTCATCTTCCCGATCGATTCGTTTCATCTTCCAGATTGCTTCGTTTCACCTTCCCCGCTTTTTCATTGCTTTTGAATTCATGCTCGAGATCTTCTCTGTGAATTGTAACGCCTCTGTAACCTTTACACATGTACGCCACGTGTTCCGCACTTTTTTGCATGTTCTGTAATGGCCCCATGTAAATCGTGACAAAAAATAGCATGTAGCTTTGCTCCTTTACTTTCATCATGAAAACGCGACATGTCGCGATATCGCGACATTTTTCTGCCAACAGCCTTGTCTACCTTCATGCCCAGTGAAAATGCGACATGTCACGAAATCACGACATGTTTTCGACCAACAGCCTTTCTTGCCTTCATGCACAACAAAATGGCGACATGTCGCGATATCGCGACAACTTTTCATTCCGTACACTTTGCTGTTTTTCTGTCGTAAAATCACTATGTTTTTCATCTCCGTACACCTTGGCTGCTTCTTGTCGTGAAATCATGACGCTTTTTCATTTGGATCTATCTTGCGGCTTTCTGTCACGAAATCGTGACGCTTTTTCACTTGGTACTCTTTCAACCGCAACCTGTCGTGAAATCGCGACGCTTTTTCGTTTCTTTCACTCTGGCAGCTTTCTGTCGCGAAATCGTGACGCTTTTTTGTTTCGTACCATTTGCCAGCTTTTCGTCGTGAAATCGCGACGCTTTTCTATTTCGGGCTGCTCTTGCTGTTTTGGCCATGAAAATGTGACATGTCATGAAATCGTGACATATTTTCCTTTTGTACCACTTCTTGCTTGGAGCCGCGAAAACGTGACATGTCGTGATATCGTGACGTTTTTCGCTTTGTGCCCCTTTGCTGCTTTTTTGTCGTGAAATCGCTACGCTTTTAGTGCCTTGCCCTGTTTGACTGGTTTGACCCACGATTTTGTGACATGTCACGATTTCGCGACAATTTTACATTCTACCTTTCTCTCTCCTCTCTGGACCGCGACGGAGCAACATGTCGCGATATCGCGACACTTTTTCATTTTCGGTCGCGATCGCGCAACATGTCGCAATCGTGACACTTTTCATTTTGCGACGGAGCAACATGTCGTGATATCGTGACACTTTTCATTTTCGATCAGCGATCGCGCAACACGTCGCGAAATCGTGACACTTTTCATTTTCGAGCGATGGCGCAACACGTCGCGATATCGCGACACTTTTCATTTTTTGCAGCGATGGCGCGACATGTCGCGATATCGCGACACTTTTTCATCCTTGTGCAATTTTGCCCCTTTTTCTTGATTTTTAGCATCTGGGTCACTGAGATCTTCTTTGAAAGCATGCAAAAAAGGTGGGTCCCCAATTTTGGGGTGTGTTGTGGATCAGCCACAACACTAATCTTCCTCTATTTCTCTTGTATTTCTAATCTCCTATTTTCTCATGTGTCTTCTTTTTCTTTTTCACCTTTTCAGTTAGCATTTATTCGATCATTTTCATCACATACATCATATATAGCTACATAATCTCATCAAATCAATACATCCCACACATGTTGGGGCAACCTCACCATATATTGTGATTCTCATCACCATAATTACATACAATCATCTGTAAATATGAATTTCATAATGTTCATCTAGCTTTATTACATGCAAAAATTGCTCTTGTAATAAAATATTATTCTTATATCCCACCTTGCATTGCATATATTCATCACTTCTTCTATCATAATTTTATTCAAGTTTGTATCTTCTCCTTCTAAAAATGTGCTCATAATAGGAAATAAAATACACACTTGTTAGCATCACCACATGGATGTCCACACCTCTCACTCAATATCACATATTATAGGGTATTGTATATGTTTTGAACATTTTATAGTCACACCTAATCAAACATAACCTCTAGCTAATAGGTTATTAGACTCCTTATAGTTTTCCATTGCTGATTCAACTTCTTTTAGGGACCATTCACACATGTCATAAATTTAAAGCACCTTTTGAGTCTAGGGAAGATAACACCTTGCATAGATATCACCATATAGCGAACGATTTCCCTCCTCATCCTATCATTTGTATGATCAACATATAATCTAGGGATAAACAAAGGGATAAGCATAAAAATCATCACAAATATGGGCAAAAAACAAAATCCAACATCCATACAAAAATAAAAGAGAAAAAGAGCACCTCAAAATAAAACATAAGCAATAAATGGGGGGTAGAAAACAAAAGGAAAAGTCTTCAGATATCACAATTGTTATGCTTAATTGCATTTGGTCCTTAGGTTTAACATAATATTATGGTATGATTTCCATCACTAGCTATAGGGCCTAAGTTCCTGTCTTCCAGTGGAATAGTATTACAAGTGGTGACACATATTTCACATTAGCGATCTTATTTTATACATATCACTCAGTGCTTGTGGATGAGCTATCTATCTTGGCTATATTTACAATGGGTTCATCATACCTCCCTTGAAATGGATAAATGAAAATCACTCATTTGCACACACTGGTCCATGATAGAATTTGACCTAGCAAGGTTAGTTAGAAGTTGTCAATAAAACCCAGTTCAATTATTTAGGATGTTTGATTGCAATAACTATGTTAGTCAAGAGTCTTATACATACCCCTATACCATCTTATATTCATGATATTATAGTATGCATTGCATCCACATAGGTTTAAGTTATGATACAAGTGTTTCCTTAACATATTTCAAATATCAAGATACATGCAACATCGCATCTATCAAACATTATTTTTATTTACATTACATTATATATCAACATCTCAATTTTCATAATGCAACATGTTGAGTGGTGTTTTCACCCAAATGTGAAAGCACACTCTCCGGTAGGATCTGAGTCCCAAAATCCTCTTCTTTTAGAGAAAGTAATTTCTCCAAGGTTCTTGTTATGTTGATTCTTTAACACCAATGATGATGTTCAATGTAAATGCTGGGAACACCTTAGGGTTGCAAGTGGATGTTAACAAGGGGCACTATAGTTTACTTTAATTTGAATTTGCAGTGGACTCAAAGAAAATAAATCTAGGAAATAAATATATTTTGATCCTTAGCTTTGATGGATTTTCAGTTGTTTATTTGAATACAGTAATTAAAATGCAAAATAAAATAAGGGTTTGAAAATAAGAGAAATGCAAATGAAAGTAAAACTAAATTATATCCAGAGTGTGACCATTCTGATTGATAAAACCAAAGCTAATGAGGTTTCTGCATGCAACCTAACCTACTGAACTTGTAAATTCACACAATCCAGATAAGCTAGGTGCGGGCTTCTGGGGTTTTTAATGTAATTTCAAATTCAGATATTTGCATGAAGCAACCAAGAACACTTGCATTCAACTTCACCTATAAGCCTAGAAATCTGAAAGAGAAAGATAACACATTGAATCATGCATGCAAAAATGACTCCTCCTTTCTCATCAATGAAATGTCAACTCTCTGTATTTCTGCATTAAAATGATGTATCAATTACAATAACAGAATGTTCCAGGTTTTATAAATCCAGAACAAATGAAGGAAATTTCCCAAGTGTAGGCCTAGAATGGCATGAAGCCCTTGTCTCTACAACTCTGCAAGCAGCAATTTCCAACCCCTAGTCCAATCTGTGCTTTCGACTTTAAACTGTCTGGCACGGCCTTTCAGTTCCCCTGTGTCACTTTGTTTCACCTCCCAAAATGCTTCTTTTGAAATTCCTACCCTTTCGATGTTTTTATTCCATGCTTTATGCTGAAACGTTTGAAATCTTCCATTGCATGTAATGCTTCTACAACTTTGACACTTGTATGCCACGTGTCCCATGTTCTCTGTGCCTTCTGTAACGTCTTTCTATGAAAATCATGACAAAAATGGCATGTAGCCTGTTCACCTTCCTGGCCGTGAAAATGCGACATGTCGCAAAATCGTGACATGTCGCGATATCGCGACGCTTTTCTGCCTAGGGCACCTTTGCTGCATGCTGTCACGATTTTGTGATGTCTTTTCTCTGGCGAGCATGCTTTCTGTCGTGATTTCGCAACCATTTTTGCTTTTAATGCCTTCCGATAGATTCTGTCATGATTTCGCGACCATTTTCGTGCTTCATGCATCTTTGCTGATTTTGTCACGATTTCACGACGCTTCTTTTACTTGTGCCTTTTCACTCAATGCGGTTGCGATTTCGCTACCATTTTACTCTTCCATGCCCTTGCCAATTTTCCATCATGAAATCGCTACGCTACCTCTGTCCGTACTACTTCGCTGCTTCGGAGCCGCGAAACCGCAACCTGTCGTGATTTCGCGACGCCATTTCGTTTCATCCCCCTTTGCTGCTTTTTGTCACGATTTCACTATGCCTTTCTGTTTCGTACACTTGGGCTGCAATCTATTGTGAAATCGCGATTATTTTTCATTTCGTACATTTGGGCTGCAACCTGTCGCGATTTCATGATGTTTTTGCACTTCAGGCCTTCTCACTTGATTCTGTCACGATTTCACGACGTCTTTTCACTCGGCACCTCTTTGCTCAATGCTGTCATGATTTCATGACCTTTCTCTTCTTCGTACGCCCTGGCTGCTTCTTGTCGTGATTTCGCTACGCTATTTTCATCCGTACAACTTCTGCAGCAACATGTCGTGATTTCGTGACACCTTTTCATTTTGTCTTTCTCTCTCCTTCCTGGGCCGTGACGGAGCAACATGTCACGATTTCGTGATACTTTTCATTTTTGCTAGTGACGGAGCGACATGTCGCGATATTGCAACTTTTTTCTATTTTTCGACAGTGATTTTGCGACAGGTCACGATTTCGTGACATGTCGCAATTTCGTGACACTTTCCTCACTTGTGCATTTTTTTGCTTCTTTTCCTCATCTTTAGCATTTGGGTCATCGAGATTTTTCTCTGCAAGCCTGCAAAAAGGTGGGTCCCCAATTTTGGGGTGTGTTGTGGATCAACCACAACAAATGGCGACTCTGCTGTCAAATGCTCTTGAGAATTTTTAGTAAGAACCCAACCTGAAACGCATATAAACTTGAAAACATGCATTAGCACACAAGCAATATAAACAAATGCCCAAAGATCAAAAGTACATGAATCATCTGAATCATCAAGTATTATCTAAGTGTGTACCATGGATTTATTTCCCTATCATTTGAAATTGATCAACATTCCATTGTCAGTTTTGCATGAATGCATATGCGAGATTGTGAATGATTTGTGTAACCTAATGAATATGCTAGGAGATTTTGCTTTTATGCAAGGCATAGTCTTTCTTCTAGTATCATGTACAAATATTCAAGATTGCCAAACCCTCTTAAGATCTACTAATGAATTATTTTATTATATCCCAAAGTTGGTTATGAGTCCCTACTATCTTGAACCCATGTGCAAGTGAATGTGAAATCAGAACTTTGGGGAATCAGACTCCCAACCAACCGAGATGAGATTTTAACCTTATCCTTACTATTCTGATTTAGAATTCATTACCTCACTTTAAGCAAAATAACTAAACCAATTATGGAAGAAATGGTCATGCTAGTCTAACCCTTTGGACAATCAGTGGTCTTGGTTTTTAGACAAGACATGTTGCCATGCATGGGCATATCTTACCCCACAATCCAAAACTTATCTTCATTTCTTTGGACCTTGGGGATGACTACCCATCCTTTGCAGAGGACAAGTAGTACAATCCTTCCACTCCAATATAAATATGAGATGGGAAAATTTTATTTTTACTTCTTGGATCTTAGGGATGACTACCCATCCTTGCTAGGGACATGTAGTATGATCCCACCAATCCAAACTTTAGATGTAAATGAAAATATTAATTTTTTTGCTTAGACCTTGGGGATGACTACCCATCCTTTGTAGAGGACAAGTAGTACGATCCTTCCAGTCCAAAATTTAGATTTATTATGAAATGAGACATAAGAGCTTTGGGGAATCAGATTCTCAACCTAAGCGAGATGATAATTTATGCCCTATCCTTACTACTCCATGTGGGTCAAATCAAAGCTTTGGGGAATTGGATCCTCAACCTAAGTTCGATGAGGATTTAACCCTATCCTTACTACTATGATTTTAGGCTTTAAGCTCTATGGAAGTGGTCAAAACCACTGTTTTAAGGATCATGTTGCATAATAGGATAGACATGAAAAACTTCTTTCGCCCAACCTTTTCCTCCAAGTTAGGTTTTGATCATTTTGCTCAAGATCCTTTTTAATGTATAAGACATGCTTGGTTCTAGATATCTCAAGACTCAGTTTCCAACCTTAGGATTTTTCTTACATTTATGTTATAACACAACCCTAAGAGGATTTGACATACTTTAATGACTTGTATTTGAAATGCATTTGCAACTAAGATGGCATGTATGTGCAAAGTGAGATGTAATATGAATGCATTGTCTTTTGAAATGCAGATGAAATATGGCCATATAAAACTGACTACTTCATGCATCACAAGTTTCAAACGATATAATTAAATTGTTTGTGTTACTTGTGGAGCTTTTACAAGACAATTCCAATGTTCCATATTTTCCCGATCTAGAACATAAGTTAGCATCTCAAGACAAAAAAAAATTCATCATTTTTTTTTTTTTTTATATAAACAAAGAAAAAATGTCAAATAAACACACAACTTTAAATTAAAACTTATTCAATCCAAAACCAAACTGCAATCCCAAAAATGAAAATTTGAAAACACAAACCAAAAACCAAAAACCAAAATCTATATACAAATGTACACTATAATACAAGATGATGCAAAGCTTGGCTTATCACTTTCCTGGATCCCACACATGGTTAGAACATTTCAACAAAAATATAACATGATATGCATACCAAATGTTGTGGGAATCCCACAAAAACAAGACAAGACCAAACAATGCAACAAACTTCCACTTTCCATGCTCACCATACCAATTTGATTTAGTTCCAATAAGACTCCCACAGGTGAGCGCCAAATTACTAAAATGATTAGACAATAAATGATTTTCAATTTTATCATGTCTATTCTTTAAAACTTCCATTTCCAAACTTACTCTTTGATTTAGAATTAGGCTATCTTCTTCCAATATGCAATTTTGTAAGTAGGAGCCTATTTCTACAAATTTTAAAGCCAAATTATTTTCCAAATCTGTAGGCCAATAAAATTTGTGTAACAATTTACAAGCATCTAGGATATTGACTAAATTAGGATCATTAAAAGTTTTTATCCTAGATTCAATTAGTAATTGTTGATGAATTTGGTTTAACAATTCAAGTGCATCAACTTCTTTTCCATTCATTAAAACAATGTTATTAAAGGTGTGATTAAAAATTATACCTTGTTTTTCATTTACCTTTAATGAAATTTCATCATTCAAATTATTTAAATTCAAAATATGGTCTTCCTTTTCAATCCTCAAACACTCTTGGTCAAAGTGTATGTCCCATGACTCATCTTGATGATCCTTCATTTGATTTTCTTCCAATTGATCAATCTCTTTGTCATTTGGTTCTAATTATTTGTTCACTATCCATGGTATCTCTTCATTTGAATCCTCCAAATCATCATGCAAACTTGCATCCACACTTTCAATGAATTTATATTCAACATGATCAAATTTTGTCACCTTTTCAAATCCTCGTGAATATGAGATCTTCGTATGATGTAGAAGGTTCAACATCCTGCATATCAAGTGAAATATGAGTTTCATTTATAGGGATGTGAGAAAAGAATGCATTATCATATCTTCCCCAACCATTATAAAAATTATCTTCCAAACTTGTGGGATGAAACTCCATGGTATTTGTGACATGGTCTTTTGATTCATTCATAAATACTTTTTCTTCTTTGTCCTTGGCAATAGGATCATTATAATCTTCCAAAATTTGATGAGATTTGAAACCCTCTTCCAAAACATCCTCAAATTGTACAGGAGTTGTAAGGTCTTCCTTTGAGTAGGTGATTATGTTGTCCTATATATCAATTAGCACACAAGTTTCATTAGTATCTTTGGAAAGAGTGAAGTCTTCCCACTTCTTCCAAGCATCATAATAATCACCTTTCAAAATCAAGTGGTGACGTTCAACTATTTCTTCAACATTTTCCAAATCATCAATGTGTTTCTCATCAAATTTATCTTCACCTTCCTTAGATGGTTCAATTATTTCAAAAAGTGGGTTATTTCTTGAATTCAAATTTATAAGGCTATCATTGTCCAAATTAGTAATCCATGATTCATTATCATAATTTGGAGGGTGAAGAATTTCTTGATCCTTAATTTTACACATCTCATCAATAGTATCTTCCAAGAACAAGTGGTGAAATTCTATCATGTCTCCAAATTCATTTATTGGTTTTCTCCCAATTTCACTTTCAACCACTTTATTTAATTCCATGGCAGGTTCCATCTTATCACATATATCAAACATTGTTGGATTTAGAACCCCTTCCTCTAGATAATCATGTATCTCTATGAATGAGATCATTTCTGCATAATCTTCACTAGTGGATGTTGGCTTATCAATTTGCACCTCCTCGTGGACTACATCTAAGGTGGTCATAAAATTTGGGTATTCAAATTCATCCCCTTGATAATTTACCTTAGGTATCATTGGAGTGGAGGGTGCTATGTTTGATGGTTGGTGTAGGTTGGCATCAAAAGAAAAATCTCTCACATGAACATGTTGTGCCTTTTCTTCTTCAAGACCTTGTCGTTCTATCTCTTCTAAGACCTCATGAATTTTCTCTAGGGACAAACCACTCAGTTTTTCCTCAATGAGTGAAGCAAGTGTGGGGTGTATGGCTCCTAGGTATACTTCCATGGCTTCCTCTTCTAATGTGTTAAAATTTTCCCACATTTGGGAGTGCAACTCACGAAATATTCCATTGAATTGACTCAAGGATTCATTAGGCTCTTTACATATGGAGGTAAACTGATTTTTCAATATTTCTAAGTCAGCCTGATTACCAAAATGATAAAGATAGGCTGCTTCTAGTTGTATCCAAGAAGTCCTAACCTCCATGGGTAGTTGGCTATACCAAAAGAATGGTCTATCATCCAAAATGTATGCAAAAAACTTACAAGCTACCTCCTCATAAAAAATCTGGAATTTACATAATGCATCCTTGTAAACATGCAGTTTTTGCAAGTATCCTAGTGGCACCTCTTGATTAAAACACCATAAAAAATCCAATAACATTGTAGGAATATGATAGGGTATCACATGTAAACCCTCATAATAATCCTCCATTATTAATACCATTCTCTCTCTTAGAGATGTTATTTCAGCTCTTAGGGATACCATTTGTTCCTCAAGTGTTGCCATTAGTGAACTTAAAATGTAATTTTAGAACCAAATCTGTTGAATATTCAACCTGCAATAAAAAATAAAAAATCAAGTTAGCATCAACTAAGAGATGTACTCATTAAAATCAAATGAAAAGTAATGGCATGAGACCAAAATTCTGAAAAATTAAATCAAATCACCCTAATTCTGTATGAACAATCAGAAAAATATTACAACATACCCGAATTGCTTAAAATATAATAAAATAAACCAATTCAAGTCGTCCTTTTATAGCCTGCTGAGTGTTAGAGAATTAAAGCATAAAAATTTTAAATTTCAATAACACTAAAATAAACCCGTTCGGTCGTCCCAGCACCAATCCGTTGAGTGGTGTTAGAGGCTAAAGATGCTAATAAAATGTACTTAAAATATTTAGCAATGTAAAGCTCTTAAGTAATTAAAAACCCGTAGCATCTAAAAATCATGATAAAATAAACATTTCAGGCCCTCCTTCTAGGGCCAATCTGTTGAGTGGTGTTTTCACCCAAATGTGAAAGCACACTCTCCGATAGGATCTGAGTCCTAAAATCCTCTGCTTGCAGAGAAAGTAATTTCTCCAAGGTTCCTGTTATGTTGATTCTTTAACACCAATGATGCTATTCAATGTAAATGCTGGGAACACCTCAGGGTTGCAAGTGGATGTTAACAAGGGTCTCTGTAGTTTACTTTAATTTGAATTTGCAGTGGACTCAAAGAAAATAAATCTAGGAAATAAATATATTTTGATCCTTAGCTTTGATGGATTTTTAGTTGTTTATTTGAATACAGTAATTAAAATGAAAAATAAAATAAGGGTTTGAAAATAAGAGAAATGCAAATGAAATTAAAACTAAATTATATCCAGAGTGCGACCATTTTGATTGATAAAACCGAAGCTAATGAGGTTTCTGCATGCAACCTAACCTCATCGAACCTGTAAATTCACACAATCCAGATAAGCTAGGTGCGGGCTTTTGGGGTTTTTAATGTAATTTTAGATTCAGACATTCGCATGAAGCAACCAAGAACACTTGCATTCAACTTCACCTATAAGCCTAGAAATCTGAAAGGGAAAGATAACACATTGAATCATGCATGCAAAAATGACTCCTCCTTTCTCATCAATGAAATGTCAACTCTCTGTATTTCTGCATTAAAATGATGTATCAATTACAATTACAGAATGTTCCAAGTTTTACAAATCCAAAACAAATGAAGGAAATTGCCCAAGTGCAGGCCCAGAATGGCATGAAGCCCTTGTCTCTGCAACTCTGCAAGCAACAATTTCCAACCCCTAGTCCAATCTGCACTTCTAACTTTATACTGTCTGGAACGACCTTTCAGTTCCCCTGCGTCGCTTTGTTTAACCTCCCAGAATGCTTCTTTTCAAATTTTTTCCCTTTCGATGCTTTTATTCCATGCTTTATGTCGAAACATTTGAAATATTTCGTTGCATGTAATTCTTCTACAACTCTGACACCTGTATGCCATGTGTCACATGATCTTTGTGCCTTCTGTAACGTCTTTCTATGAAAATCATGAAAAAAATGACATGTAGCCTGTTGACCTTCCTGGCCGCGAAAACGTGACATGTCATGAAATCATGACATGTCGCGATATCGCGACGCTTTTCTGCTTAGGGCACCTTTGCTACATGCTGTCGTGATTTCACTACGTCTTTTCTCTGGCGAGCATGCTTTCTGTCATGATTTTGCAACCATTTTTGCTTTTCATGCCTTCCGATAGATTTTGTCGCGATTTCGTGACCATTTTCATGCTTCATGCATCTTTGCTGATTTTGTCGCGATTTCGTGATGCTTCTTTTACTTGTGCCTTTTCACTCAATGCGGTTGCGATTTCGCTACCATTTTACTCTTTCGTACCCTTGCCAATTTTTTGTCATGAAATCGCTACGCTACCTCTGTCCGTACTACTTCGCTGCTTCGAAGCCACGAAACCACAACCTATCATGATTTTGCGATGCCATTTTGTTTCATCCCCCTTTGCTGCTTTTTGTCATGATTTCGCTACGCCTTTCTGTTCCGTACGCTTGGGCTGCAATCTGTCGTGAAATCACGATGATTTTTCATTCCATACATTTGGGCTGCAACCTGTCGTGATTTCGTGACGTTTTTGCACTTCAGGCCTTCTCACTTGATTCTGTCGTGATTTCGTGACGTCTTTTCACTCGACACCTCTTTGCTCAATGTTGTCGTAATTTCATGACGTTTCTCTTCTTCGTATGCCCTGGCTGCTTCTTGTCACGATTTTGCTATGCTATTTTCATCCATACAACTTATGCAGCAACATGTCGCGATTTCACGACACCTTTTCATTTTGTCTTTCTCTCTCCTACCTGGGCCGCGACGGAGCAACATGTCACGATTTCGCGACACTTTTCATTTTTGCCAGCGACGGAGTGACATGTCGCGATATCGCGACGTTTTTTTGTTTTTTGACAGCGATGGCGCGACAGGTCACGATTTCGCGACATGTCACGATTTTGCGACACTTTCCTCACTTGTGCATTTTTTTGCCTCTTTTCCTCATCTTTAGCATCTGGGTCATTGAGATTTTTATCTGCAAGCCTTCAAAAAAGGTGGGTCCCCAATTTTGGGGTGTTGTGGATCAACCACAACACAACATTACATCACTCGAACATGCATTTATCAGTGTCACATCACTAAGAAGTGTTGTCTACAATATAATGATCTAATTTTTTTGTGTTACCCCATACACATAAATTCATTTATCATACGGATACATACCTGCATTCTACATTAAAAATCCATACATCACAACAATCATACACAAAAGTAACAAAAAATACTAATAAATCATTCACACACATATATAAGAGATGCAACAAAACGTTGTATACGTATATATATATATATATATATATATATATATATATATATATATATATATATATATATATATATATATATATATATAAAATCATCAAAATACCCTTTGGTTACAAAATAGGATAGTTTCCACTATTTATCCCCAAAATTACCTAATAGCTACAACAAGGATAAATACCCATACATACATACTTCACCCCTACTAATCACTAGGAGTCTCTCCACTCCCCTCATGAGCCCCACCTACCTGATACACTTCACCCATTATTGTTGCCCTGCTCAACTCAGCACCAACTTTAGATGCCTCAATGCCTATAACTAATATAGCTCCCCCCAATATAGGAGCACCACCACCCACCTGCACTAATGGTATCCTACCCATACCAACCTCTCTCTACCCTATGGAGGTAGCACTCTGATGACTTTCCTCAAATTGAGTTCATAATCATGATCATGATATCAACCTTTATGAAGACCTATCATAATTTGGTAGTGCAATCCCTTGAACCATCAAGACCATTTTGTACTCATGCCTCATCACCACCTCATCTCTCATATTATCTGCAATATCCTCATTCTCCTTCCTAGATTGCTCCACCTTAGTCTGAAGAGTAGCCACATCTACAGGAACCCTCACCTCTCCCTACTTCTATCGTAACCACTCCATATCAACATGTAAATAAATCACCTTGGATACATGAGCCACACACTCAATCTCCATAAATACCTCTAACTACTCCATCCTAAGAACCTCCACCTTGAGCTTCTCTACAACTACTATAAACTTTGTCATAAGGACATGCAAACTCTTAACCAACTTAGCATATCACCTCTCCTCCATCATAAGTCTACCTCGTAGCTCTACACACTATAGCTCTAGTCCCCTCCTCATCTCAGACCTCATTATATCTAATGTTGCAAACCTCTCTTGTAGCTCTATACACTGCAACTATAGATCTCTTCTATCTATAGCACTTGCTATATCAGCTACTATCAGTCACTCGTCATAATCATGCAGCTCTCCCTCTAAGTGTTGTACCTAATCATGCAGTATCACTAGCTCATCCTCCACATTTCTCGTCTCCTACTCCTCTAATGGGATATCTCACATATCTCCAAAATAAATCATATCATCAACCTCCACATCCACATTTACATCCTCCATCATCGCATCCTCTACCATAGGCTGATCTCTTCATGCTCTTCTCCTCATTTGTTCATCACCTCAACACATATGGTAAATCTTTACTCTTCTTCTCATGCACCAAGTAGGGAAATAGTGTTGGTCGCTCCACTGCTATGTGCTCCCAAGCCCAAACCTATAGTAAAGGGACCCAATTCAGTCCTTTTTTCCTTGTCCTCTCAACATCATGTATCCCTATATACCTAAGCTAATAGTGCAACCACCCACGTGAACACAACCTTGTGTTCTACCATATCATACACCACATCCAATATGTTACAAGTGAACTTCACTATGGAAGCATCAGGAATCATCCATGCTGATATCATCAACATTGCCACACAATGATGATTATATAACATCTTCTGATACCAATAATACTCATAATCAATGCCCTTATTGGTATCAACCTCCCTCCACCTCTCACCAAATGTACGTTGCAACGCTACCTTGCACCTACCATCCTCTACCACCCTTACCAAAATACCCTCAACTAGTAATTTATAAATCCTGTATATATCCTCCAGGATGATCATCATCTCACATGTCAGCAAATAGAAGGTGTTCCTAACACACTTCCATACTCCTCTCAACCATACTACATCTAACCACTCCAAATCAGCATCAGTCCACACCTTCACCAACATCATCTTCATCATTCATACGCAATGACGAGGCTCAATCATCTTCACCTATTTCATCCATAAATATCACAATAAAAAAAAAATTAGAATCAAAATACATAATTTTACCACTATGATTACAATACAATCATCATACAACTACATCATATGACCAATATATATATATATATATATATATATATATATATATATATATATATATATATATATATATATATATATATATATATATATTCATGCATTTCAAGACACTATACATGCACAATCTCAACCATACCTCAACACGAAAAACAAATAGCACTTTTGAATATCAATTTCACCCTTTTATGGCCAAAGTGTGAATAAAATTTAAAAACAATGCATAATCAACACAAAAAAAAATAATTTACATGCATTCAAACTCCCATCATGGCATGAAATTCAAAACATCACCAAATCACACCACAAACAAAATAACAATCACATTTTTGGATACCCATTTCCTCATTTCATGGTGAAAGTTAAAAAACATCAGTAAAACAATACACTGTTTGCCCAAAACACCCAATAACAATGAATTACATTGCTTAATTCAAAATAATTATCAGACAAAATCAAAACAAAATAACAGACATATTTTTGGATACCCATTTCCCCATTTCATGGTGAAAGTTCAAAAACATCAAGAAAACAGTACACCATTCACCCAAAACAATCATAATCAAATTACACAACTACATTACATCATGTAATTCAAAATAATTACTAGAAAAATTCACATCAAAATAACAATCATGTTTTTGAATACCCATTTCGCTACTTAATGGTGAAAGTTCAAAAATATTTGGAAAACAGTCGTTGTCCAAAAAGAGCAAACTTCGTACAATGTGCAAATTCAAAACATCATCATCTCAAATCAAAACACAATAATGGTCATGTTTTTGAATACCCATTTCACTACTTAATGGTGAAAGTTCAAAAATATTTTACAAACAGTCTACGGTTTGGCACAAAAATCAAAGTCAAACTACGTGTTTTATCCTTCAACTCACACGGTCAACACATCACCAAAATAGGTCCAATCATAAAATGGATAATCACTCCCAATACCCATTTGGCTTGTTTTACACTTTGTGTTTAAATTTTAGATAAATTAAACATGCACATTACAAAAACAAAGAAAATCCTACCCCACCCCGTTCATTTTCAATTATATGATTTCCAAAAATCAAATACAAAGGGCTAGAAAATTTACCCATGGCTCCCATGCGATGACTTCCAACATTGGTCGGACCCCTCATCATCTCCAATTTGAAACCAAAATCCGCAAGAGCTTGGCATTGAAATTATTTACTCACACCTCACTCCTCCACTCGCATATCATGAAAATGACCCCTCACATGTACCAAAAGACTTTTATATGCCTTAAAACCCTAAATCACAGGTCACCCTAAAAATCCAGAATCAAATCACAGGCCATCCTATGATTTCAACCCCAAATCACCCCCTTCCCTACGATTTGAACCAAATAGCACAAAAATTAAAATTTCTTCACTCTAAAATATTCTTCCCCTCCATCTTCATGCTATTTTGCAAATTTTCCATATTTTTCATCCTATTTTATTTTATAAAGCGACTCATCATCACTTTGCCACATTTCATTTACCTCATTTATGATTTCATTTTATAGGATTATCATATAGAAACATCAGCTTTGTATGCAACCAAATAATTAAACATCCAAATCATAGATATTGCATCTGTCTACACACATTTTTATTGAATATTATCTCAAGATAATACTAAACCTAACCAACCAGATATTTTTTAGATCACGAGAGCTATGCACAACAATAGAGATGTCACTCTAGCATTCATATATGTTGACGGTGGTCACATAATGAATGACACATTTGAATAATCCATGCACAACATTTGAATATGTCACTCTAGTGTTCATGATTCACAATAAATGACACGTTTGAATAATCCATATTAACTAGCTCAAATGTTTTGATACATGTCACCATGCACTCATAAATCAATCAAAAAAAAAAATTGAATAGGTATTTTTTCTATTCATACTTTGGACCATCTTGCATTGGTCGCAAAAGCAAAGTATGCATAAGTTGCCTTCACAAGAAACTAGTGTGACATTGTAAAATATCATACACAATCATAAAAATCATTTCATTGCATTCATAATCATCCACTTTCATTTATCATCAACATTTTCTATTTTTCTTTCTCTTCTCTTTTCTCTATTCTCCCCTTTTCTTCCTTCCTCCTTCCTTTCCTTATCTTCTTCTTCCTTATTCCTCTCCTTTTTCTTTTATTCCTCCTTTCTCTCCCTATATTCCCAGTCAATATTGTATGATCATGCTTTGAGCGGCTACATACCTTTGATTAGATTACATTCTCCCCTTTCTTGTTTCACCTTCTACTTTTTTCCATCACATTTTTGTACTAAACTATGTTCCACATAGTGTATTACAAAAAGAGGAAAATGTATACACCCAAAAGTTGTACATGTCTACCTCTACATACTTTTAGATCTATATGAACACTTGTAGGTTTGCATAGACCATTCTAGACCTTTCTAGGCTATTGTAAACCAACGCAGACCATTGTAGACCATTGTAGACCACTCTAGACTAGCGTAGATCACTCTATATTATTGTAGACCACTATAGACTAGCGTAGACTGCTCTAGATTATTGTAGAACACTGTATACCACTCTAGACCAGAATAGATCACTCTATATTATCGTAGACCTTAGTAGATATATGTAGGCCATTTCACTAGTCTATAGGCACGAAACCCTACTAAACTACACAATTCATGACCCAAAAATTTTCTATCTATCAAGAGGCCACCTATTAGTTCCCTAAGGAAACATAAGCCCTTTTCCTAGACCTAATGAGGACCCCATGAGATTATTAGCTTCTAAAACTCCTAATTAAGTTAATTAAATTTCTAATTGTAAAGTCACTTCACATAAGTGCACTTTATGAATTTAAAAGATTAATTAGGATTCTAAACCTCAATTAGTCCTAATTATTCCCTCACACATGTGTGCACCCACTTAGTTAGGATATTTAGGGAAACCCTAACCTAACCTAGGATCTAACTGACCCTAGTCATCCCTAATCTCTCCTCACACGTGTGAGGATGAGATATTTTTCTAGACCATGAGGATTTGATACATAGTCAAAAACCTAACCTAAATCTAGCATGGAGTAACCTTGAGGGTTGGTCTATCTAAACCCTTATTCTAACCTCACCTTTACCTATAAATAGAGGCCCCCCCTCTCATTATCTCTCTTTCACTCTTCATTTTTAGCTAATTTACATAAACTCTACCAAAATCTTGTCAAAAATCATACTTTCGACTGTGGATGGTACAAACAACATCTAAGCACCCCAGGATCCCATCCAGATGAAGGATCTCCGCTAGAAAGAACCTACAGTTGATTTCATCCCCTGTCCTACAAACCCAAGTTCTATATTACCCCCTGCCCTACGATATGGTCATACAGTGAATCTACAATAGCATAAACCTTACGTGACCTTTATTTCATGTTTTTATAGTAGTTGCACTTCATTATAGTCTTATTTCATGTTTATAATGTCATTTTGTCTTTATCAATATGGGCCTTGATCCATGATAGACCCCCAAACAAACTAACACTATTTTGCAGGCCTTCCAACAGTAGCAAAACACCCATCACAATAGCAAATACAACAATAATAGCAAAAACACAGCGGTGGCTCACACGTATTAAATACCACCTACATTCGAGGGGCCCCAAGAGAAACCATCAGAGTGCTTTATGTTTTGTTAAGAAATAAAAGGAGATTCACCTTGTAACCTTTGTATCAGTTTCTCAATAAAACAAGTTTAAAGCATTTCTGAGCATGTTAAATTATCATTGTTAATTTGCTTGATCAAATGGTATAATTTTGGTACGCTTAAAGAAGTATAATAAATGCCTTATTACTAATGGTTTCTCTTAGAATGAGGTAGTTTACTATTTATATATTTTAGCCCCTATGGCTCGTATGATTCCATGGATATGATTCTTTCTATCAGTACTTCATATGGATGGGAATTTCATCAAATGGATGTGAAGAGTTATTTTCTCAATGAAGAAATGTAAATGATATTTATAGGCAATAAAATATTATATAACTTTGCAACATTGTACTATTAGAAGAAATTAATTGTATTAAATTATCCTTATTATTAGTATTTCATTGATATGCTTTCAAATAAAAATATATAAACCACTCAAAATTTTGGATAAGTCTTTGAAAACTAGAATGATAAATTTAATTAGAATGCAGTTTTCAAATTCATCTTAATAATTTTTTAATAAAACTACATTTCTAAAATACTTTTAAATATTGTATTCATCAATTAGTTATTGTAACTTGTTCATATGTTGTTTCTATTTATTTCATTGTCATTTATTTGTTACATTATTTTATCTAATCGTCAATTTAATTATTTCCCAAACAAGACATAAATACCTTAGGATTAATTGAAAAAGTTTCATCACCTTCTAACCTCGTGTTTTAATAATTATGTCAATATATCCCATTATAATCATTATGATAAACACCATGAAATTTAAAATTTAAAATTATAAAACATAAATTTTATTAAATTGTTTGCAAGTTCCATTAGGGACTACTCATAACCATTATTTCAAACTATATAACTATGAACCCCTTTTTCTATGTATTATTATATTATGAAGTTATAGATAAAATTAAAACAATATAATCTTTACTAAAAATATAATATTACAATATCAATATAAGTGCATGTGATATTTTTTTCAAATATTATGATTTGTATAAGGATTTAAACATGTTGCCTTGTTACCCATCCCAAAATACTATTATATTTATTTTTATTTACTTCAAAACTATTTTAACAAAATAATTTTATTATTTTGGTGTGATCTTAATTATAATTTTCTTACCTTTTATAAAATACACAATGAATAAATACATTTATATGGAGGACTATGTTACCATTTTGGTTATGCATGCAACATATCCATGTATAATGTAATTTTGTTACTTGTAAAGATCTTTATCTTCATTTGGGATGGATATTGGACCATGCATAGTAACTAAAAGAAAGAGACGTATGCTAATATCATCTATTATTTGGGGATATCATTTAGATACAAGGGTTTTCCATAAACATTTTATAATTGGTTCTTGGTAAGTTCCAAAATATGTAGAGAATTGGGTGATTAAATATCTCTCTTTACAATGAAAGAACTTATTTTGAAAATAAAAACATATACATCAGAGTTAACACATAGAAACTAATTAATTTTCACTCAATGTATTATATAGAAACTAATTATTTTTCTAAAATGAGGTAATATTGAGCACCCTCCAAGACTAGTACCTAGGTGGTTCACTAGATCCATAACATATCATAATTAATGTATCATAAGAAGGATTCTTTTTGGAAATGAGTTCATTAATTATTGGATGAGTTGAAAAGTTCTTGAGAGAAGCAACTAATCCCAATATTTTTAGGAGTTATTTTTATCACATGAGTTGCTTCACCTATAACTAGAGGTCCTGTATCTATTGTCATAGGCTTATAACTCTAGAAGGAAAAAGGATGCATCTGTAGCCATGGCATCTACATGGAGGTTTGAGGATCTAGGGATAGAATCTATAGTTACTTGTTCAAATGAGGACAACAAATTAGTAACAATCTCCTTGTAATATTTAAATTTATCATCTCTATTCTGATAAATATCATTAATTTGATTAACCACAAGTTTAGAGTTACCAAATACCAAAAGAACTCTAACCTACAAAACTAAGGCAACTCTAAGACCAAGGATCAAAGATTCATATTCTATAGTGTTATTCGTGCAAGAGAAATAAATTTTTGAATACAAGGGTATGAGTTACTTTTGTGGGGTTACTAGAATGACTCCAGTACCAATACCTTTCATGCATCGGGATCTATCAACAAACAAATTACAAGACTCTGACTCTTCAATTTTGACATAGAAGCACTAATTGGGAAACTCAACAACTATAGTATGGGTAGCTTCTATGGGATTGAAGTCTAACTAATCAAAAATTACCTAGCTCGTAATAGCCTTATCACCTATGAGGAACAACACCCATTTAGCATCTCGACCTAAAATGTGGGGTTTAGACATCAAATAGCACAAAGGATCAATCTTTGCAACCACCAACATCTTATGGTTGAGCATGTAGTATCTTAACTTTTGAGAAGCAAACACTAAGACAAGGTAAAGCTTATCTAAGGGAGTGTACCTGGTTTCATTTCTAACCCATTTTCTATTGATATAGTATATATCTCATTATTTATTTTAATAATCATGTTGGGTCAGCATGAATACTAAAGCATTAGCAGTGGCTGCTATGTAAATCATCAAATACCTACCAAGCATAAGAGGGACTAAAAAATTTGGGGAAGTGAGATACTATTTGATATCATCAAAATATTTCTCGCACTCAGAATCCCACTAAAATACCACATATTTCTTAAGAATTTTAAGAAAGGGCTAACACTTATCGGCTAACTGGGTAATGAACCGATAGATAGACCAAATTTTAGTTTGAACACTATGTAATTTGGTCAGGGTGCAGGGAGGAAGAATATCATTAATAGTTGTTATCTTATAAGGATCAACTTTAATGCCTTACCTAGAAACTATGAAGCTTGACATCTTGTCAGATGTGACATTGAACACACACTTAGCGGGTTTAAGATGAACCTTGTATTACCAAAGCCATTCAAATATTCATCTTAAATAACGGATATGATAATTTAGTTCTATGGAGTGAGCTAGAATATAGTCCACATAGTCTTAAATAATATCATGCATTATTTCATGGAAAATTCAAGTCATGGCTCACTAATAGGTAGTTGTTGCATTATTCAAAACAAAAGACATGACCTTCTAGCAGAATTTTCTCCATGGAGTGGTGAATATTGTCTTAGCCTAATCCTTAGGGGTAATCATAATCTGATTGTAGCCTAAGAAAACATCCATAAGAGAAAGCATTACACATTTGGCAGTGAAATCTAAAATCTAAGCTATGTTGTGCAAGGAAAAATCATCCTTGGGGTATGCTAAGTTAATATCCTGAAAGTTGGTACATATTCTAATTGTTAATTCCTTCTTAGCTACATGAAATATATTGGATATCCAATCAAAATAGTCGATAGATTTTATAAAACTAACATCAAGGAGTTTTTGGAGCTCTTCCTTGACTGAGAGGGTGACCTTAGAATGCATCTTCCTAATTTTCTGCTAAATAGGCTTAGCAAACTAGGTTTAACTACCAAATGATGTAAGACAAGGGAGGGATCAAGACCTGGCATGTCGGTATATGACCAAGAAAAAATATCATGATACTCTCTTAATAAATTAGTCAATTGATCCTAATCATCCATGGATAAGTTTTTATCTACCTTAAGGATCCTAGGGGATTCCTCATAGCCTATGTTCACTTATATGGTCTCCTCAATAAGGATGGCAAATCCATCCTCAAGAGGAGGTGTGGCAGGTTTCACTCCTAGGATCTCAAGATCCTAGGGGGACATAGAACCAAAGTTCACTTGAGATCTAGAAGATTCAATCAACGTATCGCAAGGGATAGACCCATCAAATTAGATATCATTTTGAGGAGGATCCATATTTTTGACAAACTTCTTAGGAGTTATGATCGAAAAAGAAGGAGAGGGTGTCCCCTCATTCTCAATGCTCCACTCTAAACTTTGATGATATTTATCTAGGAGATATCCTTGACAAGAATATCTGACTTGATCTTGATATGATACATTGATTGGTAATTATTTATCAAGATTTTTAGGTTGCTTGTTTTTTTTAGATAAGGAATCTGATGAATGAAACTGAGCTAGATCATCTTGTGAGAAAAATTAAAATGGATGAGAATCGCCCAAGATAAATACAGGTTGATTTTCAAATTTAAATTTCACACATTGATGAAAAATATAAGAGACTAACTCCATCGGATGGACCCAAGGATATCCAAGAAGAAGATTAAAATATGCAGTACAAGATACCACATAAAACAATGTATCTAAAATTTTAGGTCCAACTTTTAGGGGAAGTGATATGGTACCTTAAGCTTCTTGGGACTCATTATTGAAATTCTTAATGATTGATGGGACTGAACAAAAAGCATTAAATTATTTACAAGTTATCTTACAATATATAAGCATCAAGCTTAGGAGGGAGATATGACACTTGTCATGAGCTCCACTCCAAGTGTCTTTCATAAGACACCACTCCAACTCAAACTGAAGACATGGACAAGTGGCAGAAGACAAATGTCAACCTATCAATTATAGGCATAGTGCACATTATAACAATAATAATATTCTAACATTCCCCCTTAATGTGCACTATCCTAAAAAATAAGTCAACATTAGATAACATTCCCCCTTAATGTTGACTTCTTGTACATAGATATAGCAAATTGCTAAACCGAGAAAACTTGTCTTTCCCAAGTGACTTGGTGAATATGTCTGCTACTTGATATTGAGTTGGTACATACTTCATGTGTATAATATCTTCTTGGACCATTTCTCTAATGAAGTGATGATGGATCTCAATGTGCTTTGTTCTAGCATGGAAAACTGGATTCTTGGTCATCTTGATGGTACTTTGATTGTCACAATATATATATGTTGGACCATGTATGAATAGCCCAATATCCTGAATTAATTGCCTCAACCATATTGCCTCCTTAGTTGCCTCAACTTCTGCTCTATATTCTGCTTCTACTGAAGATAGTGAAACTATGTGTTGCTTCTTTGTGCTCCATGAAATAGAGCCTTGGCCTAATTGAAAGCAATAACCTGATGTAGATCTTCTGGTTTCAGGACAACTGGCCCAATCTGAATCTGTGTATCCAATCAAAGAAAAATTATCACTTGATTTATACATAAGGCCATGATGAGGTGTGGCCTTTAGGAATCTCACAATCCTCTTAGTTGCTATCCAATGGCTCTTCTTAGGATCCTGCATGAATCTAGAAATAAGGCCAATTGAATAGCAAATATCTGGTCTAGTTGAAGTTAAGTAGATCAAACTTCCAACTAGTTGCCTGTAAAGTGTACCATCAACCCTTTCTTCTTCATCATTATTTAGCAATTTCAATCTAGTTTCCATGGGAGTTAGAGAGGGCTTACACTCCTCCATGAGAAACCTCTCCAAAATAGACTGAATGTACTTAGCCTATGAGATAAAAATCTTACCAGGCTGTTGCCATACCTCTATTCCTAAGCAATAGTGGAGGAGGCCTAAATCTGTCATCTCAAAGTTCTTGCATAAGTCCTCTTTGAGCAACCTTATGCCTTCTATGTCATCACCTGTAATGAGGAGATCATCCACATACAATGTAATCAAAATGATGCGGTTCCTCCAATGTTTCACATAGAGAGTGGATTCTGCTACAGATCTAGTGAAACCAAGGTTGAGGAAATAGGAGTCAATTTTTGCATACCAAGCTCGGGGTGCTTGCTTCAACCCATATAGAGCTTTCTTTAATCTGAGGACTTTGTTGTTTTGGCCTTCAACTATGTACCCTGGTGGTTGTTTCACATACACTTCCTCCTTCAAATGACCATTTAGAAATGCACTTTTGACATCCATTTGATATATTGGCCAATGTTTTTGAGTTGCCATAGCAATAACTATCCTGATTGTAGTCATCTTAGCCACAGGAGCAAAGGTCTCCTCATAATCAATTCCCTCTTGTTGCTTATAGCCTTGAGCTACTAGGCGAGCCTTGTAGCGATCTAGTGAGCCATCTCGCTTTATATTTTGCCTTGTATACCCATTTTGTGCCTATGGTATATTTTCCTTTGGGTAAATCAACTAACTCCCAAGTGTGATTCCTTTCAATGGAATCCAATTCCTGATCCATGGCATGAACCCATTTAGGATCACCAAGTGCTTCTTTGACATTAGAAGGTTCAGGTTGGCTAAGGACTTTGGCCATTAGGGCATAATTCACTTGGTGTCTTAGGGCTGAAGGCCTTTTACCTGTATAGGTGGGCAAATGATTTTGTGCTTCATCTATTGTGGCTTGAACCCACTTGGGTAAAGGATTGGATGTTGTTACTTGATCATTAGGAGGAGGAGATGGAGGACATGGATTATTTGTAGGAAGTTCTTCTTGTGGATGAATTTCTTGATTTATGAGTGAAGGAGAAGAACGAGATGATATTGTGTGCATGAATGGAGCAACTATTTCATTAGTTGTTTCTAAGGTGGGGGTTTTAGGAGGATTAGATGGAGGATACTCATGAAAGGTAACATCCCTAGATAAAATGATTTTCTTGGAAATAGGCTCATATAATTTATATGCATTGGCACTATCACTATAGCCAACAAAGATGCATTTTTGGCTCTTATCATCAAACTTCTTCCTTTTTTTATGAGGAATATGAGCATAGGCATCACATCCAAATATTCTCAAATGGCCCACATAGGGCGTTCTTCCACTCCATGCTTCTTCAGGTGTTCTTTCATGTAAGGCCTTTGTGTATGACCTATTAGTCAAGTATGCAGCAGTAAGAACAACTTCTCCCCAAAATGAGTTAGGTAATATAGCAACATGTAACATTGATTTTGCCCTATTTGTGATTGTTTGATTCATCCTCTCAGCAACTCCATTTTTTTGCGGGGTATAAGGGGTTGTGAATTGCCTCCTTATCCCATGATACTTACAAAAATTAAAGAATTCATTGGAGACATATTCTCCACCATTATCTGATCTTAAGGTGGAGATTTGATAGCCACTTTCTCTTTCAACAAGTGCGATGAATTCTTTGAACTTATCAAGGGCTTGCCACTTATATTGAATTAGGTAGATCCATACCTTTCTACTATAATCATCAATGAAAGTGATGTAGTATTTTGCCCCAGTATAATATTGAACAGACATTGGCCCACAAATGTCTGAATGAATCAATTGCAAAGGTCTATTAGCTCTCCATGCCTTTCCTATTTCAAATGGTTGCCTATGGTGTTTGGCTATTACACATGGCTCACAAAAACATTTTGACTCCTTAAGATGTGGGAGTCCTTTAACTAATCCTTTTGTAGCCATCATTTGAAGATTATTAAAATTTAAATGTCCCAATATTTCATGCCACATGTACTCCAAAGAGAAAGTAGTTGTTGTATGCAAAGATGTTTGTGTTACAGATTTTGTAAGGAGGTAGTAAACACCATCCTTTTTCACTCCCATGGCCTTGACATTGCCATTGGGTTCCTTAATGTAGCATTTTTATTTTTCAAAATAGACATTATAGCCCTTATCTATAAGTTTTCCAATAGAAAGAAGACTCCTTTTAAGACCAGGCACATACAAAACATCTATTGCAGGAACATTATTACCATCATGCAAAGTAAGTGGTGCCTCCCCAACACCTTCAATGGGTAGAGCACTTTCATCACCAAAAGTAATGAATTGATTTGATGTGGGCTGAACCTTGGTCAACCAATCTTGCCTTCCTGTCATGTGCTTTGCTGCTCCAGAATCAATATACCAACATTCTTTATCTTCAACATTAACTTGGTTGGTTGCATACAATGTGTTCATATTATTATTTTGTGGTTCTCCCTATTCTCTTTGCCTTTGATAGCAATTAGCAATATTATGATTCCATTTTCCACAATATTCACACCCTTGTTGATTGTTGTTTTGACCCCCTTGAGGTCTTGTTTGCCATCTTTGTTGTTGCTGGTACTGCTACTATTGTGGCTGCTGCTGGTACTGTTGCTAACGTGGTTGCTGATGGTATTGTTGATTTGGCTACTACTGGTACTGTGTGTATCTCTGGTGTTGTCTACCCCTTTGATTCTGATTATGCTGATTTTGACCCTTGTTTTGTTTAGGCTGTAAAGTTGCCTTGGTGGCAAAAGCTACTGATGTGGCTTCAATTTCTTCATCTTTGATTAGGGCTTGCTCATGCTTCTTAAGTAGGATCTCAATATCCTCAAGTGTTGAATTCATTGTTTTACCACTCAAGTCTAACATGGTAGCATAGGAGTGAAACTTTGAAGGAAGACCATGCAACATTATTGGAATTAATTCATTATCATCTAGGGTTTTACCAGCAGCTAAGAAATCATTTTTAATAGACTTCACTTCCATAAGATAATCGGTAAGTGAGCCTTTCATACATAGATTGTGCAATTTTTGTTTGAGATACAAAATATTATCTTGACTTGGCCTATCAAACAATCTATTGAGAGCATCCCATGCTTGTTTAGGTGTTTTTGTAGCCCTTACAGTTTCTCTGCATTGAATTCTTATAGCTAGCTTGATTAAACTTAAAGCTATGTTGGAATTCTTCTCAAATTGTGCTTTTTCTTTAGGGTCTGTAGGTGCAGTGAGTGGGTCTTCATTAGCCTGCCTATCTCTCACAAAGTCCCACATGTCATTCATCATTAATATTGACTCCATCTCATACTTCCAATTTGCAAAAGTTTGTGCTCCTTCAAGTTTCTTTGTAAGTCCACTTAATAGATTTGTAGTAGCCATGATTTAGAAAAGGATCAAAAGAAGAAGGAACTCAACAAAGGATGAAGTAAGAACGACAAATGCCAAATTAGAGCCCTAAAAAAAAATCTAGGGTACACCGCTGAAGATCCAGAGGAGGGTTCGCCTAGTTTTTCCACTCTGAATCTTCAAGAGATTCCAACAGTGGGAGGGTTAAGTTGAACATAAGTGCCTTTTTCTATCCAAAGAGAGTAAGAATTAGAATTTTTCCAGACCTCTATACCAAACTTCTCAATATACCCGCCCTTACGTGAGGGAGACTATAGGCATTTGAGAAGTTGATACGTGGAACATAGGCGATTCTAAAAGGGGATAACCTGCTAGACCTTTATACCAAACTACTCAATATACCCACCCTTACGAGAGGGAGACTATAAGTATTTGAGCAGTTGATACGTGGAACATAAGCGGTTATAAAAATGTGATGCTTGCTTTTTGTAGAATTGTTACAATAGATATGCCAATGTATTATTGCTTTATAAAAATTTGCCTGTATGTTGTGCTTGCTTGTATATGGCTTAGTGTCAAGTGTGTATGAAATGGAACTACACTTGATTACAATTATAAAACCCAAAGTCATGCAAGGGTAATAGCAAGCATAAAATGTAGACAAATCCCAAATAGAAGATGCAAGCAACAAATATCTAGTGGCCAAGATAGTGCCACAAAAGGTCTCCACAAGCAAGAGGCAAGGGGGCCTAAATCACCCCTTGATAGAATGATTTGTATTGGAAACTTGGCTAAAAAACAATTTTAGCCCCAAATGTACCTCCAAAAGATTGTACAAGATCAATGCCTTCATTTACAAGATTACCTCAAACTTGCCAAATTCAAGGAATAACTTGGCATAATGTCCCCCCAAAGACTTAAAAATTTGAGCCCCTCATGAATTTGCAATTTTTCACCCAAGAGTGTCGGATGCAACCGAAAATGCACTCTTATTTACAATCTCAAATTTAAGTCAAAATTCAGTTGAGTAAAGTATCTCAAAACTAAAAAATTATTTCACCAATGGATCCCCCTCAAAATTCTCTTTCCAACGACTATATATAAGCCTATAGTCGAATACAAATTACTAGTTAAAAATGATAAAAAAAAATGACCTTCTCAAGGTGTGCAGCTCCGGGACATTCCCAATTGATCACCCATCCGAGTTGTGCTTTGCAATACACTGCTTGACTTAGGAGTTTTTATAATATGTGCTGCCAAAAAATCAACCTTCCTCACTGGAATTAAAATATCAATTATTTCAGTAATCAAAGCATCTTAATCAACTAAAGTTTCTTTTGAACCACCACGTCCCAGGCTTCTTTTGAACCACACTTCCTTACAATAAAGGGAAAGCGTGGGAGACAGGGCTTGGGGAATAATCCGCAGCGAGGGTTTGAAGATAAGGTAAGCTTAAGCTATCTTCCTTGGGCCAACCCTCCCATTAGCAGGGGGCATTTGGAAGGCCTCTTAGCGACGACGGCGGTAGTGTGACAGCTCAACACTTTGGGGTTAGTAGGGCTGATGGACCTACACCCTTAAAATTACGTCTGGAATGAGCACTCACATTAAAAATTGAAAACTTTTCTCTCAGCTAATCCTATGATTCGTCTGAAATAAAGAGATAAACATTGGTTCTTGACCAGAATGTGGGCAAAACAGATTGCATAATATAAAATATGATACGGAGGAGATTTAGCACACGTTTCTTAGAAAGAGAATGATGGCATGAGGGTCTCAAACCCAGAGCAATGCAGGCCAGAAGTTTCGTCCCTCATACATCCTGATACCGAATTTTGCAGCAATTCTTCTTCCTACGCAGAGTCTTCTTCAGATCAGAATAGTAAATCCGTCGTTACCACGCAGTCGTCGTCCTCGTCTGCTCGCCAATATTTCGAGTTAAAATTCGAATCAGAGCTTTTACCCTTCATTTCTTCCTCTGATTACGATCTGCATTTGACCCATTGTAGGCCGTCGATATTCTATGAAATTCTTCTTCACAAAACGCCTATGCATGCCGCCAGACCTGCTACTGCGTGGCAAGCTTTGCTACAGACTGCGCCGTCGTCTGCTACTGCCCCTGCGCAGAACAGTTTGAGAATTCAAGGGACGAGGGCAGACCAAAATCTGATTTGCCTTCTGGATAGAGTCTGATGCTAGGGATGAATTTAGATAGATGTGCAGGGAGACAGGAGATAAAGAATTCTATTGGATCTGTGAAAGCTTGGCGGGAAGCAGGGCTTAAATGATCAGGGGAGGGGAAGTTGCTGACATTGCTGAAATGCTTATGAATGTGTCTATCAAGAATGCTCAGAAGTCATTTATGGGTGTTTGCTATAAACTTCACAAAGCTTTGAGATCACTGATTGAAAGCGTGGAGTTCAGACACCAACAAATCAAATGTTTTTTTTTGTTCGCATCAGATTTCCTCCTTGGCTATCAAAAAATAGATCCCAACATGCGACGTCGAACTACCAGATCTCCCTCCACTGTTGTTACTTTATAAGATCGAACACCCCATCTGCTACACTATGGACTTCGAAAGCAGCAATCAGTGGTGGTGATCCATCGAAGGTAGAAATAAGTAGTGGTGAACCAATGGCATGTGTCAATTTGTGCAATGACCAAACTATAAACAAAGGAACGATCACTTTGATGCATATGATATCAATGAGGCATGTGGCTTGGGTTGCATCGGACAGCAAATGGAAGAATTTGGAATCCTTTAAAAAACATGAAATATCAAAACAAAATTTGAAAATTTTCAACAATATGGATTTTTCATAATATGCTCTCACAAACTTCTGAATTTCGACACGGAAAAAAAATACAACCTTCGTAAATTTTCTTTCGTTTCTCATTCACAGGATCAACTTAGCAAGTGAAGAGGATACTTCGAAAAAAAATATTTAGACCTAAAAAAAAACTTTCTCAAACCCTAAGACCTACACGGCAGGGACAGCTTGCTCTGATACCAGATGATGGGACTAAACAAAAATCACTAAATTATTTACAAGTTATCTTACAATATATAAGCATGAAGCTTAGGAGGGAGATATGACACTTTTCATGAGCTCCACTCCAAGTGTCTTTCAGAAGATACCACTCCAACTCAAAATGAAGACAGGGACAAGTGGTAGAAGACAAATGTCAACCTGTCAATTATAGGCATAGTGCACATTATAACAATAATAATATTCTAACAATGATATCATTAGATTTAGTTATATTTTCCTCTTCTAATCCAAAATTTTGAAATAAATGATATGTACATAAATTAAGGGAAGAACAATTATCAATCATAACTCTTTTGATAAAAGTATCCCTAATAAACGTAGTGATGTAAAAAGAAAAATATTTTTGCAAGTCTGAGAAAGAAATATCAGCATCCAAGAATGTGAGATGATGTATCCCAATATATATTACAATATTAGCCATATCACCAGGGGATATATCTGGAGGGACAAATTTTTGCCTCAAATTTTTTATTAAGGCTTCTCCATAAGTAGGAGAATTTTGTAACAGTTCCAAAAGAGAGATATTTATGGAGATATTGGTTTCCTGCTAAGATCACTGAATCTATTGATTTTGCACTGAGTCACTAACTTTTTTGAAGTAGTGGTTATCATAACAACCATATTATTATCATAATTGTGTGGTACACTTATATAAGATAATTTATTAGCTTCCTATCTAATTACATTCTTATTAACATATGTTTTTTGTTGTAAATTTCCCATATCAAGATGCTCTACATCAATCAAATATTGAACCACATGTTTCAAATTCTTACAATTTGTTTTCGAATATCCCTCAAATATATGGTATCAATAGTGATGATCCACCTTATACCAATGAGTTGTAGTATTTGGTTGCCTTATGGGAGGTAACTCAATTGCATTGGCTTATAAAATTTTGTTTTAAAACTACTTCCATAAACATATTAAGCCTTGTAAAATTTATTTTTGGAGGTTTCTGAAGTACTATCTTTTGTAGGTTGTTAGTAATATTATTAACATACCTACTATCCACTCCACTATCACCTCCTATGTGCTTATTATTATGTTTATACATAGTAGGTTTCTCTTATTTGAATTTGAGTTGGCCTCTTTTGATAAGGGTGTGTTCTAATTTTATTGCTAATTCAATTGCTTGATCAAAAGATGTAATAGTAGTAGTCTCTAATGCATAAGATAATTGTTCTTGTAAATTTTTGATAAATATCTCAAGCATATCTCTTGGAGGTAAAGTATATCTCAAATGTCCAACCAAACTTCTCCAATAAGCCAAGAACTCTAAAAAATTTTCTTCTTTTCTTTGTTTTAAATTGTAAACATCTTTCATTATCACTTCCTTTTCAAGCACCAAATTTTTGAACAAATAATTATGTTTTTCCTTCAAAATTATTCAAGGAATAATTGGGTAACCAATAATAACACTCTAATGCCATGCCACCAAGACTCTTAGGAAATATTTTAAGTAACAACATGTTATCATAAATGGAATCATGGAAATCTATTATAAATATTCTTAAGTGCTCAATAAAATCTTTTCTCCCCTTATAAATAGGTAAAAGTGGCATATAAAAATGCTTAGGATAATGCCTAGCAACAACAATACAATCCAATGACTGATTACACATTTCACTATAACTATAAGTAAAACTTGAAGGCTGAATCATCTCAAATTTTGAAACCAATTGCTTTAACATATTTGTTAAATTCTATACTTCTAGATCACTCTTATGCACTATCCCCAGATTACCTAAAGGAAGAGTGTTGGACAGATTGATATTATTGAGGTATGTGGTATATTTTTGAAGAGGATGACTAAAATTTGGAGGAATAGAGACAACAATGTTGAGATTAGAAGATTGAGAAGGAAATTAAATATTTTCAATGGCACTACTAGTTGGAGGGACTTGTAGATTCCTTCCAACGTTGGTGGTTATGGTAGTGGTATAAGTTATATGGTTAACAATATTACCATGACTCAAAGATTCACTTAAGGAGTTATCAAGAGATGGTCTAACTCCCTCAAGTAGGGCTTATTCCTCTAAATTTTCATTCAATGCATGCTTATGATATTTATAAAATATCCATACATTCTAAAAGTATTTAAAAATAGGTTCCCATAAGGTCCCTTAATAGTATCAAGACTATTATAAATATATTCTTCCTCAAGATTAGGATATTCTCTATCAAATTGATCATTATCTTGAAAAATATCATTAAATCCTAAAAGTCTTCTTCCATTGTCAAGGTTGGAAGCCATTGGAAAAGGAGAGAAAGACTATGGTAAAATGAGGAGACTAAGACCCACAAAAACAAACACCAAAAATTATATTCCTAAATATTTTGTAAACTAACACATAAAATTAATGATCTTGATTAGGTTTTAAAGTAAAAGGAGGTGTTAATGTCAGGTTCACCAAAGATGTAGAGGGAGAAAACTACCCTACCACGTACAATTATCAAGTCTAAAAGCGGAATACAAAGCCTTTAGATGAACTGTGGGGGTATGTTATTCTCTAAACTCAGTTCTAGGGGGGAAGGTTTCACTAGAAATGGTTTATGGAATCACTCCAAGTCCTCTGGTTTTCAAAAATGTTTGATGTATTTGATTCAAGACAAACACCTAGATTTGGCATTTCTAGATCTATACTATATAAAATAAACGACAATGCAAAAATACAAAAATACAAGAATAAAAGAGCTAACCCTAGAATGATTCTTTCTTTGAATGCTTTTATAACCCTAGGGTTCCAAATAGACAACCTTTAAGCAAGGGCTCAAGAAGATATGCACAAATATAATTAACCCTAAGTGCACACTATATGTTGTTTATCTTTCAAATGCCTAGAAATTAATTACATGTTTTTCTTATAAGTTAGATATAGGGTTTACAAAAAAATATAAAGCACTAAAAAAACAACCTAAAGACTAACCAGCCTACTTAGCTTATCTGGTGATTTATCCTTACCTTTATCCCTTTATCCAATGCTATCAACAATTCTTGTTCCTGCAAGACAACTTGATAAACACTTAAAAAATATGATTAGTGTTAGGGTTCCTGCTTGGGCCACTATACAGTAGTGCTTGAAGGTACAACAATCAAGACCCCTAGATCACTTTATCTGACCTTTGATAAACATAAGAGAAAATTGACCTTTTGAAGAAAACAAACATAACAAGATATAGCAAAATAAAATGATGGAACCACTTAATATAATGTAGTTTTAAGCTCTAGATGCAACCTAAAATATAATTATAAGGTTAGGGATAACAATTTACCCCTATATACTATCTAGGCAAGATCACATTCCATAATGAGAGACCACAATTTTTCTTAGGTGGAATCACGTCCCATTGGAAGCCCATCACGATTTCACAAAGACTATACGGAAAATAAAAGACAAGTGTGACAACTCGATTACATTAATCTTAAAATATAAATATGCATGTAGAAGAGTAAATTCACCTAGCAGAGAGCACAAAATAAAAATAGAAGGGTTGAGACATCCTTAATAGTTGATATCTCCTTAGGGCTTCAACACAGATCCACCAAGAATAAGCAACTACAATCAACAATCCAATGCAGCAAAAAACCAAGCAAACTTCACACTCCAAATTTAACTTGCTTATGAAAGAAGAGAGATGTAGATAAATTAGCGAGTGCTTGAAATATAATAATCATAAAATAATTATTGCCATTATGTGTCATGGTCAAATAATAAATTCAAACCCTCCTTATATAGTGGATTTTAAGATGATATGGGCAGGAAAACTAATGAGGGCTGATGTAAAAATATGTCAAACCTAGAAAATTAGGGTTTTCTTAGAACAAACCCTAAAAATTCAAAATCGTGCTTCATCTGGGTCAATCACAATTTCACATAGAGGAAGAAAAATGGCAAAATAGGGGGGATAAGCCTCTCCTAGGAGGCTCTAGAAATATTCCCCACTAAAGTGGGTCAATATTTTGTGTCTATAGGAATTTAATCATTGGGTTAATTTGGCAGCTTTCAATTGTTGGGGCTCAATTTATAGGTGCCATGTAAAATTTATAATTTCTAAGTTTAATTTTCAATAGTTGAGTGCTAATTTCATTTCTAGAGCAAATTCTTCAATGGTTGGGGTAATTTATTTACTTTATATTTTATTCTAGACTTGCACGCTCTTCAATGAAAATTTTCTAGCTTTTTTTTAGAGTATATTTCATCATTTGGGTCATGTAAATGTACCACCTTTCGTACATATCTAGAGTAGGAGTTTACGTCAATGTAAATTTAGTTATTTACTTCAAGTATTAAAATAAATGTACAAGTGTCAATGTGCAAGTTGTAAATGTGAATGTAGTCTACATGTACATGAGTCTTAGATAGAGTAAAGACCAAGCAATCTATATTTCTATATAAAGGCCTCATGGGTGTGTGATATGAAATATGTTTATAAAGTGTGTGAAGTAGGATAGTGTGATAGAGTAACTACACATTGTTTAGTACACACTGTATATGTGTAGTAAGGTACACTGTAGTTCCTTCATATACATTCATGAAGTGTTCATGTCCTCCATTATATAGAAATGTACTATTTTTGTCACTCTCATTAATGGTATAATTTTTAGTTATTTGGAGATATTTATTTCCTTATTTTCCAACATATTATTTCGCCATTAGATTTATACTTATCTCATATTAGTTATCCTACATCTTGTGGTTCTACTACCTCCCATCAAAAGCTAACACTTTTTACAAAGTGTTTTTTATTTTTAATATTTCATTGAGCTTTTGGTATTCTATAAATATAAGATTCTAAAGTCCCATGCTTATGTCACTCTAAAATAAATTTTGGCTTTGTGCATTGTGGTTTCATTCATCCTGGCTTTATGCTTGAACTCTTTCTACATGATGTTTGGTTTTGAATTGAAGATGCTAACATCATCACTAGAGGACCCCTAAATTTGTGCACTATAGCTTTGTTCATCCTATCTTGGTGCATCTTTAGGATTTCATGATGTCACATTAACATCGTCACTAAGAAGGACCCAATTTCATTTATATTGGCTTTGTGCACCTCTTGAGCCATCAAAACACTTAGTTGAATTTCTTTAGGAAAAGGAGATTGGCTACTTATATTTCAAATGTGGTCATGAATTTGACCTACATTCTTGGCCTGAATAAATATTCCAATAGTCTAAAACTTATTTTCAATAGTTCAACAATAATTGTTTTATACTCGAAAATGATTTTTAATTGCCATAAATTATTTTCCAATAGTCCATCACTTATTTTCAATAGCCCAAAAATAGTTTTTATGCCTAAAAATAATTTTTAATTGCTTAGAAATAATTTTCAAGAACATGATTTTCAATAGTCTTGAAATAATATTTCATTTTATTTTGAGTTCTAAGGTTCCAAAATCTACAAAATATTTTGAGTTATTAACAAATTAAAATTGTATGCTTTTATCATCTTCTCATGTGGCCAAAATTATGATCATGGTAAATTTTTCACTTAATTTCTAGACTTACAATCATTTTCTAATAATCCTCTAGTGGTGACCTTGGTAGTTGCATCTTGGACAACCTGTAGAAAGTAAATAATTTTAGGCATTAATTATCCTTAGAGTATATGCAAGTTCATACTTTCTGAAAAGCTCTTTTGAAAAAGCATCAAATGGAATAAATTTACAAACACAACCATGGAAATAGTCATCAGAATAAGTATTGGAGGATATTACATTATTTGATACATGCTAATGTACCCCATGGTTTTTCTCAATTGGTTTTTCTCAAGAGCTTATCTTATTTCAAGATAACATTGTTCAATATTTTGATAGATAAATAATAGGAAATGAGGATAATGAATATTTCTACCAACAAAAGCATTGGGTGAACCCAAAGTTTAATATGATGAAACAAATATTAGTACAATAGAATATCTCATGCATTGCAAGGTCACTTGTAGACTGAAGATGAAAGACAAATACCATGGTTGAAGACTAAAGTCTTCAGTAACCAAAAAAGTAATATAGGGGGGTGTTGGAGAATATTACATTACTTGGTACATTCAAATGTACCATCATTGTACATTCATGGTATATCTTGTAAATATTATATTAGGGTTGAGTCTTAGATTAGAGTGTGAGTAGTATTTTATGTAATATTATAATGTGTAGGAAATGCACAAGTGTTATGTAAGTATGTATGTGCATGAAATGTACAAGTTTCATGTTAGTGAGTGTACAAGTATAATGTGATTTCATGTGCACATGTATTATATATAATTTTGCACAAGTATCCTTAGATTAGAGTGTACAAAGTGAAGAGTCATATCTAGGTGTGCATACAAGATAGAGTTATGTGTATACAAGTGAGACTTGGTATAAGGAATTGAATAATCAAGTATCCAAATAGGTAATATATAATGTATATATATTAATCCATGGAGGATTATTAAATATATATATAAGTAGTGATATATTTTTAAGATAAACATGAGTAATAAATATTATATACATTTTGAGCAATTTATATTGTAAGTTGTACTAAATTATTTTTACATGTATTATTTAGGCTATTGCATTCATATTGCTACATTTTTGTTTGTTTGTAGAAAACATCACATAAGTGATGCCACTTTAGGGTAATACCCAAGGAGGTAGGGTCTTCTCTTCCACAAAAATAACCTAGGGATCGCATTTGGCCTACCACCTTTGACACACTCAAGGAGCATACCTAAAATGACAAAAACAATAACATATAGACTAAGACAAATATAGAAGACACAACCAAACAAACACACACACACCAACAACAACAAAAACAACAAAAGATAAAAAAAAAACAACAAAAAAACATGAAACACAAAAAAACCACAAAACAAAATAATAAAAAAATATAACAAAAACAATAGAATGATACAAAGACACAACAAACAAAAACAACAAAAAATCAAAAAATAAAAACAAAAAAAACATAAAACACACACACACACACATACCAAAACACAAAAAACACAAAAAATAAAAAAAATACAAACATACAATAAAAACAAGAATAATTAAATAAAAACTAACAAACATAATGAAGAACATAAACTTATACTGAGAAGGGGGGTGAACAGTATAGCGCCCACTTTTTACTTTCTTTACAAACCGATATCAATTAGTATCCTCAATTGCAATTACCAAATACAACAGTGTGCATTAATAACATAGATAGCAATAGTAATAAAATGCACAAATCACCACACACAATTGAGACACAATATTTAATGTGGTTCCCCCAATGTGGGGTAGTCCACAAGATAATATCCTTATAATATTTCATAAAGCTAGGTTGTCCTGATATGCTTAGATGGGCTCCACTAATCTGGTCAGCTAAGCTCTCCACTGATATGCTTAGCTAGGCTATCCACTGATCTGCTCAGCTAGGCAATCCACTGATCTGATTAGCTAGGTTATCCACTGATGTGCTCAGCTAGGCTATCCACTGATCTACTCAGCTAGGCTATCCATTGATCTACTCATCTAGGCTATCCATTAATCTGCTCAGCTAGGCTATCCACTGATCTGCTCAACTAGGCAATCCACTAATCTGCTCAACTAGGCTATCCACTGATCTGCTTAGCTAGGCAATCCACTGATCTACTCAGCAAGGCTATCCATTGATCTTCTTAGCTAGGCACTCCATTAATCTACTCAGCTAGGCACTCCACTGATCTGCTAAGCTAGGAACTCCACTAATTTTCTTAGCTATGTAATCTACTAATTTGCTCAGCTAGGCAACTGGTGTTGATGAGTTTTTATGTTTTTGTTCTATCTATTTCACTACTCATAGATCTACCTCAATGCCTTCTCATAAGGATCAAATAATCTTGCTCGTATGTTGTCCCAAATCTGTCCTCAAAGCCTTAACAAAAGGCTCAAGCAATGATGCTCAAATGTTGTCCCAAATGTATCCTCAAAGCCTTCACAAAAGGCTCAAGCAATGATGCTCAAATGTTGTCCCAACTATGTCCTCAAAGCCTTCACAAAAGGCTTAAGCAATGATACTCAAATTATGTCCCAAATATATCTTCAAAGCCTTCTCAAAGCCTCAACCAATCATACACAAAAGTTGTCTCAAATATATCCAAAAATTATGTCCCAAAAGCCTTCTCAAAGTCTCAACCAATCACTCTCAAGTAGCACTCAAATTTCAACCAAAAATTAACTAAGGCAAGGTTCAATGATGAACTCAAAAATGAATGGCAATGTACTCTTCAATGGATGACAACAATGATCCACAATGATATCAACAATGTATGAAAAATACTCTCTCAAATGGATGACAAAAATGCTCAAAAATATACTCTCAAATGTATGGCAAATGAGCTCTCTAATGAAAACCTCTCCAAGAAATAATGAGGACATCAACCAACCAAGGACAATCTCCACAAGTGATAGCAATAGGTTCTCAATAAAATTTTCGTCATGCAATGTCAATAAGCTTTCAATAAACAAGCACAACTACCTCAAGCAAAGAGCTCTCAAATAGCCAATAATGATCTCCTCAAATGAAATATAAATGCATCCAAAAGTGACTATCAAATGATCTCCTCAATGGTCTCAAATAGAGGTAATGTACTCAAAAAGTAACCAACAATACTCTCCTCAAAACAATAGCAAAAACCTCCTCAATAGTGGAAATACTCTCAATGAACTCCACTAAAGCAATTATGAACTCAAGCATCAATTTTATCCATAAAATTGATTTTCTAATACATCAACTTCCTCTCAATAAGCAAGGCACATAATCAAGCAATTTGTCTTCAACTTCAAACCCTAACTCATGTGCATGTCTTCTAACTCAAGGTATCAATTAACTAGGTCTCAAGTTCCTAGTTTAATTTCATAATAAAACCATGCACTAGGACATATACATGTTCAACACTTTACTACCTTATAACTCCCTAATTTAATTGACATAAACAACAAGCACCTATACTTTTATTTATTTGTTTTCATACCCTATAACTCCACAAGTACACACAATAATTTTCAATTATTTAATTCAACACCTTATAACTCCCTAAATACACATAGCAATAACAAATAATATCTCAACACCTTATATCTCCTTAAGCACACACAACATAATTTATTTCCAACAAATATCTTATGACTCCCTAATTTTTGTAGAAATGATTTTAATGCACCACAACTTTGGCAATATCAACTATTACCATGTGATAGAGATAAATATCTTTTTATAAAGTTTGTAGCCTTTGCAACCTTTGAAAATATTAATGTCTTTGCCAAAAATCAATGTGCTTTTACCACCTTCAAAATCATCAACGTTTTGCCTAAAAATCAATGTGTCTTCATACCTTCGCGGTAGTCGAACCGTGTTCCTCCTTGCTTGCGCTATGAAGCTCTTACCTTGTGAGCACTGGCCCACATTGGGATTTAATCCCAAACACTTCCTTTAATCTCTACACTCGGCTATCAATATGAAATCAATCTCTCACAAAAAACTTTTTCTCCTAGCGAGATTCGAACACAGACCTCTCTTGTGCAAAGATGATGCCTTGCCAACTGTGCTACGCTATCCAATGTGATGTCAGTTCTGGTAGCTTCTAATTTTGTCTTTTCTCTTGAGATAAATATTTTGTTTTACCTCTACATTGCCTCCCTTCGACGACTCTCTCTCATGCGCTAATTATTCTCCTATCTCCGCAACGAAATAACCAAAGTCTTCTTTGATTTATATACCTTTCAATGCCTTCGAATGACGTTGACAAACTTTGATTTGCCACCCTAACATTTTCACGTCGATGGATAATTTAATTAAAATTTAGACCTTAGAATTATTAAATAAATATTTAATAATTCATCTCTTATCTTTGAATTGGGATATCTCCTTCGTTCTTTTGAATTTTGCCATGAAACTTTTTGCACCTAGGTTTTATTGAAAAAAAAATTTCATCCATCATCATTTGGATATGTCTTAGCACATTGGTTTTAATTAAAAAACCGTTTCCAATGGTTTTAATAAAAACCATTGCTATTGGTTTTAATAAAACCTTTACCTTTGGTTTTAATAAAAACCATTAATATAATATTTAAAAATTAAATGTTATATGCCTTTTGTGCCACAAAACCCTGTATATATCCATGCTCTCCAAAATGTCATACATGTTGAGCAAGGTGCAGCAAAAGAATTGCAAAAGTATTGTCATTGTTGTCAACACAGACAGATTGATGCAGTTGATGCAGTTCAGAGGTCAGTCAGATCAAGTGCAGTGAATTTCAAGACAAACAGAGGTAACCCAGATTCAGAAATTGGCAGAAAGAGACAAGAAAGAAAACTGTCGCGATATCGCGACATGTTTTCTGTCGCGATTTCGCGACAAAAAGTAGGAGAGAGAAAATGCACGCCAAAATGTCACGATTTCGCGACATGTCGAGTTTTCGCTGAGGAGAGAGAAAATGTGTCGCGATATCGCGACAAAACTGAAGAGAGAGAAACTGCAAGGAAGATTGTCGCGATTTCGCGACATTGCCGAGGAGAGAGAAAGTGCATGCCAATTTGTCGCGATATCGCGACATGGCAGAGGAGAGAGAAAGTGAAAGGTAAACTGTCACGATTTCGCGACATGCTGGCAGAGAGGGAAGCAAGGTGAAAAGATGTCACGATTTCGTGACATAAATGGAGAAAAGGAGCTAGCAACGAAAAGTGTCACGATATCGCGACACGTCGGGTTTTCACGACCCGAAGAGGAGAGAGAATGCTTAGCAACAAAGGTGTAGCGATATCGCTACATGTTGAAATGAATGGAAACAAAGGTGTAGCGATATCGCTGCATGATGAAAATACATGGCACAAAGGTGTAGCGATTTCGCTACAATTAGGAAGTGCAGAAAACAAAGATGTAGCGATTTCGCTACAAGTGAAAAGACACAAACAAGAAGATGTAGCGATTTCGCTGCATGACAAAATGTATAAAAACAAAGGTGTAGCGATTTCGCTACCATTCAAAGTTGAAAAAATTAAAGATGTAACAAGTCAAAAGCACAAGGCACAAAGTTGTAGCGATTTCGCTACTGCACGAAACAAAGAGTGTACGGAAGCAGTGAACGTCGCGATTTTGTGACATGTTGATTTTTGAAGTTTGAAAGGAGAGATGTAGGAAGCACAGTGTGCAGATTTCATGACATGAAATTGTAGAAAGTGATTTGTGACAAGAAGGATGAAAGAGCAAAGTGTGTGCGATTTGTGACATGAAAAGAAAGTTAAGAGCAAAACGGTCATGATTTTGTGACATGCTTAAGGATGACGTCAAAAAATGTTGAAAGTGTCGCGATATCGCGACAAGATGCAAGGAAAGCTTCCAAGAGCCAAAACGGTCATGATTTCATGACATGCTTAAGGATGACGTCAGCAAAAGTTCTAAGTGTCGCGATATCGCGACATGAACAGAAGGAAAGCTTTCAAAGCCAAAATGGTCATGATTTCGTGACAACAAGGGCATGAAGTGTGTGGCTTCAAAAAGTGTCACGATATCGCGACAGGTAACAGTCTGGCAGGTAAAACCCGTAGGAGCATGCAAGGTGACACGTGTCGAAAAAGCAGATAGGAAAATCATGCAGCCAGTTACGTAAAAAGTAACTGATGTCTGATCAGCAGTTACAAATTGATAGGTGTCGATCATGCACTAGAACAGTTGTATACTCTTGATTGAAAAAGCATTCGATGCATCACATATGGAGTTTCAAAAAAGCATTCGAAAAGTCGTATTCGAAGAAATTGAACAGTCGAATATGGAGAATCAGAAAAGCTTTCTAAAAGACGTATTGCAGGGTTTCGAACAGTCAAAGTGCATGAAACAAAATAGCCATATTGCATGGATTCAATAGCCGTATTGTAGGGTTTCGAACGGTCGAAGTGCATGGAACCGAACAGTCGTATTGCATGGATTCGAACAGTCAGAGTATGTGATTCGATTGCATGCAGGATTGAAAGGTTATAAAAGAATAATCGTACAGAGAAGATGTTGCTGCTGTTAGAGAGAAATTGCTGTAAAAGGAGGGTTAGAAAAGAATCAAGAGAAAAATAAGCAGAGCCGTGAGAGTGTGTAGAGTTGGGTTAATTGCAGACCAATCAAGGTCGTGCATGAAGTGAAGACATTTTTATGTCATTCTAAATTGATCAGAATTGCAGTCCAAGTTGGTGCTTGGTACTAGGAGTTGGTGCTCCATCTGTTGCAACAGAAAATTACAGGGGTTGGTGCTCCTTCCAGTTGATGCTTGGTAAAGTATTTGTAAAATTGATATTTTGCAAAGACTGGATTTGGATTGGAGTCCAAGCAGTCATTTTTGAGGAGTAGCCAAATTGGTGAACCTCGGTATATTGAGTGTTGTGGTGTGCTCTCTTGTTCAAGTTGTTTTTCAGTTGTCAAGTTCTCTTTATTTCATATTAAATGTTGTAGATATAAAAATTAATAGCTACACTGATTCACCCCCTCTCAGTGTCATTGTGTAATCATCAATTGGTATCAGAGCAAGGTTCCTTGTACAAGCTTAATCAGCTAAGGAGATCTTGGAAGAAACAATGGCAGGTGGTGAAGGATTTTCATCCAACAAAGCTCCCTTATTTGATGGAACAAATTACACCTTCTGGAAACTCAGAATGCAAACATACCTGAGTGCATTGGGATACGATATTTGGGATTCTGTAGATAGTGGATACACAGCACCCACTACCCCTCCAACAGATACTGCTGAGAAAAAGAAATTTGAAAACAACTCCAAAGCTAAGAATGCCATAATGTGTGGGCTTGTTGACAGTGAACTGATAAGAGTCATGAGTTGTAAATCAGCAAAAGACATGTGGGATAAACTGAAGAGCATCCATGAAGGAGACAGTAAGATTAAGGAAGCAAAACTGCAAACTCATCGAGCACAGTTCGAAGCACTGCAAATGAATGAAGATGAAAACATAGAGACTTATATGCTTGAGAGTCAACGAAATTATTAATGCAATCGAGAGGACTCGGTGAAGAAATTGATGATGCAGTTGTTGTGAAAAAGGTTCTCAGAACACTTCACAAAAGATTTAACTCCAAAGTCTCTGCAATAGAAGAGGCAAAAGATCTAAACAACTTCAGCATGGATGAGTTGCATGGTTCCCTGACAACATATGAAATGAGAATAGGACAAACCAAGTCTACAGACAGAGAAGCAGACTTTTAAAGCACACAAGAATGTAAAAGCTGAACATGAATCTGAGGATGAAGGAACACTGGATGAAACAGAAGCCAATTTTGTTCGAAAACTCACAAAAGGAAAAGGAAAATATAGAGGGAAGCTACCTTTTAAATGCTTCAATTATGGAGGAGTCGGTCATTTTGCAGCCAAATGTCCAATGCAGGAGAGAACCAAAAATGGTGAAGGTTCACACCAAGAAAAAAGTGACTGGAAGAAGAAACAAAATTTCAGAAAGAACAACTTCAAGAAGAAAAGCTTCATAACCAAGAATGTCAGCGAGTTCGAAGAAAGCACGGATGAGGAGTCCGAAGAAGAAGGAGGTGAAGCTCCGTTCATGGCACTTGAAGAAGAAAGAATGAGAGGAAAATCAGGAAGGTGATGAAAATTCCAAGGATGAAGCTGAAGTGTATTTGGAAGGAGAATTGGTTGCTGCACTTGAAGAGTTGAGTGCAGAAAGGAAGAAGAATAAAAAATTTTCAAAGAAATTAGAGAATACCACAGACATAATAAACAATCTGAAAATACAGACAGGAGGAATTCAAGAAAATGTCTGAAGTTCTTGATGAACAATTAACTGTAAAGACAGTTGAATGCAGCAAGCTAGAGGAAGACATTGTTAAGTTAAGGATGGAGTTAGAGGAGATGAATAGAAAATTGAACTGTTTTCATAAGTTTGAAGAAAGTACTGTAAAGTCTGGATAAAATGTTAAATAACCAAAGGCCTTCTGGCATCAAATTTGGTTTAGGCTTTGATGAAGGAGAATCTTCAAAGGATTCAAAGAACTTGAATATAGAACCCATAAAGAAAGAAGAAAAGATCAGGGTTGAACCAGAAAAACCAAATCATGCAAAAGAAAACAATAATGCCAGATTCAAGAAGAATACTGACAAAGATGGATTCACAAAAGTCACACATCCAAGGAGGAGAAGAGTCATGGCTCCTACTTCAAACTGGCAAAGACCGGCACCCAGGTTTAATCATGCATTTTCTGGTTATTGTTTTAAATGCAATGCTTATGGCCATAAGATTTCAGATTGCAGGCATAATGTATCTCAAAGGAATTTTACCAAGAGAAATGTTTTTTCTCCTTTAATGAATTATGCAGTTGAATGTTATAATTGTCATAATTTTGGACATATTGCTAGAAACTACGGAAGCACTTTTGCATCAAATAATTATCAAGGTAGAAAATCTCAGCCAAGTGGGTTGAAACAAAACCAGAAATTTCTTGAAAAATAGGCACATGCTAATGAAAGGACAAAGGCAAAACAAGTAGCAAAATCTGCTATCAAACCAGAATGGAAAGAAAAGGAATCTTTGATTGTCCAGACTGCTTTTAAAGCTCAGAACAAATCAGCACCTTGGATACTTGACAGTGGTTGTTCCAGTCACATGACAGGTGACAAGCAAAAGTTTGAGAATTTACAGAATTATGAAGGTGGTTCTATGAAATTTGGAAATAATGATGGAGCAAAGATTGTTGGAAAGGGATCAGTCAAGATCAGTGATGGCAATATAAAATCAAAAGAAGTCTTGTTTGTAATTGGCCTGAAGCATAACTTGCTAAGTGTAAGTCAAATATGTGACAGAGGTCATGATGTAATCTTCAAGAAGGAGGGCTGTGAAGTAAGAAAGACAAAAAATGGAAAGTTAATAGCCACTGGACTGAGAACTTCTGGAAATCTGTATACACTTTCGAAACTACAGAAGGAACATGCTTGATTGGACAGGAAGATGAAAACTGCTATGGCACAAGAGGCTTGGGCATATTAGTTTTGACAATCTGGCAAAAATCAGTTCAAAAAGAGCAATTAGAGATATACCAAACATTGGCAAACCTGTAAATAGCATCTGTGAGTCATGCCAAAAGGGAAAACAAACCAGAGCCACTTTCAAAGCAAAAGAATACTTCACTAGCAAGCCATTAGAACTAATTCACACTGATCTATGTGGACCCATGAGAACTGAAAGTATAAATGGACACAAATATTTTATGCTGTGTATAGATGACTACTCAAGAATGACATGGGTACTATTTCTGAAACTCAAGTCAGAAGCCTTTGAGATGTTTAAAACCTTCAAAAATCTTGTTGAGAATCAATCAGGAAAAAGAATTAAATGCCTAAGATCAGACAGGGGAGGAGAGTTTATCTCCGAAGAATTTGTAGAATACTGTCAAAAACATGGGATAAGAAGACAGTTTTCAGCAACTAGGACACCTCAGCGAGAATGGTGTTGTAGAAAGGAAGAATAGAACAGTGCAGGAAATGGCAAGGACAATGCTGGCAAAAAACAAAATAGCTGACAGATTTTGGAAAGAGGCAGTCCATACTACAGTTTACATTCAAAACAGGTGCATGCTGAGACCACATGAAAGCAAAACACCTTATGAGTTGTGGTTTGGCAGAAAGGCAACAACAAGACATTTCAAAGTATTTGGCAGCAAGTGCTACATAAAACGGACCGAAGATAACCTCGGTAAATTTGAAGATAGAGCTGATGAAGGTATCTTTCTTGGTTACTCAACAAAAAGCAAGGCCTACACATGTTACAACAAGAGGTTGAAGAAAATTGTTGAAAGTGCTTGATGTGAAAGTTGATGAAGGTAGAGAACAAGAAACTACTTATCAAGAAAACTACCCTATGTATGAAGAAGTCATTGAAGGTGATGATGAAAAAGAAACAGAGAAGAATCAGAAAATTGATCCAGATAGTGTAAAAACTGAATCTGAAGAAGAAGAAAACAGGAAATTTAAAACAGTAACTGGCAGAAAAATCATCCAAGTGAACAGATTATTGGGGATCCCACAGATGGTATTCAGACAAGAAGAACAATGAGTGAGGAACTATTCTCTGTTATCTAGTATTGAACCTAAAAATGTTGTTGAAGCAAGCACTGATGAAAGTTGGATGAAGGCAATCAATGAAGAACTAGATCAGATAGAGAAAAACAATACCTGGGAATTAGTACCTAGACCAACAAATAAAAACATAATTGGCACTAAATGGGTTTTTAGAAATAAATTGAATGAAGATGGGCAGGTTGTCAGAAATAAGGCAAGATTGGTATGTAAAGGCTATGCTCAGGTTGAAGGCATTGATTTTGAAGAAACTTTTGCACCGGTAGCCAGACTAGAGGCAATCAGAATGTTTCTGGCATTAGCAGTTCATAAAAACTTCAAAGTATATCAAATGGATGTAAAATCAGCATTTTTGAATGGAAAAGCTGGAAGAAGAGGTTTACATTGAACAACCAGATGGCTTCCAACTTGGTGACAATCCAGATTTTGTTTGCAGGTTAAAGAAAGCTTTATATGGATTAAAACAGGCACCCAGAGCATGGTATGCAAGGCTGGATAATTATCTAATTAAACAAGGGTTTAAGAAAGGTTTGGTGGATAGCAACTTATATGTCAAAATAGAGAAGGGTCATCTTATTGTTCTTGTTGTTTATGTAGATGACATAATATTTGGCAGCAGCATGGATGAATATTGCAAAGACATATCAATTAAAATGAAAAAAGAATTTGAGATGTCAATGATTGGTGAACTTTCTTATTTCTTAGGTCTGCAGGTCAATCAAAATGAAAAAGGCATTTTTATTTCTCAAGTTAAATATGTAAAAGAAATGCTGAAAAAGTTCACAATGGAAGACAGTAAACCGGTCAGCACTCCCATGACAACAAGTTGCAAGTTGAGCAAGGATGATAAATCCCCAGATGTAGATCAAACAATGTACAGGTCTATGATTGGAAGCCTGCTGTATTTAACAGCCACTAGACCAGATATATTACAAGCAGTATGTATGGTTGCAAGATTTCAGGCCAGTCCCAAAGAAACTCATGTAACAGCTGTAAAGAGGATCTTCAGATATCTCAAGGGCACTATGGATTATGGGTTGTGGTACCCAAAAGGTAAAGATTTCACTTTGATTGCATATTCCGATGCAGATTGGGCAGGATGTATTGATGACAGAAAGAGCACAAGTGGAGGAGCATTTTATCTTGGAGACAGGCTGGTAGCATGGCACAGCAAGAAACAAGAATCAATATCTCTATCCACTGCAGAGGCAGAATACATTGCAGCAACAACATGTTGTACTCAGATATTATGGATGAGACAAACGTTGAAAGATCTTGGTATTCATTTCAAAGAGCCAATTTCAATTAAATGTGATAACACTAGTGCTATCAACATATCCAAGAATCCAGTAATGCATTCAAGAACCAAACATATTGCAATCCGATATCATTTCTTGAAGGATAAAGTTGCAGGAGAGGTTAAATTGGATTTTGTTCCAACTACAGAGCAAGTGGCTGATATATTCACAAAACCTTTGCCAAAGGAAGTATTTGAATACCTTCGGAAGAAGTTGGGAGTAGTCACACCACCCAAGCACTGACTAGCTATGGGAAACACATTCTCAGGGGGAGCATTCAAACTTTTTAAGTCTGAGAATGTTGTGCATAGACTCAGGGGGAGTCTACAGCAGCCCTTTGGTATTATTGGCAAAGGGGGAGAAGAAATTAAGCAAGGTTGCAATGTGTTGCCAACAATTCCAAAGGGGGAGATTGTTGAGCAAGGTGCAGCAAAAGAATTGCAAAAGTATTGTCATTGTTGTCAACACAGATAGATTGATGCAGTTGATGCAGTTCAGAGGTCAGTCAGATCAAGTGCAGTGAATTTCAAGACAAACAGAGGTGACCCCGATTCAGAAATTGGCAGAAAGAGACAAGAAAGAAAACGCGATATCGCGACATGTTTTCTGTCGCGATTTCGCGACAAAAAGTAGGAGAGAGAAAATGCACGCCAAAATGTCATGATTTCGCGACATGTCGAGTTTTCACTGAGGAGAGAGAAAATGTGTCGCGATATCGCGACAAAACAGAAGAGAGAGAAAATGCAAGGAAGATTGTCGCGATTTCGCGACATTGCCGAGGAGAGAGAAAGTGCATGCCAATTTGTCGCGATATCGCGACATGGCAGAGGAGAGAGAAAGTGAAAGGTAAACTGTCACGATTTCGCGACATGCTGGTAGAGAGGGAAGCAAGGTGAAAAGATGTCACGATTTCGTGACATAAATGGAGAAAAGGAGCTAGCAACGAAAAGTGTCGCGATATCGCGACACGTCGGGTTTTCGCGACCCGAAGAGGAGAGAGAATGCTCAGCAACAAAGGTGTAGCGATATCGCTACATGTTGAAATGAATGGAAACAAAGGTGTAGCGATATCGTTGCATGATGAAAATACATGGCACAAAGGTGTAGCGATTTCGCTACAATTAGGAAGTGCAGAAAACAAAGATGTAGCGATTTCGCTACAAGTGAAAAGACACAAACAAGAAGATGTAGCGATTTTGCTGCATGACAAAATGTATAAAAACAAAGGTGTAGCGATTTCGCTACCATTCAAAGTTGAAAAAATTAAAGATGTAACAAGTCAAAAGCACAAGGCACAAAGTTGTAGCGATTTCGCTACTACATGAAACAAAGAGTGTACGGAAGCATTGAACGTCGCGATTTCACGACATGTTCCATTTTCGAGTTAGGGGTCAGATTTCGTGACATGAAGGATGATGTCGAAGAGCTGAAAGTGTCGCGATATCGTGACAAGAAGAAAAGCTCAAGAGCCAAAACGGTCACGATTTCATGACATGCTTAAGGATGACGTCAAAAAATGTTGAAAGTGTCGCGATATCGCGACAAGATGCAGGGAAAGCTTCCAAGAGCCAAAACGGTCATGATTTCGTGACATGCTTAAGGATGACGTCAGCAAAAGTTCTAAGTGTCGCGATATCGCGACATGAACAGAAGGAAAGCTTTCAAAGCCAAAATGGTCATGATTTCACGACAGCAAGGGCATGAAGTGTGTGGCTTCAAAAAGTGTCATGATATCGCGACAGGTAATAGTCTGGCAGGTAAAACTCGCAGGAGCATGCAAGGTGACACGTGTCGAAAAAGCAGACAGGAAAATCATGCAGCCAGTTACGTAAAAAGTAACTGATGTCTGATCAACAGTTACAAATTGACAGGTGTCGATCATGCACTAGAACAGTTGTATACTCTTGATTGAAAAAGCATTCGATGCATCACATATGGAGTTTCGAATAAGCATTCGAAAAGCCGTATTCAAAGAAATTGAACAGTCGAATATGGAGAATCAGAAAAGCTTTCTAAAAGACGTATTGCAGGGTTTCGAACAGTCGAAGTGCATGAAACAAAATAGCCGTATTGCATGGATTCAAAAGCCGTATTGTAGGGTTTCGAACAGTCGAAGTGCATGGAACCGAACAGCCGTATTGCATGGATTCGAACAGTCAGAGTATGTGATTCGATTGCATGCAGGATTGAAAGGTTATAAAAGAATAATCGTACAGAGAAGATGTTGCTACTGTTAGAGAGAAATTGCTGTAAAAGGAGGGTTAGAAAAGAATCAAGAGAAAAATAAGCAGAGCCGTGAGAGTGTGTAGAGTTGGGTTAATTGCAGACCAGTCAGGGTCGTGCATGAAGTGAAGACATTTTTATGTCATTCTAAATTGATCCGAATTGCAGTCCAAGTTGGTGCTTGGTACTAGGAGTTGGTGCTCCATCTGTTGCAGCAGAAAATTACAGGGGTTGGTGCTCCTTCCAGTTGATGTTGGTAAAGTATTTGTAAAATTGATATTTTGCAAAGACTGGATTTGGATTGGAGTCCAAGCGAGTCATTTTTGAGGAGTAGCCAAATTGGTGAACCTCGGTATATTGAGTGTTGTGGTGTGCTCTCTTGTTCAAGTTGTTTTTCAGTTGTCAAGTTCTCTTTATTTCATATTAAATGTTGTAGATATAAAAATTAATAGCTACACTGATTCACCCCCCCTCTCAGTGTCATTGTGTAATCATCAATAAATGAATATTTATGAAGCGAGTTTACCACCAAAACTCAATGTGATCCATGTGACATCAATGACGACACAAAATAACTCAAATTTCCAACAATCTCACCCTTTATCATTGATGGCAACACCTTTAATGCAAAACACCACAATCACTGCAAAAACCATCTCTGAAAACCAAAGCTACTTCCCCTGACTCAATACTCTCTATGTAGGTTGCACCCCCTATCTAAATGTTCTCTTTGGAGGCTGCTCCCCTAACTCAATGCTCTCCCCCTTACTCAAATATCTCCCCCTTTGACATCAATGGAAAAAAGGGACACCTATGGGGCTAAAAGATATGACTCTTAAGCTTATCCCCTCCACCACCTTCTCTCTTGAGGTGATTAATTTTGGGGTGGGAGTATTTTTACTCCCATATTACATTTTTCCTTTCCTTTTTCAACGTCCTTCCACTTATTTTTGATGTCCTTTTCTTGATGAGTTACTTGATCTTCTTGTCTTGAACCTATTTGACCTTCTTGCCTTGATACTGCTTGAACTTCTTGCCTTGAACCTATTTGAAATTGAGTCCAACACCATTTTGCAATATGTCCAAATTTATTCCAATTAAAACACTTGATATTATAGGATTTGTATGGTGCCCATGTTCTAAATTCTTTCTTGAAATCATTTCCATATCCATTCCTTTCCTGAACACTGTATTGTGAGGTTCTATTTTCATAATAATTATGACCATGACCTCTGAATTGTTTAGCTCTAAGACCAACACCATGTTTATTATTTTCTTTGCATTGAGAATCTCTCTGAACAATCCTGTTGCATAAGAAGCAGTGTCCTTGAAAAACATACCTTCTTCCTTTGAAGTTCCTTCCAAAAAAATCAAATGTTTTTTATCCATATACCCTGCAGTGTATAGCCCTGTGTCCAAATCCATTACAAGAAAAACAATGTCCTTGAAAATCCCTTTGTTCATGCCTTGGTTCCTCATAAATTTATTTAAAATTATCCTTGTGATCATCTTTGACTTGTGCATTGTATCTTTGATCCTTCCTTGTAGTATCTAAATCCTCTTCCTTAACTTCTTCCTTGTTTTCCTCTTCAGGAATTTCTTTGCCTCTTGAACTTGATTCACCTATCTCAAAACAAAATCCAAAATGGATATTTGAAACCATAGGAGCTTTGGAAATTTCTTTTTGGAAATTTCTTCATGAATCTTAGGTGCTTCCTTGCTTTCATATTTTACAACTTCCTTTCCTTTTTAGTGTGATTCCCCAAACCTGAAATATGAGACCTTTGGTGCTTTGAAACCTTTCTCTTCTTTTTCTTTATTTGTGTCAAATAGAAAATTGGCACACATCTCTATAGCCTCTGAAATACATGTTTCCTTATCAGTGAAAATATCTTGGCCTTTTGAGTCATGTTATGGATCAACCTTCTCAAGTATAAAGCATCTCAATTCTTTTAGATTCTCCTTAGCCTCTTTTAGTTTCTCATGGATATCATTGAAGTCTTATTTTAGATCAACTAAGACATCTATATTTCTTTAAATATCCTTCTCTTCTATTTGGAGTGGTAGTTCTTTATCTACTTATTTTATCCCATAGAAAAAACCATCTTCATATTCACTGTCACTGAGATCATTATCATATTCTATAGCAAACAAATTCTCATGATTTTTTTGACCATGTATGTTTTCTTGATGTGCCATTTCATCTTCACTATCACTAAATCCATTGCAATATCCTAATATTTGATCTCTTTGACCACACACAAAGCCTTGTTCTTTTTCACCTTCTATTCCTAGGAATATGTGTTCTTCCTTTTCACTTATTCCAAATAATGTACATTCTTCTTTGTTTGACTGGTCTTCATTGATGTGATCTGAGCTATCATTTGCTTCTTCAATGTCAAAATTTTTCTTTGTCTTACGAAAAATTTTCCTCTTCTCATGCATGCTTTGCTTGTTCCTTTCATATTTGTCATGCTTATGATTTCCTTCTTCTTTTCTTCTATGACCCTGTTTTTCATAATCATAGTTTTCTTCATGTGGACACTTGTTTGCATAGTGACCATAATCACCACACTTGTAGCATCTATATTTCTTCATATCCTTGTAATTCCTTGAGTCCTTTTTCTTTTTGATGAAGTTAGACTCCTCATCGTTATCTGAATCTCTATCTATCTTTGGATATTTTCCTTTATTTTTCTATGAAGCCTTGAATGCAATTCCTTTCATTGGAGTCTGATTCTTATCTATCCTCATATCATAAGCTATGAGAGTTCCTTGTAGCTCTTCCATTGTTAGCTTGTCAATATCCATTATTTCTTCTATCACTGAAACCTTTGCATCATACTTCATGGTAAGTTATCTCAAAACCTTTTGAGTAACATTCGATTCTTTCATATCAAATCCTAGACCTCTCATGATGTTAGAAATCTCATCAAATCTAAGTAAAAAAATTGTAATATCTTCAGAATCTTCCATTTTCAATTCCTCGAATCTTCTTCTATGAGTTTGTAGTTTTGCCAAATTTACCTTGGAATCTCCTTCATAGGTATTTCACAACTTGGTCCATATTTCATTAGTTGAATTACATACCATGACTTTTGCAAAATTTGTCTCATGTAGCCCACTCAGAATACAATTCATTGCCTTTGCATTGATCTCAACCAATTTCTTGATAGTCTTATCTATCTTGGGATCATCTTCAACCTTATACTCTTTTACAACAATCTACCATATCTCATATCCTTTTGATATCAAGTAGTTATTCATTCTCATGCTCCAAAAAGCATAATTTTTACCATAAAATAGTGGAGCCTTACTTGTATATGATCCATCCTGTGAAGCCATTTGTGTTCTTGTAGAATCTTCCCTCAATCTGGTACCCTTTTCGAAGGAACCTGCTCTGATACCAATTGAATAACACAAGCTTATAATAAGAGGGAGGGGGTTAATAGTATAGCACCCACTTTTTACTTTCTTTCCAAACCAATATCAATTAGTGTCCACAATTGTAATTACCAAATATAGCAGTGTGCATTAATAACATAGATAGAAATAGTAAGCAAGTGTACAAATCACCACACACAATTAAGACATAATATTTAACGTGGTTCCCCCAATGCGGGGTAGTCCATAAGATAATATCATTATAATATTTCATAAATAAATAGGGATCCTTATCCCAATACAAATGATTAATTTGATCTGATCAAAGCTAGGTTGTCATGATCTTCTCAGGTGGGCTCCATCGATCTGCTTAGCTAGGCTCTCTACTGATATGCTCATCTAGGCTATCCACTAATTTGCTCATTTAGGCAATCCATTGATCTGCTCAGCTAGGCTATCCACTAATCTACTTAGCTAGGCTATCAATTGATCTACTTAGCTAGGCTATCCACTGATATGCTCATATAAGATATCCACTAATTTGATCAACTAGGATATCCACTAATCTGCTCAGCTAGGCAATCCACTGATCTGCTCAACTAGGCTATCCACTGATATGATCAGTTAGGAAATACACTAATCTGCTCAGCTAGGCACTCCACTAATCTGCTTAGCTAGGCACTCCACTGATCTTCTCAACTAGGCACTCCATTAATTTGCTCAGCTAGGCAATCCACTGATCTACTTAGCTAGGCAACTGGTGTTGATGAGTTTTTTTGTTTCTGTTCTATCTCTTTTACTGCTCACAGATCTACCTCAATGCCTTCTCACAAGGATAAAATAATCCTACTCATATGTTGTCCCAAATCTGTCCTCAAAGCCTTCACAAAAGGCTTAAGAAATGATGCTCAAATGTTATTCCAAATATATCCTCAAAGACTTTATAAAAGACTCAAGCAATGATGCTCAAATGTTGTCCCAACTCCATCCTCAAAGCCTTCGTAAAATTCTTAAGCAATGATACTCAAATTCTATCCCAACTCTATCCTCAAAGGCTCAACCAATCATGCACAAAATCTATCTCAAATCTATCCAAAAATTCTATCCCAAAAGCCTTATCAAAGGCTCAACCAATCACTCTCAAGTAGCACTCAAATATCAACCACAAATCAATTAATGTAAGGCTCAATGATGAACTCAACAATGAATGGGAATGTACTCTTCAATGGATGACAACAATGATCCACAATGGTCTCAATAATGTATGACAAATACTCTCTCAAATGGATGACAACAATGCTCAACAATATACTCTCAAATGTATGGCAAATGAGCTCTCTAATGAAAACCTATCCAAGCAATAATGAGGACTTCAACCAACCAAGGACAATCTCCACAAGTGATAGCAATAGGTTCTCAATAATATTTTCATCATGCAATGTCAATAATATTTCGAGAAACAAGCACAACCCCCTCAAGCAATGAGCTCTCAAATAGCCAACAATGATATCCTCAAATGAAAGACAAATGCATCCACAAGTGACTAGAAAATGATCTCCTCAATGGTCTCAAATAGAGGCAATGTACTCAAAAAGTAACAAACAATACTCTCCTAAAAACTATAGCAAAAACCTCATCAATAGTGGCAATACTCTCAATGAACTCCACTAAAGAAATTATGAACTCAAGCATCAATTTTATCCATAAAATTGATTTTCTAATCCATCCACTTCCTATCAATAGTCAAGGCACATAATAAAGCAATTTTTCTTCAACTTCAAACCCTAACTCATGTGCATATCTTCTAACTCAAGGTAGCAATTAACTAGGTCTCAAGTTCCTATTTTAATTTCATAATCAAAGCATGCACTAGGACATATACATGTTCAACACTTTACTACCTTATAACTCACTAATTTCATTGACATAAACAACAAGCACCTATGCTTTTATTTATTTGTTTTCACATCTTATAACTCCACAAGTACACACAATAGTTTTCAATTATTTAATTCAACACCTTATAACTCCCTAAATACACATAGAAATAACAAATAATATCTCAACATCTTATATCTCCCTAAGCACACACAACAATAATTTATTTCCAATAAATACCTTATGACTCCCTAATTTTGGCAAAAATGATTTTAATGCACCACAACTTTGGCAATATCAACTGTTACCATGCGCTAGAGATAAATACCTTGTTATAAATTTCATAGCCTCCTCAACCTTCGAAAACCTTAATGTCTTTGCCAAAAATCAATGCACCTTTACCACCTTCAAAATTGTCAATGTTTTTCCCAAAAATCAATGCGCCTTCACACCTTTGTGGGAGTCAAACTTTGTTCCTCCTTGCTTGCACTGTGAAACACTTACCATGTGAGCACTGGCCCATGTTGAGATTTAATACCAAACACTTACTTTAATATATGCACTTGGCTATCAAAAAAAATCAATCTCTCATAAAAAACTTTTGCTCCTGGCAGGATTTGAACACAGACCTCTCCTGTGCAAAGATGATACCCTGCCAACTACGCTATGCTATCCAGTGTGACGTCAATTCCGGTAGCTTCTGATTTTGTCTTTGCTCTTTATTTCAATATTTTGTTTTATCTCTACGTTGCCTCCCTTCGATGACTCTCTTTCATGCACTAATTATTCTCCTATCTCCACAACGAAATAACCAAAGTCTTCTTTGATTTATATGCCTTTCAATGCCTTCGAATGACGTCGACAAACTTTGATTTGCCACCCTAACCTTTGCATGTTGGTGGATAATTTAATTAAACTTTAGACCTTAAAATTATTAAATAAATATTTAATGATTCATATCTTATCTTTTAATTGGGATATCTCCTTTGTTCTTTTAAATTTTGCCATGAAACTTTTTGCACCTAGGTTTTATTGAAAAAACCTTTTCATCCATCATAATTTTGAGATGTCTTAGCACATTGGTTTTAATGAAAAAACCCTTTCTAATGGCTTTAATAAAATCCTTTCCATTGGTCTAATTAAAAAACCTTTCCATCAATTTTAATAAAAACCCTTGCCATTGGTTTTAATAAAAACTATTAATATAATATTTAAAAATTAAATATTATATGCCTCTTGTGTCACAAAACCCTGTATATATCCATGCTCTCCAAAATTTCATACATGAATATTTATGAAGTGTTTTTGCCACTAAAACTCAATGTGATCCATGTGACATCAATGACAACACAAAATAACTCAAATTGCCAACACACAAAACCCCCCAAAAAAAACTAAGCCATTGGAGCTATTGATTATTTAGACAAAATCCATTGAAAATATCTATCAAGGATAGAAAATAAGAAATGCACCAAAACTTAAAATATCAAAATAAATTGCATACCCACAGTAGGGATCTGAAATATCACACCAAAAAGCAAGTTGACATCCATCCATTCTACCATTGAAACTTTTACTATTGAGACAAAACCCTCTAACATTGACCATCATGAATAGTGTTGAATATTGTTTTTGAAGTACGGGATCCTATCATGAAAAAATATTTACACTGCTTATCATTTTAAACATAACTTCTTGCATTGTCATCAAGTGAATTAACAAGGAGAACATCAATCCTAATTTGTTTTGCCACCACCTAGGAGGATAACCATAGCACTTAAAATTTCCTTTTTCAAGAGCCCAATTTGCAATAGCATCTACCACTTTGTTATATTATCTAGGCATGTGATTGGAAAAAACCTCCTAAAAATTGTTTATGATTAATCTAATATTATATATAATCTTTTGGATTCTCCAATCCATATTCTTAAACCTTTAAGATAAATTTATAAAATTGATCATAACTTGAGAGTCTAGCTCAAAAATCACCCTTATCAACCATGCCTTTAGATCCTACTACAAACTTCTCAAAATACCCTATCCTTTAGCTAACTTATTGGATAGAATTCCTAAATTTTCTACAAAAGTAAAAATTGGAGTACCATCCTCCAATCTACCTATCCCTCCTAAACTTTCTCTTCCAAGATTTCCTCTAGATGCTCCATCCGTATTGATTTATATGAATTTCTTTGGGAGATATTGTTATTGCTAAGTTCTATTCATCATTTGACCAATTCCTTTATTCCTTTTGTGTTGGGCTAATCCATTTCTTATCTTTAATCAAGCCATCATTTGTTCCCATAATTGACTTGAATTGTATGGATGAGTTAATAAATATAAAATTAATTTCTCTCATATTTTCTATGGTCTTTAGCTAGATATAGTGGATGTCCCTACTTTATTTTTGAAATATTCACTTGATTTTCTCCTTCCATATGTTCCAGGGATAAATAGTCATACCTGTCCAAACTATTTGGTTCACATACCAGTATTTTCCTTCTTGTTTGCTCTAATATATTCATTGTTGTTCTATGGATTGTTCATTGGACCATATTAAATTTAAAAGGGAAGCCATCTTCTTCCATAATTCTACAACTATGGGGTATTCTATGAATAAATTTTTAAGAATTTCATTACTATCCAAACACATTACACATTGAAAGGGTCCATTAAATCATTTCTTGATAAGCTAGTTCCTTGTGAAAACCCTTTTATGGAGTAGCAACCAACTGAAAAATCTTATTTTTGGCCATAACTTTTGAGACCATAAATAGTTGAAAAGATCTTGAACCTAATGGTGATTAATAGGGCTTAAGGCTAAGTAACCCTAAGCAATAGTGCACTTACTATTCCATAAACTATTGTAGCCAATACAATCCTTATTTTATGATCATGAAGGCAATCTCATTTGAAGGATTTTGTGAATATTTTGTTTTTGAGCTTCAAAATATTGTATTGGTCAATCTTCTACTGAGATCCAACATCTTCCCACCTCTACATTTTTTTTCTAGTCTGTATTATATTTGGCAACTTTTATCCAACTCATCCTATGCATTTTCTCCATTATAAGACTCAATTCTAGATGTTGGATTGACAATGAAAGGTGTCCATACAAAAAAATGTATTTAAACCATTTTGTACTATCTAAAAGAGCTTTTTATTTATAAACTCCTCTTCAATTTTTACGACCTTAAAATGGAGACCCTATAGAAGTTAGTTGATGACAAATTAAATCAAATGGGTCTTTATATTTTGCATACTTAGCTCTAATATTTTTGGCCCATAAGGCATTGGGATGGCTAATCCATTTTGAATATAGTTTTTCTACCAAAGAATTATTATTCTTGACTACTGATCTAAGACATAAACCCTTTCATGAGTAGGAAAACATAGAGTCTCCCATCTTACTAATGCCTATTTCACCATTTTTGAACCTCTCTAGAGAAATTTGTGGCTAATTTTCTAGTTCATTGAGCACTGACTTGGGGATGTTCAACACTACTAAAATAAATATAGAAATAGACTAAATAACTATTTTGATAATAGTTATTCAACCTCCTAATGAAAGCAATATGTTAGTCCAACTGCAAATTTTGTTCTTCACTTTCTCTAATAACCAAATCTAATGATATTTTTTTCTATCTATCTAGATTAATTGGAACATCCAAGTATTTAATTGGAAGAGAAGTATTTTTTAATATTTATTTTTCCATTATCAAAATCTCTTTTCTGGGTGAGCAATGAAAAAAGATACTTTTGATTTATCTTCATTAATTAGTTGCCTTGAGGCTCTAGTGAAATAGTGAAGAATTTGTTTTATTGAGGTTGCTTCCTTTAAATTTGCCTTCCCTCAAAGGGTAAAATCGTCAATAAATTGTAAATGAGTCATAGGTCTAACTCCTTTAGCTATAGTGACTCCTTCTAACCTTTGATAATATTGATTCTTATAAAAAGTCCTTCTCAAACATTTTTCTAGTATGATAAAAATATAAGGATAAAGAGGGTCTCCTTGTATGATGCCTCTAGAAGATGAGAATAAATGAGTAGGACAACCATTAAGAATAACTTTATAAGAAACTAAAAATATACAACCTTTGATCCATTTTATCCATTCTTGAGAGAATCCAAAATTTTCCAAAGCCTGGATGAGAAAGTGCTAATGCACCCTATCATATACTTTGGATAAATCCAATCAAATAAACATGGAGGGGGATTTTTGAGCTTCCATAGAGTGAATTTATTTCTAGTATAACACTATCACATCCACTATTTGTTGTCCTTCAACAAATCCCTCTTTTTTTGGAGAGATGATCTTGTGAAGAAAAGTTTTGATTCATTCTGACATAATATTTGAAATATTTTTATACTAAAATTACATAAAGCAATTGGTCTATATCCAATTATGTTATCTACTTCTTGAGATTTTGGAATTATACCTATAAAATTCTATATTTTGCCTTTCTAGCCTCTTCTACCACCTCTAGAATGTCATCCTGCAAAACATCCTAAAATTACTGATAAAATTCAATAGGGAAACCATTTGGACCTGGGGTTTTTCTTTATTGCATTTTTAAAACTACCTTTTGTAGTTACTTATTAGTTATAGGAACAGTTAGAGCCCATTATCCTCATCAAAAATAAGAATAGGTGTCACCTATAAAATTTCTTGTTGAGATTTTGGATCAAGCAATTAGGTTGTAAAGAGGTTTGAAAAATGATTCACAACTAATGAATACATGCCTTCCCAAGTGTGTAATATACCTCATAGTTCAATATTCAATGAGGGGATAGAGTTGTGAGTTCTTCGGGCTAGGAGAGACTTTTATAAGAAACTTATGTTATGGTCTCCTTCTTGTAGCCATTGAATCCTTGAATTTTGTTTCCACATTAGTTATTCTATTTTGTATTATTCCTTCATCTGGGTTGAAATATTAATTAATGTCTTAACCCTAATTTATGTTATTCCCTCAAGACAAATTTGCTCATTCATCTCCTCAATTCAGGTTAGAGATTCCCTTTTCTTTGCCCTAACATCTTCAAATTTCTCCAAATTCCAAGTCTTTATTTTATATTTAATATACTCCAATATTTTTATAGAATAATACATCTTAGTACCATGTCTTGGCTTGCCATCTTACCACCACTAGCAAACATAGCAAGGAAATAACCATTAGGCTAATCAAATATTTGGATATTATCTTTAGTTCTTTGGTTTTTGGCAACCCATTGCTTGATGGTAGCCATATTTGGGTGAAATCCCATGAACCAACAAATTAGTCCTCTCCTCTCCATAGTGTCTATTCACTTATGAATATCCTCCATTTCCAAATTCACTAATGGGGATCCGTTAGTTGCTTTCATGTAACCCATTTCTATTTTCCTTGGATAGGTTTTTTTCATCCTCAGTGGTTTCCTTGGTAGTTGTTCGTTATTTTTCCCTCTTATTTGGGGTGGTCTTAAATAGATTGATTCTTTAAATTTTAGTTTTGGAGGGAGTTCCTTGGGCTCCATCCCTTCAAATTTTTTTGTTATGATTGGTTCTTGTTTATTGTGTGTCCTAGATCTAGTTGTAGGTTTACCAAGATCTAAATTTACCATCAACATGTTATCTCCCTTTGTTTTATCCATATCTTGAATAATGTTTCTATTTCATTTTAGCCCTTGTCTATAATTTTGAAGAGGATTCCCTTCCTCCTTATTTTTTTCTAGGAATTGAAAAGGGTGATTAGTTTTGTTCAATACCTATTTATTTTGTTGGATTTGTTGGTCCACATGCATGAAGGAAAATTGGATATTACTTTACCTTTTTTGCCTTTCTTTTTGCTCACTTGATTCAATGCCTTGAATATTGTCCCTATTGAAAATAATATTTTTATTATCATGCTAGATTCTTGAAAACCATCCATAAATCCTTCTTACATCATTATCTTGATCTTACTATATTTTGGCTATATTATATTTTATCCTGTGGAATTTATCCCATGAATTTAATGTTATTTTTAATGCTTAAAAAACCATCAAAAAGGTAAAGGTACAACAAAAATTAGAAACATATTTAAAAGCTTTCAACTAAAAACCTAAGCTTTGGATGATTGAAAGTTGAAAGTAAACCCAACAAAAACAAGAGAAGAATTACCGTTTTTTAAAAAAAAGTGGGTACCTAGTCCATGTAGACTAGGGCATGTCGTGTGAGCATATCAACAAATGACAACTTTGCTAAAAAATGCTCTTGAAAATTTTGAGAATAGAAAGAACACTCCTCTAAAAAAATGAAACGTTAAGATTAAAAAAACCAAAAATTTGACATTCAACCAAGGTTGGGGTTAGGCAATTTATCTAAAATAAATAATTCATTTTATTTTAATAAATTGTGTGCATATGAATTCATTCTCATTCTAAAATTAGTTCAAAATTGCCACCATAGTTCATAAATTAGGCTAGTTCATCTGTAAGCGAACATTTATCTACCAATAATGAGTTTTGTCACATAGGTAGAAATGTCATCAACTATAGGATATTGCTTCACTATCAATCAAGTGTTTATATCCCTAGCAAAGTTATATTTTATCACACTCTAATCCTTACTCTACTATCAACTAGGTGTTTATAGCCTAGGTAGAGTTTGTTTGAATCACCCAAGAACTTGATCCTTCTCTGATATTTTTATTTTTTTAAATAGAAAATTTCACAAGCACTTAATTTTGCTTTGGGGTTGGGGATCACTATTGCAAAATAGGAGAGTGAACACTTGAATAATTTTTTCCTAAAACCCAAACCACAATTGTTTCTTTTCTCCTAAACTAGAATATCCTTAAAATTCTTTTTAGTGTGAAGCTACTACATCATTTTACAGTAGTTTTAGATTAATTTGCATTGGCCAAAAATAATGGATATACACCAAATAGTTGATTAAGTCAATTTTAGCTTCATTGAGATCAATTTAGGACTTTTCATCCCTAATTTTTGCAAAACAACATTCTAGCCTAGAGCAACCAGAAGTTGGTTACACTTGTATGATCTAATCCAAACAAAAGAACATCACAAGATAAAGTAAATTTGAAAACAAGAACAAAGTAAAAATAAAAAAAGTCAATAGATTAAAAATTCAAAGCAAAAACTATGTATAGGTTTTGTTTACAAGGTAGGACTAGAATACTCTTATGCACTAAAGTAGTGTTTGATAAATTGGCCATTCACTGGTAATGGGACATAATATCTAGTTAGGTTTTTTAGCCTGAACGTATTCTCTCATAGAAAATAAAATATTTGAAAGGGACCTAACCAAAGGGTGTCAAATTTTTTGTGGTCTCCTTTCTTATGATGCAATTTATCCCATAGCAACACTAGATCATCAATTCTAAAGGATTTTATTTTATACCTCTTATCAAACTATCATTTTACCATTTCTTAATACTTACTAAAATGCTACAATGCATCTTCCCTTTTCTTTTCCAAACTCATAAAATTTAATAACTGGTTTCTATCCTATCATCTATTTCTAAGTAGTCTTTCATAAATTACAAGGTAAGGATATTTAGGTTGGTGGGAAATATAGGATCCTTCCCATAAACTAGTTTATAGGGCGATGTGCCTAATGAAGAATTAATCCTCATCCTGTTTGACCATAATTCATACATCAATTTATTATGCCAATCAATGGGGTTTTTGTCTAACATTTTCTTAGTTATTTTAAATAATTTTTTATTAGTTGATTATGCTACTCCATTACCTTGAGGATAACACTTAGAAGAAAATTTTAGAGTTACCTTATTATCATAAGCCTATTCAATAAATCATAAAGAAGAGATAGTAGGGTCGTTATCACATACCAGAGCATATCACATCATAAACCTGGTCATGATGTTATATTCAAGGAATTGGATCACAATCTTATTTATGCAATATTTGGATGCTTGAACCTCTATCCAACAAGTGTAATAATTAGAGGTAGTTAGGATGAACTTGTATATGGCTGATGAATTGGGATTGATGATGCCAAAAAATTCTAGTCCCCATTGTCCAAATGGACGAGCGTCAATCATTAGTTGTAATGGCATGGGAGAATTCCTTTCTTGGTGAGTTGTAATATATTAAACATGAAATGATCAAACATATGCATGTGCATATTTAAAGACATGGGACCAATAATAACTAGCTCTCGGTATTTGTTGTGTTGTAGCATTTATTAATCCATGTCTAGTTCCATACTTACCAATAGAAATATATGAGAATTTTAGTACATTCCTTTTTGATTAAGCATCTTAGGTAAATTTCCTAATAATTTTTTAGATACAAAATACCTACTTTGAATTAAATCCAGCTACAATAGGTAAAAAAAAAATACCTCCATTTTCATAAAAATTGCAATAAATGAAAATAATCAGTAAAACCTTCCGTTCACATAAAAACTACAATACATGGAAATAAACCAGTAAATAATTTATTTTCTCATTCTTGGATTCACTTCCCTTTTTACAATGCAATACCAAGGGAATATATATCCCCAAAGAAACCCTAAAAGAAAACCCTAAAACTTGAAGCCCTAAAAGAAAACCCTAAAGCTTAAAACCCTAGAAATAAAAAAATTACTATTTTCGGCAAATTATTTTTTCATAAAATATTGCCTTTTTAGTAATTACCATTTTCGGGAAATTATATTTTGCATCAAATAATTCCATTTTTAGTAATAAAAAAATTACACTAAAACTTATTTTTTTTAAAACCCCTCTAAATATAGGCTCCTCCATCATACTTTTATCATGAAATTTGCACTATTAATATGCAGTGCTCTTATTTGAGTGGAATTCAAGTGACTAAAACATACTCCATTTAGCAAATAATAAAAAATATCTTGATACCATTCATGATTTGTAACCTCTCCTACATAATATTTTTTACATGAAATTTGAGGATCAACTTTATCTAGTATTTTACTTAGTCCTTGTCCTCTAAAAATTCTTGTAGGCTAAATTTCTAAATCAAATTCTTGCAAGATAGACATCCAATTGCCTCTGTGTTTTCCTAGCTCATTCTATATCAATATTGTTTTCATAGTTGGATTAGGTACTATTTCAAACACTCTTATATGTAGGATATAATATTAAAATTTATTCGTAGCTTTGATCAAAGTAAATGTTTGTTTATTAATGGTTGAATATCTAATTTAAGCATCTTTTGATTACAAAAGTTATTGGTCTCTCATCACCAGCCTCCTTCTAATTTAAAATACCAGTAGTTGAATACTCGGATGCAAATGAGTAAATATAAAAAGGTTGAATGTAATTAGGATTTATTAATATGGAAGCATTCGTGATTGCCCTTTAAGTTTATTAAAAATTAGTTTGTGTTTCTCTAGTCAATATAATCATGATATCATTTTTTAAAATTGCTTTTAGAGGTTGAATTATTTTTGCAAAACTAGAAATATGTTTTCTCATAAAATTAAAATTTTCCAAAGAAAGACTCCAACTCCTTTTTACTTCTACAAAGGGAAATTTTTTGAATTGCTTCAACTTTTTCTGGGTCAATAGAAACACTAGCTTTAGAAATGGCATACCCTAGGAGCTTTCCTTCTGTAACTCTAAAAATATACTTTTTGGAATTAAATAAAATTATTTGCTCTCTACATATTTGTAGTACCTTCCTTGTGTCTTCAACATGGTTTAGACGCTTTATATAAAATATAGGAAGGCTATTCATATAGATCACAATGTATTTTCTAATGACATACTTAAAAGCAATATCCATATCTCTTTAGAAAGTAGCTTCTACATTGATTATACGAAACAACATCCTCCTATATGCAAGCATTTCCCACTTGGTAGTAAATATAGTGTTAATCCTATCTTGGGGGCCTACCATTAACTAATTGTGCCTTGAGTAACCATCTATAAAATACATCATCTGAGATCTATTCACCATTTTCAATATTTCATCCAAGAAATGGAGGAGATAGTTATCATTATAAATATTTTATTAATATTTCAAAAATCTACACACAAGTGTATTTTCGAATTCTTCATATGGATGGGTACCAACTTTACAACCTAGATAGAATTTCTTGTCAAAAAATTAATGTGGGTTGCTAAAAAATTGTGTATTTCTTTGAGAATGAGGGGCTCCAATAAAGGATTCATTGATATCTACTTTTTTCAAAAATATTTCATTCCTAGATTTAAAACATAGTGTGGGTAATGATGGATGCATCATAGGTATTCAAATATTCATAGCTCCATGCTATGAAATCTCTATAATCTTGTAAAGCTTGGATTATTCCCTCATTTTCTTCATCAGTGCAAGCATTTTCCAAGAAGACATTTTGAGGATTATCAATACTTCCCAAATTATAAGTTTCATATGACTCCTTTTCAGATGGAATAATTTGTTGTTTGCGAGTATGATAATCCATGTTAAAAATGCTTTCAAAAGAAACCATACCTTTAGGAATGGTGTTTGTCTTTAGATTCAATTCACCTTCATCTAGCTTTGCATGTATTTTATCTTCCTCATCTATGATATGAGCTTCGAATATACAAGAGTTAGTGATAAAATCCACTATATGCCTATCATCCTCAAACACCTAAAATTTTTGCACATGGTCTAGTATGGAGGGAATGATAACCAGCTCTACTGAGAACCACTTTATCTTAGAATGGGCAACTGGTTCTACAGTGCTTGTTGCTACTGCCATTGAATCTATAGTGTGATTCTTTTTACATGAAATAGTTTTAATATTGAGAGCATCAAAATATTTAATTAAATAACATAGTCGAATATGATAATTTAAGAGGTATTTGTCATGATAGGCATATTGGTTTTTCACTTGCTTGATCACCAATTCAAAATCTCCTAGGATACATACATATTTTACTTTCTTCTGAATGGTAAAGTGTAATCCACGAATCAATACCTCATACTCAGTAGCATTGTAGGTGTAAGAAAATTATAGTTGATATGTAGTAAGATGTGATTTTCCCTTAGGGTTGACCAGTTCAACTCCAACACCATTTATATGCTTACATTTTGATCCATCAAAATTGAGATTCCATGGTTGGTCTTCAATTTCTTTTTGTTTTCTTGGTGGGGTCTTTGCTTCTAGATTATTCTCAACTCTAGTTTTTACTACCATAGTGTAGACTCCTAATATTGGTTCAGTGTATAAAATCGCATTGATGTTGTTATACTTTGTGATGAGATCCTTCATCCTTGGCTCTCTTTATATCTGAATCTAATTAGCTATGTCACACCAAAGAAGCCACATATATAAAAAAATTGTTGTCATATAACCATTCAAGGTTCTAGAACAATCATGATTGAGCAACATCCCATATACATCTAGGATATCCACAATTTTAATATTGATACATTGATGTATCCCAGGTTTGGAAACCAACTATATATGAATCTGATTAAGTATCCCAACCATATTCACCTATGTCTTGCCCAATTGCAACACCTTCCTATTTTATGGAGCTAGAGTCAATCCCAATTTTTGGTTGACTACATATCGCATAACATTATCAAAAGCACCTAAATCCACAAGAAAAATATGTATCTTTTTATCAAAAATTCTAATAGTCAAATGTAAATGAAGGGATTCTATATTTTCTTTGTATATTGCCACCTGAGCATTGATAGTATTTTTCAAATCTTTTTTAATTTTACTAGTAATTGTCTTAAATAATAGACCATTTTGGTCAGTTAATTGGAGAAATATTTGCCTTTGTTTTCTTAAGGTCTTCAATAATATTATGTCCAATCATGTTTTACTATGATATTTTCTTTATCTATGGTAATGGCATGTTGGATTTTAATTGTGTAGGTACTATAGGATCCTTAGGTAGGATTGGTTTTTTGTTGGTCTACTCATAAAGTGGGATCAAGGTTTTTTTAGGAGGTTTAGTAAAAGTAATTGGTGCTTTCTCTTTACTTCAAATATTATATTTGTTACCTATTTCAAAATACTTGTAAGCTTACACATATTCTTCTAGGTATCTTTAGGTTCATTTTCATCTACCCCTAAGAGTTCATAGGTCTCTAAATGTAGGGTTGTCCCTACATTTTGATTAGCTTAATTCCCAATATTCTTATTGGTGGGAACTAATTCTAAATTTTCCATATCTTTTTGGACAATATCTAAAGAATTTTTAAATTATGGATAGTTAGTTTCACCATGTTAAGTAGTGGAATGGACCCTGCACCAATTGGGTAAAGCAAGATCTATGAAATTCACTAAAGTATTTGGATTGTTGTTTGGTTTATTTTGATTTCCAATACGATTTGGAACTCTTCCATTTTTTGGGTGAGTATTCCATTGATTATTGGTCCTTTAAAAGTTAAAGTTTTGGTTTTTAGTAATATTATTTGTAGATGGGTTTTAAGGAACTTTACTCTGTAATTGAATCATATCATTGCTCAATTTTTGAAACATGCTCTCTATATTTTTTAAATCAAGCTTTGATTTATTAGATTGACTTGGTCCTAGTTGACCTGTTACATTATTTGTAGGTGCAAATTTATTAATAAATGTAGGTAAATTTGGTTGATTATTTGTTGGAGGTGTATGCTTGAGAACTTTGTTTGTGGTCACCTAATTGTCCAAATAAGCTGGAATGGTTTGCTAATTTTTCATATTAGGAATCATTTGATTGAAGGATGCTACTTTGAAGGGTTGATTATAGTTTGGATACATGACTCTTGGTAATGGGTTCAACATGGGAAGGTGTTGTGTAAGGGCTTGGTTTATCAACAATATCTAAATATGAAATTTTGGTTCTCCAAGTGAAGGTAATTGACCTAAACCAAAGTTTTGAGGTATTAATTGTTTCTCAATTGTTAGAGACTCACTATATATCATGGGTAAGGATGCGATTTGAGGGGATCTCCTCAAAAACATAGAATTCAAAGGATCCAGAGATCTATGATACATTTTTATGGTTGCTTTCTCTATGAGGGTATAAGGGTTTATCAATCGAGTGTATAATTTATGAAACCTAGTGTTGATTTATTTCAAGGGTTCACTACGTTCTCTATGATTAGAAATAAACTAGTGATATACCACAATTGACTCAATAATTAATCTAAAATGGCTGATAAATTATATACATAATTTATCCTAGGTAATAATGAAGCTTGAAGGTAAATTTATATATCAATCATATGCAAACTCATCCAATGTGTGTGGAAAAAATCTACAAGCAACATCCTCATGTTCAATTTGTAAATGGATTAAAGTATCATTTTATTCTTGTATATGCTCTTTAGCTAATCTTGTTATGTCATACCTATATTAATGGAGATATCTTTAAACATTCTCATGTATATCATGTTCAGGCTCTAGTATATTCAAAGTATTACTTCCCACAGACCTTGGAGTAAGAGATTCCATTGGTGGACTTTGAGAAATAAAAAACGGATCAACAATAAGGGTGATATCCCTAGGATAACTATTGGAAGTCGAAGATAACTATTGGAAGTCGAAGGATTATTTGGTCTATATTTATAAAATTTAGTTCTTCTAAATGGAGAAAGGCTGAGAAACTCATTATCATATATAGATGACTTAAACCTAGTGATGATGAATTTAGGTTCTAGATTTAGTAGTTAATATGTGTAATATAAATAATGCACCAAGAAAATTTAGTTTTAGCATACCCTCCTTCTAGTTCCAGTTATGTTGAGTGTGCAAATAATATATTCTCATGGGTAGACCAACATACTTGAATAGAGATATGTTCCCTCTTGAAAGGGAAACCCTTTTCCCCTAAGATTTGAGTATGCCAAGTCTTGGCCAATGTAGATAAACTTAGAGGTTGTTGATAATTGTTCCTTTAAGGTATCTTTGCTGGTTATAACAAAAGTAAATTTCTTGGGTGTAATGCTTTAAAAACAAACACTTAACTATCTAAAAATAATTATACTACATTGTGAAACCATGAAAAAGAGACATTTACACTATAATTATTCATTCAAAAACCATAGTGATCCACTGCTTTGATAATAATATAAAAAAAAGAGGTTACAAAGTGAAATCCCTTTTACAATCCTTGCCTTGAAGGCTATGATATGGTCTTCCCGAAGGAAAACCTCTTAGAAGTGCTTCAAAGATAGCAATATCTCTCTTTTAGATGTTCCTCAGTACAAATGGGCTTCTTGTGTGTGGGTCACCACTAGTTTGATGTGTCCTTTGTACCTATTAGACCTATAAAATTTTATTAGTGTATTAGAGGGTCTACCTCAGTCAAACCCCATGTTTATGAAGACAAAAAGACTCTTAAATCAACTTAAAACATGAAATAACTTACTAAAAACAACATGAAACACTAGCTAAGCCATATATACCAGTTTGGATGATTCTATCTTACTGTAGCAGAGGTTTGCATGGGGGTGTGTGAACCTGTCTTTTTCTGGCTGAAATTGCACAATGTGATTTTTGGGATTTTATTATGTGATTTATCCTTAATGAACTCAATGGATCACCTTAAAATTTAATCTTTTGATGATAATAACCTGTCTAGACAACAAGGATTGTTGTGAAAGTGACTAAACTACTATTGTAATATGAGTGAGATGGATGTGTGATGGATGCTATGTGTTTGGAGTGATTTTTGCAAGGTTTCTGTAAGCTAAAGTTGGTATCTTTAAAATGGTGAAAATGACCTTTTATTTATAGACTTAGCCAAGGTTAGAGGAGGGGTGAGGTATCCACTATGAGGTGTAAGTGGTAATATGTCCACCTAAGAGGTGTCCTAGCTCATTAATGATATTGGGTGAGAGAATACCTCACCCATCTACAATTCATGATGACCTGGATGAAATTCTCCATTTGGTATTTATTGAAACCTTTTTTGAAATATCTTTTAATTTGAAATTGCCTTTTTGGTACAAAAGTATGTATTTCTCATTTATGACCCATGGGAATGTGACATGGAGGAAATATCCGGGTGAGAGGTGGCAAGACTAGGCTAGGGTAGGCTAGTCAAAGCAGACTAGGTGAGGTGACAGGTTTAGCTTAAATCAAGATTAGATCTAATTAAGTATGTGTTTAGCCATAAATCATACTTTGACCAAAAATGTTGACTTTTGATTATAAAGTGCTTTTTGACCATGGTGGAGAATTCAACCTTAGTTGAGTTGTGAATGAGGTCACATGGGGACCTAGAGTTAAGCATAGGAAGGGGCTTAGCTAGCCATAGGGAGATAATATTGATGAATGGTGATTTTGATTAATGAATAGTGTTTTGAACCAATTTATGCAATTTTCATGGGTTTTGAAAATTGATTTACCATGATGATGTGAGAAGTGGAAATTATGACTTTTGGGTGTCAACATTTTACCCCTTTTGTACTGGATTGTGTGAAAACATAGTTTAGTACAAGAACTAATGATATGAATTGACAGAATGATTTGGAAGGTAAAGAATTTTTGATTGATGATTGTGAATGATTGCAAGATATATTCATTGATTAAAATTATTTGTGATTGAGTACAACACTTTATAGTATTGTAACAATTGCTTTTGAGGGAAAGCATAAGATTACCTTGTATTTGATCAACTTGAGATGTTCCAATTTGGGAGGGACAAAAGCCTTTGCCAATTTTTGCTTTTGATTGATTGATGAGCTTTTTTGACAATATTTGACAAACCATTGGAGCTGTAGGGTAGAACTTTTAGGTGCTTCATTCAAGAGTGGTCTTACGTCTGCCATAATGAAGAAGGGAATCCATGAAATATCTACAGTAAGAGGTATTTTGAGATTTATAAAACATTGATTTATTTTAGATTGGATTTTTATTGAGAGAAGGAATTTCAATTTTGTATATGTCCTAGCATAAGGATTTGAGATAATCTTCAACAAAAAAAATCTTAGGTAATTGTTGTATCCATGATTGGATGTTTGGTTGTTTGATCATGTGCTTGGCAATTTTTTTTCTTTGATGTTTTGGATGACTACCCCCTCAAGCGATGATTTGATGATGGAGGAGATAAAAATCGATGGTGAAATGATTGATAGCGAGGAGAAATAATGGCAAAATGTGAATGCACAAATAGAAGAAAATAAAAATTTTTAGGAATCTTAGAGGACTTTAGAGTGAAAATATTGAAGTTGAATTGCAAATAAAGGTTTATACGTCAGGGTGCGAACGGGGTGGTTCACACGGACGGGATGCAAATTTATGCAAAGAAGATATATAATACAAAATTGATGCATTATTTGTATTTTTGCATGATGCACAATGAAAAAGTAGAAGTGAAGGAGAGAAATCTGAAGTGAAGTGCTACTGAAATCTAGAACGGATGATATGGGATGGCAAGTGTGTCAGCGAGCACGGGTGCAGGGGTGGTGATGCTAGAGGTAAGATAATTATGCTATATTGAAATATGTGTGAATTTATAGGGTAAATAGAATAATGTTAATGTTTGAAATGGTATGGAGTGTGCATGCATGCTAGATTAGAGTGAAATATGTGTAGTGTGAAAAATAATCCAAATGGGTATCTTGTGTTGCTATTTTTTTTTGGCCATGTGACTTTTTAGAAATCTTGTAGAGCATACTCAAAAGTGTGCATGATGGTGTGTGACTGGTTTTGTTATTTGGATGTATATTGGATGAAAATATGTGGAATAATGACAATGTGGGACTAAATGGGTACCTAAATATGCAAGTAGATGACTATTTTGACTTGACATGGTTGACCTTGTATTGCATGCTTGGTGTTCTTGAAATGCATGTATATTTTTTTGTTTAATAGTGTAGAACTATATAGGAGCAAAATCAGTGGGACCACTATGCCGATTGAACCAATGGTTCAGCACACATCTTGAGAACTGAAGTTATCATGGAGGCATGTGAACGAGGAGGTTTGCATGGAGGTCGTGCAAATTGGAGTGGTTTGTACGGGGTCATGCAAATGGAGGTGGTTCACATGGGGTCATGCAAATGGGGGTGGTTCACACAAGGTCATGCAAATAAATGTATTTTTGCTTTTTTTATTTGTTATTTTTTTGTGTGTGAATTTGTACATGTAAAATTTGGATAAATGTACATGATGTGCTTGCAATATGTAAAATTGAAATGTGATGAATGAAATTTATTTGACATGAAATTTAAATGACATGTGAATGCAAAAAATTAAAATGTATGAAATGATGTTATTTGTAATGTGATTTCAAAGTGTATAGATGATATACAACACATGGTTCAAAATTGGATGCAGGTGAAAAATATATTTGCTCGACATTGGCTTCAAAAATTTAGGATGAAGCTACAGGATGTATGGTTTGTAGAGGATGGAGACTAGCTACGTGTAATGGGGTTGTATGGTGTATGGGATATGTGTGAGGTGCATGTGAATAATACATACATATTCATGTTGTGTGAGATGTGTGATCCTAATAGGATCACCTTTCATAGTTTTATAGGAGATATGACAATGACCTTGAAGGATATATATATCACATATATCAACTGCCAATAGAGGGGATTACAGTGATGACTGCTAATAAATATGCATAAGATGGCATCTTGCAAAGGGTGTTTGGGCATAGGTGGAAGAGGGTGGATGCGAGGGATGGAGTAGACTATGTAAAGTATTGGGAGAAGAAGTTATTATCTAATCTCCATATGATGGCAATGTTGATGATAGCTAGCCAAGCATTGCCAGATACTTCAAGGGTAAGATTACCCTAGAACATGATGGGGATAATATGTAATATTATGGAGCATAGGATAGTATATACATGGGTTACCACATTATTATCATAGGTGTATAGAGAGATACATGGAGTAGTGAGGATGGAGCGGATAGGAATTAGTGTTAGTCCACTATTGCAGGTGTGGGCGTGGGAGCATATCATGATATTGCAACCATCATTGTTGTTGCATGATGCTCATATATTGGATGGTCACAATGTACCCTTATTAATGATATGAAGGAAAAATATGAATAAGAAGGTGAAGAGAGTGTGCAAGGGTGATTTTATGTACTACCAATAGTAGTTGGGAGGCTTGAGAATGGAGGAGGTGAGATGGAGGCCATGGTGAGGATCACCTAAGTGGGATGAGGACATAGAGTATCTAATTAATTTGAGATGAGGATGATGGTTGGAAGGGATATACCTATGGTATATAGAGTATTTTCCATTATCATAGGTATTGTGATAGTTTAGGTTACAACAAGGGTGACCAGATTTACCCATAGTGATTTATAGAGTGTCAGGTGATATAAGGTCTGAGCTAGGGGTACCACCATTGGACTTGATATCTAATGAGTCGATAGTTATTCCTAATATAGAAAACATGGGGATTATCTTATATTATTATGTATGGTGGTTTAGGCAGTGATGGGAGCCTGTGATTGGGGTAGTGGATGGATGGGGTGAGGTAACAGGAGTGTTTCCAGGTGGGGCGTTTCTAGGTGGTACGAGGGAAACATCACAAGGATAAGTGGGAGGATGTTAGGTGGCTAGAGGGGTTCTTGAGGGATCACTTGAGTCTAGTAAGGTGGATGAGGTGGAGTTGGTTCGATTTATAAGATCGGTGAGACCACACTAGGATGATCAGGATTGATTGGTGAGTGATAGCGGTGTGGGATCATCGATGGAGGGTGGGGAGTGGATGATAGAGCATACAAAAATGATGGATGATGTACCAATGATGGATATGGATGGTGATATATAATTTTATGAGGGAAAAATATAGTTATATGAGTCACCCATGATGGAGGAGAGTGATGTTGATGGGGATACATTGGCAGAGCTAGTGGATTTTGATTTTATGATAGGGTTGTAGGAGATGATAACAACATAGAAGGAGATGTGGTGGTTGCGAGTGGAGGTGAAGAAGCTTAAGGATAAGCTTCTATAAATAGAGTTGGAATTGGGTAGTAGATCGTACTGAGGTAGAGGAGGAGAAATACATAGCGAAAGTAGAACTCGTGGTTACATTGAGGGAGCAATATGATGTGAGGACGAGCTTTGATCATCTATGCTTTGATAGAGATGTGCTCATTATGGAGCAGGATGCAATGATAGTGGAGAGGGATGAGATGAGAACATAGGTGGAGCAACCATGTGGTGAGAGATATGTGCTCATTGGTGAGAGAGATGCAGCTAGGGCTAAGCAAGATGAGATGATCAGATCAATCGAACGATTATAGCAACTACTAGATGAGACAATGATGGATGTGGAGGTCATTAAGTCCAATCATATAGTGAGGATCATGGATATAGTGTAGTGAGTACATGATATAGAAGATACTAAGTGGTAGGTGGCTAGTGATATTGAGGGTTTGAGGGTGATAGTGCCACTATTAGAGTAGGCATGAGTGAAGGTATGTGGTCTACAAACCGAGGTGGATCATTTGTAATAGGAAAACAAGATATTGATAGTATCCAACATGAAAGAGGCTACAAAGAGGGCTAAGTGTGAGGGTGAGATACTGATGCATAGGTTGAAAGTACCGGTTTATTCGATATTAGTGTGATTATCATAGAGTTCATCATGATAGAGCCAACATAGTACACCTTTGGTAATGAGGAGGAGCCTACAGATAGTGGTTCTCATAGCATCACAGGTAGTGGGAGGGGCACCAATAGTGCTTATGGAGGTACCAATAGCATTGGATATAGGCGATGCACAATCAGTGCCAGGGGTGGTATAGCGAGTGTTGTTATAATCACAATGACACTGAGAGGGGGGGTGAATCAGTGTGTTCTTTAAAAACTTAAAAGCAATTTAGACTTTTAAATAAACTGCAATAGATTAAAACAAAAATAATAAAAGTACTAAGAGCATCACACATAACATGGCATTTTAACGAGGTTCACCGATATGGCTACTCCTCAAAAATACTGCTTGAACTACCATCCAAATCCAGTCAAATGCAAAGCTACAACTTTACATAATCATTCACCAGCACCAACTGGTAAGAGGCACCAACCTCTAAATTTTATCTGCTACAACAGAATGGAGCACCAACTCCAATTTTTCCAGCACCAACTGGAAAGAGGCACCAACCCCTTTTTCAAGCTACAACTTGAAGATAATAATAAAAATTGTAGAATGTAAACTTTCACCTCAATTATCACGATCTGCTATTTTTCTGCGATCTGCTGCTTGTCGGCATTCGACTGCTGCTGTGAAAAATGATTCACACTTTTTCAACCACTCTATATCTCTCCCGGTTCTCTGCTGCAACTTCACAGAAATATCACTTCTACAGCCAGCACACTGTCATTTCACACTCGAAACACGACTTCTGCATACCACGTTCTTATCTTCTCTTCACACCACTCACACTGCTGCACCTTCCATGAAATATCACTTCTACCATCTACGTATTTTTTCCTCGGACTTTAAACACGTCGTCTGCATATCGCTCTCTTTGTTCTCAATCAGTTGATACGCACTCACTCACTATCTCATCGATGTGATCTCTTTTATTTAACTCCAAAGAACTATCACCGACTTACACTCTGCTGCACATGAACTTCATTCGCATATATCGTATCATGCCCACACATCAACCTTGCAACAGTCCCGCCTTTTTATAGAAGAGAATATCCCATCAAAACATTCTCAAACACATCAGCTGCAACCCTAATTAGGTCAACATGAAACCCTAGAATTTTTCGGTTGCTTAACCTTGCTTTGTCAGCAGGAAACCCTAATTGATCTGTTGCAAAACCCTAGCAACGTCGAATTTGAAAACAAGCCGGTGAACAGCTTTAATTTAATTTTAAAATATTAATTTAAATTTTAAATAAATAAATAAAATTAAAACTGGATATTTAAAATTAAATATCTTCATCATTGGAGCACCTTTTTCAACAAAACGAAGAGCTAACTTGGGTTTTAAGAAAAACCCATTTCAAAGCTATCGACCATGGATTTAAACAAAACCTATAATTTAGTCCGCCTTGGTTTTCACAAAAACCCTTCCGCTCTTTGACATCAATGACAACATCAACACTTGAGCAAGGGCAATGTACCCAAGGTACCCAAAATTGCCAACAATCTCCCCCTTTGTCATTAATGGCAACCCTTTACTAAAAACACATCTTCAAGAGCCAAAACTGAAATCAATCTCTTTGAAGTTTTGCTCCCCCTGACTTGAAGCTTTCCTCTTCACTTGAAGCTCTCCCCCTTACTCATATCTCTCCCCCTTTGTCATCAATGGCAAAGGGCCACCTTGGGGCTCGAAACTAAGAATGAGCCTCTTAGCTTAGTCCCTCCCCCACCTCCTGATGAGGTGATTAATTTTGGGGTGGGAGTAAAACTCCCATTAGGCACTGATCAACATCAACGTCTATAACTTCCTTGCCGGGTCTTCTCTTGAACTCTTTGACCATATTCTTGTTCCTATCATTGTTCTGATCCTTGGACCTGATCATGCCACTTTTCCTGTTCCTATATCCTAGAATTTCAACTCTACACTGTCTGACAGTGTGACTTTTATTTTTGCACTTATAACAAGTAATAGTGTTGTTTCTTTTAGGCATACCTGTTCTTTGAATCCACATGTTCTGACTAAGCCAGTTCTGACTAAACCTATTTTGACCAAGCCTGTTAGTGTGATATTATTTTGTTTTAAACAAAAATCTGGTCTGTTTACCCTTCTGACATGAAGCACACATACTATTTGCAGGTTTTTTAATGATTGGAATATCTCTCACTGCTTTTTTAGCGCTAATTCTTACCAGATTATCAAAACTTATGTGTCCAAGCCTCTTATGCCACAACCAGTTCTCTTCTTCTTGTCCCATGAAGCACATACCTTCTGAAAACTTTGAGAGTGTGTACAGATTGCCAGACGTCCTTGAGCCGGTTGCTATTAATTTCCTACTTGTTTATTTTTTGACTTCACAACCATGCTTCTTGAAAACTACTTCATGTCCTTTGTCACAGATTTGACTCACACTCAATAGATTATGTTTCAAACCATCCACATATAAAACTTCCTCTGACTTGATCTTTCCTTCACTAATTTTTACCGTTCCTTTACCTATTATTTTGGCTCCGTCATTGTTGCCGAATTTTATAGAACCACCCTCATACTTTTGTAGATTTTCGAATTTCTGTTTGTCACCTGTCATATGACTTGAGCAACCACTATCAAGAATCCAAGGAACATGTTTATTCTGAGCTCTAAAAGCTATCTGCACTATTAAAGAATCCTATTCTTTCTGAAATTTATTCTTTTTGTTTCCATTCTGTTTTAAGCGTGGTATTGGGTTCTAGTCGTGACTTCCCCTTTTTAGAATTTTGCACATATCCTTCAGTATAAATACTATTTTGTTTTGCTCTATACGGTTGAAATCTGCTTTCATGAGGTTGATATGAAACAGACATACTACGACAATTTCTGGCAATATGACCAAAGTTGTGACACTTAAAACACTCTATTGCATAACTCATTAAAGGAGCAAACGCATTTCTACTAGTGAAACTTCTTGGACCTACGTTGTATTTGCGAGTCAACAATTTTATGCCCATAAACATTACACTTGAAACAAAAACCATAGAAATAATGATTAAACCTGAAAGATGGTCTTGGCCAGGTTGTTGCTGGAGCCTTGGATCTTCTATTCTTTTGATGTGTGACCTTAGTAAAGCCATCATTGTCAGTTGCTATTTCAGGTCTGGCATTATATCTTTCTTTTGCCCGATTCTCATCTTTGTTCTTTTCACTTTCAACATTGCTTGCTTTTGGTCCAGTTGATGATTCTCCTTCAGAAAAGTCGAGACCAAATTTGATACATGTGGATCTTTGATCGCTCAGAATTTTGTCCAATTTCATTGAGCTTTCTTCACATTTTACATGACAGTTGATTTTTCGATCCAGCTCTTGTATCTGTATTCGAAGACTCACATTTTCTTCTTCCAATTTGCTGCAGTGGTCTATCTTCATGGATACCTGTATTTCCAGATCTTCAGACATTTTATTGTATTCTTCAGTCTGTATTTTTAAACTGGCAATAATTTTGTTTGCATCCTTAAGTTTCCTTGACAATTTTTCATTCTTCTTTTTCTTCGATTCCCATTCCGTAAGGGCAGACACTAGCTCACCCTCTAAATCAACTTCAGCCTCAACTTCTTCAACTTTAGAGTTCATTCCTTCTGCCATTTCTGGTTCAATTTTCTCAACCATAGGAACTGAAACTGGCTGGGATGCCTTTTTGGATGAGGATCTATTCTTCTTAGCCATTGTGTACTAATCCAATATCAACCCTGATTGATTTAGCCAAAATTGGGAACCTTGCTCTAATACCAATTGTTATAATCACAATGACACTGAGAGGGGGGGTGAATCAGTGTGTTCTTTAAAAACTTAAAAGCAATTTAGAATTTTAAATAAACTACATGATTAAAATAGAAATAATAAAAGTACTAAGAGCATCACACATAACACGGCATTTTAACGAGGTTCACCGATGTGGCTACTCCTCAAAAATACTTGCTTGGACTACCATCCAAATCCAGTCAAATGCAAAGCTACAACTTTACATAATCATTCACCAACACCAACTGGTAAGAGGCACCAACCTCTAAATTTTATCTGCTACAACAGAATGGAGCACCAACTCCAATTTTTCCAGCACCAACTGGAAAGAGGCACCAACCCCTTTTTCAAGCTACAACTTGAAGATAATAATAAAAATTGCAGAATGTAAACTTTCACCTCAATTATCACGATCTGCTATTTTTCTGTGATCTACTGCTTGTCGGCATTCGACTACTGCTGTGAAAAATGATTCGCACTTTTTCAACCACTCCTCTATATCTCTCCACGTTCTCTACTGCAACTTCACAAAAATATCACTTCTACAGCCAGCACACTGTCATTTCACACTCGAAACACGACTTTTGCATACAACGTTCTTATCTTCTCTTCGCACCACTCACACTGCTACACCTTCCATGAAATCTCACTTCTACCATTTGCGTATTTTTGCCTCGGACTTTAAACACGCCGTCTGCATATCGCTCTCTTTGTTCTCGATCAGTCGATACGCACTCACTCACTATCTCATTGCTACGATCTCTTTTCTTTAACTCCAAAGAACTATCACCGACTTACACTCTGCTGCACACAAAATTCATTCGCATATATCGCATCACGCCCACACATCAACCTTGCAACAGTCCCGCATTTTTATAGAAGAGAATATCCCATCAAAACATTCTCAAACACGTCAGCTGCAACCCTAATTAGGTCAACATGAAACCCTATAATTTTTTGGTTGCTTAACCTTGCTTTGTCAGTAGGAAACCCTAATTGATCCGTTGCAAAACCCTAGCAACGTCGGCTTTGAAAACAAGCCGGTGAACAACTTTAATTTAATTTTAAAATATTAATTTAAATTTTAAATAAATAAATAAAATTAAAACTAGATATTTAAAATTAAATATCTTCATCATCGGATCACCTTTTTCAACAAAACGAAGAGCTAACTTGGGTTTTAAGAAAAACCCATTTCAATACTGCTGACCATGGATTTAAAAAAAACCTATAATTTAGTCTACCTTGGTTTTCACAAAAACCCTTCCGCTCTTTGACATCAATGACAACATCAACACTTGAGTAAGGGCAATGTACCCAAGGTACCCAAAATTGCCAACAAGTGATAGGTGATGAGGGGAGTGGAGAGACTCCCATGGGGTAGCACACATGATGGAGCTATGAGGGTGGTGATGGGGGGACTACCTACAGTTTTGTATTTTGATGGATGTACAGATGATGATTTATTTTTGTGGTGATGTACCCACAAGGGTACACACCTTATTGTAGCCGTATGGAATTTTTGATAGATATATACATGATATGGACATGTGGTGATGTGCTCACAAGGGCACACACTTTATTGTAGCCTGATGGTATTTTTGAGATATATACATATATATACATGATGTTTTGTGACATTTGTATGAGATTGCATTTATGTGTATGTTTGTTTCTGCTTTGGATTATGTATGAGTATGAATGGTGTGATTGTGGTAGAGTATAGGTGTGTGTATTTATACATGTGGAGAATATGATAGATGTGTATATGCATGGAATACCTAAAAAATAAATGAATGTAAAATAAAGTATGAAATAATTTGTGATGAGTATGTATTACATGAAAGTGCGAGTGACTAAAAGTAATGCTTGGAGAAAGCATTTGCATCTTTGCAAAATCAGATAGTGTAATCCATTCCATTTTTTCTAAGAATTTAGATATGAAGATGTTGTTGAAGGGATTCGAACATTACAGTTTGTTATATAATCAAACCCATTGAATAACTGAGCAAAATTTCTTTGACAAATCTTGGCTATCTTGGTAAACAAGACCTCAAGCATGGATTAGTGTGTGTGAAGTGATGTTCATTTGACCATTTTGAAAAAGGATGGTTTCAACTACATGTTAACTTAGTCTGTAAGCTAGCTCATCAATATGGACCTGAGGATCTCAAGGATTCAAGCTTTTGATAATACTCTTGAGGCTTTTCCTTTTGTTTTCTGCCTTTTTTTTTTTTGTAATATTTGATAGTGCTCTTTTTGGGTGTTTGCTTTTGTTTTCTACCCATAGTATTTTTTTTTTAAGCTTATCCTTTTTTCGATCCTTAGGTTTGATTTAGATCATGCAAATGATATGATGAGCAAGGTGACTTTCGCTAGGCGACCAGTATGCATACAATGTTGCCAATCCTATTCTCAAAATTTGCTTAGTGTGTAGGATGTGCAATTTAATCCATGAATGAGAGCAAGTCAACCAAGGGAAGTCTTAAAATGCTTTTGGAATTTGCCAACTTTGGATGGTGGTTGATTAAAATAATTGTATATGGGTGAAGCACTCAAAACATTTCAATAATCCTATCTCATGAAAATGGGATTGGGCACCAAAACTATTGTGCTAGCAAGTGCATATTTAATTCTCCAAGTATGGTATTCACAATGACTATGTACAGATGCATGCATGAATAAAATTTATGAATATGCAAGGATGCATGAAGATGGAGCAAAGTGTGGAGCAAATGATGTGATGTTGTGATAGATGAAGGGTGGGAATTTTTGTACAAGGTTGCCCCAGTATTATGTCCAATGAAATGGGATGATGAGGTGAATGGAAAGATGATGGTAAAAGAATATGAAAGAAAGAATTATAGAAGAAGAAGAGAAGGAGGGAGGAAAAATAAGAAGAAAGAGAAGAAATGAAACAAATCAAAGGTATGTAGCCACTCGAAGCATGACCATACAACATTGATGAGTAACAATAAGAAGAGAAGAGAAAGAAGAGAAGAAGAGGAAATGAAAGGTATGTAGCCACTCGAAGCATGACCATACAACATTCATTAAAGAAGAAGGGGAAGAGAAAGAAGAAAGAAAGGATGAGGATGAAGCAAATTTTGATTAAATGTAATTTGATATAATACCGTAGAATGCCAAAGATGTATTTTGTTTGTTTTTGTGATTTTATTTTGATTTTTTTTTGTTTTGTTTGTGACCATGATGATATGTACAAAGAATGATGAGTTGTGATGCCAACACTTAGGCGTAAAATGCTCGAAGATGAATAATGTTAATAGGCTCAAGGTCAACAATACCTTCCAATGTGGCAAGGTGATATGCCCCAGACCCAAACTTGTGAGTAACCATGTAAGGACCTAGCCAATTGGGTGTAAATTTATCACGGAGATGGTGTGGTTGGCTAGTAAGTTGTTGGTTCTCCTTGAGGACTAAGTCTTCAACTTGAAATTCTCATTGGTGTACCTTAGAATTATAGGCACGTCAAATATGGTCTTGATAAACATGTGTATGTTCAATGGCATGAATGTGGCATTCATCCAAAAGGGTCAACTAGTCTAACCTAGCTTGACGAGTAGTGTCATCATCAATGAATTCTTGCATAGAGACCCATAATGATGGAATTTCAAGCTCCAAGGGCATGATGGCTTCAACACCATATACAAGAGAAAATGGGGTTGCCCCAGTTGGAGTACGAATGCTTGTGCGATAGGCCCATAAGGCCAATGGCATTTGATTGTGCCAATCATGATGTGATTCTACAATGGTCTTGCGAAGAATAGTGTAAATGGTTTTATTTGTAGCTTCTGCTTACCCATTACCCTATGGGTAGTATGGAGTGGAAAAGCTATGTTGAATATTGAATTTCTCACATAATGCATGAACATTCTTGTTCTTGAATGGTGTACCATTGTCAGAGATGATCTTGGATGGGATTTCAAAATGATAAATAATGTGTTGAGTGATGAAATCAATAATTTTAGGACCAGTCATTTGGACTAGAGGGATGGCCTCAACCCATTTCATGAAGTATTCTATTGCCGTGATGATGAACTTGTGATTTTTGGATGAGGCAGGGGTAATTTTACCAATAAGATCCAAACCCCATTGTGAAAAGGGCCACATTGATTGAATGGGTTGAAGAGCTTGAGAAGGCAAATGCGTAAGATTGGCATGGTGTTGGCATTTGGCACATTTCTTGACATAATCACAATAGTCATGCTCCATTGTGGGCCAATAGTAACCCATCCACAAAATATGTTTGGTAATGGCCATGCCACTGAAGTGGCCACCACAAGTGCCATCATGAGCCTCTTGGATAACGCATTGGGCTTCATGTGGTTCAAGATAGCGTAGTAGGATGCCATCATAACTTCACTTGTAAAGGATATCTCCTAGAAATGTGTAGTGAATTACTCATAGTTTGAAAGCTCATTTGTGAGTGTGATTTAGATATGGTGGGAGAATACCAAGTTTGATGTAATATTTGACCTAGGAAAACCATGGGTCATGTGGTTCAACTTTGATGATATTGATGCCATCATCATGAGAAGGTAGGGTGGTAGAAATAGTAGAATGGAAGAGGGTGTGAATGGACACGTGAGTTGTGTCAAAAAGTGGATTTTGTGGAATGAGTGATCCTAGAGAAGCCATAGTGTCAGCAAAATTATTGGTAGAGCGTGGAGTAGCAGTGATGTCATACCACTCGAATTGAGCAAGTTTTCAATGACTTGTTTATACTATTGAAGGATAGGGAAAAACATTTGTCATTCTCCCTTAATTTGATTCACAATGAGAAGGGAGTCACCAAATATGTCAAGGTATCAAATGTGCATTGAAATTGCTTGCTTCAAGCCAAGGATGAGAGCTTCGTACTTGACATTGTTATTGGTGCACAGAAAGCCTAATTTGAATGAAAAGGGGAGGGGCTCCCCCTATGGTGTGAAAAAGACTATACCAAGCACCCCCTCCATGCTCACAATGAGAGCCATCAAAAAATAGGGTTAAATCAGTGGTTGACTCAGGTTCTACAAGTTCCTCAACTTTAGTAGTATGAAATACAAAATCATCAGGAAGTTGAATGAGTAGTGGTGCATCACTTGGTAAAGGTGCTTCAACCAACTGATCAACAATGACCTGGCCTTTGATGGATTTTTGACTAATGAATTCGAGGTCAAATTTCATGAGAAGCATGATCCATTTGGTTATGCGACTATTATGGTAGCTCTTACTCATCATGTAGCAAAGTGGATTATCATGAGCAACTATGTAAGTAGTGTGATTGATCATGTAATGTCGTAGCTTCTGTGTAGCAAAAAACAATGGTAAGGTAAAGTTTTTCCATGTAGGCATACCATGTCTCGTAACTAATCAATGTATGATTGATGTAGTATATGACCTGTTCTTGGTTCATTTCATTCTTTTGGGCAAGAAGTGTACCCAATGCAAAATCAATGGCGAAAATGTATATATGGAAAGGTCGATCTGGATGGGGTGGTGATAGAATCGGTGGAGATGTAAGGTATGATTTGATGGCATCAAAAGTGATTTGGCACTGATTGTCCCACTTGAAGGGGACCCCATTTTGAAGAAGATGATTGAATGATTGACACTTGTCAGAAATTTGGGTGATGAATCATCGGATGGATTGGATTCTTCCTTGCAAGCTATGTATAACTATTTGAGATTCGTAGGGGGAGGCATATCAATGATAGCCTAGAATTTTTGGGGATCTACCTCGATACCTCTTTGTGAAATAATAAAACCTAAGATTTTTCTTGAGGTAACACCAAAGACACATTTTTTTGGATTTAATCGGACATTATGTTCTAGGAGGTGAAGGTCAATTGGAGGTCTCAAGATGTTGACCATGTGTTTTGGATTTGGAAATGAGATCATTAGTCTTCGATAGTTTTGTGCATGAGATCATGAAAAATGTATGTCATTGCACGTTGGTAGGTTGCCCCAATGTTCTTAAGGCTGAAGGGCATGACCTTGTAACAAAATATCCCCTAGGGGGTCATGAAAGATGTCTTATGTTGGTCATCTGGGTTAACATGAATTTGATTGTAACCAGAGAAACCATCCATGAGTGATAGCATTTCATGCCCTACTGTGGCATCGACCAATGTGTCGATATTAGGGAGTGGAAAATTGTCCTTGGGACAAGCTTTGTTAAGATCCCTAAAATCAGTGCAGATATGGATACCCCCTTGGGTTTTCCAATGGGAACCATATTTGAAACCCACTCAGGGTAATCGATAGGTTGTATGAAGTCAACATCAAGAAGTTTTTGTAACTCCTCTTTAACCATGAGAGCAATGGTGGGGTGCATTTGATGCAAATTTTGTCTGATAGGTTTGGCATTGTCATCCAAGACTAAGTTGTGCACAACTAATGATGGATCAAGGCCTGACATGTCCATGTAGGACCATGTGAATACCTTTATGTAGTGTCAAAGGAAATTGGTGAAAAGGATACGTTCATCATTAGAAAGGCTAGTGATAAGATGAACAATGTGAGGGTGATCAGGGTCATCACCAATGTCAACTTCAATGGTGTCCTCGACAAGCATGTGAGAACCATCATGAAGTTGAGTGGGTGTTGGGATGATATGAAGGTCATCAATGACATCAAGAAGTTGGAATTCATCATCTAGATAAAGATTTGTATGATTAATCCAAGGTAAATGGGGTGGAATGGAAGGAAAAGGTGCATTAGCAGATCATAATACTTTAGGTGATGGAAGGAACTTAGTTGGTGATGGTGTGGATGAAATATTATTGAAGTTGAAAAAGTTGGTAATGGGGGGTGGGATGTAGGTGGGATGATTTGGATAGCGAAGTGGAGCATATAAGTCAATAGATATCATGTTGATAGAAGCACTAGATATGGTAGAGGTTGGTGATGAGGGTGATGAAGATTCAGTAGAGGGTGATGGTGCATCAGGGTATGGTTGATTGTGGTCAAGAAGTAGAACCATGGGTGGTGAATGGGATCACTGGTGGGGATGGGAGATTTGGTGTTGTTCATGAAAAGGGATGCACAGAATGGTGGGTGGAGGAGAGGAAGGTCGATCGATCGGTAAGGGTGTGTTCAATGATAAATCAGTGAATTGATCGATAAGAGCCTCAACCTCGTAAGAAGGAGAGTGTTTCATGGGGTGGAGATGAATGGAAGAATGTAGATGGAATATCAATTGTAGATTGAGGAGATGAACAATCGATAGGAAAATTGAGCTCAAGTTCATCATCCGAAAGGACCTCGAGGGGGTCAATATGGAGATGATGTAAATCATCCTTGAGGGTGTTAATTGTTACTAGGTGATAACCGATTCTAGATCTATCATTAGGCAACCATATAGGAGGAATGACTAGGGTGTGACACCCTTGTTCATACCTTCCCAATATGAAGCCATGCCAATTGTATCGATGAAGATAGTGCTAGGAAAAATTTGGATTTGACATGTGATCAAGATTGCTGTAAAATCGAGGTTGGGGTTGTGGAGGTGTTGGAGGCTCTATGGATGAATCAAGTCCCCCATATATGAAATTTGTGCAATTATCGAGTGGACCAAGAGGAACAATGACCCCAATAGTGATGGGCACATCATGGGGTCGACCAAATTCATGGGTGGACTGAATGGTAGATGAAATAACCTGAGCATTGCATATATCATACTCACCAGGACCAGGTGTGGTCATGAGTATAGAGACATGTGGAGGAGCATGATGCTGGGTTTGGGGTAAAGACCCCCTGGGTGATGAATATGGCAATTGGATGGGTGTGAGTTGTGGTGAAGGTGAAGTGGTAGGATTAGATTGGGCCAATTGGTCATCAAGTCGAGTGGTGCATTGTGTCCACTCATAGCATTCAATAGGTGTTCTGGTGATGGGATGGTTTGCATGGGTGAATTGAGATGTTGGAATAGAAGGTGTAGCTAGGGTGGGTTATGTGACTCATGATCGAGATGAGCAAGAAACAAAGCGGTGAGAATGTGGGGATGGAGTAGGAAGAATGGGAGGTGCGGTGGAAGGGGGAGGTGGGGAAGGTGTAGTAGAAAAGGTGAATGGAGGGAATGGTCCCTAGGAAGATGATGACATGGAAAAGGATGGAGGATGATTGGAAGATGTGGATGTAGTAGGAGTACTAGGAGCCTGAGGTGGGTGTGATGAAGATGAGGTGATGTTGCTCAAATTGGGTGTGGGATGTGAAGGTGAGGATGATGGATAGGTGGTATCAAGGGAATGATATGGAGTGGGAGAAAATTGTGTAGATGATAGGGGTGGACCTGGTGGAAGGGCGATAATATTACAAAATTTGAAGGGGTCACCATCAACAGGGATACAATGGACCAATCCATTATGAACATATTTGATACAATGATGTAGCGTGGAAGGGACACATTGCATGTCCCGAATCCATGGGTATCCCAAAAGGATATTATACTGCATCTCTCCTTCAATGACATGGAAGAGGGTGGAAATGGTTTTGGCACTGACTTGAATGGGAAGTATGATTGAGCCAACGGTAGGGTGCATAGAGCCATCAAAGGCTCGAAGGTCCATGGAAGGGGTGGCAAGATGAGTGGGAGGAATGTGAAGATGGCCTAGGGTGGTTATAGAAATGATGTTGATAGATGAACCTGTGTCAATGAGGACACGCTTGTAGGTGATAGAATTGATGGAGGCTTGAATGTGTAGAGGTGGATCCACTCCTTCACCTACAACTTTAGTGATCTCATGGTCATGGAAGCTGATAGAAGGTTGTAGGAATCTCTGAACATTACCAATAAAGTTGGCAAAGGCATCAATATCATTGGTCTCAAGATTGAGAGAGTGGAGGATGGAATTGAGGGCCTCATGATGAGGTTGGGATTGTTACAGAAGGTCATAGATGGATAACCTTGCAAGGGTAGTGTAGAGCTGATGAGAAAGACTACCATGAATAGTGATGATATTACATGGTGGGGCTACAAGATCTGGTGGAGGGATTGGGGGATTTGAAGAAGGTGATGGAAGAGAAGTAGAAGGGCATTGGGCTTCAGTAGGAGGTGGATAACATTGATTATGGGTAGTGATGTTGATCATACCCACAAACCCCTATTGAGAAGGACCTCGATTGACATGATTGACTTGGTATGGGTTGGATTGAGGTGGATTACCCCCATGCTCGGGCAATGGATTTTGATAGATCCCCAAGTTTTGATTTTGTAGTGCAAGGGGATTAGAGACTTGAATAGTGCCATGATCGATAAGATCTTGCATAGTATGTCAAAAGATATGGCATACATCAAGAGAATGGCCATGTTGGTGATGAAAATCATAAAATGCCTATGGATTATGGTCTCAAGGGAGAGGATGATTTGGATCATTAGGCTGGATGTTAGGCAAGGTGATGAGACCTCCATCATATAATTGATGGAATAATGTGGGCATGGGCTCAGACAAAGGTGTCCAATTGTATGGTGGATGAGGGGGTGAGGATTATGCCCCTAGTATGGATTAGAAGGTGGTGGAGGGTTGACTTGGTATGCATTTTGTGGAGGTCGAGGTGGTGTTGATTGTGGAGGTTGGGATGGTGTAGATTGGGGTGGTGGATATGGAGAAGTGAGGAGCACCTGATTGGTTTGAGGTGGTTTGGAAGTGGGTGGGACATATGGATTGCGATTGTAGCGATAGTTGCATGGATAGGGTTGCTTTGGATGGAGATTGATCTTGTCCGTATGGACCTTGATGTCCTCGATAACCTTGGCTTGAGCAATAACTTCCTCAAATGTGTGACTCTGATGGATTTGCAAAGTTTGGGATATTTTCTTGTGACAACTCTTGGCAAATAGTTTGATGAGCTCTGAAGGTGGAAGGGTAAAAGCAAGATCATGAATGACCACCCTCCAATGAGAGATAAAATTAGTAATGGGCTCATCATCAAACTGGTGTAAAGCATAGACATCTGATAATGTAGTCTTGGTTTTGATGTTGATCAAAAAATTCTCAAGAAAGAGATTGGCCAACTATTCAAACTTGAATAAGCTATGATGAGGCAAATGGTTGTACCAATCTAATGCTTGTCCCCCAAGAGAAAGTGCAAATGTGTAAAGCATAAGGGGATCACTACCATGAAGTTGGTAATAAGAAAAATGGTAATTGTTAAGATGCTCTCTGGGGTCTTCCTTACTTTTAAATTTTTCAAATTTAGGGATCTCAAACCAGTAAGGATAAGGATGCATGGGAATAGATGGATGAATTGGTTCATTGCACAACTCATCATATGTGGGTTTTTGAGGCCCATAACTAGTCATGTGCAAATATAGAGTATGGATCTATTCTTGCATAGCTTGAAGTTCACTAGAGAGCACCATGGTGGTATCTGGTGGAGGTGGGAATGGATGTGAAGAAGAATATGGAGGTAGTGGTTATGATGATGCCTATGAATAACCTAAATGTGGTGGGTATTGCAACTATTATTCTTCCCATTGGTTGTAGTAAGTAGCCTATTGTGGATCAGGTGTCGACATGGCTTGGTATTATGGGAAAGGAACATGAGATGGATGTGGTGAGATGTATGAAGAGTGGATTGTAGGTTGTTGCTGCTGATCATAGTACCTAAGAATCTATTGGTTAGGCATGGGTTCTGCTACTATTGTGCATATGGGAAAGTTGGTTGCACTTGAGTGATGGTGGTAGAGGACCAAGTAGGTGGTGATGTGAAGAAAGTGGGTGGTGTAGAAGATGGGGGTGGGAGAGATGAAGGTGTAGTGAAAGAGAATTGGTTTGAAGATGGAGTGGTGATTTATGAGAACTAGGGTGGTATGGAAGGAATGGTAAGCAAAGATTTAGGTTGGATTGAATAGTGAGGTGGATTAGTAATGTAGGATGGAATCGATGGTGGGGGTTAAAATGAAGGTGGTGGAGGTAAGAAAAATGATGAAGAAGGTGCCAATGGAGGTCCATATGATGAGAATGGTGGGTAGCTAGTAGGAAAATTGGTAGTGAACTATGGAGTGAATGGAGGTGGTTGTGGAGAGGGGGTGACTTATTGTTGTTGAAATTGTTGTGAAGGATGGGATGGATGTTGTAATGGTATCTGGTAGTATTGAGGTGGATGTTGAGAATACTAAGGTGGAAATGATGATGATGGTTGGGATGGGGGTTGGGAGCTTGATGAAGCCTATTATGAATGTGAGATTTGAGAAGAGGATGTAGCAAGGGGTGGTGTGGAAGAAGGAGGTGTAGAAATTATACCTATGGTTTGGATAGTAGTGATGACATCAGGCATGATTTGGGAAATGATGACATTATAGTCATCCCCCAAGAGTGGATGAGATGAATGCTCTAGAAAGGGATGGGTAGCAGATGGTGAAGGAGGTGGAGTGAGCTCATCAGCAATGATGATGGGCATAGGATGATCAGGTGGGGTGTAGATGACATGTTGGAAATAAGTGGATGGAGGATTAGGGGAGGAGATAGTAGAGGAGAAGTCTCCTCATAGGTCTCATCCAAGGTGTGAGATGGAGTGAAAGATGCAATATGGGATATGGGACTTGCCCTAGGTGTTGAGGGCCCTATCAATAAATCAGGTGGAGCAATGGAAGCAACCTTCTCAGACTTAAAAGGTGGATCAGTGGTCTGAGAAGAAGAGGCGCCTATAGTCATGATAGTCTGATGAGTAGCCTCGGTGGCATGATGAAGAGCCTCATGCATCTGACTATGCGTAACTGGCATGGTGGTGTGTGTACTAGTGTAGGAATAACCAAAAGATATGAAATTTAGGCTCTAGGAATGTTTGTGACTGACTCTAACACTTTCTGTTCTAAAAAACATAGATTTGCATGGTGGGGTGTGAACCTCTCCTGCAACCAAAAATTTGCATGGGGGTGCGAACCTTAAAAAATAGGAACAGATGATAGATATGTGTTGTTTAAGGTGTCTCTGTGCTGTGTGGAAGATCTGGTGTTACTCTATGACCTGCAAAGTAGGTTCACATGGGGGGTGCGAATGTCTTCTGTAATCGAGCGTTCACATGGGGTCATGCAAACCTCAAGAAATAAGGATAGAGGATGGATTTCTACTGTGTAGATCCTCTGTGTGTTGTGTGGGACTATTCTATGCAGTTTTATAGCCTGGAAGCTAGGTTCACATAGGGGGGTGCAAATTTATCTATGCTCGAGAAGTTCGCATGGGGGTGTGAACCACCTAAAAATAGACTGTGTAGTGCTGCATGAAAATGAAACTATGGAACAATCAATCCAATGAGTTATTAGCAATTTTGATATGCTATTGTAACCACTTTTCTGAGACTCAACAATAAGCAAATATTTTTCTTTTGATTTTTGTGTGTTTTGATGAGAGTATTGTATCCATCCTAAGAACAAACCATAGGAATGGGTGAATTCTACTTGAAATAGGTATGTCATAGCATAGAACCTCCTACAACACCCAAAGGCATGCATAATAGAACTATGTTTCCAATGGGTGAATGACAACCTAAATGGAATCTGATACAGTAAAATGGTATCCAAAGGGGGAGACTCAAGATGCTCAAATGAGTCAATATACTCTCATGAAGAGAGGTCGCACTGTCAATGTGCTACTACCGGCCCTAATCAAGGCTTTCACTTAACCCTCATATTTAAGGCATGCACAATAATGATCAGCTGCACCCACTAATTATTTTTAAAAGCCCTATGGTAAAGGGGCTTTCTAGAACTAGCCCACTTTGAAGGTACCTTCCAGTGATTAAATTTGGATAACCAACACTCGAAAGTGGGGAATCACCCGGGGATTAAGGTACTGGGGGCTATATGTATATAGGTAGTGAGCCGATGGAGGGTAGAACTCCGACCTCACCAAACTCTAGTGGGAAATTGGTGATGAAATCCAACCCTTACACTATTTTTTGGAACGTGAGTGTGTGGTGTTTGTTTTACACAACTATTTTAGAAGCAAAACTATCCTAAGTGCCTTTTCAAAATAAATCTAAGCTAAGATGCCTTTTTGAATTGAAATCTAGCTAAGATGCTTCCTCACAAAATCAAATCTATTCTAATGCCTTTTGGAATTGAAATTTAACTAAATGCCTTTGAAATTGAAATCTAGTTAATTGCTTCTGAATTGAAATCTAATTAAATTGCTTTTGAATTGAAATCTAATTAAATTCTTTATTAATTTTTAATTAATCTAATTAATTGCTTTTGAAATGAAATCTAGATTAAATGCTTGGAATTCAAATCTAGATTAAATGTTGGATATTCAAATCTAGATTAAATGCAGGGTATTCAAATCTAGATTAAATGTAGGGTATTCAAATCTAGATTAAATGTAGGGTATTCAAATCTAGTTTAAATGCATGGTATTCAAATCTAGATTAAAGGGTATTCAAATGATAAGAATTAAAATGATGGAATTGAAACTAGTCTAGAAAGCAATTGTAAAAGACTAACTAGAACAACCAAGTGTATGCGATAGGTCAATTGCCAACCCAAATGATAAGATTAACCTCAAATTGTAAAGATAGACATCGTACTAGCATAATACCTGCATCTAGGTGCATGCAGAGTCCTTTATTTCTCTCTCCTCTCCAAGGCTGTGTCTATCTGGTAAGTTCGCACCTCGAGGTGCAAACCTATCTTCTACTGGAAGTTCACATGGGGCCATGCGAACCTATCATTGAGAGCTGAGTTGATGAGTTTTGTGATCCTAGTGATGATTTTTCAACTTCTAGGTAATCCTGGGATAGATATTACCTGCATAGAAAAGGTCCAAAATTCAAATATTTATGCAAAAGGGGAACACGAAAACCTCAAGATATTATGCATATACCTAGAATAAGCAAATTACTAAGAATTAAAACTAACTAGGTGCTGCACAAAAATACAAGGAATGATTTCACCTTGCATACACCGTGGTGAGAGGTGGTTTGGGGTCTAGGTATGGGGGCACACAATCCCCAGGAACATGAGGCTTTTAACCTCCCCTGACTTACCTTGCCAGTTGTTGGGGTGTCTGAAACCAATACCTGTGCTTCAGGGACCAATTTTGAGGTAGATTGGGAAGTTCACACGCCCAAGTGTGTACTCTCTAACCTCTTTGAAGCTCACTGGTGCACCAATGAACTTTTGCGATGTGGCCTAAAATGTGTCTCAGGGTATTTTGATTTGGGATTTCTTCAAATATGACAACTACCTACCATACAAAAATAGTCCACAAGATGTGTTAGGTGACGATTAAGCTAGTGCTTGGTGGGGGTCCCATCGGGCGTGCTAGAATGAAACCAAGCAAAAGAGACATTTACACTACAATCCTTCATTCAAAAACCATAGTGATCCACTACTTTGATATTAAGATAATAAGGAGAGGTTACAGAGTGAAATCCCCTTTACAATCCTTGCCTTGAAGGCTACAATGGGGTCTTCCCAAAGGAAACCCTCTTAGAAGTGCTCCAAAGATAGCAAGATCTCTCTTTTGGATGTTCCTCAGTGTAGATGGGCTTCTTGCATGTGGGCCACCATTAGTTTGATGTGTTCTTTGTACCTATTAGACCTACAAAATATTATTAGTGCGTTAGGGGGTCTACCTCAGTCAAACCCCATGTTTATGAAGACAAAAAGACTCTTAAATCAACTTAAAACATGAAATAACTTGCTAAAAACAACATGAAACACTAAACTAAGCCATATTTACTTATTCGGGTGATTCTGTCTTGTTGTAGTAGAGGTTCGCACGAGGGGTGTGAACCTAGTTTGAATCGGGAAGTTCGCACGAGGGCATGTGCAAACCTATCTTTTTCTGGCCGAACTTGCAAGATGTGATTTTTGGGCTTTTCTGATGTGATTGCTCCTTGATGAATTCGATGGGTCACCTTCAAATTTTGTCTTTGATGATGATAACCTATCTAGACCACAAGGAATATTATGAAAGTGACTAAACTACTATTGCAATATGAGTGTGATGGATGTGTGATGGATGCTATGTGTCTAGAGTGATTTCTGCAGAGTTTCTGTAAGCTAAAGTTGATATATCTAAAATGGTGAAAATGGCCTTCTACTTATAGACTTGGCCAAGGTTAGGGGAGGGGATGAGGTGTCCCTTGTGAGGTGTATGTGGTGAGGTGTCCACCTAAGAGGTGTCCCCTGAGGTGTCCTAGCTCATAAATGAGATTGGGTGAGAGAATCCCTCACCCATCTACAAGTCATGATGACCTGGATGAAAGTCTCCATTTGGCATTTATTGAAACCTTTTTGGAAATATCTTTTAATTTGAAATTACTTTTTGGTGCAAAAGTCTCCATTTCTCATTTATGACCCAGGGGAATGTGAGGTGGAGAAATATCTGGGTGAGAGGTGGCAAGGCTAGGCTAGGCTAGTCAAAGTAGACTAGGTGAGGTGGCAGGCTTAGCTTAAATCAATATTAGATCTAATTAAGCATGTGTTTAGCCATAAAGCATACTTTGACCAAAAATGTTGACTTTTGACCATAAAGTGCTTTTTGACCATGGTGGAGAATTCAACCTTAGTTGAGTTGTGAATGAGGTCACATGAGGACCTAGAGTTAAGCGTAGGAAGGGGCTTAGCTAGCCCAAGGGGGCTAAGCTTGATGAATAGTGATTTTGATAAATGAATAGTGTTTTGAGCCAATTTATGCAATTTTCATGGGTTTTGCAAATTGATTGACCATGATGATGTGAGAAGTGGAAATGTGCGACTTTTGGGTGTCTACACAATGATATTTAAACAAACATGAGTTGATTGTAATTAAAATTAGACAAAAAAGATAAATTTTAAGCTCTGTAAACTGTGATTACCCAATCAATTACTTTAAATATGATTATTGCTTATGTAATAAAAATACCTATGTTAAAGCTATGTTAAATTTTAGAATGCACTACAAAAAACCAACTTCAATGATTCAAACAAAAAATAATCTACTCCTAATCTAAACAAGCTTTAAAGAAAATTCAAAGGTTTAATGGTAAGAGGAAAGAAAGAGAGACAAGCCAATATTACCCTAAACTCTAGTTTTGGTCCAACAAAGCAATAGATCTTATTTAAAACAATCTTTACCTGATCATTATTCACACACCATGAGGTTTGATATGGTGCAATATTCAAAGGAGCAATAGATTTTGATACAAACTAAGTGCAACCACCATCAGCATGTGCAGATTGAGCATAAATATTTTTAGAAGCCTTATATTATAAAGATATTTGTTGAGTACATAAATTTATATTTTATCACTTAAGTGGATTACAAGAATAGAGCTCAGAACAATAGAATCTTGGTTTAGAAATGTTATCCAACTATAAGCAAAAAATATATAGAAAGAAGAAAGCTAAAGAGGTCAGCTAATAGATGGTTTTTGACCTTGGTAACCAACTAGTGAGCCACTATTTATATATTTTTTGATCTTCATCTAGCATTATATTTTGCACGTAATTGTTAATTGTTATTTTGTATACGACTAATGTAGTATACAACCTATTCCTGGTTCATTTCATTATTTTGGGAAAGAAGTGTACCCAATGCAAAATCAGTGGTGAAAATGTATACATGGAAAGGTCAATCTGGATGAGGTGGTGATATAATCAGTGGAGATGTAAGGTATGATTTTATGGCATAAAAAGAAATTTGGCATGGATTGTCCCACTTGAAGGGGACCCCATTTGAAGAAGATGATTGAATGGCTAACATTTGTCAGAAATTTGGGTGATGAATCATCGGATGGATTGGATTATTCCTTACAATATGTATAAATATTTGAGATTCGTAGGGGGAGTTATATCAATGATAGCCTAGAATTTTTAGGGATTTGCCTCAATGCCGCATTATGAGACAATAAAACCCAAGATTTTTCCTGTGGTAACACCAAAGACACATTTTTTTATTTAATCCAACATTATATTTTATGAGGTGATCCTCGAGATGCTAGCCACATGTTTTAGATTTGTTTCGATAGTATTGTGCATTAAATCATGAAAAATGTATGTCATTGTGCATTGGTAGGTTGCCCCAGTGTTCTTAAGGCTGAAGGGCATGACCTTGTAACAAAATTTCCCCTAGGGAGTTGTGAAGGATGTCGTATGTTGGTCATAAAGGTTAACATGAATTTGATTATAATCAAATAAATTGCCCATGAGTGATAGCATTTCATGCCCTGATGTGGCGTCGAACAATATGTTGATATTAGGGAATGGAAAATTGTCCTTAGGACAAGCTTTGTTAATATTCCTAGAATCAGTCTAGATATGGATACCCCCTTGGGTTTTCCAATGGGAATCATAATTGAAACCCACTCACGTTAATCGATAGGTTGTATTAAATCAACATCAAGAATTTTTTGTAGCTCCACTTTAACCATGAGAGCAAACAGTGGGGTGCATTTGATGCAAATTTTTTCTAACAGGTTTGGGATTGTCATACAAGACTAAGTTGTGCACAAATAATGATGGATGAAGGCCTAAAATTTCTATGTAGGACCATGTGAATACCTTTGTGTAGTTTCAAAATAAATTGGTGAAAAGGACGTGTTCATCAATAAAAATGCTAGCGATAATATGAATATTGTGAGGGTGATCAGGGTCACCACCAATGTCAACTTCAATGGTGTCTTCGATAAGCATGTGAGAACCATCATGAAGTTGAGCGGGTGTTGGTATCAAATGAAGGTCATCAATAACATCCAAAATTTTGAATTCATCATTTAGATAAATATCCTCCTAACTAATCCAAGGAAAATGGGATGTAATGGAAGGAAAATGTGTAGTAGCAGATCGCAGTACTTTGGGCGATGAAAGGAACTTAGCTGGTGATGGTGGGGATAAAATATTATTGAAGTCAACAAAGTTGGTAATGGGGGGTGGTATGTAGGTGGGATGATTTGGATAGTGAAGTAGAGCATATAAGTCAACAAATATCATGTTTATAAAAGCACTAGAGATGGTAGAGGTTGGTGATGAGGGTGGTAAAGATTCAGTAGATGGTGATGGTGCATTATGGTATGGTTGATTGTGGCCAAGAAGTAGAACCACAAGTGGTGAATGGGATCACTGGTGGGTATGGGAGATTTGGTATCGCTCATGAAAAGGGATGAATAGAATAGCGGGTGAAGGAGAGGAAGGTCAATCGACTGGTATGGGTGTGTTCAATAATAAATCAATGAATTAATTGATGAGGGTTTCAACCTCATAATAAGGAAGTGTTTCATGTGGAGGAGATGAATGGAAGAATGTAGATGGAATTTCAATTATAGATTGAGGAGATGAACAGTCGATAGGAAAATTGAGCTCAAGTTTTTCATACAAAAGGACCTCAACAGGGTCAAGATGGAGATGATGTAAATCATCCTTGAGGGTGTTAATTATTACTGGGTGATAACCGATTTCAAATATATCACTAGGTAACCGTATGGGAGGAATGAATAGGGTGCAACACCCATGTTCATACCTTCCCAATATGAAGCCATGATAATCATATCGATGGAGATAGTGCTAGGAAAAATTTGGATTTGACATGTGATCAATATTACTATAAAATCGAGGTTGAGGTTGTGGGAGTGTTGGGGGCTCTATGGATGATTGAAATCCCCCATATATGAAATTTGTGCAATTTTCAAGTGGAACAAGAGGAACAATGACCCCAATAGTGATGGGCACATCATGGGGTCGACCAAATTTGTGGGTGTATTGAATGGTAGATGACATAATATAAGCATTCCATATATCATACTCACCAATACCATGTGTGGTCATGAGTATAGATACATGTGGAGGACCATGATGCTGGGTTTGGGGAAATGACCCACTAAGGTATGAATATATAAATTGGACAAGTTTGAGCAGATGTGGAGGTGAAGCGGTAGGATTATATTGGTCCAATTGAGCGTCAAGTCGAGCAGTGCATTGTGTTCACTCATAGCATTCAATGGGAGTTTTGGTAATGTGATGGTTGGCATGGATGAATTGAGATGTGTGAATAGAATGTGTAGCTAGGGTGGGTAATGTGACTCATGATCGAGATGAGCAAGAAACAAAAAGGTGAGAATGTGGGGATGAAGTAGGAATAACGAGAGGTGCAGTGGAATGGGGAGGTGGGGAAGGTGTAGTAGAAAAATTGAATGGAGGTAATGGTCCCTAGGAAGATGATGGTATGGAAGAGGGTGGAGGAGGATTGGAAGATGTAGATGTAGGAGTGCTAGCATCCTGAGGTGGGTGTGATGAAGATGAGGTGATGTTGGTCAAATTTGGTGGGGGATGTGAATATGAGGATGAAAAATAAGTGGTATTAAGTAAATGACATGGAGTGGGAGAGAATTGTGTAGATAATAGAGGTGGACCTAGTGGTAGAACAATAATATTGTAAAATTCAAATGGTTAGCCATCAACAGGGATATAGTGGACCAAACCATTATAAATATATTTAATACAATGATGTAACATGGAAGGGAAACGTTGCATTTCCCGAATCTATGGATGTCCCAAAAGGATATTATACTGCATCTCTTATTCAATGACATGGAAGAGGATGGAAATGATATTGGAACTGGCTTGAATTAAAAGTATGATTGAGCCAATCATAGGATGCATAGAGACATCAAAGGCTCGAAGGTACATGGTAGGGGTGGCAAGATGAGTGGTAGGAATGTGAAGATGGCCGAGGGTGGCTATATAAATGATGTTGATAAATGAACCTATGTCAATGAGGATACGTTTTTAGGTGACATAATTTATGGAGACTTGAATGTGTAAAGGGGAATCCACTCCTTCACCTACAACTTTAGTTATATCATGGTCATGGAATCTGATAGAAGGTTGTAAGCATCTCTAAAAATTGCCAATAAAGTTGAAAAATGCATCAGTATCATGAGTCTCAAGATAGAGAGAGTGGAGAATGGAATTGAGGGCCTCATGATGAGGTTAGGATTGCTACAAAATGTCATAGATGGATAACCTTGCAGGGGCAGTGTAGAGTTGATGAGAAAGAATACCATAAATAGTGATGATATTACATTATGGGGCTACAAGATCTAGTGGAGGTATTGGGGGATTTGAAGAAGGTGATGGGAGAGAATTAGAAGGACATTAGGTTTTAGCAGGAGGTGGATAACATTGATTACAAGTGGTGATGTTGATCATACACACAAACCCTTCTTGAGAAGGACCTTGATTGACATGATTGAACTGGTGTAGGGTATATGGAGGTGGAATACCCCCATGCTTGGACAATGGATTTTTATACATCTCCAAGTTTTTATTTTGCAGTTCAAGGGGATTGAAAACCTGAATAGTACCATGATCAATAATATCTTGCATAATATGTCTAAAGATATGGCACGTGTCAAGAGAATGGCCATGTTGATGATGAAAATCATAAAATGCCTACGGATTGTTGTCCCAAGAGGGAGGATTATTTGGATCATTAGACTAGATGTTAGGTAATATGATGAGACCTCCATCATATAATTGATGGAATAAAGTGGGCATTGGATTAGACAAAGGTGTCCAATTTCATGGTGGATGAGGAAGGTAAGGATTATGCACCTGCTATGGATTGGAAGGCAATGGAGGTTTGAATTGGTATGCAACTTGTGGAGGGTGAGGTGGTGCATATTGTGGAGGTTGGTATGGGGCATATAGGGGTGGGGGATATGGAGAATTGAGGAGCACCTGATTAGTTTGAGGTGGTTTTGGAGTGTATGGGATATATAGATTGTGATTGTAGTGGTAGTTATATGTATAGGGTTGCTTCGGATGAAGCTTGATATTTCTCATATGGACCTCGATAACCTTGGCTTGAGCAATAGCTTCCTCAAATGTGTGACTTATATGGATTTGAAAATTTTAGAAGATTTTCTTGTGATAACTCTTGGCAAATAGTTTGGTGAGCTCTAAATGTGGAAGGGTAAAAGCAAGATCATGAATGACCACCTTCCAATGAGAGATAAAATTAGTAATGGGATCATCATCAAACTGGTGTAAAGCATAGGCATCTGATAATGTAGTCTTGGTTTTGATGTTGATGAAAAAATGCCCAAGAAAGAGATTGGCCAACTATTCAAATGTGAATAAGCTATGACGAGGCAAATAGTTGTAGCAATCTAATGCTTTTCACCCAAGGAAAAGTGCAAATGTACAAAGCATAAGGGGATCACTACCATGAATTTGGTAACAAGAAAAATGGTAATTGTTAATATGCTCTCTGGGGTATTACTTTTAATTTTTCAAATTTAGGGATCCCAAACCAGTAAGAATAAGGATTCATGGGAACAAATGAATAAATTGGTTCATTGCACAACTTGTATGTGGGTTTTTAAGGGCCATAACTAGTCGTGTGCAAATATAGATTACATATCTATTCTTGCATAGCTTGAAGTTCACTAGAGATCACCATGGTGGTTTCTATTGGAGGTGGTAATGGATGTGAAGAAGTATATGGAGGTAATGGTTATGATGATACCTGTGAATAACCTAAATGTGGTGCATATTGCAACTGCTATTCTTCCCATTGATTGTAGTAAGCAGTCTATTCTATATTAGGTGTCGGCATGGCTTGGTACTGGGGGAAAGGAAAATGAGATGGATCTAATGAGATGTAAGAATATTGGATTGCAAGTTGGTACTTCTGATCATAGTACCCAAGAATTTATTGGTTAAGTATGGGCACCTGCTACTATTGTGTATATGGAAAATCTAATTGCACCTGATCGATGGTGGTGGAGGACCAAGCATGCATTGAAGTGAATCGATGGTGGGGGTTGAAACGAAGGTGGAGGAGGTAAGAAAAATGATGAACAAGGTGCCAATGGGGGTCCATATGATGAGAATGGTGGGTAACTCATAACGAAAATGGTAATAAACTATCAAATAAATGGAGGTGGTTGTGGATATGGGGTGACCTATTGCTGCTAAAATTATTGCAAGGGATGGGATGGGTGTTGTGACGGTATATGATAGAATTAAGGTGGATGCAAAGAATACTAAGGGGGAAATGATGATGGTGGTTGGAATGGGGGTTGGGAGATTGATTAAGCATGTTGTGAATGTGAGATTTGAAATGAGGGTGTAGCAAGGGACATTGTGGAAGAAGGATATGTAGAAATAATACCTACAGTTTGGACAGTAGTGATGACATCAGGCATGATTTGGGAAACAATGACATTATAATCATCCCCCATGAGTGGATGAGATGAATACTCGATAAATAGATGGGTAGAAGATGGTTAAGGAGGTGGAGTGGGATCATTAGCAATTATTACAAGCATAGGATTCCAAGGTGTGGTGTAGATGACATGTTGGCAATATGTGTATGGAGGATTAGGAAAGGAGAAGTCTCCTCATAGGTATCATCCAGGGTGTGAGATGGAGTGAAAGATGCAACATGGGATATGGGACTTACACTAGGTGTTGAGGGTCTTGTCAAAAAATCAAGTGGAGCAATGGAAGCAACCTTATCAGACTCGAAAGGTGGATTAGTGGTCTAAAAAGAAGAGGCACCTAGAGTCATGAAAGTTTGGTGAGCAGCCTCGGTGGCACGACAAAGAGCATCATGGGTCTGACTATGCGTAACTAGCATGGTGGTATGTGTACTAGTGCTGGAACAATAAAAATTTATGGAATATAAGCTCTAGGAATGTCTGTGACTAAATATAAAACTTTATGTTCTAAGAAACATAGATTTGCATGGTGGGGTGTGAACCTGTCCTGCAACCAAAAATTTGCATAGGGGTGCAAACCTTAGAAAAATAGGATATATGATAGATGTGGGTTGTTTAAGGTGTATCTATGATGTGTGGAAGATCTACTATTATTTTATGACCTGTAAAGTATGTTCGCATGGGGGGTGTGAATATCTTATGTAATCGAATGTTCGCATGGGTTCATGCAAACCTCAAGAAATATGGATAGAGGGTGGATTTATACTGTGTATATCCTCTGTGTGCTATGTGGAACTATTTTGTGTAGTTTTATAGCATGGAATATAGGTTCACATGAGAGATGCATATTTATCTGTGCTAAAGAAGTTCACACAAGGGGGTGTGAACCACCTAAAAATAGACTATGCAGTGCTACGTGAAAATGAAACTATGGAACAATAAAGGCAGTCAGTTATTAGCAATTTTGATATGCTATTGTAACCACTTTTACAAGATTCAACAATCAATAAATGTTTTTCCTTTTTATTTTTGTGTGTTTTTATGAGAGTACTGTATCCGCCCTAAGAAAAAACCATAGGAATAGGTGAATTCTATTTGAAATAGGCATAAAACCTCCTACAACACCCAAATACATGCAAAATAGAACTATGTTTCCAATGGGTGAATGACAACCTAAATGGAATTTGATACAGTAAAATGGTATCCAAAGGGAGAAGACTCAAGATGCTCAAATGAGTCAATGTACTATCATGAAGAGAGGTTGCACTGTCAATGTGCTACTATCGGCCCTAATCAAGTCTTTCACTTAACCTTCACATTTAAGGCATGTACAGTAATGATGATCTACACCCACTAATTATTTTTAAAACCCTATGGTAAAGGGGCTTTCTATAACTAGCCCACTTCGAAGGTACCTTCCAATGATTAAATTTAGATAACCAACACTCGAAAGTGGGTAATCACCCAGGTTTTAAGGTGAGCCGATGGAGGGTAGAACTCTGACCTCACCAAACTCTAGCGAGAAATTGATGATGAAATATAACCCTTATACTATTTTATGGAACGTGAGTGTGTGGTGTTTTTTTAACACAACTATTTTAGAAAAAAAAAATCTATCCTAAGTACCTTTTCAAAATAAATCTAAGCTAAAATTCTTTTTGAAATTGAAATCTAGCTAAATACTTCCTCACAAAATCAAATATATTCTAATGCCTTTGGGAATTAAATTTTAACTAAATACCATTGAAATGGAAATCTTGCTAAATGCTTCTTAATTGAAATCTAATTAAATTGCTTTTGAATTTAAATTTAATTAAATTGCTTTTGAATTCAAATTTAATTAATTTGCTTTTGAATTTAAATTTAATTAAATTGCTTTTGAATTCAAATCTAGATTAAATGCTAGGAATTCAAGTCTAGATTAAGATGTTGTATATTCAAATCTAGACTAAGTGCAAGATATTCAAATCTAGATTAAATGTAGGGTATTCAAATCTATATTAAATGTTGGGTATTCAAATCTAGACTAAGTGCATGGTATTCAAATCTAGACTAAGTGCAGGGTATTCAAATGACAAGAATTAAAATGAAGGGAACTGGAAGTAGTCTAGAGAGCTATTGTAAAATCTTAACTAAAACAACCAAGTGTATGTTATAAGTTAATTGCAAACCCAAATGATAATATTAACCTAAAAATATAAATATAGACATCAAAATAGCATAATACCTACATCTAGGTGCATGTAGAGTCCACTATTTCCCTCTCCTCTCCAATACTATCAGTAAGTTTACACCTTGAGGTATGAACCTATCTTCTACTGGTAGTTCAAACGGGGCCATGTGAACCTATCACCAAGAGCTGAGTTGACAAGTTTTGTGATCCTAGTGATGATTTTTTAACTTCTAGGCAATCTTGGTACGTACAATTACCTGCATAGAAAAGGCCCAAAATTCAAATATTTATGAAAAGGAAAACATGAAAACCTCAAGATATTATGCATATACCTAGAATAAGCAAATTACTAAGAATTAAAACTAACTAGGTGGTGCACAAAAATACAAGAAATTATTTCATCTAGCATACACTATGGTGAGAGGTGGTTTGGGGTCTAGGTATGGGGGCACACAATCTCCAAGAACATGAGACAATTAATCTCCCATGACTTACCTTGTTAGTTTTTTGGGTGTCTAAAACCAATACTTGTGCTTCAGGGACAAATTTTGATGTATATTAGGGAGTTCACATGCCCAAGTGTGTACTCTCTAACCTCTTTGAAGCTCACTAGTACACCAACGAACTTTTTAGGATGTTGCCTAAAATGTGTCTCAGGGTATTTTGGTGTGGGATTTATCCAAATATGACAACTACCTACCATAATAAAATAGTCCACAATATGTGTTAGGTGAGGATTAATCTAATTATTGGTGGGGTCCCACTGGGTGTGCTAGAATGAAACCATGCAAAAGAAACATTTACACTACAATTCTTCATTCAAAAACCATAGCGATCCATTGCTTTAATATTAAGATAGAAGGAGAGGTTACAGAGTAAAATCCCCTTTACAATCCTTGCCTTGAAGACTATAATAGGGTCTTATTGAAGGAAAACCTCTTAGAATTGCTCCAATGACAGTAAGATCTCTCTTTTGGATGTTCCTCAACGTAGATGGGCTTCTTGCATGTGGGCCACTGCTATTTTGATGTGTCCTTTATACCTATTAGACCTACAAAATATTATTAGTGCGTTAGGGGGTCTACCTCAGTCAAAACCCATGTTTATGAAGACAAAAGTACTCTTAAATCAACTTAAAACATGAAATAACTTACTAAAAACAACATGAAACACTAACTAAGCCATATTTACCTATTCAAGCGATTACGTCTTGTTGTAGTAGAGGTTTGCACAGGGGGGTGCAAACCTAGTTTGAATCGATAATTTTGCACGAGGGCATGTGAACCTATATTTTTCTAGCCTAACTTACACAATGTGATTTTTGGGCTTTTCTGATGTGACTGCTCCTTAATGAATTTGATGGGTCACCTTCAAATTTTTTCTTTTGATGATAATAACTTGTCTAGACCACAAGGATTATTGTGAAAGTGACTAAACTACTATTGCAATATTAGTGAGATGGGTGTGTGATGGATGCTATGTTTAGAGTGATTTCTATAGATTTTCTGTAAGCTAAAATAGTTATATCTAAAATGGTAAAAATGACCTTCTATTTATAGATGTAGCCATGGTTAGGGGGGTGGATGAGGTGACCCCTGTGAGGTGTATGTGGTGAGGTGTCCACCTAATAGGTGTCACCTGATGTTTTCTAGCTTATAAATGAGATTGGGTGAGAGAATCCCTCACCCATATACAAGTCATGATGACCTGGATGAAAGTCTCCATTTTGCATTTATTGAAACCTTTTTGGAAATATCTTCAAATTTGAAATTGCTTTTTTGGTGCAAAAGCCCCTATTTCTCATTTATGACCCAGGGGAATATCAGATGGAAGAAATATCTAGGTGAGAGGTGGCAAGTATAGGCTAGATAAAGTAGACTAGGTGAGGTTGCAAGCTTAGATTAAATCAATATTAGATCTAATTAAGCATGTGTTTAGCCATAAAGCATACTTTGACCAAAATTTTTTACTTTTGACCATATAGTATTTTTTTACCATGGTGGAGAATTCAACCTTAGTTGAGTTGTGCATGAGGTCATATGGGGACCAAGAGTTAAGCGTAGGAAGATTCTTAGCTATCTCAAGGGATATAATATTTATGAATAGTGTTTTTGATAAATGAATAGTTTTTTAACCAATTTATGCAATTTTCACGGGTTTTACAAATTGATTGACAGGGATGATGTGAGAAGTGAAAATGTGTAACTTTTGGGTGTCTATACAATGATGTTTAAACAAACATGAGTTGATTGTAATTAAAATTAGACAAAAAAGATAAATTTTAAGCTCTGTAAACTGTTATTACCCAATCAATTACTTTAAATATGATTATTGCTTATGTAATAAAAATACCTATGTTAAAGCTATGTTAAATTTTAGAATGCACTACAAAAAACCAACTTCAATGATTCAAACAAAAAATAATCTACTCCTAATCTAAAAAAGCTTTAAAGAAAATTCAAAGGTTTAATGGTAAGAGGAAAGAAAGAGAGACAAGCCAATATTACCCTAAACTCTAGTTTTGGTCCAATAAAGCAATAGATCTTATTTAAAACAATCTTTACCTGATCATTATTCACACACCATGAGGTTTGATATGGTGCAATATTCAAAGGAGCAATAGATTTTGATACAAACTAAGTGCAACCACCATCAGCATGTGCAGATTGAGCATAAATATTTTTAGAAGCCTTATATTATAAAGATATTTGTTGAGTACATAAATTTATATTTTATCACTTAAGTGGATTACAAGAATAGAGCTCAGAACAATAGAATCTTGGTTTAGAAATGTTATCCAACTATAAGCAAAAAATATATAGAAAGAAGAAAGCTAAAGAGGTCAGCTAATAGATGGTTTTTGACCTTGGTAACCAACTAGTGAGCCACTATTTATATATTTTTTGATCTTCATCTAGCATTATATTTTGCACTTAATTGTTAATTGTTATTTTGTATACGACTAATGTAGTATACAACCTATTCCTGGTTCATTTCATTATTTTGGGAAAGAAGTGTACCCAATGCAAAATCAGTGGTGAAAATGTATACATGGAAAGGTCAATCTGGATGAGGTGGTGATATAATCAGTGGATATGTAAGGTATGATTTTATGGCATCAAAAGAAATTTGGCATGGATTGTCCCACTTGAAGGGGACCCCATTTGAAGAAGATGATTGAATGGCTAAAATTTGTCAGAAATTTGGGTGATGAATCATCGGATGGATTGGATTATTCCTTACAATATGTATAAATATTTGAGATTCGTAGGGGGAGTTATATCAATGATAGCCTAGAATTTTTAGGGATTTGCCTCAATGCTGCATTATGAGACAATAAAACCCAAGATTTTTCCTGTGGTAACACCAAAGATACATTTTTTTATTTAATCCAACATTATATTTTATGAGGTGATCCTCGAGATGCTAGCCACATGTTTTAGATTTGTTTCGATAGTATTGTGCATTAAATCATGAAAAATGTATGTCATTGTGCGTTGGTAGGTTGCCCCAGTGTTCTTAAGGCTGAAGGGCATGACCTTGTAACAAAATGTCCCCTAGGGAGTTGTGAAGGATGTCGTATGTTGGTCATAAAGGTTAACATGAATTTGATTATAATCAAAGAAATTGCCCATGAGTGATAGCATTTCATGCCCTGATGTGGCGTCAAACAATATGTTGATATTAGGGAATGGAAAATTGTCCTTAGGACAAGCTTTGTTAATATTCCTAGAATCAGTCTAGATATGGATACCCCCTTGGGTTTTCCAATGGGAATCATATTTGAAACCCACTCAGGTTAATCGATAGGTTGTATTAAATCAACATCAAGAATTTTTTGTAGCTCCACTTTAACCATGAGAGCAAACGGTGGGGTGCATTTGAAGCAAATTTTTTCTAACAGGTTTGGCATTGTCATACAAGACTAAGTCGTGCACAAATAATGATGGATGAAGGCCTAAAATTTCTATGTAGGACCATGTGAATACCTTTGTGTAGTTTCAAAATAAATTGGTGAAAAGGACGTGTTCATCAATAAAAATGCTAGCGATAATATGAATATTGTGAGGGTGATCAGGGTCACCACCAATGTCAACTTCAATGGTGTCTTCGATAAGCATGTGAGAACCATCATGAAGTTGAGCGGGTGTTGGTATCAAATGAAGGTCATCAATAACATCCAAAATTTTGAATTCATCATTTAGATAAATATCCTCCTAACTAATCCAAGGAAAATGGGATGTAATGGAAGGAAAATGTGTAGTAGCAGATCGCAGTACTTTGGGTGATGAAAGGAACTTAGCTGGTGATGGTGGGGCTAAAATATTATTGAAGTCAACAAAGTTGGTAATTGGGGGTGGTATGTAGGTGGGATGATTTGGATAGTGAATTAGAGCATATAAGTCAACAAATATCATGTTTATAAAAGCACTAGAGATGGTAGAGGTTGGTCATGAGGGTGGTAAAGATTCAATAGATGGTGATGGTGCATTATGGTATGGTTGATTGTGGCCAAGAAGTAGAACCACAAGTGGTGAATGGGATCATTGGTGGGTATGGGAGATTTTGTATCGCTCATGAAAAGGGATGAATAGAATAGCGGGTGAAGGAGAGGAAGGTCAATCGACTGGTATGGGTGTGTTCAATAATAAATCAATGAATTAATTGATGAGGGTTTCAACCTCATAATAAGGAAGTGTTTCATGGGGTGGAGATGAATGGAAGAATGTAGATGGAATTTCAGTTATAGATTGAGGAGATGAACAGTCGATAGGAAAATTGAGCTCAATATTTTCATACAAAAGGACCTCAACAGGGTCAAGATGGAGATGATGTAAATCATCCTTGAGGGTGTTAATTATTACTGGGTGATAACCGATTTCAAATATATCACTAGGTAACCGTATGGGAGGAACGAATAGGGTGCAACACCCATGTTCATACCTTCCCAATATGAAGCCATGATAATCATATCGATGGAGATAGTGCTAGGAAAAATTTGGATTTGACATGTGATCAATATTACTATAAAATCGAGGTTGAGGTTGTGGGAGTGTTGGGGGCTCTATGGATGATTGAAATCCCCCATATATGAAATTTGTGCAATTTTCAAGTGGAACAAGAGGAACAATGACCCCAATAGTGATGGGCACATCATGGGGTCGACCAAATTTGTGGGTGTATTGAATGGTAGATGACATAATATAAGCATTCCATATATCATACTCACCAATACCATGTGTGGTCATGAGTATAGATACATGTGGAGGACCATGATGCTGGGTTTGGGGAAATGACCCACTAAGGTATGAATATATAAATTGGACAAGTTTGAGAAGATGTGGAGGTGAAGCGGTAGGATTATATTGGTCCAATTGATCGTCAAGTCGAGCAGTGCATTGTGTTCACTCATAGCATTCAATGGGAGTTTTGGTAATGTGATGGTTGGCATGGATGAATTGAGATGTGTGAATAGAATGTGTAGCTAGGGTGGGTAATGTGACTCATGATCGAGATGAGCAAGAAACAAAAAGGTGAGAATGTGGGGATGAAGTAGGAATAACGAGAGGTGCAGTGGAATGGGGAGGTGGGGAAGGTGTAGTAGAAAAAGTGAATGGAGGTAATGGTACCTAGGAAGATGATGGTATGGAAGAGGGTGGAGGAGGATTGGAAGATGTAGATGTAGAAGAAGTGCTAGCATCCTGAGGTGGGTGTGATGAAGATGAGGTGATGTTGGTCAAATTTGGTGGGGGATGTGAATATGAGGATGAAAAATAAGTGGTATTAAGGAAATGACATGGAGTGGGAGAGAATTGTGTAGATAATAGAGGTGGACCTAGTGGTAGAACAATAATATTGTAAAATTCAAAGGTTTAGCCATCAACAGGGATATAGTGGACCAAACCATTATAAATATATTTAATACAATGATGTAAAATGGAAGGGAAACTGCATTTCCCGAATCTATGGATGTCCCAAAAGGATATTATACTGCATTTCTTATTCAATGACATGGAAGAGGATGGAAATGATATTGGAACTGGCTTGAATTAAAAGTATGATTGAGCCAATTATAGGATGCATAGAGACATCAAAGGCTCAAAGGTACATGGTAGGGGTGGCAAGATGAGTGGTAGGAATGTGAAGATGGCCGAGGGTGGCTATATAAATTATGTTGATAAATGAACCTATGTCAATGAGGATACGTTTTTAGGTGACATAATTTATGGAGACTTGAATGTGTAAAGGGGAATCCACTCCTTCACCTACAACTTTAGTTATATCATGGTCATGGAATCTGATAGAAGGTTGTAAGCATCTCTAAAAATTGCCAATAAAGTTGAAAAATGCATCAGTATCATGAGTCTCAAGATAGAGAGAGTGGAGAATGGAATTGAGGGCCTCATGATGAGGTTAGGATTGCTACAAAAGTTCATAGATGGATAACCTTGCAGGGGCAGTGCAGAGTTGATGAGAAAGAATACCATAAATAGTGATGATATTACATTATGGGGCTACAAGATCTAGTGGAGGTATTGGGGGATTTGAAGAAGGTGATGGGAGAGAAGTAGAAGGACATTAGGTTTTAGCAGGAGGTGGATAACATTGATTACAAGTGGTGATGTTGATCATACACACAAACCCTTCTTGAGAAGGACCTTGATTGACATGATTGAACTGGTGTAGGGTATATGGAGGTGGAATACCCCCATGCTTGGACAATGGATTTTTATACATCTCCAAGTTTTTATTTTGCAGTTCAAGGGGATTGAAAACCTGAATAGTACCATGATCAATAATATCTTGCATAATATGTCTAAAGATATGGCACGTGTCAAGAGAATGGCCATGTTGATGATGAAAATCATAAAATGCCTACAGATTGTGGTCCCAAGAGGGAGGATTATTTGGATCGTTAGACTAGATGTTAGGTAATATGATGAGACCTCCATCATATAATTGATGGAATAAAGTGGGCATTGGATTAGACAAAGGTGTCCAATTTCATGGTGGATGAGGAAGGTAAGGATTATGCCCCTGCTATGGATTGGAAGGCAATGGAGGGTTGAATTGGTATGCAACTTGTGGAGGGTGAGGTGGTGCATATTGTGGAGGTTGGTATGGGGCATATAGGGGTGGGGGATATGGAGAATTGAGGAGCACCTAATTGGTTTGAGGTGGTTTTGGAGTGTATGGGATATATAGATTGTGATTGTAGTGGTAGTTATATGTATAGGGTTGCTTCGGATGAAGCTTGATATTTCTCGTATGGACCTCGATAACCTTGGCTTGAGCAATAGATTCCTCAAATGTGTGACTTATATGGATTTGAAAATTTTAGAAGATTTTCTTGTGATAACTCTTGGCAAATAGTTTGGTGAGCTCTAAATGTGGAAGGGTAAAAGCAAGATCATGAATGACCACCTTCCAATGAGAGATAAAATTAGTAATGGGATCATCATCAAACTGGTGTAAAGCATAGGCATCTGATAATGTAGTCTTGGTTTTGATGTTGATAAAAAAATGCTCAAGAAAGAGATTGGCCAACTATTCAAATGTGAATAAGCTATGACGAGGCAAATAGTTGTAGCAATCTAATGCTTTTCACCCAAGGAAAAGTGCAAATGTACAAAGCATAAGGGGATCACTACCATGAATTTGGTAACAAGAAAAATGGTAATTGTTAATATGCTCTCTGGGGTCTTACTTTTAATTTTTCAAATTTAGGGATCCCAAACCAGTAAGAATAAGGATTCATGGGAACAAATGAATAAATTGGTTCATTGCACAACTCGTATGTGGGTTTTTAAGGGCCATAACTAGTCGTGTGCAAATATAGATTACATATCTATTCTTGCATAGCTTGAATTTCACTAGAGATCACCATGGTGGTTTCTATTGGAGGTGGTAATGGATGTGAAGAAGTATATGCAGGTAATGGTTATGATTATACCTATGAATAACCTAAATGTGGTGCGTATTGCAACTGCTATTCTTCCCATTGATTGTAGTAAGTAGTCTATTCTATATTAGGTGTCGGCATGGCTTGGTACTGGGGGAAAGGAAAATGAGATGGATCTAATGAGATGTAAGAAGATTGGATTGCAAGTTGGTACTTCTGATCATAGTACCCAAGAATATATTGGTTAAGTATGGGCACCTGCTACTATTGTGTATATGGAAAATCTAATTGCACCTGATCGATGGTGGTGGAGGACCAAGCATGCATTGAAGTGAAGAAAGTAGGTCATGTAGAATATGGGGGTGAGAGAGATGAAGGTGTAGTGAAAGAGAATTGGTTAAAAGATGGAATGGTAGCCGATGGGACCTAGGGCAATACGAAAGGAATGGTAAGCAAAGATTTAGGTTGGAATGAATAGTGAGGTGAATTGATAATGTAAGATGGAATCGATGGTGGGGGTTGAAACGAAGGTGGAGGAGGTAAGAAAAATGATGAACAAGGTGCCAATGGGGGTCCATATGATGAGAATGGTGGGTAACTCGTAGAGAAATTGGTAATAAACTATCAAATAAATGGAGGTGGTTGTGGATATGGGGTGACCTATTGCTGCTAAAATTACTGCAAGGGATGGGATGGGTGTTGTGACGGTATATGATAGAATTAAGGTGGATGCAAAGAATACTAAGGGGGAAATGATGATGGTGGTTGGAATGGGGGTTGGGAGATTGATTAAGCATGTTGTGAATGTGAGATTTGAAATGAGGGTGTAGCAAGGGACATTGTGGAAGAAGGATATGTAGAAATAATACCTATAGTTTGGACAGTAGTGATGACATCAGGCATGATTTGGGAAACAATGACATTATAATCATCCCCCATGAGTGGATGAGATGAATACTCAAGAAATAGATGGGTATAATATGGTTAAGGAGGTGGAGTGGGATCATTAGCAATGATTACAAGCATAGGATACCAAGGTGGGGTGTAGATGACATGTTGGCAATATGTGTATGGAGGATTAGGAAAGGAGAAGTCTCCTCATAGGTATCATCCAGGGTGTGAGATGGAGTGAAAGATGCAACATGGGATATGGGACTTACACTAGGTGTTGCGGGTCTTGTCAAAAAATCAAGTGGAGCAATGGAAGCAACCTTATCAGACTCAAAAGGTGGATTAGTGGTCTAAAAAGAAGAGGCACCTAGAGTCATGAAAGTTTGGTGAGCAGCCTCGGTGGCACGACAAAGAGCATCATGGGTCTGACTATGTGTAACTAGCATGGTGGTATGTGTACTAGTGCTGGAACAATAAAAAGTTATGGAATATAAGCTCTAGGAATGTCTGTGACTAAATATAACACTTTATGTTCTAAGAAACATAGATTTGCATGGTGGGGTGTGAACCTGTCCTGCAACCAAAAATTTGCATAGGGGTGCAAACCTTAGAAAAATAGGATATATGATAGATGTGGGTTGTTTAAGGTGTATCTATGATGTGTGGAAGATCTACTATTATTTTATGACCTGTAAAGTAGGTTCGCATGGGGGGTGTGAATATCTTATGTAATCGAACGTTCACATGGGGTCATGCAAACCTCAAGAAATATGGATAGAGGGTGGATTTATACTGTGTATATCCTCTGTGTGCTATGTGGAACTATTTTGTGTAGTTTTATAGCATGGAATATAGGTTCACACGAGAGATGCATATTTATCTGTGCTTAAGAAGTTCACACAAGGGGGTGTGAACCACCTAAAAATAGACTATGCAGTGCTATGTGAAAATGAAACTATGGAACAATAAAGCCAGTCAGTTATTAGCAATTTTGATATGCTATTGTAACCACTTTTACAAGATTCAACAATAAATAAATGTTTTTCCTTTTGATTTTTATGTGTTTTTATGAGAGTACTGTATCCGCCCTAAGAAAAAACCATAGGAATAGGTGAATTCTATTTGAAATAGGCATAAAACCTCCTACAACACCCAAATACATGCAAAATAGAACTATGTTTCCAATGGGTGAATGACAACCTAAATGGAATTTGATACAGTAAAATGGTATCCAAAGGGAGAAGACTCAAGATGCTCAAATGAGTCAATGTAATATCATGAAGAGAGGTTGCACTGTCAATGTGCTACTATCGGCCCTAATCAAGTCTTTCGCTTAACCTTCACATTTAAGGCATGTACAGTAATGATGATCTACACCCACTAATTATTTTTAAAACCCTATGGTAAAGGGGCTTTCTATAACTAGCCCACTTCGAAGGTACCTTCCAATGATTAAATTTAGATAACCAACACTCGAAAGTGGGTAATCACCCAGGGTTTAAGGTGAGCCGATGGAGGGTAGAACTCTGACCTCACCAAACTCTAGCAGGAAATTGATGATGAAATATAACCCTTATACTATTTTATGGAACGTGAGTGTGTGGTGTTTTTTTAACACAACTATTTTAGAAAAAAAAAATCTATCCTAAGTACCTTTTCAAAATAAATCTAAGCTAAAATTCTTTTTGAAATTGAAATCTAGCTAAATACTTCCTCACAAAATCAAATATATTCTAATGCCTTTGGGAATTAAATTTTAACTAAATACCATTGAAATGGAAATCTTGCTAAATGCTTCTTAATTGAAATCTAATTAAATTGCTTTTGAATTTAAATTTAATTAAATTGCTTTTGAATTCAAATTTAATTAATTTGCTTTTGAATTTAAATTTAATTAAATTGCTTTTGAATTCAAATCTAGATTAAATGCTAGGAATTCAAATCTAGATTAAGATGTTGTATATTCAAATCTAGACTAAGTGCAAGATATTCAAATCTAGATTAAATGTAGGGTATTCAAATCTATATTAAATGTTGGGTATTCAAATCTAGACTAAGTGCATGGTATTCAAATCTAGACTAAGTGCAGGGTATTCAAATGACAAGAATTAAAATGAAGGGAACTGGAACTAGTCTAGAGAGCTATTGTAAAATCTTAACTAAAACAACCAAGTGTATGTTATAAGTTAATTGCAAACCCAAATGATAATATTAACCTAAAAATGTAAATATAGACATCAAAATAGCATAAGACCTACATCTAGGTGCATGTAGAGTCCACTATTTCTCTCTCCTCTCCAATACTATCAGTAAGTTTACACCTTGAGGTACGAACCTATCTTCTACTGGTAGTTCAAACGGGGCCATGTGAACCTATCACCAAGAGCTGAGTTGACAAGTTTTGTGATCCTAGTGATGATTTTTTAACTTCTAGGCAATCTTGGTAGGTACAATTACCTGCATAGAAAAGGCCCAAAATTCAAATATTTATGAAAAGGAAAACATGAAAACCTCAAGATATTATGCATATACCTAGAATAAGCAAATTACTAAGAATTAAAACTAACTAGGTGGTGCACAAAAATACAAGAAATTATTTCATCTAGCATACACTATGGTGAGAGGTGGTTTGGGGTCTAGGTATGGGGGCACACAATCTCCAAGAACATGAGACTATTAATCTCCCATGACTTACCTTGTTAGTTGTTTGGGTGTCTAAAACCAATACTTGTGCTTCAGGGACAAATTTTGATGTATATTAGGGAGTTCACATGCCCAAGTGTGTACTCTCTAACCTCTTTGAAGCTCACTAGTACACCAACAAACTTTTTAGGATGTTGCCTAAAATGTGTCTCAGGGTATTTTGGTGTGGGATTTATCCAAATATGACAACTACCTACCATAATAAAATAGTCCACAAGATGTGTTAGGTGAGGATTAATCTAATTATTGGTGGGGTCCCACTGGGTGTGCTAGAATGAAACAATGCAAAAGAGACATTTACACTACAATTCTTCATTCAAAAACCATAGCGATCCATTGCTTTAATATTAAGATAGAAGGAGAGGTTACAGAGTAAAATCCCCTTTACAATCCTTGCCTTGAAGACTATAATAGGGTCTTCTTGAAGGAAAACCTCTTAGAATTGCTCCAATGACAGTAAGATCTCTCTTTTGGATGTTCCTCAATGTAGATGGGCTTCTTGCATGTGGGCCACTGCTATTTTGATGTGTCCTTTATACCTATTAGACCTACAAAATATTATTAGTGCGTTAGGGGGTCTACCTCAGTCAAAACCCATGTTTATGAAGACAAAAGTACTCTTAAATCAACTTAAAACATGAAATAACTTACTAAAAACAACATGAAACACTAACTAAGCCATATTTACCTATTCAAGCGATTACGTCTTGTTGTAGTAGAGGTTTGCACAGGGGGGTGCAAACCTAGTTTGAATCGATAATTTTGCACGAGGGCATGTGAACCTATATTTTTCTAGCCTAACTTACACAATGTGATTTTTGGGCTTTTCTGATGTGACTGCTCCTTAATGAATTTGATGGGTCACCTTCAAATTTTTTCTTTTGATGATAATAACTTGTCTAGACCACAAGGATTATTGTGAAAGTGACTAAACTACTATTGCAATATTAGTGAGATGGGTGTGTGATGGATGCTATGTTTAGAGTGATTTCTGTAGATTTTCTGTAAGCTAAAATAGTTATATCTAAAATGGTAAAAATGACCTTCTATTTATAGATGTAGCCATGGTTAGGGGGGTGGATGAGGTGTCCCCTGTGAGGTGTATGTGGTGAGGTGTCCACCTAATAGGTGTCACCTGATGTTTTCTATCTTATAAATGATATTGGGTGAGAGAATCCCTCACCCATATACAAGTCATGATGACCTAGATGAAAGTCTCCATTTTGCATTTATTGAAACCTTTTTGGAAATATCTTCAAATTTGAAATTGCTTTTTTGGTGCAAAAGCCCCTATTTCTCATTTATGACCCAGGGGAATATCAGATGGAAGAAATATCTAGGTGAGAGGTGGCAAGTATAGGCTAGATAAAGTAGACTAGGTGAGGTTGCAAGCTTAGATTAAATCAATATTAGATCTAATTAAGCATGTGTTTAGCCATAAAGCATACTTTGACCAAATTTTTTTACTTTTGACCATATAGTATTTTTTTACCATGGTGGAGAATTCAACCTTAGTTGAGTTGTGAATGAGGTCATATGGGGACCAAGAGTTAAGCGTAGGAAGAGTCTTAGCTATCTCAAGGGATATAATATTTATGAATAGTGTTTTTGATAAATGAATAGTTTTTTAGCCAATTTATGCAATTTTCACGGGTTTTACAAATTGATTGACCGGGATGATGTGAGAAGTGAAAATGTGTAACTTTTGGGTGTCTATACAATGATATTTAAACAAACATGAGTTGATTGTAATTAAAATTAGACAAAAAAGATAAATTTTAAGCTCTGTAAACTGTGATTACCCAATCAATTACTTTAAATATGATTATTGCTTATGTAATAAAAATACCTATGTTAAAGCTATGTTAAATTTTAGAATGCACTACAAAAAACCAACTTCAATGATTCAAACAAAAAATAATCTACTCCTAATCTAAACAAGCTTTAAAGAAAATTCAAAGGTTTAATGGTAAGAGGAAAGAAATAGAGACAAGCCAATATTACCCTAAACTCTAGTTTTGGTCCAATAAAGCAATAGATCTTATTTAAAACAATCTTTACCTGATCATTATTCACACACCATGAGGTTTGATATGGTGCAATATTCAAAGAAGCAATAGATTTTGATACAAACTAAGTGCAACCACCATCAGCATGTGCAGATTGAGCATAAATATTTTTAGAAGCCTTATATTATAAAGATATTTGTTGAGTACATAAATTTATATTTTATCACTTAAGTGGATTACAAGAATAGAGCTCAGAACAATAGAATCTTGGTTTAGAAATGTTATCCAACTATAAGCAAAAAATATATAGAAAGAAGAAAGCTAAAGAGGTCAGCTAATAGATGGTTTTTGACCTTTGTAACCAACTAGTGAGCCACTATTTATATATTTTTTGACCTTCATCTAGCATTATATTTTGCAATTAATTGTTATCTAATTCTAGGATGTGCCCCTTGAGATTACTTTTTAGCCATACTATGACCATGCATCATTAAATATGCACTACTTTGGTCATGCCTCTTTAAAATTTTAATTTGCATGATGCTTGGGAGCTCTAGAATAATTGTACTTCATTAAATTTTTAATTCTTTGCAAAGTCTAGGTTGGCCATTAAATTTACATATTTATTGCCTAGTACACTTGTACATACTCGATCTACATTAAACTTCTATGTATGTAATTGCATCCACCCTATTTAAAGAAGCCATCAACAAATGTCCTACAAAAAAACATAAAAATACAAAGTTTAGAATTTTATTATTATTTTATTAATTTATATATATTTTAAATTATTTTTTTATATTTTACTTAAATTGTTGATATTGCATAAATACATCAAATTATTTTTTAGGCTTTTGATCATGTTTTTTCTTAATTTTTGGCATTATATCATAATTAATTTTTATATCATCAGTTGGCATAGCTTTCAATCATTGAGGCTCAGTTTCTAAGTGCCTAGAAAAATTCCAATTTCCAGCTTTAATTTTCAATAATCGGCTGCTAAATTCATTATTAGAGTAAATTCTTAAATGCTTTGGGCAATTTCATTGCTTTAGCTTTTATTTTGGGCTTACGCATTCTTTGTTGACTTCCTAATTGACAAAATTTTTGGCTTTGTGCAAAGCAAATTTTATTTTTTATATTTCCTTGAGCTTTTGGTATTGCACAAATTTGGGATTTTAAAGTCCCATGATCTGTTGGAAATTTGAGTGATTTTATGTTGTCATTGATATCACATGGATAATTGATGTCACATGGATCACATCGAGTTTTGGTGTCCAAATAATTTCATAAATGAGCATTTATGATATTTTGGAGAGCATTGATATATACAGGGTTTTTGTGAAAACCAAGGCAGGCAAAATAAAAGGTTTTATTTAAAACCATGGATGGCAGAATTGAAATGGGTTTTTCTTAAAATGTAGGTTGGCTTTTCGTTTCATCAAAAAAGGTGCCCCGGTAATGGAGATATTTAATTTTAAATATTTAAGTTTAAATTTTAAATTATTTAAAATTTAAATTTAATTTATAGCACCGACGTCAAAGAAAGAAAAAGGCATAAAACTAATATTTAAATTATAGCGCCAACGTAAAATGAAAGGAGGAGGAAATAAATAAATATATATATATATATATATATATATATATATATATATATATATATATATATATATATATATATATGTATATATATGTATATATATATGTATATATATATATATATGTATATATATGTATATATATATGTATATATATATATATGTATATATATATGTATATATATATGTATATATATATGTATATATATATGTATATATATGTATATATATATGTATATATATATATATATATATATATATATATATATATATATTTCCAAAGTTCTGATTTATTTCCCTAAGCACTCTATTTGATATTTGGATTCGAATGGTAAAATAGCCTGCGCATCATGTGTTGAAGTGTGTGTGAAAAGGGTTTTAAAAGGCTTACGATTTTCGCATTCATTGAAGAGACTATTGTGGAAGCAGGAGGTCCTCCGTTTGATTCTTTCCAGAGATGTTTTGCTGTGTGGAAACACGTGAGGCACATTTTGTTTTCAAAGGGAGCAGATATTCATGGCATAAGGTTTTGTTGTGTGCTTATTTTAGGCACGTGAGGGCATGTGGCCCAACGACAGGTTGGTTGTGGTTAAGGCACTGAGCAACGAAGGTCACGAGATAGAATCCCGTCAGGGACAGAGGCAAGTTAATAATTTTTAAATATATTTTATTTTTCTAAAGTGCCCTACGAGGAATAAGGGTTATGATGCATGTTTAGAAAATGAGAGATTTTTGATGATTTAATTTTTGAAAGTATATCATATTATATATCATTGGAAAACTTATTTCAAGGGCTATTTGATTAACTTGACTAGAGGGAGAAATAAGGTGTGTATAAAGGATATTTCTAAATTTTTAAAGAGGTTAAAAAGTGAAGGTTGCTTTGTTCTTTTTCAAAAGAGATTAATTCATTTATGAAGTGACATGATGGATGCTATTGAGTAGGATTAATAAGGTGTTATTTGAATGTTATTGTTGTGTTATTAATAAAGATATCTAACCCTTGTTGAAAGTTGAAAAAGAAAGTGTGTTGAGTGAGATAGATTTTGTGGACAACCAAAAGGCTTCTTCATATTCATAAAAGGTATGGGCACATTCTCCTATTAATTGTGTATGGTGGTTGATTTCTGAAATATCATTGGAGATATAAGGATTAATTGTGGTTTCCTTTTCAAAAGTAGGTGGTTGAATGATTCAAGGTTTTCTGGGCTAAGAGTTGCTATTAAATCTTATTTTATAAGCATTTTTGTTGAAGCCATTAGTAGTATGAAAAACCTGAGATAGGGTTTGAGAAGAACACGAGTATCATTGTTATGTGAAGAATGTTTTATTAGCATTGTTTTTGAATCCCATTGGTTATGCAAATAACTTGAACTTGAAAAGAACATGAGTATCATTATTACGTGAGATTTGTGGTTGAGCATTGTTGGAAACATTTGAGTTGGTTGATACATGCTTGGACTAGGGTTTGTAAGAAAGAGTTGTTCCTTGTGGTAGTTGGTTGAGAAGAGTTGTTTGAGCCTAGTCAAGTGATTGTGTGAAGTGGTTGTTCAAGTTCCATGAAAAAAACAATTCTATATTATGGATTTGAGTTGAGATTAATATTTGAGTATAGAACATATTGAGTCTCTAACAATTATCTTTATGCTTCTATGAGATTGAATTATTGAGCAAGTTTTTGGTGAGCTTGCTAGAGAAGATTTGGGCAAGTTCTTGCTGAGCTTACTAGTGCAGATTTGGGTAAGTTCTTGGTGAGCTTGCTAGTGTAGATTTGGACACGTTCTTGGTGATCTTGCTAGTGCATATTTGGGCAAGTTATTGGTGAGCTTGCTAGTGTAGATTTGGGAAAGTTCTTGGTGAGCTTGCTTGAGCAAATTTGGACAAGTTTTGTGTGAACTTATTGAGCAGATTTGGACAATTTTTGTGTGAGCTTGTTGAGCATATTTGGACAAGTTATGTGTGAGCTTGTTGAGCAGATTTGGACAAGTTTTGTGTGAGCTTTTTGAGCAGGTTCTGGGTGAGCCTATTAATAGAGCTTTGGAGGTGACAGAGTATAGAGGATAGAGTATCAGTGGATAGAGATCCAACAACCAACACAATTGAAGATAGATCTGAGTGAGGAGTCTTTAAGTGGAGAGAGAACCACTAGTTAGTGCAGCAGAGAGACAAAGTATTCTATAAGATCACTAGCCAGAGTAGAAGGGCAAAGAGTTATCCTATGGAAGAGATATAATAACATGATATTATGGGATCAAAATCTCCTTTGGACAAATATTCATAAATATTGTAATTGGGAAGTATTCCCAAAGAAATTTATTGAGAAAGTTTTAGTAAAATATTTTCTCCATGGAGTAGCCCACATTGGGTGAACCACGCAAATTGTGGTGTCTCTATTGTGTATGGTGTTTTGTGCATTGTTTTATTATTGTTATTGATACTGTTATTTATACATTGCATACTATTGAATTGAAAAGAAAAGTAAAAAGTGGTCTTATATTGTTCACCCCCCTATCTCAATATAAGATTGTGTTCTTCAATTGTGATCAGAGTAGGTTACTTAAGAAATACTAACAAACTTGAAGGCAGATTCTACTAGGTTATAGGATGGAAAAATGGTATATTGATAGTGGGTGCTCTAGTCATATGACTGGGTATAAAGAAAATTTTAAAGCTGCTCTAGTCATATGACCCTCAACAACGGATTTGTGAGATTTGGTGATAATGCTTCAGCTAAAATCAAAGGGAGAGGAACTTTAAGTTTGGATGATGTAAAAACTACTACACAGGGTGTACTCTATGTTGAGGGTCTAAAACACAATCTTCTAAGTGTAAGCAAGCTATGTGATTGTGGGTACATAGTTAATTTTCCTCTACATGATGCAAAATCAGGGAAACAAAAATAGGGAAGCTTGTTGCAAATGTAGGAAGAACCAATAACAATCTCTACTTGTTTAGTGAAATAAAAAGGGAAAAATGTCTTCTATATCAAGAATAATAAAGTTGGTTATGGCATAAAATGTTGTGTCATTTGAAATTCGACAACATAGTAAGGATAAACAACAAACAAATTGTCAAAGATCTACCAAAGATAAAAAGACCTTCAAATACAATTTGTGCATAGTGTCAGTATGGAAAGCAGACAAGATCAAGTTTCAAGGCAAAAGAATATTCCTCTTCCAAGGTTTTAGAATTGATTCATACTGATTTATGTGGTCCTATGAGAACCAAAAGACTACAGGGTGAAAGCTACTTCATGTTGTTCATAGATAATTATTCTAGAATGACTTGGGTTGTTTTTCTAAAATAAAAATCATAGGAATTTAAGCATTTCAAAGTATTAAAATAAATGGTAGAAAATGAAACAGGAAAGAATATCAAATGTTTACGATCATATAGATGAGGGGAATTCATATCTACAAAATTTATTGAGTTTTGTGTAGAACATGGAATCAAAAAATAATACTCAGCATCTAGGACTCCTCAACAAAATGGAGTAGTAGAAAGAAAGAATAGAACTCTTGAGAATATGGCCAGAGCAATGCTAAATGAATCAAGAATCTCAGATTGGTTTTGGAAGGAAGCAATCAGTACAATAATCTATTTTATGAATAGAGCTCAAGTTAGAACAAAACAACATAATAATCCATATAATTTTTGGAAAGGAGGACCTCCCACAGTAAACTACTTCAAAATTTTTGGAAGTAAGTGTTATATCAGAAGAGAGAATAAGGACTTTGGCAAGTTTTATCCTGGATGCGATGAAGGTATTTTTCTTGGATACTCTACAAAGAGTAAGGCCTACATATGCTACAATAAAAGAACACATACCATGGTGGAAATTATAAATGTCAAAGTTGATGAAAGAATAGGAATAAATGAGCCACCTCAGGAAGATAATATTGAATAAGAAGAAAGTTGTCAGGAAGAAATGGGTGAAGATTCAGATGAAGAATATGTGCATAATATACCTTCCAAAACTTCATCAAGATATATTCAGAAAAATCATCCAGGGAACTTGATCATTGGCAGCCCTAATGTAATATGGACATGAAGAGGAATCATAGGTTCAACATAACAAGCAAATGTTTCACTACTATCAAATATAGAACCAAAGGATTTCAGAGATGTAGAAAGTGATGAATGTTAGATTAAAGTAATGAAGGAAGAACTAGATCAGATTGAATAAAGTAAGACTTGGGAATTAGTTCCAAGACCAAAAGAAAAAAATATAATTGGTATTAAATGGGTCTACAGGAACAACTAAATGAAGATGGTCAAGTCATCAAAAATAAGGTAATAATGGTGTGTAAAGGGTATGCACAAGTAGAAGGAATTGATTTTGATGAGACCTTTGCACCAGTTGCAATACTGGAAGCTATACAGATGTTTCTAGAACTTTAAAGCTACAGGAATTTCAAAGGATATCAGATGGATGTCAAATCAGCATTTTTGAATGGCCACTTAGAAGAAGAAGTTTACACAGAACAACCAGATGGGTTTAATCAAGCAGATAAGCCAGATTATGTATGTAGATTGAAAAAGGCTATTTATGGATTAAAGCAAGCTCCTATAGCATGGTATTCGAGACTGGATAAATATATTTGAGAGCAAGGTTTCAGAAAGGGAATGGTTGATAGCAATATGTATATTAAAAATAAGGGAAATTATTTGATGGCTATGGAAGTTTATGTGGATGATATTATTTTTAGGGGTAGCAATGATAGATTATATCAAGAATTTGCAAGAAACATGACTAATGAATTTGAAATGTCTATGCTTGGTGAATTAATATTTTTCTTAGGACTACATATTTCACAATTAGAAAAAGGGATATTTCTTTCACAAACAAAGTATATAAAAAAGATGTTGAAGAAATTAAAAATGGAAGACAGTAAGCCAGTTAGCACTCCAATGGTTAAAAGGTATAAATTAAGCAAATATGATGAATCTCCTGATGCAAATCAAACTCTATACATATCTCTGATTGGTGGCCTATTATATATTACATCCACAAGACTAGATATAATACAGGCGGTTGGTTTAGTGGGAAGATTTCAAGAAACTCCAAAAGAATCACATGTGAAAGTAGTGAAAATAATACTCAGATATATCAAAGGAACAATGGAGTATGGTCTATGGTATCCTAGAAGTAGTAAGTTCACTCTCATAGCTTACACAGATACAGATTGGGTAGGAAATATTTATGATAGAAAAAGCACAAATGGAGGAGCATTATTTCTTAGTGATTGCCTAGTTTCTTGGCTAAGCAAAAAAACAACCATTAGTTTCACTTTCCATAACAGATGCAGAATATATTGTAGCGGCAACATGTTGTTCATAGGTATTATGGATGAAACATAATCTTAAATATTTCAGTATAGAATATGATCATCCCATTCCTATTATGTGTAATAATATTAGTGCTATAAGTATCTTGAAGAATCCACTAATGCATGCCAGAACAAAGCACATTCCAATCAAGTATCATTTTTTAAGAGAGTAGGTTATAGAGCAACAAATAAAATTGGAATATGTTCCTACAAAAGATCAAATTGCGGATATATTTACAAAACCATTACCAAGAGAAATGTTTGAGCATTTAAGAGAAAAAAAATGGAGTAAAAGTACCCCTACCCCAACATTAATCACCTCAAGAAAGAAGGTGGTGAGGCGGCTAAGCTTAAGAGTCATATCTTTTAGCCCCATAGGTGTCCCTTTTGCCATTGATGTCAAAGGGGGCGAGATTTGAGTAAGGGGGAGATATTTGAGTAAAAGGAAGAGCATTGAGTTAGGGGGAGCAGCCTCCAAAGAGAGCATTGAGTTAGGAGGAGCAGCCTCCATAGAGAGTATTGAGTCAGGGGTAGCAACTTTGATTCTCAAAGATGGTTTTTACAGTGATTGTGGTGATTTACAATAGAGGTGTTGCCATCAATGACAAAGGGGAATATTGTTATAAATTTGAGTGATTTTATGTTGTAATTGATGTCACATGGATCATTGATATCACATGGATCACATTGAGTTTTGGTGGCCAAAGCATTTCATAAATGAGCATTTATGATATTTTGGAGAGCATGGATATATATAGGGCTTTTGTGAAAACCAAGGAAGGCAAAATAAAATATTTTATTTAAAACCATGGATGGCATATTTGAAATGGGTTTTTCTTAAAATCTAGGTTGGATTTTCATTTCATCGAAAAATGTGCCCCGATGATGGAGATATTTAATTTTAAATATTTAAGTTTAAATTTTAAATTATTTATAATTTAAACTTGAAATTAAAATTAAAATTTAATTTATAGTGCCAACGTGAAAGAAATGAAAATGCATAATACTAATATTTAAATTATAGTGCTGACATCAAAGGAAATGAGGAGGAAATATATATATATGCCCAAAGTTTCGATTTATTTATCTAAGCGCTCGATTTTATATTTGGATTCGAATGGTAAAAGAGCTTGTGCATCGTGTGTCGAAGTGTGTGTGAAAAGGGTTTTAAAAGGCTTACGATTTTTGCGTTCATTGAAGAGAATATTATGGAGTAAATCCAAATGTATAGGCCTCCTTGGCCTAGAGATTCATTCACTGTGTGTGAAGTAGGAGGTCTTGCGTTCGATTCTTGTCGGAGGTGTTTTGTTGTGTTGAAACGCATGAGGCATGTTTTGTTTTCGAAGGGCGCAGATATTCATGGAATAAGGTTTTGTTGCGTGCTCCTTTTGAGCAAGTGAGGGCATGTGGCCCAATGGTAGGTCAGCTATGGTTAAGGCACTGAGCAAGGAATATCACGAGATTGAATCCCATCAGGGACAGAGGCAAGTTAATAATTTTTAAATATATTTTATTTTTCTAAAGTGCCCTAGGAGGAATAAGGGTTGTGATGCATGTTTAGAAAAGGAGATATTTATGATGATTTAATTTTTGAAAGTATATCATATTATATATCTTTGGAAAGCTTATTTCGAGGGCTATTTGATTAACTTGCTTAGAGGGAGAAATAAGGTGTGTGTAAAGAGATATTTATGATTTTGTAAATAGGTTCAAAAGTGAAGGTTGCTTTGTTATTTTTCAAAAGAGATTAATTCATTTATGAAGTGACATCATGCATGTTATTGAGTAGGATTAATAAGGTGTTATTTGGATGTTATTGTTGTGTTATTAATCAAGATCTCTAACCCTTGTTGAAAGTTGAAAAATAAAGTGTGTTGAGTGAGACAGATTTTGTGGACAACCAAAAGGATTCTTCATCTTCATAAAAGGTATGGGCACATTCTCCTATTGATTGTTTATGGTGGTTGATTTCTGAAATATTATTGGAGATAAAAGGATTAATTGTGGTTTCCTTTTCGAAAATAGTTGGTTGAATTCTTCAAGGTTTTCTGGGTTGAGAGTTGCTATTAAATCTTGTTTTATAAGCATTGTTGTTGAAGCCATTAATAGTGTGAAAAACCTGAGATAGGGTTTGAGAAGAACATGAGTATCATTGTTATATGAAGAATGTTTTATTATAATTATTGTTGAATCCCATTGGTTATGCAAAGAACTTGAAATTGAAAAGAACATGAGTATCATTGTTATGTGAGATTTGTGGTTGAGCATTGTTGGAAATATTTGAGTTGGTTGTTACATGCTTGGACTAGGGTTTGTAAGAAAGATTTGTTCCTTGTGGTAGTTGGTTGAGAAGAGTTGTTTGAGCCTAGTCAAGTTATTGTGTGAAGTGGTTGTTTAAGTTCCATGAAACAAACTATTCTATATTATGGATTTGAGTTGAGATTGAGATTTGAGAATAGAACATATTTAGTCTCTAACAATTCTCTTTATGCCTATATAATATTAATTTGAGTTGAGATTGGGATTTTAGTATAGAATATATTGAGTCTCTAACAATTCTTTTTATGATTCTATGAGATTGACTTATTTGTTAGAATTTCACAATAATAGATATGCAAAGTATTACACAAAATATGAAGAGAAGAGTGGAACTGATTGATTTATCTCTAGGATCAACTCTGTATAAATAGTAGAGTTGATCATTGAGAGCCGTTAGATTACAACAACTCATCAAACCTGATGAAGACACAACTTAGAGTTCTCCTGACACATGGAGGAGTGGAAACTCAAGTGTGTATCCTAGTGAACTTAAGAGAATATTCACTTATTCTAACACCCCCCTTAAGTGATACTAGGGGAGATTCTATAAATGAGTCCCAACAATGAGGCCTGATTAGGTACTCATGTACAACATAGATAGTTGGTGGAAAAAACCCCTGTGGGGAAAAACCAACTATCACCTCTTTGTTTTGAAATGATGGTAAAAACCCAGTGGGAAAAGCCACCAATCAAAAGCAAAGAAGTATGAAAGAGGCTTGTCTTCGGATGGCGAATATTGTCCTCTTTAACAAGTAAAATATGAGTCCCGGCAAGAAGGCCTGATTAGGTACTCATGTACAATATAAAGAGAGGTGGAAGACCTCTTTGTCAATGCAGTTTTAACACTCCAAGTTTCTCTCACAACTGAAGGTATCGTGGAGAAGGAAATGACTTGGTGAAGATGTCTGCAAGCTGATTCTCTATTGGAATATATTCCAAAAGTATATCCCCATTCTGAATATGTTTCCTGATGAAGTGCATGTGGATCTCAATGTGTTTGGTGCGCTGATGTTCAACTGGATTGCGTGCAATATGAATTGTGCTTTGATTGTCACACCATAGAGTTATAGGCACTTCTTGGAAAAAACCAAATTCTTTGAGAATTTGATGAAGCCATAGGGCTTCCTGACTGGCTGTAACTATTGCTCTGTATTCTGCCTCTATAGAAGATAATGCTACTGTCTATTATTTCTTGCATAACCAGGCTACTGGTGAAGAGCCAAGGCAAAAAACATATCCAGAGGTAGAACATCTGTCATCTACTGATCCTGCCCAATATGAATCTGTATAGCCAATGATATCCATGGAGTCTCCTCTATAGGTGAGCCCAAAGTTTGTAGTACCCTACAAATAATGAAGAATTATTTTAGCTGCTTGCCAATGACTAAAATGAGGGTTATGAGAGAACCTGGATATGAGCCCAACAACATATGAGATATCTGGGTGAGTATGAGTGAGGTATAACAGACTGCCTACAAGCTGATGGTATAGAGTAGCATCACAAGGAGGGGATGAGCAGGAAGTACTGAGATGAATGCCAGATTGAAAGGGGGTGGGAGAAGGTTTGCAATCTATCATTTGAAACTTCTTAAGGAGATCTTGAGTGTACTTTTGTTGACATAAGGTGATCCCTACTTTATTTTATTTTATTTGAATCCCAAGGAAAAAATGAGCTAGACCTAGATCAGCCATTTCAAATTTCTTAGAGAGGGAGTCTTTTATATTCTGAATGTGAGTGAGGTTACTACCAGTGAGAAGGAGGTCATCAACATAAAGAACAAGAATGGTGATATTTCCTTTACTTCTCCAAATGTAAACTGTATTATCAGACTCACAATGAGAAAATCCTGCTGAAAGAAGGAAGGAGTCCATATTTTCATACCAAGCTCTAGGGGCTTGTTTGAGGCCATATAGAGATTTTTTAAGCCGACAAACAAGAGAGGAGTCTTGAGTAAAACCAATGGGTTGTTCCATGAATATTTCTTCTTTTAAATTTCCATGTAAGAAGGCACTTTTTACATCCATTTGGTAGACTGGCCATTTATGGAAAGTGGCCAGAGCAAGAACTAATCTAACAGAATCCATTTTAGCAATAGGAGCAAAGGTTTCTGTATAATCAATACCCTCTATTTGAGAAAAACCTTTGGCTACAAGATGAGCCTTGTGTTTATCTATTTCCCCATTTGGTCCATATTTTGTTTTGAAGATCCACTTACATCTAACTAATTTTCTTCCCTTAGGTAAGGGAACTAAATCCCAAGTATCATTTTTTATCAAGGAAGAAAATTCGTTATCCATGGCATCTTCCCATTCTTTTATACCTGAGGCTTCTTTGAAGGATTGAGGATCAGAGGAAATGGATTGACATACAAGACTAGAACCTGTGGGGTTGGCTGATCTGTTTGAGGGAAGATTTTGAATGTAGGGAGTAGCTTCTTTAACAATTGTGCGGGCCCATTTTGGCATAGAAGAGGGAGTTGAAGGAGTTGAAAGACTTTGAGAAGGAGTTACAGGATCTTCATCTTGATTATCAATAATCAAATTAACTTCAAGGGTTGGTTCTTCATAATATTGAGGTTCCACTATAGGAGAAGGCTCAATGGAGGAAGAGTCCTTTGGAGGTTCTTTTTGAGGGAATGTTTCATCAAATTGGACATTCCTATGAAAGAATACCTCATGAGTTGAGGGATCAAGAAGTCTGTATGCTTTCAATTCTTCACAATAACCGACAAAGATGAGTTGTCTACTTTTCTTATCAAGAGCCTTCCTTTTCTTCTTTGGAATGTGAGCCCAAGCTATACATCCAAAAATATTGAAATTGGAAACATCTGGTTTTAAGCTAGACCATGCTTCTTCAGGGGTTATTTGGTCAAGGGATTTATGAGGTGTGCGATTTTGAATATAATTTGCACAGTTAATAGCCTCTGCCCAAAAAAATTTTGGAAGATCTCTTGAATGGAGCATACAATTAGCCATCTCTTTTAATGTTCGGTTTTTCCTTTCTGCAATACCATTTTGTTGAGGATTATGGGAGACAGAATGTTGATGAATTATACCATGATTAGAAATAAATATGGAGAACTCATTACTGTAGTATTCTCCCCCATTATCAGTTTGAATCTTCTTGATTTTGCAAGAAGCCTGATTTTCAACTAAGGCTTTAAAGATTTTAAAGTGGGATAACACATCACTTTTATATTTGAGAAAGTAGACCCAGGACCTTCTAGAAAAATCATCAATAAAGGTAAGAGCATACTTTTCTCCCTTAAAAGAAGTTTCAGGAAAGGTCATTAAGTCACTATGGATTAAATCTAGAGGGGATGAGGATTTTAGAGAGCTACTTGGGTGGAAAGGATCTTGATGCTGCTTTCCAAGAGCACATCCAGAGCAAACCCCATCACTGGAAGAGACTTGGGGTAATCCTTTAACCATATTATGGGTGTGTAAATCCTTTAGGTAGTTATAATTAATATGACCAAACCTTTCATGCCAAATTTGACTTTCAAGATTACTATGAGCCACAAAACAGGAGGCTCCTTCTGGATTTTGAAAGCTTTTGAAGTAAAAAAGATGAGATTTATGATCAATATCCCCTTTTGCTATAAGCGAATGAGGGGGTTGAAAATCTCTTATCTCAACTCCTGTTGGGGAGAAGAGAACAATTTTCTCATTTCCAGAAGTACAAATTTGATAAATGGATAGGAGATTGGTGGCAATGTCTGGAACATAGAGAACATTGTTTATAGAGCCACCATCAATGGTTATATTCCCTTTCCCTTTGACAGGAATGAAGGAAGAGTCTCCTACTTCTATGCTATGAGTAGAGCTAGAGGAGATAGAAGAGAAAGACTTCTCTGAAGCAGACATGTGATGAGTTGCTCCAGAATCTAGGACCCAATAATTAGAGGAATATTTGGAGGTTTTTCCTTGAACATTAAGGGCTTTTCCTATTTGCTTATTATTTTCTATCTTTTGATCTTTTATGGTTGCCTCTAGTTGTTGTAATCTTTTCCAGCATTTGTTAGCAGAGTGACCATTCTTTTTATAGTGGGTACAGGTAATGGGAGTCTTTTCCTTCTTTTTGAATTTTTCTTTGGAGGATGTGGAGGCTACTAAGGCTTTTGAAGAAGAGTTTTCATATCTAGCAAGTTTGGTCTCTTCCCTAGTTAATCTATCACAAAATTCTTCTAAAGAGGGCATTTTAAAGGTTGCACCAAGAGCATATTTAGTAGATATGAAGGTGGTTGCAAATATTTGAAAAACACCATTTAGTTTTGAAAGGATTAGATAAATACATTCTTCTTCTGACTTAGTCTTCCCACTACCTTTATATTGAGTGAGGATTTCTTTGAACTTAGTGAGGAAATCAATAATACTACTAAAATCTTCAGGAGATAAAGAAGTTAATTCAGCTTCTAGTTGCATTGATCTCATCTGATCTACTTTTCCAAATAGGGTTTTTAATTTCTCCCAAATTTCATGAGGAGTTTTACAATATGTAATATGAAACCACAAGCTTTCATGAACATTGGTGCTAATAATACCCATAGTTTCATGCATTTTCCCTTTATGAACAAATATTTCATATTCTTTATCAAATTCTAGTTGATTTTCTTCTAATAAATGAGTAAGACCTTTTTGAGAGATGAGATTTAGAATTTTAGGTTTCCAAGTGTGAAAATTATGAGGGGTGAGAGGCTCAATTGAATTCATTTTTGAGGATTTTAAGATAATTAATATACCCCCTTTAAAATTTCAAAAAAGGAAGATAAAGAGGAAAATGAAGCTTGTTCAAAAATAGGTAACTCAAATATACCCGCCCTTACTAGAGGGAAACTATAAGTATAAAGAGGCCTATGATTTTTTGCTTTAGATTGCCAAATCTTCAATGGATCACAGTACCCACCCTTACTTGAGGGAAACTATAAGTATTGTGAGCATAAGAAGTTTTTTGGTTTGAAATGCATGGGGGGCAAAAAGTTTGAAAGGTGATCTCAACAACCCGCCCTTACGAGAGGGAGACTATAAGTTGAGAGATGTCCAAAGTAAACTTTTTGATAAGAAAATATCTGTCAGGCCGTTATACCAAGTTTCCAAAAAACCCACCCTTATGTGAGGGAGACTATAAGTTTTTAGGACCTTGATACATGGAACGTAGACAAAAGATATTTATGGAAAAAGAAAGGAAGTTTTGAAACTTTTTAATATATTGCTTAAACAAAACTTAAAACAATTATTTAGATATGTAATCTGAAAGCAATTAAGTTTTGAATATATCAATATTTAACATATTTGTTTATAAATAAATTTTGGAATAAATACCAAAAATGATAATTTCCTTTGAAAAAATAAAACAATTTTTATATATGTAATCTGAAAAGGAAATTAACTTTATAACCCAAATGTTGTAAATAAAATTTTATAAATTAATGAAAAGAATTATTAGTTTTCTAATCTAATATACTATTGAGTATATTCCTTTTGAAAAATCAAACAATTATTTTAATTTGAAATTGAAATTAACCTTTAGAAATGAAATGAACTTTTAGATATCTAATCTAATATACTAGTGGGAGATATTATGCAAAGAAAATATCGGAAAGTAAACACCCCCTCTGCACATAAGAGTGCAAAAATATGCACTCTAGAGCCCCCCCAAAGGAATATTTTATATATTTAATACAAATTATGTCTACGTCATAAATGGGTGACCCAAAAAGGAGGGCAGCCAAAAGAACGAAGACAAAGGAGCTCGCGTTAATCGATATCCACCCTAAAGAAATGCGGAAAAAAATATACAGACTCTTTTTCGAAATAGTAAGAGGGGAAATCAGTTGAATAGGAGTCCGACAATTATCTTCCAAAGGCTTCGCAGAGATATTGGCGTTGCGGATCTCAGACCTACAGAAAATGGGTTACAAAGAGGAAATCCCTTTACCAACGAAGCTCACCAATGATGCTTCTCGAAACTCACCAGTGAAGCTCTCTTTCACGTACGCTGTAGAAAATATATATCTAAAGGAAAAAAAACTTTGTCAAGAGGACATTTTTTTAATAATATATTTCCTTGCAAAAAATGTTAGATTGTTGCTGCCTAAAACTGACAGCGTCAAAGATCACCTTTGATATTGAAATAACCTGTAGTATTTATAAAATGAAGGAGGCAACAATGAAAAAATGATGGTCTACAATACTTCCTTATATTTAAATAGCAATATTTAAATATTTTTGAGAAAGCATTCAAAAATAAATGAAACCTGCAGAAATTTGTTAGATATTTGTCTGCTGAGTAAAACCGAGAGAAGCCTCAAAGAGCGCTTCGAAAGTAGAAGAACCTGCAGAACTTCGAGCTAAAAATGAGAAGTGAAATATGCATAAAAGTAATATTATCTTAGAAACTCGAAATATGTGTAAAAGTTTTGAAAGGATGAAATATATATACCCTTCAATGAAAGAGCATCGTTGAGCGAGACTGGAGTGCACCGGATCTTATTTGAGTGCGAACGGGAGTTAAGAGGATGACGCCAAGTAGAGAGGCAGCTCCAACGACTAGAAAATCTTAGTCTAGATCGAAGGAGGCCAACAGTCTATGAGAGAGCACCGAGCCTAGAGGCCCAAAAAAAAGGACCAATCTCCAGTTCGATCGGGAGTCCCCGTACCACAGATTCTCAATGATTAGAACGACGTCAAGGAGAGGTAGTTCTCTCAACGTCTAGAAAAGCGATCGTTGAGAGGATATTGAACGTAGAGTAAAAGTGAGGTTTAATTAAAAAACTCACTAATAAATATAAACTCTACTCAATCTCTAAAAAAACTTGAGTTATTTCATTTCCTTTAAAAGCGGAAAATAATAACTAGAAGTTTAGAATACGATTTCCAACAAGAATGCGTCGAGAGGAAAAAAATAAAGAAAAAATGCTATTTTCCTTAGATTTGAAGGGCGAGAGAAACGCCTACACACAGGGTAAACTGTGTTTAAAGAAAGGAAATAGCTATTTTTCTTAAAAATTTCCTCAAGCATTCAAGAGTATTCAACATAAAAAAAATATGCTGAAAGAGAGAAAAAAATTACAATGGATAAAAGGAGACTTAAAGCAAACTTTTGAAGTTTAGATAGTCAAAAAAAATATCCAAAGTAAAGAATCAGATCCTAGAACCTTCAAGAGAGAATACTAGAAAAATCTATCCTGCTCTGGTACCATGTTAGAATTTCACAATAATAGATATGCAAAGTATTACACAAAATATGAAGAGAAGAGTGGAACTGATTGATTTATCTCTAGGATCAACTCTGTATAAATAGTAGAGTTGATCATTGAGAGCCGTTAGATTACAACAACTCATCAAACCTGATGAAGACACAACTTAGAGTTCTCCTGACACATGGAGGAGTGGAAACTCAAGTGTGTATCCTAGTGAACTTAAGAGAATATTCACTTATTCTTACATTATTGAGCAAGTTCTTGGTGAGCTTGCTAGAGCATATTTGGGCAAGTTATTGGTGAGCTTGCTAGTGCATATTTGGGCAAGTTCTTGGTGAGCTTGCTAGTGCAGATTTGGACAAGTTCTTGGTGAGCTTGCTAGTGAATATTTGGGCAAGTTCTTGGTGAGCTTGCTAGTGTAGATTTGGGCAAGTTCTTTTTCATCTTGCTTGAGAAGATTTGGACAAGTTCTGTGTGAGCTTGTTGAGCAGATTTGGAAAAGTTTTATGTGAGCTTGTTGAGCAGATTTGGACAAGTTCTATGTGAGATTGTTGAGAAAATTTGGACAAGTTCTATGTGAGCTTGTTGAGCAAGTTCTGAGTGAGCCTATTGATAGATATTAGGAGGTGATAAAGTATAGGGGATAAAGTCTCAGTGGATAGAGATTCAGTAGCTAGAACAATTGAAGATATATCTGAGTGAGGAGTCTTCAAGTGGAGAGAGATCCACCAGTCAGTGTAGCAGAGAGATAGAGTCTTCTAGAAGATCACTAGGTAGAGCAGAAGGGGAAAGAGTTCTCTTGTGGAATAGATACATGAACTTGAGATTAGGGGATCAACATCTCCTTTGGATAGAGATCCATAAATATTGTAATTGGGAAGGATTACCAAAGATATTTATTGAGAAAGTTTTAGTAAAATATTTTCTCCGTGGAGTAGCCCACATTGGGTGAACCACATAAATTGTGGTGTCTCTATTGTGTATGGTGTTTTGTGCATTGCTTAATTACTGCTATTGATACTGTTGTATATACACTACATAATATTGAATTGAAAAGAAAAGCAAAAATTGGTCTTATACTGTTCACCCCCCCTCTCAATATAAGCTTGTGTTCTTCATGATCACATCACCCTAAAAAAAACTTTGGCTTTGTGTATTTTATTTTTTATTTATCCTAGCTTTGTGCATGAACTCCCTTTGCATGTTGTTTAGTTTTAACTTGAATATTCTAACATCATTTCTAGAGGACCCTTGACTTTATGCATCATGGCTTTATTCATTCTAGCTTGGCACATATTTGGAATTGCATGATGTCACAATGATACCATCGCTAAAAAGGGTCTCATTTCATTTATCCCAACTTTGAGCACCCTATTGAGCCATCAAAACATCGTCAAATTTCATTAGGGAAAATATCATGACTACTTATACAAAAAATATGGTTGTGAATTTGAATTATAGTCTTGGCCCAAAAATATTTTTTAGTAGTCCAAAAATGATTTTGATTAACCTAAAAATAATATGTTTATGCCCAAAAATTATTTTTAATTGCCCAAAATTAATTTCCAAGAGTTCAAAATTGATTTTCAATAACCCAAAAATATTTTTTTATACCCAAAAATGATATTTAAGTTCCCAAAATTAATATTAAAGAGTCCAAAAAATGATGTTCAATATTTTGGAAATGATCTTTCAATTTCATTTGAGTTCTAGGATTTTAGAATTTTCACAACTTTTTTAGTTATTAGCAGTTTTAAACTTGCATACTTTTAACTTCTTCTTATATGGTCAGACTTATAATCAATTTATAATCATTTTCTAATAATTTCCTAATGGTGACCTTGGTAGCAACATCTTGGACAACTTGTAGAAAGAAAACAATTTTAGGTATTAAATCTCCTTAATTATTTTGTACATGATAATGTACCACCATGGGTACATATCTAGATTAGGAGTGTGTCTTAGATTAGGGTTTCAGTATTTAATTTATGCAATGTAATAAATTTACAAGTATTGTTATAATGTGTAAAGTACTTAATGATATAAATGTGCATGTTTTCCATGTACACATGAGTCCATAGAATAGGAATATGAAGAGTCATAGGAAGGTGGAAAGCCAAGAGTCACATCTCATTATATATAAAAATATAGATACAATATGAGATAGGGGGTATTAGAGAAATGGTAGATGGATCATTAGAGAGATGGTAGATGGTAGAGACATTGTAGTAGATACAATGTAGAGAATGTATAAAATATGGAGAGTTAGAGATCTCCATTTTATATCAATGTACTATTTTCATGAGTTTTCATTAATGGTAGTTTTATGAGTAGTTGTAGAATTTTGTATGAGTTTTAAATGTTTAGTATATTGTCATAATCTTATATTTAATAGTGCATACTTATTTTTATACCTTGTCATAGTTTTTCATTAAATATATAAAATAAAATGCTAATAGTGGTATTAGAGCCACAAGGAAGATTGATAGGAGAGAGGGAGAGCCATAAGAGAAATTGAAATGAGATAGGGAAATATTATTTTTAAAAAATTTAAATTGCTTTTTGTCTAATCTTTCCACAGGGTTTTAGGATAACTTGTGAATACTAGGACTCAACATAGATCTGTTTTCACTAGATTGAAGGATAACTAATTAAGTTTAATATATTTAGAGATCTAAATATTTATATGAATTTGGTTGTTGTTGTCTAAGTTTTCTATTGTAGAAAATTTGTTCTCAAAAATTGAGAAGATTCCTACAATAGATAGAGAAGAATTTATCCTCGATGGCTTGAAATTCTATGTGTTTTTCTCATGCAGGGATTAATTATTTATTGCAATAAAAGAATAAAAACTAAATTATTAAGGAGGTCCAAGAAAAAAAATCCCCATTGGATATTGAAGGTAGAAGATTGAAGACAACCAAAATTGGAGGTCCTCATAGAAGCTTAAATATTGAAGACTCCAAATTGAAGAAAGAAGAAAGCATATTTATTGCATATTAAGAAGGAGGAGACCCAAGAAATAGGTCACATTGAAGAACTTTCAAATTTGGAATATAGAAGACTGAATATTGAAGATATCAGTGGACTATAAAAAATTTCTATTGAATATTGGAGAAGTTGTAGAATTTTAAGACCCTCGATAAGAGATATCAAGTAAACTTGGAAGGAGAAATAAGAAAAAGATTAGAAAATCCCTATTAAAGAAGTTGAAGAAGTGGCCATTAGAGGATAACTAAAGAAAGCTCAAGGTAGAATATTGCAATAATGAGTAGCTCCTGAAAAGAAGAATTTGGGACAATTATTGCCATATGAAAACAAGCCCAAAAGGAAAAAGATTTTGATAAGAAGTTTGTCAAAATTTGGAAAGGATTCTTGAAGATATCAAGACATTTAGATTCTTGAGGAAGAGACCAGTGATAGAGTTCACATTAGAATATAGATTCCAACAAAATATAAAGAGGAGAAAGAAGATAGAAGATACCATCAATTTGAGAAATTTTAAGAATTCCTTTCCAAGAATTTTTTTTTTTATTATTACAACAAAAGTTGAAGAGTCATAGTACAACAAGTTTAAGGTGACATAGTGCTACAAATTAAATAATATTTAGGTATATTTTGAAGTTCCTTTGAACAACCAATTTAAATAAGGCTTGAAAACAAAAGAATATAGCAATTTGTAGGAATTGAATACTATTTTTTGACATCAAGATAAAGGAGAAGAAACCATAATTTAGGAGTAGCAAGTTAAGAAATTTGGATTGCAAAATTGGGCAGCATCAAAAAGAGAAAATAGAGCTACATTTTGGAGAACTTCGAGGCCGATTTAAGAGAGATATTTGGATAGAAAAATGAATGAGGATTTGGCAGTATTTGAAGTTGAAAATTTGCAAAGTTTTGGACAGCAAGAGGGCAGTAAACTAAAGTTGTAAATTTTACAAATTTGGGATAACATACAAGATGATTTTGGGCATAAAGCTAAGGCTGAGAATTTGAAGGTATAAAATTGCAAGTTTTAGTAGCAAGAAAGGAGATGAGAGAAGAGAAGCTAAAAAATACAACCAAAGAGATTTGGGGTTAGGTGCTTAAAATAATATTTTATTTTTATGAAAAGTTGATTTAATTTAAGTTTATTTGACACCATATATTATAGAATATGGTCTCTAGGCATAGTCAATCAAAATAGAAGGTGAAACTCCAGTTTTGAGTGCAACCATAAACAAATCTAATTTAGGAGAAGAAATAACTCTAAATTTATTATCTCCTGGTTAAAGTAGTTTTAGAAGCTTGTAAATTGAGTTAATATAGCATTAAGGAGCTAGTTCATTAATATTTGTATACTATTAAGATGTTAGATAATATTACATTATTTGGTACATGTCAATGTACCACTTTGGGTATATAACTAGAGTAGGAGTTTACTTAGAGTAAGGTTTGAGTAGTTACTTCAATCAAGTAATAAATTCACAAGTGTTACAATGTGCAATGATATAAATATGCATGTTAGCTACATGTACATGAGTCCTTAGAATAGAAAGAACAAGTGTTCTTAGTTAGGTGTGCATTTGCACAAATATCTATCATGCAGAATGCACATGTTTCCTTAGGGTAGGAAATTGAAGAGTCACATACTAATATATATTTTTGACATAATATTGTAATTATAAATTAAGCATACATGGTTCATAGCGTGCACTAGTAGAGTAGCAGAGAGGTATTGTATCTAATTTTTTTTTGAGCTTTCATTAATGGCTATTCCATGAGTGTTTTTAGAATTTTCTCATGGTATTTACTTTCTTATTAGTTAGCCATTATCATAGATATAATATTGCTTGCTTATTTCACTACTTGTGGTTGCATTTCCTTCAAGTTTATTACTTCAAAAGCTAATAGTGCTATTAGAGCCATGGTAGATAAATAGGAAATTGAGAGAGCCACAAGATTGAAGGCCCAAGGAGAAGGCTTCAAGCTACTTGGAAGGAGAAATAATAAGGCTAGGAAAGCCTCATTGGAGGAGATATCAGAAGAAGCTCCTGATAGTGAATAATTTGGGACAATTTTCACCATACAAAAAAAAGCCCAAGGGAGAAGTATTTGGCAAGAAATTTGCTAAATATTGGAGGAGAAATTGACTGCTTTATAATCTAAAATTATCATATTTCAGGATAGTATAAAAGAAACAATTTGGGCAGCATTAGTAGTTGCTAATTTTTAGATTTTTAGGGTGTATCCTAAAGGAGATTTGAAGCCACCAAACTATAGTATCAAGTAGAAATTTAGAGGATTTTCAAAGCTACAAATTGGTGAGAAAAAGATCTATTTTGGATAGCCATGAAGAGCTGCAATTTCATCTAGTATAAGGCAGTATTTAGGTGATCCAAATCACCAAGTACATCACCATCAAATCAAGGTTGAAAAGGTATGCAAATTAGGTGCAAAATATTCATTATTTGAAATCTTATATTCAGTTTACTATTAACATTACTAAGCACCAGTTTAGAAGTTTAGAAGTTGCATGAAAATATTTCAAATTAAAGGTCTTCTAGGTAGTGCATAAGTTAATTTCTATAGGGTTCAAACCTACACATAAAAATAGAAGTTGGATATATTTAAAGAGAAAAAAAATATCAAATTTCTATTATCTAGCAAAGAATATATTATTATTAAGAGTTATAAAAGTGCATTAAATAGTAAGTTAAGGAAGTAAAGTTAGTGTACAAAAGGGATCTAGTTAAAGTGTTAAGAGACACTATTGAATGCAGGAAAACAACAATGAATCTTGGTGAATAGAAGCCATTATTGGGTGCATTATAACAACCAAGGAATAGGGAATCCACCATAAAAACCCATGTGCAACTAAGATAATCTATTGAAGATTAAAATCAGGATTTAGGGCTACATATTTGTCTTCAACAAGCAATAAAAGGAAGACAATAATCAAGTGTCTTTAAGATACAATGTAGCCCATAGTACAACCATTAAACGGTGATATTATAGAGATTAGAAAATAAGCTTAGGCACGTAGTATATACAGTCATCAAAGGGCTCAACATTAGTCTATTCAAGGTGTCTAAAGACACCCATTACAATATCCTAATTCCATAAAAATATTGCTTGAAGTAGCATAGTAAAAGAAACCTATAGCATTGAAAAAATCCACATAAGAGACCATTGCAGGTTAATGTATAAGTCACAAGAATAATAGCACAAATATTACATAACATAAGTGATCAAAATCAAAGTTCCTGGAAAGAGTTACCATCAAATACTATGCAAGCATATGTAGAAAATATATTAGATGAATTACCTTTACTAAAGAAAACTATAATATACCATATCAATCACCACCACTATCGAGGAGGAGCCACCTTCATAGAGGAAGAGTCACCATACATTAAGGAGAAATAAAGAGTTTTATGCATGCTAGAAAGATCTTTATACAACTTGCAAAAGTATTGAAAGTAAGCACATAGGTTTATGTAATACCTAAGTTTCTAACACTTGTGTCAAGAAGGAAGTGTTCAATGATAAAACAAGTAGCATATATGCACTGTAATGGCTAAACAACATAGTCATATTTGGAGGTACATATTCTTTGGTACCATAGGAGTCTTATAATAGGTAAATTTCCAACCATTACTCACACCACATGGAGCATTCAAACCTGCCATCCAAATGATCCATAGCAAGAAAAATCATTGGCACTAGTTAACAATTATTGTTCCCATAAGAGGAGAGTTATATCTACCAACAAACTAGAGTTAATTTAAGACACATCACTAGTTGTTATAAAAATAAAAAATAATTATTAAAACCTTTTTTGAGCTAATTTTTGCATTGAAAGGAATGCTACTAATTAGTCAATGTCTAGAAGACCATTGATTTGGGTCAAGCACAACATTATAGGTTTAAGAGGATGAAGGCTAAAATATCATAGTAGAGTGCTCATTGAAGGCACCAACAAAGTTTTTATATCCTTAATATGCATATTCATCAAGGTATCTAACATTCATCAAAGCATTAGTTTAGCATGTAAAGGAACCATTATAGAATTTGCATGCACATTGAAGAGAGTGAGTCATGCTCAACTGCAGAAAAACAAAATTTGATTTGAAAATTCACAAGAGGATCATTGAAGGTTTGAGAGAAAAAATATTAAGACGGATTCATTTGCATTATGCAAAATAATCATATAAAAAGTGAAGGGATCGAACCATGATCACCTAAGCATAAAATGAAATACATTAATAGTTTTAGGAGAAATGCATTAGGGCAATTGATGAGGTCATGGTCATAGTTATAGTCACCTTGAGAGGATTTGTCATATTAGTCATTTCAAATAATATAGCCAACACATAACTATTACAAGACATTTGGAACCTAGGTTGCTAATATATCAAGCTCATTGAGTTGAAAAACCTAGAAGACCATAAAAAAATTAAGCTCATTGATAAGCCATTAATAGTCTTCGATAAACCCTACTAATAAATTTAGCACATCCCAACAAACCAAACTCGAAACATCCTAGGAAAGGAAAAGAGGTAAAATTATTCTTTAGCATCAATCAAAAGGAGACTAAATTTTGTCTAAAGATAATTTAATTTTTGAAATGTATTCTATGCCAAGGTTTGGATATTACAACCTTAGATAGTTCATTTAGAAAAGCAATTAAAGAAAGGAGTTTATATCTATTTCAAAATACATTTGTGAATGTAAATTATTAAAATTAGGAGATATAAGGTTGTCTACATTGGAAATTGAAATACTAGTTTGCAAATATTATTACCTTCTAAATTTCTATATTAGGGAGATATAAGGAGTTCTACATCAAAATTTAAACTATTGAAATTTAGAAAACTATACCATTGAGATTTGAAGGATATAGGAAGCAAAACATTGAATTGCTTGAAAGTTGGAAAATTAAATCGAAATTGATCTATTGATTAAATTGAAGGGAAAAAAGGAATACAACTATAGAGTCCTAGAAAATTGAGATATTATCAAATTGGAAGTGCATTAAATTATCTTTAGCTTTCTATTTATTAAATTCATAGTGAGAAATAAGGTGGAGTAAAATTTAAGTTGAACATTATGAAGATAAAAGGGATTCAACTCAAACTAATAAAGCTAAACATACTTTCAAAACATATTACACTAAAAAAATTTGGGATATTCAAGTATTTTACAAAACTTGAAAAAACAAAAATATAGAAAATAAAAATATCTTAGCAAACTTGATCTTTTACTAAAATTACTTGGGAGTTAAAAGGTATTCTACCTAGAGTATTGGAAAATTAATTACAAGTTTTGTAATCAATCAATTAAGTTTTGTAAATCAGATTTAATATTTGCAAATTGATAATGTTGGAGAGATAAGGTCTACTACATCAAATTAGGATATTGAATTTTACAAATATAGTTTAAAAAACTCTAAATATCTTATCTAGTGAGCCATAAGGTATCTTACATCAAAGGAAATTGGCAAATAAAAGGAAATGAAAAATAAAATAGTTGATAAAAAAATAGAAATAGAAATACATGAGTTGAAGATAATTGAAATGGGAAACTTATATTCTCAATAAGAATAAATATACATTGGTAATGGGAATTTGGTTCTCCCCCTAGAAAAAGACATGAGCGAGAAATTTTTCGCAGGACTGCCTAAACTATCGAACCCGTTTCGGCCATATATCACTCATCCGAACTCGGAATGAGCTGAAATTTTGAGGGTAGATGCCTGAAAAACCCTAGAACGTCTCCACAAATTTTCATATCATTTGGAGGAACACATATCCTAGCGCATCCCTATGTGTGAATGATATATTTGGCAAGCGACTATGCGAGGGTTTCATCTAGGTTGAGTGCAAGTAGCTCTAGAGGTTGGTTTTTAGGGCCTTCGGGCCCTAGCGGCCAATATTTTTGTGGTTTATGCTCAATATTTTAGCAGGAAATGTTGCAGGGGATACAAGATGGGTTAGAAATTTGTCTTTCAATAGATCATACTGTGAACTTGAGTGACAACGACTTCCAATTTGTTGCACAAAATAAAAGTGAAAACCATACCTTTCCACGATGTCTAGGGCAAGGATTAAAGAGACCACGAAATAAGTTTCAAGAAGTTGATCAAAAAATGGCTCATATCTCAAGTGAATCTAGTGCTAAGGTGCACCCACAAAATAATTCTACTGTGAAAACCCCTATCAAGGGTAAGAATTTTGAAGACTCGGTCCCAAAAAATAATTTTAGGGATGCCCGTCGTGGTGGACAGCCTCAGCCCAATGCTAATATCAATATTAGGGCTTCTCATAAACCTCTAAGAATGCCTAAGATTGATCCCAGGAAAACGGAGTCAGGATGTCTTAAAGCAACTGATGGAACTCCTATTGTTAAGCTTGATATGGGTAACATTCATACTGGCATTGAAGATTTGGAAAAAAGAGGACTAATTTGTCGGTTCATGGGTTTTTGTCCGAGTCTATCTGCTTTCAAAGTCTGGGCTGCAAAAAGTTGGAAAACTAAAGGTGAGTTACAAATCTCTATTTATCCAAATGGTTATTTTCTTGTTTTATTTGCTAATAATGAAGATAGAGAGAAAACTTTTCAAGGGGGTCCTTGGTTTTTTGGAAGGGCAGGGATTTTCATGAAGCCCTGACATACTAAATTTAAAGCCGAAGAAGAGATGCCTTCTATAGCTCCCGTGTGGGTTAGACTCTTTGGCCTCCCTATTGAATTTTGGAATCCTACTGTTTTTTCTTCAATTGGAAACTCTTTAGGAACTTTTATGATGACTGCTGATTGTACTCAAAATTTTGAACATATTATTTATGCTCGAATTTGTGTTTTAATGGATTTTGACAAACCCCTACCTAAAAATATCACATTACAATTTGGGGAAGACACTTGGGAGCAAGTAGTGGACTATGAGAACATTCCTTTTCGTTGTAGAATTTGCCATGAATATGGTCATTTGTCCAGTTCTTGCCCAAATAAAATTCCTAATCAAAAGAAAGAAGATATAAACTCAACAGGTTTCCAAATACCTAAGAAGAAGAACACTCAGAAAAAACCAGTAATGAAGGATCAATCAAAGTCATTTTCTAATATGTTTGAAATCCTTTCCACAAATGATGTCCCAAGTGAGGAAGAGGAAATAATGGAAACTAAAATCTTAGAAACACAATTTAAATATGAAGGAAAGAACTCGGAGACAAACCAACAAATCAAAGGTTTTCAACAAAAAAAAAGGAGAAAATTTACACAAGAAAAACAATATTTCAAATGTCAAAACTTCAAATAATGTAGGTCCCAATATAGACTCCATTGAACCATCTAGTAAAATTTTGGTTGTGTATGAGCATTCTTCAAGGTTAGAATCCATCTCAGATTCAATTGGAATAAGTCAAGAAATAGGGAAAACAAATTGAAGATGGATTCTAATCAAAAAGTAGGTCGCAAGACCAATCAATATCATATGGTAAAAGAAGGTGAAAAGCTTGTAGAGGAAGGTAAGATTAATGCCCTTCCCAACATTTTTAGCCCTGGTATTAATGAAGATCATCACTTGGAATATTAGAGGACTCAAAGGGAGTCTTTCAAAACAAAATGAAATTAGAAGAATGATTCAGATAAATCATCCACATCTTGTTTTCCTTCAAGAAACAAAGATGTCAATGGAGGATATGGACTTAATTGCCAGTAAAATTTGGCCAGATGGAAAAGTGGTTTTCCTCAGTTCCCAAGGGACTTCGGGTGGCATTGCTTGTCTTTGGGACCCAAAAGAGGTAGTTATTCACCATATGGTTGGTAGTTGGGGTTTGTTGGCTATAGCTATTCAAAGTAGACATTCCAACCAGATTATGCTCTGCATTACTTTTTATGCCTCGACTTCTTTGGAGGAAAAAAGAAGACAGTGGAAGGATATTACTCATATTATCTCTCATTTTCCTAAATCTTGGATCTTGATCGGAGGAGATTTCAATACCATCCTCTCTCTGGATGAGAAAAGGGGGGAAATAGAAATTTGGACAAAAGTACTGACCTCATGAGCGAATATATTGCAAACCTCCATCTTGTGGATATCCAACCGGATAATGGCCTTATGACTTGGTCTAATAGAAGGCAAGGCTTAGCTTGTATAATGGAGAGATTGGATAGGTTTTTGCTCTCTAAAAATTTCTTAATCCATGGTCACATTCCTAAAGTGAAGACTCTTAATAATGTTGGTTCGGATCATTGGCCAGTCATGGTGGAAATGTGGAAAACCAATGTGAGTTTCTCTCCTTTTTGTTTTCAATTAATGTGGCTTAGAGACATTTCCTTCAGACCTCGTGTGCAACAATGGTGGAAGGAAGGTAAACCTAGGCATGGGACTAAGATGTTCTATTTTTCCAAAAGACTACAATACATTAAATCCAAAATCAAGACTTGGAACTGGAAAGAGTTTGGGGATGTTCATAAAAAAAAAATGAAGTTATTGCTCATATTGAAAATTTGAATAAGAAAATCCGTTTAGATGGCCTCACAAAGAAGAGAAGTGCAGATGAAATTAAACTCACAACTCAGTTAGAGGAATGGGAAAAAAGAGAAGAAATCTTATGGAAGCAAAAATCTAGAATTCAATGGCTCAAAGAAGGAGATCGAAACACAAATTTCTTCCACAAATATCTTCTAGCTCGAAGATCTCACAACTTTATTTCTTCCTTAAAATTAGATTCTAGAGATGTTGTTTATACTTGGGATGGCATGAACTCTATTGTTGTTGATTACTTTTCCAATATTTTTGTTGCTACTCCTCTTGACTCAACTTCACAACAAAATGTTCTTCAAGAAATCCCTTCTCTTATCACTTCTAAGGAGAACTCTATTTTGACTGCTCCTGTTACTATCAATGAGCTTCAACAAGTAGTTTTTAAAATGCAAAAAGGGAAAACCCCAGGTCTTGATGGTTTTCCTATTGAGTTCTACCAAGAGTTTTGGGATATCCTTCATGTTGATTTATTAGAGGTGGTGGAAGAAGCCAGGAAATCCAAAGAAATTTTGAAGGTTATCAATAAAACTTATATTACTCTTGTTCCAAAAGCTCAAGAGGTTGATCATATCTCAGATTTTAGACCTATTGCTTTATGTAATGTTCTTCTCAAAATTATTACTAAAATCATGGCAGAAAGGTTGAAGCCTCTTTTGCATAAGATTATTTCCCCAGAGCAAGGGGGATATGTGGAAGGACGTAAAATAGTAGATGAGATAGTTCTTGCTTAGGAAGCCATCCATTCCATGGATATGCAAAATTCTCCTTCTATGTTCATCCGGTTAGACTTATCCAAAGCTTATGACAGAGTGGATTGGCACTTCCTTATCAAAGTTTTGAGGCAATTTGGTTTCTCTAAGGATTGGATGGATTGGATTATGGGATGTATCTCTTCAGTTTCCTACTTAGTTCTTATCAATGGCAGGCCTTCTCAGTATTTCCCAACTTCCAGAGGTATTAGGCAAGGTGACCCACTATCCCCTTATTTATTCATCATTCTTGTTGAATGCTTGGGTAGGACTATAACCAAAAAGAGGGAAAACAAAACCCTTGAGGGAGTTACCATTGCTCATGGAGCTAGACCTATCTCTCATCTTCAATTTTTGGATGACTCTACCCTTTTAGGTAAAGCTACAGTTAAGGAAGCTTCTAATATTAAGCAAATCATTAGCTATTTTTCTAAGGCTACTGGGAAGTTGATCAATGAAGACAAATCTAAAGTTATTTTCTTTCACTGCTTTGCTAGACAGGAATCCATGGTCTTGGATAAATTAAGATATAAGAAGACCTCTCTTCCAATCACTTATTTAGGTATTCCCATAAATATTCAAAGGCAGAAAAATAAATATTGGAATTGGTTGTTGGACAAAGTCAAGAAGAAAATTGGAAAGTGGACCAACAAGTGGCTTTCTTCTCGGGGGTAGAATCACCTTGGTAAAATCAGTCCTTCAAGCTATTCCTATTTATGTTTCTTCCATTTTGAATATCCCAAAGGTTGTTCTTCGAGAATTGGATCAAATCAGCCATCGTTTCCTTTGGAGTGGTACTAAGGAGAAAAGAAAATGGGCCTTGGTGAAATGGGATACTTTATGTCTTCCTAAGAGTGAAGGGGGGTTAGGATTCCGGTCTTCAATTAATAACAACAAATCTTTAGCTGCTAAATTATATTGGAGGATGTTGCATAACCCCAATGCTCTTTGGGCCAATAATCTCCGTGCTAAATATGCTGAGAACAAAAGTCCTAAAGACCTTGTTCGCTATCAACTTCCTACCAAAGGTTCTCCCATTTTAGAAGTTCTTAAGACTGGTGAGGATTTGATAAAGAAAAATTTTTTTTGGATCATTCATAATGGTCAACATGCAAATTTTTGGATAGATTCTTGGGATGGTCACAAGCCTTTGATAACTCGGTTTCCCGATTGGAGGCCTTGGATGGAGGAGCTTCACCAAGCTAATTGGATAAAGGTGGCTAATTATTGTCGGTACCATACTGGTAATTCAAAGGTTGGTAGATATTGGATCCCTATTGAGGACTGGCCTATTCAAATCCCAGAAAGGCAAAGACAAGATATCCAAGGCATCCTTCATATGAGATCCCTCTCTTGGTCCCATGAAAAAGATTGTTTTGGATGGAACAACACTACTAAGGGTGAGTATTCAGTTGCTCAAGGTTATTTGACCTTATGCCATAATAATCCCAACCATTCTTCTAACATATTTTCTCAATTGTGGGCTCAAAATCTCTGGCCTAAGGTGAGGTTCTTTAATTGGATTTTATTGCATCGTAGGGTGCTTACTGGTGAGCAACTTATGAAGCATGGTTTTCATGGCCCTTTTAGATGTGAAATGTGTGAAGAGAATGTAGAAAATATCAACCATATTTTTATTGAGTGTACTTTAGCCTCTGAGCTATGGAGGAGAATGGCAACTTTACTTGGCTTACAAGTGGTCCAATTTTTTCACTTTTGAACATCTTTGGAGGGATTGGCCTAATCAAGAGGGTGTTGATCATTTTATTAGGCAGTTAGTTTGGATGGGTTCTACCATTCTTCTTTGGAATATTTGGAATGAAAGGAACAACCAAATTTTTAATCAAGATAGGAAGGATATTCACTATATTTGGCAAAAGACCATAGCCAACTTAGTTGAATCAGTCCATCAACTCCTTAATCACCCCCAAAACTCCCACCAAATATGGGATCAAGTGATGCAAATATTGAATATTAAACCTTCTAAGGGCAACCAACTTAAAGGGAATGTGAGTATTAGTAAGATGGATAGGACTAGAAATTGGCAACCTCCTCCTAAGGATTTTGGAAAAGTCAATACCGATGGAGCCTCTAGAGGGAACCCTGGAAAAGCCAGTGTGGGAGGAATTGGTAGACTTTCAGATGGCTCCCTGGTTTTTACTTTTGCTGAGAATTTGGGTATTCTTTCCAATAACCTTGTCGAGGGGTATGGTATCCTTAGAGGCCTTAAGGAGGCTACTAAGGTTGGATGGGAAAATGTGTTAGTTGATTCTGACTCTCAACTTATGATTAATCTCTTGAAGACTCCTTCTAAGAATCATAAGGTGGATTGGAGAATAAAAAGAATTATTGAGAAGATTCAGTTAATCCAGATGGGATTTTTGAAAGTTGATTACAATCATGTGGTCAGAGATCAAAACAAGAGTGTTGATGCTTTAGCTAATTGGGCTTTGGACAAAGGTGATCTTACTTGTTATGGCCACCCTCCTATATGGTGGGCTTCTCAAATTAGGGAAGCTCTTCTTTCTATCATTTCTTTGGATGGCTCCAGTTTTGAAGGTACCTAGTTTCTTCTTGTTTTTTTTTTTCTCTTTGGTTCATTCATTTTTTTTTAGTTCCCTAGCTCATTCTATTCTTTATTTTGTTTCCTCTGTTGATTCTTGCATTAATAGTCTTCTGGTCTAGATAGGTCATTGTTTTGTTCATTTTTTTTTTCTTTTGTCTTCTTTGTTTTTTTGTTTAGTTTTTTAAGGTGGGTGGGTTCTTTTGTTTTGTTTTGTTTTTGTGTTCTTTGTGTTGTTTTTTGTTGTTCTTGTGTTTTTGTTTTTTTTTTTTAAATGTTTTTTGTTATTGTTCTTGTGTTTTTTTCATTCTTGTTCTTGGGTTTCTCTTTGTTTGTGTTATTTCATTTTTTTTATGTGTGGTGTTTTCTATGTTTTTTGTTTTTGTTTATTGTCTGTTGTTGGTTGTTTTTATTTTTATTTTATTTTTTAGGTTTTGGTTGTGTTTATTTTTCATGTTTTTTTGGGTTATGTCTTTGTAGTGTTCTGTTGTTTTTGTCTTGTTTGTGTTTTGTTATGTGGTTCTTGTGTTTTTCTATGTGGTTTGTGTTGTGGTTTCTTTTATCTTATTGTGCGTGTTTGGTTGTGCTTTTGGTTTTGACACACTCAAGGAGCATGTTTTTTATTTTATTTTATTATTTTTGTTGTTATTTACTTTTTTTAATTTGGTTTTGTGTGTTTGTTTGCTCCTTGGGTATGTCAAAGGTGGTAGGCTAGGTCCGAGTCCTGGGCATTTTTGGCGGAATGGATACCCCTGCCTCCTTGGGTCTTACCCGAAAGTGGCATCCCTTTTGGGATGTTTTCCACAAAAAAAAAAAAGAATAAATATATATTCAAGAAGACCAAGGAAAAAAATTAGACATTTAGGCAGAAGATCAATTCCAATGTCACTCAAAAAATGAAGATAAATACAAAGACCCATGTTGAATACTAAAGTCTTCAATAACCAAATAATGTAATATAGGGGGGTGTTAGAAAATATTACATGATCTGGAACATAAATAGAGTAGGGGATTACTTATAGTAAGGTTTGAGTAGTTACTTCAAGCAAGTAAAAAATGCACAAGTGTTAGAATGTACAATTATGTAAACGTGCATGTTATCCACATATACACGAGTCCTTAGGATAGGAAGAACAAGTATCCTTAGTTAGGTGTGCATGTACAAAAGTGTCTATCATGCAGAATAAACATGTGTCCTTAGGGTAGGATCACATACTAGTATATATTTATGACTTAGAATTGTAATTATGAATGAAGCATACATGGTTCATAGCATGCACTAGTAGAGTAGTAGAGAGATATTGTATCAAGTTTCAAATTTTTGTGAGCTTTCATTAATGGCTGTTCCATGAGTTTTTTTAGAAGTTTATCATGGTATTTACTTGCTTATTAGTTAGCCATTATCATAGATATAGCATTTATTACTTATTTCACTGCTTGTGATTGCAATTCTTTCAATTTTATAGCATAAAAAGCTAACATAATAAAGAAATCATTAGAAATCTAAGGAGCTTAAAATACAAATAGGAGCACTCAAAATGTTATGCTCAATATATGGCTTTGAAATGCAAGTCTTCAAAAGGTATTTTGATTGTTTCAATACCTACAAAATACATCAACAAAATATAGAGTTAAAAGTTTCTTAAAAGGAGAAATAAGGAGAAAAGAATATTGATAATGAATAGCATTTTACAAGCTTGAAAAAAGAGATATTTCTTAAAAGAATAGGAGATTGAATAAGGGCCCAAGATAGAGCAAGATTTAAAGTGTCAAAAGACACAAGAGCATAACTAATTTTAGAAATTTGGCAATGAATAATTTTTTATCTAATTGAGCAAAGCAAAGAGAAAAAAAAAAGATTGAAATATAGAAAAAAGGTAAAGTCGTTCGAACCTAGGTGTGAAAATAACAAACCACATTAGATTTGAAGAAGAAACTACCAAGAAGGATTCATAGAGGGTGGAGAAAAAATAACACCACCAAGGTTGAGGAAGAGCCATATATGTGCAAGGAAGAACCACCAAAGTGCCACCACAAGGAATATTTGGAAGCTCAAAAGTCATTGAAAATGTACCAAGAGTTTTTTATATTCAATCATGAAAGAGTTACTTAAGGTAAGATGAAAGAAATAGAGTAACATAGATTCTATAGCCATGTAGTGCTAGGGAAGGCAAAAATATCAATAGGAAAATATTTGTCTAAGGCTTGAAATGTCTTGGAAGGAGTGCCATCATTCGAGCATTGGTGAGAAATAATTTTCTAGGTGAGTAGAATCAAAACCATAATGCCCAAAATGAAGAAGTACCATTTAGAAGCATGTGAAGAATCTATGTGTAACATGTCATCATAGAAGGAGGAGCACCAAATATCATGCAAGAAAGGTGAAACATCTTCTTAAACATATTGATTGCATGGAATAATACCAAACTTAGTATATCTAAGAAGAAAAAAATAGAGTTTTGAATGAGCACTATAGTGAAGGAGAGTTTAGAGAAAGTTATGAACATCAAGGAGAAGTCAAACACTAATGATCATGACTTCTACATGCTCATTTCAGAGAGTAACATAAATGCCAGAAGAATATGAATCATTATGAAAATATATTGAGTGCCATGTGGTATGTGAGAAAAGGAACATTAAAGGAGCCAAAACACTTCTTGAATACATATTAAACACATTGTTGGTCAAAGAAGGGTAGAGGATGCATTGAAGAATCAAACTCTTGAAGACTAATTTTAATGAGCATCAAGGAGCATTAAATACATTACAATGAAGGAAGATCATATTAAGAGCACAAGTTACATAATCACAAGAGGTGAGTCAAGTTTAGAATGCCATATACAAGGAGGTATAAAATATCTGATTTAATTTATAACTTTGCAAATATTAAAGCAGGTAAAAGGAATATTATTGAGTTTAATATTAATTACTCTTGTATACTCAATGTTATTTGGATAAATGGAGTTATAAGGCAATGAATTACTGAATTAAAACCTTAGAAGATATATTGAATGATATAAAATATTTTTGAAGCAAGGAGAATTTAATTTGAAATCATGTGAAATTACATTTATCCTATTTAAAATTCATTTTGCATATAAACATTTGCAAATAGTTTAACTTGGATGTATAAGGATTTCTACATCGAAATAAGAATATTAAATTTGCAAACGCCTTTGTTTTCTAAATTTCTAATTGGGGAGTTGAATAACACAAGCTTATACTAAGGGGGGGGTGAACAGTATAAGACCACTTTTTACTTTTCTTTCCCAAACAATATTATGCAATATATATCAATGGCAATATCAATAGAAATAATCAAAGCAATGCATAAATCACCACACACAATAGAGACACCAATTTAACGTGGTTCACCCAATGTGGGCTACTCCACGGAGAAAATATTTCACTAAAATTTTCTCAACAAATATCTTGGGAATCCTTCCCTATTACAATGTTTATGGACCTTTGTCCAAAGGAGACACCAATCCCCTAATCAAGTTTATGGATACCTATCCACAGGAGACACCAATCCCCTTAGCTGGTTCATGGATCTCTATCCATAGGAGAACTTCTTCTCCTCTGCTCTAGTTGGTGATCCTCTAGAAGACTACTGCCTCCACTGCATTGGCTTGTGGATATCTCTCCACTAAAGACCTCTATCCTCACTCAGAATACCTCTATCCTCACTACCCTAGCTAATGGATCTCTATCCACTAGAGACTACTGTCCTCTACTCTGTCACCTCCAAAGCTTACTCTCAGCTCTGCTCAATATCTGTCTCAAATCTGCACTAAACACTGTCCTTTGGTCTAGCACAAATATGCTCACAAGTCTGTCTCTAGTCTGGCACAAATCTACCCTCAAATATGCACCAAAATCTATCCTCAAATATGTCCTCAAATATTTCCTCAAGCCTTAACACAAAGCTTGATCCAATCACAAATCAACTCTTCTAGATCTACCCCAAGCCTTAACACAAAGCTTGAACAAATCAATCAATCAATTCTGCTCTCAAGTCTTCTCAAAGACTTACCTCAAATCTATCCACAATCTTCTCAATAACTTGCTCAATCTCTCAAGTATTCTCTAAGACTTACCTCAAATCTATCCACAAGTCTTCACCAAGACTTGCCTTAAATATTCTCAACAAGTTCTCTCTAGAACTTGTCCAATCTTCTCAACAAGTCTTCACCAAGACTTACCTCAAATCTGCTCAACAAGTTCTCTCTAGAACTTGTCCAATCTGCTCAACAAGTCTTCACCAAGACTTACCTCAAATCTGCTCAACAAGTTCTCTCTAGAACTTGTCCAATATGCTCAACAAGTCTTCACCAAGACTTACCTCAAATCTACTTGTAAGCTTCCACAAAAGCTCACACAAATCTGTCCTTAAGTCCCCTCTAGGACTTACTCAAATTTGCTCACAAGCTTTCACAAAAGCTTGCTTAACTCTGTCCTTAAGTCCTCTCTAGGACTTGCTCAAATCTGTCCACTAGCTTTCACAAAAGCTTATTCAAATCAATTGCAAAACTTGCATACAAAACTCAACTTAATCTCTTTCAAAAACTTCTTCAATCACACAAACAAATTTCACTCAGAATTTTGTTTAACCATAGAAACATATAGAGAATGATTAGAGACTCAATATGTTTCACACTCACAAAATACTCAATCACTTTCAAACTCTCTTACAAATCAATTTAGGATAAAGAACAATTTGTTTCATAGAACTTGAACTATCACTCCAATGCATTCAATCAATAATGCTCATCCAACTTCACTCAACCATTCACTCAATGAAACACAACTTGCTTACAAACCCTAACCAAGTGTTTCACTATACTTCCAACAACTCACACTATGAATCTCAAACCTTGACTCAAGATGATTCCAAATTCACATAACAATGATACTCATGATATTTCACAAACCCTAGCTCAAGATAGTTCTCAACTTCACATAACAATGATACTCATGATCTTTCACAAACCCTAGTTCAAGATAGTTCTCAATATCACATAACAATGATACTCATGTTCTTTCACAAATCCTAGTTCAAGATAGTTCTCAACTTCACACTCAAATGTTCTCACAAATATTCACCAATCATGCATATGAAAGCTTACTCAAACATTTCCAACAATGCTTATCAAACAATCATTTTCACTCCAACTTTGCATTTCACAACACTCAATCCAACAATATTTCACTCATAAGGAAGATGTGCCCATACCTTTTGTTTTGATGGAGATATGTCTTCAAAACCTATCTTAATCACAATCAAATCCTCTTTGCCAATTTCAAGGTTAGATAGCAACAATCTTTCTCAAAAACTTTACTCAAATATTTCCCTCAAAAATTATTTCACCATACAAAAATATTAAATCTCAAGTACACCTTATAATCTCCAAACTTCAAAAATAATTAGCAAAGATTCAAATAACTCGCTTTCACAATAATTTCCTTTATGCACCTTATTTCTCCTCTCAAAAAAAATTATCACAATGTAGCTTTATTTCAAAATACAAAATATAATTTTCTTTGCATACCTTATCACTCCTACTTTATAAAATAAATTCTAACCACCAAAAATCAAAATAAAATATTTTAATTTTATTATGCCTTATAACTCCCTCAACAAACTCACAACGTCCTTTTAGAACTCACGAAACCCTCTAATGCAATTTCCAAATTTCAAAACCTTTGGACAAATTAAAACGTGTATAACATACCTTTAATTTATTCTGCCCAACAAAATGACTTTGGAAAAATTTGAACACACGACCTTGCCTTTCCAAACACCTTAGCACAAAGTGCATCCACCGGTTGGGCTACGTGCCCACACAAAAATAAAAGTGCATGATCTCCTCTATGTTCCTTGTCTCTTCTCCCACTAGGTGCAAACGAAAAAATGTTTCCTCTTTGCAAAAGACAATCGCGTGAATCGAACCCACGATCTCACCCTCACGAATGCCTTAACGCAGCCCTTGGCTGCCACTTGTGCTACCAAGCGCCTTGAGACTTTCTTGGTGCTCTGCTTCAATTTATCACCATGTCTGCCCTTCAATGTTTAACACATGCGAATTTTTCCTTACTCCTTTAATGAATGCAATGCATGAATTCTTTAGACTTTGGGCACACAATTCGCATGGATAAGTTTTAATTAAAAACTTTTCCCCTTTTATACCATATGCTATGCATTCCAACACGTCGACGATTTAGGAAATTCAATTTTTAATTCGAATTTAACATTTAAACTTTTGGTGCCTTTATTATTTATTTAAATTTAAATTTTAACCTATGGTTAAAATATTTAAATTTAAATAAATTAAATAATAACCTTAAAATCTGCCAAATGGGTCTTTTTGAGGATTTATAATTTAATAACTCCTTGGACCTCGTTTTTCTTCAACTCAACCTTTAACCCGAATATTATAATATTAAATATTATAATATTATTATTTCCTTTTAAACCTGCTTCTCCTTCCTTGGGTCTTCAATATTTTTAGGCCTTTTAGGCATATAATATTTAAAATAAATATTATATCCTATTCCTTTAAAATTCTTCCTTGCCTTTTGGAAAAACCACCTGATGACATTAATGATGACGAAACTAGGACATCAACCTCTTGACATCAATGACAACAAAACTTGCTCATATTTCCAACAATCTCCCCCTTTGTCATTGATGGCAACCCATTTTCCTTTAACCATTTCTTTTACCTTTTTAAGTTCTGCTCCCCCTGAGAAACTGCTCCCCTTGACTGAATGCTCTCTCCCTAACTCAAATCTCTCCCCCTTTGACATCAATGGCAAAGGGCCACCTTTGGGGCTTGGGGCTAAAGATAAGACTCTTAGCTCAACCCCTCCCCCACCTCCTTTTTGAGGTGGTTAATTCTAGGGTGGGAGTATCTCTACTCCCAGCATACATTGCTCTTTACCTTTTTCCACCTTCTTCCTTAACTGATCCTTCTGATTCTTCTAAATATTCTTGTTCTTGCTTGTCTCTAGAAGTTCTTCTCTACACCACTTAGCCATATGCCCAACATTATTGCACTTATAACACTTAATTTTGTGGTTCCTTGAAGGTGCAAATATCTTGTAGTTCCTCCTGGTGAAGCCATATCCATTCCTATCATGAACCCTACAATTAACTACCTTATGACCAAACTAATTACAAGAGTAGCAATACCCTTGAAAGAGATACCCATTTTTAAAATTTCCATATCCTTGTCTTTCATGTGTCCTGCACTGCGTAGCCTTGTGACCAAACCTGTGATATGAGAAGCATCATCCATTGAAGAAACCTTGTCTTGACCCCATTGGTCTCTTGGTCTCTTCTACCCTGTGTTGTTTCCTGTTCCATCTATTCCTCATTTGTGCATTGTTCCTTTCCTTGTTGAACTTTCTATTTTCCAGCTTATCCTCAGAAGTCTCACTTTCTCTTACACTCTCTTCTTCTGAAGCTTCTTCTTCTTTGGAGCTTGAGATTGACTCCTCTCCTCATCCTCTATATTCTTCTTCAAAACCAAGTCCTGTCTTGTTTGATGAAGATCTTTGTACCTTGATAATCTTATCCAAGTTCTTTGAGCTTCTCCCAAACCTGTGTAGCTTGTATTTAGACTCTTTTACTTCCTTCCTTAGTGAAGCTACCTCATGCTCTAAACTTTCACATTCCAAGACCTTTGCCTCTAACTTCTCTTTAAATCTCCTTGTCTTAGCTATTGAGTTGGTTAGATCTTCTATAATCTTTCCTTTCTCTTCATCACATTCTTGAAATTGAAGCTTGAGTTTTGAGTTCTGCTTTCTTACCTTCCTTAATTCCTTAAGAGCAGAAATAAGCTCACCCTCAAGATCAACTTCTCCTTCCTCTTCATTTTTTTATTCTTTGTCTTTTAGATCATCTCCATTCCTTTATGATTCATCTTCAATAGGAGCACTTCCTTCTTATTCTATTGCCATAAGAAGACTTTCTTCTTCTGGACCTTCAAGAGCATCTTCATATTCATCTTCACTAAAACTGAACCCATTCCTTGTACATTGATCTTCAAGATGACCAAAGTTACCACACCTAAAACACTTGAGAATTATTGGTGCCCTTTTTCTAACATCTTCTTTTTCTACTATCAGAAATAGAATTTCTTCTTCTTCATTATCTGAGGACCTACCATCACTATCACTTGAACTCTTGCCTGCCTTATCTGCATAAAAAATCTTCTTATACCTTTGGAAAAACTTCTTTCCTTGCTTGCCTTGTCCATCCCTACTTTTCTTTTGATACCTGTATTTTCCTGCTTCCCTGTTCTTATGATCCTGTTTCTCTTCACCATTGCTATTTCTAGCTTCTGGAAAATCATATGCATAGTGACCATATTTACCACAATTGAAACATCTAACTATTTTCGTACCTTTGTACTTTCTTGTGTCCTTGTTCCTTCTGCCATAGTTTGCTTCTTCATCACTAGATAACTCATTACTTGAATTTGACTTCTTACCCTTTGTCTTCTTTGTAACTTTGAAAGTTGCTTCTTTCTAGGGAATAGACTCCTCTTTTATTATCATCTCAAAATTTGTGAGAGTTCCATGTAGCTCATCCCTAGTCAAAGTTTCAATATCTCTTGTTTCTTCTATGGCTGAAACCTTTTCACTATACCTCTTAGGAAGTGACCTTAAAACCTTTTGACAAACATATGATTCTTCCACTTTAAACCCAAGTTCTTGCATGGAGTTAAAAACCTCATCCACATGAAGTAAGTATGTAGCAATGTCTTCCTCATCCTTTAAATCAAATGTTTTCTTGTGATTTTGCAATTTTACCATCTTGACCTTTTTGTCTCCCTCATATATATTTTTCAACTTATCCCAAATCTCTTTTGTTGATGTGCAATGCATAAATTTTACAAACTCTATTTCACGCAAACCATTTAAGATTCCATTCATTGCCTTTGAATTATTCAGTTGTAGGAGCTTACCATATTTATCTATAGGTGGAGTAGCTGGTGGTATGTACCCATCCTCAACTGCTTGCCATATATCATTTCCTAGTGCCATTAGAAAAATATTCATTCTCACACTCCAAAATGCATAATTGTTCCCATCGAACAATGGTGCCTTATTCCCTGAAGATCCACTCTGAGAATCCATCTACATTCTTGTAAGATTTTCCTTCAAGTTTTTAAACTCTTTAGAATGAACTCGCTCTGATACCAATTGAAGAACACAAGCTTATACTGAGAGGGGGGTGAACAATATAAGACCACTTTTTACTTTTCTTTACCAAAAAATATTATGTAATATATATCAATGGCAATATCAACAATAGTAATAAAAGTAATGCAAAAATGACCACACACAATAGAGACACTCATTTAACGTGGTTCACCCAATGTGGGCTACTCCACGGAGAAAATATTTCACTAAAATTTTCTCAACAAATATCTTAGGAATCCTTCCCTATTACAATATTTATGGACCTCTGTCCAAAGGAGACACCAATCCCCTAATCAGGTTCATGGATACCTATCCACAAGAGACACCAATCCCCTCAGTTGGTTTGTGGGTCTCTATCCATAGGAGAACTCCTTCTCCTCTGCTCTGGCTGGTGATCCTCTAGAAGACTACTACCTCCACTGCACTGGATTGTGGATCTCTCTCCATTGAAGACTCTATCCTCACTAAGAATACCTCTGTCCTCACTACCCTAGCTAATGGATCTCTATCCACTAGAGACTAATATCCTCTGCTCTATCACCTCCAAATATTGCTCTCAGCTCTGCTCAATATCTATCTCAAATCTACACTAAAAATTGTCCTTTGGTCTAGCACAAATTTACTCACAAGTTTATCTCTAGTCTTGGCACAAATTTACCCTCAAACATGCACCAAACTCTATCCTCGAATATGTCCTCAATGTTAGTCTTACAATGGCACTGAGAGGGGGGGTGAATCAGTGTGGTACTTTAATCATGAATTTACAACTCTTAAAACAACAGCAATTAAAACTTATAAATAGATACAGCAAGTACAAGAGAACATCACACAACACAAGATTTTAATGAGGTTCACCAATTTGGCTACTCCTCAAGAATGACTGCTTGGACTACCATCCAAATCCAGCCTTTGCAAAGCACCAACTTTACAAACAGTTTACCAGCTTCCACTAGAAGGAGCACCAACCCCTGATTTATCTGTACCACTAGAAAGGAGCAACAACCCCTGATTTACCAGCACCTACTAGAAGGAGCACCAACCCCTAATGCCAGACTGCAACCTAGACTTCAATTTTGAATCTATAAGTTTGATGATAAAATACCTTTGCTTTTACAAGACCCTAACTGGTCTGCTTCACCTTTGCGTTCTCTGCTCACTCTGCTCTCTCTGCGCAATCACTTCGCACAATCTGCTGCTTCACTATCGAGCTTCATGATCGTCTTCTCCCTTTTGCGCACTCTGCTTCCTTTGCAAATTTCACACTTAGCACGATTCGACTTCTTTGCTCACTTTGCGCACTTCGCCATCATCTCACCGCTTCTACGCTTTTTGCGCTCTTACGGCCACATTTCACACTTCGACATGAATTCGATGATGCATTCGATGATCTCAATGACAACACTCAATTCTCCAAATAGCCATGCTTTTATAACAACATTTTCATGATGAAAAACTCTAATCTTAGTCGGTTGTAACCCTCATCATAGTCAACTGCAAACCCTAATCTTCGTCGACTGCAAACCCTAATCTTCGTCGGCTAACATCGGTCTTTGTCGGCTTCAACTGCCCCTGTAACTCTTCTATTGCTGTTGTCGCAAAGACACAACATGCCACGATATCATGACACTTTCACCTCCGTACGCTTTCTCTTAGCTTTGGCCCGCGAGAATACAACATGTAGCGATATCGCTACACTTTTTCCTCCGTATGCTTTCTCTTAGCTTTGGCCCACGAGAATACAACATGTAGCGATATCGCTACACTTTTTCTTCCGTATGCTTTCTCTTAGCTTTGGCCCGTGAAAATGAAACATGTCACGAAATCGCGACACCTTTTTCTCTCTCCTCTTTCTCTTCGCTTTGGACCACGAAAATGAAACATGTCGCGAAATCGTGACACCTTTTTCTCTCTCCTCTTTCTCTTCGCTTTGGACCGCGAAAATGAAACATGTCACAAAATTGTGACACCTTTTTATCTCTCCTCTTTCTCTTCGCTTTGGACCACGAAAATGAAACATGTCACGAAATCGCGACACCTTTTTCTCTCTCCTCTTTCTCTTTGCTTTGGACCGCGAAAATGAAACATGTTGCGAAATCGCGACACCTTTTTCTCTCTCCTTTTTCTCTTCGCTTTGGACCGTGAAAATGAAACATGTCGCGAAATCGTGACATCTTTTTCTCTCTCCTTCTTTAGTCGCAAAAATGCGACATGTCGCGATATCGCGACACTTTTTCTCCTTAGCGCTTTTTCTTGCCTTCGGGTCGCGAAAACCCGACATGTCGCGATATCGTGACACTTTTTCTCCTTAGCGCTTTTTCTTGCCTTCGGGTCGTGAAAACCCGACATGTCGCGATATCGCGACACTTTTTCTCCTTAGCGCTTTTTCTTGCCTTCGGGTCGTGAAAACCCAACATGTCGCGATATCGCGACACTTTTTCTCTCGGACTCTCTCTCCTGCAACATGTCGTGAAATCATGACACTTTTTCTTTCGGACTCTCTCTCCTACATTATGTCGTGAAATCGTGACACTTTTTCTCTCGGACTCTCTCTCCTACAACATGTCACGAAATCACGACACTTTTTCTCTCGGACTCTCTCTCCTACAACATGTCACGAAATCGCGACACTTTTTCTCTCGGACTCTCTCTCCTGCAACATGTCGCGAAATCGCGACACTTTTTCGTCCCTACAACCTTCCTTGCAATATGTCATGAAATCGCGACACTTTTTCATCTTTACAACCTTCCTTGCAATATGTCGCGAAATCGCGACACTTTTTCTACTTGCCTTTCTCTCTTCCAACATGTCGCGAAATCGCGACAATTTTTCTTTCTTCTCTCTCTTCTAACATGTCGCGAAATCGCGACAGTTTTTCTTTCTTGCCAACATGTCGTGAAATCATGACAGTTTTTCTTTCTTCTTCTCTCTCTTCCAACATGTCACGAAATCGCGACAGTTTTTCTTTCTTCTTCTCTCTCTTCCAACATGTCACGAAATCATGATAGTTTTTCTTTCTTCTTCTCTCTCTTCCAACATGTCATGAAATCGTGATAGTTTTTCTTTCTTCTTCTCTCTCTTCTAACATGTCACGAAATCATGACAATTTTTTTTGCCTGCTGTATATGTCACGATATCGTGACACTTTTCTTACTTGTCTTTTTCTTTGACCTTTTGCAAGTGGTCCACTTCGGTCTTCTTGGAAACTCACTGTCAATACTCGAAGTAACCTTTGAACTCCTGTCTTCTGCATCTGACTAGCTTTTGAACTTCCTATCCACTACATCAATAGATCTGTCTGATTGTGTTGACAACAATGACAATATTGTTTGCTGCACCTTGCTCAACAATCTCCCCCTTTGGAATTGTTGGCAACACATGTGCAATTTTTCTGTAATTCTTCTCCCCCTTTGACAATAATACCAAAGGGCTACTGTAGACTCCCCCTGAGTCTATGCACAACATTCTCAGCCAAAATTTATTATATTTAGCAAAAATCTTGAACATGAGCAAAAAGATAGACAAATACTTAAATGCTCCCCCTGAGAATGTGATCCCTGTAGCTAGTCAATTCTTGGGAAATGTGACCACTCCACTTTCTATTGTTGGAATGAAAATCCAACTTAACCTCACTTTATGCAACTTTCTCCTGCATACAACACGTTGTCACTGCAATATATTCTGCCTCTGCTATGGATAAGGAAACTGACTCTTGTTTCTTACTGTTCTACGTGACCAAACTATCTCCAAGATAGAATGCACCTCCACTGGTAATCTTCCTGTCATCTACACATCCTGCCCAATCTGCATCTTTAGGATACCATAACCCATACTCCATAGTACCCTTGTGATATTATAGAAGACTCTGTCTCTCTGCTGCACTGACTGGTGGACCTCTTCTTCACTTGAAGAATCCTCACTCAGGTCTATCTTCAACTGTGTTGGCTGCTAGATTTCTATCCATTGAGACTCTGTCCTCTGTACTCAATCACCTCCAAAGCTCAGTCAATAGGCTCACTAAGAACTTTTCCGAATCTTCTCTAGCAATCTGTCCCAGCATTGTCCTCAAATATTTCCAAAAGGCCTTCTCAAAAGCTCAATCAATCATGCTCAAGTAGTACTCAAAATGAATGGTGATCTCAAATCAAATCCACTTCATAGAACTTTAAAAATCACTTCATACATAACTTGACTAGGCTCAATCAAATCAACTCAACCCATCATCTCTCACACAACCCTAGTCCAAGTATGTATCAACCAACTCAAATAATTCCAACAATGCTCAACCACAAATATGACATAATAATGATACTCAAGTTCTTTTCTAACTCAAGTTCTTTCACAACAAATGGGCTTAAACCACTATGCTTATAACACAAGGTTTAAAACACAACTCTCAATTCAAAAAACTTTGATGCATTCAACCAACCACTGTCACACACAATTATTTTCCCTTCAATGATATTTTAGAAATCAACCACCATAATGTTGTCATATGAGTCTCCTTGGGATTAGCCTGAAATCGTGCTGCCATGCATACTGCCTTTCTTGAACCTTTGTTGAGTGAGATAGTTGTCTAGCCTTGCATACCATGCTCGGGGTGCCTGTTTCAAGCCATATATCTTCAACTTACAAACCAAGTTGGGAACATCACCAAGCTGGAAACCATCTGGCTACTCAATATAAACATCTTCTTCAAGCTTCCCATTCAAAATGCTGATTTCACGTCTATCAACAAAATTGATAAGTGACTCACACTTGTACCAACTTTTGTTCAGCACTGTACCAACACTGCAATTTTACTGCCAACTCTATGCAAGCATCAAACACTGTACCACAACACAACCAAATCCCCTTTTTTATTTTCAACTTGGTCTATGTTTTCTACAGTCACCGTTGGTCACACCTTACTTTCAACTGTTCGAATCAGGAGACAAAATTTTGTTAAATACTTCACGGCCAACTATAGTGCACCTTACTCAAATTCATACTTCTAGACCTCGGATAGGTATGATTCACAAAGCAAAGTTGCTCATCTTGAGGAGCTAAACATGAGTCAATGTTTAGACTTCAATATTTTTCACCACAGCGTCATAATAGATCTAACAATCTTTACGTCAATGTGTAGTTCCAATGCACACTGCTTTAATCGAAACACATATATGCGGCTAAGGCAACATTCTTTCACTAACAAAATTATCTGACCTATTGTAATCCTTAACTTTGGACAGTGGCAGTAAGAACCATTAATAGTACAACAATGACATATAGCAATACTGCCAATAATGACAACTCTCAATTTAATCACCACCCTTCATGGCACTTCCACAAACAACTACATGAACTGAAAACACACTTCGACAACTATACGACAACTTCCCTAACTGCTTGCCTTTCATCCTCAGGTAATCAAACAAATACATAGGAGCATTAAAATGAAACTTCAAGATTGCTCCCCTTGAGGATGTGTTACCTGGAGTTGCTTAGTGCAATAGTGGAGTAGTCTCCTTCAGTCCAAGGAGACATGATTTCCTTTCTTCTATCCTTCTCCAAACTTTCTTGAACTCGGGCTTGGATTTTTCAACTACATCCCTATTTTGCACCTTTTCATGAACTCGAACATTTCTCTTGTGTGGTTGTCTCTTGTGCATCCTTGCTGAATGATTATTTTCCTTTCTTTTATGTACATGATTTATTCCCTGTCTATGTTGGGTTCTTTGCGTCTGATGAAATCTATTTTTTTGCCTTAGATTAGATACAAAAGTGCTTGGACAAAACCTTGCTATGTGCCCATGACCATTACATTGAAAACATTGTACATAGTGTTCACTCAGAAACATAGATGTATTTCTACCAGCATAACTCTTTGATTTATCATTCAATCCACAATAAATTGCCTTGTGACCATACTCGGTTGCATCTGAAACAATAGCCATAAAAAGTATTATTATGAATAGAGTGAGAGTGATAGAACCTCTTTTGTTGTGGTTGCTTTGCTGTAGATCTCCTTTGATATGTTCTTCCTTTTGAAGATTCAGCTTCAAACTTTTCTTGCTTCGATCCTTCAACAGTGAACTTCTTCTTCTCTGCAGAGTTGGAAGATGAAGGTAGTTCAGCTTCATATCCAAGACCACGCTTATCCGTGGAGCTTCTTTGTTGGCTTATCATTTTATCTAGCAACTCTGTGCTCTTCTCAAATTTGAGATTTGTATTGGCCTCTTCTAGTTGTTTCTTCAATAAGACAATCTCTTCCTCTTGTTTGCAGCAACCAATCACTTTCTCACTTATCTGTGACCTGAGAGTTTCTTCAATCCTTTTGAATTCTTCTACCTGTATTTTCAAACTGGTTATTATTTCATTTGCATCCTCAAGCTTTCTTGAGATCTCCTTATTCCTTTTTCTTTCTATCTTCAATTCATCCAGAGCTGTAATTAGTTCCTCTTTCAAATTTATTTTTGCATCAATTTCTTCTTCATCACATTCCTGTTCCTTTTCTGTTTCTTCTTCGAGTGTCATGAAAATACCTTCACCTGTTTCCTTTTTAGAATCATCCTCTATGTTCTCATCGTCACCTTCATGAATATTCCTCAGTTTGTCCCACATTTCTTTTGCCATTTTACAACTCATGATCTTTACCAATTCACTGTCTACTAATCCGCACCTGATAGCATTCTTTGCCTTTGAGTCATTCTCAAATAGATTCTTACCGGCAACATCGGTTGGAGGAGTGATGGGTATTGTGTATTCACTGACTACCGAATCCTAGATGTCATATCCCAAAGCACAAAGATATGCCTACATCCTGATTCTCCAGACCACGTAATTTGTTTCATCAAACAGAGGTGCTTTGTTTGATGAGAGGTCTTCAACCTTTTTTGGTTCAATTTTCTCTTCCACAGGAACTAAAACTGACTGAGATGCCCTTTTGGAGGAGGATCTATTCTTCTTACCCATTGCGTACTAATCCAAGATCAACCCTGACTGATTTAGCCTTAGAAGGGAACTTGGCTCTGATACCAATTGTTAGTCTTACAATGGCACTGAGAGGGGGGGTGAATCAGTGTGGTACTTTAATCATGAATTTATAGCTCTTAAAATAGTAGCAATTAAAACTTATAAATAGATACAACAAGTACAGTAAGATAACATCACACAACACAAGATTTTAATGAGGTTCACCAATTTGGCTACTCCTCAAGAATGACTGCTTGGACTACCATCCAAATCCAGCCTTTGCAAAGCACCAACTTTACAAAAAGTTTACCAGCTTCCACTGGAAGGAGCACCAACCCCTGATTTATCTGTACCAATAGAAAGGAGCAACAACCCCTGATTTACCAGCACCTACTAGAAGGAGCACCAACCCCTGATGCCAGACTGCAACCTGGACTTCAATTTTGAATCTATAAGTTTGATGATAAAATACCTTTTCTTTTACAAGACCCTAACTAGTCTGCTTCACCTTTGCATTCTCTATGCACTCTGCTCTCTCTACGCAATCACTTCGCACAATCTGTTGCTTCACTGTCGAGCTTCACGATCATCTTCTCCATTTTGCACATTCTACTTCCTTTGCGAATTTCACACTTAGCATGATTCGACTTCTTTGCTCACTTTGCGCACTTCGCCATCATCTCGCCACTTCTGTGCTTTCTATGCTCTTATGGCCACATTTCACACTTCGACACAAATTCGATGACGCATTCGATGATATCAACGACAACACTCAATTCTCCAAATAGCCATGCTTTTATAACAACATTTTCATGATGAAAAACTCTAATCTTAGTCGGTTGTAACCCTAATCATAGTCGGCTGCAAACCCTAATCTTTGTCGACTACAAACCCTAATCTTCGTTGGCTAACATCGGTCTTCGTCGGCTTCAACTGCCCTCTGTAACTCTTCTATTGTTGTTGTCGCAAAAACACAACATGTCGCGATATCGTGACACTTTCGCCTCCGTATGCTTTCTCTTAGCTTTGGCCCGTGAGAATACAACATGTAGCGATATCGCTACACTTTTTCCTCTGTACGCTTTCTCTTAGCTTTGGCCCATGAGAATACAACATGTAGCGATATCGCTACACTTTTTCTTTCGTACGCTTTCTCTTAGCTTTGGCCCGCGAAAATGAAACATGTCATGAAATCGTGACACCTTTTTCTCTCTCCTCTTTCTCTTCGCTTTGGACCGTGAAAATGAAACATGTCATGAAATCGCGACACCTTTTTTCTCTCTCCTCTTTCTCTTCGCTTTGGACCGTGAAAATGAAACATGTCATGAAATCGTGACACCTTTTTCTCTCTCCTCTTTCTCTTCGCTTTGGACCACAAAAATGAAACATGTCGCGAAATCACGACACCTTTTTCTCTCTCCTTTTTCTCTTCACTTTGGACCGCGAAAATGAAACATGTCGCGAAATCGTGACATCTTTTTCTCTCTCCTTCTTTAGTCGCGAAAATGCGACATGTCACGATATCGCGACACTTTTTATCCTTAGTGCTTTTTCTTGCCTTCGGGTCGCGAAAACCCGACATGTCGCGATATCGCGACACTTTTTCTCCTTAGCGCTTTTTCTTGCCTTCGGGTCGCGAAAACCCGACATGTCGCGATATCGCGACACTTTTTCTCCTTAGCGCTTTTTCTTGCCTTCGGGTCACGAAAACCCGACATGTCGCGATATCGCGACACTTTTTCTTTCGGACTCTCTCTCCTGCAACATGTCGTGAAATCGTGACACTTTTTTCTTTCGGACTCTCTCTCCTGCATTATGTCATGAAATCGTGACACTTTTTCTTTTGGACTCTCTCTCCTGCAACATGTCACGAAATCGTGACACTTTTTCTCTCGGACTCTCTCTCTTGCAACATGTCACGAAATCGTGACACTTTTTCTCTCGGACTCTCTCTCCTGCAACATGTCGCGAAATCATGACACTTTTTCATCCGTACAACCTTCCTTGCAATATGTCGTAAAATCGCGACACTTTTTCATCCGTACAACCTTCCTTGCAATATGTCACAAAATCGTGACACTTTTTCTACTTGCCTTTCTCTCTTCCAACATGTCGCGAAATCGCAATAGTTTTTCTTGCTTCTCAACATGTCGCGATATCGTGACAGTTTTTCTTTCTTGCCAACTTGTCATGATATCACGACAGTTTTTCTTTCTTCTTCTCTCTCTTCCAACATGTTGCGAAATCGTGACAGTTTTTCTTTCTTCTTCTCTCTCTTCCAACATGTCGTGAAATCGCGACAGTTTTTCTTTCTTCTTCTCTCTCTTCCAACATGTCGCAAAATCGTGATAGTTTTTCTTTCTTCTTCTCTCTCTTCTAACATGTCGCGAAATCACGACAGTTTTTCTTGCCTGCTGTATATGTCGTGATATCGCGACACTTTTCTTACTTGTCTTTTTCTTTGACCTTTTGCAAGTGGTCCACTTCGGTCTTCTTGGAAAATCACTGTACATACTCTGAGTAACCTTTGAACTCTTGTCTTCTGCATCTGACTAGCTTTTGAACTTCCTGTCCACTGCATCATCAGATCTGTCTGACTGTGTTGACAACAATGACAATACTGTTTGCTGCACCTTGCTCAACACTCAAAACTATCCTCAAGACCTAACACAAATCTTGATCCAATCACAAATAAACAATGCTAGATCTGCTCCAAGCCTTAACACAAATCTCAAATAAATTAATCAATCAATTCTACTCTCAAGTCTTCTCAAAGACTTACCTCAAATCTGTCCATAAGTCCTCTCAAGAACTTTCTCAATCTATTATTAAGTCTTCTCTAAGACTTACCTCAAATTTATCCACATGTCCTCTCAAGAACTTGCTCAATATGCTCTCAAGTATTTTCTAATACTTACCTCAAATTTATCCACAAGTCTTCACCAAGACTTACCTTAAATCTACTCAACAAGTTCTCTCTAGAACTTGTCCAATCTACTCAAAAAGTCTTAACCAAGACATACCTCAAATCTATTCAACAAGTTCTCTCTAGAACTTATCCAATCTACTCAACAAGTCTTCACTAAGACTTACCTCAAATCTGCTCAACAAGTTCTTTGTAGAACTCATCCAATTTGCTCAACGAGTCTTCACCAAGACTTGCCTCAAATCTACTTGTAATATACCATACAATATCACACAAATATATCCCTAAGTTCCCTATAGGAATTACTAAAATATACTCACAAGCATTCACAAAATATTGCTTAACTTTGTCCTTAATTCCTCTCTAGGACTTTCTCAAATCTATCCACTAGCTTTCACAAAAGCTTATTCTAATCAATTGCAAAAATTATATCCAAAACTTAGCTTAATCTCTTTCAAAAGCTTCTTCAATCAGAAAAACAAGTTTCACTTAGAATCTTGTTTAATCATAGTAACATATAGAGAATTATTAGAGACTCAATATGTTTCACACTCACAAAATGCCCAATCACTTTCAGACTCTCTTAAAAATTAATTTAGGATAAAGAAAAATTTGTTTCACAGAACTTGAACTATCACTCCAATGTATTAAATCAATAATGCTCATCCAACTTCACTCAACTATTCACTCAATGAAAAAATTGCTTACAAACCCTAACCAAGTGTTTCACTATACTTCCAACAACTCACACTATGAATCTCAAACCTTGACTCAAGATGATTCCAAAATTACATAACAATGATACTCATGATCTTTCACAAACCCTAGCTCAAGATAGTTCTCAAGTTCACATAACAATTTTACTCATGATATTTCACAAACCCTAGTTCAAGATAGTTCTCAATATCACGTATCAATGATACTCATGTTCTTTCACAAATCCTAGTTCAAGATAGTTCTCAAATTCACACTCAAATGTTCTCACAAATATTCACTAATCATGCATATGAAATCTTACTCAAAAATTTCCAACAATGCTTATTAAACAATCCTTTTCACTCCAAATTTATATTTCAGAACACTTAATCCAACAATATTTCACTCATAAGGAAGATGTGCCCATACCTTTTATTTTGACGAAGATATGTCTTCAAAACATGTTTTAATCACAATCAAATCTTCTTTGCCAATCTCAAGGTTAGATAGCAACTCAAAAACTTTACTCAAATATTTCCTTCAAAAATAATTTCACCATAAAAAAATATTAAATCTCAAGTATACTTTATAATCTCCAAACTTCAACAATAATTAGAAAAGATTCAAATAACTCGCTTTCACAATAATTTCCTTTATGCACCTTATTTCTCCTCTCAAAAATAATTATCACAATGTAGCTTTATTTCAAAATACAAAATATAATTTTCCTTGCATACCTTATCACTCCTACTTTATAAAATAAATTCTAACCACCAAAAATAAAAATAAAATATTTTAATTTTATTATGCCTTATATCTCCCTCAACAAACTCACAACTTCCTTTTAGAACTCACGAAACCCTCTAGTGAAATTTCTGAATTTTAAAACCTTTGGATAAATTAAAATGTGTATAGCATACCTTTAATTTATTCTACCCAACAAAATGACTTCGGTGAAATTCAAACACATGAACTTGCCTTTCCAAACATCTTAGCACAAAGCACATCTGCTTTTTGGGCTTCGTGCCCAAACAAAAATAAATTTGCATGAACTTTTCTACATTCCTTGTCTCTTCTTCTACTAGGCACAAACAAAAAACGTTTCCCTATGCAAAACATAATCACATGAATTGAACCCATGATCTCACCCTCACAAATGCTTTAATGCAGCCCTTGGCTGCCACTTGCGCTACCAAACACCTTGATAATTTCTTGGCGCTTTGCTTCAACTTATCACCACGTTTGCCCTTCAATGTTTAACACATACAAAATTTTCCTTACTCCTTTAATGAATGCAGCACACAAATTCTTTAGACTTTGGGCACACAATTCACATTGATAAGTTTTAATTAAAACCTTTTCCCCTTTTATACCATATGCTATGCATTCCAAGACGTTGACGATTTAGAAAATTTGTTTTTTAATTAAAATTTCAAAATTAAACTTTTGGTGATTTTATTATTTAACTTTAAGTTTTAACCTATGGTTAAAATATTTAAATTTAAATAAATTAAATAATAACCTTAAATCTTCCAAATGGGTTTTTTTGAGGATTTATAATTTAATAACTTCTTGGATCTCGTTTTTATTCAACTCAACCTTTAATTCAAAATATTATAATATTAAATATTATAATATTATTATTTCTTTTTAAACCTGCTTCTCCTTCCTTGGTTCTTCAATATTTTTAGGCCTTTTAGGCATATAATATTTGAAATAAATATTATATCCTATTCCTTTAAACTTCTTCATTACCTTTAGGAAAATCCACCTGATGACATTAATAATGATGAAACTAGGACATCAACCTCTTGACATAAATGACAATAAAACTTGCTCATATTTCCAACAAGAGTTATAAGGAATTCAACAACTTAGATTCTTAAAATTCAGAAACTTTATTATTAAAAATTGAAATCTATAAGAAAAACAACATAGATTTGTTGAAAAGTTGGAAAGTTATATTGGTGTTAGTCTCATGCTCAAATTAACGATACATAAAGAATCCAACTTATAGTCCTTGAAAATAGAGAATCTTATTAAAATTGAAATTGCATCAAAGTAATATTTAGCTTTCGATTTATAAATAGGGAGTCAAAAGTGATTCAGCATAAAGGAAAACTTAGAAAGCTAAGTATATAATCAAAGTTATCTTATATTCAAAGCACTAGAGAGCTGAAAGGAATTCTAGATAGAGAATTGAAAAATTAAATCCTTATCAAAACCATCAATTAATCATTAGAATCTACAAGATATACTACAAAAGTCGAAGAATTGAAAGTTAATATTTGATAGTATACTCAAAATTCAACTTAAAATTTAGAAGTGAAAGATATTGGGAGATATAAGAAATACAACAATAAAACTATACTTTTGAAGATAATAATGGATAAGTTGGCAAAAGGAACATATCATCACAAGGTATACTATGAAAGGATTCAAGATCAAAATCCATATAATATTCCATATCAAAAATATAAAATTACTTCAAGCACAAATAACTCTACAAGTTAAAATGGAAAAGATATTTGGTTTATTGATTCTAATGCAAGTCATCACATGACATGAAATTTACAATGTTTTGATTGCCATGAAGTCATTAACAATATTAGCTTTAAAATTGGAGATGGCAAATCCTATCTTATACATGGATATGTGTGTGTAACACCTAGTACATAATTTCAAAATATTTTATTACATGATGTAATGTATCTTCGTGGATTAACATCAAATCTTATGTCAATAGCCAAAATGGTAGAGAGAAAAAGGATGGTTGAATTTATATAAATGGAGTCAATAAGTATCTCATTCTAAATAAAAATGAGATAGAATCTACAAGATCAATTCACAATGATGTATATACTCTAGACTTAATTTAGATTTCACAAGATATTGTTGTAGCTCAAAACACCACTAATGGATTTTCTAAGGAATAAATTGTATGTAATAGAAAAACTATTTACCATAAAATTTGATGAGGAAATCGAAGATACAAAATGAGAAATATGAGAGGACAACAATATTTTGGATTACTTAGTCATATACAAATTAAAGAAAAAAACTTGATCCAGTTAAAGAACATATGAAAGATGAAGATCAATATTGAAGACTAAAGTCTCCAATAACCAAATAATGTAATACACGGGGGTGTTGGAATATATTACATTATTTTGTACATGCTAATGTACCACCATGGGTACATATTTAGATTATGAGTGTGTCTTATATTAGGGTTTGAGTATTTACTTTATGCAATGTAATAAATGCACAAGTATTGTTAGAATGTGCAAAGTACTTATTGATGTAAATGTGGAAGTTGTCCACGTGCACATGAGTCCATAGAATAGGAATATGAAGAGTTATAGTAAGGTGGAAATACAATAGTCACATATTATTATATAGACATATACAGATAATATGAGAAAGGGGATATTAGAGAAATGATATATGACTCATTAGAGAGATGGTATATGGTAGAGATATTGTAGTAGATACAATGTAGAGCATGTACACAATATAGAGAATTAGAGATCTTCATTTTATATCAATGTACTATTTTTGTGAGTTTTCATTAATAGTAGTTTTATGAGTATTTGAAATATTTTTTATGAGTTTTACATGCTTAGCATATTACCATCATTTTATATTTAATATTGCATACTTATTTTTATACCTTGTGGTGGTTTTTCATTAAATATATAGCATCAAAAAGCTAACACTTACAACATATGCAAGTTCATACATTTTGAAAATATATTTTTAGAGAGCATATAAGGGAAGAAATTTACAAATACAACCATGGTAATAGTCATCACAACAAGCTCAAGGTACAATAAAAATTAGAAACATATTTAAAAACTTTAAACTAAAACCTGAGCTGTGGATGATTGAAAATTAGAAACAAACCTAAGAAAACAATATAATAATCACCATTTTTTTTAAGTGGGTCTCTATTTTGTAGACTAGGGAGTGTTGTGCAAGCACAACAACACTTAGTGCACTACAAAATGCAAAAACTATCATTTTTTGAGAGATTTTCCTGCAAATTCATGTGGATTCTCACATTTTTTTTGCAACTAGGTAATTTATTTGTTATGTCAAGTTATTCACTCACTTTTGCAAGTGATTAATTTTCATTAACAAATTGATTAAATCACTTATTAAATGAGTGAACACCTTTTTTTAGAAAATTTCTCCTTTGAGCCAATCAATAGATTTTGTGAATGAATTACAATTTTTCAAAAAAATTGCAAAATTTTGTGATTTGAGGAAATTTCTACAATCTAGTCCTCATCTACTACTTCTTGCTTAAAAATATATAAATTTTACAAAGGTCATACTAGAGTACTATAATTCTTAATCAATTTTTTTAATAAATTACTATTAAGTAAAAAATTTACATTTTTAAATTTTAAATCATGTATTTATCTTTCCTATTACATTTAATTTTAAAGATAAAATTTATAAAGATTAATTTGATAAGAAAAATATTCAAACTATTGTATTTAAACATTCATCTATATAAAATTGAATACAAAAATATTTAAAAACTAATAACTATTTTCTTTTTAAGTTTAATTTTTAAATTCTTAAAATTTTGAAAATATTTAACTTCATTTAAATAAAAAATAAAATTATATCTAATAATTTAGTGATGAAATTGGTCTCACTTTTTTGAAATTCTTTAAACTTTATTTCCTTTTGTAGTCAAATTTCATTCAAGCATTTAAGTGAATTTTCTCTTCTTTATTATGATTATCATTATCTATCCTTATTGTTCTAATTATAAATATAAGCACTCCTATGTGATGTGTGGTAGTTTACATCCACTTGAAAATATAAGTTACATCTATATATATTGCATCCATTTTTTATATGATATAAAATTTAAGTAGTTTAATTATGGAGACATTGAAATTCTTGAGAGGAAAATAATTTTACTCAAAATTTAAAAAACTATTTTACCTTTAATTCTATTGTTCACATAAACATATATTTTGGTTGTGTTGTTTGCTTTTGGCTTTCCAAGCAATTTTTGTTGGATGGTTAAAACTCTTGTCTGATGTAGTGACAAGGGTTGAAGTAAATGGGAATTTATATGATATCATAGCTCTGCAATGTCTATCAGGCAGGGTTGTCCCCTTGCTCCAGCATTGTTTGTAATTGCTAACGATATTCTTTATTATATATTGAGAGATAACTCTCTTGGCCCTGTTGTCCATGGTGTTAATTTACCTTCAGCTCAGGATCTCATTAATATGCAATTTGTAGATGATACTACTATTTTTGTGGAACTGGTTGAGGGTAATTTTATAAACTTGTTTCATAAACTTGACTTATTATGTAGTGCTTCTGGAGCAAAAATTTCCTTGTATCAATATGCTTGCTCCTTTTATGAAAAACTGAGTTCTTTGAGAGTGCTATTGCTGAAGTATTATCACAAAAAATCCTTGTTGGCTCCACTTGCTTATGTCCCAAATCATTCAAAATCCTTCTCATCCACATAGCTTGGCATGCTACTGCTGTTGCTGCCACATACTCAGCTTCAGCTGTAGAGAGAGACTATTGGCTATTTTTTGGAGGCCCATGACACAACACCCGATCCAATATGAAAAACATAGCCTAAAGTACTCTTCCTATCATCTATACTACCTGCCCAATCACTATTCGTGTACCCGGTAAGCTTGAAATAATTTGTCTTTGTGTACAAAATACCAAACTCCTTGGTTCCATTTATGTATCTCATTATTCTTTTGGCTGCTTGGAGGTGTGTAGCTTTTGGAGTCTCCAAGAACCTTGATATCAAACTTACAACATACATTATGTCAGGCCTAGTGGTTGTTAGATACATCAGACTCCCTACTATGATCTTATACATGGTTGGATTTACATTTTTTCTCCAATCCTCTTTTATCAGTTTCAATCTCATAGCAATTGGAGTTGGCATTGGCTTGTTAGTTTCCATTTTAAACCTCTTCCAAATATCAACAACATACTTTGTTTGAGAAATAAAAATGCCATGATCAAATTGCTGAACTTCTATGCCAATAAAATACCTTAACAAACCTAAATCTGACATTTCAAATTCATGCTTCATTTTATTCTTAAATTCAGCCACAATATCTTCATCATTTCCCATAAAAATTAAGTCATCCACATACAACACAACAACTAAAAACTTATCATTATTTTCTTTGATATAGAGAGTATGCTCACCTTCACACTTGCTAAAGTCATTGATCATGAAATAGGAATCAATTCTGTTGTACCATGCCCGTCATGCTTGCTTAAGCCCATACAGTGCCTTCTTGAGCTCGTACACCTTATTTTCTTGGCCTTCAATCTCATACCTAGGTGGCTTCTCTATATACACTTCCTCCTTCAAGAATCCATTTAGAAATACTGATTTAACATCCATTTTATGGACCTTCAACTTATGTCAGGCTGCAATTGCAAGGACTGTCCTCACTGTCTCCATTATTGCTACTGGAGCAAATGTTTTCTCATAGTCTATTCCATATTGTTGCTTATAAACTTTCACAACTAACCTTGCTTTGTGTCTTTCTACTTTTCCTTCAACATTGCACTTAGTTTTATAAACCCAATTTACTCCTATAACATGTTTGCATTTTGGGAGATTCACCAACTCCCATGTATCATTCTTCTCTATGGCTATAATCTCAGCATCAATGGTTGCAATCCATTTTTCTTCCTTGATGACTTCTTCAAAATTTATAGGATCATCTATTGGAGAATAAAAAGCAAATAATAAATTTTGTGCAACATTGTTATTACCCTCTTCTTGCTGATAAAGCTCATTCAAACTATTGTATTTTTGCCTTCTTAGCCTTGCCAAAGTATGATTTGATGAATCACTTGAACTTGTATTATTTGTTGGGGCTGTTGATAGCGTTGACTGTCCACTTGTTGGAGTATCTGTTTGTTCTCTTAGAGCTACTGATGTACTTGCAGATTGTAATGGCTATAAGGTTTCTTGCTAATTTTGATTTGGTGTATATGAGGTCACTCTTGGAGTATTTTTTGTTGTGTCCTCTTCATCTTCAAATGGACCAACTCCTACTACATTCATTGTCTTCTATACACTACCATACCATGCTTATTTTTCAATGAATTTTACATCTTTGCTTACTATGAATTTATTTGTTATTGGATTGTATAAGTTATAAGCCCTTGACTGTTCACTATACCCCATAAAAATGCATTTCTCTCCTTTACTGTCCAACTTTTTCCTCAATTCGTTTGGGACATGTGCATAAGCCACACATCCAAAAACTCTCATGCAAAAAACACTAAGTTTCTTTCCTCTCCATGCCTGTTCAGGGATAACATCATTTAAACTCTTGGTTAGACATCTATTTAGAATGTAGACTGCATATTTTATTGTTGTTGCCTAATACTCATTTGGTAAGTGGTTTGCCTTCATCATGCTTCAGCTACTCCATTTTGTTGGGGTGTATGCCTTGCTGTAAATTGATTGTGAATTCCATTATACTTGCAAAAGTTCAAAAAATCATTTGAGAAATATTCTCCACCTCTATCTATCCTTAACACTTTGATATAGTAGCCACTTTGCTTTTCAACCAGAGCCTTAAATTGTTTGAAGTACTCAAATCCCTCATCTTTGTGCCTTAAAGGATACACCCATGTCTTCCTTGTATAATCACTTATGAAAGTTAAAAAATAATTCATTTCATTTAGTGATGGGGTTTACATCTTACCACATAGATATGAATGAATGATTTCCAATGGTGCTTGTGCTCTTGCTGATTTTCCCACTTGAAATGATTCTCTATGTTGCTTTCCTAGTATGCATCCCTCACATGCTCTGTATGATATTTCTATTGGTGGTAGACCTCTTACCATCCGCTTCCTATACATCAAATTTAAGGAGTCAAAGTTAACATGTCCTAGTATTAGATGCCAAAGCCAGTTCTCATCTCTTATCTCAGTCTGTAGGATTGTTTGTGACATTGCTACAATTTTTTCTACTGCTTGTAAACTTGGATTATGTATTATTTTGAGGGGAAACATTCTATTATGTGTCATTGGGACTTTTGCAATCAGTTGGTTGCTTGGAAGCTTGTCTAAAATTGTGCATTCATTATCCTTGAAGGACACCCTATATCCTTTTTGTACTAGCTGTCCAATGCTCATAAGATTATGTTTCAATCCAGAAACAAAATATGCATCAGATATGTGTTTCTTCTCCCCCTTATTTGTTAGAATATTTATTCTTCCTTTTATCATAACTGAAACTTTGTTATCATTCCCCAAAGTTACATCAGGCTTTACTTTTTCATCTAAATTTAAAAATAGCTCTTTGTTTCCAGACATATGGTTACTACAACCTGAATCTAAAAACCATACATCCTTTTCATTTTCTTCTTCTATATTGCAAGCAAGAAACACACTATCTTGGTCTTCATCCTTTGCTATGTAATTTGCATTTTGTCTTCTAAGATCATATTGTTTTTCCTACATTCACTTGAATAATGACCAAAATTCTTACAATAATAGCATTGTACTTGGGATTTGTCATACCTCTCTTCTTGTTTTTTATTCAATCTCCAACTTTAGCTTTGCTCATTTGAGTTTTTGCTTGGACCTTGACTGTAACCTCTTCCACTTGAACTTGTTGGACTAGATCTGCCTCCTCTATATGGAATTCTTCCTCTGCCTCTGAAGCTTGACCTTTCTCTACGTCTTTGTCTGCCAGGATCGATATTTACTTGAGTCTTGAAAGCATTTTACAATGAATAAATTCCAGGTCTGTTCAACTTATGCTCATGTGAAACCAATGATGCATGCAGTTCATCAATAGAATACTGAGATAAATCCTTTGTCTCCTATATGGTTACCACTACTGAATAAAAATTTGGAGGTAGTCTCCTTAGGATTTTATCAACCACTCTCCTATCTTAAAGAGTTTCTCCATGTGATCTTATTTGGTTAACAATCCCCATTACTTGTGTAAGAAATGCATCTACATATTTAGACTCTTTCATGAATATTGTCTCAAATTATATTCTCAATATTTGTAGCTTGGCTATTTTCACTTTTTCTAACCCTTTATATGCAGTATTCAAGATATCCCAGGCTTGTTTTGACTTAGTTGTAGCCTGTCTTCTTGGAAATATGCTCTGATATATACCTTGATTTTTTTTTAAATGGCTTTAGAATCCTTTGTCTTATTCTCCCTCAATGTCTACATATGTGCTCTAGTTAAAGCATTGATTTTAGCTTCATTTGTAGACTCTTAGAAACCATTTTCAACTATATCCCATATTTCTTCTGAACAAAACCATGCCTTCATGGTTATAGACCAATACTCATAATTTTTACCATTAAAGGGAGGGATGTATGAGATTGATAGACTTGGACCTTCCTGATTTGCCATTTCAGATATTCTCTAAGATCTTTATCACTCTGAGTTTCTTCTTCTTGAGATCCTTTTCCAGACTCTTGGCTTTGAAACCTTTAAGGCTCTGATACCACCTTTTTGGAGAGGTAGAAGAAAATAACATGCAAAAAATTAAATAAAAATAACGAGATTTACATAGTAGTAGCAATAAAATTTGTATTATCCTGAGACAAATCTAAAATATTGAGTTGGGATGATAATCCTCCTACTTGGATTAATAAATTTGAATTGCAATGGTGCGGGCCCAATACTCAAGTTAGATATCTTAGGATTCATTTTGCTATTCAGCCTAATCTAAGAAACATGTGGAGTTGGATCAAGGAAAATGTTGTTTTAAAACTTGAAAAATGGAGAAAGAGACAACTTTATTTGGATGGTAGATTTTAGATTTGTCAAAAAATTCTTTCTTCTTATACTGTTTACTATGCTTATGTTTGGTATTTTAATGCTAATCAAATTTCTGAGATTCAGAATCATGTTAAACAGTTTTTTATGGGCAGGTTATTTTGGTATAAAATAAAACATATGGTTAAATGGGATTGGGTTGCCTTGAATAAGTCTAAAGGTGGGTTGGGGTTGATTGATTTACGTAAAAATGAATGACACTAGCTATCAAATGGAATTTGAAAAGTATTAATGGACAGAAGCCATGGAAAGCTTTAGTTAGGCATAATATTTGCAATGTTGTTCCTAACAGATCTAAGTTTTGGTGTGGGTTGCATTTGTTTGATATTATTTTTGGCACATTTTACAATAGGCCTTCAGGTTCAGATGTTTTTAGGAGCCTTTGGAAGATTTTTTTACAGGTCAGATCTAAAGTTGAAGGTTGGTTTTAGCCTATTGGTTCTCAAATGATAAATTTTAATCATTTTTCTATATGGTGAAATATTAAGCATAAAAATAAGGTCCTAGCTCGTGTACGGGCTTGTTTAGCTCGTAAATGGGCTCAAAAGGGAATAATTTCTTTTAACCATATTTTTTGTGTTGTTGGGTTAAAGTCTTGGGATTATTTGAAATAGGAATTTAGTATTCCGGAATCTCAATACATGACTTATTCCATCATCTAGAACTATTTTAGAAGGTTAGTTAATCCTATTTTTGTTGATAATGAATAACATGTTATTGATTATATTTACTAGAAATATGGCTCCAAATTTTTGCAGTCCAAGCCTAAACAAATTTATATTATGCTTACTACTACGAATATTATTTTTGACCATATTAATAATAAATGGAGTATGGATCTATCTCCTAATTATTATGCTCATACCCTATAGTGCATTTGGTCAAGATATCTTGAGCCTAAAAAGTGTTTTTTTAGATGGCTATTGTTACTTCATAGGCTGCCCATTGTGGTTGATCCTAGTATGGTTGTTATATGTTATTTATGCCATGTTTCGGATACCGTTTCTCATATTTTTTTTGAATGTTTTTATGCTAAGGATATTTTAATTATATTTTTTTTCCAATATTCATGGCTGGGACTACAGTTTTGCTTTTGGTAAAATGTAAATATTATGTGGTCATATTCAGTAGTTGCATAAGTATTATAATATATTATGGTTATTTCTTTCCACTAAGATTTTATGGATGATTTGGAAAGCTCATAATGATGAACTCTTTCAACAACATTACAGGTTCCTTACTGAGTCTCATTTGAGACTCATATGATTTAAAATAATTTTGCAGGTTAACAGGTTGATATGTGGACTTGAATATCAGTTAAAGCCTAAGAATATGCATGAAAATCTGATTTAGATAAAGGACAATATTTGGACTGCTAGTTATTTATTTCAGGACATTAAGGAGTCTGATTTCTTCTTTTGGTTTTGTAATTTTGTCACTATATGTAATGACTTGCATATTAAAAATAATTTTAGTCATGATGGTCAGTCTTTGTAGTAGTTGCTAGAATTTTTGTTGGTATTCCAGCCTTATAATGCTCTTCTATATGTGACTTATTGTATTATGTTTTTGGTTTTTTATTTATAATATAAGTATCAGATGTTCAATTCAAAAAATATTTTAATCCAAATATTTAATAAATTTATATAATAATGGAATATTGTATGGAATAATTATTTTAATATTTAATAGAAAAAAAAAAACATTTAATTTTTTAATTTCAAACTCATGGGATTTATTTAATTTAAGTTTCAAAGAAAATAAAAATTTACTTAAAATTCTTATATAAAATAGATTTTGATAATAAATATTAATTTAAATATGTTAAAAGATGTATGGTTTAAGAATGGATTAGATATAGCTTTAAGACGATTACTTATTTCTTAAAAATTCAAATATTTGAGTTGGTTGCAAACAAAAATTATGAATTGAATTTGAGATTCAAATAAGAAAATCAAATAGCTAACCAGTACTTAATAGCTATGATAGTCTTAAAAAAAAGTGTTTTTTTTTAATTTGATTTTTTTTTAAAGATAATAATTATTGAATATTTAATAGTAATAATAGTGGTTATTATAATGGTATTAGTTCAACTAAAGTAGTTAGATTCATCAACACTTAATAATGATAAATTTTATATTTAATTTTTGTGAAATTATACATAAATAATATTTAAATTTAATTTTTATAATACTACCAAAATGAAGTAGAGTTGCATTAATCAAAACACATAAAATCCACTGAAATAGAGAAAACAGAGAAAAATACCAAAAGCTTACTGATATTCCTGGTTGAGAATGGAGCTTACCAAGACTCACTGATTACAAATTCAAAATTCCCCCTTTTGATCCTGTTTTTCCTTTTCTCGCCTAAAACCATCTATTTCAAATTTGAATTTTGGGGGAAAACTTTTCGATGTCATAACTCCTCAATCATTGCTCGAAATGGCTATTATAACACCTTTTTTAGAAATATCTCAAAGGTTTAGGAATTTTGGTACTATGTTTACACAAGTACCGCCATATTTCACCCTTTAAAAAGGCCTCTAAGGCCTTCAAAATTGGCCTCCATGTTTTACTAGCAGGATTGTTTTTATAAGACATTAAAATTTACATATCTCCCAAACCGATCAGGATATTGGAACAAATATTTTAGCATTGGGTTTATTTCTCCATCCTCTAAACAAATAAACAAATGCTAAAATAAAATAAAATAAATACAATTAGGGTGATGCAAGATCAATATTACACCGCTGGATGCTCCTGCATCAGACAACCAGGGTAAATTTATAAGTGACCTTCACTTCTCTTTTGTTGGAGGAAAACCCAAGCAGTCAACCTCTATCTTCGACAACCAATATAAATCTTCAACGGCCCTGCACTTCCACTTAACCAAATATTTTTCATACTACTTGTTTCTAGTACTTTTGTCGATGTGTGCATCCAGGATTTCTTCTACCTCTTCCTTCTTTGGAGTATATTTTGAAATATCCCAAACTTCTGTTACTGGTCCATCATCATTTTTCCCTTCATGATATTATGCCAAATTAGAAATGTTGAACACAGGAGATATGTTAAGTCCACTTGGAAGTTCTACTTCATATACGTATCTTGAATCCCATTTCTCTATGATCTTGCATGATCCAAACTTCTTCATTTTTAGCTTGTTATAGGTTTTAGTAGGAAACCTTTATTTTCTTAGGTGGACTATAACTTCATATCCCACATCAAATTCCTTAAATCGTTACTTTTGGTTTGTCCTTATCTTGTACTGAGTGTTCATCTTGTTAATATATTTCTTTACCTCATCATGTAAATTCTTTAGGTTCTCTACAAAGTCCTTAGCCTAAGCATTATTCTTTTCCCCTCTGTCCATATTTCTCAACTCAGAAGCATTCCTTGGGTTGCTCCCATACACAATATGGAATGAGGATTTATTAGTACTCCTATTGATAGAATTATTATAAGCAAATTTTTCCTATGGTAAAACCAAGTACCACCCCTTGGGCTTATCTCCTGCTAATAATCTCAGTATATTACCCAAAATTCTATTCACCACTTCTATTTTCCCATAAGTATGCGGGTGGTATGAAAAAATGAACTTCAAATTTATCTTCAATTTCTTCCACAAAGTCCTCTAGAAATACCCAACAAACTTGGCATCCCTGTCTGAAATAATACTCTTTGGTAGACCATGTATTCGTACCACCTCTTTAAAAAACAACACTACAACATGAACCACATCATTAGTTTTATGATAGGGAATTAAATATGACATATTTGAAAACCTGTAAACCACCACAAATATGGATTCATTCCCCCTCTATGTCCTTGGTAGACCAAGAACAAAATCCATGTTGATTTCTTCCCATGGTTTCTCTGGTACAAGTAATGGCTGGTATAATCCAGTGTTTTGCCTCACACCCTTGGCCCTCTAGCATACTCTGCAACTTTATACAAATTTCTTCACATATTTTTGTAACTGTGGCCAATAGTATTTATCACTAACAAGGATAATGGTCTTATCTCAACCAAAGTGTCCAGCCAACCCTCCATTGTGTTTCTCCTTGACCAAATTCTCTCTCATTGAACTCCTTGGAATGCACAATTGGTTTCCTCTAAATAGCATTCCATATTGGATTATAAAATCCAACAATTTTGTCTTGTCAAAACTAACTGGTGTCATGCAAGCTCTCCAAGCCTCTGCAAAATTTGGATCTTCAGGGTATAAACTCTTAAGTTCATCAAAACCTATGACCTCCACCATCATTTATGTCAAAAAGTTTTACCTTATACTTAAGGCATCTACAACCTTGTTTGACTTCCCACTCCTGTGTTTTAACATAAAGGTATGACTCTATAAAAACTCAACCCATTTCAAGTGCCTCTAATTTTGTTTTCATTGGATATTAGTATACAATAAGGCCTTATGATCAGTTTATTGAACAAACTCTTTTGGCAACAAATAGTGTCTCCACTTCTTAAAAGCCTGAACTATAGCATAAAACTCTTAATCATAGATATAATATTTTTTCCTAGCCTCATTAAGCTTTTCACTAAAGTAGGTAATAGGCTTACCTTCTTGACTCAATACAAATCCTATGGCACTACCACTAGCATCACAATCTACCTGAAATACCTTGTTAAAATTTGGAAGTGCTAAAATAGGTTGCTCTATGACTTTCTTCTTCAACATATAAAAAATCCTATCTACTTCTAAATTCCACTTAAACTCCTTCTTATCCCCTTTCATTTTCTCTATTAGGGGTGCACAAATACTACTAAAATTCCTAATAAAATTTCTATAAAAATTGGCTAGACCATGGAATGATCTTACCTCTGTAATGCTCATTGGAGTAGGCCATTCTATGATAACCGTCACTTTTTCTAGGTCCATTTTAAGACCTTCATCTAAGATGACAAATCCTAGATACACCAAATCCTTCTTCACAAAACTTCACTTCTTCAAATTAATCAGCAACTGCTCTTCCCTCAGCTTCTCAAAAACTCATCGAATATGTAGCAGGTGCTTCTCCAAAGTCTTACTAAAAATTAAAATGTCATCTAAATATACAATGAAAATTTTTTCTAAAAACTCCTTCAATACCTCATTCATTAGTCGCATGAATGTGCTTGGTACATTGGTTAGCCCAAATGGTATGACCAGCAACTCATACAAACTCTCTCTGGTCTTGAAGGTTGTATTCCACTCATCTCCTTCTCTGATACAAATTTGACGATACCCACTCTTTAGGTTAATCTTGGTGAAATAATTATATCCATTCAAATAGTCCATAATGTCATTCATCCTTGGCAATGGAAATATGTATTTTATGGCGATCTTGTTAATAGCTCGAGAGTCTATACACATTCTCCAATCCCCATATTTCTTTGGTGCTAGTATTGCAGGTGCTGCACATGGACTTAAGATCTCTCGAATTAGTCCTTTTTTTAGTAGTTCTTGGACTTGTCTGATTAGCTCCTCACTTTCTATAAGAGTCATTCTATGGGCTACTTTATTGGGTAAACTAACTCCTAATACCAAATATATGTGGTGGTTGATCTTCCTCACTAGTGGCAAACCCTTAGGTACATTATATGATATAATATCTGATAATTTTTCTAACATACCTGAGACATTTAATGGGATATATTTGCATTGGTCATCCTTAACTATAGGAATTAATGCATAGTACATATGCTCCTGATTTAGGCCATACAAAAATTTTCTACTATCTACTAAACATATTTTGGCACTGCTACATACCTTTTCATCCATTTCCTTCAATATATTTAGCTTGTGGCACACTCCATCCTTTTTCAGGGAGTAAGTGTTGGCATACCCATCATGTATTGCACATCGATAAAATTTCCATGGTCTTCCCAATAGCAAATGACAAGTATCCATAGGTAGGATATCACACAAGACCTCATCATGGTAATTCCCAATATAGAACTTTACCAAACATTGCTCATTGACCAAAGCCCTATGGTCCTTCTGCAATCAAGCAATCTTATATGGATGTGGGTGTGTCCTTCTCTCTAACTGTAACTTGGTAACCATTCCTTTTGAAACTAGGTTATCAGTGCTACCATTATCAATGATAACATTACACACCTTACCTACACATTTACACCTTGTTCAAAATAAGCTTTTCCTATGATATGGATCCTTCTCCTCATTCAACAAGGCTCTCCTTATGACCAGAACATCTCCTATTTTTACTTCTTCATAGTGCTCAGATTCAGCATCTTCATCTACAAAAATAGCTCGAGCATTACCTTCAAGTCTCTTATTTGTTCCCCCTTGGTGTTGTGGGCACTTGTATGCCCGATGTCCTTCTTCTCCACATTGGAAGTAGGTTCCATGAAATCCTCCTCTTCAAGACCCTCATCTAGACCTCTCTCTTCCTCTTTCGTAGCTATTATTCTAGTAGCTATTATTCTGATCACGAGGGTGGTAAGCATTCTCCCCCTTCTGGTCCTGACTATTGCTTGTTTCTCTAGTTTTCTTTTGGTCCTCATTTCGTCCTCCATTTTTTCTCCCAATAGTTCTTCCACCATGACCTCTTCTTATCTATTTACTTTCAAACCTTCTATTTAGCTTCTCTTCTACCTTCAAGGCAAACTGGTAAGCATATTCTATGGTGGTCATCCTAACTAGAATCAGCTCCTCTTGAATACTAGCTCTCAACCCATTTATATAATGGGCTAGCTTCTCCTTATTGGCCTCAAAATGGCCTATTCTAATTAAAATTCTATAGAACTCCTTTGTGTATTCCTTGATAGAATTACTTTACTGCCTCAAACACTACATTTTTTGAACAAATCCAACTCATAATTAGCTAGAATGAACTGTCTCTTCAAATTCTCCACCATCTGCTCCCACCTTGTTATCCTTTATTTCCCTCTTCTATTTCTATCCAACTGCACTCCTTTACACCAAATACTAGCATGACCCTTTAGCTTGGTCTTAGCAAACTTGACCCTCTCAAGATATTCAACCTCCTCATACTCAAATTATTCTTCTATGTCATTGATCGATGAATCAACTCTTCTAGATTAAGATTTCTAGAATACGTAGAAACCTACATCTTTGGTATCTTTCCAATCTGTGATATAACTCTATATAACCTGGATTCTGTAGGATCTATCACCTCTTATTCTTCCTCTAACTAGATCTCTTCTTCTTCAACTTCATCTTCACTCCCATATTCTCTTCTTGGCTCAAACCCTCTACACATCTCCTCTTGCATAGCTTGAACTTGCCTTTGCAAATCTCTAGAATCTTCTTCTAGCACCACATCTTGTCTCCCACCACCACGATTTCTTCATGGAGGTATTTTGCGCACATCTCTCACAAACCCTAATCGTAAATCTTGGTGTAAACTACATCACATAAGATGATATTTTTACACACTTAGGAAAACCTGGCTCTGATACCACTTGAAGTAGACTTGCATTAACCAAAACACATAAAATTCACTAAAATAAAGAAATCAGAGAAAAATACCAAAAGCTTTCTGGTATTCCTTGCTGAGAATAAAGCTTACCAAGACTCACTAATTACAAATTTGAAATTCCCCTCTTTTGACCCTATTTTATTTTTCCCGCCTAAAACCATCTATTTCAAATTTGAATTTCGGGGGTAAACTTATCGAGGTCATAACTCCTCACCCGTTGCTCGAAACGACTATTATAGTACCTTTTCAAAAAGCTCTCAAAGGGTTAGGAAGCCTAATACTATTTTTACACTAGTACTGTCATATTTCACCCCTTAAAAATTCCTCTAAGGCCTTCAAAATTGGCCTCCAAGTTTTACTAGTTTTACTAGCATGATTTTTTTCACTAGTTTTGACAGGGTAGAAGACATTAAAATTTACATATCTTCCAAACCGCTCAGGATATTGGGATGATTATTTCAGTGTTGGATCTATTTCTACATACTATAAAAAACTAAACAAATGAGAGAATAAAATGAAATAAATACAATTTGGGTGATGCAAGATCACTCTTACACCATTGGATGCTCCTGCATCATAAACAATAATGTCTCAAGGAGATAGCACAATGGTTCAGGCTTTGGATCTTCTCCAAGAGGTCTAAGGTTCAAACTGTGATATGTGTGTGGAGTTGTGTGTTAAAATACCCTAAATAATAATGATGTTATATGAATCGATCCTTTCAATATCATATAACCAATTAATTTTTTTTTTGATAATAATAATAGTTTAAATATATTTAAAATATTTTAATAATTATATTATTTTATATGTATAATACTAAAATTTTAAAAATATATAGAGGAGTGTTGGAGAGGAGCTATATCTAATACCCTTTATTTAGGGAAATGAATGATCAAAATTGAGTGATGTGGTACTCTAGTGAGGGCAAAGTGGAGGGTCTATAATTATTGTCGGTTATCGAGAATGCTAAGAAGGTTTCAAAGTTTACAAAGGAGAGAAATTATTTTCCATCCCAGTGGGATCCAGGTAAGAATGGTGTTAGAACCCAGGTCAGCTCTATAAAAGATCCCACCCTTGTCTCCTTTTCTAAGGTGGTGGCTGGATAAAAATGTGGAACTATACGTATCATATGTGATGCTAACCCTATTATAAATCAAATTTGCATCCCAGATTATTTAGTCAATAATATCATAATGGAGAGGACATGGAATTTGGTGGGTTAGATTTTAATCTAGTGATGTAGAGTATTAACCTAGTTCATTTATGGGTTAAGTTGCCAGATTTTTCTCTTCATCTATGGTATAAGAGTTTTTTTCATGTGATGGCTAAAACCATTGGATATTTTATCTCCATTGACCAAACTAGTAGTATGTTAGAATGTACATTATGGCAGATATTGAAAAGAAACTGCCAAGTTCAGTTGAACTCATCACCCACCTGGGGACATGGATCCAATCAATTGAGTACGTGAATAATCCTTTGGCATGCTAGGATTGTGGAAAGGGTAGTCATAAAAACCATTTGTTTGAAATCCAAGCCTCCCTTTCATTTTATGACTAAGGAGAGATGGACTCTTGTAAAACCTTTAGCAAATTCAAAAGGCAAAGAGATTGCTTCCTCTCTAGGGTATATAGTAATGTAAATAGTAGATAATGAAGATGTGCAAGATAAAGACCTTTTGCCTTCCAATATATTAAATGAAGATAAGGAAGAACCTCTCAAAATTTAGGAGGTGGTTCTAGAATTGGGCCATCTTAAGAAAGGGGATGCTCTTCCCCTTCAAAATTCCTTTAAAATTTTATCTATGGAGAAGCCAGTTCTACAAAATATTGTGGAGGCATTAAGGAATTGTCTGGTGGGAACAACTAGCTCTTTGGCTTATCTAAAGCCAGATTTGGCCTTACTAAAGCTAGGTATGGAAAGCTTAGTGGCCTAACCAAAACCAGTGCTAGAGAAAGGCTTTTCTAGTCCTAATACCAGAAGCCACAGAAGGGATTGTATCAACTTTGGGGTGGAGAAAAAAATGGATAACAATCAAGTGAAACTATCAATAAAAAATAAATTGAGAATGATATTACAAATGGTGGTCAATATCACCTAAATATGGAAAAGGGAAGCGATGATAATAGTAGCCAATTGATATTGTATGTGTACAAGTCTCCTCTACATGGGGAGGTTGTGAAAGAATTATCTTTCAAACTCTGTAAATGAAGATGTGCTCATGGAATATTAGAGGACTTAATAGTTCCTCTAAAAAGTGCATCCTAGAATCATTAAGAAGATATAAGTCCCTAGATATTATCTTTATTCAAGAATCCAAGTTGGAGGAATGCAATTGGAATTCATTTCTCTATACAGTTTGGAAGGAATTGGAATTTACAACCAGTGAGGTTTTCGATTCTTTCAAGGTTCTTTTATGTTTTTGGAATAAATTAAAATTTGATGGTAATGTTATTTCTTCCTTCGGACATGTCATTAATATTTTATTTTTTGTAATTCAACTAGTCGAAGATGGGTTATGTCTAGCATTTACACCCCCAATTATAGCATTGAGAGGTGTTCATTCTAGCTTGAATTGTTAGAAATGAGGAAAATATTTATAGATGAAGCTTGGATTTTAGCGGGTGATTTCAACTCACATTTGTTTCCTCAAAAAAATAATGATATTGTGCTGATCCTAGGAGCATGGCGGATCTAACTAGATTTATTAGTTTGGTCAAGCTCCTAGATATTGATCTCAAAGGTGTCAGATTCACTTGGAGTAATCAGTGAACTATAAATAATCTCATCCTCTACAGATTAGATATAATATTAGTATCCAAACTAGGTCTTCATCTCTTTGGGGGAGCTATTATTTATTCTCTACCTAGGATCAGCTCGGACCATAACCCATTATGGATGGAATTGTCAATGAATTCTTCTTTTTATTCGATGTCTTTTAGATTTGAAGGAATGTGGTGTAATAACCAAGAGTTTGAAGACCAAATCAAAGAATGGTGGAATGAAGACCTGCAAGGTGAAGATATGGATATCTTAGTAAATAAGCTTAGGAAGATCAGAATTAAGCTCAAATGTTGAAACAAGAACATCTTTGGTGATATCTTCAAATATAAGGAGAGTCTAAGAGCCCAGCTTAAATATTTGAAAGATTTAGTGGAAGAAGACCTTTTCATAGAGATTGCTAAAAAGGAGAAATATATCCTTATTTCCCTGCACAACAAGTTGGCTAATGAGGAGCTATTTTGGAAGTAGAATTCATGGGCTTTGTGGCTAAAATAAGGTGATAAAAAATCTAAATTTTTTCATGCCTCGACCCTCTGCCACAGAAGCCATAACATCATCAAGAAAATTACCAAATTATATGGATCAATTTCAATGATATCAATGAAATTAGAATGGAGGTTGTTGCTCACTTTGACTCTATGCTAGGTTTGACCACTTCGAGAGATATTCAAGTGGAATATTCTCTTCTCACCTTGATTCCTAGCCTGGTCACTCAAGAAATGAACTCCTCCCTAGAAGCAGTGTTTTTAGATGAAGAAATAAAATAAGTTGTGGATGCTATGGGTCCGTTAAAAGCTCCAAGACCAAATGGTTTCCTCCCATTTGTTTCCAAAAATATTTGCACATATGTGGGAAGGGCATTTGCAATGCCTTGAGGTTGGTGAATCAATGGTAGTTTTGAAGGGCCTCAATTCCACATTTTTGGTCTTGATCCCTAAATCTTCTAATGTCATGTCCTTTAATTATTTTAGGTTGATTATTTTGTGCAATACAATTTATAATATTCTGATAAAGGTTTTGGCTAACAGAATCAAGCCCCTCCTATTGACTCTCATTGATAGTGTCCAAAGCGAATTTGTATCCGGGAGGTAGATTCTTGATGGGGCCATTATTGTTCATGAATTAATTCATTCGGTTCATAAAAGTGGGAGATCAGGATTCTTCCTTAAGCTTGATATGAACAAGGTCTATGATCATGTGTCTTGGCCCTTCTTGTTTAGATTTCTTCAAAATTTTGGCTTTGGTTCCAAGTGGATTGAGTTGATTGAATCCTATGTTTCCACTATTTGCTTTTTGATGCTTTTCAATGGCTCTCTTGTTAGTTTTTCAATCTCATCATGGTATTCACCAAGGGGATCCTCTTTCCTTGTCATTTTCATAATCATGGTTGAAGCCCTGGGAAGGTCCCTAGCTTTGAACCTAGTGATAGAAGGTTTGACTCCTATTTTATCTTGCATATCAATTTCTCATCAATAGTTCATAGATGATACTTTGCTTTCCTATTTGACCTCTATGCTCCAGGTGAGAGAAATTAAAGACCTTTTGGTGTACTATGAGAGATTTGCAGGCCAACAAATCAATTTTATAAAGAGTAGCTTATATTTTTTGAATACTCTGGTTGAGTGCCAATGAAAAATAGCTAATATCTTGGATTTTTGCATTTCCTCCTTTCTTGCAGTCTACCTTAAACTCCTATTATTTACTGGCAGGGTCTAGAATTATCTTTTGTCTCCGATTATCGAAAGACTACAAAAAAAATTAATGACTTGGAAGGTAGCATTGCTAATTGAAGTTGGGAAAGTTGTTCCTGTGCAGAGCACTCTCCATAGCATCCTAATTTATTTCATATCACTCTTCAGCCTTCTTGGAAATATCATTGCAAAATTTAAAAGTATCTTCAAATACTTCTTATGGATTGGTCCAAATATGAAAGGTAAGTTCCATTTAGCTTCATGGGAGCATCTATCACTAGAATAAGTACGATGGTATGGGTTTAAAAAGAGTCAAGAAAATGAATAAGGCCTTAGTTGCTAAGTTGGGGTGGGAAGTCACATCTAATGAATCGATGGAGTGGGTGAATATCCTCAATGTGAAATACAATTATATCAATTTTGTCTCAGACCCGCTTCTTGAAGGAGGTTCTCCATTCTGGGAAAGTCTTTTAAAATCTAGTCTTCCTATGCAGCGGTAGCAGGTGGTTATTGATAATGAAAATTCCATGGATTTTTGGAATGATCTATGGTTGGAAGGAAATCCCATTTCTTCTGACCAGATATTTTGTATTCTCGAGCCAACAACCCATGCATTGGATCGTGTTAACATTGTTTATTTCATTATTTATGATAATGGTCATAAATCTTGGTTTCAACTCCTAACGATGATTGGAAATTTAGATATCCAACAGTCTTGGTCTCTTGTTGCTAAGGAATTATAGTTTTAGGTTCTCCAATATGAAGACATCAAATATAGGATCACTTTATTTGGTGATAATGAGAGAGGCTACACTATCAAAGCAGTGTATAATATGCTTAATCCTGATGCTTCGTGCTTATTTTTGGTTGGGATAATGTGGTCGAAAGGACTAACTCCTAAATTCAACCTTTTTTGGTTATCTAGATTAAATATAATTCTTTCTATTGAGAATTTTCTTATGAGAGGTATGCAAATTGTAAATAGATACTACTTGTGTGAAGCTGATTGGAAGTCATCTACTCATTTGTTTTTGTTATGTCCCTTCTTTCATGATGTTTTTGTTTACATTCTAGATAATTTGGGGGTGCAATGGGTGTTGCCTAATTCCCTGGAAAACTTTATTCTACAATAGACCTCCCCCTTTAATGTCCCTTGTCTCAATTATCTATCCTCCTTCCACATATTTCTTGGGGCATTTGGAAAGAATAAAATTCTAGGGCTTTTAAAAATTGCAAAATAGATGCTCTTAGAATAGGTCTTATAATCTTGTGGAGTTCAATTGAGAATTTTACTAATGTGTTTCCTGATCTAGGGAGAAATTGCATAAAGAATTCTCCTACTAAAGTTCTATTGGAAGCTAATTTGGATTTCCCAAGGTTTGACCTTTGGCCTCCTGTGTCGAATCCAAGGAATAATGTGAGATGGTCATCCCCTCATTGGTTGGCTCAAATTGAACTTTTATGGGGCATCAAAAGGTAATATTGAGATCGTTGGGATGGGTGGCATAATTAGGAATAGCATGGGAAAAGTTATTGTAGAATATTATGAGCATTTATCATCCCAAACTTCCCACTTTGTGGAGGCCCAAGCCACTTTCTAAGGCATTAAACTCTTGGTTGATTTGGGATATCTAAATGCTAATATTGAAGGGAACTCAAAGAATGTGATTAATATTCTTAATTCCATTGTTGATCCAAGCTAGAATATCACAAATATGATGTGGGAGTCAAGAAGGTACCTCTAAGGTTTAAATAAATTTAGGGTGGCACATATTCTAAGAGAGGGTAATTCTCTTGCTAACTATCTAGAAAATCTTGGAGCCAATCCTCTTGGCTTTACAATGTGGAGAAAAAACTTCTCGATAGATCTCCTAAATCTTCTTAATGTAAAACTCTCTTAAATTCTATCAAGAATCCGATTAATGGCATTTCAGTATGTTACATCACCTTTATTTTGAAAGTGTTGGCACTTATGGTAATTTGAATTGTTGGAATATCACACCCTGTGATTGCAATTTTCATCTCGTCTATTTGTGGTCTGGCTTCTACTCAAATATAATAATTCCATTGCATCTATTATGGTCAACTAGTATCATTCACATCCTTTAATACTTGCTTTTGTTCAAATTTAAATTGGAAGAATGACACCCATTTTGACTCTGTCCTTCATGGTAGTCGGGTTTCAAATACTCCTTGGTGGAAATCTAGAGTTATCTCATCACTGATCTTACCTCTGCTTTGTCTGTTTGGTTTGTGGATCCACCTTCTTATTTTTGGTGCTGACAATATTTCCATGTGGTTTTTATGTTTATCTTTTGTGTCCTTTCTTCTGATCTAGGGTGGTTATTTTGCACATTTGTGTTTTATGGTTTGTCTCCCATGGGGGATTTGATGTAAAAGGTTGAGGGATTCCTTTCAAAACCCTCATTTCATAATAATACAAAAAAAAATTAAAATATAATATAATCAATAAAATATGGTACCATATATATATATATATATATATATATATATGAAAAAATTGTTGATTGTAAAAATTGAATGCTATGAATGCAACCATATATATATATAAAGAAAGGAAAGATATATATAAAATATAAAAGATAAGACACAAGTTGCTCATGTACAAGACACAAATGTTATTCATTGATCCAAGTTTTTAATTGCTTTATTACAATACAACATTCCTCAATACATCTTAATGTTTCAAATATTAGTTCTTTATTATGTTACAACACTTTGAAAACCATAATCATGACTCCATACAATCTAATCCAACTAAACATAGGTTAATGAACCAAGAAAGTATGAATAGATGGATAAATCAATTGGTAAAATACACCAATATATAAAACTCTTACAATGTTTATAATATATATATATATATTTTTTTAATTTCTATTTTCAAATACACCAATACATAAAATTGTTACAATATTAATAATAACTTCCTTTCTATTTAAAGAATTTCTATTTTCAAAATGTTTTTCTATCTTTAAAATTGCTTTAGAATTGTTTTTCTGTAAACTCTATTTTTAAAATTGTTTTTCTTAATTTTTCAAACATTGTCTTCAAAATTGTTTTTCTTTATTTTTTTTCACATAAAACATTATTTAAACATTATATTTTCCATTATAGTGTAGTCTAATAGTTTTTTAAAATAATTTTTTAAGCATCTGTAGATGTCTGGCACTATATTCGCTCTGCAGAGAGAACAATAAATTGTAAAATTCTTGGAGCAGAAGAGGGAGTTTAATATTAAAGGTTCGCAACTGCCTCGGCCTTGGTCCTATATTTCATTGAAATATTAACACCGCTAACCTCAAATAGATCAAAATATCAGTAATAATTACAAATTCTTCCTCATATCTTGCATCATCCCATACACATGTCTAGTCCTATAATAATTTCTCCCCAGATAGGACAGTAGAGAATTGGGCATCCACGCAGAAATGGAGAAAAGCGAGGTATCCTTCCAACCCACAGTAAGAGCATGCTCCTTCTCCCCAACAGTAAAGGATTCGTGTGTGCGAAACTCCTTGAGCACCAAATTAGCCTGATACTTTGCCTGCTCGGTGAAGGCCACTGCTTTGAATCCGGCCTCCTTCATGAATAATCCCCACACGGCAGCGTTCACGGGTCTGATCACCCTATCGTTGCCCTCGGACGCCACCATGTTACGCATCCCCGGAGCAACTAACAACCGTTCAATCCGAACCCGTTCCAAATCCCACCGTTCAAAAACCGCATCCAGCGAATCAAACATCGCGCTATAATAGCACAACAACTCAACGAACCGCTCGGCGAAATGAGCGGAGTTGTGCTGACCTTCACTGTGCATAAGCGTGAAAACTAACGGCTGTAACTTTAAAATAACGTCCACCAATGATCTCAGGCTAGTAGGTTTATGAATAAGGGCCTGAAGAACAAACGAGGCGTTAACGGCCAGGGCTTCCATGGGGTCGACTTTGAACAGGCTTTCGTTAACGTCCTCTATTTTGTCGATGACGGCCATTTCGAAAGCAAACGGGATGTTTAACGATTTTGCGAAGTTTGCCAGGCGTTTGCCCGTGGTCGCCGTCTTCTGGGACCGTCTTCTGGAGATTGCCGTTATCTTTAACGCCAGTGGAGGACCGGTGTGCCGTGAGGCCAGGGATTGCATGAGGCTAGGCCACTGCATGCCGCCTTTGATGTCCAAGTCAATTATGTGGATTTTCTCTGCATTTCCGACTGCTTCGAAAATGGCTTGGTTTGCTGTGAAATGCGTCATTCTGGAATAGGGAAGCCACTGGTAAAATGATATCGAGCACAATTCAATTTTTTTCATCGTCGCCTCTATATTTTGCATATTTACTACTGAGTTGAGTTTGTTGTCAACGGACTTTGTCGTCTCTCTTTTGATCTTTTCCACCATGGCTTCTGCAGGGTAAGATGATTGTAATCAATACGAACTGTGAAAGGGGAACACGTCCATTCTTTAAGAATGAAGTGTTCTCTTCGAAATGTAAAATATCAAATTTAATTTCTACGTAAAGGCGAGGAAAAATGTAAAATTACAAATTTAATTTCAAAGTAAATGCGACAAAAAGATAGATAGGCAAAAACGGTTACGCAAAGAAAAACAGATAGAAAGAAAACACTCTAATAATGTCGACAGACAGTACAACCAATCTACAATCAGAATGGGAGCAAATCTCACGGTCTAACGAAAACAAAAATTAAAACGAATGTAAAGGTTAATAACATTGATTGCTCAGCTAAACTAATATAGTCACATTCATGCTGCTGCACAAAGGTTGACCCTCTAAGTCTGTGCATTTGTGTTTATTGCAAGTCTAATTGATAAGACGGGACATAGTAGAGGCAAAACTTATGGATAAGCCATTCTACGCAGTATATGATTGGTAAGAGTTCCATGTTTTTGGATTTTTTTTAGACTCCGCTATATCGCCCTTCCTTCTATTGAACTAAGTAGATTTGTCTCTGTTTCAATTCTAGTTGGTCATACTAGACGTCTAAGATGATAGGCACTTTTTCCCGGTAGACATAAAAATAGTTGAAGGGTTGGAGTGATTCTTAAAAAAAATTGCATTAATATTTATAGGTTTCAATAACATTATGTTTTAAGAATTTTTAAATATTAAAATTTAATATAAAATATAATAAAAATTAAAATCATTATTAAATATAAAAACTCATTTGTATTGATTTAAGGACTGGCAGACATATAAGATGCGCCAGAACACATTCTTTTTACAACTTTTTTTTTTCCGTTAAAACTGGGTAACCTTAGAAGGTAGGGTTGGGTTAGATTTCTTTTTTATTGAAAATTTTAAGTAAAGGTTTAAATTTTAAGTAATATTTTTAAAAGTTATGTGAATTGGTAAGTATAATTGTGGTTGGGTATTTATTAAAAACAATCTATGTTTAAATCTTTGGGAAATCAACTTTTGCAAAGGTACACTCTAATCCAATGTGCCTCAACAAGCTACCTGTGGTTCCATCTCAAAACAGATCAATATGAACGTTCCTATAATTTAAATCCTAGGCTTACCATGACAATTTAAGTAATGGTTTAGGCCGTGTTGATCTAGCGTATTAAACTCTTTCATATGCTATGGAATCGAGTACTTAATATATGTAAAACACTTGAGCTTCAATACAGTTACATTGTTTGACTTGTAAGCACTTCAATGAATTTCGCGTGTCATTTACAAAGATTTAAATTAAATTTTGAAGTTAAAAGCACTTGCAAGCAATTAAAATAATTTCGCCCGTCATTTTTACCTCTGAAATTCGAGGGGTTTCTCCTATCCAAAAAATAATTTCATTTTTAAGATCTCTGTCTAAAAAGCAGAAGTTTACGAAGTCTAAAGAATTACAAGCTACACATATGTAAGCAACGATAGTATCTCAAGGATGTGTCATCATCTCACCAAATTTTTTTATAGTATAATAACTCGCATAACAATCGTTTTCTGAAACATCAGTGACATTATTGAAATGTTTTTATAAGGATTTATTAATATATTATTCAAATAAAATATGTGTAAAAAATATTTATTAAAAATATATATTAAAAAAATAAAAAATAAATTAATATATTTTATTCCAAAGGCGCCTAATTCCTCGAGTTAATACTGAGTACGGAGTCTCCTTGGTGTACTATATTTTATTCCCTAAGCGCCTAATTCCTCGAGTTAATACTGAGTACGGAGTCTCCTTGGTATTATAACTCGCATAACAATCTTTTCTGAAACATCAAATCTCTATAAGGATAATTATTAATATATTATCCAGATTATTTTAATTTATGAAAAAAAATAATACCACCTAAAATGTGTATAAAAATTATTTATTAAAAATATATATAAAAAATTAAAATAAATTAATATATTTTATTCCAAAGGCGCCTAATTCCTCGAGTTAATACCGAGTACGGAGTCTCCTTGGTGTACTATATTTTATTCCCTAAGGCGCCTATTTCCTCGAGTTAATACTGAGTACGGAGTCTCCTTGGTGTACGAAATTTATTGTACTGTTTCGAGTAGGAATCCAACTTACTATTATTATTTTGATATTAAGGTTTAAATCAAGTAAGACTTAAACTTTGGAAAGTAGTTTATAACTTTTTTTTTGGAGATTATTTATTTTAAAGTTTTTTTTTTTAATGATGTTTACTTATTCAAAAGATTTATATCACACTACTACATTTATTAAATGGTACCTTTAAGATTTGAATAAATACCTCAACTTGCGGAATAGCATTTAGGGTAATGGCAGTTGCCTAGTTATTATCATCCATGCGGTTGTGAGGTCGATTTTTCTTATGTTTGCTGGAAGGAACGCTGATATTTGTAAACAATGTTCAATATAAAAAATAAATACCTCACCAAATAAACACTTACCAATTCACCCAACCCTTAAAAAAACTTAACATAAAGTAATGAATGTGAACTTTGCTATTTTGAGACTCGTAGATTAGGATTCAATATGTAGCAAATTAAATGTTTATTTCTTATTTCATGTGCGAATGGATGAACGTGTCCTTTCTGTTTTAAAGTTGTGGATTTTTCTTTATTTAACTCTATTCTAAGGGGCAAACCTCTATCGTTAAAAAAATAAAATAAAAATAAATGCATTCACGGATTAGGATTCAATATCTAGCAAATTAAATGTTTATTTCTTATTTCATGTGCGAATGGATGAACGTGTCCTTTCTGTTTTAAAGTTGTGGATTTTTCTTTATTTAACTCTATTCTAAGGGGCAAACCTCTATCGTTAAAAAATAAAATAAAAATAAATGCATTCACGGCTGTATAATAAAAAATAAAGGAAAGTCTATTATACCTCTATCGTTAAAAAAAATAAAATAAAAATAAATGCATTCACGGCTCTATAATAAAAAAATAAAGGAAAGTCTATTATAAGGGGCAAACCTCTATTTTTAGAAAAATAATAAAAAATAAAAAATAAATGCATTCACGGCTGCATATGCATAATAAAAAAATAAAGGAAAACTTCATCCGCTGAACAGCTGTCATAGAGGGACACACAGCTAGGCAGTTTAACTCTAGCACATCGTCGATGATTAACACTAGTTAAGAACATTAACATTTCCCATTCTAGATCTACAATACCAAGAATGTTGGAGACTCTGAATCTTTATTACCTGTGAAATAGTATCCCATTCTCTCTGCTGTGTTTCCAAAAGGGCTGGATAAGCGCTTACACTGCATGAGCATTTGATGAGCAGCATCATATCTCTGAGCTCCAATGGAGTTTGCAGTCCATAACAACGTCTGGATCAATTCCAATTCCATATCTTGTTTGGATCCTACGAATCCAACGTCACGGAAATCAACAAAGGCACCATCATTTTCCATCGCCAGCATCTCAATCAGATCATATGTTGAAATCTGCTGTTGCAGGCATTGGAGTTTATCAGCCGGATTTCTCATCACAAACTCTCTAGGCAACTGTGGAAATTCATCACCCCTACTGAGCAATTCCAATAGGTGAAAGATCTCCAAACTAGGATCATCTGCGTCCTCCTGTTCAGAATATTTTTCAACGCTACTGCTTTTCTCCACTCGTAGATTATTCTGAGGACCATTTTCAAGCAGTTCCATGTCTTCTGTTAACCATGGCTGTCTGCTAGGACCCTTTTGTTCTACATTTATCCATGTTTCTTCCACGCCATATATTTTATCCCCGTGCATTAAATGAGTCTCTTCGTTATCTTCCATATTGGCCTGGAAGAAAGAACTCTGATTCTTGAGCTCATAATAACTACACAACCCAAATTCATATTTAGCAGTGCAAGATGCCAAAAAAATGCCAAGACAAAGCACATATAAACGGACGAGGATCTTTGCTTGCCGGCACTGCATAAATATTGACAATTGGTTGACGCGGGAGCACCAGCTGGCAACAGCCAACTAAAAACTGTGAGTAACCAGCTGCATAAATATTGACAATTGGTTGAAGCGGAGCATCCAGCTGGCAACAGCCAACCTTGCCAACAAAAAGCAGTTGTAATTTCATGCAAAGGATAAAAATGAAGTGACAAAAATAAAGTTGGCAGTTCCAATGTTGTCTAGTTGGAAGGTTTGCATTTTTAAGGAAAAAAATAAATTGGAAGTCTCACATGTCAATTAGTTTGCAACTCATGGTTTTTGTGCGGGGAGAAATATAAAAGGGAGACGGTGAGAAGGAGAGAAGAGGAGAATTCCAGATAAGAGGAAGGAAAGTTTGGCTTAAGAGTGTTATGTGTGTTTTCCAGTTTTGTAAAAATTATATCATAATTGGTTTAATAAATAAAATCTTTGTTTTATGTCTGTGTGATTTTTTTAAGAATATATATTGCAAGTTAGATATGTGTTGTAGGTGTTTATAATGTGTATAGATTGTTATAAAGTTTTAGTTTAAAAAATGTTGTCGGCGAAGACTAAAGATTTTTAACGTGAGTTGATGTCCTCAGGAAGAAAAACACTATCCAAGTAAGTTTGTCGATGAGAGAGTTTTGATATCATCAAAAGAAACTTGTTGTCATAGACTGAACTCTATCATCAAGCGTTGATATCATCAAAAGAACTTGTTGTCATAGATTGAACTCTATCATCAAGCGACTAGGAGCTGCTAACATAAATGAAGCCATTCACCATTTGAAAACCGAGAAAGAGGTTGTCATCATTGCTAGGAGAAACTGTCGTTTGCCAATATAAGAGACTTGTCATCTTGCTAGGAAAACAACTCTGCCATCTCTCTCAAACTAAGATTAATTTCATAATTGCTAATTGCCAACATAACCAAATAGTCAACGTGGAAGATAAAACCATGTTGTCATAGTTTTCGTTGTTGTCATAGTTTCTATTGTTGCCATCATAAAACTATTGATACAAGAAAAAATTCTATTCTTGTCATTTGAAGCAATTTGTTGATATTGATTCTATCAATTTCAATATTACTTTTTTGTTTAAAGCATCTATCATCTATCTGAAGTGTTACATGATTTAATATTGTTGTTCAAGACAAGTAACAAAATTATCATTGCATCATTTTGGTATCAAAGATAGAAGACTATTAAGGATGTTCCAAAGAAATGATGGCATAGTGGGGAAGATGATGACCATGAGGATCATTGAACTATAGATATAGCTATAATGCTAAGGGAATTACTGCCTAACTTGAAGCAATTGAAACCACTCAAAGGAGAGGTATTCATCTTAAGGATATTAGTGATAGTGAAGAAGAGGAAGCTAGTCACGTAGAAACTCAAGATGAAGAGAGAGGGAGAAATGGATGAATGATTGATCTGGGTGATTTCTAATATGGGTTGAAAGCCAAAGATAGAAACTCCATCATACAATGGAAGCTTAAATCTAAAGGAGCTCATAGACTAGATTATCAAAATGGAGAAGTATTTTTATTTTGAATCAATAGAAGACCCCAAAAAGGTGAAATTTTCCTCCACAAAGTTGAAAGGGTATGCATCCTTATGGTGGGACCATGTACAAACTGAAATATGAAGGAAAGGAAAGGAAAGGATCAAGTCATGGGAGAAAATGGTCACCAAACTAAAGGTCAAATTCTTGTCATCAAACTACCAATTGGGTCTCTTCAGGAAGTTGTAGAATCTAAGATAGAAGGAAATGAGTGTGAAATATTACACCAAAGAATTATATAGGCTGACCATTTAGGCTAGTCATGTGGAAGATGATGAAGAGAAGGTATCAAAGTATATCAATGGGCTATGAATGTCCATACAAGATGAAATCAGTATGATAAGGATAAGGATGGTAGAGGAAGCCTACCAATATACCTTAAAGATAGAGGAGAAGTTTCTGTGAAAGAAATAAAATAATCAAAGAGGAAGAGGAAGGTTCTCATGAGGACGAGGACAAAAAAACAATGAAAGAGGACAACAAAAATAGGAAGGAGAAGCTAGTACTTCTCATAGTGATTTTAGCCAGAACACTAGAGGAGGTGGAGAATAATAATGAGGAAGAGTTGGTTTTGGTTAAGGAGGGGTAGAGGATTCTCTAAAATATGTTATAGATGTAGATAAGATGGTCATAAAGCATTTGATGTCCAACATCACAATAGAGCAACAATAAGGGAAAGGAGGTCAAAAACCACATTGCATAAGTAGAAGAAGAAAGTGTTACTTCTCCAAAGCATGTAGAAGAGCCTGAGCAAGGAGAATCTCTCATGATGAAGAGAGTACTACTAAAGCCAAAAAAAAGAGAATGTGAACTTGTTCAAAGGAGAAGCCTTTTTAGAATAGTATGTAAATCAAGGGGTAAATGTTGTCAGGTCATAGTAGATAGTGGAAGTATGAATAACCTAGTTTTTATTAAGATGGTGGAGAAACTAGGGTTGAGGAGGATAGAACACCCCAATCTATACAAGATATCTTGGTTGTAAAAGGGACATCAGATCTTAGTTAGTGAATAGTGCAAGGTGAATTTTTACATAGGATCATACAAGGATGAGGTCCTATGCGATGTCATGCCTATGGATATTTGCCATGTGTTATTGGGGAGACCTTGGCAATTTGATAGGAAGGCAATACATGATGGTAGGGAAAACACCTACACCATTATGAAAGATGGTAAGAAGTATGTATTGATTCCATTGAAGGACAAAGACATGAAAGAGGAAATTGATCTAAAAGTTTGCTTGATTTTTGGAAAGCAATTTTTGAAGGAGATGACGAAGAAGAAGGTATTTTTTGCCTTTATTTCTAAACCCATAAAGGATGAAATGGAAGACAAGGAGGATATTCCAAGTGAGGTGAAGAATTTGTTAGAGGAGTATGCAAAAAAATTATTAGAAGAATTATCGGATGGATTTCCACCAATATGAAGTATTAGCCATCACATTGATTTCATCCTTGAATTGAGTTTACCCAATAAGGAAGCATATAGAATGACACCAATGGAGAATGAAGAAATAAATAGACAATATTCTCAAGAGGTATTGGACAAGGATTTGATCAGGGAAATCTTGTGCTTGTGTGCAACCCTAGTTGTACTTGTACCAAAGAAGGGTGGAGAATGACGTGTACAAAATTGAGGGCTATCAATAAGATAATTATAAAGTATCAATTTTCTTTGTTGTATATGGATGGTTTGATGGATTGCTTGAGTGGAGCAATGTACTTCAAAAAGATAGATCTAAAGAGTGGTTACCATCAAATTTGAATTAGGGAAGGGGATGAGTGGAAAACTGCATTCAAAATAAAGGATAGATTGTACAAGTGGCTAGTTATACCATTTGAATTAACAAATGCACACAATACCTTTATGTAGTTGATAAATGAGGTGTTGAAGACATTTCTTGGTATGTTTATGGTTATTTATTTGGATGACATTCTAGTATTTTGTAAAAACAAGGAAGACCATTTAGCACATCTAAGATTGGTCTTGCAAAGACTAAAGGAAGAGAAGTTGCTAGTCAACTTGAAGAAATGTAATTTTATGAAAGAGGAATTGGTATACTTGGATTTTATGATTTTCCAAGAGGGGTTATGCGTGGACCCTAAGAATTTCAAAGACATTGTGATTTGGACATCACCAAGAAGTATGTTTGAGGCTAGGAGTTTCCATGGTCTAGCAAGCATTTATATGAAGTTTATCCAAAACTTCAACAAAAATTGTGCTCTAATAATAGAAATGATGAAAGGAGGAAAACATGATTTTAAGTAGAAAACTATAGTAGAAATAAATTTCTAAATCCTAAAAGAGAAGCTAAGGGAGAAAGTTGTTCTAGCCTTGCCAAATTTTATCAAGGTCTTTCAGGTGGATTGTGATGCAAGTGGAACAACAATAGGAGTCTTGAGCCAAGAAGGTAAACCTATTGCCTATTTCAGTGAGAAGCTAAATGAGGCAAAGAAAAAATACTTGATTTGTGACCAAGATTTTTATGCTATTGTTCAAAACCTGAAGAAATAGAGGCATTATTAGCTACCAAAAGAGTTTGTCTTGTTCATAGATAATCATGCACTGATATTTATTAATGTAAATCATAGTAAGTTGAATCAAAGGTATATGAAGCGGGTAGAATTTTTATAAGGATATTCATTTGATTTGAAGCATAGAAGTGGTCATTCAAATCGAATAGTTAATGCCTTGAGTAGACGAAATCCATTGTTAAACATAATGTAGATTGAAGTGGTTGGTTTTGATGCTATGAATGAGCTTTATGTTAATGATGTAGAATTTAGGGAATCTTGGGTAACATGCAGTAATCCTAGTAGAAGAGATAGGACACCATGGTTAGATTACTTCATCTAAGAAGGATTATTGTTCAAGGGGTATCAATTGTCCATACCATGAGGTTCGATGAGGGAGAACATGCTACAAGATAAGCATAGCAGAGGACTATCTATATTTATGAGTCAACTTTATGCAAGTTACTATTGGCCTAAAATGAATGCAGATATCAAAAGGTTTGTGCAGTACTATAGAGTTGTTAGCATGCCAAAAGAAGTAAAAATATTGGGTTGTATCAAAAATTAATAGTGCTAAAGATACCATGGGGAATGCAAGCATGAATTTTATTATTGGATTGCCAAGGACGCAAAGGGTTAATGATTCCATTTTTGTTGTTGTTGATAAACTCTCGAAAATGACACATTTCATACCTTGCAAGAAAACAAGTGATGCTACTCATATTGCTGATTTTTTCTTTCAAGAAGTTGTAAGATTGCATGGTTTTCCTAAGAGCATTTTGTCAGATACGGATGTAAAATTTATTGGACATTTTTTGTGTACCTTATGGAAGAACTTGGATACCAAATTGAGCTTTAGTTCAACTTATCACCTACAAAATGGTCGATAGGTCAAAGTAGTGAAGAGGAGCCTTGGAAATTTACTACAATGTCTTGTTGGTAAAACTCTAAAGTTATGGGATACTATGTTAGCCTAAGTAGAGTTTACAAAAAGTAATTTGGTGAATAGAAGTATGACTAGAAGCCCATTTTAAATTGTGTATGGAACTTGTCCTAGAGGAGTAGATGAGTTATAGAGTACTACTACATTGCAGAAGCCTAGTGCTTTGCTCGAGGATTTTCTTGCATCTATGTAGGACTAACATCATAAAGTAAAAGTTGATTTGGAAAGGAATGTTATAAAATACAAACAATGTACTGACTTCAAGTATCGAACACAAGAATTTTAGGTTGGAAATATAGTTTTGGTGTATTTGCATAAGCAAAGGTTTCGCAAAGGCACTTATAACAAGCTTGATTGGAAGAAAATTGGATCGCGTAAGATTTTGAAGAAGTTCACCACCAATGCATAAATGTAAAAATAGAACATGGCAAAACAGTACTTTAAAAGCATAAACTAGTTTCTAATGCACTAGATTGTAGATGCAAAAGAGCTTAATCCTATTGCTATAAGTGTTTTGGTTCAATAAATCACATTATGTACAGGTAAAGAGCATAATACCAACAAAAACAATAATGTATTAGCAAACAGAAGAAAAAAAAATTATAAACTTAAAAAAAAATGAATTAAAAAAGGAAAAAAACATTTGATTAAATTTTTATTAAAAAAATAATATATCTACAAAACTCCAATCACAATTCGACTTACATATCTCATCAACAAAGTCCTCGTACATTAAAGGAACATCAATGTTATCCCATGCATTAAAGGAGCATCAATGTTATCTTTCATATTAACCTCATAGTACGGGAGAGCCTATCGCGCAACGCAACCTTCACTTAGACTCTACCACTCAAATTAAGTTGACTTTTATTTGTCTGCTTAATATCTTCTCCTTCACGCCTTTAAAATAAAATCTATTAAAAAATTTATTAAAAAAAAAAACTACAAGACCTAAATTCATATTTCACAGTGCAAGATGGTCAAAGACAAAGCAATGCATAAATATTGACAATTGGCCGATTCTGTCATCTTTAAAATAAATATTGACAATTGGCCGATTCTGTCATCTTTAAAATATGTTTATGTTTTAACGTATTGCAATTACGACCGCCCATCCCACGCATCATAGGATAGAATAGATTAATGTATTTAGTCGGTTGAAAAGACATTGGTTGTCTAGACTTCTAGGTATTAACAAAGCATGATTCTACAGAAGTCGATCAACTGATGATAACATAGAAAATATCTTGCATTTTTTGTTTTTTAATTCTTTTCTCGCTTCCACCTAAATTTGACAGGGAATAAATTGATGGCTGCATATTTATCATTATGTTTCTCCATTCTCTTCCTGAATTTTGTATTTGTCAACAAGTTTATCCCCCTGCATTACTGCTTAGCTAAACCTTAAAGAAATAAGAAGAGAAGTGGGACATTGATTGGGATGAATGTTCACTTACGATGAAGTGAATGGTCATAACTAATGGAATTTTCTAAATTTTTTTTTTATTTTGGGTCTTTTTATAACTTTTATTTTACTTTGTAATGGATCTGGCGTTTAGACGGGTACAGCTGGATTAATGTACATTTAAGGGATTTAAATCAAACTACAACCTTTTACAAACAGACATGCTTCCAAATTAAAACCTCAAAACTATAAATACTTAAACTTACTAACCCACCAATCTGAAAACATAACAAACTTATAACCCACCAATCTAAAAACATAACTAAAAAGATTGACCAAACACATTTTCTCTTCAAATATCGTCATCTGCACGTAAGTTGAATGAAATTGGGTTGAGCCTAATAAGTTATCTAGGGACAACATTCATGCACAATATAGATTTCTTTTAAAACCCTTCTTATGGGATGAGATACTTGGAGAACTTAGAATTATAGCTAACAAAATTCAATAAAAATATTAAAAATAAAAATAAATAAATTAAAAAAACAAGAAAGAGGTCAACCATTTCACATGGTAATAAATGCGAAGAATTTGATAGGTGGAGAATTTAATATTATATCTAACAAAGTTAGCTGTAAATATTAAAAAAAATAAACAAATAAAAAAAAACAAGAAAGAGGTCAACTATTTCACATAGTATTATGGTAATAAATGCGAAGAATTGGAGAGGTTATAGGCTTATATGCAAACTTGCAATGGATAACCTCGCTATTGTTATTAATTTTTTTATTGAAATTAATAATTATATTTAAAAATAAAAGAGGTTACAATAAAAGGAGTTGAAAATATTATAGTTTAAGGTTTAAAGCCACTCATACAATTAAAACCGAAATTAATCTTTAAAAGTGTGAATACACAACATAAATAAGCATAGAAAAATAGAGTAACAAAAAACCTTAAATTGTAAAACCATACAACTGTAGCTCTAGGCAGTAAGTAGACTTATTGCTTTGTCATTATGTGTATGTCCAATGCCGCAAAGCCATTGGAACTCTTGAGTGAAAAGGATGAAACGATAGACTATATCCATCTTCTTTCCTTTGTTAAGGACCACAAGAATGTCGAAACCACAAAGGGAAATAAACTTTAAATATTGCTTCTTTCATAGGAACTACTAATTCCATTGATGATGGCTCTATATCCAATGAAATATTCTCACCGTTGCTAAGATACACCAACACACTGTAGTTGGATGAATTAAGAACATAACTACCTAAATGGACATTGGTCATATGAAGTCGCTTCTCTCGAGCAACATCTTCTTCTGTAGATCCCCTTATTGGGCTATAGAATCACCTTGCATTAGCCAAGAATAAATGTACTATAGGATTAGCTGGTTGGGAAGACTATGAAGCAACATCTATTGCATCCATTAGGGTATGAATATTTTGAGACTGAGGAGCCTCATTGTTGGCAGTTTCAACTAGAGGACCAATTTTTTTTTTTCATACCTTTTTTATGAGTTGTGAGACATGTGTTGACTTGGATTGTGTACCTTTAGAAGTAGCCAAATGTGGATTTTTATTCCCTCCCACAGTCATCCAACCATCCTCCTAAGGTTGGACTCTATTTGTGGTGGGACTCTATTTGTCTCTGTAATGTGGCATCAAGGGATAATATTTTATATTGTGTGCTAAGGACTATCACTGAAAACATGTGTTGGGAAAATTAACGTAGAGGACCGACTAAGATAACATAATATCACCAACTTGTATGTAAATAGATTCCTTAAAATATTAAGAAATATCAATCTCGACACAAACACATGTTTTAGGGCATGCATGGAAATGTTTGTCCACCTCCACCAAAATGACATGCTGTAAAGGGGTTCCTATACGGCTAAGAAATGACCACAAAGGAAGAGGGAGTAATGGGAATATCACCCACATAGGGAATTTGATAAATATTTGCTTAGAAACAAAAAAATCATGGGTCTAAGGAGAACAAAAAAAGAAAAGAGTTTCTCATGTGCCAGGAGCCATGTTCATAAATCACCTTAACATGGGTTGTTATCACAAAGTAAAACAAAAAAAACCTTTGTAAGGTTTTGAACCATTGTTAGCTTGACTCCATGAGGAGTCCAAGCTGCATTAACCTAGGCCCTAAGGGAAGACTCATTAGGGATGCATCCAATGAAATAATCGATAAGGGTGAGTGATTGTAAATTGTGACATGTAGAATCAACTTTAGGTAATGGATGATTACAGCAACAAAATGAGGGTTACCTTGTGGACTATTCTCAGCACAAACCTACATAGTCGGTTGAGAGGAGCCATTATCGCATGCATTACCTTATATGGTACCATTGTTATCCATTTATCTATCAGAATTAGATACCATAATGATACTCAGAACCCTATCCGAATATCTCCATCCAAAATTTGAAATAATATATAAATATCAATTATTTATTTTGTTTAGCATTAAATATTTTAAATATATAATATATTTTTATATATAATAAGATTATAAAATATTTTCATGCTGGTTAAAGCTACTATACAAAGTATTTTCGTGTATTTATTATCTCTTTTTTGAATTCCTGGTACGATCCTAGAAAATATTGAACAAATCCAAAGGGCGTTCATGTGGTCGGCCATAAGTGAGAAAAAAAAAATCATCTTGTAGCCTGGGACTAGGTATGTAGGAAGAAGGAAGAAGGTGGGCTAGACCTTAGAATATTGAAAAGCATGAATACAGCTTTGGTAGCTAAGCAAGGATGGATATTGTCTTAGGATGAGAGTGTTAGTTGGGTGGAGATAATTAAAGCCAAATTTATGAACAATAGAAATATCTTTTTAAAGGGCTCTCTCCCTTCCTTTGGTTTTACATTTTGGTCAGGCTTGATCAAAATTTGGTCAAATATTTTTAAAGGCAAAATATGGTGTTTGGGAGATGGTAGATCCATTGATTTTTGGAATGATCCATGGGTGGCTAATATCCCTTTAAGGAATATGTCGAACCTCAAGTTAATTAAACCAATCATAGATCATTTATTGGGTGCTAAAGTTAGTGACTTCTTTGATAGGTTTGGCGACCACCCATGTTGGAAATCCTTTGATTTTCTAGGTATCTATCGTTAAGAGGATTTTACATTCAAAGAACTTTCAGACATCCTAAGGTATCTATCGTTAAATGGATCATCATCTCAAGGAGAATCATCCTAGATTGTCTTATTTGGGATTCAAAGAAGAGTGGGTTGTTATCAGTTAAATAAGCGTACTCCTTGATTGAAGGGCCTTTGGATCGCTGGTTCCCAAAGAACCTAATATGGATAAAATAATTAACCCCAAAGATCAATTTATTTTTCTAGATGGTAGCTTAGGACAAGTTATTAACATTGGATAATATTCAAAAGTGAGGTATGTTTTTGCTTAATGCTTGTTTTCTAGGTAGATGTGTGAAAGAATCCCATAGCCATCTTCTTCTTAGATGTCCCTTCATGCAAAATATTTTTTATTATTTTCAATGAAGTCAAGGTCAAATGGGTTCTTCCCAGCAATATTACAGACTTATTGGATCAATGGACATCCCATTTTGTGTCTTCATGACTCTGTTATTTTTGTAGGTTTGGTCTATCCAATTTATAGTGGCGTATATGGAAGCAGAGAAATTATAGGGTGTTCAAGAATAAATCTCATTCATCTAGGAATGTTACGTCTTATGTGGTTTCACTCACGGTGGAGAATACCAAATACCTTAATTTAGAACATGTCTCAGTGGTCAGCGAATCCTCTATTGAGATGTCTTTAGGCTTTATCCATATTTTGTAGGTGGTTAATCCCTGAGCTCCTCCTAATAGATCTAGGGTTAATTAGGAACATCCCCATATTGGTTGGTTGAAACTAAAATTTGATGATACTTCTAAATGCAACCCTGGATCCTATAAGATATGTGGTATTATCCAACCATAATGAGGAAATAATATTTTCTTTTGATGAGGACCTAGGTACTCATATCAGCTACTTCATAGGAGTAAGAGCTTTATTTCAAGATATTCTTCAAGCAGTTTCTTTGGATGGCATAAATATAATTATTGAATGGGATTCTTTCAACATCATAAACATGGAAAAATACATCCAAACTCCTACTTGGACCATCTCAAATATTCTCTTGGAAGTTTAGTCATTATTACAAAACATGGGAGAGGTCCAGTTTAAGCACGCTCTCAAAGAAGGAAATTAGGTAGCTAATTTCTTGGTCAACCAAGGGGGCATTCATGAAGGTTTAAATGTTTATAAGGGAAAATTCTTGGTGAATATTTTCTCCTTTGATGATGTGGCTAGACCAAGCTAGTTCATCCCCTCTTTTTATTACGATAATCTAGGCTTTGTGGAACCAAAATTCAAAGCTTTTATTGCAACCCTTGCACCCCTACCCCTTTTCAAACTCAAATTTTATTTATCCCACCTTGTTGCATCTTTGGATACTCGATTCCAATGTTTTCCTTGGGTGCAATTACCATGTGGCAACAACCTATCTCATGTGGCAAGAAAAAAATTAAAGTTTCTTACATGGAGGTAAGGTTGATCTTTCATGTGTTTTCAAGCTTCATTGTTCAACACCAATCCTTCCATCAGTAGTAATTTTTGAAGCGTTTCTAAATCGCCACTTGATACCACTTGTAAAGTCATTCTCATTCCTAATGAGTTTTTATCTGCAAAACATTGGAGAATTGATCTCAAGGATGTTGGAACCCTTGTCTCTATTTGTTGAGGAGGACGTGCAATTTGTTTTGAGAAAAGGAAATATCCTCCCATTCTTGCTAATATTCTTGGGGTATCATAAGGAAATGGTAAAAAACCTGGCCTATTCTTGGAAGGATGGTACGATCAGGATTGGAAATTTAGATTTTGTGATTAACATTCTGCTCATTGTTGAGGTTACGAGGCTTGTGGCAGATCGTTTGTTTCACACTAATGAAAATAATTATATGTTAAAGGATACCCAAAACTTTTTTGAGGAATAAGAAGCTCTTGTGAAGATCAAAAATGGATTTAGAATAACCTCTCTGAGGGCTCCTTGTTATTGGATTGCTATGGTAATTATGCAATTTTTGACTCTAGACAAGAATCAGGATATTCTCTATAGTTATAACTTTACGATTTTGAATCACATTAGGCACAATAAGATCATGAATATTCCATACTTTCTCTTCTAATCCATGTCTAGGTTGGTTAGTAATATGAAGAAAGAGATGGATTCCAATCCAATCCATAAGGGATTATTGAAAATGATTTTTGATTTCATGGTTAGTTCAAGGGGATTGGATAGTGAGAGTATCCTAAACTCTCTAATTATGGTGTAGCCTCCCATTGTGGAGTTCCCTGACTCTTGTTTATTTGGAGACCATGAATCCCTTAATATATAAGCCATGAATATTATACCCATTGTGTATATGGTGGGGGGAGAAATTGACTCTCACCAAAAAGGTTTCATCAGAAGAAAACGGATGCACAAATCTAAAAGGCTAGCCAAATTGGGTAAAGATCCAATGGAAATTGATGACTCAAACACTGATGATTTTATACCATATTCTAAGAAGTTTAAGGTTATTCAGGATGGGAGTAGTGTTAGAAGAGGATAGAAAATCCAAAGCCTTAGTAGGAGCCTAGCACCAAACTCTTTGAAGGATAATATCATGAAGTTGCAATTTTATCTCATAGGCTCACTACAGGCCACTATTTCCTCTATGCAAACTTCTATTTCCCATGTTGAGGAGATCTTTTCCCTTATGGGATAGCAAGCTTGGAAGATAAAAAAATAAGGATGAAAATGAAGCTAGTCTAAGCGGCACGAAGATCTAACTTCGGTTTGGATTTGTTCTCTATGTTTTGCTTTCTTGGGTCATACCCATTTCCTTCTTTGGTTTCAACTGGTTTTTGTGCAAATTTTTTGTTCATGTTTGAGTCCTGTGTGGCTTTTATGCTAGTTGTATTTGGCTTTTTATCTTTGCTATTGGTATTTTCAGTGTTTATTTAGTTTCAACTATCTCTTGAATGTTTTTTTGGAGAATAATTCCTTTTGGAGGGATGTATATCTCTTTTTATAGGTTTGGAGATCCTTATAAAATCTCCTTATTCCATCTAATAAAAAAAATTATAAGATATTTTTATCTTGATTATACAAAATTAAAATATATAAAAATTACAAATTAATTAATGCATTTAAATCAAGATAATTAAATAATAATCATGAAATAATAAAGTTACAATTATCTTTGATTTAATAGGGAATAAAGAAATAACATTTAAGATCATCTACAAAAACTATATTCTAGGCCAAATATTAATGTAGTAAATAAAAAACTTAACACCCAATGCATCAACGACTATAACATCCATAAATAAGCATAGTAAAGAACTCACTTCAATTCTATTCTTCTTGCAATGTCAACACTATAAAAAGGGATATCACACCTAAAATAAAATCAAAGGATTCAAAGTGCCTTGGAAACCAGTCCGTTAGCAACATCTTCAATGTTTAGCTAAAATTTTTAAAACATAGTGAACCAAAATTTGATGGCTTTTGTTATACTTGTAAGGACAACAAAGAGAGTAAGAAGGTATCATGTTGTAAAATATAAAGGTCGTGTTAGTAGAAAAAATTATCAAGAAAATGCATAATAGATGTATGATCAAAGTATAGTAACTGAATGCATGGTGAATAAATGAGGAAATAAATTGGGTAATTATAGTGAATAAAGATAAGAACTCTCCCTTTTGAGGCCAAGGGCTAAATTACACTCTTACGAGAGTTATAAAATCAAAATAATTGGTCCAAATTATGTGTCATCTTAATCCTAGACATAAAATATGCTAAGATCATGTTTTACATTGAAAACCCTAAATGTTGATCAATGACCATGATCATTACTTAAAGTGATAATCATAGCAATGTCGATCTTAAGGACACATGCTTTAGGGGACATATTTTTGGTTGAAAAATCTATCTAATGGAAATGTTTATGCATCCATAGACCTGGACCAAAATTGGAAGACCTAGAAGTGTATGTAAGCTACTATAGTCAATCTCTACAGGAGGTCGATTCCTTGTAGTTTTGGCTAACTATTCCTAAAATCAAGGAGAAAAGTATGTTGAAAGAAATAAACTAAGCTAGAAAAAAATTAATGTGGTAGATATTAAGAAACATCAAGATATATGTAATAATAATGACCCTACAACTAAAAACCAACTACCTAATAGACTAGCTAGTTGCACAAACAATCACAGAGTATTTAATTCTAATCTATTGCATGTTGATCAGACCACAAATTCTAGATAAGTAAATGAATGTAGTGGAAATGTAGAATTTAAATTTATCACCACAAAAATTTAACATGCTTAAATTATAAATAAGTAGCCATCATATAACATACAAATTTAACCCATTGTGCCCTTAGCATGCCCTAAATTTTGGAAAAGTAAATAAATACGGTGGAAATACAAAATTCATAATTATCACCATAAACATTTAACATTATCAAATTAGAAGTGAGATGACATGTATACACATATACATACTCTAAAGTTGAATCAAACCAAAGGCTATAAAATAGTGTGTTTGTATTCAGATGCAATTTTCATCCTTACATATAAATTGTAAATGCCTAAGAGTTGACCAACAATCCTTCTACATTCTTGTATATATAGGTATTTTACAATTACATCATTATAAAAACACATCATTATTCTAGAAATAAAATGCTATAATTTCAGAGGAGGTACCAACATATTGGATCATTAGGAAGTATGGTCACCCCAACTACCTCATCATGGCTTACTAACTTGGCCAAAATTTGTGCTATACCGGGTAGTGATGATCTTGTTGCTTGCATCTAGTTCATCACTTCTCACTGATCATTTTTGGTTCAGTTACCCTATCATTTACATGATGCTATGAAGATAACCACCTTACAAATATTCTTATGACATATGATCTTATCCTCCAATTATCCTAAGATGACGATAATCCCCATGTGAATGGTCTAGAACTACATTTGATTGGGTTGGCTACCACACATATGCATTATGGGGTCATGATATCAAATATTCAAGATTTCGAAGGACTTCGGTCAGGTAGAATGGGTTCATTGACATCAACACTTGTTTCTCTCACTCTCCAAAAACCTCTAGTATTAGGCCGGTGACCTGGTACCCATCCGGGCATTGACCAAGTAAAAAAAATTTGGGCCTCCAAAATTGGTTCTCAGCAACAGACTAGAGAATTGGGATTCCTTTGGGCTTTATTCAAGTACAAATTATCCAACATCATTTGCACTTAACCTTTTCTAGCCTCTAGTATTTGGGTGGGTAATTTACTATCTCTTGGGTCCCTCCTAGGTGCAAATATTTCAACAACATCCTTCCTTAGTGAGTTGGGTCTTTGATATCTTATTGGGCATGATTCCTCTTGCACTTCTAAGACTTAGTCATTTATTTGTATGTATGCACCAGAACTTGGAGACTACCTAGGGCTCCACATGGGTGTAAAATCTTCAGTCTCCATTAGAGAGAATGAACTTCAAGAATTTTGTCAAGCTTCCAGAAGGTGCAATTCTTCCAATCGCTACAAGGCTCCTAGTCTAACCAAAAATTTGGGCCATTCCTAGGCCCTGGCAGAGGCTAAAATTTTTTGTCTCTCATGGACATGGCATATTCGAACTCCTTGGTCTTGTTGGGTCTTCGGGTTTGTGTTGGGCCCTATTCGGGTATAAAATATCTGGTTGCATTCAAAATTATCCAAATATATACTAGATGTAACAATATTTCATTTTATGTGATGTATTTATTTTCAGAATTTCAGTACTTTCTTACCAAAGTATATATGGGTAGTGATAAAAAAACACCCACATTCTTGGTGGTTCCCAAGGTATTTTTATCTCATAAAAATTGGAGGACCTGTTGAGTGTATATTTTGCCCTATTGAAAAATAATCACCACAAGAAGAGTATTAAATGAAAACTCTCTCTTACAAAGAAATTAAGTATAAACACAAATTTCTCCAAGGTTCTGTTACACAAGCATTCTGCATATATATATGAAAACAATGATTATTTAAGATAATATAAACTAGAAATAGCTCAATAATATGCAAGTGATAGTTAACAAGGGGCCTTGATGGTTTAATTCATGAGTTCTTAGTGATTACCTTTATTAATCCTTAAAATGAATGTGAACTTTGCTCATGTGAAAAATGATTCCTTTTAAAATTCTTGGCATTAATCTGTCTTACCCTGAATACCAGTTAGTACGCCTATTTTATCTTCATATTAAATGTGTAAAAAATGAAAATATGCGTGGAATAGTCCACTTCATTTTAAAATCCATGAATTTAATGCGAGATTTATTTTGTAGTTAGTAGATTCATTTTATCTTCATTATGAGTGTTCTACTAAATGCTAAGTTAGACTTTGAACATGTTAGTTAGTTAGTAAGTTAGCATTCATTTGCATTATCTGCCATTAATGTAAAGTAGGTATTAGCACCCTCCCTCCTAGATTGATTTTTATCTTGAATTTAGATTTGGAAAAACTAAAATGCCTTGTACAATTTGGAGATGCAAAAATTCTAGATAAGGACCAGAATGCAAATAAATGAAATAACTATGCAAGAGAAAATTGACTAGAATGTAAACAAACTGAATGGAGAATTACAAAAATTCTGGACAAGGACCAAAATGAAAAGAACTAAAAATAAAATGTAGAACTTCTCGACAATGACTAGAATAAAAAGAACTAAATTTCTAGAAACAGACCAGAATGGAGTTAGACAAAAAATTTGGATAAGAACCACAATGATAGCAATTAACAAAAATAACTCTTGCAGAACACAATCAAAGGGGACAGAAAACAAATTTAATATATCTAACTCTAAGCTAGAAAATCATACATAAAAAACCTAGTGTCATACTCCCCTACCCTGCAAAACCACAAATTATGAGACAAGTCTGAAGGTAACCCGATCTAAAAAACCTGCATGAAACACAATCATATTAGATCAAGTGCAAGACTCAAAGTAATAAATATTATCTACATAAATACCAATCTTCACCTAGTATAACCCCCTAAAGGCATTAAATACATACATGCAAATTAACAAGATGGAGTGAAAGGATGACCAATTAAAATAATAAACCTCGACAAATAATCTCCTCTGATTTTGCTCACAAAGTGTGTGCTTGCCAAAATGTATGCATTAATATTCTCCAAGATGTCATTTTTTACAAAAACTCCTAGCCCCTTGCTACAAAATTTCCATAGGCTTAAATAAAAATTTCAATTTGCCTTGGCCTTTTATATTCCCAATTGGTCCCTTCATTTTTATTGAAAATAAGGAAAAAAAATCCTTTTTACTTATAACTCCTTTTAATATTATAATATTAAGGACTTTGAATTTTGTCCTTTTATTTATAACTCCTCTTGATATTATAATTAAAAAAAAAATTAACTATTTATCTTTTCCTTATAACTCCCGTTCTCTTATTGTTTATTATTATTTTTTTGGTAAGTAGTGTTTGTATTTACAATGGGTTTTAACAAGGATCCCAAAACCTGATTACATAAGCAATGGGCCTAGGGCATCAATCCCTTGAAACCGAACACCAAAACAGAAATCCCACCTAGCGGTAATAGTAAGCATGAAACAATCCCTCTCAGCGGGAAAAAAACAAATAAGAAAGAAAGTAGTTTTGGAGATCCCGCCCAGTGGGGAGTAGCCAAAAACCACCATCGAGAAGATCCCGCCCAGCAGGAAGCAAAGAAAAACTATTACAATAAAATCCCGCCTAGTGGGAAGTAGTCAAAACCACCACAAATAGTCCCACCTAGCGGGAAGCAACAGGGAAATCCCACCATCCGGGAAACCAGCAGAAAAGAAAGGATCCCGCCTCGCGGGAAAACCGACGGATTTTGCGGATCCCGCCCTGTGGAGAAACCAGCCGCCCATCGGGAAAAAAATTCATTCAACGAGAGCCATCCTGCAGGAAGCCGACAGCCAGCACAGAGAGGATCCAACCCATCAGGAAGTGACCAGAGAGTTGCACCACAAGGAACCCGCCCCGAGAAAACAGAAGAGGATCCCAGCAGCAGGGACCAAGAATCTCGTCCAAGCACAGAGCCTGCCGAGGATTCATAAGAAAAAAGGGGGAAGCTGTCCAAACCCTAAACCGTCACCTCCATCGCACCGAGAAACGTAGGGGACCAGATCCACGTGAATAACCTGCAAAAAACCCCAGGGGGAAGCCTGAGGGAAAAAGGGAAGGGATCCCCAACCAAACGAGGATCCCCTGGGAAGCACCAGTCCGAAAAAACAACCAAGGAAACCCTAGCCGGCCGGGAGGGGCGCAGATAGTGGAGAAGGATCTCCCCCAGGAGATCATCTGCAAACAACCACTCCCCAAGAGGGATGACCTAGGTTGAGCCAGGGACTGGGCAGAAACCAGGAGCCATGGGAGAGGGAGCAGGGGAGGGACTAGAGCCCTCCCCTCTCTACTTTCCTCTTATTGTTTATTATTATTATACCCTTCATGGATCCTTGATAAATATGAGGTAAAACAAAAAAAAATTAGGGCATAACCGAATAAAATTAGCCCTTTGTAGGACTTTAATGTTGTAGCAATAGACTTGGGGTATCATACTCCACATATTTGACTACGTAAATAATCCTTATGACTCCCCTGTATTCATTTTTCATTTTAATAAAAATGAAAAATATAAGCCTTACGTAAAATGTTTGAAAATGAACAATATTAAAACAAATTTTCACCTAAGACTTTGAAGCTTGACCCCGTAGAGTCATCTGAACCCGCGCCGCCCTTTTGTTACCTATAACACAATTCGGCAGAACCCATCACTCCACCATTATGCATTTCATTCGGTGACATGTGGATGTCCATACCAGGAGGATGTTGTGACCATAAAAACACCAACTCGTCTTCGTTGGCAGTCTCCCTACTCACTGTCATCCCATGCTGAGCAGTACCCGATTCGTTTTTGTTCATTTAACCGTGAATTATGGAAACCGAACCGCCCTGCACATAACTATGTCCTTCAAATGAGATGTAAAGGGAGTTCATTATCACAGCTGTGATGTGTCTCATCGTGATTTGCTTCACTGTCCATAGTGTTCGATTATTGCATTTGGTAATGACAAAGAAAAGCAAATACATAGTGCAATGGCACTCCCTATGCTCATCGTTGTGATGTGTCTCATCGTGATTTGCTTCACTGTCCATAGTGTTCGATTATTGCATTTGGTAATGACAAAGACAAGCAAATACATAGTGCATTGGCACTCCCTATGCTCATCGTTAGTCATCAATTTTCCAAATCATCCCATATTGGGGTCCACATCCACCTCTTCGGATTTTTCCAGGCTTTTCTATGCATCCACATCAGGCTGGTGGAGTCCCAGTCCACGTCTAACTATGTTGCTCAATGCTTAGGGTTTCTGACAATATCCACATGACCAATACGACCAGTCTACCATGTTGATCTTACCTCGGGAGTCACCTATCATGTCATTCACCGAGGATTGGCCACCTACTCTCCACATCAGCATTTGAACCTTCGTCATGTACGTCGCATGTCGATTCTATTCATGTTACACTATTCATTATCCCCTTCGATCCTAGGTGGTTGGTCAATCCTTGCTACCCGCACCAAAAAAACCTGTGTCCCCATCTGACATCCATTGCACCCATCTAAATAATGCATTACATCGATACATCTTCAGGTCTTGATACCACACTATTGTTGAAAATTTGGCCAGCCATACATTAAAACTAACATTTGGGCCGTTTGACGATGTTTTCATCCTTGGAAAGTGTCTCCTCTTAAAGGAGACAAAAAAAAAAAAAATTGTATACATTTGAAATCTGTGCAGTAAAATAAACGGTCACAAACGGACACCCGAGTCAAAAGTTATGGCCAAAATACTAAGACATGTAATAAACATCGTCGATGTAGATCCGATTTGCTAGGGTTAGGGTTTGCTTTATTTTTTCTTACTTGCAGTTTGAAGGTTTTATTTTAAGAAGAATAATTTTACATTGTAGCAAGCATGTGATCTCTTCCAAAACCTGTGAGGAGATTGTAATAGAGTACTGAAACTCTGCCAGAATTATTCCAGATAATAAAAAGATAATATTTGCTCCAATTTTATTTTATTGTAAATTCTTCAACTGTCCTCATCATCAATCCCATTTATGTCAATATCTTGGTCTATGTGCCAGTGTTTCACCTTCATTTCCCACATCATCCATTATTTTGGATATGGTGTGTTTTATGATGTGGCTTCACATGTGGGCACCTTCCATGACCAAGTAATACCACTATGCCATTAAACGCTACCACTCCCACCAGTAAAATGTCATCCAATGTGTCTTTGTTGACGTCTACATCGATAGTTCCCCATTGTGCCACTATCCATCACAAAATGTTCACCATCCTTGTCATCGACCTTAGTTTGCTAGGCGCGTTGCCAAGCGCAGTGTGTCATCCAGAACCTGTAAGCACCAAAACAAGAAAATAAATTAAAACTCTCAAAAATAATATATTAGTAGCACACATATATTTTTCATTGTTAATTTTCTTTTATTTTAAATTTATTTTTATATTATTGTCATTATTATATATAAAATACATGTATAATAATAATAATAGGGTTTTCTTTATTTTCCTTTATCTTTGTGTGTTTTTTTTTTATTCTAAACTTCTATAATTATACATATAAAATTTTATATTTATTTTATTTCATTTTTTTTAGTATATATATATATTATATATGCAATATATAATAATAATGTATATATATTATTTAAATTTGAATTATAAAACCTAAAAGGTTTAAACTGTAACAACTCAAGCTAAAAGGAAAGAAACAAATTACAAGGAGAAAAGCCAAAGACAAAATTTACTTTACTAAAACGAATTAAAGCATCCATGCACTCCATAATGACTTCAATCAAACAGTAAAATCAAATTCCTCCTAAAAGACAAGGTGGTCCTACAAACTAAGAAGACTCAAAGTCTGGATGATGAGCTCATGGCTAAGAATCCATCAAACAAAATCCCTCAAAAACAACCAAAGTCATCAAAAAATAAAAACAAAAAGGTGGATCCCCAATTTTGGGGCGAGTTGTGTGAAAGCCACAGTAAATGGTGACATTGTTGGGAAATGCTCCTAAGTATTTATGGTGAAGAACCCAATCTAAAATGAGAACTCATAAGATCAATGATACACAAATTATTTAATGATGTCTCGAGATGGTGGGGTAAACAAATTCAAATAAAAATAATTAATCCATCTGCCTTTACTCAGTGTGTGAAAAAGTGACTCATTATTGCAACTCTAAAGACCCTACATATTCCATCATCTGTTTTGTATTAGGCTATGAAGTACAACTTCTAAAAAAAAAACTTTACCCAGGTCTTTTAGGTGAGTTGGAGGAGGAGAGGGTAATCCTCCAATGGAGGTCCCAGGTTCAAATCTCCACCCTACCAAAAATTTGAATTGGGTACCCAAAATCCAATTGATAACGTTGGTGCAGGTAGGGTCGGACGTGACTCCCTGGTGAATTTGACAATGTAGAACCCCTTGTTCATGGTCTCTCATATCAAGGTGGCCCCGCAAGGGGTTTTTCGCTAATAAAAAACAAAAATAAAAAAATTCACAGACAGAGCCCCACTGCTAGTCAAACGTCTATAGCCCTGGTAGGATTTATCTAACTCACCCTTGTGTTTGGTTAATGCTTTGCAAAACCTTTATTTTTATCCAAGCTATATTTAGACAGATCCCTACTGCCGATCAGGTATCCATAGCCCTGGTAGAGTTTATATAGACCTTGTTACTGATTTGATCAAGCTTTTCAATGCTCGTTTTCCTCTTTTTTTTTTGCTTTTTTTTATAACAATGCAAATATTTGTGCATCACTAGGGTTAGGAAGCCTATAAGTAGAGCATGTTGGATTTTCACCTTGGGTTGCAATCCAATATAACTTCATCCTTAATAATTTCCAGAAACACCCTTTAATATATGTGAGTTACATGTGGAGCTTTAGCGAAATATTTCATTGTTCCACTCTCCACCATATTAGTCCCAAAATCTGAGCATGATCACCAAATAACTCATCACCATTTTCTTGGGTTCACCTATTTTCAGATTAGATACTCCAACCTACTAAACAAAGAAACACAAAAACAGGCCAGATACCATAAGTTAGTGACCGTGAAACATTAACCTAAAACAAGGGAATAAACCAACATACAAAAAAGACAAACAAACCAAAATCTAACCTAAAACAAACTAGCAACAAAGCGACACACAAAAACCAAAAGCAAAACCAAAATAACCAAAACTAAAATACCAAAATTATATACATATAGTACACAATCTCACACACTTTTAGGGGTTGAAATAGTGCTTTAGATGCAGCCCATTAACAGGCAAAGACAACTCTTTTCCATCCAAGGTTTTTAATCTAAAACTGTTTTTACCTAGGATTTTAGAAACTTGATAAGGACCCAACCACAAACAATCAAATTTATCATGATCCCCTTTCTTTTCATGTCCTTTATCCCACAACAAAACTAGATCTAAAATATTGAATGTTTTAATCGTAGATCTCTTATAAAACCATGTCTTCACTACATATTGATGCTTATTGAAGTGAAGCATGGCTTCCTCTCTCTTCTCATCAAGATGCATTAAGTGGGTTAATCTATTTTCAATTTGATTATCTATTCCAATATATTCCTTCATAAAATGAAGGGTTTACAATTTTAAATTAGTGGGAAAGATAGGGTCCTTCCCATAGACTAAGTGGTAATGGGATGTCCCAATAGACTCTTTTGTTCTGGTTCTATCAGCCCAAATGGTAAACTGTAGTTTACTATTCCAATCTCTAGGATTCTTTTCAAGTAATTTTTTTATCACACATAGAAAATTTTTATTAGAAGATTCTACCAAATCATCACCTTATGGGTAATAATTGCAAGAAAATTTTAAGATTACCTTGTTATCATATGCTCAATTTGCAAATTGCATGGAAGAAAATGCATAACCATTATCATTTACTATTGTGTTAGGTATTCTAAAATGAGTCACAATGCAATCCTCTAAAAATTTAATAACATCAGTGGTTGCACGATTTATAGGTATCGCTTCAGTCCACCTAGTGCAGTAATTTGTAGTTGTAAGGATATATTTATGAGAATCAGATGAGTTGGGATTGATAACCCCAACAAAATCTAATCCCCATTGGGAAAAAGGTCTTGCCTCCACTATGGACTGTAATGGTATAGCTGCATTTATTTCTCTATTGGTCACCACCTGACATGTATGACAGGATTGCACATTAGCATGTGCATCTTTGAAAAGATGAGGCGAATAGTATCTCGCCCTAAGAATCTGGTGTGTTGTCGTGTTGGCTGATCCATGTCTAGTTCCATACTTACCATGGAATTCCTTGAGCGCTTGGGTTGCTTATTCTTGGTTGAAATGAAGGTAAATCCCTTCGTGTTTCCTCCTATACAAAACACCAGACTTAATTAGAAAATTTGTAGATTTCAAGCATAAAGCTCTTCATTGAGTAGAAGTGAGGTGTGATGAGAACTTACCATTCAGTAATAAATATACGATATCAACATACCAATCATATTTAGTTATGTATTCCACATTGTAATGTTGGCATGATATTAATGGATCAATTTCCATGATTGTCTTGACCAATCCTTTTCCACGAACTATTTTCATTGGTTGGATTTCCAAGTCAAATTATTGGAGTGTCAAAATATATTTTCCCCTTCTTTCACCTAGTTCATTTTGCAAAAACATAACCTTGATGGCAGGGTCAGGAACAAAAAAAAAACCCTACTATGCACTACATAATGTCTAATTTTTTTCAAGGTTTTACACAGTGCATCCACTTTTTTTATAGGGTTTTCAACGTTACCTTCACTGTTTTTAGTTAGGACACTCGCAAAGGAATGATATGAAGCAAATGTGTAGACATAAAAGGGATTCGAATAATTTTAACTGACTAAAATAGAGGCCCTAGATATGGCCTCTTTGATGCTCTTGAAAGCATTCATATTTTCATTTGTACATTTAATCTGAGCATCCATTTTTAACATGTCATTCAAGGGTTTGGCAATCTCTACGAAACCTGAAATGAACTTCCTTTTTCCAAAGAAGGATCTTAACTCTTTCTTGCTATTGGATGGAGGGATATCTTGTATAGCAGCTAATCTTTCTGAATCAATAGAAATCTCTTTATTAAAAATAACATGACCCGATGCATTTTCTCGGATTAAGGGAGATCCCATTTTCCCTACATATTTGGAGGACTTTCCTCAAATCTCTATCACACTTTTCTATTTTATTATAAAAATGAGAATGTCATCCACATAAAAAATGATACACTTACCAATGAGCCATTTAAATGCATAATCTATTGCACATTGGAAAGTTGCACCTACATTCAATAATTTGAAGGGCATTCTTCTATAGGCAAATGTTCCCCATTTAGTTGTGAAATCCGTTTTCATTCTATCATTTGGGTGGATAAGGATTTTATTGTATCCTGAATAACCATCTAGGAATGACATCATTTCCAATCCATTAACCATTTGCAGTATCTCATCAATGGAGGGAAATGGGTAATTATCCTTTTGGGATGCTTTATTCAGATTTTTGAAGTCAATACACAATATTATCTCTCCATTCTTCTTTCTCATCGGGACTAGATTGGCAACCCATGTAGAGTGCCTAACAGGAAAGATGATTTTTACCTCTAGCAATATTTTCACCTCTCTTTCTATTAAGGGTTCTAACAATAGATTGGCATATCTTTATCTTAGTCTAAAAGGCTTGGACTCTGGTTTTAGTGGAATCGTGTGTGCTATCACATTCTGATCATACGTTTTCAAATCCTTGTAACTCCATGCTATACAATTCACATATTCTCTTAGCACATGAGCGATAGACTGCTTTTCTTGACTTGTATATGCCTTAGCAATGAACACCTCCTATGAATTTTTTACACTCCCTAAGTTGATTATATCACACGCTTCTTTAGGGGTGGTACATTTTTACCTCTTTTTGTTTGATATCCAATATCAAATATCTTTTTTAGTGAAACAATATATTTTGGCATTTCATTCATAATTTGGGATGTTTCACTATCTCGGTCTGTTTCTTCCTGAACTCTCTTATTTTCATCTATCACCTGATTTTTGAAAATACCAGAGTTAGTGACAAAATTGAAAATATATCTGTCACTATCGAATACTTGTAAATTGGTAACTTTTTCTGGTATTGAATAACAAGGCACTAGTTTAATCGATTTTTTTTGCATTTTTGATGGTCAACTGGCTTGAGCATACTTGCTGAAATGGCTAATAAATCTACCATTCGATTATGTTTCCTAGAGATAAGGGAAATATTGAAAGCATCAAACTCATTTATCAAATCCCTAACTCTCATCTTTTAAAGTCTTGATATATTATCCCGACATGCATATTGCTCTTTTACCTATTTAACCATGAACTTCGATTCTCCCAAAACTTTGAGACACTTAACCTTCTTCCTTAGAGCCAAATGTAGTCCAAAAATAAGTGCTTCATACTATGCCACATTATTGGTGGTTGGAAACTATAATCTATAGGCAGCCAATATAGGCTTGCTACCAGGGCATGTAAGTTCGATACCATCTCCAACACCCTATTTAAATTTGGATCCATAAAATATGAGAATCGAAAATAAAATATCATTTTTAGAAATACCATAAGAAAGGATTTCCTTTTGATGTTCTTCAGTAGCTTCTTCTATGTAAAATTTATAGACCCATAGATCACTTTTAGAAAATTGGATTTCATTGGGCTTATTATACTCTGTAATCGTCTCTTTGAGCCTTGGTTAACTATCCACCCAGATTTCGTTTTAGACTCCCCTCCAAGGTAACCACATGTGGGAGGAATCTGTAAAAATGTAACCATTCAGATTCTTACTTCAATATCTTCCCAACACCACGTTGTATTTGGAAGTAATATTAAGCATGAGTATATCCACATGATGTTGAATTCTAGGCTCTGAATTGATTTGAATCAAGACACCATTCAAAATTACAACATCTACGATCGATCTTTCCAATTTTATCACTTTACTCTTTCAAGGGATTGGTTTGAATTATAAATTTTGGTAAATCTCGAGGAGCATGATGTTACCCGAGGCACCCGAGTATATCAAACAATTATGCAAGTTTCTACCTACAATTCTAATGGTTATGATAAAAGGAGACACTTCTCATTTTTTCTTTTGTAACACTAATTGGGACTCAACACAATTGACCTTGTGGATTTGACTTGGTGGATACAAAGCTTTCATCAAAGCTTCCCCTTGACATGACAATTTAGCAACCTCAAACATCAAGATATTAGACTTAGTCCTTTTCAAGTCCTCTACTATATCATAAGTAGATTTTTTGAAATTTTGCATCTTTTGCATCGATTTGGATGATTCAAAAACCGATGGAGGAGGTGGATTTTTATCAACTATGGTATCAGGAGGAAGAAGGAGATTGTTTAGCGGAGTGGAGGAAGTTTTGGGATTTTTGGAATTCCTTGTATAATAACCATGATTTACTTTTCCAAATTATCTAGCAACTTGGACTTCCTATATGGTTTCATCATCATCTTCTACCAAGATTTTAGTGTCCTCTTCTCCTTCCTCACTTTCTTGATAATGGACAATTTCAGTTACTAAAGCATCTTCCTTCCCTTGGGGAAAATAAGAGGCCCCCTCACTCTAGGGATCTAATTCACAAGAGTCTTCAAATGCATCGGCCTAATTTGCTATAGGGTTAGGTATACACCCATTGTTGGGCTGAGTGTTCCATGACCTCGTCCTCCTATGGTTAGAATTTCAGTTAGAAATAAAGGTTTTGGAAAGGAGTTTCTATATGTGAACTATGTCATTGCTCGTTTTTATAGAATTTTTCTTCAATTCCTCAACCTCAAAATTAGATCCTTGTGGTTGAGGTATTATGGTGCCAAATCTAAATGCATTTCTATCATTGGCAACCTCCTAATTTGACATGATGGTTTGATTATGAACATTTAGGCTCAGTCAAGGATTCATACTTTGGAGAGGTGTGACCATAGGATAAGCTTTCGAGGTTTGAGTGTTGGTCACATCGAATCCTGACATAGTTATCTTATTTTTTGCTAGCATAGATGTGGTGGGTGAAATGATTGCATTAGGATAGGTGGTAATGTATGGATACATGGGCATGAATGGATATTATTGATGGTATGGTAGGAAATTCATCATTGGCACTTGTGGTGCCATAATTTGGTTCATCATAGCAAACTAACTATACGGACCAAACTATCCTACAATTGGTAGGTAATTGAGGCATCCCCATACCTTGTGATGTCGTTTGTTGCTCAATAGTCATGGCCTCCACATAATCTAGATCAAGGGTTGTAACTTAGGGGTTTCTTCTAGCAAACATGGTTGTCATGGGATCTAGATATCCAAAGTATAATTGAAGGGCCATGGCAGCATCAACTGTAAAATGGTGAGTTACACTCATGTAAAACTTTTGGAACCTAGCATGGAATGTCCTAATCGACTCATTGGGTAACCTTTTATAGGTCACAAATTGATTGTACGTGATGGTAGGATCTAAAAGTGACCTGAACTGATTAATGAAGGCTCTCTCTAATTGGGCCCAAGAAGTGATGGACCCTATGGGGAGATTCATATACCATTCATAAGCCATCCGATATAAACTCATGGGGGAAAGCCTACAAGTGACATATTCATGGTTTACTACTAATCTAATAATATGGTCTTTCTAATTCTGGATATGCTCTTTGGCGGTAATAGAACCATCATGCTTAAACTTGGGTAATGACTTCTTGAAATTCCTAGGCATTTAAAAAATATATCCAACTATGTTCAAGTAAATACTTTACACCCCGTACCAAGGAACTGGTGGTTGGGCCATATTGTTCAACAATGGTGGCCCTATAGAGATAATAGAAACCATAGAAGTAATAGGGACATAGACACTTGATGTAGTTGCCACAGTGAAGACACTGGAAGTAGACCCACTAGACATATTTAATTCTAAATATAACCCTAGATCAATTATATTGGGTGGGATTTCAATCTCTTTATTTGTATTTCTTGGTTTCCTAGAATTGGGAGAAAGACTTTGAAATATGGTTTCCCTAGTGGTTTTAGACCTAGTAGCGATATACTCAGGTTGGGCCAGCTTGGGAAAACAATTTCTCTACAAGACTTCTCACAAATTATACACAATAAAACCTGAAAACGTTGTATCTGCAAGCACAACAAGGTGGAAACAAAACAACCCACATTAATCATCAAAAAATCAAAGATCTAAATCACAAAGCTACGAAAGAAGGTCCTCCTTCTAGCACCAAAATGTTGAGTGTATATTTTGCCCTATTGCAAAATAATCACCACAATCAGAGTATTAAATTGAAAACTCTCTCTTGCAAATTAAGTATAAATGCAAATTTCTCCAAGGTTCTGTTATACAATCATTCTACATATATGTATGAAAGCAATGACCATTTAAGATAATATATGCTAGAACTAGCTCAATAACCTACAAGTGACAATTAACAAGTGGCCTTGACGGTTTAATTCATGCATGCTTAGTGATTACCTTCCTTAATTCTTAAAATGAATGTGAAATTTGCTCATGTGAAAAATAATTCCTTTTAGTATTCTTGGCATTAATCTGTCTTAACATAAATCCTAGTTAGTACGCCCATTTTATCTTTAGATTAAAGATGTAAAAAATGAAAATATGCATGGAATAATCCACTTACTTTTAAACTCCATGTCTTTAATGTGAGATTTATTTTGGAGTTGGTAGTTTCATTTTATCTTCATTATGAGTTTTCTACTAAATGCTAAGTTAAAATTTGAACATGTTAGTCTGTTAGTAAGTTAGCATTAATTTGCATTATATTCCATTAATGTAAAGTAGGCTTTAGCACCCTCCCTCCTAGATTGATTTTTATCTTGAATTTAGATTTGGAAAAACTAAAATGCCTTGTACAATTTGGAGGTGCAAAAATTTTGGATAAGGACCAGAATGCAAATAAATGAAATAATTGTGCAAGAAATTCTGGAAAATGAACCAGAATGTAAATGAATTGAACGGAGAATTACAAAAATTCTAGACAAGGACCAGAATAGAAAGAACTAAAAATAAAATGTAAAACTTCTAGACAATGACCAGAATGAAAAGAATTGAAATTCTGGAAACGAACCAGAATGGAGTTAGACATAAATTCTAGATAAGGACCAAAATAAAAGCAATTAATGAAAATAGCTCTTGCAAAACATAATAAAAGGGTATAGAAAAAAAATTTAATCTATATAACTCAAATCTGGAAAAATAATGCATAGAAATCCTAGTGTCATACTCCCCTACTCTGCAAAACCACATATTATGAGACAAGTCTGAAGGTAACCCGATCTAAAAAAAACCCGCATGAAACACAATCAAATTATATCAAGTGCAAGACTATTTGCATCAATACCAATATTCACCTAGTATAACCCCCTAAAGGCATTAAATACATAGATGCAAATAAACAAGATTGTAATGAAAGGATGAAAAATTAAAATAGTAACCCTCGACAAAATAGTAACCCTCGACAAATAATCTTCTCTGATTTTTCTCACAAAGTGTATGCTTGCCAAAATGTATGCATTAATATTATCCAAGATGTTATTTTTTACTAAAATTTCCAACCCCTTGCTACAGAAAATTTAGAAGCTTAAACAAAAATTTCAGTTTGTTCCTTGACCTTTCATATTCCCAATTCGTCCCTTCTTTTTTCTTGAAAATAAGAAAAAATAATCTTTTTTCACTACTACTACTACATACTTAGGGCATCATACTCCACATATTTGAATACGTAAATAATCCTTATGACTCCCCTGTATTCATTTTTCTTTTTAAAAATAATATAAAACTTAAGGTAAAATGTTTGAAAATGAACAATATTAAAACAAATTTTTACCTAAGACTTTGATGCTCGACCCTGCAGAACCATCTGAACCCACACCGTCATTTTTATTTCCTGACTAGAATTTTAATTTTAATTTTTTGCACTTGCCATTTTTGCCAGGACAAGTGCTTAAATCTTGGCACTTTATTGTTTTGCTTTAGCTTTTTTGCCAAGACACCTTCAAGATCATAATTCCACATATGTGGCACTATTAGTAATTTTAGTGTGGAGATTTTGGCTTCCAAGTGTTGATATTGTTGTGGCTCCCTTTTGGATATGTTCAAACTTGACCAAAAACCTGAATAGTTGTGTTTTATTTTTTCCTACCCTAAGGTTTGGTCTACCATGTATGCTTGTCTACAGTACTCGAAGCCAAATAGCCAGTTAGTGATATAATATAGTCACAAGTATGGAATTTGGAGAAGCCATAAAACCTGATGATGGTGCCCTATTCTAGGAAATACCAATCTCCTATATCCAATGATTTTTCCCTAAGTTTATCGATTTCTTTAGTAAAAAGGCATGGACACCTTCCATAGATTGATACCAATGCAGATATTAAGAACTTCTTGTTGAACTCAAGGTATGGATAGTTATCTCTAAGAACATGGGTCTAATCTATTACTGGGTGGTTTTTACCTTCCTTGTCTATCCTTTGCAGTGGGATATTGGTTGTATTCACAAATATCATATAGTAGAAAAATAGCAAAGCTACATATGAGAAGTATGTGAATATGCCACACTTTTTATATTTCAATGACTTCAGTTGGTCTTGAATGCTGACTACCAGGAATTATGCCCAGTCCAATGTGATGGAATAAAATACCTTCATTATTGTATTGGCCATGCCCAATTGGTACAGATAGACTATCGCATCATTTATCAAATCCAAGATTATTGAGAGCATGGATAGAATAGCCTGTGCTTCATCAAAAAATTCAGCCAAGATCCTGGACTTGTTCATATAAAATTTTTGTAACTTCACTCCAATTCTAACAAGCTAGTCTTGAATCGAGGGACTTTGTATATACTTTATTTTCTTGTCCACATCAATTTCTTTTATCTAACTATCTAGGATACCTTTGATTGCAAATTTTGTCTATATGAATTCTTTGTTAATGGTAAGCAAGGGATCAAAATTACAGTCACATACTATGGTAGTGTTTGGATCATAGAACATAGCAATTACATGTATGAGCTCTTGGTATAGATGTACCATTTCAGGAATAAACCATCTCATGTTCGAGTGGTAGGCTATGTCACTTGGGTGCTTTCTACAAAATCTCTCTGCCTTTTCTTCATAGCTAATTCGATTTATTTTTATTTTGGACTGAATTGTGAGTATTAGTTCTTTAATGCCTACCAATCTGTCTATCAATTCATCGATGGACTTGTATATAGAAACAATATTCTTGCCTCATCCCATTATTCTGACTCGACTTTTAATTTTTATTTTTTGCACTTGCCCTTTTGCTAGTTCTCTGTAATTCTTGTAATGCTTCGTATTTTACAATCAATACTCTAGAATGTGGTGAAAAGAGGGTATGTCTAATATAAGGCCCAAGAATTTATAACATATAGTAAAAGGTTTTAATAGTTATGATACATTAATGCTTTGATAAGGTAGATTACACATTCCAAGGAGGATTTTCTAATGGAATAATTATTCGCTTTAAGATATTCTATGCATTCGATTGGAGAGGGTGTCATCACCCCATGCTGGCCAATCACATTCTAATTTTTGATGCCTAATAGATAATTGGTCTCTTTGTGCTCATTTAATTTTAATCAAGATTGCATGATTTTTTGAAAATATAATTTCTAGCAAATCTCATCAGGATCATCAATCATTAGTGCATTTATTTTACACATTGCACTTAGTAGGTCGTCCTCCAACAATTTTGAAGCATTTGCATTGGGTTGGGTGTTCAGGATCGTTACTATGCAAACTGCTTGAGAGACATGTTAGGGATCTTAGACATGTTTGATGACTCAGTAGACATGTGTTGCAGTGGTGCGTAACCCAAGATGCTAGGTGAGCTATCTGCCTTATACCCCTTTAATATTTATTAATGTTGCAACCAACTTATTGGAGTAAGGACAAAATTTGGAATTTATACGTAATGTACAGGTGTCTTATTTACATATATACAAGTAGGATGCCAATTATCCTAAGCACAATGCTTGAGATATTGCCCGTCCACTAGGATGGTCAGTAAACGATCATCCAGTTGGCACAATTAAAAGATGGTTGATATTTTCCTCTACTCTATTATGTATGGACCGAACCATATACTATTAAATATTTTGTATTTTCCCAATTTTACTTTTTCCAAGTCTCTTTTGATCAATGGATCATTCTCTTCAAACGAAATTGCCATTTTTAGAGAGCACAAATCCTCTAGGCTAATATATTTGATGGAAAATAATGCCAAACATTCTAAATTTTTGGTAGTATGACCCCTTCTTTATAAATTTGGTAACAAAGTGGTGCCTTCAAATACTTTTTAATTTATATTTGGTCACTCCAAAAGACTCGATCTAGTAGTAAATTCTAACTTTCAGGGTGATTTTCAATGTTCCCATTCATGATTTACAAAATATTTTTGCAGGTGGATTCTACCAAAGATGTAAATTTTCACAAGGATAGTAATAGATATTTTGGCACATTTCGTATTCCCTTGCTAGATCTACAATATTTGCTTTTATAGAGGGTCCAAAATTATTTGATACTATGGTGTTTGGAATCTAAAATTTGAGGATTACTGCTTCAAGCAATTTAATCACCATATGTTGCTTAGGATGCTTGGTAGCTTCTTGTTCCAATAGAACCTCAATTTTAGAATTCCTTGATATTTGTCTCTACCCGAATGGATTTTAATATAGTTATAGCTCTATGGTATGTTGGATGGTATCTTTGTCGTATACTTCATAATTGTCATCAATCCATACTATGACATCATTGAATTCCTTACACAATTCCTCAATCCTACCGATTCGCTCTTCTAAATATTGTACACTGATGTTGGTATATTTTCTAGGATGAATATGTAATTCATTATAAATATTGTTGTCAACCTTTATATCATGAAAAATTGATCTAACATTGTTGTCACATGGACTCTACACAATCATCAGTCCTTTGAGTATGATAATTTCTTGTTCACCCTCCTGGTTTCCTTCTAGTGGTTGAGCATTCCACATTTTATCTTGGTCAAGAGTTTCACTTACCATAATTGTACTTTCAGTCTCTTTTGACCTCATGATTGAGCAAGTACCCATACTTGTTTCAATCATGGCTTTGAAATCCTCCATGGAAAATTAATATTCTAGTTCTAGGTCATTTAGTACTTCATTAATTTTATTTCTTCAGCTATAAAGTTCACCACGTTCATTTGTTACTCTTATCTGAACATCTCAATGTGAAATGAATATGGTATTTCATAATGTATCTTGACTCTTTTGACTTTGAAAGGAATATCCATGTGGAAGTAGTCAAGGAAAAAATAATTACCTAATTTTATAGTAAATTGTCTTGATAAGCACATACCAAAATAGGGTTCCAAGTGCACCACCATAATTTCTTGAATAATAATGATACAAGGTATTCTATGCAACTTAATTGGAACATCCTTAATTACTCCAACTATCTTCACTAGTGTTCTATCCAACTGCAACACATTCGATACGAATTCTTGTGTATTCCATGCCCATTATATCATAGACTTCTTTGGGCATGATAGTGGTGGCTAATCCAAAATAAATCATGCAATTATGCACCACCCACCCTTCCATATGTAAGGATAAATAAAAAGTAGATGGTCTATTCTTTTTGGTTATTGAAGTGGGGTACCCTTGAGCTATATTTAACTCTTCTTATTGCTTCCTTTGATTCTTTATGGATTTAAGAGAGGCCTACAATAGATATATTTGTTCTAGAATGAGGAGGGCATCATACATGCTGATTTTGGATGGAATTTTCTTTAGTTCTTCTATAATATTGAAACTAGGAAACTCCAATAACGTTTCCTCGACTTTTTTATAGGTTCCTCATATTTATCCTTATAATATTGGGTATATTAAATCCTCTAATATTTGGTCAAGGAAGGATACCTTAATTTATCTCTAACCTACTCTCTTCCTTCACCCTCCTTGAATCCCTTTAGTTGTTGTTGGGCTACCTTTTGGACTAGGATCGATAAAGGTACCTCTCTATTTGGAATATTTCTCGATTCATAAGGTACCTTGAAAGGATCCAGAGTTTTAGGATCAATGGATATAGGTTTCTTCCTAGATATTGTAAGACCCACCATTTGTTCTTATACAGACATCATGAAGTTGCATTCATCTACTTTCCTCATCATGTTCACTTACCCCTTTTGTGTTTTCTTTTTTTTTTAATGGTAATTCTCTAAAAATAGTGTTGATGCATCATGCATGTGATTTTTCCATTAGGATCATTACATATTGAGCACTAGTAAATGGACTTAGATTTTAATGAAGAAGGTTCTTACTCATGATTTGTGTACATGGAATTTGTGCTTTATATTGGTTTGTTAGTGGAAGCAACCTGGTCTCTTATGACAAATGAAAATATCCTTGGTTTGAAGTTCCTCTTAGTGTATTGTCTCTTCATGGTTGTGACTTCATTTGTGAGATTCTTAAAATATGTTATCATTTCCCAAAGGGTAACTGTCTAGAGATCCATGACTAATAATACTGGGATAGTAGTAGATGCTAATAGTTGGAATACTAGAGGAGCATGCAACACTTGTTGAATTAGAGTAGGAGGTTAGGATGATACATTGATTGCTGGAGTATATGTTGTAAGAGATCTTGGGGGAGCCAAAAATGGTGGTTATTTTTAAGGAAGTTCCATGTATATGGACATTACAAGATTTGGAGGTAGTCTTCACATATTAATAAGGTCTTTTTCAACTATTAGTGCTTCTTGAAAAATATCTAGGAATTTTTGTACACAAGACTACCTTATGTACATCCTCAAATCAGAAGGAAAGGCTCTTAAATATAGGTATATTTCATGCTCTTCAATTGGGTGCATGTCTTGTGGTACTCCTTTCCATGTTTGGATGAATCTGATATTGAAGTCTATAATTTCCTCTTGCAAATATCTTTGGATGCTAGTGAATTAGTTCAATAGAGAGATGCAGTCTGCATTTTCATTGAATTATTTAATCAATTTGTTGGTCAATGCATTCCACAAAGTTATGGTTAGATTCTATAAGGTTCTATACCAATATAACATCTATTATTTCAATGACATTACCAACAAAATTATCATGATATATTCATTGTGTATACTATGTATGATGGCTAATGCAACTACGTCTTGGCAATTTTCATACAACATTTTTCTAGTGCCATCATATGTTGGTAGCGCGTTCAAGGAAACTTGGAAAATGGAATTTTGGGATGGTATATTCAAAGGCTCAACATAGTTTTAAGTTGGATAGTTTTGGGTGTTTTGATTCAGGTTTATAGCCATTATTTTTGGTGTGATAGGATGGGTTATTGGATTTGTATCGGTAGCAATTGGAGTGGTTGCACTGGTTATATGTACTACTAGAATCAAATATGGTTTTGAAATAAGTGAATAGATTGGATGAGTTTTTAATTTTCCATATTGTAGCTCTAGGAATTCTATTGGTTTCTTAGATTCTATAGCTAATTATATTGTGATCATATATATGTAAATCCAAGGAGGAAAACTTAATAAAATATGGATATGCAAGTATTTTCTAGGTATTGATGGATGGAGTCACTAGGTGATGGGGATTGTGGATCAAAATATAATATCACCAAATTCTATTCATATCTAAAAGGAAAACGATCTTATGATATGGCTATATGGATTTGAGAAGTCACCATGTGACTTTTATGGCACTTGATAATACAATAAATCACCTATCCTTGTACTATATAACTAATAAACCTTCAGGTTCCACCAAGCGTGCCAAAAACTATTGGTCAAAAATATGTCTAATGGAAAGGTTTTTCCACCCATAGAACTTGACCAAAATTGAAATATCCAAAAGTTTGTGTAAGCTACGATGGTCAATCTCAGAAGGAGATCATTCCCTTGTAGTCCCAGCTAACTATTCCTAACAACGAGGGGAAAAGAATACTAAAATAAATAAACTTAACTATCTAGAACTTAATGTGGTATAGATTAAGAAACATCAAGACATATGTGATAACAAGGACCCTACAACTCACAAAAAAATACCTAACAAACCAATTACTTGCACAAACAATCATAGAGTATTCAATTCTAATCTATTGCATGTTGATCAAACCACGAATTCTAAATAAGTGAATGAATGCAGTGGAAATGTAGAATTCAGAATTATCACCATAAAAATTTAACATGTTTAAATTACAAATAAAAAGCCATCATAGAAGATATAGTTTTAACCCATTGTGTCCTTAGTAGACCCAAAATTCCAGACAAGTAAATGAGTACGGTGGAAATACAAAATTTAGAATTATCACCATAAACATTTAATATGCTCAAATTAGAAATAAGAGGACATGCATACACACATACATACTCTGCAAATGAATCAAACTAGAGGCCATATAGTAGTTCATTTGTATTAAGATGTAGTTTTCATCCTTACATATGAATTGTAAACACCTAAGAGCTGACCAATATTCATTCTACATACTTGTATTTATAGGCATTTTACAATTACATCATTATAAAAAAATATTAATATTCTAGAAATGGAATGATGTCATGTCATAGGATGTGTTAGTTGATTGGTTCATTGGGAAGTATGGCCATCCCAACTACCTCATCATGGCTTGCTAACTTGGCTAAAATTTGTAATATATTGGGTAGTGTTGATCCTACTGCTTGCATCTAGTTTGTAGCTTCTCACTGATCATTTTTGGTTTAGATGTCTTAAAATTTGCATGATGCTATGAATATTGTCACCTTACAAATATTCTTATGATAGGTGATCTTATCCTCTAGGTGTCTTAATATGGTGGTAATCCATATGTGAATGGTACAAAACTGCATTTGATTGGGTTGACTACCACACTTATACATTGTGAAGTCATGATATCAAATATTCAAGATTCTAAAGGACTTCAATTAGATAGAGGGTCTTCATTGACATAAATACTTGTTTCTCTTGTTTTTTGATGACCTCTAGTATAATGTTAGGGATCGGGTACCCATTCGGGTATTGATTGGGCACAAATATTTTGGGCCTTCAAAATTAGTTCTTAGTAATAGATCAAAAAATTGGGATCCCTCCAATATTTGGTCAAGTGCAAATCATATGGCATCTTATAGACTATATTTATTGGCCTTTGGTCTCTATAAAAATAGTTGACTATCTCTCAAGTCCCTCCTTGGTGTAATTCCTCTGGTGGTATCCTTCATCAGTGAGTGGATCTTTGATATCTTGTCGACCATGATTCATTTAGAACATTTGAGATTTGGTCATTTCCTCGTATGTATGCACTAGAACTTGGATACCACCCAGGTCTCTAGCTGGGTGTAAAGTCTTGATTCTCCTTTGGAGAGACCAGACTTCTAGGATCTTATCGAGCTTTCAATAGGTGCAATTCTTTCAGCCTCTACAAGTCTCCTACTCTAACCAAAACTCAAGGCCTTTCCTAGGCTATGACGAAGACTAAAAATTTTGGTCTCTCCTAGACATGGGAGATTCTAAATCCTTGGTTTTGCCAAGTATCTGGGATTGTGATAGGTCCTATATGGGTATAAAATCTTTGGCCACCTTCAGACTTAGTCAAATCTATATTAAATGCAAAAAATTTTTTTTTATGCAATTTATTTATTTTCAACACTTTCTTGCCAAAGTGCATGTGGGTAGTGATCCAAAAATTCCCACACACATATATAAATATCTATTAATCATGAATTTATCCTTATTTTATATTTTTAAATATTTTAACAAATGAAAGGTGGTAAAAGGATGATAATAAAGTGAGGAAATGGAATCAAAATCATCATACAACATGCCTTTCTATCATCGTACCCAAGTACTAATAAAGTTAGTTCACCATTATCCATATGCAGGAGGATGAGACTCTCAACCATCTACAACATTAGTTGTTTGTGATTTTTTTATAAATACATATTACCTCTTCCTAAGGACTATGATACATAGTGTAAGAGATAGCCAATTGAAGCTCCTTAGGTAAAAATAAAAAAGAGCATTATGCAATAGTTGAAGTAATATAAATACAAATTATATGACACAATGCAAAAAAAAATTGTTAGTTTGATTCTATTAGCTATACAAAATATAAAATTTTATTATAATAAACATTAGAATAATGTAAAAAACATAGCCAAAAATTTATAAAGTAGAGGAAAATATACATGATACTTGTACATGCTCCTTGATATGTTTTCCAGAAGAAAATTAATTTTCTTGTCCTATGCAACTTGATAGGAATTTACCTTTAAACACATATAAAGCTTTGAAAATACATATTTTGGTATAAATTGAGCAAAACCAATGTCCATATATAAGTCCAAAGCAACAAAAACTTCCAAAGGAATAACTTTTTTTTCTTCAATTGGTTATATGGGATTTAAATGGGCCCCATATCTATTACATCATCACCACATATTGAAATTAAAATAATCTTGGATATTATTCATGTACCGCTTGGAACCTTGGTCTCCTCCTTAAATATTGAAGAATCTAACTAGTTGAGCTAATGCCACTTGATATGTAGAAAATCACTTTTATAGCATAAATTTATCACCTTTTGTGATTCTTGATGATGTGATGTTGTTTAATTTGATATGCATTTTTTTCTTTCTTTCTAGTAGTGGTTAGATGTATATGATGTAACATTTTAGATTCAAAAAATAGACTTATGAGACTCTTGAGACAAACATAAATAATTCCCATAATACCCTATTAATCATTATTTCCAAGTGTTACCTAAAACTTGCACAAATATAGTAAGACTTTGCATAACAACCCACTTTATTTTGAAATGTAATGTGTCATGTAAAACCTTACACAAAATTTAGAATAGAAACCTCATAAAAAATTTGATATGACACAATCTATAAAAATATACCAATGATGCATACCTTAGTCAAAACTACCTCCCTATAGTATACACAATACATCAAACAGTCACACATGCCACTATAATAGAAAAATTGTGTATAGTATATAACAATTGTAGTATGAAAAATAACCACACTCATTACTACAATGGGGAAGGATAAAAGAATATAAATTATGTCATGTGCATGGTATAAAGTTTTGTCCCTCAATCCTAAGAGAAACCACAAGACATGCTCAAATAAACATCATGTGTCATGGATCGTGTCAATCCACTATTGGGGGTATACTAGTAGAAATTAAGCATGAAGCATTAGTGCAACCTATATTATATTCTTGAATGAAGGTCTTGGAATCTTCAAAAAATAGAGCTGAAAAGACAATAATTATTCCCATTTTTACTATATTCTTCAAATCCCAGATACAATTGTCTTTATGAGAGTCAAGGGATCATAAAACAAGAATATGAATGTACTTATAAATTACTATAAATATTGATTTTACAATATTCAACCTACTAGTTTCTTACTCATAAGCACACAAATAAGAACAAGGTAAATCAAATGGTAGACAATGATGGGTTAATCACAAACTATCCACAAGATCATAAAAATATGTATTTATTAAACATAATTTATCTAATAAGTACATCAATGAGTACTACAAACAAGTTCTATAATAAGTAGATTTATTAGCAGTAACCCTTGCTAATGACTCCAATAAATAAACATTACCTCTATTGGGAAACACTACCACCAAAGATGAGTGTTCTAGGTAATGGAACCAAACATATCAAAATATGGAATGTTCATAATGTTTCCTTAATTCCCTCTCCTACTACAGTCATTATGATTATTGCACAATCTCCATCTAGTGGTGGTATTCTAGCAAATAAATCTCATTCACCACAACATATTATAACAACATAAAATATAGTAAATGATGACAACCCACTAGTTGACACAATAAAAATAGATGGATCTTTATTGTAAATGCAAACTATAAAATTATGTGAATGCTTACTAGTATGCCTTGTGAGAAAAAAACCTTCCTATCAAGCCTCTAACTCCTATGAAATTATCCAATGCCTATGATCCACACCCTCACTCTAACAATTTTGGGTACACCTTGGACAAAGAGACACTCTTACCTAGCTAGTTTGTATTTATAGCTCTCACTTTCACACTAGAATCTCTATTTATTCTTTGAAATCACACTTATTAAAAATGGTCTTCCATAAAGGGGCTCTACCTTATTTATAATCTCATGGGAGCTAGATATTACATACATGGAGAATTCTAGATGGACATATGGAAACACTTTATTGTAATCTCATTTTCGACTCTTTACATAATATCTAGATTTTCTAGGTATGTTTATTGGACTTTTCTTGGAATATTTATATTTGCATGAGATATTCAAAATATCAATGCTTCTAGAGATTTCCTTTTGGACTTTTACTATGATATTTATAATTGCATGAGATAGTCAACATACCACACGCTTCTTGAGATTATCATTTGGTAATTTTCTATATAATACTTCCAAGAGTAAACTTGAATATCTTAAATTTATAAGGATTTTATTATTTACACCATACCTTGTGACAACTACAATTTACTGTGATTATTAAATTTTACTTTTTAATATTAATTTTCATCATGACCTATCCTGATCATAATATTTATTTTATACTTATTTTATACAAATATTCTATTATAATACCATATTTTAATAATCACTATAATATTACCAATTAATGTATTGGACTATAAGCATCCCAAACAATCTATCAAAGCATAATGTTTTCTAACAAGTCATTCCACTATATACTGCGCATTCATATTATACTACTACATGTGTAAATACCATGAATTTTTTTATGTTGATAGGCCCTATCTTCTATGTGCTAGAGATGATGGAAACTATCATATCCACCATTGAAATACCATCCTTATGATTTAGTAATATATGTGTTAAGTGTGGGGTCACTCATATCCCTACATTCCCATGAGTCCATGTTGCTTCCTCGTGGACCATCGACAAATCACATCATAAATTAAACATACAACCTTCTCCATGACGAGATTTTACCAATGATCCCTAAGTTGTTCCACCAAGCCTCATAGTGGAAATAAAAATTGTGCTCTAAACTTACCAACAATCCTACACTTTTATTTTCACCAAGAATAAGGATATTTCTTAGAATATTTCTTTTAAAAATTCAAAAAAAATGGAGAGAGAATAATTTTTTTTATGCCAAAAATGGGTACCTAGTGACAAAACAATAAAAAGTGCTAAATTAGGACCTCCTAAAAATTTATGACTCCAATAGCATTTATGGTTCTTCCATATCTACCATTGTTTTATCTACAAAATATTTCTTTAGAACATAACCAATTAAGTCATCCTCTCTTACTATTGTAAAAAATAGTATACCATTTTTATAGATTTGTCAAGTGGTGTCTTAGAGGTCATTTTCATGCATGGATATTTTTCCATAACTCCTTCATCATATGGGGGTAGTTGAAAAAACTCATGGTATTTTCTTCTATATTTCAAAACTCATGTAAATTTCTTCTCATTTATGCTACATCAATACCAAGAAAAATAAAATAGAGAAGGAAATAGATTTTTTTTTTTAATTATGAAATATAAATGAGAATTTCTAAGAATATTAGAATCAATCCAATAGTTAGGGAATTGATTTAGCAAGTAAAAAATAAATTTTCTTGATTTTTAAGAGAAGAAAGAGAAAACCATCAATGCATATTTACCTTAAAGAAATAGATTTATTGTGATATAGTAAGATACATATGATCAAATTTCAACTACGGTTTTTGTGGATAACCCTAAAAGCATTATTAATAATATGAAAACAATCCATAATTATCTCCAAGAAACCACAAATATACTGGTAGTTTCTTATTATCCTTGTCAAACTACCTACTTGCAATGAAAGAAAATTTCTTATGCAGGTGAAAGAAGAAATACCAAATAAAAGAGAATGTGTCTGAATACCTTCATTCCTTTGCCCTCCATATTTTCCAACTGGATGTGCATTATTTTGGTAATATAATCAACCTAGTCAAATAAAATGAGGTTCATCCTTCCCATAAAATTTTACTTGGGAGATGCACTACACCAAAGCAACCTACCACTTGTGCACTATAGAATCCGATGGAAGACCAACCACCCAAGACACCATAGAAAACAAATTTGGGATATTAAAATCCATTAATGGATTTTGTAACATTGGAATTTCATCATACTGGGGTATTTTAATCAACTAGGTCTCCATAAATCGGTGCAACGTCACCGTGGATTGATATTTTTCTTCCTACTTGCCAATGTGCAATTTCTTGAAAATGAAGTGTGAGGGAGGTATAATTCCACAAGCGAACACCTCTTGGATATCTTCATATGAAATGATAAACAATACATCCCCTTTTACATTCTCCACTACCTTGGTGTTAGTATTATAAAACTTTGAAATAGCTTCCACCAACTCCAAGCAATAGTGAACTGGTGCGCACAAAAATAAAAAAAGATGAGCATATTATGCTATGGTGAGAGGACTCTTTGGTGTTAATCCTTGTTGGATTGCAATGCCCGCATCTTGGAATAATTTATCAATACCCTTATTTGTAATAATGCAGTATCCCATTTGAGATATCGTATCAGAATATGAATCCAAGTCAACATTTTCATCGTGCCTGGATTTCTTGGATTTATTTCCTCCCTCATTCTTCTTCTACATCTTCTTCAGTTCTACAGTGCTCTTTGATTCAGTAGTTATTTTTCAAGAAGAGAAGCTTATATTGAGAGGGGGAGTTAACAGTATAAAACCATTTTTTACTTTTCTTTCCCAATCAATATTATGCAATGTATTAATAAAAATATCAACAATAGTAATCAAATCAATGCATAAATCACCACACACAATAGAGACATAAATTTAATGTGGTTAACCAAATGTGGACTACTCCATAGAGAAAATATTTCACTATTATTTTCTCAATAAATTTCTTGGGAATGCTTTCCCTATTATATTTTATATGGATATCTATCCAAATAAGACACCAATACCCTGATAAAGTTCATGAATCTCTATCCATAGGAGAACTCCTTTCTCCTTTGCTTCAGCTGGTGATCTTCTAGAAGAGTTATTGCCTCCACTACACAGGCTAATGGATCTCTATCCACTGAAAACTCTTGCTCTCACTTAGAAGACCTATACTCACTACCATGGCTAATGGATATCTATCCACTAGAGACTATTTTCCTCTATACTCTATCACCTCCAAACCTTGCTCTTAGCTCTGTATCAAATTTGAACTAAACACAGTCTTTCAGTTTCACAATTTGTTTGACAAAACTTGAACTATCACTTCAACACATCCAATCAAATAAGCTCAATCACTTCCACTCAATCAATCAGTTCAACAACAATTCTTATCAAGTAATCCTCACATAACAATGATACTCATGATCTTTGTAAATCCTAGTTCAAGTTCTTCACTCAACCAATCACTTCAACAACAATGCTAATCAAAAAATCCTCACATAACAATGATACTCTTAATATTTGCAAACCCTAGTTCAATATATCTCACCACTTCACATAAAAATTATAATCATGTTCTTTGCACAAACCCTAGCTCAAGCATATGAAAGCTTTACTCAATATTTCCAACAATTCTTATCAAACAAGGTTTCTAGAACCAACTTTCATTCCAAAAAAACTAAACTCAACAATGCTTATAAAACAACCATTTTCATTCCAATTTAGCATTCACAACATTCAAAAATCACTCACTAGAAATATGTGTCCATACCTTTTTGTTTGATGTAGAAGTACCCTTAAAAACCTGTCTCAATCACAATTTTATTCTTTGCCAATTTCAATGGTTAGATGACAAAATATCACACTAACACTCTCTCAAAAATATTTCTCAATTACATAAAATTAATCAAACTCAAATACACCTTATTACTCCTTCTTGAAATTAGCAATCATAAAATCATACATAAAAATAATTACTCAATTGCTCCTTATAATATCCAACTTAAATTAATCAACCTCCAAAAATTAACCTTTAAAAATAATATTGCCTACCCCTTTAACTCCCTCAAATACTCAATATCCAAATTGATTTAGGAAAAAATTAAACTTTATAACCATAAAAAATATTTTATTTTTCTCAACCTTAGCACATCCGAAATAATCAAGTGACCAAGACAAATGACATCAGCGCATACCTTAACACTAGCCAAAAGGCCTCGGTGGATTTTGAACATGAGACCACTCCTCGTCGAGCACCTTATCAAGGTGTTAGCCCACCATGTGGGCTAAGAAATTCATGGGGAAGGTAAGGCACAAGACTACCTTTATTCCCTTCGTTCGGTGCTACTCAAAAACAAAAACACCCTCACTACCTTGCAAAATGAATTTGGCAGGATTTGAACCCTGCACACTTTGCCTGTCGCAAGACTTAGCACCATCGGCCATTGCCAACTGCAAAGCACTATGCAAGGTAATAGGAGACCTTTAAAAATCTAAAAAATCCTTCTCCCTTTTTGTGCACAATACTTTGGAGCTTAGGAAATTGATCGATAGCATATGGGGATGTAAGGCAAAGGTTTTTGCCACCTTTTATACACGATGCCTCGTGCCATAAAATGTCGATGCTTTAAATCAAATTTCAAATTCAATTTTTAACTTAGCCTTATAACCCTCTTTAGGGTTATTCAAATTAATATAAATTAATTTATAATTAAATTAAAATTAAATTATAATTAACTTAAATAACTTTGAAATTTAATTAAATTATTAAATAAAATAATTTATAATAAAATTATATTAATTAATTTATAATTAATTTAAATTTCCCTTTTTAATATTATAATAGAGTATTATAATACTATTTTCTTAGGCCTCTTCTTTGCACTTTGGACCACATCTAACTACCTAAAATCGTATCTGACCAACTGGAAGCGGACTCTCCTTTTTGCACTGATTGCGAAACTGCTTCTCCTTGCACTGCTCACTGAAACTAACTCTTGACATCAATGACCACTCACTCTTGACATGAATGACAACTCATTTAATCAAAATGTCCAACAATATCCTCTTTTTTCATTTATGGAAACCTAATTATCTTTTCAAATTTCCTTAACATTTTTCTATTTTTCCCCCCGAGGAAACTGCTCCCCCTTACTCAATGCTTTCTCCTTAAATAAAAAATATCCCCCTTAATAAAATCTCTCCCCATTTGACATCAATGAAAAAGGGTCACCTTTGGGGCTCGGGGCTAAGAATGAGTCTCTTATCTTAGCCCCTCCCCCACCTCCTCTTGAGGTGGTTAATTTTTGGGTGGGAGTATTTCTACTCCCAGGATGCACTGATATTTACCTTTGTCCACTTTCCTTCTCATATGATCCTTATGGTTTCTCTTACCATTCATGTTCCTTCTTGTATCTAGAATTTTTGCTCTACACCACTTTGTTGTATGTGCATCATTATTGCACTTGTAACACTTAATATTGTTATTCCTTGAAGGTGCAAATATCTTGGGATTTCTTCTGGTAAAGCCATATATATTCCTATTATGGAACCTCCAATTCATTTCCTTGTGATCAAAATGATTACATGAGTAACAATACCCATGAAAAAGCTATTTGTTTTTGAAGTTCCTATATTCTTGTCTTTCATGTGTCCTACACTGTGAAGCCTTGTGCCCAAATCTATGACATGAGAAACATCATCCATTAAAATTTACTTGCATTGACCTCATCGATATCTTAGTCTCTTTTACCCTGTGTTGGAGCCTATTCCATTTGTTTCTATTTTGTGCATTATTCTTTTCCTTGTTGAAATTTCTATTGTCCAACTCATTCTCAGAAGTCTCACTTTCTCTCACACTATCTTGTTTTGAAGTTTCTTCTTCTTTAGAACTTGAGGTTGACTCCTCTACTTGTTTATTTTGCACCTGTTCAAAACCAAGAACTATTTTATTTTTTGACATTCTTTGTATCTCGATCATATTATCTACAATATTTGAGCTCTTTCCAAACCTGTGTAGCTTATCCTTAGACTTTTCTACTTCTTCCCTTAGTAGAGCTACTTCTTGTTCTAATATTTCACATTCTAAGACCTTTGCTTCTAGCTTATCCTTGAACTTATTTGTCTTAGCCATTGACTTATTTAGACCCTCTAAAAAAATTCCTCTTTATTCATCACATTCTTGAAACTAAAGCTTAAGTTAGGAGTTTTTATTTCTTACCTTATTTAATGTGTTAAGAGCATAAATAAGCTCTCCTTCGAGATCAACTTCTTATTTCTTTGATTCTTCCTCTATTTGTTTGCCTTTAAAAAAATATTCATTCTCTTCTGACTTATCTTCTATAGGATCATCTCCTTCTTCTTCTAGTGCCATTAGAATATTATCTTCTTTTCCTTCAAGTGTATCTTCATATTCATCATCACTGAAACTGAAACCATTCTTGTATAACTATCTTCAAGATGTCCAAAATTACCACATCTAAAATACTTGAGAATTATTGGTGACCTTTTCATAACTTCTTATTTTTATTCTATCAGAAATAGAACTTCATCTTTATCATTATCTGAGAAACTATTTTCACTATCACTTGAGTACTTACTTGCCTTATCTGCATAGTAACTCCTCTTCTGTATTTGAAAGAACTTGTTTCCTTATTTGCCTTGTTCATCCTTACCTTTATTTTGGTACCTATATTTTTTTTATTCCATATTCTTATGATCATGTTTTCTTCATCATTGCTATTTCTAGCTTCTTGACAATCATTTTCATAGTGACCATACTTTCCACAATTGAAAAATATAATAGATTTTGCATCTTTAAATCTTCTTGGATCCTTATTACTTCTGCCATAATTTGCTTCTTCATCACTCGATGATTCATTTCTTGAATTTGACTTCTTTCCCTTTGTATTCTTAGTATCTTTAAAGGATGCTTCCTTCTGGAGATTAGGTTCCTCTTTTTTTCTCATCTCAAATGTTGTAAGAATACCAAGTAATACATATCTTGTCAAAATATCACCATATTTTGATTTCTCTATAGCTGAGATATTTTCACTAAACCTTTTTTGGAGAGATCTTAAGATCTTATTACAAAAATCATATTCTTAAATCTCAAGTCCAAGTCCATGCATGGTGTTAACAACCTTATCTACATGAAGTAGATAAGTACTAATATTTTCCTCATCCTTCATTCTTAATTCTTCAAATTTTCCTTTGATCTTTTGTATATTTGCCTTTTTGATACTTTTATCTCCTTCATATATGCTTTGCAAGTTATCCCAAATTCTTTTTTCTGATTTGCAATGCATAACCTTTATGAACTCTATTCTATACAAATCTCCAAAATGTCATTCATTTCTTTCAATTGTAATGATATAGAAGCTTACCATATTTATCTGTAGGTGCAGTAGCTGGTGGTGTGTATCCATTTTCAACTACTTCCCATATTTCATTACTAAGTGCCATCAGGTGAATCTTCATTCTCATACTCCAAAATATATAGTCACTTCCATCAAATACTGGTGTTGAATTATCTAAGGATCCATTATTAGAATCCATTGTGTTCTTGTAAGCTTTTTCTTCAATATGTTAAAATATTTTGAAGGAACCCCCTATGATACCAATTGAAGAACACAAGATTATACTGAGAGGGGGGGTTAACAGTATAAGACCACTTTTTACTTTTCTTTCCAAATTAATATTATGTAATATATCAATAGCAATATCAAAAATAGTAATCAAAGCAATGCACAAATCACCACACACAATAGAGATACCAATTTAACATGGTTCACCCAATGTGGGCTACTCCATGGAGAAAATATTTCACTAATATTTTCTCAATAAATATCTTGGGAATACTTTCCCTATTACAATGTTTATAAAACTCTTTCCAAAGAAGACACCAATTCCCTGATCAATTTTGTGGATCTCTATCCACAGGAGAACCCCTTTCTCCTTTGCTTTGGCTAGTGATATTCTAGAAGAACTTCTACCTCCACTGCACTGGCTAATGGATATCTATCCACTGAAGACTCATGTCCTCACTCAAAATACCTACTCTCACTACCCTGGTTAATGGATATCTATCCATTGGAGATTTTCATACTCTATACAATTTCACCACCAAAGCTTACTCTTAGTCCTATCTCAAATATGCATTAAACACAGTCCTTCGGTCTAGCACAAATCTGCTCAATCTGTCTCTGATTTGGCACAAACCTATCCTCAAATTTGCACCAAACTTTATCCTCAAATCTGCACTAAACATAGTCCTTTTGTCTAGCACAAATCTATCCTCAATATTTTTCCTCAAGCCTTAACACAAAGTTTAACTTAATCACAAATCAACTCTACTGGATTTACCCCAAACCTTAACTCAAGGTTTGAACAAATCAATCAATCAAATTTGCTCTCAAGTCTTCTCAAATACTTGTCTCAAATTTACCTTTTAAGATTCCACAAAATCTCACACTAATTTGTCCACAAGTCCTCTCTATAACTTGTCCAATCTGCTCAACAATCTCTATCCTCAAATCTATATTGTAATCTTCCACAAAATCTCACACAAAATTGTCCACAAGTATTCTGAAAGACTTTCCTTAAATTTACTCAATAAGTCCTCACTAGAACATGTCCAATATGTTCTCAATATCTATCCTCAAATATTTATTGTAAGATTCCACAAAAGCTCACATAAATCTGTTAAGTCTTCTCTAATACTTACCTCAAATATGCTCAGCAAGTCCTCACTAGAACTTTTTTAATCTCATAGAAAAATATAGAGAATTTTTAGATACTCAATATGCTTCACATTCACCACAATGATAAATCACTTTCAATCTCTCTTTTTACCACAAAAACATATAGAGAATTTTTAGAGACTCAATATGTTTCACACTTACAAACACTCAACCTCTTTATCAAATTAATTTAGAATATGAAACAATTTATTTCATATAACTTGAACTATCACTTCAACACATCCACTCAACTAAGCTCAATCACTTTCACTTAACCAATCACTTTAACAAAATTTTTTATCAAGTAATCCTCACATAAAAATGATACTCATGATCTTTGCAAACCCTAGTTCAAGTTCTTCACTCAACCAATCACTTCAACAACAATGTTAATCAAACAATCCTCACATAATAATGATACTCTTAATATTTACAAACCCTAGTTCAAGATAACTCACCACTTCACATAGCAATGATACTCATGTTCTTTGCACAAACCCTAGCTCAAGCATATGAAAGCTTTACTCAATATTTTTAACAATGCTTATCAAATAAAGTTTCTAGAATAATTTTTCATTCTAGAAAAACAAAACTCAACAATACTTATAAAACAACCATTTTCACTCCAACTTAGCATTCACAACATTCAACAATCACTCACTAGGAATATGTGACCATAACTTTTTATTTGATGTAGAAGTACCCTTAAAAACCTGTCTCACTCAAAATTTTCTTCTTTGCCAATTTCAATGGTTAAATGAAAAAAATTTACACTAACACTCTCTCAAAAATATTTCTCAATTACACAAAAATAATCAAACTCAAACACACCTTATTACTCATTCTTGAAATTAGCAATCATCAAATCATACATAAAAATAATTACTTAATTCCTCCTTATAATCTCCAACTTAAATTAATAAACCTCTAAAAATTAACCTTTCAAAATAATATTGCCTACCCTTTTAACTCTCTCAAATACTCAATATCCAAATTGATTTATGCAAAAATTAAACTTCATAACCATAAAAAAAAAATTATTTTTCTCAATCTTAGCACATCCGAAATAATCAAGTGACAAAGACAAATGACATAAATGCATACCTTAACACTAGCCAAAAAGCCTCAGTGGGTTTTGAACGCGATACCACTCCCCGTCGAGCTTCTTATCAAGGCGCTAGCCCACCACGTGGGATAAGCACTTCCATGAGGAAGGGAAGGCACAAGCCTCCCTTTATTCCCTTCATTTGGTGCTGGTCAAAAATTAAAAAATACCTTCATTACATTGCAAAATGAATTCGGTAGGATTCGAACACTGCACACTTTGCCTGCCACAATACTTAGCACCATCCGCCATTGCCAACTATGATACACAATGTTGTGCGAGGTAAGAGGTGCCTCACTCCTATTTTCAATCCTTCTACCACTAGACACCTTTCAAAATGCAAAAACTCTTTCTCCCTTTTTGCGCATAATACTTTGGATCTTAGGAAATCGATCGATAGCGTATGGGGATGTAAGGTAAAGGCTTTTGCCACCTTTTATACATGATGCCTTGCGCCATAAAATGTTGATACTTTAAATCAAATTTCAATTTCAATATTTAACTTAACCTTATAATGTTCTTTAGGGTTATTCAAATTAATATAAATTAATTTATAATTAAATTAAAATTAACTTAAATAACTTTGAAAGTTAATAAATTAATTTATATTAAAATTATATTAATTAATTTAAATTTCCATTTTTAATATTATAATAGAATATTATAATATTATTTGCTTAGGCCTCTTCTTTGCACTTTGGACCACATCTGACTACCTAGAACCAGATCTGACCAACTGGAAGCAGACTCTCCTTTTTGCACTGATTGCGGAACTACTTCTCCTTGCACTACTCACAAAACTAACTCTTGACATCAATGACCACTCACTATTGATATCAATGATAACTCATTTAATAAAAATATCCAACACTTTTACACATTTTCGATAATTATCACACCCCCTGTAACTTCTACACTCAATTTACCTCAACCCAAAAATACTTTAGAAAAAAATAAATTACCTCCTCTTCGTAGGTGCACCAAATTTATAATTGTGCCTCAATCTACCAGATTAAATGCACATGTTGATTTTCGAATAAAGGCGAACATGTGTTTCAAAATTTGCATTGGGCACAATTTTTAAAACTATTTAACTATCTTCAACCTCCCTTCGCAAAAAAGCTTTCTCGATTTTTGTGCTTTGATCGCCTCCGATCTTGAAAAATGCCCCACAAATCTCAACAGGTATTTTCAAGAATGAGAATTACCAAATGTCAATGAAAGGCATTCCTCAGGATGTGAACAAATTACTTCGGCAACTTAAAATATTTAAAACATTATTTTGGGGTGAAATGAGTGAACTTTAAAAATTTTCAAGTGCACTAACTTTCCAAAGACCTCAAAAACGTTCTGAAATCGTTTCTTGCTAAAAAACCTTCAAGGGTGCGCTTCCTTCTTCCCTGGGCTGAAAATTCTTGCAACTTATGCTTTCTTCAATAATTTGTGCTTATGAAATCGGTCCTCGTGTTGCTTGGTGAAAATAATAAGCTTGAATGCCTTTTAAAATATTCTTCTTCCTTGATTTAGCTTCAAAGAGTGCTTTTACAAAGAAAATCATGCTTTTAACTGGTACTGCTTTTCCAAAAAAGTAAATTAAAATATATTTTGCCATTCTACCAGAAATAAATCTTTTTTAATATAAAGCTTTTCTATGTGCCTGAGATTTTCCTTCTTTTTCTCTTCTACTTTCGGGAGTTGCATTTTTAAAATGAACTTTCGCCTTATTTTCAAATAAAATCACATGGTTCAAAGCCTGGGACATTGTTTTTTAAAAATATGTTTCGTTGTTTATCCCCTTTCTTTGCTTTCACCTTAGAAATAGGTGAATGTAACTTTTGCCCCCCAATTGCTATGAAAGTTTTTTTCTCTTCTTTTATATATTTAATATATATACTTCCCCTTTTTTCTCTTGTGGATTTTCCCTCAACTACATCATTAAATTCGTTGAAGTTATTATTTTCAAAGTTATTTACTGATTATCGCCTAAAATTTTAAAAATAAAAATCATGAAAATCTTTTTCAGGTCGAAATAAATTTTTACCCTTGAGGATGTGCTATCGAGTAAATCTACTCGCTTGGGGGTAAAATAAGACCATTTTTTACTTTTTTTATATTTTTATTTTATATACATCTAAGCATAACATATTTAAAAAATAAAAGGAGAAAATTATACATATATACAAACTTGTGTCAAATAGTTTCAATAATGGCAGGCCTTCAGATGAAGACCATTTATCAAAATCAACAGCTCTCGGTTATCCATGTCCCAAATATAATAAGAATTAAATGAATTTTCTCCTGATATCTAGAATGGACCTTCCCAGATTACCTTGAACTTATGGTGCTTGCCAAGTTTCAATTTATGAGTTCAATTTTAACACAAAGTCGCAAACTTTAAATACCCTTTCAGATGTCTTTTTACTAAACCACTTTTTTATTGTTTTGGCATGCTCCATGACAACGTTATATGCCTTATCTCTTTCTTGTTTGAGCTATAAGATTTTTGCTAGCCTTGCATTCATAGGATCAATTTTTTCACCCTCATCACTAAGAAACTACAAATACTGGAGGACTAAAAGTAATATGGGTAGGTAAAACTTCTTCCTTACCATACACCAGAGAGTAGGGAGAAGTTTTAATGGACTTCTTGATTGATATGTGATCCACACATAAAGCTTGGTCTAGTAATAGATGCTAAATTCTTTCATTACTCCTGAGTGTTATTTTCAAAATACAAAGCAATTTCTTGTTTGTGGACTCAGCTAAACCATTTACCTACGGGTAATCATTAGAAGAAGCTTTAAGGTAAATCTCATACCTAATCATAAACTCAGTAATATTTTCTCTAATGAAGGGAGTCTCATTATCCGTAACAATGGCATTTGGCACACTAAAATGGGTAATTAACCCCTCAAGGAAAGAAATGATCTTCGCTTGATTTGCCTTCTTTGTTGGTATGGCATCGGTCCACCGAGTAAAGTAGTCAGTTATTGTCAAAATATATTTATATTCAATATAATAATGTGGTTCAATAACCCCAATGAAATATAATCCCCACTATTGAAACGAAGCTTCTACCTGGATCTAATGTAGAGGTAAGGATGCCTTATTATTCCTACTAATATATTGTTGATAATTATCATAGATCTAACTCACTTTGTTGTATCTATGAAAAGAGTGGGCTAAAAATATCCATCCTGAATGATCTTCAAGGCCATAGGCCTCTCTGCATAGTGTGCACTGAACAAGCTAGAGTGAAACTACTTCAAATATTTCTATTATCAGACTCTTTTAACACATCTGAGGAGTACTCCATCTATATTCTTGTGGAATAAACCACTCGATAGAAAAATGTATCTAAGGGCTTTTAGCCTAAATATTCACATTTGATAATAATTAAGGTGATATGGACACCTTATGGATATGAAAAATTCAACAAGTTTATCTTTCCAATCATGATCACCTATTGCCTGGTTAGCCATATTACTCTCGCTAATAAATTTACCATGTAATTACATCGATGACTAAGAAGCTACACTTCTAGCCAATTCTTGACAGAGTGCCCAATCACGAACCAATTTTGTTGATCGAATCTCTACATCATATTATTGAATCTTGGAGACCCATCTTGCTCTTTTGTCATCAAGATCTCCCTGAATGATAAAATTCTTGACATCTAGATGAATAACATAGATAATTGTCTTGCTTTGTAAGATAAAATATCAAAATTTCTTTAGTGACTTCATAACCACATAAACCTACTTTTCAATGAAATTGTATTTCTCCTGATGTAGTTGAATAACTTGTTTTAGAAAAGCAATTGGCTATTCATCTCTACCATCTCACTCTTGCGTAAGCACAATGACATAAATTTCATGCTCACCTACTGCATAAAGGATAAAATCCTTAGAATAGTCTAGATTTATCAATACTAGTGGTTGAACTATTCTTTATTTAATCTCCTAAAATGTTTGTTTCATTTTCTCCATCCATTTGAAGTCTGCATCTTTATTTAGGAGTTCAGTCATTGGCTTCACTACCTGAGCGAAGTCGGTGATGAATTTTTAGATAAAATTTATTTAGCCAAAATATGACTATAGGTCCTTCTTATTGGGTGGCAATGGAAATTTTAAAATAGCTTCTACTCTTGCAAGATCAATAGCTAACCCCTCCTTTGAAATCACATGTCCCAAGAGCTTCCCCTCCTTGATAGTTAAGATAGATTTCTTGAGGTTGATGGAGATACCAAATTCCCAACACTTTTCAAACATCTGTCTCAAATGAGATCCATGCTCTTCCCTACAATGTGAGAAAATAGTTATATCATCAAGGTATATTACAATTATTCAGTTCAACAACTCATTAAAAGCAATATTCATTGTTCTTTGAAAAGTGGCACCAACATTGGAATTATTGAAAGGTATTCTTTGATAGGCGAAAGTGCCCCAATTGGTAGTAAATGTTGTTTTATATTAATCCTCATCCTTTACCCATATTTTGTTATAACTAGAGAAACCATCAAGCAGTGAAAATATTTGTGCTCCAGCAACAACGTGGAGGATTTTATCAATCTGCAGCAAGGGATAATGGTCTTTCAAAGATGCCTGGTTTAGATTATGAAAAACTACACATAGGTGAATATATCCAATTTTTTTATCTATTGGAGCTAATTTCAGCACCCAAGTCGAGTGTTTTATGGGGTAAATAATTTTCACCTCCAATATTTTCAGCAATTTTTTCTTTCATAAGCACTTCAATCTTCGAATTAATAGGGTACAACTTCTACCAAAAATGTTTCACCCTTCCTACAATTCAATGGTGTGTTGAATCATATTTTTATCACACCCTTTTAAATCGTGATAACTCGATGCAACAATGTTAGAGAATTCAGAGCACATATTCTTAATGTCCTTGAGCTCTTCTAGAGAATAATATATTTCAACCTTGATGATCTTGTCAGGTCCCAACTTTGGCTCAGTATAATATTTTTTGTCCACCTTGATCCTATAATTTTTTCCCTATCACTCTAATCAAAGAGGCTATCTAATGTAATAAATCACTTTGGGATTTTATTATTTTTGAGCTATATTAATCCTTTAGATTCATATTCATCCAACATCCTTCCCTCCACACTATCGGCTTCATTAATTATAAAGTTCATAATATATTCATAATTATAAAAAAAATACCAGTATATGCTCTTATATAGGAGTAAAGGTCTATAATAATCCTTACAATATTGGTATTTTGTACCACACTTTCAATAGGAGAGAAGTTCACACCGAGGGATCCCAGGAGATCTACATGCTTATTTTATTCTCACAAAATCGCTTGAAAATTTAATGCATAAAATGATTTAAATAAATCCCATACCTTATTTTGGTACACCTTCAGATAGTGTTTCTTTGAAATGCACTTACTGGTCACCTAGTTGACAATCAATTCAGAATCTCCAAAAAATTACAATTGTTTGATTTTGAGCTTTTCTACTTTCTTCAGGATCAAGCACAATGCTTCGTACTCGATGGTATTATTTATACAACTCCAGGTCAACCGATATGGGATGTTTTTTGGATTTCTAAAGGATAGATGAATACTACTCCAGATTTGGAACCATTCTTACATCTAGAACTATTGAAGTACATTTTCCATAATTTATTAGGGGCAAGAACTAGATCATTAGGTACCTTCTCTTCACCCTCATGCTTAGTGATGGTATAGAAACTGATATCAGTTTACATCATTGCATTGAAATCAAGAATAGAAAATTCATCCTCTAACCAAAGCTCATCCAAAGCTTCATCCATTAGATCCATTTCCACCAGCTCTTCAGTCACCATGTTGACTAAGTCTACAACTTTTTCTTTCTCTTCAATATTTTCAATATGATATGTGGACGGCTTCTCATTGTAAATTTGTATTCTCCTTCCTTTGAATATAATCTCTATATGAGAATAGTCCAAAGATATTTAGCCTCCCAACTTAGTTGTGAACTCCCTTGATAGGCACATGTTGAAGTACGGCTCCAAGTCCACTATCACAACTTCTTGAATAACAGTAATATGGGGCATACTATATAAGACAATTAGGATATCTTTGATCACTTCCATCATTTTTATAGGAGTTCCATCCAACTGCAATATGTCTCGGCTACTTATTGTATATTCCATACCCATGATGTTGTATACTGCCTTTGGCATGTCAATTGTTGCTGCACCAGAGTCAATAATGCAATTGTGTACGATCCAACCCTCCATCCTACGAGACATATAGAATGGGAGACTTCTATTTTTTTATGTTTTAAGTGGGTATCATGTGAGCTATCACCGTCTACGTAGGGTTTTTCTTCTTATCCTTCACAAATTTCAATGATTCCTATAATAAATCTACTTGTCCAGGTAGTTTTGCATCATAGAGAATCACCTTAGTAGGAATATTATTCAATTCTTAAATGATATTATATGACTACACATTGGTTTCCCTTGATTCACTAGTATTTTCATATTTACTCTAGTACTATTGTGTACCCTCTACCCTCTAACACTTTGTCAAGGATGGGTACTTGAGCTTATCCTTATCCTATTCTCTCATTTTTGTTCATGCTTGTGCAGCAAAAGATTGTGAAGTTGTCACTTTTGTTTGTATTTTATCCTTTGTTAGGTAGGTTAAATATCCTTTAGCAAAGGTCCGAGGTGTAGACCAATTGGTTCATCCAAACCCCATAAGGGGGCGGAGGTCCAAGGTTCAAATCTCGAGCCTCGTCGAACTGAATGCTTGTACCTTTCCTGGTGATTTCAGTGGCGTAAAAGGTTTAAAATGATTGTGGCATGGTGGTTATAGGGGCATACTGCGCGAAGATCTGTGTGGCGGATTCTGGGGTGAACAACGCAAAATATTGTGGCGGCCATAAAAAACCGGATAGCCTGCCCGGATTCGTGGCGACTACCAATTCCACCATGTAAATTAAATATATATATATATATATCCTTTAGCAAAAAAATCTCATCTGCTTTAGATGCTGGCATAGGCACTTTTGCTTGAGACATCTTCTTTTCATTATGCACCTTCTACTCAATGGGTAACTTTAGTGGATCCATCTCTACTAGATCAATAGTTATAGGTTTCTTCCTAGATATTGTGAGAAATGATACTTGCTCGACAAATGGGACCATGAATTTGTGATCAATTTTTGTGATCATGTTCACTTGACTACTATAAGTGTTTTTTGCTAGTGTTTGCACATAGTTCAAATGAGCCATGCATGTATCTTCACCATGAGGGTCATTATAGGTAGAGCATCAATATGTCTGCTTTGGTGTACCAACTTCTTCATTGACCAATACGGTTGTATTTATCTCAACACCTTTGCTAGTCGAAGTTGCTTGCTCTCTAGTAATTGGTGGTATTTGAAATCTTATTGATCGGAAGTTAGCCTCAACTTGATTTTTATTGATGGATGTGATTTCATTTGAAATTGTCCTCACTATTTAATTAAGTGATTACATCTCCTACAATAATTTTATGTGTGGATCAGGGTTTGAGGGCACTAGAGGTGATGGTAATGGTAAAGGTATTGGTGGAGAAGGTAATGCTAGGATAGAACGAGGAGAAGGTAATTGCGAAATGACTGGAGAAGGTATTTAAAAAACAAATTTTTTTGCTGTAGTTTGGGATGTACTCAAATTCCATGAATAAATTGGGTACATGGGTGACATGAGCAAGGGCTGAGAAGATGCATTAGCATACAAATACTACGAAATATCAATAAAATAGGTATGACCTTTTTTGATAAAATATTATCGATAGCAATCAAATAAACATCAACCTTTTGTGCTATAGAATACAACTCAAGGAATGTATTAGCATTGGATTATCAGATGCCCATACTGATGTCAGAGTTGAAGGCTTGAAGGTAGTAAAAGGTAGCTTATTCAGGAGTTGGTCGAAGATCATCGAGAACTCTATGCCAATTTCAGATGAACCTGACATTAAAGTCCATGATTTGTTCTTGCAAATATCTTTGAATAGTAGTAAACTGATTTAATAAGAAAAATGATCCACTTGTTCATTGAACCCTTTAATCAATAGTTCAACTAACTAGTCCTAGGTAGTGATGGTTGCAGGTTGTAATGACCGGTACCAGTAAAGAAATTTCTCCCAAAGAGAGAGAAAAAGTAATATTACCATTATATCTTCTTTTGTGATACCATGAATCATCGCCAAAGCAACTACATCTTGAACATGCTCATAAGTTGTCTTTCTTGTACCGTCATAAGTTAGCAATGCCTTCATTGCCACTTGCGGTATCATATTTTGATCTTGCATATTTAGAGTTCTAGAATGATTCCATGTTGGAAACTGCCTTGGTGGTCACTGCTATGGTGGAAAATTTTGGGCCATGTGGACTGGTGTGTGGTTGGGGAGGTAGAAAACTAGTAGTTGTACTAGTAGTACTTGAAGGAATGGAAAACACACCAGCTAACTCATAAGATGTTGTAGTTGATGGGACAGCTTGAGTAACTAACCTAGGGTGTTCTCCTAGCTCTTGGATGTCAAGTTCATAAAACTCAATAGGCTCTTCAAAATTTTTGGACTTCAATCCTGTGATCATGAAGAAAGATTTCACCCACTTCATGTTCATAGGCTTTTGGGAGGAGCTAAGTCACCAAATATTCTAATAAAATAGTACCAAGTGAACATCAAACCTTAATACTATTAAAATTGGAACCTTTTGAGTTTCCCATCGGGCATGCCAAATTGTTGGTCACGAATTGGCCTAGTTACACAGTCTATGCCTTGTGCACTCTAGACCTGACCAACATTGAAAGTTAAAAGGAAATAAATGAAGAACACAAGCTTATACTGAGATGGGGGGGTGAACAGTATAAGACCTCTTTTTACTTTTTCCTTTGTACTTCAAAATAGTAAAGCAATATACCCAAAGCAATATCAAAGCAATGCACAATATCATCCACAAAGTGACACCAATTTTAACGTGGTTCACCCGAATGGTTGGGCTACGTCCACAAAAATTTTCTCTAAAATTTATCTCAAATTTCTTTGGGAATCCTTCCCAATTACAATGTTTATGAGCCTCGGCCCAAAGGAGATACCTTCCCCCAGTCAAAATTTATGAGCCTCTGCTCAAAGGAGATACCTTCCCCTCTGCTCTGGAAATGATCCCTCAAAAGATCAAATGCCTCTACCTCTTGCCAGCATGTGGAACTCCTTTCCATTGCAGACCTCCTATCCTCAATGCTTAGCCTAAGAGACCTTCGCCTTCTATGATCACGTCCACGGTAGCTCAACAACTCGTACCAAACACGATCAGTCGATCTAGTATAAATCTTCCTCTGTCTGTCAGATTTGTCCAATTCTTGAACAAATCAATCCTCTACATACAAGCCTTCTCAAAGACTTGCCAAATGTCCTCAGGTTCTTCTCATACAACCAATGCACCTTTGTACTCAAGTTCTCTGATAGAACTATCAAACTCAGCTCACAAGTCCTCTGCTAGGACCTGTCCAAATCTGTTCACAAGTCCCAACCGGAACCTATCCAAAACTGCTCACAAGTCCCCACCGGAACCTGTCCAAAAACTGCTCACAAGTCCACATCGAAACCTGTCCAAAAACTGCTCACAAGTCCCCACCGAAACCTATCCAAAAACTCAGCAAGCTCACCAAGAAAAAATTTCTTAGTAGGAAATCACAAAGTGAATTGTTAGAGACCCAATGTGATTTTTCAAACTCATAGAAGCATAAAGAGAATTGTTAGAGACTCAATATGTTCTATACTCAAATCCCAATCTCAAAACTCAACTCAAATCAACTCAGCTCAATCTTAATCTCAAATCTGAAAACTCAACTCAATATCTGAAATGGATAGGATAGAATGTTTTCTTTCAATAACATGAAACCCCAACAATTGCCAACTATGCAAAGAATCATATAACAATGATACTCATATTATTTTCACCATGAATTAGGGTTTCAAAAACAATGCTCATCAAACAAGGTTTATTCAACCAACACCATTCAACTCAACATCAACCTTGAAGCATTCAACCAATCATCACAAGAAAAGGAAACAAGTAGAAATCCTTTTACTTCCAAAGATATTTGAACAAAACAACCACCAACACAATATCACCAAATGTAAAGAATAACTTGCTCAAATCAACTCAATGGATTAAGCCCAAAATCATGAATCAAGTAAAGCATTAACTTGATCAAACAACCTCTATGGAAGCAACTCAACTATCAAACTCAAAATAGACAACCAAGGGTTCCACCAACTCAATGCAAGTAGCAAGACTCACAAACATAAACCCTAGTGCACAATGCTTCCACTACCTCAAACCAGAATTATGCATTCACCAAAACTCTCATCAAGGATAACAATGCATAAGAAGTCTTCAACAAACCAAAAAATAGGATTTACACCCAACCAAAGGAAACCTAGTTGAAAACCTTTTCACTCCAACCTTATTTCAGAAAACATACACCAATCATACTCATAAGGAAAATGTGCCCATACCTTTTTTGGAGTAGAAGAAAATTGATCCTTAAAGCTGTCACCACACACAACCCTCAAACTTCCAACCAAGTTAGGGTTAGAACCAAGATAAATGAGCATATATAAAAACTTTCCTTAATACGCCTTTTAGCTTCTCTTCTTTAAAAACAACCACCAAAGAAGCCAAAAACACAACAACCAAAACTTACACCTTATATCTCCATTTTTAAATTTAGCATAGCAAAAGACTAATCTCAAAAATACAACCAAAGAAATATCCCCTTATTTCTCCTATGTCTTTTAAACAATGCTAAACAATGCCAAAAATCATATCAAGAAAATAATCACACCTTATATTTGCTGCCCTTGAAGAATCCAAAATTCGTGGCACAAAACACATTTTAATAAAAACGTGACTAATCCATGCACAGCTCCCTCTGCGGGGATCGAAATGCAGACCTCAGCCTATGCAAGGCCCAAACACAGCCTTCATTGCCACTAGCCCACAAGGGGCTTACAAAGTCCAAGATGGACTTCCTTCCACATAAATGGTCAAGCTTTTCGAAAGCTTTTCAAACCACGAGCTCTCCTCTTTCACAACGTAAATAGAACATTCGATCGCAGCCAAACCAATTAATTGCCTTTGATTTTCCAAGAGGGTTTAACCTTAGGAACCTTCTCATATTTATAGTCCATACATGGACTTTAGAACACGTTGGCTGCAAAGAAAAGTAATTTCAAATTTAATCGAAATTTGCTTTCTAAAGGGTTTAAAAACCCTTAAAGTATTTTTAATTAAAAAATAATTTCTCCCTTAATTAATTAAATAATTAATTAATTAAAACCTTGAAGGGTTTTAAATAATAATTAAATAAATAATAAAGAGAACCTCCATTGGTTTTAATAAAAACCATTTAACATGGTTTTAATGAAAAACCCTTGCCAATGGAATCTCTCTGGATTCTCTTAAAAATATTCTCTTGGAATCTTCCACATTTGAAGCCAACACATCCTCTTAACATTAATGTCATTTCCTTTTGACATCAATGACAACTCATAGACAAGAAGCTAGGATCTCAAACCCAAAATTGCCAACAATCTCCCCCTTTGTCATTGATTGCAAACCATGCTTCTCAACAACACAGAAACTCAACATAAATAGCTCCCCTTGTCTTGAGGCTCTCCCCCTTAATCATATCTCTCCCCCTTTGTCATCAATGGCAAAGGGTCACCTTTGGGGCTTGGGAATAAGAATGAGCCTCTTAGCTTAGTCCCTCCCCCACATCCTGTTGAGGTGTTTAATTTCGGGGTGGGAGTAAAACTCCCAACAGGCACTGATCATCATCAATGTCTATAGTTGCCTTACCATGTCTTCTCTTGTTCTCCTTGTCCATATTCCTGTTCTTGTTCCTGTCATTGGTCCTGTTCCTATTATCATTCTTGTTCTTATCCATGCCTTGATCCTTGGACCTGTTCATACCACTATTCCTTTTCATGTACCTTGGAAGATTAGCTCTACACTGTCTAGCTGTGTGACCTTCATTGTTGCACTTATAACAAGTAACAATGTTATTTATTTTAGGCATACCTGTTCTTTGAATCCACCTGTTTTGACTAACCCTGTTCCTATTATTAGCCTTGCATAAAATTGCCTTATGCCCAAACTGTTTACAAGAGTAGCAATACCCTTGAAAGAAATTACCACCTCTGAAACTATCATTTACCTTCCTTACTTGAGTCATGCAATGTGAAGCCATGTGACCAAACTTGTGACAAGCAAAACATCTGCCATTAAACTTTCCTGTAAATGACTTTCTAGGTCCTGTAAACTTTCTCCCCTTTTTCTGTTTCCTATTTTCTGTTTCTGTGCATCTATCACTCAAGGACTCCTTTTCGAAATACTTTCCTCATCGGAACTCTCTTCCTTTTGGAGTCTCTTACTAGACTCTCCAACTTGTTCCTTGTGTGGCTTAACAAAACCAAGGCATGTTTTATCTGTTGTCTTTCTTTGACCTTTGATGAGTGACTTAACCTTTTTGGAGCTATCTTGAAACTTGTAAAGCTTATCCTTGTACTCTTTAGTTTCCTCTTTCAAAGAAGCCATTTTCTGTTCTAACTCATTATACTCAAGAACTTTAGACTCTAACTCATCCTTGAGTTCTTGTGTCTTAGCTATAGAGAAGTCAAGACTTTCTATAAGATCATATCTCTCCATACAACATTCATCTAACTTATCCTTTAGTCTAGCATTATTCTTTATTTCCTTTTCAAAAACACTAAGAGCACTAATAAGTTCACTTTCAAGATCCTTTATTTGTTTGCTTTTTGAATCATCAAAGCCTTTTTCAGATTTCTTATCACTAGAGGTGCTACCCTTTTCAAAGACCATACATGCATCTTCCTTATAGTTTTATGAAGCATCCTCATATATACTAGAAACCAAATCATTATTTGTGCAATCATCCTCAAGGTGACCATAATTTCCACATCTAAGACATTTCATGATAATGAATCTATGTTTCGGTTCTTCCTCTTTTTATGATATGAACAACATCTCATTTTCATTATCACTTGAAGAACTTTCACTATCACTACTAGAACACTTACTTGCTTTGTCTAGGTAGAAACTCTTCTTGTGCTTGTGAGAATACCTCTTTCCTTGATTGTTGTGCTCATCTTTGTTTTTCCTGTGATGCTTGTGCTTTTCAGAATCCTTGCTCTTAGAATCTTGTTCATCTTCATCACTTTCATTCTTGGGAACAGTACAGTCGGTAGCATAATGACCAAACTTTCCACAATTGAAACATCTTATATTTTTCATACTTTTGTGCTTTCTAGAGAACTTGCCTTTCTTGCTGTAATATACCTCTTCATCACTAGAAGACTCATCACTATCTTGAAGATATTTACCCTTGGATTCCTTGGTAGCCTTGAAAGCTGCCTCTTTCTTGACATAAACCTTCACTTGAGTTCTCAACTCAAATGCTGCAAGTATACTATGGAGCTCATCCTTTTTCAACTTATCCAAATCTTTAGCTTCCTCAATAGCAGAAATATTTTCACTAAATCTATTAGGAAGAGATATTAAAATATTATCACAAACATCATTTTCAGCAAGCTCAAGACCTAATTCTTTCATGGAGTTAACAACTTCATCCATACGAAGCATGTAGTCACTAATATTTTCATCATCATTCATCTTGAGTTGTTCAAACATACCTTTGAAGTGTCTCAACTTGGCCTTTCTGACATTTGTATCACCTGTGTGAACCACCTTTAATTGATTCCACATTTCACTAGCTGTCTTGGAGTGAATCACTTTGGTGAGATCTGCTTTTTGTAAGCCTTTCGGGATTGCATTCATTGCTTTTGAATTGCTATGATGTAGGAGCCTTTCTTCTTTAGTATTAGGACCATGTTCAGGAATAGTGTACTCATATTCAATAACTTCCCATACCTCATTACCAAGTTCCATTAGATGAACCTTCATCCTTGCACTCCAAAGACCAAAATCTGACCCATCAAGAATAGGTGTTGCATTGCCACTTGAATAATCCATTGTGTTCTTTACTAGCTTTTCCTTCAAGTTGTTAAACTTTTGAAGGCACCCGCTTCGATACCAATTGAAGAACACAAGCTTATACTAAGAAGGGGGTGAACAGTATAAGACCTCTTTTTACTTTTTCCTTTATACTTCAAAATAGTAAAGCAATATACCCAAAGCAATATCAGAACAATGCACAAAATCATCCACAAAGTGACACCAATTTTAATGTGGTTCACCCAGAATGGCTGGGCTACGTCCACAAAACTTTTCTCTAAAAGTTATCTCAAATTTATTTGGGAATCCTTCCCAATTACAATGTTTATGAGCCTCGGCCCAAAGGAGATACCTTCCCCCAATCAAAATTTATGAGCCTTTGCTCAAAGGAGATACCTTCCCCTCTGCTCTGGAAATGATCCCTCAGAAGATCAATTGCCTCTACCTCTTGCCAACACGTGGAAGTCCTTTCCACCGAAGACCTCCTGTCTTCAATGCTTAGCCTAAGAGACCTCTGCCTTCTATGATCACGTCCGCAGCAGCTCAGCAACCTGTACCAAACATAGTCAGTTGATCTAGTACAAGTCTTACTCTGTCTATCAGATCTGTACAACTCTTGAACAAATCAATACTCTACATATAAGTCTTCTCAAAGACTTGCCAACTGTCCTCAGGTTCTTCTCATACAACCAATGCACCTCTGTACAAAATTTCTTTGATAAAACTATCAAACTCAGCTCACAAGTCCTCTATTATGACCTGTCCAAATATGCTCACAAGTCTCCACCAAAACCTATCCAAAACTGCTCACAAGTCCCCACCGGAACCTGTCCAAAAACTGCTCACAAGTCCCCATCGAAACCTGTCCAAAAACTGCTCACAAGTCCCCACTGGAACCTGTCCAAAAACTTAACAAGCTCACTAAGAAAAACTTTCTTAGTAGGAAATCACAAAGTGAATTGTTAGAGACCCAATGTGATTTGTCAAACTCATAGAAGCATAAAGAGAATTTTTAGAGACTCAATATGTTCTATAATCAAATCCCAATCTCAAAACTCAACTCAAATCAACTCATCTCAATCTCAATCTCAAATCTGAAAACTCAACTCAATATCTGAAATGAATAGGATAGAATGTTTTCTTTCAAGAACATGAAATCCTAACAATTGCCAACTATGCAAAGAATCAAATAACAATGATACTCATGTTCTTTTCACCATCAATTAGGGTTTCAACAACAATGCTCATCAAACAAGGTTTAGTCAACCAACACCATTCAACTCAACATCAACCTTGAAGCATTCAACCAATCATCACAAGAAAATGAAACAAGTAGAAATCATTTTCCCTCCAAAGATATTTGAACAAAACAGCCACCAACACAATATCACCAAATGTAAAGAATAACTTGCTCAAATCAACTCAATGGAGTAAGCCCAAAATCATGAATCAAGTAAAGCATTAACTTGATCAAACAACCTCTATGGAAGCAACTCAACCATCAAACTCAAAACAGCCAACCAAGGGTTCCACCAACTCAATGCAAGTAGCAAGACTCACAAACATAAACCCTAGTGCACAATGCTTCCACTACCTCAAACTAGAATTATGCATTCACCAAAACTCTCATCAAGGATAACAATGCATAAGAAGTCTTCAAAAAACCAAAAAATAGGATTTACACCCAACCAAAGGAAACCTAGTTGAAAACCTTTTCACTCCAACCTTATTTTAGAAAACATACACCAATCATACCCATAAGGAAAATGTGCCCATACCTTTTTTGGAGTAGAAGAAAATTGATCCTTAAAGCTGTCACCACACACAACCCTCAAACTTCCAACCAAGTTAGGGTTAGAACCAAGATAAATGAACATATATAAAAACTTTCCTTAATACACCTTTTAGCTTCTCTTCTTTAAAAACAACCACCAAAGAAGCCAAAAACACAACAACCAAAACTTACACCTTATATCTCCATTTTTAAATTTAGCATAGCAAAAGACTAATCTTACGAAGTCCAAGACGAACTTCCTTCCACGTAAACGGTCAAGCTTTCCGAAAGCTTTTCAAACCACGAGCTCTCCTCTTTCGCAGCGTAAACAGAACATTTGATCGCAACCAAACCAATTAATTGCCTTCGATTTTCCAAGAGGGTTTAACCTTAGGAACCTTCTCATATTTATAGTCCATACATGGACTTTAGAACACATCGGCTGCAAAGAAAAGTAATTTCGAATTTAATCGAAATTTGCTTTCTAAAGGGTTTAAAAACCCTTAAAGTATTTTTAATAAAAAAATAATTTCTCCCTTAATTAATTAAATAATTAATTAATTAAAACCTTGAATGGTTTTAAATAATAATTAAATAAATAATAAAGAGAACCTCCATTGGTTTTAATAAAAACCATTTAACTTGGTTTTAATGAAAAACCCTTGCCAATGGAATCTCTCCGGATTCTCTTAAAAAGATTCTTTTGGAATCTTCCACCTTTGAAGCCAACACATCCTCTTAACATTAATGTCATTTCCTTTTGACATCAATGATAACTCATAGACAAGAAGCTAGGATCTCAAACCCAAAATTGCCAACAAGAAATGTCCTCCAGTATAATCTCCAGAGAGGGATAGCCCCCTTCCTAATATAATTTGGTTGAAATATTAAGGTAACAGGAAATAAATAGGTAATTATGGCTATAAACCAACAATACACGATGGGGATAGATTAACAACCAAAATTCCACCAAGCAATTTGTAGCATGCAATAGGAATACAAGCACAAAAACTTCTTGTAGCTATACAATGATAACTTCTAAAGAGCATCTCAGAGTTCACTCCCTTACCAAAAAAAAAAAATTTAGAAGCACAATTTAAGTACAAGAAGTAATATAGATTTTGGTCAAGATATTCAGTAAGGAAACCATGATCTGGATTTAGTGGGAGAATCACATAGAGAAGTCAACATGATTAAATGCTAAGAAGCAACCTTGATTGTCAGTGCATTGCAATGCAACAAAATTACCTAAAATTCAGGTATTTTATCATTGAATTCGCTTTACCTCTACGTCTTGGAAATCCACTTTCACCAAGAAATTCTACTGAGAATTAAATATACTTTGAAAATCGACAAGGTCGACAAGTGGTGCATTGGAAATAGACAAGAATTACCCTTGATCCTATAAATCTGAAGTGGAAATCTTGGAAGCGTTGCTTGCATTGCTCCAAGAATTAAATTTTATCTTTCTTCACCTCTTTCCAATAAAATCTATGAAATTGCACCTTTGGAAGCAGTGTCTTTGTGAATTTAATATCAAAAAATTGATTTTTCCCAAGAGCAAGGTAAAACAACATTTTCAGGACAGAAATGGTTGACTACCCAACATCTTCAATAATTTTACCCAAAATTCACTCTTTCTTTAGCTCTTTTCTTCAATTTCACCTCAAAGGAGGATGATAGAGACTTTCATCCCTTTGGGGAGGTGACATCATCCTTAATGATTTTTATTTTCAATGTATTGCATAGCATAATATTTCTACCCAAAATCGAGTTTTAAAAACCTCATTCATCCCCTAGAGAGGTAAAACCACATGCCACCCCCGAACAGGGGTGACTTTAATTTGATTGCGCTCCAATTTTACATTGAACACTTTCCTTTTATTTCCACCCAGTTCATGGACAGAATCATCCAACATATTTGAAATGGGTCCCATATCACTATTTATTTCTTCCACATTTGAAAAATATTTGAAATCCCCCTTTTATCTGAAAGACAGATGATAATGAGTTTTGCCCCTCCCTTCGGGCAACAACGCCCTCTAAATTTGTTGTAAAACATTCACATCGAGCCCATGCCACATTAATTTTTATTTTTTAAAACCTTTTGAAGTCATGTTTTACCCCAAAGAGAGGTGACAGGGAATTTTATCCCTCTCATGGGACAAAATTGCTTTTAAAATATTGCCTTAATACAATGGTGCCTAGACCACGTAGAACCACTTAACACTTTCTTTTACGATATGTTTCACCCCAAAGAGGGGTGACACCGAATTTTTCCCCTCTCATGGGGTGAAATAAATTTTAAAATCTTATTCAATTCAATTGGTGTTTGACTCACGAGGTGTCTCTTCTAAGTTTCATTTAAATTTTGTTTCACCTCAAAAAGGGCAACAGGGAGTAGAACCCCTATCTCGAGGTGAAAGCGCCTTTAAATTTTATCTTCAACGTAGCCAACATGCACTTTAAAATAAATTTCATCCCAAATATGGGTGACAAGGGCTTTCGCCCCTCAATCAGGGCAAAATCATTCTACTTCCCCATTTTTAACTTGAGACTTTCACTCCTTTTGCCCCATCGGGTGATTTCACTCTTTTTAAATTATGTTTCACCTCCAAGAGGTGCAAAAGGGATTTTCGCTCCTAAATTGGGGTGAAAATTCTCATCTTTCTCCCTTCAACTTATTTTTAAATTAAATCACGATCTTCATTGCATTTTTTGAGGGTGAAACTCCTATGGAAGCATGGCTTGTGGCGAAAGCACCTGACTTTGTTGCCTTTTATTTGGAAGGAACTTCTTCATTCAAAATTGATTCCTTGTTGATGCTTTTGTTGCTTAGACATTTAAAAAAAATTATCTATTGCATTCATAATTTCCATTTTATTTATAGTAATGAAATATTATTTAAAAGAGGCAAAAAAGATATTAAAATGACAACAAAACTGTAGCACCTTGCTTTTAGTAATTTCAAAATTTTACAATTAACATTCAACAAAATTTCAATGCGGCAAGGTTAAAAAATAACCAACACTCTCTAGTTAGTATTTGTAGCATGAAGGTATTCTCTCCTAGAATATGAAATATCTGAAAGGGACCTAACTAAAGGGTGTTAAATTTTCCATGGTCTCCTTTCTTCTCACGGGAATTATCCCATAGCAACAATAGATCAATAATTCTAAAGGATTTTATTTTGGCCCTCTTATCAAACCATCATTTTACCATTTTGTAATGCTTACTATAATTTTGTAATGCATCTTCCCTTTTCTCCTCCAAATTCATCAAATTTAATAACATGTTTTCTATATTTTCATCTATTTCTAAGTAGTCTTTTATGAGTTACAAGGTAAGGATTTTGAGTTTGGTGGGAAAGATAGGATCCTACCCATAAACCAAATGATAGGGTGATGTGCCTGATGAAGACTTAATCCTCATCCTATCTAACCATAATTCATTTTTCAATTTATTATGACAACCCATTGGATTTTTGTCTAAAGTTTTCTTAATTATTTTCAATAGGTTTTTATTAGTTGATTATGCTACTCCATTATCTTTAGGATAATAATTAGAAGATTTTTTTTTTTTTTGGATTTGGTTATTGTGAAAAACCCCCTATGACCGATGTACAAGGCTGAGTAGTCTCCTCCCAACCATGACCCTGCTAAAGTTGATAGCTATACTTATCAATAGGTAATTTAACACAAATCTACAACAAACCCACCCCCTCACACACTCGCCCACACTATGGTTTGAACCTTGGACCTCCCAAAGAAGAGCCAAAGCCCAAACCGTTGCACTACACCCCTAGGTGCAATTAGAATAAAATTTTAGAGTTACCTTATTATCATAAGCCCATTTATCAAATCATAAATAAGAGAAAGTAGGGTTGTTATCAGATACTAAAGCATATGGCATACCAAACCTAGTCACAATGTTATTTGAAAGGGATTGGATCACAATCTTTGTTGTGCAATATTTGGATGCTTGATCCTATTTCCAATGAGTGTAATAATCAAAGGTAGTCATGATGAACTTGTGGATGTATGATATATTAGGGTTGATAATGTCAATAAAGTCTAGTCCCTATTATGCAAATGGGTGAGCTTCAACCACTGGCTATAATGACATGGAAGAATTCCTTTCTTAGTGAGTTAAAATTTGGTAAACATGACATGATCGAACATATGCATGTGCATATATAAAGACATAGGGAAATAATAACCAACTCTCAGTATTTGGTGTGTTGTTGTATTTCTTGAGCCATTTCTAGTTCAATACTTGCCATGGAAAATTTTAAGAACTTTAGTAGCTTCCTTTTTTATTAAGCATATTAGGTAAATTCCCTTATGATTTTTTGATACAAAATACCTATTTTTGTCATGAAATTTGCACTTTTAATATGCAATGCTCTTATTTGGGTGGAATTGAAGTGACTAGAACATACTCTATTTATCAAATAAAAAATAATGTATTGATACCATTCATCATTTATAACCTCTCCCATAGAATACTACTAAAATGAAATATGAGGGTCAACATCGGCTAGTGTTTTACTTAGTCCTTGTCCTCTCACAATTCTCATATGTTGAATTTCTAAACTAAATTCTAACAAGATAGACATCCACTTGCCCTTGTGTTATCCTAGCTCATTCTACATCAATATTGTTTTCATAGCTAGATCAAGCACTATTGAAAACACTCTACTATGTAGGATATAATGTTAAAATTTATTCTTAGATTTGATAAAAAAAATGTTTTTTTATCAATGGTTGAATATCTAAGTTGAACATATTTATGTGGTGAGCTTACAAAAGGTATCGATCTCTCATCACCAACCTCCTTCTGATTTAAAACACTAGTATTTGAATGCTCAGATGAAAATGAGTAAATATAAAAAGTTTGAATGTAATTAGGACTAATTAATATGGGAGTATTCATGATTGCCCTTTTAATTTCTTTAAAAGTAGTTTGTGCTTCTCCAATCAATACAATATTGACATCCTTTTTCAGCATTACATTTAGAGATAGAACTATTTTTGTAAAACCAAAAATAATTTTTCTCACAAAATTAATTTTTCCAAAGATATACTCCATCTTCTTTTTACTTCTAAGAAGGAGATTTTTTTGAATTGCTTCAACTCTATTTGGATCAATATAAATACTATATTTAGAAATGTCATGCCTTAGGAGATTTCCTTATGTAACTCTAAAAATATACTTTTTGGAATTCAATAAAATTATTTCCTCTCTACGTATTTGTAGTACCTTACTTAAGTCTTTCACACAATTTACACACTTTTTACAAATGACAAGAATGTCATCCATATAGATCACAATGCATTTTCTCATGAGACCCTTAAAATTTATGTCCATAGCCCTTTGAAAAGTTGATCCTAAATTGATTAGGCCAAATTACATCCTCCTATATGCAATCATTCCCCACATGGTAGTAAATGGAGTGTCATTGTTATCTTGGGGTCCTACCATTACCTAATTATACATTGAGTAACCATCTAGAAAATACATCATCTAATATCCATTCATCATTTACAATATTTCATCTAAGAAAGAGAGGGGATAGTTATCCTTTTCAAATTCTCTATTAAGACTTCTAAAATATACACACAAGCGTATTTCCCAATTCTTGTTACATATGGGTACCAAATTTGTAACCTAGGTATAATTTCTTATCAGGAAAATAATGTGGGTTGCTAACAATTTTGGCATTTCTTTGAGAATGAGGGGCTCCAACAAAGGATTCATTGGTCTCTACTTTTGTCAAAATGTTTCATTCCTGGCTTTAAATAAATATTGTGGGTAATGATGGATGCATCATAGGTCTTCAAATATTCATAGCTCCATGCTATAACATCTCTATAATCTTTTAAATATTGGATTATTCCCCCATTTTCTTCATTAGTGCAAGCTTTTCCTAAAAAACTATTTTGAGAATTCTTAGTACTTCCCAAATTATAATATTCATGACTTATTTTTAGATGGAAAAATATATTTTTTTATGAATATGATAATCCATGTCAAACATGTTTTCCAAATAAATCATACCTTTAGAAATGATGTTTGTCTTTACATTCAATTTACCTTCCTCATGCAACTCTACATGGTTTTTGTCTTCCTAATCTATGATCCGAGCTTAGAATATACTAGAGTTAGTGAGAAAATCCACTATATGTATATCATCCTCAAACACCTAAAAGTTTTGGACATGGTCTAGTATGGAGGGAATGATAACAAATTTTACCAAGAACCACTTTATCTTAGAATAGGCAACTAGTTCTATAGTGCTTGTTTCTACTGACAATGAATTTGTAGTGTGATTATTTTTACATGAAATAGTTTGAATATCAAAAGAATACAAATTTTTAATTAAATCCCATGTTCAAATATGACAATTAAGATATATTTGTAATGATAGACATATTAGTTTCGTGCTTGCTTGATCATCAATTCAAAATATCCTAAGACATGTACATATTTGAATTTTTTCTTAATGGTAAACTACAATCCATGAATCAATTCCTCATACTCGGTAGCATTTTAGGTGTAGGGGAACTATAGTTGATAAGTAGTAAGATATAATTTACCCTTGGGGTTGACCCGTTCAACTCCAACACCATTGCCAAGCTTACATTTTGACCCATAAAAATTTAGAGCCCATAGTTGGTCTTCAATTTATTTTTACTTTCTTGGTGGGGTCTTTGCTTCCAAATTATTCTCTTTGGCTTTGGTTTCCACTACCATAGTGTAGAATCCTAATTTTTGTTTATTTTATAGAATCTCATTCTTATTGTTATACTTTACGATGAGATCCTTTAGCCTTGGCTATCTTTCTATCTTAATCTAATTAGCTATTCCACACCAAGGAAGCCAAATATGTGAAAAAATTATTGTCATATAACCATTTAGGGTTCTTGAATAATCATGATTGAGCAAAATTCCATATGCATCTAGGACATTCATAACTTGAATATCCAATCATTCCTAATTTTTGGTTGACTACATATCGTATCACATTACCAAAAACACTTGAATCCACAATATAATTATGTAAGTTTTTTGCTAGTAATTCTAATATTCAAAAGGAAAGGAGGGGATTATACATTTTATTTGTATATTGCCACTTGAGCATCGATAGTATTTTTCAACTATTTTTTATTTTGACTAGTAAGTGTTTAAAGTAATATATCCTTTTGGTGAGTTAATTGAGTTACCTCTAACAAAGAAATATTTTCCTTGGTTTTGTTAAGGTCTTCAATAAAATTATATCTAGTCTTGTTTTAATCTAAAATTTTCTTTATCTATGTTAATCACATGTTGAATTTTGGTTGTGCAAGTACTATAGGATCCTCATATGGGATTGGGTTTTTGTTTGCCAACTCCTCAAGTGCAATGGGGTTTTTTTTAGGAGGTGTAGAAACATCATTGGTTCTTTCTCTTTACTCTAGAAAATATAGTAGTTACCTATTTAAAATTACGTGTAAGATTCCACCTCTCCTTCTAGGTATTCTTTAGGTTCATCTTTGTCCACCCCTAAGAGTTCATAGGTCTCTAAAACTAGGGTTGTCCCTACATTTTTATTATCTTGATTTCAAAAATTCTTACTAGTGTGCACTATTTTTAAAACTTCCCTCTTTTTAGATAATGTGCAAAGCAGTTTTCAATTTTGGATACTCAGCTTCACAATGTTGAGTAGTGGAATGGATTCTACACCAATTGGGTAAAGCAATATCTACCAAATTCATTGAAGTATTTAGGTTGTTTTTTGGTTTATTTTGGTTTCTAATAGTATTTGGAACTCCTCCATTATTTGGGTGAGTATTCCATTGATGATTGTTCCTATAAAACTTAAAATTCCTATTATGAGTGTTATTATTTGATGGAGGGGATGAATTTCAAATTTCCAAACTCCTACTTTCTTCATCGATCAAGCTTTCATTTCATTAAACTTTCAAAAAAAAAATTACAATACTAGCCTGCAGGCTTAGTTTTCCCATTTTTTTTTCTAATGCAAGCTGCCTCACGTTCGGTGATCTGCCTGCGCTCCCAGGAAGAATACAATCTCCCAATCCCAAAAACTCGGCTCCTCCACCTCTCGTGACCATCACCTTCACCTCTTTTTATCCTAACCTGCAACTACCACCGGGTCAACCATGGAAAACATGCATTGATGAGCCATCTACACATCTCTGACCTCTAGGCACAGCAGTTGAGTGGCCGCCATGCTCAACAAACTTATCGGGCAAGAAATCCTGCATTGATGAGGCATTTGACCACCTCGAGAAGCATAATTTGGGAACACGTGCCTTTTTGGGTCATGAACCTATAGTATGTCACGATATCGTGACATTTTTTTTCTTCCTCACTGCCTTTCCTCTTCGTTTGGTCATGATATCGTGATATGTCATGATATCGTGACATTTTTCTTCCTTGCAACATTTCTTTCCTTCGGGTCGCGCTATCGCGACATGTCGTGATATCACGACATTTTCTTTCCTTGTAGCCTTCCCCTCCTTCAGGTCGTGATGTCACGACATGTCGCGATATCGTGACATCTTTCTTTCTCGTTGTCTTCCTCTTCTGTGGGTCGCGATATCGCGACATGTCGTGATATCGTGACATCTTCCTTTCTCATTGTCTTCTTCTCCTTCGGGTCGCGATATCGTGACATGTTGTGATATCGTGACAGTTTCCTTTCCAGCTCTTCTTTCTTTCTTTTGGTCACGAAATCGTGACATGTCGCGATATCGCGACATGTCGCGATATCGCGACATCTGCCTTCTGCTTCCTCCTCACCTTTTTGGGTCACGAAATCATGATGTGTCATGAAATCGTGACAATTTCCTTCCTTGCCTCCTTTCTGCTTCCTTGGTTGCGATTTCGTGACATGTCACGAAATTGTGACATTTTCTCCTCCATCCCTTCTTGTTCTCTTTCGGTCACGATTTTGTGACATGTCGCGAAATCACGACATTTTCTCCTCTAGCACTTCCCGCTTGCTTTTGGTCGTGATTTCATGACATGTCATGAAATCATGACATTTTCTCCTCTGGAACTTCCCTCTTGCTTTCGGTCACGATTTCATGACATGTGAAATCGTGACATTTTCTCCTCTAGCACCTCCCTCTGGCTTTCGATCGCGATTTCGCGACATGTCGTGAAATTGCGACATTTTCTCCTCTGGCGCCTCCCTCTGGCTTTCGATCGCGATTTCGCGACATGTCGTGAAATTGCGACATTTTCTCCTCTGGCGCCTCCCTCTTGCTTTCGGTCGTGATTTCGCGACATGTCACGAAATCATGACATTTTCTCCTCTGGAACTTCCCGCTTGCTTTCGGTCGTGATTTTGTGACATGTCACGAAATTGTAACATTTTCTTCGGACGCCCTCTCTCTGCTGATTCGGTCGCAATTTCGCGACATGTCACGAAATCGTGACATTTTTCACTCCTGCGCCTTGCTTCATCATTTTGTCGTGATATCACGACACTTTTCCTCCCTTGCGCCTTCTTTCATATTTCGGTCACGATTTCACGAGATGTCATGATTTCGCAACATTTTTGCTCCTCGTCTTCTCTCTCCTACTTTGGTCGCAATTTCGTGACATGTCGTGAAATTGTGACATTTCTTTCGGGCACCTTCTCTCACCTGTTTCGGTCGCGATTTCACGACATGTCACAAAATCATGACATTTCTCCTCCATGCCTTCTCTCTCCTCCCTAAGTCGTGAAACATGACATGTTGCGATATCACGACATTTTTTCCTGTTGCGATATCGCAACACTAAGGCAAACACTTAGAAATTTTTTTGTTGGTGAGAGACTGCTCTGCTACCATCGGATGCTCCTGCATCAGACAACCGAGGTGGATTGAGAAGTGACCTTCACTTCTATGTTGTTTTGTCACCTTCTCACAACTTGCAAAATCTCCAACCTCTTCAACCTCCACCCTCATTGTTGTCAGCAACCTCCTATCATCCATCCCCTTTAGCAAACAGATTCTAGTGCTGCTACATACTCCTTCGCCCACCTCCTTCAAGGGCTTCAACTTATGGCGCACTCCATCCTTCGTCACTAAGTAAGTGTTGGCACGACCATCATGCACTGCACACCGATCAAACTGCCATGGCCTTCCCAACAACAAATGGCAAGCATCCATAGGCAAGATGTCACATAGGACCTCATCACAGTAATTCCTAATATTAAATTTGACCAAGGACTGTTCACTGACCAATGTCCTATGGTCCTTTTGCAACCACACAATCCGATATGGATGCGGGTGTCTCATCCTCTCTAGATTTAACTTAGTAACCATTTATTCAGAGACCAAGTTATCAGTACTACCATTATCTATAATCACATTACAGACCTTACCCAAAATTTTGCACCTTGTGCAAAACAGGCTCCTCCTCTGGTCTGATCCTTTCTCTTCATTCAACAAGGTTCTCCTTGTGAACATCACTTCTCCTCTCTCTACCTCCTTAGAATGTTCTAATTCAGCACCTTCATCTGCTACAACAGCTCTTGCAGGACCCTCAAGTCTCTTATCCGTCTTTTCTCGATGTTGTGGACACTCAAATGCTTGATGTCCTTCTTTGCCATAGTGGAAACAGGTTCCACGAAATCCTCCTCTTCCATACCCATGTCCAGATCTACCTCTTCCTCTTAGGTAGCCATTGTTCTGATCATGGGATCTGTAATCATTACCTCCCTTCTGGGCCTGACTGCTGCTAGCTTCTTCTTTCTTCTCATCTCTTCCTCCATATTTTCTTCCACAAGTTATTTCTCCATGGCCTCTTCCTCTTTGCTTACCCTCAAAATTTATGTTCAACTTCTCTTCAACCTTTAGATCAAACTGGTAAGCATCCTCAATGGTGCTAATCCTAACCAGACTCAACTCTTCTTGAATACTGGTTCTCAACCCATTGATGTAACAGGCCACCTTCTCCTTGTTAGCCTCTGAATGGCTAGTTTTGATGGATATCTTATAGAACTCCTCTATGTAATCCTTAATAGACTTGTTGGCCTGCTTCAAACCTTGCATTTTCTTCAGCAGGTCCATCTCATAGTCAGCTGGGATGAACTACCTCTTTAAATTTTCTAGCATTCTATCCCACCTGGTTATTCTCTCCTTTCCTCTTTTGTTTCTTTCCAACTGCACTCCTTTCCACCATATGCTGGCATGACCCTTTAGCTTGGTCTTAGCAAACCTGACCCTATCAGGATCTTCAAATTCTTCATACTCAAAGTATTCCTCGAGGTTATTGATCCAGTCAATCAACTACTCTGGATCTAGATTTCTAGAGTACACAAAAACCTCCATCTTTGGTTTCTTTCTAATCTGAGAGATGGCTCTGTATAACCTTGCTTGTGCAGGGTCTACAACCTCTTCTTCTTCCTCAAAATGGTCCTCTTCTTCATCAACTTCATCTTCACTACCTTCTCCTCTGGGCTCAAGCCCTCTGCGTAGCTCCTCTTGCAGGGCCTAAACTTGCCTCTGCAAAGCTCTAAAATTTTTTGCTGGCACCATATTTCTTCCACCACCACGGTTTCTTCATGGAGGCATTCTGCTTGTTTCTCTTACAAGCTCTTCCACAGATCCTGGTGTAAACTGCCTCACTTTCGGTGATCTATTTACACACTCAGGAACTCCTGCTCTGATACCACTTGATGGAGGGGCTGAATTTCAAATTTCCAAAATCCTACTTTCTTCACCGATCAAGCTTTCATTTCATTAAAATTTCAAAAGAAAATTTACAATACTAGCCTGCAGGCTTAGTTTTCCCCTTTTTTTTTTCTAATGCAAGTTGCCTCATGTTCAATGTTCTGCCTGTGCTCCCAGGAAGAATACAATCTCCCAATCCTAAAAAATCAGCTCCTCCACCTCCCGTGACTGTCACCTTCACCTCTTTTTATCCTAACCTGCAACTACCACCGGGTCAACCGCAAAAAACATGCATTGATGAGCCATCTGCACATATATGACCTCTGGGAATAGCATTCGAGTGGTCGCCATGCTCAGCAAACTTATCAGGAAAAAAATCCTACATTGATGAGGCATTTGACCACCTCGAGAAGCACCATCTAGGAAAGCATGCCTTTTTGGGTCGTGAACTTGCAGTATGTCACGATATCGCGACATGTCACGATATTACGACATTTTTTTCCTTCCTCGCTGCCTTTCCTCTTTGTCGGGTCGCGATATCGTGACATTTTTCTTCCTTGCAACATTTATTTCCTTCGGGTCATGCTATCGCGACATGTCGCGATATCGTGACATTTTATTTCCTTGCAACCTTCCCCTCCTTCAGGTCACGATGTCATGACATGTCATGATATCGCGACATATTTCTGTCTCACTGTCTTCCTCTTCTACGGGTCACGATATCGCGACATCTCCCTTTCTCGCTATCTTCTTCTCGTGATATCATGACAGATTCCCTTTCGGCTCTTCTTTCTTTCTTTTGGTCATGAAATAATGACATGTCGTGATATCGCGACATCTGCCTTCTGCTTCCTCTTCACATTTTTGGGTCACAAAATCGTGACGTGTCGTGAAATCACGACGGTTTCCTTCCTTGCCTCCTTTCTGATTCCTTGGTCGTGATTTCGTGACATGTCACGAAATCAAGACATTTTCTCCTCCATCCCTTCCTATTCTCTTTCGATCATGATTTTGCGACATGTCGCGAAATCATGACATTTTCTCCTCTGGCACTTCTCGCTTGCTTTCGGTCGTGATTTCACGACATGTCATGAAATCATGACATTTTCTCCTCTGGCACTTCCCTCTTGCTTTCGGTCATGATTTCACGACATGTCGCAAAATCATGACATTTTCTCCTCTGGCGCCTCCCTCTTGCTTTCGATCGCGATTTCGTGACATGTCACGAAATCATGACATTTTATCCTCTGGCGCCTCCCTCTTGCTTTCGGTCATGATTTCGTGACATGTCACAAAATCATGACATTTTCTCCTCTGGCACTTCCCGCTTGCTTTCGATCGCGATTTCATGACATGTCATGAAATCGTGACATTTTCTTCGGATGCCCTCTCTCTCCTGATTCGATCGCAATTTCGTGACATGTCGTGAAATTGCGACATTTTTCACTCCTGTGCCTTGCTTCGTCATTTTGTCGCGATAATGAGACATGTCGCGATATCACAACACTTTTCCTCCCTTGCGCCTTCTTTCGTCTTCTAGTCACGATTTTGCGACATGTCACGATATCGCAACATTTTTGCTCCTCATCTTCTCTCTCCTGCTTCGGTCACAATTTCACGACATGTCACGAAATCGTGACATTTCTTTCGGGTACCTTCTCTCACCTACTTCGGTCGCAATTTCACGACATGTCGCGAAATCGTGACATTTCTCCTCTGCGCCTTCTCTCTTCTCCCTAAGTCATGAAAATGCGACATGTCACGATATCGCGACACTTTTTCCTGTCGCGATATCGCGACACCAAGGCAAACACTTAGAAATTTTTTTATTGGCGAGAGACTGCTCTGCTGCCATCGGATGCTTCTGCATCATTATTTTTAGGTGGTTTTTGAGGAATTTGCCTTTGTAATTGAATCATATCATTGCTCAATTTTTGAAACATACTCTATATGTTGTCTAACTCAAGCTTTGAGTTATTAGGTTGACTTGGTCCTAGTTGACATGTTACATTATTTGCAGGTGCATATGTATTTAGAAATGTAGGTAAAGTTGGTTGATTATTTATTGGAGGTGTATGATTAAGAACACAGTCTATGGTTATATGATTATCCAAATAAGTTAGAATGGTTTTCTAATTGCTCATATTAGGCATCATTTGATTCAGGTATGCTAGGTTGAAAGGTTTATTCTAGTTTGGATACATGGTTCCTAGTAATGGGTTCAACATGGGAAAGTGTTGCATAAGTGCTTAGTTTATGAACAATATCTAATAATAAGCTTCTAGTTCTCCAAGTGAAGGTAATTAAACTAAACCAAAACTTTGAGGCATTAATTGTTGCTCAACTATTAGAGCCTCACTATATACCATGAGTGAGGATACAACTTGAGGGGCTCTCATCACAAACATAAAGGTTAAATGGTCTACAAATTTAAGATATATTTGTATGATTACTTGCTCTATGAGAGTATAACAGGTTATCAATCAAGTGTATAATTTATACAACCTAGTGTTGAGTAGCCTCAAGGGTTATATAGGTTCTCTAAATTTAGATTTAAACAAATAATATACTATATTTGGATCAACAAATAATCTAAAATGGCTAATAAATGCTATCTATACTCAATTTCAAGTAGTAATAGAGCTTGAAGGTAAATAATTATACCAATCATATGCAAACTCATCTAATCTGTATGGAAAAATTCTACAAGAAAAATCCTCATGTTCAATTTGTAAATAGATTAAGGCATATTTTTATGCTTGTATATGCTCTTAAGATAATCTTGTTCCATCATGCCTATATCAAGGGAGATATATTTTTACATTTTTAGGCATATCATGTGTAGGATCTGGTATGTTCAAAGGGCTGCTTCCCAGTAACCATGGAGAAATATCTTCCATTGGTGAACTTTAATAAATGGTAAAAGGATCAACAAAAAGGATAATAGCCCTAGGATAACTATTGGAAGTCAAAGAATTATTCAGTCTATATTTATAAACTTTAGGTCTTTATAAAGGCTGAGAAACTCAATGCCACCTATAGATGACTTAGACCTAGTGATGATGACTTTAAGTTCTAGCTTTAACAATAAAAACATGTAATATAAATAATGCACTAATAAAGTTTGTTTTTAGCATGCCCTCCTTCTAGTGCAAGTTACATTGACCATGCAAATGGCACATTGTTAAGGGTAGACCAACATACTTGAATAGAGATATGTTCCCTCTTGAAAGAGAACTTCTAATCAAACAAGTTTAATCCATGATCTTGATATATTTAATGTCATCTATTCATGCGATAGTAGGGGTAATTAAGAACTTTGAAAACATAATAAGGATATTTTAATGGAAAAATTCCGAAGAATAAGAAATAAAAGTGTTTGATTTGGTTATGTGGGATATTGTATGATTACCTAGAAAATGGGGTGGACTAGGAATAAAGCATTTGTCCTTATTGCCAAAGGTGTGTCGAGCTAAAATAATATAAATATTAATAAATAAAATCAAATCACTACAAATTAAGATCATTGTGAACAAGTATCATGGAGGTAACCCACTAGAATATATAGTAATAATGAATGTAACTTTAAATCAAGGATCTACTACATGTTCAAATATATGGTCACCACCATATATGGTGAAATATATGGTCACCATTATATGGTCCCCACTATATACTAATAATGAATGTAACTTTAAATAAAGGATCTACTACATGGTCAAATATACACTAAAGCTTTTTGTTAAATATTAAAATAACTTTTAGAAAATAGTGTTCATGGCTCATTAATGATGGGAAAAACGTAGATATATGGATACATGCAATTAATGACAAGTCAAAAATAGTAAGATATCTATAAATACTCAAGGTAAGAGATTGCATTAGAAGTAAATATATGAAAAAAAAAATAAGTGTCAATTTTTAAAGTAAATGGCTAGAATCCAGAATTGAAGATTGGGAGGAATGATATATTGAATTAGTAAACTTGAAGAATAAATATTAAAACTTGATAAGTTGTTAAGATAAATAAATGTCCATTTCAAATATGACCCATACTATACAATATGTGGACCAATAAATAAGAGAGGAAAATATCATGCCATATAAGGATACAACTAGGTATTGGCTAATAAAAAAAAACACTTAATTCCAAAGAATAGTTGTTGGAAAAAATTATGGAGTGTATAATCCATTCCAAAAGTTTATTATTTCATGTGGATCTTAACTCATAAATCAATTCTTACTTCTTAAAGTCTAAGTAGAAGGGCTATACATGGGTTGTTAGTATATATGTTATGTAAGAAGCAGGATGAAAATATTGAACATTTGTTTATTCAATGCGAAGTATCAACCAAGTTTTGAACTTTATGTGTCAATAATTGGGATTAGAGTTGACATTAATTCTAAAATTAATGATTGTGGTGAGGTTTAAACCAAATGAGACACTAATTAACCTTTTTGTAAATATGAAAAATCAATAATAAAGATAATTTAAGAAGTATTAACACAAATAAATATGGAAATATTGAAATGCAGTAATTGTTTGAGAAAAAATATACATCCTTTATCCATGTAGCATAACAATCCTTAAAATATTAACTAAATATAATTAAAGTGGAATTGATAATGAATACTCAGTGGTGGAAGCTAAAAAATGAATAGTTTTATTTATGGAAATACAGTTTGTAAACAAGCAAGTAAGAAAGATGAGCCCACAAGATTTAGTACTGGAGCATACCATCTATTATCTAATGGTGCATAAAAACAATATAGGAGTAGTGGAAGTGGTAAGGATTATAATGAATGGCTCATAGAGAGTACTAGTAGAATTTTCTAAAGGATTATAATTAAATTCAAACAATTTTGTTGGCAGTTAACATTGAATAAAAGGATTGAAAAATGTTAGACAAAAGAGTGGTTAGAACTAATAGTATATAGTCATTGAAGAAATTATAAGAAAGGTGAAAATATCAAATTTAATGTTAGATGTGATTATATAGGAGAATCAAGAAATACACATCCATTTAAATGCATAAGTTTTGTATATGTGAGAAGAATTTTTAATAAAATATTTGATGATCAAATTGTCAATGAAGGAATTCAAATGAAGCATGGAAATACTAAAATATTATAGTTTTACGTTGCTATAAAAGGAGTTACTAGTAAAGGACCACTGTGATTCACATGAGCTCCAAAATAATATAAGAGTGATGGAGAAAAGAGTAATATATGTTGGTGTTATATACAATTGGAGCTATTTTGCTAGTGCTACATTCCAGTGAGGCCATGTATTTTGTTCTACATATTACTAGTACCACACATTGTTGATAAATCACTTGTACTACACATGAAGGGTTCTACACATCAATGGTTCTACATATCCTAGGAAGTATACAACACTAGTGTTACATTTTTTATGTAACTAGTGTTATGTGTTATGTGTGAATCAGGAGGTTTAGTTTTTAGTAGTAATGCATATTATATATGTTACTTATTTCATCAGGCATAGGATAGTCTAGATCAAGAAAAAGATTATCTTAGATAAAAAGTGACTAGTGCATATCTTCTAATTTTACCCATGGGAAATATGTTAGAATTTTGTATCGTAAGGTTCTCTTTATATATAATAAATAAATAATAATAATAAAATAAATAAAAAATAAAAAAACTATTTGATATTTTTCTTTGAATTTAAGATTTGATGGATACATTTTACTTGCAATCAAATCAAATATTTGAATTTTAAAGGAATAACTAATCTTATTAAAGCTATTAGAAATTTCAAAGATGATTAATTAAAAAATGCATTCAAGATAAAATTAAAAATAAGTTGAATAAACCATATTTTCAAAATTCATTATTCACACTATTTTTTTTATTTTAAGAATGATGTCCAACAATAAAATTAAAAATAAGTTAAATAAACCAACATTTAAAATCTTAAAATATTTTTTGTTATGAATATAATAAATGGATAGAAAAGATGAATTTTAGTAATTTATATACAAAATATAAATATTAAAAAATTAATAAGTTAAAAATTCAAAGGTTTTAATAATTTTAAAATTAAAAAAATAAATTACAAAAAAAAACATTATGGGAATAATACAATTTTGAGTTATATATCTCATCCATCATTAAACCACAAAATATTTTAAGATATATAAATTAATATTTTATTTCAAAATTTATTTTATATAATCTATGATATTTTGTTTAATTTTTTTTGTTTCGGGAAAAAACAATTATATTAACTAAAATATAATAATTTTACAAGCAACAACAAAAAATTGCATATAAGCACATCCTTAAATAGTTATTTACTATCCATAAAAAATGAATGTCAAACATACTTCATACCACTAATTGTTTTTATGACATCTACTAATACTATGAAGGCTCATCTTTGGGAGTTCCTAGTCTTCATGATAGTTTAAACTAAATTCTTATATTTGTTGAAACTTAAGTGGTGAAAATGCTTTATGAATGATATAAAATTAAATAAACCCCATCCAATTTAAATTTAAATTTTAAAGTTTTTTTGTTAAATATTAAAATAATTGATAAAACAATATTATGTTCAAATGATTTGGATTTAGATATTTGCTTATCATATTTCACATTCCTTTTGTTATTAACTTAATAAATATTTGGATTAGAAGATTTATAAGAAGGATAATAAGTAAATATTTGAACTAAAATATTTATAAGAAGGATAAAAAGTAAAGTTGTTTTTGACATTTTCAAAGCCATAGGTCATATGAGACGAATATTTTTTATATCATATATGTTTATCTTCATCAATAATCCAATTGCCAAATCATGGTGTATAACCTTACCCCTCAATATTCTAACCTTAAAACTCTCTTATGAATTCTAAAGTCACCATTGTTACACTATTTAGACCATATGATTTATAAAAGAGGATGCAATACATAAAATTAATAGTTTATGTAAAGGAGATATTATATTCAAGTAGATCCAAACTACCAAACATCATATAGGGATATTGTATTTGTTACTAGAATTAAATGTATATCTATGATGATAACCGTATTAAACAAGAGGAAGAACACATAACTAGTGCTTCAATGAAATTTATCTACAAAAGAAAATAAAGTTAATGAATTTAAAAAAAATTGAGGATAAAATTCATCGCTAAAGTAATGAATATTACACATAACTTTTTTCTCTAAAATATGTCAAAAAAGTCCATTTTTTTTTAGAATATTTGTTCCACCAAATATGTAAAAAGACTCTAAAATTGAAAACTTAATAAAATAGAAAATTTAAAGAAAAAATATTATTATTATTTTTTAATTCTTGTATTCAACTTTGTATATATGAATGTTAAAATATAATATTTTAGATTTATATTAAATAAATTTTATAGACACCAAACCCTAACTAGTGATAAAACCCATTCACATTATAATATTTTAGATTTATATTAAATAAATTTTATAGACACCAAACCCTAACTAGTGATAAAACCCATTCACATTACACCCACTAGGTCTTGCATAATAAAATAATATACCTAAGGTCTAACTTAGGTGTATTTTCCTGCACATTAATCTATTTTCTAGATTTTATAAAATCTAGAATATTTTTCTAGGATACCCTTTCTATCCCCTTGAAAAATATCTTAACTACCACTATCCCTCCCCTTGCCACATATCTCACCCTCATTAACCTCCCCCCCCCCCCATTTGTCACCTCTCCACCTAAGTGAGACACTCTAATTGCCCAGGATAGGTGGTTACCCAGTCCTTGCAACTTGGATACCTTAGCCTACCATCTATCCTCACATCCCTCACCTCCTATAACCCTAAAAATAACCCATCACTTCATTCACCAAATAAGGAACTAAAAAAATCACTATCACACTACCAAAATTGTGTTAGGAGGATCACAAATTTCTTGTAGATCGAGGCATAGAAACCGAGGAGAATAAACCTAAGATCTTCTACAACTCAATCCCAAATACAACCTACATTTGACCAATCATAAACATATCCTCGTAGGAACCAAACACAGCCTGTGTTTGCACAAGCCTAGATAGACCAATTTTAGACCCAAACTAGAACAGGTAAACATGACAAGGTTTTATTTTTATTTTTTAACATTCTACATATGTTTTAGATTCTACAAGAATATTTATTCAATTTTTTGTAGTTTTTTTATATCAAAATGGACCTTACATAGTGAAGGTATTTCATGTGCTACTGACTCTCTTATTTTGGTAAGATTTGTGTATAGATGATAGGTTTTGGAAAATACTAAAGCAAGAGTTGTCATTAAGCATACACACATAACCTACACACCCATCACTCCATTTCATCCCTATATTATGGCATTAACCCAAAGCCAAGATAAATCTTTAGTTAAAACCCAAAGCCAAACACCAGCATCCATGGAGTATTACACCTAGATTACCCAAGCCTCAACCACTTCTGCTATTGAACAAGTGAGTGTGGTATGAACTATGTACATCAACCTATCTATTGGGACTTCCCATCATGCACCCCCTTAAAATATAGACACAATGTAGAGAGTTATTCACACCTCCATTTTGAAGATACCTTGCATCGAACCACCCACACCCTCTGACCTGTGCATCACGTACTTGGATACTGATACCATAGGGATGTACCTAAACTTGGTATTTCCATCCCTACACCCTCTCACCATTCCACCCTAATCCATTTCCACATTCTAGTAGGAACCCTCATATTCATATCCATAACACACAAACCATCTCATCACCAACCTCCTTTTTGAGTCCACCTCCTTGGCCTTAGATCAAAACCATTAATCATCATCCCATTAACACATATCGATCCTATCCACTCATAACATCATTTGCGCCAATCCACTTTATGAAGCACAAGTTAATGCTACATTTCAGGTGTCAACATTGATTCCACCTACATAATTACCTTTTATTGATCCCATGCAACATACCATTCCTCACTTGATCATGATACCCTTTTCCACCTACCATCCACCAACATCAACTTATGTGGCTACCACACATCATGTTTAAAATTTTTTCCCTCATTCAACCATGCAACCTACATCTATGATTTCTATACAATAAGCTTTTCAATTTTTTTAGTAGCTACTTGTTAGTAATGCTAATCAAGGTATCCATACTAAATCACAATAACAATCATAGGTAGCAGACTTCAATCATCCACTGATGTCAACCTAGAGTACTTTCTTCACATAGGATTTATCATGGGTATCATGACCATCCATGATCACCATATCCACACATCCATTCCAAAACATGAATACCACTTCATCAACACAACACACCATCATTCCCCCATCTCCTCATCAACAAACCTTGCTTCACCAAAAATAATCATTCCATAACCAATATCAATATAACATCTTGCATCACCAAATTCTAACAAACATCAATCCACTGAACAACCAAAACCTCATATTATCCACCCAATTCATCATGCAATATACACATCCCACATACACTAAGAACACCAATTAATACTTTCAATCATCATTAGAAGATCCAAAATTTTAGTTTTTGCAAAATCAAATTGATAGCTTAGCCATGCAGACACTTGGAATGTTATATCAAAAACCCACTCTAAGGTAGCTATTCAATCACCCCGCTCATCCTTTGGTACCTTCACCACCTTAAAATACTAATTTTACACTATACAATTTTGAAAAAATCAATTGGGATGAGGACCCCCAAGAGCATGTAGGCACATTTATCCATGTGTGCTTTAGAATACATGAAAATGATCCATTTATGCTGTAGAATTTTCCTAAAATATTTGGAGGATATGCTCTAGAATATAATAACCATTTGTCACACCACAACATCTACATTTTTGAGCAATTAGTAGATCAATTTCTAGAGCATTTATCCTTGAATGTTAGAAATAAGACCACATTGATCGACCTATTCAACTTATGCCAATTCGAATATGAGTTACTGTATTATTATGGAAACTACTATAGTGCAATTATAACTACATTGACATTCACCCTCCCCATGGTAGAACTCACGATAATGTTTATAAGAAGTTTCTCCAAAACCATCTCCTTGTTGTTATAATTACAATAATATAGAACATTCGAAGAAGCACTCACCCAATCTAGAGTAATTAAAAAGATTAAAATTCAATAAGGTGATATTAAGCTTAAGAAGAAAGAATGGTAAAACAAGAATCAAAGGGGAATTAATCAAGGCCAATCCAAACTTGGCCAAGTGAACCAAGTGGTCTTGACTTTACCTCAAATGTAGAGTCAACAAGGTCCATTCCAATACCAAAAACTCCCAACATAGTAACTGTATCAACAACAAGCATATCATACAATGCAATCCCCACCTCAATTGCATAATCAAGCTACAATAGTATACAATCATCAACATCAATAATACAATCAACCACACTACAACTACACTCCACTTCCCAAACCACTCTCCATAATCTTCCAATGATTTATGAGGTAAAAATTATTACACTACCACAAATCAAACTAGAAGACCCCAAAAAACCATGTGGTAAGTCATATAAGGAGTACTAATATTTCAACTTTCATTGCCAAAAGGGTCATGACATTAGCGATTGTTATTTGTTCAAAGACATCGTATAATATCTGATCTACAAGGATTATCATGATCGATAACTCTCTATTACAATATAATTAAAATCTTGGTATATATCATACACCTCTCCTTCATTTTGAATGTGCACAATAAATAATCGAGGTGTCAACTTCTATAGTTTCCCCAATCAAGTCAAACACATACACAATACAAATAATACCGAGGTTTGTAGGTTCCATTCATATAGTCACATAAGGTCAAAGAAGTGTGAATAGAGCACAATAATTGAATGACTAACCACAAATGGTACTCCTTCCAATGGCACCAACAACTATTGTGCCTCAACAACCAATTCACACCAATACACCACCCAAAATACATATTAAAAATCATCCAACAATACCAACCATCACACTAAGGAGTCAATTGATGCATAGCTTGAAATTAGCTTCTAAAAAACTATTAATTTATTATATGATACAATAATATCCCCCACATCATGATGCATTAATGGAGATCCTTAAATCCATCAAACTTTAGATGCAATATCCCAATACCTTTGTAAAATTTGTGAGGAATATATAGACACGCATGGAACCTTCAATTGCATTTATGAATTTGAGATAAAAACATACCAACGGTGTTACCTGATCCTTTGTTGCACATTATAGCTCATATCAACCAAAATATTTTTAAACAATTGCTATTTTATATCGACTCCTCCATTAACATCATCTAAACTTCAACATCTTTACCTACCAGCTTCCTACATTGCTTCATTAACTTTCACCTTGTAGTATTTCAATGAGGCTTTATGCTCGACAATTAGAAATTATGTCCTACTTGTGAGAGTGGGGTTCAAGACAATTCATATTTTATTTCATATCCTAGAGGTGGCAATGCAATATAACATACTTCTTATGTACCCTTGGTTTAGAGACACGAAAAGTGTCCCCTCAACATTACATCGATGACTAAAATATGTACATGAGAGATAAATCCACTACATACCAACAAATCTAAAAACCATTCAAGTACCGCAACTTGATTTACAATCCATATGAGCCATCCACTCACTTATCCATAACTTTGCACACCACTCCATCCACTTTAACACTTGATCAAGAGCACCCATACAGAAGGTCATCCTCATTTCCAATCACACCTCCACATCCAAAACCACTAACCCAAATAACACTTCGACCTCAAAATTATATCATTTTCCCATTACACCTCATCATCCAAAAAATCAACCCTCACCTCCATCAATTTACATCCCATAATATCATCCAAACAATCAAATTTTTATTTATTCAACCGTCACACGGGGGGTAAACCTCCACATAGTAAAGTCAACCATCCAATCCCTCATCAACAATCATAATCATTTATCATCCTCCATATTACATCCCTCCAATTTTGTAATCACCCATTATAACCCCATATTATCCCAAGCCACAAATCATTAATTGCTCCACTCAGCTGAATCCACCTTCACCTCCACCATCCAATATCTCATAGATAGATATAGATATCCATGATATACCCTTATACCACATGCCATTTACTCCACCTGTGTCACATATCACCCTTTAAGCCTCTACCTCTACCCTTTCTTTGTCCACATTCCTAACCATGCAAGTTGTATTTCATCTCGTCAATCCAAGTATTGGTGAATATATTGTTCATAACATCAAAATCACCCCACCAAGCATTGAGAATCTCAAATATTATGGTTGCTCATGTGATCCACCATGAGCCATTAGTGTGGTATATAGTTTGGATTCAATGCCTAATAAAATCAATTATTTATATAGGGTAGTTGATTCTTCATCCAATCCACCTCCTCCTGATGAATCCCAATGATAATTTTATGCTAATATTGATTATCTGTCCAACACAACTTTTCCAATATGATTTTTTTTATGGGTTAAATGGTAGGGATATGGTATAGGATGACATGAGTAATGTATACATGACATATTTGAACCTCACTCTTGAGAGGTGCATGATCGCTCTAGTGTGGGATATAGGCCACTATCCTCCATGACTTATTTTCAGAAGGTATTTCAAAAACTCACCATAGATCTTGAGGAGTATGGTGAAGACAATGAGGAGAGCGATGATAATGAGAATAAATATATAGAACCTCAATTTACACCTCTTCTTTATGAGGTTTTTTCAAAAATATGACCACAATTTTACTTGATTAATACCATTTCTTAAGATGACTCTCAAGAGGGTTTTGATGAGGAATTTGACATATTCTCGATCACCTCTGATAGCTCCAAATAAGAGTTAGTTTCCATTTCACCCATAGCTAATAAAAATGAGTTTTACCTTTGCATATTTCCCATATTGAACCCCATATTTCATTTGCTCCTTTCACTAGAGTGATTTGAGCCACCATTTGAACCACCACTACCACCTTAGACACCTCTATGATATCATAATGATCTAGTAATAATAGGTTAGCTACTCCCTTGAGAATGGGAATGAGAGAATCCAAAATCCACATCATAACCATCACATCCATCAATTTAACATGATTTCTATTGACTTGTTGACACCCTTCCATAATCCATATGATTTGGCAAAACCAATCCTTATTGACATTAGCCTCATTGACATGGATAGGATTTCATCACCCCCATCCATCACCAAGTTTATACTTTCTAAATAATTTCTAATAGCTTCTAGTGCTTACATCCCTCCACAATATTTATATTTCCTACATTTTTTCTACCATACCAAGGTGGAAGAGGTCATACCCAAAAAATTTTATGATGTTTTCGATGATATTCACTTAGAGGAGGGTTCACATATATTTATTGAGAAAACTATTGATGTGAACCTAAGCGCAAACATAGATAATCCATAAATTATTAAACTAGGAAAAATTTTATCTACAGAAGAGAAAGAGTGGCTCATAACACTACTAATAGAGGAGAAAGGTATTTTTGCATGGTCATAAAAGGACATGTCTGGCCTTGACCCCAACCTAGTGATCTACAATCTCACCTTGGGTCCTAACACCAAGTCGATCAAACAAAAGTTCTGAATGTTATGTACTACCATCACACTCATGGTCATATAAGAACTTTAGAAATTATTAGACATGAATTTCATTCAACCCATTGATTATATTAAGTGGCTTTCAAACATGGTACACATTTATAAACTTAATGGGCGGATTCGTATATGCTCAAATTTTTTATATCTAAATAAAGCTTATCCCAAGGATGATTTTTTGCTACCAAAATCAAGACTCTCATAGAATCTACTATTTTCCATGAAATGCTTTCCCTAATGGATGGTTTTTTAGGATACAACCAAATTTAAATCAATCCTAATGACCAATACAAAATAATATTTACAATGCCTTGGGGGAATTTCTGCTACAAGGTTATGCCATTCAACCTTAAAAATATAGGAGCTATGTATCAACATGCCATGATATATATCTTCCATGGCTAGATGCATAAGATCATTGAGGATTACGTGGATGATTTAATAGAAAAATCTAGAGCATGTCATGATCATATCGATGTATTAAGTAGAGTCTTTTATTGACTTCTTGAGTATAAGGTTAGATTAAATCCTAGGAAATGTGTCTTTGGATTTACATCTGGTAAAATTATAGGATTCATTGTTTTAAAATATGATATTGAATTAGACCCTAACAAGGTCAATTCCATTACAAAAATGCCACCCCAAATAACCTTAAATATTTGTGCAACTTATAAGGGAATATTCAAGTGATTCTTCGCTTCATCGCACAACTCTCTAACAAATGGAAGTCATTTAATCACCTACTATAAAAGGGTATCACATTAACATGGAATAAGGAATAAAAAGAGTATTTTTATTTGATGATACTAAGTAATATCTAGCCTCACCACTTGTTCTAACACTACCTCACCCTGGCATACCATTTCATATTTATATCTTTGCCATAGATTTTGTACTCGGGACAATGGTTACATAAAAGAATGAGAATCATCAAGAGAAATAAATTTATTATATTATTTTAATTCTTGTGAGCTACAAAACTATATACACATATGTAGAAATTTTGTATTTAGCAATGGTTTTTACCACTAAGAAACTTAGACCTTACATACTAAGTTACACCACTTATGTTATAGCTCAGGAAAACCATTTGCAATACATGATGACTCACACATACAAAAACAACCATACCACTATATGGATAATGCTTTTAATGAAATTTTATCTTAAATTCATTAGTCAAAAATCCATTAAGGGTTAGGTGATAGCCAACCAACTCGTAGAAGCTCTGCTTCCTAACGATCAACCTTTATTTATTAAGATACCAAATTATTCGATCTTTAACATCACTAAAAAAGAACACGATGTCCCTAAATATGATGTTGATATCACCATATTATTTTATGGATCCAAGTGTAAAATAGGATACGGTGTATGAGTCATGTTTTATACACCACAAGGGATGCCTATCCCTTCATCATTCAATATTGAATTTCCATGCACAAACAATAACACAAATTATGAAGCTCTAATTCTAGGACTTTAGGTAGCTATTGCTATGGGCATAAAGCATATTATAATATTTAGTGATTCCCGGCTTGTGGTTTATGGAGTAAAGAAAACTACCTAATGTAAAGATCCAATATTAAAAGTTTACAATGAAATAGCAATGAAACTACTAGTAAAGTTTAACTGGTACAAGATGGACAACCTACCACATTCAACTAATACATTTGTAGATACAATGGATTCTCTAAGATCATTAATTTCAAAGAACCCCACTAGAGAGGTCCAACCGCTCATTATAATAACATTGTCAAAATCTATAATTTCACAAACAAATCTAAAGATGAAAAAGATGTTTGTTTCATTCATGTAGAGCCATACAAGCCTTGGTTTAGTTAGGTTAAATAATTTATCAAGTTTGACACTCTCCCTAAAAGTTTTTTGTAGACTACCATATGCACTTTCAAATTGAAGGTAACTCATTACACTTTTTTTGGGGATGTATTATATCAGCGTGGCTATGATTATATCCTAATTCTAGATCCTATAGAGGCACAATGGGCCATATTCGAGGCCCATGATGGTACTTAAGGTGTCAATTTTAGTGGGATGTCCATTTTAAATCGTATCTTACATATGGGTTGCTATTGTCCCACCATGGAAAGTGACTATTGCAAATACATCAAAAAGTATCAAAAATATCAACAACATGCCAATTTAACTCATGTACCATCACAACCATTGCAAAAAATCTATCTCTTTGGTTCTTTTTGCAATGTGGTCTTGATTTTATTGGCAAATTATCATCTACCTCATCATAACAACACATATTCATCATCACTATAATAAAGTATTTAAAAAATTGGGTTGAGGTAATTCTTATGACCAGCATGATAGGACCTCGAATCATGGAGTTCATACTGCAACATATAATCTATTATTTTTGCATTCCCTTGAATTTTTTTGATGGAAATTCTTTCAAGAATAAAAAAATGTTCGAGTGCTTTGAAATAAATATCATATCTAACATAGTTTTTTGATTCCTTACTATCCAAAAGCAAATGGACAAGCTGATACCACCAATAAGAAAATGATAGTCATATTTAATAATATCATCAAAGACAACCATAGAGATTCACATCTCCAAATCCCCTTAGCATTATGGGCTTATTGAATGAGCATTCAAATGCCTATAGGGACAATTCCATTTTCATTGGTCTATGGGACCAAAGCAATTATGCCTCTTGAGCTTGAGATCCTCTCCCTACACATTTCAATACAAGAATTCATGGATGACAATACTACTCGACAAGCGCATCTTGATCAACTTACACTCATTTATGAAAGGTGAATAAATACCATGGAGCATCTACTGGTATATCAAGATCGTATAAAAGGTGTTTTTAATACAAAGGTTCTTCCACATAAATTTCAAGTAGGATATGTCATCCTCAAATAGAATCAACAAAACACCAATGCCTTGTTGCACCTTCATGACAAATTTATGACTAATTGGTTGGGTCCATTCATTGTTAAATAGAATTTGGGACCTAGAACATACAATATTTTTAACCTCGAGGGAATAGAAGAGCCTAAACCATTAAATATTATTAACTTGAGAGTATTATATAGTTGATGCAATATATATATATATATATATATATATATATAGATATATACATGGTAAAAAAATAAGAAACAACAAAATGTAATAAAAATTTTAGCTTACTCATTCATATTTTTGTTTCACACATCCATTCATGCATTCATAACTCATATATTCCATTTTCATCCCCTCATACATAACATTCATACATTACTATCTCATGCATTTATACATATCACTTATTTTTTGGTTTTCATTCAGTCAGTTTGGATAAATGTTAGTCCACTGAGTGAGTTTGCCTTAATCATGGATATATTTGATTTAATATTGGTCTCAGTTCACAATCCAAAAATAAAGTTTATAAATAAAATAATTGCAATAAATTCAATGACACCTTATTTCCTTGGTAGTCTATGGTTTGAGGAATCTCTAGGTGTTTTCAGCCACTCCTAGCATTTTAGGCAACCTCTATTGAATGTCAAACAAGTCGTCAAATGCTATAGGTTGTTCCTAGTTAAATAATTTTTCCTCTTGGACCACACACATCATCACATATTAATAACATGTTGATGCCTTGGAATGACATAATCATGAGTAGCTATTTCCATAAAGCAAACAATTTCCCCTGCTCATCCTATCATGCACATGGTCTAACCCTAAGAATTGGCAAAATAACAAGTGCAAAAGAAAAATATAAAAGTATTTTACAAAAAAATAAAATAAAATCTTGAATCCCTAGAATTATCAAGTCATTAAATCATGGGGTTCACCTCCATTGGGACTATAGATGCCTTATTGGCAATGGAGTACACCTGTTGTGGCAACATGTCTGACCTTCTTTTTTATAGACCTATGTACACTCACATATGAGCTAGACTATTGACATAAGTTGTAATTTATTAGTCTACCCATGCTCATAATTGGAAATGAACATTCAAAGCACACATAGTTGGTCCTTGTGTTATTTGACTCCACTAAGACACCTTTAGTATCTTATGGAATTAGGAGATTAATAGATGGATTTTTTTGAGGTCACTAGGATGTTTGAGTCTTTGGAAAATACCTCTAGATATTCTATCCATAAGACAAACAATCTGATAAGTGAGATTCATTCCATACCACCACTACATTATCACACATGTATTATAGTTAATTTAATATTTTGGCATATAGTCAAAATAGTATTACTATGTTCATGTTCTTGATTAAGCAAAAAATATAATGTATGATAAAAAATGGTCCATAACTTATTCAAATAACAAATGATAAGGCCAAACCATTATTTCATTCACATGCATCATTGCTATATAATATGTATTCATTCATAGTACATTCATTCCATCACATGCATACACCATCAATTCATCCATTCACAATAAAAATCAACACATATGAAACAAAATAAATATGATATATAAAATTCCATGTATATATGCATAAATATCACAAGGTACATAGTTTTTCCAAAGACCGTGTACAATAGAGCTTTGAGGCTCGTAATAAAAAATAATACATCAAAAATATAAATACAATAGGTTCTACTAGCTAGCACCATCAGGGTCCCTAGGTGATCCAAGAGGAGTCCCAAAGCTAGATCTCTATGATACTGATAGTTTTGGAAACCATGTAACTCTTGAATAAAAAACTACTAGACCTTGACTCACTTCATCAGCTAGATTCAAATCTTGATGAAGAAGACCACCCTGGTAGTGGGATACCTCACTCCAATTGTATATCCTATAGTGATGATACGTATGCAATATCCTACAATAACCATCACTCATGCACCACCACTTATGATTGATAGGTAGCTATTGTAGCTAAATCACTACCTACATCCTTGATGCTTTGTAACCCCATGATATCAACATCTCAAGCCTCCAAAACTCACAAAAGTTGGTCCTACTCCTCTACGAAGCTATTGCACTCTACCTAGATTTTTACCTACTACTCCTCACCCCACCTCATATATCCCTCTAGTACCTTCTCCATATCCCTCATATATCCACCCATATTCTCACCACCACACCTCCACCACCAACATCCATAGGCCTATCCTCATCCATCCTCATGGGCATGACATCATAGATCAACCAATGATATTTTATCATCGTGAAGGCTCCTCCATCATCATTACACCTCCATAATACCCACTAATATCATCCATGGCTTGAATCAATTTCCAAGGTGGATGCTCAGTAAACCAAGCATCATACTCGATGGTCATATATATATCTAGGATATATATCACCTTATCAACCTCCTTCTCTATGGGCCAATCATTAGGATATGCCAAGCTAAGCTCATCATTCTGATGCCTATTTATCACTAGGTCACTTGGAACTCTCTATGGTAGCCCAAACTATCATAGAATGTGAGAGAATTGAATCAAATCTCTCTCATTGCCATATCATCTAACCACCCATTGAGCATGTATAACCTATCATAATTGCACCCCATCCTCAAGTCATCCATCAATCCCTCATCGAGTTTACTAAATCACATCATTATCTGCTAGCCCTGCTCATATATTCATGTAATCCTTGTTGCTATACCTAAGGTGAATCGATCACACCTCCTCCTCCACCCACCATCTAAGTGCATAAGGATGCGATCTATCCCTCTCACTAGGTAAGCCCATAAGGCAACCCTCATTTAAGTTCTCCCAACCCTATATTTGAAGTAATACCCAATTACTTCTACTCTCACCTCTTCACATTGTATAGCTCAATATATGTATGCACCAATAGTGTAGGTACCCAAGCATAAACTCAAGTTTCACTAATCAAATTTAACCCGAGTCATATCTGGTTCCAATGGAACCTAGCTCATGTGTTATTAGACAACAACATATTAGCCAATATGAAAATGACATAGGTTGATAGTGCCTCAAGCTACCTCTTTTGGTACATATCTAGGTACTAAATTCTAACCTTTTTGACATACATAGCCTCCCATTCATATCCTCATAGAGGCACCTCATCTCATACTCCTTGTCCCATCCAACTCTGATAGTTAGCCCCTTAATATAAACACAAAGTAAGCAATATATGTCCTCCAAGGTAATCATTATCTCCCTTATTGAGAGTTGGAATGTCCCCCTGTTAGGGTCCCACCTCTCCACCAAAGCTAATAAAAACCTCTCATCCACCCTAACCACCTCAATTCATGTAGTCCCTTCCAACCCAACCCTTTCCAACAACTATTAATCATAATTGGTCAAAGCCCTTTGAAACCATGGTAGAACAAGGGAAAGTGGTGTCGTGCAACCAATATCTTCACCTACATCAAAAATATCCATAAAAAATATCAATCAATCATCCATTCCATTTCAAAAAAAAAATCACCCACTCCCTTTATGTTGCCAAAAAAATAACAAAAACAACAAAAAAAATATAAAATATAATCTAGAAGAATACTGCATAGACAATTACCTCTCTTGCATGACCTCCTATTCTAGTTGTGGGTCCTACTCCTTCCATTGCAACACACTATTCTCCTCTCTTAAGCATAAAAACAAAACTCATAAATGCAAGAATGAAGCTAAAATGAGCCCAAAGGACCTATTTATAGCCAAAAAGGGCGCTCTCAAATGCAAGCTACATTTGGAGGATACTTCCAAATGTAGGTTACATTTTAAATGTGCTTCCAAGTGCAGGCTATATTTGGAAAACATAGCCCGTGTTTATAAAAGCACAAACATAGCCCGTGTTTGTTCTTTTTTTGTCCCTAAAATGCCCCAAAAGGTCCCAAAATGCTACAAATCACACCAAAAGGCTTAAAAACTTTACAAAATAACTAAATCAACTCATACATGCATCACACACATCATTCCAATTAATCTTATCATAAATTATATCAATTTTGTAACTAAATTTTGGAATGCGACTGTGTTAAAAGAAATTTAAAGTTGAATAAGAGACACATTCTATAGGTTTTATGTGGGTTGGACTCTTTGGTGTCCTAATTGAATTCTGGAAGTCGATTATTTTTTCTTCAATTGGAAACTTTTTAGGAACTTTTATGATGGCTATTGATTGTACTATAAAAATTGAACATATTATTTATGTTTGAATTTTTATTTTATTAGATTTTGACAAATCCCTACCTGAAAAGATATCATTACAATTTGATGAGGACACTTGGGAGTAAGTGGTAGACTATAAGAACATTCCTTTTTGTTGTAGAATTTGCCATGAATATGGTTACTTGGCTAGTGTTTTTCCAAATAAAATTCTAGATCAAAATAAAGGATATAAACTTAGTAGATTTCCAAATGCCTAAGAAGATGAACACAAAAAAAGTAATATATGAAGGATCATTCAAAGTTATCAGTCAATATGTTTAAAATTCTTTACACAAATGATGTCCCAAGTGAGGAAGAGGAAATAATGGAGACAAAAATTTTAGAAACATAATTTAAAGATTTAGGGAAGGACTCAAAGAAAAACCAACAAGTTAAAGGTTTTCAATAGGAAAAAAAGAAGGAAATATACACAAGAAAAATAGTCTTTTAAATGTTGAGACTTCAAATAATACAAGTCCCAAGATAGACTCTATTAAATCTTCCAATAACACATTGGCTTTGTACATGCATTCTTCAATGTTAGAAGCCATCCCATATTCAATTGGGGTAATTCAAAAAATAGGGGGGAAAAAACTAAAGATGGATTCCAACCAAAAGATAGGTTGCAAGGCCAATCAACATCATATGGTAAAAGAAGGTGAAAAATTGTAGAGAAAAATAAAATTAATACCCTTACCAATTTCTTTAGCCTTGGTATTAATGAAGATCATCACTTAGAATATTAGAGGACTCAAAGAGAGTCTTTTGAGATAAAACAAAATTAGAAGAATGATTTAAAGTGTTACTAAGGAGAAAATAAAATGGACCTTGGTGAAATGAGATACTTGATGCCTTTCCAAGAATGAAGGAGGGTTAGAATTTTGGTATACTATTAATAACAATAAGTCTTTAGCTGCTAAACTATATTGGAGGAATTTACATAACCCCAATGCCCTTTTGGCCAAGAATATTCATGCTAAATATGCTTAGAACAAAAGTTTTGAAGATCTTGTTCACTATCAATTGCTTACAAAAGGTTCTCCCATTTTAGAGGTTCTTAAGACTGCTAAGGATTTGATTAAGCAAAAGTTATTTTGGATCATTCATAATGGTCAATAGGTAAATTTTTAAATATACTCTTGGGATGGTCACCAACCATTGATAACTCAGTTTCTTGATTGGAGGTATTGCATTGAGGAGCTTCATCGAGCTAACTAGATAAAGGTATCTAATAATTATCGGTACCATACTCGTAATTCAAAGGTTGGTATATATTGGATCCTTATTGAGGACTAGCCTATTCAAATACAAGAAAGTAAAATAAAATACATCCAAAGCATCCTTCATATGAGATCTCTCTTGGTCCCATTATAAAGACTATTTTGGATGAAACAACACTACTAAGGGTGAGTAATTAATTGCTCAAAGTTATTTGGACTTATGCCATAATAATTCCAGCCAATCATATGATATATTTACTCAAATGTGTGCTTAAAAGCTCTGGCCTAAGGTGAGGTTCTTTACATAATTTTATTGCATCACAGAGTGCTTACTGGTAAGCAACTTATGAAACACGTTTTTCATGTCCCATTTAGATGGAAAATGTGTGGAGAGAATGTGAAAATATTAGCTATAATTTTATTGAGTGTACCTTAGACCCTAAGCTATAGAGGAGAATGGTCATCTTACTTGGGTTACACTGGTTCACTTTTTTACTCTTGAATAACTTTGGAGGAATTAGATTAATCAGGAGTGTGTTGATCATCTTATTAGAAAACTAGTTTGGATAGGTTCTACCATTCTACCTTGAAATATCTATAAGGAAAGAAACAATTAGATTTTCAATCAAGAAAGGAAGGAAATTCACTATATCCAAAAAAATATAATCACCAACTTAGTTGAATTGGTTCAATAGTTCCATAATCACTCCTAGAACTCCCACAAAATATGGAATCAAGTGATTCAAAAATTGAATATTAAATATTTTAAGGAAAACCAAAATAAAGAGAATGCGAGTAATCGAAAGATGGATAGAACAAGGAATTTTTAGCCTCCTCCCAAGAATTTTAGAAAATTCAACATTGATGGAGCCTCTAGGGGAAACCTTAAAAGAGCTAGTTTAGGAGGAATTGATAGAATTTCAAATGGTTTCCTACTTTTCACTTTTGTTGATAATTTGGGTATCCTTTTCAATAGTCTTATACAAGGGTATGGTATCCTTAGAGGCCTTTGAGAGGCTACTATGATCCAATGGAAAAAAGAGTTAATTTCATGATTAATCTATTAAAGACTCTTTCTAAGAATCAAAGGTTGATTGGAGAATAAAAATAATTATTGGGGAGATTCAATTAATCCAGATGAAATTTTTGAAAGTTGAGTACAATCACGTGGTAAGAGAACAAAGTAAGGGCATTGATGCTTTAGCTAATTGGGAATTGGACAAATGTGATCTTACTTATTATGACCACCCTCCTAGATGGTGGGTTTCACAAATAGAGGAAGCTCTTTTTTCTATCCTTTATTTGGATGGCTCTAGTACCATAGGTACCTAGTTCTTTTTTACTTTGGTTTTGCTTCTCTTTGGTTAGGTAAGGGTATTTTAGATCCTTTGTTAAAACAAATTGTTCTTATGTTTCCACTATTGAATCTTGCTTGAAAATCCTATTGGCTTAGAAAGGCCAAAGTCATCTTGTGCTTTTTCCTTCTTTTTAATTTTTCAATGTGTGTTGTTTTGTATTCTTTTGTGATTTTTGTGTCGTTTTTGGTGTTTTATATGTTTTTCTATTTTTTGTATTTTTCTTTTTTTGGTTGTGTTTTTTTGTTTTTTGTTATTTTTTGTGTTTTTTGTTTTTTAATGTTTTTTTTGTTGTTTTTGTATTTGTTTGTTGTATTTTCTTGTTTTTTATTGTTTTTGTGTTTTTGTGCTTGTTTGCTTGTGTTTTTTTTTGGTTTTAGACATGCTCTTTGAGTGTGACAAAGGAGACTAGGTGCAAGGATGATTTTGGTGGAATATATACCATTGTCTCCTTGGGACTTACTCGAAAGTGGCATCCCAATTGAATTTTTTTCCATAAACAAACAAAAAAAAAGTTGGAAAAAACTACAATAAAAAATAATTTCATTATTAATTAGAGAGTACTATAATAGCACAACTTAACAATGGGTACAAATGCAATTTAAATATATTTTTAAATATAAAATCTATGATATTAAAAAAATTATTTTCGTTAAAATTTGTCTATAGTATTTATGAATATTTTGAACAAAAATCAATATCATCATCAACTAAAAAACATCATACTAACACAACTTAATAGTGATTACACTTTTTCTTAAAAATATTTTAAATTTAAAAATCATGTTACTAAAAAAAATTGGTTTTCATTAAATTTTTTCTATAAAGATCCTTTCAAATTTTATATTCATAATATTAAAAAAAATTCCTTGCATTAAAATTTATCCATAAATTATATTTCAATAAAACTTATCTAAAAATTACACTTAAGTACATCACATAATTAATCTATAGTATTGATTATGTATTTATAAAAGTATAAATCCAACCCAAATATTTATTGTGACAATGATTATAATCTCAATCACATTAAACATCTTATAATAATTATATAATCCTAAAACATGGATGAAATCTTCAATACTAGTGGTCAACCTGAGTAATGGAAATGCTTCCCATGCCTCAACGAACTCAACATTCCCTTTAATCAATAATATATTAAATAAAATAGCATTATATTAAAAAAAATTATAATTTTACCCCGAATGTCAATCACCCTGTTTACATCCGTTATACATAAACCAAAGAATCGGTGATTTATTTTAAAGTCACCGCCGAATCAACAAGTTTTTTTCCTTTTATTTTTGACTTACAAGTATGGTAGCTTAACACTTACGTCGAGGATTTGGTCAATATGTCCGTGGATGCTTGAAATTTGACGTCCCTTAATTACCTGGGAGAGAGACAAAAGTTAAGAGGAACTGCCCTTCTCCACAAGACAACGTTACTGTTAGTACATCTGCCAACGAACGTCCTCTGTTTTTAAATTATAGTTTTTAGAATTAGGAAATCAGCTTGTCATGTAGTTCAATGAATATTTACCCAGCCTTTAATGTTTCAAAACAATTACAGTAATTGCTACATATTCCATGGAAGTGAAAAGTTTGACGATTTTTATTTATGCTATGTGAATAAATTTATATTGGAAATATTGAGTTGGAAGAAATATTTCCAAGAACAAATGTTAATGTCAAACGCAGATATCTTTAAGAATGTTTAATATTTAAATATTAAAGATACAGTTTCATATTTAAAACCTTGGGTGATCTCCTTGAAACCTTGGGTGACCTCCTTGTAAATGATTTAAAAATTGAAAAATTAAATTCAAATTTTTTGGCGCAAAAGGACAAAGTGCATAATGGTGGAGCTGGCTTCGTTGGAAAAAAAAGGGCTAAGGTTTGCGAGAGAAAAATCAATTGAGCTGAATAGCAGCAAAGGAGGAGAGTGGAGAAGTTTCGGCAGTAGAGAAAAACAAAGGATAAATCTTATATAGTGCAATTCGTGTTTCAATTGTCGGGGTAGCCCAGCTAGTTACGGAGCTCCCGGGGAGCACTGCCTAGCAGGAGGTTGAGGGGTGAAAACCCTTCAACGTCATTGTTTATTGAAGACAAAGTGGCAGAAGAAATAAATTTGTTTTTATGCATTAAGGCTTCAAGCGCTGCAATAGCACAACCGGTTAAAGGGCCCATGATAGGGCACTGCATCTCGCAAGGTGAGGGGATCGAATCCCATCAGCGGTAGTGAGAGGTATTTAATTTTTGCTTTATTAAAATTGATATTTGAAGGGCTATAAGGTATGGTTTGAAATTTAATTTTGTAAATAATAAAAGGAGATATAAGGTATAGTTTTGTGAAATAAATTTTGTAAATGATAAAAGGGAGACTTTTGAAATTTAAATTTTGCAAATGACAATAGGAAGTTATAAGGTATACAGTGATGATTTTCAAATAATAAATGAGATTAAATTTTTGCAAATGACAAATGCGATTTATTTTTTGCAAAACAAGAAATAAGGGTTCTTGTTGTTAATAAAGCTTTATATTGTGAGTTTCAAAAGGGAGATATAAGGAGTTATTTTTTAGCCTTATTGTGTATGTTTTGATAAGGGTTTCTAAAGTGGTTGATTTGATATTTGATCAAAAAGGGGAAAAGAAAATTGTTAACCATATTTTGAAGGAACAAAAAAAGAGAAAATTATTTTAGTCAAAACAAGTTTGGAAAGCTCATCATCATCATTGAGGCAGATTTATAAGTATGGTGATTTAATTCCTTTCTCAAAAGTGGTTTTGATTGAGGAAAATATTTTTGGCATATGGTTGGAGGAATAAGGAATTATTGAATGTGCATTTGTTTTTTCTTGAAATTGAAAATAAAAGTGCAAGGATTATTGATCAGTTTCATGAGCAAATTTGTGCATCCCCTTTGATTGAAATTGAGAGTATAAGTGCAAGGATTATAGATCAGATTTGAGAGAAAATTTGTGTATTGTTCATAATTGATTTTAGGAGTAGATGAGAAGGATATACTTGTGCATTGTAATTGGTTTTGAAGTGAAGGTGTAAATCAACAATTACCTGATCAATTATCTAGTGCTAGACTAAAGCTACCTTTTGATGTAATATATATGAGACATGTGAAAGCGACAGACTTAATTAATGTGAAGAATATATTTAGCATTTGTTTAGTGCATATCATTCTCTATATGTTCATGAATATGAAAGAATTCTAAGTAGAATATGTATGAATTGCTTTAGTTGAGGAAAACATATTGAAAAATAGGTGAAGAACTTGATGACATCATTATGCAAGATTTGGGAATAGATGAGCATTATTTTGTATGCAAGATTTGGAAATAGATGAGCATTGTTTGGATCAGATTTGAGAAGTATCTAGAGCATATTTGAGCAAGGTTTTGTGAGTATGTTTTAGCAGGTTTTGTAAGTAGATTTAATGAGGGTTTTATGAGCAGGTTTGAGTTAGTTTTGTAAGAATATTTGAGTGGGTTTGAGTAGGTTTTGTAAGAATATTTGAGCAGGGTTTTGTGAGCAAGTTTTGTAAGCAGATTTGAGTAGGTGTTGTGATCAAATTTATGAGTAGTTTATGGAGATGATTTGAGTAGGATTTGTGAGCATATTTGAGATAAGACTTTGCGTAGAGTAGAGGGGATTGATGTCTCCTATGGAGTGGTGTCCATAAAACTAGAACAGAGTGGAGTGGTCTCCACAAAATTAGAGTAGAGGGGATTGGTGTCTCATGTGGAGAGGTGTCCACAAAACCAAAACATAGGGGATTGGTGTCTCCTATGGAGTGGTGTATACAAAACCAGAGTAGAGGGGATTGGTGTATCCTATGGAGTGGTGTCCATGAACTTGATAGGGGATTAGTGTGTCTTACGAATTGGTATCCATGAACCAATAGAGAGGATTGGCATCTCCTATGGATTGGTGTCCATTAAATTGGGATGGGATTGGTGTCTCTTATGGATTGGTATACACTAACTGATGCAGGAGCATCCGGAGGCAAAGCTGGCAATCTTGCGTCACCCAAAATGTATTTTTTTCTTAAGTACTAAAACTGTCGCGATATCGCGACGCTTTTTGAAGAAGGGCACCAGCGGGCCAAACCGTCGCGATATCGCGACGTTTTTTTGAAAAGCACGGTCGGGACGCCAAACTGTCGCGAAATCGTGACATTTCTAAAGCAGCATAGTCGGGACGCCAAACTGTCGTGAAATCGTGACATTTCTAAAGCAGCGCAGTCGGGACGCCAAACTATCGTGAAATCGTGACATTTCTGAAGAAGCGCAGTCGGGACGCCAAACTGTCACGAAATCGTGACATTTCTGTTGCAACGTGGTCTGGACGCACAATGGTCACGAAATCGTGACACTTTCGGAAGCAGGATTTGAAAGCACAGGGACATCTTTGACAAAAAGGTTCTAAGGCACAAGAATGGTCACGAAATCGCGACACCTTCAAAGGCAAGCTTAAAGGACGTCGCGAAATCGCGACACCTTCAAAGATAAAGTTTAAAAGACGTCGCGAAATCGTGACACTTCTGGGAGGCAAGACTTGGAAGCATAAAGACATCGCAACACCTTCGAAGGCAGAGCTCAAAGATGTCACGAAATCGTGACATATCCGGAGGCAAGGTTCCACAATGCAAAGATGTCACGAAATCGCGACACTTTCGAGCCAAGGACGTACGAAATGCAAAGATGTCACGAAATCATGACATATCCGGGAGCAAGGTTCCACAATGCAAAGATGTCACGAAATCGTGACACTTCCGAGCCAAGACGTACGGAATGCAAAGATGTCGCGAAATCGTGACATGTCGCGGTTTCGCGGCCCAAGGGAGGAAAGCGAGTAAGAAAGGCCTAGACGTCGCGATTTCGTGACGTGTAGCGGAATCGCGGCCCCAAGGAGGAGAGAGAAGCCTAACGCCAAAACGTCGCGATATCGCGACCAAAGAGGAGAGGGAAAGTGCTGTGGCAAAAATGTCGCGATATCGCGACAGGGCGCTCACGACGTTGACCAACCGATGACTGTAGGGACCAGTGCAGAGGGACACGTGGCGTGAAGTTACAGGTGGCCCGAGAGTATGAAGCGGTTACAGGAAGCATGGCAACAGGACACGTGGCATCAACTGCAAACGGCCATGGCGCATTCTTATGAATGATTGACTTGGCAGTGGATCGACAGGCGGCTGCAGGGCATACCGCCACTACAGGCTATGATGTTTCGATGCATCTGACAGCATTTGCCGATGGGACAGAGCATTCGTGCATGGGAGTCTCGCATTCAAGTAATGATGGTCCAAAGAGGGTCGGGCCAGGGGAGAAAGAAAGACGCCCGCACTTTGCGTAATGGAAAGAAGGAGGTGGCGGCCGAGAATAAAAGGCGCGCATGCATTGTATTGAAGGACTCTTGGCCATTTATTTTTGGGGAATAGCTGTGTATCGGGAGGGGAGACCTCTATTTTTAATAAAGCTTGCTAGAATTTTGCCTGTGCATTGTTAATTTCTGCATTCTTGCTGTGTGTTGTGCGTAGCTCTATATCAAGTGGTATCAGAGCAGGTTGGTTCTGAGAGTGCAAACCGATCGCCGAACAGAGAGGCAGTTTGCGCCAGGACCGTGGTTGTGGGGTTGTGAAGAAGAAGCAAGATGCCTCCACGAAGAGACCATGGTGGTATAAGGCACAGACGAGCAAGAAGGGAGGAGGTCGATCTAAGAGCCCTGCAGAGGCAAGTTGAGGCCCTACAAGAGGAAATTAGAAGAGGAGTCGAGCCGAGAAGGGAAGAACCCAGCGAAGATGAAGTGTGGGAAGAAGAAGTTCCATCTGATGATGAAGAGGCCTTGGACCCAGCAGAGGCTAGGCTATACAGGGCTATCTCCCAGATTGGGAAGAAGCCAAAATTTGACGTCTCGACTTACTCTGGAAACCTCAACCCTGAGGAATTAATAGACTGGATCAACGACATGGAGGAGTACTTCGAATACGAAGAGATCGCAGATCCAAATCGGATCAAATTCGCAAAAACCAAGCTGAAGGGGCATGCTAGCATCTGGTGGAAAGGAGTGCAGTTAGAAAGAAACAGGAGGGGAAAGGAAAGGATCACCAGATGGGATAGGATGGTAGAGAAACTAAAGAGGCAGTTCATCCCTGCAGATTATGAGCTGGATTTGTTGAAGAAAATGCAGAGTCTTCGACAGGCTAGTAAGTCTGTCAAGGAATATACTGAAGAGTTCTATCAAATCTCTATCAGAACCGGCCATTCGAAGGCGAACAAAGAGAAGGTCGCACGTTACATAAATGGATTGCGAACCAGCATTCAAGAAGAGCTGGGGCTGGTTAGAATGAGCACAGTGGAGGATGCATATCAGTTTGCATTAAAAGTGGAAGAGAAACTAAATAGAAGGTTTGATGGCAAGCAGAGAGGGAAGGACAGGGGTGGAAGAGCTGGTGGAAGAGGCAGTGGTGGAAGATACAAAGATTTTGGGAAAACTGGTGAAGCTAGTAGCAGCCAGAAATAGAAAGAGGTGAAAGAGGAGGATGACCGACGCCCACGCAATCAGAGCAACAACTACCCAAGAGGAAGAGGTAGGTCTGGGCGAGGGTTTGGAAGAGGTGTTTTTAGAGGAACCTGCTTCAACTACGGAGAGGAAGGACACAGGGCATACAACTGCCCGCAGCATCAAGAGAGGCCAAATCGAAGACCTGAGGGTCAGGCCCGAGCTGCTGTAGCAGACGAAGGTGTAGAGTCTGAGCATTCAGAGGAGGCAGAAAGAGGGGAAACCATGATTATCAAAAGAGTCTTGCTGAATGAAGAAGAAAAGGCAGACCAAAGGAACAGCCTATTTCGAACAAGATGCAAGTGCGCAGGCAAGGTCTGTAATATCATCATTGATAATGGAAGCACTGACAATTTGGTTTCAGAGGAAATGGTTTCCAAGCTGCGGTTGGAAAGGAGAAAACACCCGCACCCTTATCGGATTGCATGGCTGCAAAAGGACCATCGGGCACTAGTAAGCGAGCAATGTCTGGTGAAGTTCAATATTGGAACTTACCGAGATGAGGTTTTATGTGACATCTTACCTATGGATGCATGTCACTTGCTGCTTGGGAGACCTTGGCAGTTTGACCGAAGTGTTGTTCATGATGGTCGAGCCAACACATATTCTCTATCAAAGAATGGAGTTCGCCATAAGTTAAAACCCCTGAAAGAGGCGGATGAGAAAGTATGCAGCAGTGCACGAGTCTGTCTAGTTGATGGCAGAAGATTCTTGGAAGGCTTGAAGCCGGATCATGTGTGTTATGCTATAATCCCCGGGGTTAGGGAAGAAGGATGCAAGGAGATTCCAATGGAAGTCATGGGACCGTTAGAAGAATTCCCCGATATCATTTCTGACAATGTTCCCGAAGGTTTACCACCTATTAGGAAGATCAGTCACCACATAGATCTGGTGCCTGGATCGAGCTTGCCAAACAAGGTTGCACATCGAATGACACCGATGGAAACTGAAGAATTAAATCGGCAAGTTCAAGATCTGTTGAAGAAAGGCCTGATAAGGGAGAGTCTTAGTCCATGTGTTGTACCAATAGTATTAGCACCCAAGAAGGATGGAGAATGGAGGATGTGCACCGACTCTCGGGCAATCAACAAGATCACCATTAAATACAGGTTCCCCCTGCCGAGAATGGATGATATCATGGACTGCTTGAGTGGAGCTGAGTACTTCACAAAAATTGATTTGAAAAGTGGATACCATCATATCCGCATTAGAGAAGGGGATGAGTGGAAGACAACCTTCAAAACCAGAGAAGGGTTGTATGAGTGGCTGGTTATGCCATTTGGATTAACCAATGCACCTAGTACCTTTATGAGGTTAATGAATGAAGTTCTGAAGGAATTTTTGGGCAAATTTGTTATTGTTTACTTGGATGATATACTGATTTTTAGCAGAACCTTAGAGGAGCACCTGATGCACATCAGGAAGGTTCTTGAGAAACTACGGGAGGAGCAGTTATTGATCAATCTGAAGAAGTGCAACTTTGTGAAGAAGGAGCTGGTATACCTAGGATTTGTCATATCAGCAAATGGTCTCAAGATGGACCCCGAAAAGGTGAAGGCTATCCTAGAATGGCCTGTCCCAAGGAGTGTGACCGAGGTTAGATCATTTCATGGTCTGGCCAGTTTCTACAAAAAATTTATTAGAAACTTCAATAGTATTTGTGCATCTCTTACTGAGACAATGAAGGGAAACAAGAAGGAATTCCAGTGGACAGTTGGAGCAGATAAAAGCTTTGCTATGCTGAAGAAGAAGGTCACTGAGCAACCCGTCTTAGCACTTCCAGATTTCAATAAGGTGTTTCAGGTAGACTGCGATGCGAGTGGCAGTGCGATAGGAGCCGTCTTGAGCCAAGAAGGTAGGCCTGTAGCTTATTTCAGCGAGAAGCTCAATGATGCCAGGAGAAAGTATTCGGTATATGATCAAGAGTTCTACGCCATAGTTCAAGCACTCAAGAAATGGAGGCACTATCTATTGCCGAAAGAGTTTGTTCTCTATACCGACCATCAAGCGCTGTAGTTTATTAACAGTCAGGGAAAATTGAATCAGAGACACCTGAAATGGGTAGAGTTCCTGCAGAGCTATACCTTTGTGCTGAAGCATCGAAGTGGAAGATCCAATAGGGTGGCAGATGCACTGAGTAGAAGGCAATGTCTGATGACAGAATTGAGAGTGGAGGTTGTAGGGTTTGCTGAGCTCAAGAACTTATACCCTGCAGACCCCGATTTCATAGAAGCTTGGAAAGCTTGCACTGTGCCTGTTGCATTAGACAGGACTAGATGGTTGGATTACCCGATTCAAGATGGAATGTTGTTTAAGGGGAATCAATTGTGCATTTCGAGGAGCTCAATGAGAGAGAACCTCATTAAAGAAAAGCACAGTGGGGGTTTAGTTGGACACTTTGGTCGTGACAAGACCATCTCACTGGTTTGTGAAAACTATTACTGGCCACAATTGCAGCAGGATGTGGCAAAGTTTGTGCAGAGTTGCAGGATTTTCCAGATGGCAAAGGGCGTGAGGCAGCCTACTGGTTTGTATCAACCGCTACCTATACCTGAGCGGCCGTGGGAAGATATTAGTATGGATTTTGTGCTCGGTTTACCCAGGACGCAGAGGGGGCACGATTCCATATTTGTGGTAGTGGATAGATTTTCAAAAATGGCACATTTTATCCCGTGCCAGAAGACTAGCGATGCGGTCCATGTAGCTGGTCTGTTCTTTAAGGAAGTGGTACGCCTTCATGGGCTGCCAAGAAGCATTGTGTCGGACAGGGATACCAAGTTTGTAGGTTATTTTTGGAAGACCCTCTGGAAGAAATTAAAGATGGAGTTAAAGTTTAGTTCTGCTTACCACCCGCAAATAGATGGCCAAACAGAGGTGGTTAATCGGAGTTTGGGCAACCTACTGCGATGCTTGGTAGGGGACAAGCCCAAGGGATGGGATCTAATTCTGCCGCAAGCTGAGTTTGCGTATAACAGCTCGGTCAATCGGAGTACCAACAAGTCACCATTCCAGATTATCTATGGGAGCAGCCCACGAAATGCTTCAGAGTTAAGAAGGCTGGAGACAAGGGAGAAATGCAATGCTGAGGCAGAAGACTTTGCCGAACACTTGAAAGGAGTGCATGAGGAAGTGACAAGACACATTGCCAAGATGAATGCTCAATATAAGACGAGGGCGGATCAAAAACGTAGAGCTAAGGAGTTCCAAGTAGGAGATTCTATCATGGTCCATCTGTGGAAGGAACGGTTCCCTGCCAAGACATACAACAAACTCAAAATGAAGAAATTTGGGCCATGCAAAATCATTGGCAAACGGGATTCGGGTAATGCCTACGAGGTGGAGTTACCAAGTGAACTCAACATCTCCCCCGTGTTTAACATCTCAGATTTGGTTGAGTATCATGAAGGAGAAAGCAGTGAGATACCCAATCCAGATTTGTGGAGCATTCCAGCAGCCATCCCAGTTGTGGACGAGATAGAAGAAGTTCTGGATATGCGTGAGGGCCGGAGTACTCGAAACAGGAGTTATTCTGAGTATTTAATCAAATGGAAGGGCCGACCCATAGAAGATGCGACTTGGCTATCCAAGGCGGAGGTTGATCGTTTGGGTCTACCTCAGTCAAATCAGAAGTGAGGTCACTTCTCAAACCCACCCCGGGTGTCTGATGCAGGAGCATCCGGAGGCAAAGCTGGCAATCTTGCGTCACCCAAAATGTATTTTTTTTCTTAAGTACTAAAACTGTCGCGATATCGCGACGCTTTTTGAAGAAGGGCACCAATGGGCCAAACCGTCGCGATATCGCGACGTTTTTTTGAAAAGCACGGTCGGGACGCCAAACTGTCGCGAAATCATGACATTTCTAAAGAAGCGTAGTCGGACGCCAAACTGTCATGAAATCATGACATTTCTAAAGCAGCATAGTCGGGACGCCAAACTGTCATGAAATCATGACATTTCTAAAGAAGCGTAGTCGGGACGCCAAACTATCGTGAAATCGTGACATTTCTGAAGAAGCGCAGTCGAGACGCCAAACTGTCGTGAAATCGTGACATTTCTGTTGCAACGTGGTCTGGACGCACAATGGTCGCGAAATCGTGACACTTCCGGAAGCAGGATTTGAAAGCACAGGGACATCTTTGACAAAAAGGTTCTAAGGCACAAGAATGGTCACGAAATCGTGACACCTTCAAAGGCAAGCTTAAAGGACGTCGCGAAATCGTGACACCTTCAAAGATAAAGTTTAAAAGACGTCGCGAAATCGTGACACTTCTGGGAGGCAAGACTTGGAAGCATAAAGACATCGCAACACCTTCGAAGGCAGAGCTCAAAGATGTCACGAAATCATGACATATCCGGAGGCAAGGTTCCACAATGCAAAGATGTCACGAAATCATGACACTTCCGAGCCAAGGACGTACGGAATGCAAAGATGTCACGAAATCGTGACATATCCGGGAGCAAGGTTCCACAATGCAAAGATGTCACGAAATCGTGACACTTCCGAGCCAAGACGTACGAAATGCAAAGATGTCACGAAATCGTGACATGTCACGGTTTCGCGGCCCAAGGGAGGAAAGCGAGTAAGAAAGGCCTAGACGTCGCGATTTCATGACGTGTAGCGGAATCGCGGCCCCAAGGAGGAGAGAGAAGCCTAACGCCAAAACGTCGTGATATCGCGACCAAAGAGGAGAGGGAAAGTGCTGTGGCAAAAACGTCATGATATCACGACAGGGCGCTCACGACGTTGACCAGCCGATGACTGTAGGGACCAGTGCAGAGGGACACGTGGCGTGAAGTTACAGGTGGCCCGAGAGTATGAAGCGGTTACAGGAAGCATGGCAACAGGACACGTGGCATCAACTGCAAACGGCCATGGCGCATTCTTATGAATGATTGACTTGGCAGTGGATCGACAGGTGGCTGCAGGGCATACCGCCACTATAGGCTATGATGTTTCGATGCATCTGACAGCATTTGCCAGTGGGACAGAGCATTCGTGCATGGGAGTCTCGCATTCAAGTAATGATGGTCCAAAGAGGGTCGGGCCAGGGGAGAAAGAAAGACGCCCGCACTTTGCGTAATGGAAAGAAGGAGGTGGCGACCGAGAATAAAAGGCGTGCATGCATTGTATTGAAGGACTCTTGGCCATTTATTTTTGGGGAATAGCTGTGTATCGGGAGGGGAGACCTCTGTTTTTAATAAAGCTTGCTGGAATTTTGCCTGTGCATGGTTAATTTCTGCATTCTTGCTGTGTGTTGTGCGTAGCTCTATATCACTAACTTGATAGGGTATTGGTGTCTCTTGTGGGTTGGTGCCCATCAAATTTATCAAGAATTTTATAAGAAATATTTCTTCGCAGATGTAGCTTGTATTGAGTGAACCACGTTAGATCTATGTCTCTTATGTGTGTTGTGATTTGTGCATTATTTCATTATTGCAATTGATAATATTTGAAGTTACAGCTTTGGAAAGAAAATTAAAAATTTTGTCTTATACATTTCACCCGTACCTATTAGTATAATATTGTGTTATTCAATTGGTAACATAACATGTTTCTTTGTGAAAGCCTAACATCTTCAAGGAAGATCTTATAGGAATGCAAATGGTTCACCAAGAAGGGTTTTCATAAAATAGAGCTTTATTGTTTTATGGGAACAACCATGTTTTCTACAGCATAAGTATGAAGACTTATTTGATGGCACATGGATATGCTATATGATAATCTATTTAGAATGTGTTCAATCCACCTACAACTCCTCCCATAGATGCAAATGGTAAGAAACCATATGAAAATAATGTGAATATAATGAATGCAATATTAAGTGGATTATGTGAATCATAATTTATGAAGGTCATGCAATGTACTTTAGCAAAAGAAATATGGGATAAATTACAAAGAACATATGAAGGATATGACTAGGTGAAGATGGCAAAACTTCAAACCCAGAGGAGAAAGTTTGAAGAATTGAAGATGAAATATGAGGAAGATATTGCTAGGTATCTTCTCTGTGTTGATGAGGTTTTCAACACAATTCATGGACTTGAAGAAAGTATTGAAAACTCTAATATTATTCAAAAAATCTTGAGGTCACTTCCCATGAGATTTGATACAAAGGTTTTAGTAATTGAAGAAATGAAGGATCTTAAAACTTTGAGCGTGGATGAGCTACATGGAATTCTCATAGCCTATGATATGAGGATAGAAAATATTAAACATCCAAAAGAGATGCATCATTCAAAGCTTCAAATAAGGTAAAAAATAAAGAACCATAATCAAGTGAAGAATCAAGCAATGGAGAAGAAGCTAATTTCGTAAGAAGGAATAATAACAGTTGAATAAAACATAAAGGTATGCATTCTATGAAATGTTTCAATTGTGGTAACCTTGGTCATTATGCATCTAATTATCCACAAGCTAGAAGCAGTAGAAGTGAAGAAGAAAATGAATATTAGAAAAATAAAGAAAGAAGATTTTATCATGAAAAGAAAAATAAGCATGGTCAAAACAGGCATGAGAAGAAGATCTTTCAAAAATACAAGAAAGTTTTTTATATTGAGGAAGCAAGCAATTCCTCCAAAAATAGTGATGAAAGTTTATTTGATAGTGAAAAGGATGAGATCCTATTTTGGCCATAGAAGAGAATGAATATGCTCCTGTTGTTGAAGATCAATAAGAAGAGGAAGATCCAGAATGCAATGTTCGACCCCTTTCGAAAGCAAATAAATTTGCCACCCAAAGAGCCAGGTTCTGATATTGCGTTCCAAACTAAAAAATTGAATGTCTTGTTTGTTGATTGCCTTGATATCATGTGATTTATGCAAATATGAATTTTTTATACTTTTTGCAATAATACAAATTCGGAAATAAAAATAGCAACAAACTAGAAATGCTTGTATCTTAAAAACTACTCCTCCAATGACTACAAAATTTAAGCACAAACTTCTTCTAATGATATTGAGCAAACCCAATGAAGTAAATTGTACAAGGATAAGTGTACACAGAGATCTAAATGCCTGATATAATTTTGGAAGTTAACACCAGCAACAATCACAAATGACATAGATCCCTTCCAAACTGCTGAAGTGTACGGCTGATAAGCTGATCAAAAACTATGAATAATTAGCAATACAAGCTTCTTCAAAACCCAATCAATCTAATTCAAAATAGCCTCTAATGGTTTGGCCTCACTGGAAACATCTGCAATCTGAAGTAACTCTAAAAATGGCACCAAGTGCACCCCAAAAATCATCAACAAACTGCCACTTTGAAGCTCAAATCATTCCCAATTATGGAAATGCCACAATCACCCAAGGATATCTTACAATCCCAAAAGTGATGTTCCTTCTAGAGGGTTTCATCTCCAAAAAAGCCAAATATGCCCTTGCCTGTGGTTTTTCATCACAAACAAGTTGGATATCTTCTTATAAACTCTGCTGCAAGCAAGGTCCTTTCTCCAAACATGAAATGTAATAACCAAAATATGTCTTCAAATGCTCTCACAACCTCTATTTATTATTTTCTCGAGCTGGTCGACCCAATGTGGGATTAAACTTCTTTCTTTTTTACTTGCTTTATGTCAATAATTCATTTACTAATGAACACATATAATGACTTAACTCCACAATATCACTTATTACTTTCCAAGGAGACCATACCACTTTTATGACATTAGAAATATGAAATTTATAAAATACCCTTTAATTCAAGTGGTTACATGACCCCTTCTAAGATTAAATTAATGCCCAACATTAATATATTTAACTTTTATATTTAAATATAACATTATAAATCTTCAAGAATTAAAATTATTGCTCTCCCAACATCCAACCACCAAATAACTTACAAAAATGGATACCCATTAAGCCGAAGATGCTAGTCGTACTTTTTGTTTCTCAAGAATCCAACCCTAACTAACTTACTAAAAATAGTAAGTCTTTGAAAATATTACCAAAAATGGTCCTAAAAGCTGACAACTGTGAATGCAGATCGTCCAACAATAACTCCATAACACCTAGTGGTTCCTAAAAACTCGACATTTCCTACGAAACCTTATGAATAGGCAAGTCCATATTATGCTCTATTAGCTGACTAGGATGGGGACATTACAGTCCTCCCTCCTCAAGATTGCTTGTCCTCAAGCAATTGAAATCTCAAAACATGAAAATATCAAAAATAATTGCCATACAATCCTTGGATTCCAAATGAATCGATGAGCTTCATATCTCCAACTGAGATAAATCCTGCACTGCTGACCCTCTACAAGTGTCATCTCATGTAGTCCTCTATCCAAAAGTGCAATCAGTCTCTAAAATAGTTCAACCAACTCACAAGTAAACTACTCTACAAACCACATAACCCGATCCCTATCAGATAATAGCCTCAAGTAATCTAATTTGATTACCTCTAATGCTCGCTTGATGACCTACTAATTTGTAGCAGTAGCTCCAACTGTCAACCGATGATGTATCTCTCCAAGCTGGGCTTTCTGATAAAGGTATTCAACAAACTCATGTGTGCTATTCAAATGTGTCAATGTATGGACAACCTGCTCATCTGTAACCTATATGTGATTCTACAATGAACTAGAATCATCAACACAAAATAAACTCTCAGGTGTATCCTCCAATGCACAATGATCAATCTTAGGCCCTTTCACTACATTGCATTCACAAACCTCATACTCTGAAGTGATGACAAAACTATGCTCATCCTTTGAATCACCAACTACATCAACAACTGAACCCTTAACCACAAGATCAACATGCTCATCAATACACACCTCTCCAATATCCAACACATAAGATGAAGTGACCTCATCCTCATAAATTACTGTTGCTGCTTTGTTTTCCCCATCAATACAAGAATCAACCTGAACCTCGGTTATGAATGAAATTTTTTCTAAATTTTCAACCTCCTTGTTGTCCTCTTCACTGTCCACAACTATGCTTGGCTGTAATGAGTCGTTTCCCTTTGTCCCTATTTTTATTCCAACTGCTAATGGAGGCTTCAACCACTTAGGATGTTCTATTATTGTTGTAAAAAACTCATTTTGTTCTTGAAATTTTTGCATCAGTTCTATCATGAGTTCTTGGATAGTAGCCATTACCAACAAACTACTACAACTTTGTAACCCTTAGGCTGGCAGGATAAGCTGAGCTCTGATACCACTGTAATGTCCTACCCCTTTCGAAAGCAAATAAATTTGCCACCCAAAGATCCAGGTTCTGATCTTGGGTTCCAAAATAAAAACTTGAATGTCTTGTTTGTTGATTGCTTTGATATCATGTGATTTATGAAAATATGAATTTTTTATACTTTTTGCAATAATACAAAATTTGGAAATAAAAATAGCAGCAAACTAGAAATTCTTGTATCTTAAAAACTACTCCTCCAATGACTATGGAATTTAAGCACAAACTTATTCTAATGATATTGAGCAAACCCAATGAAAGAAATTGTACAAGGATAAGTGTACCCAGAGATCTAAAGGCCTGATATAATTCTGGAAGTTAACACTAGCAACAATCACAAATGACATAGATCCCTTCCAAACTACTGAAGAGTACGGCTAATAAGCTGATCAAAAACTATGAATAATTAGCAATACAAGCTTCTTCAAAACCCAAGCAATCTAATTCAAAATATCCTCTAATGGTTTGGCCTCACTGGAAACATCTGCAATTTGAAGTAACTCTAAAAATGGCACCAATTGCACCCCAAAAATCATCAACAAACTGCCACTTTGAAGCTCAAATCATTCCCCATCACGGAAATGCCACAATCACTCCAAGGATATCTTACAATCCCAAAAGTGATGTTCTTGGTAAATGGTTTCATCTCCAAACAAGCCAAATCTGCCCTTGCCTGTGGTTTTTCATCACAAAAAAGCTGGATATCTTCCTGCAAACTCTGTTGCAAGCAAGCTCCTTTCTCCAAAAATGAAATGTAATAACCAAAATATGTCTTCAAATGCTCTCACAACCTCTATTTATTCTTTTCTCGAGTTGGTCGACCCAATGTGGGATTAAACTTCTTTCTTTTTTACTTGCTTTATGTCAATAATTCATTTACTAATGAAAACATATAATGACTTAACTCCACAATATCACTTATTACTTTCCAAGGAGACCATACCACTTTTATGACATTGGAAATATGAAATTTATAAAATACCCTTTAATTCAAGTGGTTACATGACCCCTTCTAAGATTAAATTAATGCCCAACATTAATATATTTAACTTTTATATTTAAATATAACATTATAAATCTTCGGGCATTAAAATTATTGCTCTCCCAACATCCAACCACCAAATAACTTATGGAAATGGATACCCATTAAGCCGAAGATACCAGTCGTACTTTCTATTTCCCGAGAATCCAACCCTAATTGACTTACTAAAAATAGTAAGTCTTTGAAAATACTGCCAGAAACAGTCTTGAAAGCTGACAACTATAAATGCAGATCGTCCAACAATAACTCCATAACACCTAGTGGTTCCTAAACACTTGACATTGCCTACGAAACCTTATGAATAGGCAAGTCCATATTACGCTCTGTTAGCTGACTAGGATGGGGACGTTACAGTCCTCCCTCCTCAAGATTGCTTGTCCTCAAGCAATTCCAATCTCATAACATGACAATCTCAAAAATAATTGGCATGCAATCCCTGGATTCCAAATGAATCGATGAGCTTCATATCTCCAACTGAGATAAATCCTACACTACTGACCCTCTGCAAGTGTCATCTCGTGTAGTCCTCTATCCAAAAGTACAATCAGTCTCTGAAATAGTTCAACCAACTCACAAGTAAACTGCTCTACAAACTGCATAACCCGATCCCTATCAGATAATAGCCTCAAGTAATCTAATTTGATTACCTCTAATGCTCGCTTGATGACCTGCTAATTTGTAGCAGTAGCTCCAACTGTCAACCGGTGTCGTCTCTCTCCAAGCTGGGCTGTTTGATAAAGGCATTCAACAAACTCATGTGTGCTATTCAAATGTGTCAATGTATGGACAACCTGCTCATCTATAACCTATATGTGATCCTACAATGAACTAGAATCATCAACACAAAATAAACTCTCAAATGTATCCTCCAATGCACAATGATCAATATTAGGCCCTTTCACTACACTACACTCACCAAACTCATACTCTGAAGTGATGACAAAACTATGCTCATCCTTTTAATCACCAACTACATCAACAACTGAATCCTCAACCACAAGATCAGCATGCTCATCAATACACACCTCTCCAATATCCAACACACAAGATGAAGTGACCTCATCCTCATCAATTACTATTGCTGCTTTGTTTTCCCCATCAATACAAGAATCAACCTAAACCTCGGTTATGAATGAAACATTTTCTAAATTTTCAACCTCCTTGTTGTCCTCTTCACTATCCACAACTGTGCTTGGCTGCAATGAGTCGTTTCCCTTTGTCCCTATTTTTATTCCAACTGCTAATGGAGGCTTCAACCACTTAGGATGATGTTCTATTATTGTTGTAAAAAACTCATTTTTTTCTTGAAATTTTTGCATTAGCTCTATCATGAGTTCTTGGATAGTAGCCATTACCAACACACTACTGCAACTTTGTAACCCTCAGGCTGGCAGGATAAGCTGAGCTTTGATACCACTGTAACGTCCTACCCCTTTCGAAAGCAAATAAATTTGCCACCCAAAGAGCCAGGTTCTGATCTTGGGTTCCAAACTGAAAACATGAATTTCTTGTTTGTTTATTGCTTTGATATCACGTGATTTATGCAAATATGATTTTTTTATACTTTTTGCAATAATACAAATTCTTGAAATAAAAATAGCAACAAACTAGAAATGCTTGTATCTTAAAAACTACTCCTCCAATGACTATGAAATTTAAGCACAAACTTCTTATAACGATATTGAGCAAACCCAATGAAGGAAATTGTACAAGGATAAGTGTACCCAGAGATCTAAAGGCCTGATATAATTCTAGAAGTTAACACCAGCAACAATCACAAATGACATAGATCCCTTCCAAACTGTTGAAGTGTATGACTAATAAGCTGATCAAAAACTATGAATAATTAGCAATACAAGATTCTTCAAAACCCAAGCAATCTAATTCAAAATAGCCTCTAATGGTTTGGCCTCATTGGAAACATCTGCAATCTAAAGTAACTCTAAAAATGGCACCAAATGCACCCCAAAACTCATCAACAAACTCTCACTTTGAAGCTCAAATCATTCCCCATCATGGAAATGCCAAAATCACTCCAAGGATATGTTGCAATCCCAAAATTGATGTTCCTATTGGAGGGTTTCGTCTCCAAACAAGCCAAATCTACCCTTGCCTGTGGTTTTTCGTCACAAACAAGATGGATATCTTCCTACAAACTCTGCTACAAGCAAGCTCCTTTCTCCAAACATGAAATGTAATAACCAAAAGATGTCTTCAAATGCTCTCACAACCTCTATTCATTCTTTTCTCAAGCTGGTTGACCCAATGTGGGTAGAATGTGGGATTAAATTTCTTTCTTTTTTAGTTGCTTTATGTCAATAATTCATTTACTAATGAACACATATAATGACTTAACTCCACAATATCACTTATTACTTTCCAAGGAGACCATACCACTTTTATGACATTAGAAATATGAAATTTATAAAATCCCCTTTAATTCAAGTGGTTACATGACCCCTTCTAAGATTAAATTAATGTCTAGCATTAATATATTTAACTTTTATATTTAAATATAACATTATAAATCTTCGGGCATTAAAATTATTGCTCTCCCAACATCCAACCACCAAACAATGTATGAAAGCGAATACCCATTAAGCCGAATATGCCAGTCGTACTTTCCATTTCTCGAGAATCCAACCCTAACTAACTTACTAAAAATAGTAAGTCTTTGAAAATACTACCAAAAACGGTCCTGAAAGCTGACAACTATGAATGCAGATCGTCCAACAATAACTCCATAACACCTAGTGGTTCCTAAACACTCAAAATTACCTATGGAACCTTATGAATAGGCAAGTCCATATTACGCTCTATTAGCTGACTAGGATGGGGACATTACATAGAAGATGAAGGGGAAGCCACGATTGACATAGAAGAGGAAGTCATAGTTGCTCTTGAAGAGTTGAAGAGGGTTAGAAAGATGAACTTAAAATTGAAGGCTCAAGTACAAGAGGATGGGAAAACAAAGGCAAACCTTCTACAAGATCTCACTATCAAAGGGAAAATCTTTGGATGATATTATAAAAGCATAAATATATTCATTTATTAATACTGGACTTGTTTTTGAAGAAGGTCAAGAGAAAGAGTCAAGCTCAAAATAGATAGAAGCATTGAAGAAAGTAATTGAAGAAGAAGAATCCAAGACCTATGATGATATGTTTAAAATGGAAACATAAATAAGGAAGAAAATAATGCACCTTCAAGGAACAGGAAACATCACGGGAAAAAAAGAACCATGCAACCATATCCTCCAAGGCAAGATGAATATTTCTTCCAGGGTTATTTTTTCTCATGTAATTATTTTGGTCACAAAGTTGTACGTTGTAGGGTTCATGATAAGAATGATTTTGGCTTCACCAAGAGGAACTTCAATTCATTTACACCTTTCAAGGACTACAACTTCATATGTTACAATTACAACAATTTTAGGCATACAACTAGATGGTGTAGAACAATTTTTCCGAAACTTCCAAAGATAGACAGTAAAAAGGATGCTCAAAATATTCAAAGAGATATGATCTCCAAAGTTTGGAGAAAGAAAATGGAACAAGAAGAGGAGCGTAATAATTTGGGAGTTTCACTTCCATCCCACAATTGATCACCTCAAAGAGAGCAAGTGGTGAGGGGACTGTGTTAAGTGTCTTATATTTCAGCCTTAAGGAGCCCTTTTCTATTGATGTCAAAGGTGGAGAGTTTTTAGTAAGGGGAAGCAACTTGTTAGGGGGAGCAGATTGTGAATTCAGTTGCTAAAAAAGAAAGTTTGTTTGTAGGGTTGCCATCAATGACAAAGGGGAATATTGTTGGAAATATTGAGTTGTCTTTGATGTCAAATGCAGAAATATCTTCAAAGGTTTCAAAGGCAAAAATATCTCCAAGGATAAATGTCAATGTCAAAGGTAGATATCTTCATGGATGTCTAATATTTAAATATTAAAGACGAAGGTTCATATTTAAACTAGAGGATTTAAATATAGTTTAATAGTTTAAAAGTTTAAATATTTAAAGGTTAAATATTTAAAACCTTGGGTGACCTCCTTGCAAAATATTTAAAAATTGAAAAATCATAATTCAAATGTTTTGACACCAAAGGACAAAGCGCATAATGGTGGAGCCGACTTTGTTGGAAAACAAAGGATAAAGCATATAAATATATGCTTTAATTAATTTGGATGAAGCTAAGGTTTGCAAGAGAAAAATCAATCGAGTGGAATAGCAGTGAACATGCGACGGTGAAGGAGGAGAGTGGAGAAGTTTTAGTAGTAGCAAAAAATGAAGGATAAATCCGATATAGTGCAATTTGTGTTCAATCGTCGGGGTAGCTCAACTATTTAGAATCTCACGGGGAGTGTTGCTTAGCAGGAGGTCGAGGGGTCAAAATCCTTTGACGTTATTTTTTGTTTAAGATAAAGTGACGAAAGAAATAAATTTATTTTTGTACATTAAGGTTTCAAGAGCTGCAATAGCGTAGCCAATTAAAGGGCTCGTGATAGGGTGTTGCACCTTGCAAAGTGAGGGGACCAAATCCCATCGATGATAGTGAGAGGTATTTAATTTTTTTCTTTATTAAAATTGATATTTGAGGGGCTATAAGGTATGGTTTGAAATTTAATTTTGCAAATAATAAAAGGGAGCTATAAGGTATAGTTTTGTGATTTAAATTTTGCAAATGATAAAAGGGAGCTATAAGGTATAGTTTTGAAATTTAAATTTTACAAATGACAAGAGGGAGTTATAAGGTATAGTGTTATGATTTACAAATAATAAATGGGATTTAATTTTTGCAAATGATAAATGTGAATGAATTTTTGCAATGATAAATGTGATTTTATTTTTCCAAAAGAAGAAATAAGGGTTCTTGTTGTTAATAAAGATTTATCTTGTGAGTTTCAAAAGGGAGATATAAGGAGTTATTTTTTATCCTTATTGTGTATGTTTTGACAAAGGTGTCTAAAGTGATTGACTTGATATTTGATCAAAAAGAGAAAAAGAAAATTGCTAACTAGATTTTGAAGGAACAAACAAAGAGAAATTTATTTTTGTCAAAACAAGTTTGGAAAGCTCATCATCATCATTGCGGCAGATTTGGAGGTATGGTGATTTGCTTTAGGAAAATATTTTTGGCATATGGTTGGAGGAATAAGGAATTGTTGAATGTGCATTTATTTTTTCTTGAAATTAAAAATAAAAGTGCAAGGGTTATTGATCAATTTTGTGAGCAAATTTGTGCATTCTCTTTGATTGGAATTGAGAGTATAAGTGCATCATATTTGAGAGCAAATTTGTGTATAGTTTATAATTGATTTTTGGAGTAGATGAGAAGTATATACTTTTGCATTTTGATTGGTTTGGAAATGAAGGTAGAAATCAACAATTACCTGGTCATTTATCTAGTGCTAGACTAAATCTACCTTTTGATATAATAAATGTGAGACATGTGAAAGTGATATACTTAATGAATGTGAAGAACATATTTAGCATTTGTTTAGTGCATATCATTCTCTATATGTTCATAAAGATAAAAGAATTTTGGGTAGAATATGTCTGAATTGCTTTCGATGAGGAAAGCACATTCAAGAATAGGTGAAGAACTTGATGACATCATTATGCAAGATTTGGGAATAGATTAGCATAATTTTGTATGCAATATTTGAGAATATATAAACATTGTTTGATTCAGATTTGAGTAGTATCTAGAGCAGGGTTTTGTGAGCAGGTTTGAGCAGGTTTTGTAAGTAGATTTGACAAGGGCTTTTATGAGCTATTTTTGTAAGCATATTTGAGTACGTTTTGCAAGTAGATTTGAGCAGGGTTTCTTGAGTAGGTTTTGTAAGTATATTTGAGTAGGTATTGTGAGAAAATTTGTGAGTAGGTTATGGAGTTAATTTGAATAGGATTTGTGAGCAGATTTGAAAGAAGAATTGAGCAGAGTTTGTACATAGAACCAGAGCAGATGGGATTGATGTCTCCTATGGAGTGGTGTCCACAAAACCAGAACATAGTGGAGTGGTGTCCACAAAACAATAATAGAAGGGATTGGTATCCTATGAAATGGTATCCACAAAACTAGAGCATAGGGGATTGGTGTCTCCTATGGAGTGGGGAACATGAACTTCAAAGGGGATTGGTGTCTCGTATGGATTGGTTTCCATGAACTAGCAGAGGGAATTGGTGTCTCTTGTGGATTGGTGTCCAAAAATTTGAGAGGGGATTGGTGTCTCCTATGGATTGGTGTCCACTAACTTGAGAGGGGATTAGTGTTTCCTATGGATTGGTGTCCATGAACATTGTAATAGGGGACTGGTGTCTCTTGTGGGTTGGTGCTTTCAAAATTTGTTGAGAAATTTATAAGCAATATTTCTCCATGGATGTAGCCCACATTGAGTGAACCATGTTAAATCTATGTCTCTTATGTGTGTGGTGATTTGTGCATTGTTTCATTATTGCAATTGATAATATTTGAAGTTACATCTTTGGAAAGAAAAGTAAAAATTTTATCTTATACTGTTCACCCCCTTCAGTATAAGTTTATATTCTTCAATTTAAACTCATTTTAACTCTTAAATTTGTAAAATTGAAACAACCCATAAAACAACTATGAGTGCATGTATAAACAAACTTCCACTCCTTTGAATTCATAAATTAACAAAGCTAAGATAACAAATGATAAAAGAAAGAGAATGATGTCTATGAACTGTTGACTCAGCTGTGTCTAATTCATCTGCAACCTCGATTGACTCTGACTCAGCTTCAAACTCAGTTGACTCTGCTTCAAACCTAGCTGACTTAGTTATGACTAACTCAGCTTCAAACTGGGCTGACTAAGTTGCAACCCCAACTGACTCAATTGTGTCTGACTCAGTTGCAATCCCAGTTGATTCAATCGTGGCTGACTTAACTTCAAACCCGACTAACTCAATTGTGGTTGACCCAACTTCAAACCCGACTACCTCAACTGTGGCTGACTAAGCTTCAAATCCGGTTGACTAAGTTGCAACCTCGACTGACTCAACTATGTCCGACTTAGCTGACTCAGATGTCGCTAACTCAGTTGTGGCGGACCTCTTATTCACCAATTCCACCCACCTTTAATATTGGTGGTTTTTACGTATAAATTTAACATTGAATTATTAATTAAACTAATTGTTTGTCTATAATGGAATTGCGGGGAGAAATCGGTTTGCACATGATTCATCAATTAATCTATTTGTTTAAGAAGAAAACCATTTAACAAACAGTACATACTAAAACTCAGTAGAATATATTATATATAATACGGGTAAATTTAAGTCACATACTGAAATTTCCCATGCATAATGAATGCAAAGATTTCCCATGCACTATATGCTTCTGATGAAGGCAACCTGCAGCGGCGCTTGGAAATCTCTGGATCTGTAATAACTACTCCCACGGTAAGACTCTAACGTATTGCGCACCCACGCTGAAACCGATAAAATGGGTGTACTCCTCCATCCCACAGTAAGAGCAAGTCCCTTCTCACCGACTGTAAAACACTCGTGTGCAGGAAACTCCGAGAGCATCAGAGAAGCCTGATACCTGCCCTGTTGGCTGAAGCACACCCCTCTAAACCCGGCATGCTCCATAAACGACCCCTACACGTCAGCTTCCACGTGTCTTATCACTCTCTCCTTCACCTCCTGCGCCACAATGTTCCTGAGCACTGGAGCCGAAATAACCCGTTCGATATTCATCCTACTCAAATCTGACCGTTCAAAAACAGCATCGTATGCTTCGAACACGACCATGGTATGAGACAGGATTGCGAAGAACCGTTTGACCAAGTCAACGGAGTCGTGGTCGGCCTCGGTACGTATAACGGTAAAAACTAACGGCCGTAACTTCGCTATAACGTCGACGACCCATCGGAGGCTCTTGGGCTTTCCAATGAGGCTATCGAGAATGGCGACCGCGTTAACGGCCACGGCTTCGTTCGGGTCGACCTCGAAGAAATTTCCGTTAACGTCGTCTATTTTGCTGATGGCGACCATCTCGAAGGCGAACGGGATGTCCAACGATATTGCGAAGTCCGTCAGGCGCTTGCCCGTCGTCGCCGTCTTCTCTGAACTTTTGTTGGCGATTGCCGTTATCTTTAACGCCTGCGGAGGTCCGCACTGCCGTAAGGCGAGGGATTGCATAAGATTGGGCCACTGTATGCCGTTATTGATGTCGAAGTCGATTATATGGATTTTCTGTGCATTTCCAACTGCTTCGAGAATGGACTGGTTTGCTGTGAAATGCACTACTTTTATGAAGGGAAGTGACTGATATAAAGATATGGTGGCCTTTTCCACCTCCCTTATTTTGGCCTCTATATTTGGCTGATTTTCTACTAAGTTGGTCTTGCTGTTGGGCATTCTCGTGTCTATTTCAACCTTCTCCTCGAGAGCTTCTGTAAAAGAAAATCATTTGAATTTAACTTTTCTTCAACATCCTAAGTGAACAGATCAAATCAATTAAACAAAACCTAATTTATGAATAACAGGTCTATTAAACGAACACAATGGGCTGCATCAACCGTAGAATTCAAATCCCTTTGAGTAGTACATAACAAGCCTCCATTAGATATCCCATGATTTTTATACGAATCATACCGCACAAATTTCAAAGATTATGTTGGACAAAATTTCTAATAAGCGTTATGTTTCTTGCTCCAAATATAGATCATATACAGATTAAAAAGTTTTTTATGAGATGGAAAAATAGCCATGATGAGTGTTGGATTCCATGCACTCTTGTTATGTTTCTAATAATTCGGTAAAGAATCAATTTTATGGACAAACCATTGGAATGCATAATTGGTGAAATTAATTTTATATATACTAGATATAATATAGTAGAGGGTTTAAATAACTTGACAAGGGTGCAGCTTCAACAAAAAAATTGCAATAGTGAAACGTGCAATTCAAGACGGGTAAACTTTAAAACAAGTAAAGTTTCGAAGATTTTTTAAGAATTATATTCCACTGAGTTGAATCTGCAAGTCTAGCTTTTTAAAGAAAAAATTGAAACTCACAACTATACAATTATACCTTTGTTTATTATTAAAATAAATAATAATAATTAATTATTTTTAAATATTTTAAAATATAATAAAAATATAAATCTGCATTTTCAGTTATAATTGTCCTGCTCTAAAATAATAAACCTCGCATAAATTTAAGACCTAGATAAAAAAAAAATGATTAAAGAATATTTATACTAACCCTTTCGATGCTACTAATGTCTGTGAAAACTAAAGACAAAGAAACTTATTTGTCAACTTGGTCTAGGATAGTGGATAGTTTGATACAAGTCATATCTATGAACGGGATGGATTTCATAACCTTCCTAATTTCAAAAAGAAATTAGAAAAAAATAATAAACTGGAAACTTTGTTTCTTAACTAAAAATAATAATCAAGTTCTTTAGATTTTAATTGCAGGTACTCTACAGAATACTTTTCATGAACATATTTATGACTCTAGATCTGTCATTACCTGGAAAATAATATCCGATCTTCTCCACTGGATTTCCGAAAGGAGTGGACAATCGCTTGCAGTGCAAAATCATCTGAAGCGCGTAATCATATTTCTGAGCTCTGATGTATTCGGCAGCAGATAACAGCGCACGGATCAGTTCCGCGTCCATATCTTCCTTGGATTCCAGGGATTCAATATATTGGGTATCAACAGAGACCCCAAAATTCGCTATCCTCGCCTTCTCCAGAAGCTCGTACATTGAACTGTTTTGCAATTGGCATTTAGATTTACCATTGGAAGTTGCCATCAGAAACTCTCTGGGCAATGGTGGAAATCCATCGTCCCTGCTGAGAAGCAATCCAAAAAAGTAATAGGTTTCCAAAGCAACATCTTCTGGTTCAGTATCTTCCCCTACTTCAAGATCGCTTTCAAAACAAGAGTTGGATTTCTCCTTGTTTGAATTAATCTCGGGAATATTTTCACGTATATTGTTTTATTCTTCTAAACATGGCAGCTCACTAGTCTTCCCTTCTAATAGTTTTTCTAGACATGGTTCTTCTAACAATCCATCTCTATTTGGAGATCTCTCATCGTCTAAGGATTTCCAAGGCTCCTCATGGTCCATACTAGCTTGGCTCTGACGAAATAAATATGGGCTTTGATTGCTTATTGTCTTATAAAGATGAATATGTACTAGCATAGGTTACTCGATTTACAAGGAATTATGATGCGGCAGGCAATTGCATGCAAACAAAAGTGGATCTTTGGTTTAATGGCCGTATTATGCATACTTCCAGCTTCCTTCTATTTGATGAACAAAGTTCATCGACTTCCACGACCCTGCCCTTAAGGATAACCGTAGCAACCATTGGTTACATGAATATTAAAACAGTACAATTTATAGTTCAACTGTATGACAGATTTCAGTTGGTTTTTAGTCGCACGTCAGGAGGTATTAAAACAGTGCAATCTATAGTAAGTGTATGACAGATTTCAGTTGTTTTTTAGTCTCATCTCACGAGGTATGTGATTTAGCTAGTTACGCACAAGTACGTAATATCTATTTAGGAGTTCATAAAATTTAGTGTTAAAAATAATTTATTTGTGTGAAATTTTAATAAATTATAGCTGGTTTTTTATTGAATGTAATTAAATAATAATAATAAATTATTTATATTATATTTAAATAATATATTTTATAAAATAATATTTTTAAAGTATTTTAAATTTTTTTTTTTTTTCTTTGCTTGTATTAATTTTTTTTTATTATTATTATTAATTTACAGATAGAGAATTCCTCCCAATTAATTATTTTTTAAAATTTTAGTTTTTTCAAGATCAAGATTAACATTATTTGTTACTTTGTTTATTGATAAACATTAAAAGTAAAGCTATTGTGATCTAATTCCTCCAACATTTTGTCTTATTAATAATAATATGGTTTGAAAGGAATAATATAATTTTTAAAAATAAATCTCAAAATCATATTTTTTAGTCCATTTGTAAGCTAATTGCATTTTTTAAAATAAATCTCAAAATCATATTTTTTTAATTCATTTGTAAGATAATTGCTATTACGATGTGTACATCACTTGCTAACATTTTAACAACATACCCTAGGCCAACCCAATAACATTATAGCTACAAACACTTAAAAGGATAGGATAGCTTTGTTGGTAGTAGTCTCAATCCTATTGATTTTGTCTTCATTGAATAGGATGAGGTTGTTCTATTGACTTTTTCTTAAATTCATATTTATTCAACATATTAAGTTTTACACTAACAATAGAGGATTGGTTATCTACCTTGAATGATTGGGTATCCACTTGTTTCATAAATGCTCTTTAGATAGACTCTTTTATAGATTTCCCTCCAATAGTATGGTCAAAAACCATCTACATCTCCTTACTGGATGTATGACGTCCCCATGATTTTGAAAGTCCATGTCATGTTGAATGAAATCCAAGACTAACCCATAATTTCAAAACAATGTGTACAAATCAACAACGTACAAGGAGTCATATGGAAAACTTGGGAGTCAAGAAGAGGACTCTAAAAGTCTTAAAGAACAAAAATTTGTCAATCCTTCCTAGTTTTAATAGTTATAGTCTAAAACTTTTGAACATCAGGTAGATAAGGTTATACTCAATCAATGCATTTGTTTCAAATGTGTGTTGATGTCAGAAGATGCAAAAATTACAAGTATGTTTTTTAATTATGATATTTATCAACAATACATACAATTTCTTTGACCATGTCTTGCGAGACTTTTTTTGAGATTGATAGGTTGTTTATATCTATTTTCTTCTGCAATTATTATTTATGGAATAAAAAATCTTTTGTTGTTTTGCAGAACCATAGGCTTAAAATTATTCAGTCAACCCTTTTTGTGCTATGGAGGTAAAATTCTATAACTTATGAAGCCACGAATTTTATAACATACATTGAAAGGAGACAAACTTTTAAAAATAAAGGTAAATAAAATATGCTTTTGTTCTATGGTATAGATCTTGATGAAGATAGGATAACGTGCATTGCTACCACCACTGAGATTATAAACACAAACAAAAGGAATCAAATAGGGCCTAACTGATGATTTTTCTAAATTTTATTTTCTTTGAAGTACCCATATGATATTCAAAAAGCTATTAATAACTACCTAACAACTTGCAATATTTATCTAAGCAAAATATTCCAACATAATGCAAAAGAATTAAAATATAGTAGAAATAACAATGTCCTTATTAAAATAATTTATGGTAAACAAGTAGAGCATAGAAAGAAATCATGGTCTACTTGTCATTGGTTGTCATCTTAATTATATCATTGGTTGTATTCATATACCACTAGTCATCTTTGTTATGCCATTGGTTATATTTATATATCACTGGCCATCTTCATTATGCCATTGATCATCTTTGTACACCATTGATTATCTTTTTTATGCTAACTATCATCTTTGTTATGCCACCTATCATATTTGTTATACCATCGATCATATTCATTATACCACCTATAATATTCACTATGCTACTAATTATATTTGTTATACCACCTATCATCTTTGTTATGCCATCGGTCATCTTCATTATACCACCTATCATCTTCACTATGCTACTAATTATCTTTGTTATGCCAACTATTATATTCGTTATGCCACTTATTGTCTTCATCATGCCATCGGTCATATTTGCTATACCATTAGTCATTTTTGTTACACCACTAGTCATCTTTGATATACCTATGATCATATTTATTATCCCACCTTTCATATTTTCTATGCCATCTGTTATCTTTGTTATAACACTAGTCATCTTCGATATATAGTTCAAAATTTGAGCAAGATTTGTTGTCATTGATATCAAGAGTTATCAAGAGGTTGTTGTTTCAGTTTCATCATCATTAATATCATCAAGTGGTTTTTCCAAAAGGTAAGGAAGAGGTTTAAAGGAATAGGATATAATATTTATTTTTAAATATTATATGCCTAAAGTGGCCTAAAAGGTTGAAGTCCCAAGGAAGGTGAAGCAGGTTTAAAAGGCAATAATAATATTATAATATTTAATATTATAATATTCCAGGTTATAGGTTGAGGTGAAAAGAACAGGTCCAAGGAGTAATTAAAAAATAATTTATTCCTCGAAAGACCCATTGAGAAGGTTGCAAAATATTTAATTTAATTTATTTAAATTTAAATATTTTAACCTAAAGGTTAAAATTTAAATTTAAATAAATATTGGGTGCCAAAGTTAAAGGTCATAAAATAATTTATTTATTCGAATTTTTAAATTCAAAATAAAGTCGACATTGAGCGCATAAGCCAAAGCATATATAAAGGGGTAAAAGTTTTAATTAAAATCATCCATGCATTATTTGAATATCCAAAGTCTAAGAAAATGTGTGTTGCTTTGTTGTGAGGAAGAAAATATTTCACATGATTAAAAGCTTTGGAGGGCAGGAAAAGGTTTAAATGCATGTGGTGCAACTAGTGCATACTCACAGTGGTGGTTAGCATAGTTGGTGATCAAGGATGAGTTAAGACGTTCGTAGGGTAGAGGTTGAGGTTTTGAATCCCTGCGCAGTCATTTTGAGGAGGAAGTCTATTTTGTTTTTTATCACCAAAATTTATGGAGGCATCAAAGAGGAGCGCTTGCGTGTTTAGGCTTGTGTGGGCATGTGGCCCAATGGCTACCTAGCTCTGGCTAGAGCACAACTGTGGTAGCTAGGTCGCGGGTTCAAGGTGCAAACAAGGTGTGCACTTTCATTTTACATGTAGGCAAGGTATGCATTAAATTTTTTATTTAATTTTAAATAGCACCAAGGTTGGGGAGTGCATTAAGGCCACATGAGTTTATATAGCACCTTGGGAAGTAGGGAGTCATAAGGTATTTAATATTTCATATTATTTTGTGCTTTGAAAATTAAATAGAGGATGGAGTAATAAGGTTTAATTAAGGATTAATTTTTGAATATTATTTTTGAGAGATTATAAAGGAACTTGGTCTTCTATACATTGATTGATTTGGAGTTGTCAAAGAAAGTTGATTTTTATGTGTTGAGAAGTATTGTGATAAGTTTGGAGATAATAAGGTGTATTTGAGTTTTGTTGATTTTTGTAATGGTGAATTAATTTTGAGGGAAATATTTGATTGAATATTTTTGCTATCTAACCTTGAAATTTGGCAAAGAGGAGTTGATTGTGATTGAGACAGGTTTTAAGGTCAAATCTCCATAAAAAAAAAAGGTATGGGCATATCATCCTTGTGAGTGAAATTTTGGTTGGTTGAATGTTGTGAAATGTAAAGTTGGAGTGAAAAGGATTGTTTGATAAGCATTGTTGGAAATATTGAGTGAACCTTAATGTGCATGATTTGTGGATGTTGAAATATCATGAGTATCATTGTTATGTGAATTTGAGAACTATATTGAATTAGGGTTTGTGAAAGATCATGAGTACCATTGTTATGTGAAATTGAGAACTATCTTGAAGTAGGATTTGTGAAAGATCATGAATATCATTGTTATGTGAAGTTGAGAACTATCTTGAACTAGGGTTTGTGAAAGATCATGAGTATCATTGTTATATGAATTTAGAATCATCTTGAGTCAAGGTTTGGGTTCCATAGTGTGAATTGATTGGAAGTATAGTGAAACACTCAGTTAGGATTTAAAAGCAAGTTGTGTTTCATTGAGTAAATGGTTGAGTGAAGTTGGATGAGCATTATTGATTAAAAATATTGGAGTGACAGTTCATGTTTTGTGAAACAAAATGTTCTTTATTTTTTAATTTATTTGAAAGAGAGTTTGAAAGTGATTGAGTGTTTTTTGAGAGTGAAACATATTGAGTCTCTAATCATTATCTATATGTTTCTATGATTAAATAATATTTTGAGTGAAACTTGTTTGTGTGATTGAGGAGGTTTTCTGAAAGAGATAAAGTTGAGTTTTGTATGCAAGTTTGTAATTGATTTGAATAAGATTTTGTGAAAGCTAATGGATTATTTTGAGTAAGTACTAGAGGGGAATTAAGGATAGAATTGAGTAAGCTTTTGTGAAATATTAAGGATAGATTTATGTGAGCTTTTGTGGAAGCTTACAAGTAATATTTGAGGTAGGTCTTAGTGAAGACTTGTTGAGTAGATTGGACAAGTTCAAGAGAGAACTTGTTGAGCATATTGAGGTAAGTCTTGGTGAAGACTTGTGGATAGATTAGAGGTTAAGTGCTGGTGAAGACTTGTTGAGTAGATTGGACAAGTTCTAGGGAGGACTTGTCAAGCATATTTGAGGTAAGTCTTGGTGTAGACTTGCTAAGTAGATTGGACAAGTTCTAGGGAGGACTTGTTGAGCAGATTTGAAGTAAGTCTTGGTGAATACTTGTTAAGCAGATTGAGAAAGTTCTTGAGAGGACTTATGGATAAATTTGAACTAAGTATTTGAGAAGACTTGAGAGCAGAGTTGATTGAGTGATTTTTTCAATCTTTGAATTAAATTTTGATTTAGATTTAAAAGATTTAATTTATGATTGGATCAAGCTTTGTGTTAAGGCTTGAGGACATATTTGATGATAAATTTAAGACAAAGAGTGAGCAAATTTGTGCTAGACCGAAGGGCTATGTTTAGTGTATATTTGATATATAAAGTGAGTAAATTTATGCTTTACTAAAGGACTATGTTTAGTGTAAATTTGAGATAGAGAGTGAGCAAATTTGTGCTAGACTGAAGAATAGTATTTAGTGCAGATTTGAGATAGAGGTTGAGCAAATTTGTGCTAGACCGAAGGATAGTGTTTAGTGCGGATTTGAGATATAGCTGAGAGTAAGCTTTGGAGGTGACAAAGTAGAGGATAATAGTCTCTAGTGGATAGATATCCATTAGCCAGGGCAGTAAATTCAAAGTCTTCTAAGTGAGGACAAATATCTTCTTTAGAGAGATATCCACAAGCCAGTGTAGTGGAGGTAGTATTCTTCTAGAGGATCACCAACAAGAGTAGAGGAGGAGTTCTCCTATGGCTAAAGATCCATAAACCATCTTAGGATATTAGTGTCTCTTGTGGATAGGTATCTGTGAACTTAATTAGGGGATTAATGTCTCCTTTGGACAAAGATCCATAAACATTGTAATAGGGAAGGATTCCCATGATATTTGTTGAGAAAATTTTAGTGAAATATTTTCTCCATGGAGTAGCCCACATTGGGTGAACCACATTAAATTGGTGTCTCTATTGTGTGTGGTGGTTTATGCATTGCTTTGATTACTGTTGTTGATATTGCCATTGATAATACTAGATAACATTATTTTGGAAAGAAAAGTAAAATGTGGTCTTATAATTTCTACCCCCCTCTTAGTATAAGCGTGTGTTCTTCATATACCTTCAATATTAATTATACCATTAGGTGTCATTTTATTGTAGTATTTTTTCTACTTTCTCTTCTTTTTTGGCTTCTCTTATATATAATTTTAAGGTGAGAAGGTCCAAAATCTAGGTGGGAAGGCTCATGATTTAAAATTTAAACTGTAAAAGTATTATAATTTTAGGGTGAACTAACCCTAAAATATTTTTTCCCCAAAAAAAGTTAAGCGAATGGATTGACGTCTAGGGTCCCTATATTTGCCAATTTTAAATTTTAAAAATGCTAATATTCGTTAACTTATGATAATTCACCCCTATGCATAACCATGAGTGAAAGCAAATGAAGTGTAGTAGTGCAATAGTAGAATGTTGGTGTAGAGTTTCACTCATTTGGAGTGTGTGAATGTAAACATCATAGTCCAATCGAGCATATGCCAAAGATAAAACACATATAAAAGGTCCATCTTTGATTTTGGAGAATAAATTATATGGTGTAACCGTTACGAAGAAGTAAGGTTAAGTAGCGAGGTATAATTAAAAAAAAATTAAAGAGGTTTTATTTTTTGAAGGTGACCATTATATTATTGGAGAATATAAGTATTTATCGTGTGCTTTGAAAGTGTATATAAGTGCTCATGTTGTGATCAAGAGATATTTTGAAGGAGATCCAATCGTTGAGTGCCAACACTTGAAGGTAAAAAATAATCAAGGTTTAAAAGGAGATAAAACACTTTATCCATGTTCAAATTCACCCATGGAGAGAAAACATGCATTCTAAAGCATCTATTGAAGAGAGCACCTACAAAAGAGAAGAAAAAATTAAAGAGTCCATTTTTTGGAAATCCAAAATACCTACGCACTCAGTTTGAAGGTAATAAATTAAACATAATTTTTCATTTTTTTAAGTTGGATCTATAAGGTTGGTTAAATATTTGATTTATCTAAGGTTGGAGAAGATTATTTTATTTATGCCTCGTTTAATTACTTCAGTGGAGATATAAGGTATAAATTTAGTAAATTTAAATCCTAGAAGCTAAATTGAGCAAACTCAAAATTTTTTGTAAAGTTTTTTGGAAATATAATTTGGCATTTTAGGAAATTAAATTGAAGATTTGGAAAATTAATTACAAATTTTGTAATTAATCAATTAGATAAGAATTTAATATTTGCAAATTCGTAATTTTGGAGAAATAATGTTTTCAACATCAAATTAGAATATTACTTTTGCAAATATTATTTTTACAAAATTGTTATATTTAAAATTTGGGAGATATAAGGTATACAGTATAGTATTGCATCAAAATTATTATTAGTTTTTTATTCAAAACCTAGGGAGTTATAAGGTAGTCAACTTCAAAGGAACATGGCAAAGAAAAAGCAAATGAAAAAGAATACAAATGATCAAAAAATTGAAATACAAAGATATGAGATGTCAAAAACAATTAAAGTAGAAAATCTATGTTTCCAAGGAGAACAAATATACATTCAATATGTCCAAGAAAAACAATTAGACATTCAAGAAATTTTAGAAAGGTGGAAATATTAAAATACCCTATAAAATACATGACAAAAGAAATTAAAAAGGATACATCAATAAGTAAAAAAAGTGTCTTACAATCAATGTTGAGATAAATCAAAGATGAAAATTTCATAGCACTTAGTAATTATCTGAATAGAAGCCTTTATGAGGCATATAAAGATTCTAAAAGTGGTTTTACATTACCTAATGCTATAGGATATTTGATATATATGGCATTAATTTCTAATGAAGTTCTAAAAGATAAGAATAGAACACATGAGGATATGATTAAATATTTCAAGAACAAGGTTATTGATAAAATAAATACTTTGAATAGTAGTCTTGTAAATATTACTAGTGAAGCAAAAAAAGAGGAATTTTCAATAATTTAGAAAATGTTCTTAATGATGTTAATGATTGTTATGAATATTTTTTTACTACACCTATTAGTATAGGGAGAATAATCTACAAAGGAATTATCACTCTTAATTTTTATAAGATGATAAAACAAGAAAATATTGAATAAGTAGAGGATAAATTAGTGATGAAAGATGCTTCTTGTGATACAAATTATTTAAGGCCCATGATGAAAAATTCATGTTGCAATACTATAGAATGAGAACCATTGATGATAGAAGCATGTTGTGATGCTAGCAATTTTAAAAAAGAAAAATATGCAAATTATGATTCTTTTAAAAATGAAAGGAAATGTTGTGATGTAAGAAATTACACCAGTGATCTAGAATTCATGACAGATAGAAGAACACGTTACAAAAAATAGATGCTATGTGTGATACAAGTGATTTGAATATGTTCATGATTGTTTAGAAAAAACTTATGTTATCAAGATTGATGAAGGCATGAATTTAGATGATGATAGAAATAGTGATGCTTAGAATTGTATTGATATTGATAGAGATCAGTCTAATGATTGTATTGGTAATTTTGAAAAATATACTAAAGGAATTGGTTCAAAGTTGTTAAGTAAAATTGGATATAAAGGTACAAGTTTAGGAAAATATGGAGAAGGAATGGAAGAGCTAATTGCATTAGAAATAAGACCAAACTGAGAAGGTATTAGATATATAGGTTAGACTAGAAGTAATGATCAAGGAACTAAGTTTGTGATAGGAAATAATAACATCAAATCTATGATAGGGATTAATAGAATCAATTACAATAAAGGAAAAAATGATGAAAGGAACTTAGTATTATAAAACATGTGTAGTCCTTGTGGTAGATATGAACATAAGATAGAAATATGTTGGAATCTCCATAGTTGTAAAATTTTTGGAGCACATAATCATTCACAAAATATTTTGTTTACAAAATAAAAACAAATACTATAGAGTAAAAGTTGATTGTGGATGGATGAACATAGATGAATGATATGAAATGAAAGTAATATTGTATTATTTCTACACAAGGAAACTAAGTATAATCAAAGTTTTCTTACATAAAACTTGATAGTTGGAAAAGAAAAAAATTATCACTAGATTGAAGGAAAACTAGTGAAGTTAAGGATTAATACCACTAGGTTGAAGAACAACCACTAAAGAATAAGTTTCAAATTTTTTTGAGAAAGAATTAGGAAAATTATAATATAGTTTGAGTTCATATATTCCAAGAATAGATTTAGAATAGAAGGTAGTCTATAAATTAAATTAAAGATACCGATGGAGAGAGGTCCCATAATAGATAGAGATAAAAATAAGATGCAAGCATAGATTGGAAGATAGCATATATAGTGATGATCCTATAGATATAATTATTTTATAGTGGATGACCTAGATATAATGATTATGTAGAGGTTTCCTAGAGGTAGAGTTCCAGAGGTAGTGACCTAGAGGAATTTACCCAAATGTAGATACAATGGTAGTGACATAGAGGTAGTGACATAGAGACAACGACCTAAAGGTGACTTAGATACATTGATCTAGAGGAAGATACCTATTATTTATCTAGTCATGATAGAGTTACAGCTAAATATTGAAGAGAAAGAAGAATCAGATATTGAAGATAAAAACACTTCCTATCAAATAATGTAGTACAAGGGGGTATTGCAGATATTACATTATTTGGCTCCCCTTACAATATTAGTTTGGTAGATTATTTATATTTTATATAATGCATGTGGCAATATGATAAAGAGTGTGAAGTGTCAAGAGAGTATGAAGAGTCACATGATATGTGGAAAGTTGAGAGCTTTGTCTTTATTATAGGAATATGAAAAGATACATCTCCCGGATGAAAGAGGAGAGCAATAGTTAGAGAACTAAAAAGTCATGAAAAAGGATATATTGGAGGTAAAACTCCATGAATTCTAACTAATTTGTATCATTAAAGTAATTCTAGTATCTTGTGTTTATTTGTATTATATTTTGTGAGATATTACTTGTAATATTTTGTTGTTAGTAAGCTTCATTGTTAGTAGCATTATTTTTATTTATCATTAGATCCTAGTTGAAGCTTTATATGAGTTAACCTATTCAAAAAGCTAACATGGCACTATTTTTTAACAAAATTGGATCTATAGTCTAGCTACCATAATATTAGAATCAAGGAAGAATAAATTCCTAAAATTTCCTTAAGAACTCATGAAGGACATTAAAAATATTTAACATGTCCTTTAGTTCGACCAATGCACTTTTTCCTTTCTAGAGTGTGATGAATACAATCTTTCTGTCCTTCCTATGCAAATTTATTTTACTCTTATTTGATGATATTTTGATTTATAATTGTACTTGGAAGGGGCATCTCAAATATTTAGATCAGGTTTTGCAACATTTGTCTAAGAATCAACTTTATGTGAAGCAGTTAAAGTGTTCCTTTTGCATGCAAAAAGTAGAGTACTTGGATCACATTGTATTAAAATATAGAGTTAAAGTGGATCCCAAGAAAATCTAGGTAATATATAAATGGTCAAATCCTCACACCCTTAAAGGACTTCTAGTTTTTTTTTGCGTCTCATTGGATATTAGCATAAGTTTATTCAAAACTATTGTAAGAGAGTAGCCCCGCTAACAACTATTTTGAGGAAAAACTCTATATGGTAAAAACCAATAGAACAATATTTAAAGGACCTAAAACAATCCATGATATCAATGTCTATGTTAGCAACACCAAATTCTCTAAATCCTTTGTAGTTGAAACTGAGGCTTAAGGTAGTCGATTTTGGGTGGTTTTTATGCGAGAAGATTTAGATTTCACTAGAAAAGCACTGTTATAAAAAATAAACTTTGAAAAGCCAACTTATAAAAATATATTTTGGTCATTCTATATGCTTTCAATCATTGGTGGCCATACCTCATTGTGTTTCAATTTTTAATCAAAACAAATCATCAAAGTATTACATATTTCTTATAATTGTGGGTCACCACATTGAAACAATAATGATGGGTATCTAAATTACAAGTATATGATTATAAAATCACCAATGAAATGAAAATAAAAATATAGTGGACGATGCACTCTCACAATAATATGAATATTATGGTATTCTATGTGCTATATCCACACCACTTTCTAAATGGACCAATTAGCTCCAAAAGAGATGATGAAGGAATCATATTTACAATATTTGATTTAACTACTCCAAGAAGATACCAACTCATGATCTAGACATGTATGGGATGGAAAAAAATTGTGATATCATGATCATCTTGTCATTCATAAAAGTCACAATTACCTAAAGTAATTGTTAGCATATATGTCTTACATTATTGAAGCAAAAGGGTAGCGCACATAGGTGCTCTCTAGGTTGGTTTAATAACCACAAATTTGGTTTCATAAACCAACTTATTGTAACCACATTGTAATATTTATAATTGATATCAATCGAAATGAATCTATGCTTCGTGAAACTCTACATGGTATCAGAGCATGGAAGATAACAGGAAAGCATTGGACAAACACAGATAGGAAGATGAGCCATGAGCCAACCAATGACATGTAGGACGTAGGATGTATATAGAGCCAAGAGCCAACCACTGACGAATGTGACACGTAGGACACAAATAGATCCAACCACTAGTGGATGCGACATGCGGGACACAAACAAAGCCAACCACTGGCAGACGTGACACACATGTAGGAGGACATGCAGACAATAAGCAGAGGATACTAGAAGGTGGCTACAGAGTCAAAATGGGTGGGGTGGTTGCCCAAAGGCAACCGAAACATCATATGACCTTCATCATTTTTAAACAATCCTATAATGGTAGCATAGGCCATGTGGGATTATTGTTTTTTAAAACAAAATCCTTTGCACTCGATGTGATAAGACCCACTATTTTCATAGAGGTTCTCATCGGGCCCTCTGGCTCACATGGTTCGTGTTGTGCTTGACCACCACGAGGTCGTGGGTTCCATTTGCTGTGAGGAGGTATAAGGTTTTTTTTTTTTTTAAATTCCTTTCTTCTCTCCATTGCCAAAGGTATAAGATTTGTTTGGTTCTTGTTTACTCTCATCGGGCCTTCTGGCTCATGTGGTTTGTGTTGTGCTTGATCGTCGTGAGGTCGTAGGTTCCATTCGCTGTGCATGTATTGACGGGTGGTAGTGTTGTTTGACACCCTATTTTTTTTCAACGGTGATGGAAATTTGTTGATGGCGGGTGGGGTTATTTTGACGCCCCAAGCTATTCAATTGACGCTTCTCCTGCAATTGACACCTATGCTATCCAAAATTGACACCTTAAAAGGCTTCCATCAATTTTTTTTGGAGTTAAGATACAATTTTTTTTCTTCCTTCTCTATTTTGCCAAAAGAAAGGGGGACAATCTTCAACTCATTTGCAAAATTGTCAGATAAAGGGGGGAAATCAAAATATTTGAGAGTAAAAAAATCTGCTAGATTTTTAATAGGTGTTTAAATTTGTGGGAATTTATGATTTTTTTTGCATTTAAATATTCTATTTTCTTGCATTAACAATCATAAATTATAGATAAAAATAAGACCCCAAATTTATACCCTATTTGTGCAATTTATTGCACAACAACATTCGGTATTTGAGATACCTCTGGTCCACACTTATAGGTAATGTTGTCATGCTTTGGACTATTGTATTCACCGCCTAATATAGCTGCAACAATGACGTCTGAGCTTGTTCTCTATTAATCGTCGGGGAGAAATAAGGCAAACCAGATCTATTTTTTTTCCATTTCATACCCACATCGTGATTGTTGTTAGGCATAAATCCTAATGAAAGTTTTTTTTCCAAAGTGTTTAGGGGAAGTTACGCCCCACGCATGAGGAATAAAACTTTCTATGGTAGGTGTCATTAACAACATGATGCCCTTTTAGTATCACCTATGTTCAATATATTGTGCTTCTCATATGTACTTATAGTCTCCCTCATGTAAGGGCGGGTACATATTGATTAGTATATTGTTCATATATACCTATAGTCTCCCTCATGTAAGGGCAAGTATATATTGAATGGTTACGATATAAATATCTGGAAGGTATAAAGAAAGGGAGACCAATTGGTGATATAAGGAACCTTCATAATGGCCACAATTCACAAGTATCTCTCAGATTCACAGTTGTTGAAAGGTCCTAACTTTGTTCCATGGAAAACAAATATGAAAGCCATTCTTTAGTTGGAAGATTTATGGGATGTAGTGACTGGCACTACAAAGCGCCCTCAGACAACAGGAACAGATCAAGATGCTTGGGATAAGAAGGACAAGAAGAGTCTCGTGTTTATCTTGCTTGCTACTATAGATGAGGTGCAACCTCATATTTGTGATGCAAAAACTAGTAAGGTATCTTGGGATGCCTTGATCATAGTATATGAAGGAAATAATCAATCCACTATTCTAAACCTTCAAACTCAAATACATACTCTCAGTATGAATTTTGGGGAAACAGTTGATATATTCCTTTGTAGAGTGGCTGACTTGAAAGCCAAATTGAATGCCATGGGAAAACTAGTGGATGATGATATCTTGAAATATGTCATCTTGAGAGCATTTCCATATTCCTACAAGATGTTAATCACTTATCTCAATGTTTTTGGTAGACAAGTATCATTTGTGGAGCTGGTAAATTTACTTCAGACTGAGGAGGCAAATTAGGTTCAAAAATATGACGTGCCAAATAATGCCCTTTCCATACAACAAAGTGGTAAGAAACAAGGTCAGTTTCAAAAAGGGGGTCCTTCTTCCAAAGGAAAAGGGAAGCAAAATTAGTAGAAGGATAAAAAATATTGCAAGATTTGTGATATGAATAACCATGACACCAATAGGTGTTGGTTCAAAAAAAAGCAACAAAATGATCAAGGTCTTGAGAAGAAGGGCAAAGACAAATAGAAATACAATAAGAAACATAAGCAACCTAAAGGCCATGTTGCTTATGCTGACTCCAACTCAGATTCAGATTCTCTTGGGTCTGATTCAAATTTTGACTCTGAAAGAGCACACAAGGTGATCATAACCCATACTTCATCTTCCCAGATAGATACTGTATGATATGTTGATTCAAGAGCTAGCAAACACATGACTGGGGAAAAATCATGGTTTGATACTTTTGCAGAGAAAGAAGGTAAGCCAATCACAATTGTTGACAATCAAGTCTATCAAGTAAATGGAGAAGGGGATGTTTTTATGTCCCTTCCTAATGGTAATTGTCAAATTGAGAAGGTTATCTATGTTTCAGGATTAGCCAATAATCTACTCTCAGTCACACAAATGTTGGATAGAAACATGGATGTCGTGTTTCGAGTTGTCAAAGGCAAGAAGAGATGTTTTATCACCCACAGTGGTAAACATGTTACCATTGGATACTACAAATATGGCTTGTTCATTCTATATGCTCTTTCAACTCCTCATGTTGCTCTGGATACAACTACAAAGGAGGCCACCTCTCTCTGGCATAGATGTTATGGGCACCTCAGTTCAAGATATTTGTTTGAATTACATAGATATGGAATGGTGAAAGGTCTTCCTCCACTCTCATCTATCTTACAAGTGTGCTCGGATTTCTTAGCAGGGAAGCAACACAGAGTACCTTTTGAAACTAGCTCCTCTCGAGCTACAAACCCTTTAGAGCTAGTACATACCGATCTGTGTGGTCCTATGCCAACCAGCTATGGTGGAAAGAAGTATTATCAACTATTTGTTGACGATTACTCACTAAATATGTGGGTTTTATTTCTTCAGTCAAAATCAGAAGCATTTCTCTACTTTCAACAATTCAAGAAACTTTTCGAGCAGGAGTCGGGATGTTTCATAAAAACCCCCACTCAGATCGAGGGGGGGAATACACCTTTGAAGAGGTTTCAGATTTTCTTAAGAAACATGGGATCAAAATACAACTGACTACAACCTATACACCTCAACAGAATGGAGTTGCAGAAAGGAGAAATCTTTCCATTATGGAAATTGTTTGATGTATGCTAAAGGGAGCACAACTTGAGGATCAATATTGGGCAGAAGCAGTAAACACAACATCATACCTCCTAAATAGAGCACCCACTAGAGATATACAAGGCAAAACACCACAAGGAGATTGGAGTGGTAAGAAACCCTCTATTTCTCATTTAACGGTGTATGGATGTAAAACATTCATGCACATTCCAAAATAGAAAAGGAGGAAGTTGGATGAGAAAACCCTATAGTGTATCTTTCTTGGCTATGATGAGTATTCAAAAGGTTATCGATTGATTGATCCTAAGACCAAGAAGACACACGTAAGTAGAGATGTTGTATTTTATGAAGCTTTCACATCAAAAGACACATCTATAGTTGTATACCTAGATGAAGAAGAACCTAAGAAGGAGGTTCAACTTCCATAGCAACAACAAAAAGTCCCAAAATGGTATACTAGCACTTTGAGAGATGCTAAGTTGAATTACCTTCCAGATCTATCTCTAGATAGGCCATGTACTCATAGTATGAATCAACAAATGAGAGCAGAGGAATATACTTCAGAGGTTGATGAACTTTGTCAACACTTTGATGATTTATCAGTGGGTACATAAAATGATAGAGAAGAATATGAGGATGAAGAAAAGGTTTATATGTCTACATTAAATGCAAATGAACCCACAACGGTTCAATATGCACTTGATAAACCATAGTGGAAAGAGGCCATGGATGTAGAACATAATGATATTCTCACAATGACACTGAGAGGGGGGGTGAATCAGTGTAACTATTTAAAAACTTGAATCTGCAACTCTTAAAACTTAAAAATGCAAGCTTAAAAATAGATAAAGCAAGTATAACACAAGAGCATCACACAACACAAGATTTAACGAGGTTCACCGATGTGGCTACTCCTCAAATAATGACTGTTTGGACTACAATCCAAATCCAGTCTTTGCAAGGATTCAATCTTTACAAATAGTTTACCAGCACCCACTGGAAGGAGCACCAACCCCTGATTTTTTTGTTGCAACAGATAGGAGCACCAACTCCTTTTACCAAGCACCAACTTGGATTTCAATTTTTAAAAAAAAATATTGACATAAAAATGCCTTCTCTTTTGCAAGACCCTCACTGGTCTATAGCTCATACAAATTAATCTCATAGAAGCATAAAGAGAATTGTTAGAAACTCAATATCTTCTTTTCCAGTCAAAAACCTCTCTTCTAATTTTTCAAAAAAAATTACTTTCAGGTTTTTGTTCTTTTTCTGTACTTCATGCAGCACTCTAACTCAACCACGCTTTTTGGTTTTTCAATGTAAAACACGGTTGCAGTGACCTTTCTTACTGTGCTTGTTCGAGTCTTTATACTCGATTTTCTCGAACGGCTCAATTTTAAACAGCTCAAATTTTCCCTCCAATTTTTTTATGCATTCTTGGCTATGATCAATCTGTCAAACCCTCTCTGACGCGTTCTACCCTTTAGCCGCTTTCTTTCTGACTTATTCTGACATTCTTCTCTGCACATTCTGACAACATTTTTCTGTGTATCCTGACACCTTTTTTTGTGCAGACTGACAACCTTTTTGCGTGTTTCGATGCTCTCCGATTCTTATCTTCTAGACTCTACGTAACTGCCCTCTTAACACTTTTACACTCTCTTATGGCACTCTTTTCTATTCTGCGTCGATCTTTCTTTTCGGCTCGCTACTTCCATGTATGACACACGCAACTTTGTTAATGAATCTCTCTAAATCGATTCTTGCATATAACCACTTCGCAACAGCTGTTCTGCATTCAATGCTATGTTTCGTAGCTTCCCTTTGTAACTGCCACCTTTGCCAGCCATGCTGCATCACGGACCTCGCAATGATCGTTCTTTTCTTAAATGCGCTATTTTGACACCTGTCACTGTGCATGCTTCTTTGGCTTTTTCCCGCCAAACTGTTACCTGTCGCGATATCGTGACATTTCTACTCAGTTGACTTATTCTGGACTGTTGACCATGAAAACCTGACATGTCACGATATCGCGACGTTTTTTGCCTCCTACTTTACTTGGCATACACCCGTGAAAATGAGACATGTCGCGAAATCGTGACACATTTGCTCCTTCCTTCTTCACCCAAAATGATACATGTCGAAGAAATCTTGACACTTTTTTCATCCTCAAAGTTGTCATGAAATCGCGACACTTGGCTTCTGAGACTTTTGCAACTTGTCACTGAAATCGTGACACTTTTTTTCCTCATGACGCTTCTCTCTTCTTCTTGCTTCAAGAGATCGAACATGTCATGAAATCGCGACATTCTCTGCTTTCGTACAACTCTCACTTCATGCAACCGAAAACTCGGAACATTATAGTGAAATCGCTACACCTTTTACTTACATTTTTCTTGCTCGAAATCTAGCATGTAGCGAGAATCGTTACATCTTTGTGCCTTGGTGCTTCCTCTTGCTTCGACTTGCTAAGCTTAGACTTGTAGCGAAATCGCTACCCCTTTGTGTTTTGTGTTTTGAATAACTCACTATTCTACCCTTCTAGATTTGAACTTGTAGCGAAATCACTAAACTTTCTTTCATCTCCCTTTTCTTTCTTGTAGAAATGCAATACCACCTTTTCTCTTTAGCGAAATCGCTACACCTTTGCTCTTTTATCCCAAAGGACATGATAGCGAAAAATCGCTACAACTTTGACTTAGCTCTCTTTTTATGTTCACTTTTTTTTTTCTCCAAACTTGTCGCGAAAATCGTGACCGTTTTCCAGTTTGTTTCTTTTTGCGAAACTCGAACGTTTTCTTCTCTCTCCTCCACCATGTCACGAAAATCGTGACACTTTTCATGACTTTCTCTCTCCTTCTTGTCATGAAATCACGACATTTCTCGTTGCATTTTCTCTCTCCTTTGTCACGAAATCATGACATTTTCATGCTTTCTCTCTCCTCTTGTCATGAAATCGTGACATTTTTATGCATTTTCTCTCTCCTCCTTTTGTCGTGAAATCGTGACATTTTCAGCTGCTTTCTCTCTCCTCATTTTTGTCGTGAAATCGTGACATTTTTGCATTTTCTCTCTCCTCCTTTTTGTCGCGAAATCACGACAGAAAACATGTCGCGATATCGCGACAGTTTTCTTACTTGTTTTTTTCTACAAATTTCTGAATGCGGGTCACTTCTTTCTCCTTGAAAATCACTGTACTTGATCTGTGACCTCTGAACTGCATCATCTGCATCAATCTGTCTGTGTTGACAACAATGACAATACTTTTGCAATGCTTTTGCTGCACCTTGCTCAACAATCTCCCCCTTTGGAATTGTTGGCAACACACTGCAACCTTGCTCAATTTCTTCTCCCCCTTTGCCAATAATACCAAAGGGCTGCTGCAGACTCCCCCTGAGTCTATGCACAACATTCTCAGGCATAAATAATTTTAATGCTCCCCCTGAGAATGTGTTCCCCATAGCTAGTCAGTGCTTGGGTAGTGTGACTACTCCCAACTTCTTCCGAAGGTACTCAAAAACTTCCTTGGGCAATGGTTTTGTGAATATGTCTGCTACTTGCTCTGTGGTTGGAACAAACTCCAATTTGACCTCTCCTTCTGCAACTTTGTCTTTCAAAAAATGATACCGGATTGCAATATGCTTGGTGCGGGAATGCATTACCGGATTCTTTGAAATGTTGATTGCACTAGTGTTATCACATTTGACTGAAATGGGCTCATTGAAGTGAATACCAAGATCTTTCAATGTTTGTCTCATCCATAATATTTGTGTACAACATGTTGTTTCTGCAATGTATTCTGCCTCTGTAGTGGATAGAGAAACTGATTCTTGTTTCTTGCTGTGCCATGCTACCAATTTATCTCCAAGATAAAATGCTCCTCCACTTGTACTTTTTCTGTCATCAATACATCCTGCCCAATCTGCATCAGAATATGCAAAAAGAGTGAAGTCTTTTCCTTTTGGATACCATAGCCCATACTCCATAGTACCCTTGAGGTACCTAAAAATCCTTTTCACAGCTGTCACATGAGTCTCTTTTGGACTAGCCTGAAATCTTGCAACCATGCAAACAACTTGTAAGATATCCGGTCTGGTGGCTGTCAAATACAGCAGGCTCCCAATCATTGATCTGTACATTGTTTGATCAACATCTGGAGATTTATCATCCTTGCTCAACTTGCAGCCTGTTGTCATGGGGGTGCTAACAGGCTTACTATCCTCCATAGTGAACTTTTTCAGCATTTCTTTCACATATTTAATTTGAGAAATAAAAATCCCCTTTTCAGTTTGATTAACTTGCAATCCTAGGAAATATGAGAGTTCACCGATCATAGACATTTCAAATTCTTTCTGCATTTTGTTTGCTATGTCTTTGCATGATTCATCATTGCTGCTCCCAAATATTATATCATCTACATAAACAACAAGGACAATGAAATTGCCATTTTCAGTTTTGATATATAAATTGCTATCCACCATACCTTTCTTGAATCCTTGCTTAGTGAGATAGCTGTCCAATCTTGCATACCAAGCTCTAGGTGCTTGTTTCAAGCCATACAATGCTTTCTTCAGCTTGCAAACAAAGTTAGGATTATCACAGAGTTGAAAGCCATCAGGCTGTTCAATATACACTTCTTCTTCAAGATTTCCATTTAGAAATGCTGATTTCACATCCATCTGATAAACTTTGAAATTCCTATGAACTGCTAAAGCCAAAAATAGTCTTATTGCTTCAAGTCTGGCCACTGGTGCAAAGGTCTCTTCAAAATCAATCCCCTCAACTTGAGCATATCCTTTACAGACCAATCTTGCTTTATTCCTCACAACCTGTCCGTCTTCATTCAGTTTGTTTCGAAATATCCATTTAGTACCGATTATGTTTTTATTTTTAGGCCTTGGTACTAATTCCCAGGTTTTGTTTTTCTCAATTTGATCTAGTTCTTCATTTACTGCCTCCATCCAGCTTTCATCTATGCTTGCTTCAATGATATTTTTGGGCTCAATGCTGGATAACAGAGAATAGTTGTTTACTACTCTTCTTCTTGTTTGAATACCAATTGTAGGGTCCCCAATAATCTGCTCTCTGGGATGATTTTTCTGCCAGCTGCCTGTTTTGGATTTCCTGTTTTCTTCTCTTTCCAAATCATCTGAATCTGATTTCTGTCTCTCTTCCTTTTCTTGATCTTCATCTTCTTCAATAAATTCTTCATAAGTTGGGTAGTTTTCATTATGGCTGATTTCTTGTTTCCTACCTTCATCAACCTTAACATCCGCACTCTCCACAATTTTCTTAAGTCTTTTGTTGTAGCATGTGTAGGCTTTGCTTTTTGTTGAGTACCCAAGAAAGATACCTTCATCAGCTCTATCTTCGAATTTGCCAAGATTGGCTTCAGTCCATTTAATGTAACACTTGTTGCCGAACACTTTGAAGTATTTTGTTGTAGCCTTTTTGCCAAACCACAGTTCATAAGGTGTTTTGCTTTCATGCGGCCTCAACATGCACCTATTCTGGATGTAGACTGCAGTATGAACTGCCTCTTTCCAGAACCTGTCAGCAATTTTGCTCTCTGTTAACATGGTCCTTGCCATTTCTTGCATAGTTCTGTTCTTCCTTTCTACTACTCCATTCTGCTGTGGTGTTCTAGCTGCCAAAAACTGTCTTCTAATCCCATGTTTTTCACAATATTCTGCAAACTCATCTGAAATAAACTCTCCTCCTCTATCTGATCTCAAACATTTAATTCTTTTTCCAGATTGATTCTCAACAAGATTTTTGAAAGTTTTAAACATCTCAAAGGCTTCTGATTTAAGTTTCAGAAAGAGTACCCATGTCATTCTGGAAAAGTCATCTATACACAGCATAAAATATTTGTAGCCATTTATGCTTTCCGTTCTCATGGGTCCACATAAATCTGTGTGAATTAGTTCTAAAGGCTTGCTTGTAAAGTACTCTTTTGCTTTGAAAGTAGATCTGGTTTGCTTCCCCTTTTGGCATGACTCACAAATGTTGTTTGAAGGTTTACCAATAGTGGGTATGTCTCTTACTGCTCTTTTTGAGCTGATTTTTACTAGATTATCAAAGCTTATGTGACCGAGTCTCTTGTGCCACAACCAATTTTCTTCTTCCTGTCCAACCAAGCAAGCTCCTTCTGAAGTCTCTGAGAGAGTATACAGATTTCCAGAAGTTCTCAGTCCAGTGGCTATTAACTTTCCATTTTTTGTCTTTCTTACTTCACAGCCCTCCTTCTTGAAAATTACTTCATGACCTCTGTCACAAATTTGACTTACACTCAGTAAGTTATGCTTCAGACCCACCACAAAAAGAACTTCCTTAGAGTTGATTTTTCCGTCACTTAACTTAACTGATCCTTTACCCACTATCTTGGCTCCATCATTGTTTCCAAATTTTACAGAACCACCTTCGTATGTCTGTAGCTTATCAAACTTCTGTTTGTCTCCTGTCATATGACTGGAGCATCCACTGTCCAGAATCCAAGGTGCAGATTTATTCTGGGCTTTGAGAGTTGTTTGAACGATTAGGGATTCCTTGTCTTTCTTAGGTTGCTCCTTTTCTTTCCACTGAGATTTGATAGCAGATCTGGTCACTTGTTTTACCTTCTCCCTTTCATTGGCTTGTGACAGTTTTTCGAGAAATTTTCTGTTTTGTTTTAATCCAGTTGATTGATACTTTCTTCCCTGGTATTTATTTCCTGCAAAAGAGCTACGACAATTTCTTGCAATATGTCCGAAGTTATGACAGTTATAACATTCTACAACATAATCTATCAAAGGTGAAAAAATATTTCTACTAGTAAAATTTCTTTGTTCTACATTATATCTACAACTTGAGATTTTATGACCATATGCATTGCATTTAAAACAATAACCAGAAAAGGAACGAGTGTACCTGGGTAATGGTTGTTGCCATGTTGTAGTAGGAGCCATGGGTCTTCTTCTTCTTTGATATGTGACTTTGGTGAATCCATCATTTGCAGTACTCCTTTCAAGCTTGGCCTTATTGTTTTCTTTTGCATGATACGATTTTCTTGATCAACCCTGATCTTGTCTTTATTCTTTATTGGTTCTACAGTTACAGCCTTTGAGTCCTTTGAGGATTCTCCTTCATCAAAGCCCAAACCAAATTTGATGCCTGTAGGCCTTTGATTATTTAACATTTTATTCAGCTTTGCAGAACTGTCTTCAAATTTATGATGACAGCTCAATTTCCGATTCATCTCTTCTAGCTGCATCCTTAATCTAACTATGTCTTCTTCTAGCTTATTACACTCATCTATTTTCATGGTTAGTTGTGCTTCAAAATCTTCAGACTTTTTCTTAAATTCTTCAGTTTGTACTTTCAAACTGATTATTAATTCGCTAGCATCCTCAAATTTTCTTGAAATCTTTTTATTCTTTTTCCTTTCTGCACTTAACTCTTCAAGTGCAGCAACCAACTCACCTTCCAGATCTACCTCAGCCTCATCCTCTAATTTTTCTTCACACTCCTGGGTTTCCTCTGTTCTTTCTTCTTCAAAAGCCATGAACAAGGCTTCACCAGTTTCTTCTTCTGAGTCCTCACTGGAACTGTCTTCAGAAGAGTCAATATTCTTGGAAATGAAACTTTTCTTCTTGAAGTTCCTTTTTCTAAAATGTGGTTTCTTCTTCCAGAAATTTCTTTCTTGGTGTGTCCCTTCATCACTTTTGTTTTTCTCATTCATTGGGCATTTTGCTGCAAAGTGCCCGATGCCTCCATAGTTAAAGCACTTGAACGGTAGCTTACCTCTGTACTTTCCTTTTCCCTTTACTAATTTCCTAACAAAGTTTGCTTCAGTTTCATCTGTAGATTCTTCTTCCTCAGATTCTTGTTTAGATTTTATATTTTTCTGTGCTTGAAAAGCCGCTTCTCTGTCTGAGGGCTTAGTTTGTCCAATTCTCATTTCATATGCTGTTAAGGAACCATGCATTTCATCCATACTGAAAAAATTTAAATCTTTAGCTTCTTCTATGGCAGAAACTTTTGCATCAAATATTTTATGGAGAGTTCTTAGTACCTTCTTCACAACAACTGCATCTTCCATCTCCTCGTCGAGTCCTCTTATTGCATTAATGATTCCATTTACTCTCAGCATATAGGCTTCTATGTTCTCATCATCAGTCATCTTTAATGCTTCGAACTGGGCACGATGTGTTTGCAGCTTAGCTTCCTTGATCTTGCTATCTCCTTCATGAATGCTCTGCAGTTTGTCCCATATGTCTTTTGCTGATTTGCAGTTCATGATGCGTATCAACTCACTGTCTACTAATCCACACATAATAGCATTCTTGGCTTTCGAGTTGTTCTCAAACTTTTTCTTCTCAGCCGCATCCGATGGAGGAGCAGAGGGTATAGTGTATCCATTTTCAACAGATTCCCAAATGTCATATCCCAATGCACATAGATATGTCTGCATCCTGAGTCTCCAGAAAGAGTAATTTGTTCCATCGAACAAAGGAGCTTTGTTGGAAGAAAATCCTTCACCGTCGGCCATTGTGTATCTTCCAAGATCACCTTAGCTGATTAAGCTTGTTCAGGTACCTTGCTCGATACCAATTGATATTCTCACAATGACACTGAGAGGGGGGTGAATCAGTGTAACTATTTAAAAACTTGAATCTGCAACTCTTAAAACTTAAAAATGCAAGCTTAAAAATAGATAAAGCAAGTATAACACAAGAGCATCACACAACACAAGATTTAACGAGGTTCACCGATGTGGCTACTCCTCAAATAATGATTGTTTGGACTACAATCCAAATCCAGTCTTTGCAAGGATTCAATCTTTACAAATAGTTTACCAGCACCCACTGGAAGGAGCACCAACCCCTGATTTTTCTGCTGCAACAGATAGGAGCACCAACCCCTTTTACCAAGCACCAACTTGGATTTCTATTTTTAAAAAAAATATTGACATAAAAATGCCTTCTCTTTTGCAAGACCCTCACTGGTCTATAGCTCATACAAATCAATCTCATAGAAGCATAAAGAGAATTGTTAGAAACTCAATATCTTCTATCACAGTCTAAAACCTCTCTTCTAATTTTTCAAGAAAAATACATTCAGGTTTTAGTTCTTTTGCTGTACTTCATGCAGCACTCTAACTCAACCTTTTCTTTTTTTTTCAAAAACCTCGGTTGCAGTAACCTCTCTTACTGTGCCTGTTCGAGTCTTTATACTCGATTTTCTCGAACGACTCATTTTGAAACGGCTCTAAATTTCCCTCCAATTTTTTCATGCATTTACGGCTACGATCAATCTGTCAAACCCTCTCTGACGCGTTCTGCCTTTTAGCCGCTTTCTTTCTGACTTATTCGACATTCTTCTCTGCACATTTTTTTTAACCTTTTTTATGCATGATAGCCTTTTTGCGTGTTTCGATGCTCTCTGATTCTTTTCTTCTAAACTCTACGTAACTGCCCTCTTAGCACTTTTACACTTTCTGATGGCACTCTTTTCTATTCTGCGTCGATCTTTCTTTTCGGCCTACTACTGCCATGTCTGACACATGCAACCTGTTAATGAATCTCTTTGAAATCGATTCTCGATATAACCACTTCTACAATAGCTATTCTGCATTCAATGCTTTGTTCCGTAGCTTCCCTTTGTAACTACCACCTTTGCTAGCCATGCTGCATCATGGCCCTACAACAGCCGTTCTTTTCTTAAAAGCACAGTTTTGACACCTATCACTTTGCATGCTTCTTTAGCATTTTTCCCACCAAACTGTTACCTATCGTGATATCACGATATCTCTACTTGGTCGACTTATTCTGGACTGTTGACCGCAAAAACCTAACATGTCACGATATCGTGACGTTTTCTGCCTCCTTCTACTTTACTCGGCATGCACCCATGAAAATGAGACATGTCACGAAATCGTGACACTTTCGCTGCACTATCCTTCGCTTGCACCCGAAAATGATACATGTCATGAAATCATGACACTTTCAGCTTTTGCTGATGTCATCCTCAAAGTTGTCATGAAATCGTGACACTTTCGGCTTCCTGAGGCTTTTCTTGCAACTTGTCACGAAATCGTGACACTTTCAACTTTCTCATCCTCAATGTTGTCGCGAAATCGTGACACTTTCAGCTTGTCATCCTCAATGTTGTCGCAAAATCATGACGCTTTCGGCCTCCGTACAATTCTTACTTCAAGTGGTAGAAAATCCTAACATGTCATGAAATCACGACATTCTCTGCTTCCGTACAACTCTCACTTCATGCAGCTGTGAAAACCTGACTTGTAGCGAAATCGCTACACCTTTTTGACTTAGCATTTTTTCTTTGCTGGGGCCTCCAAAATCTAGCATGTAGCGAGATCGCTACAACTTTGTTGCCTTGGTGCTTCCTCTTGCTTCGACTTGCTAAGCTTAGACTTGTAGCGAAATCGCTACCCCATTGTGTTCTGTGTTTTGAACTTGTAGCAAAATCGCTACACCTATGCCCCTAGCATTTCGAACTTGTAGGAAGCGCTACCCCCTTCTTGAAACTTGTAGCGAAATCGCTACCCCTTTGTGCCATGCATTTCGAGCTTGTAGCGAAATCGCTACACCTTTGCTCTTCGGCATCTGAACTCTGCTTCGGCTCGTGAAAGTCTGACATGTAGCAAAATTGCTACAGCTTTTTGACTTAGCTCTTCTTTTCTGCATCAGCTAGCAAAACTACAACATGTAGCGAAATCGCTATAGTTCCTCGACTTTGCTGCTTTGCCTCCAACATGTCACAAAATCACGACAATTTTCATCCTAGACGCTGCTTCTTCAAACTTGTCGCGAAATCGTGACACTTTTCGTCCTTGGCACCTTTACTCCAAACTTGTCGTGAAATCATGACAGTTTTTCAACTTTGCTTCTTTCCTTCCAGCATGTCACGAAATCGCGACAGTTTCTCGACTTAGCTTCTTTCCCTCCAACATGTCGCGAAATCGTGACAATTTTTCATGAACTTTCTCTCTCCTTCGATATGTCGCGAAATCGTGACAATTTTTCATGAACTTTCTCTCTCCTTCGATATGTCGCGAAATCGCGACAATTTTTCATGAACTTTCTCTCTCCTCCGATATGTCGCGAAATCGTGACATTTTCGGCTGCATTTTCTCTCTCCTCCGTTTTGTCGCGAAATCGCGACAATTTTTCATGAACTTTCTCTCTCCTTCGATATGTCGCGAAATCGTGACATTTTCGGCTGCATTTTCTCTCTCCGTTTTGTCACGAAATCGCGACAGAAAACATGTCGCGATATCGCGACAGTTTTCTTACTTGTCTTTTTCTGCAAAATTCTGAATCTGGGTCACTTCTGTTTTCCTTGAAAATCATTGTACTTGATCTGACTGACCTTTGAACTGCATCAACTACATCAATCTGTCTATGTTGACAACAATGACAATACTTTTGCAATGCTTTTGCTGCACCTTGCTCAACACATAAGTCTCTCATAAAAAATAATACTTGGAAGTTAGTCGATCTGCCAACAGGAAAGAAACCCATAGGCTACAAATGGGTGTTCAAAGTGAAGTATAAGGTAGATGGATCTATTGATAAGCATAAAGCCCAACTTGTTGTGAAGGGTTATGCTCAGAAAGAAGGCATAGACTATGAAGAGACTTTTTCCCCTACTACAAAAATGACTACCATTCAAGTACTTTGTGCCATGGGAGCTCAGTTTGGGTGGAAGTTGCATCATATGGATGTTAAAAGTGTTTTCTTGAATGGTGACTTACAGGAAGAAGTATACATGACTCAAATAGAAGGATTCATGGTCTAGGGGCAAGAACAAAAAGTATGCAAGTTGATCAAATCCTTGTATAGGCTCAAACAAGCTCCTCGAGCATGGTATATCAAGATAGACAGTCACCTTATGCAGCATGGATTCAAAATAAGTCCTTCAGATGCAAATATCTATATTAAGAAAAATGGTTATGATATAGTGATTCGTGTACTTTATGTAGATGATCTAATCATAATAGGAAGCTTGGAAAGAATGATTGACTTAGTGAAAATTGATTTGAAGCAATCCTTTGAAATGACAGATATAGGACTTCTGCACTATTATCTTGGTTTAGAAGTTACTCAAAAAATATTTCATATTAGAGTAACACAAAATAAATATGCCAAGATTTTAGTAGAAAAATATCGGATGACTAACTTTAAGTCAAAAGCAACTCCAATGGAGCAAGGACTTAAGTTATCACGATATGATGAATCACCTCAGGTAGATGGTACTCTCTATCACCAATTGATTGGGAGTCTCCTATATCTGACAAATACCAGGCCAAATCTTAGTTTTGTTGTGGGCTATCTTTCAAGGTTCATGCAAGAGCCTAAGATGAGTCACTGGAAAGCAACAAAAAGAGTTCTTCATTATGTTCGTGGTAGTACAAATTATGGTCTAGAATACAAAAAGAATAATAAGTTTTTCTTACTAGGATACACAGACTCGGATTATGTTGGATCCATTGATGATCGTACATCCACTTCGGATATGTTTTTCATATAGGATTTGGACCTATCTCATGGCACAGTAAGAAGCAGCATGTGGTTGCTTTATCTTCTATAGAGGCAAAATATCATGCAGCCAGTGAAGTAGTCTGCAAGATAATGTGGTTAAGTCACATTCTTACAAACATGGGTCTTCCAAAGAATCTTCCTCTTCATTTGTTTTGCGACAATCAAGGTGTTTTGAATCTTGTCAAAAATCCAATTTTTCATGAACATACCAAACATGTTGATACCAAATGTCATTTCATTTGAGATAAATTTCCAAAGCACCATATACAACTTCAATACATTCCTACTAATGCGCAAGTTGCAGATATCTTTACCAAAGCACTTGGACATATCAAATATGAAAAGTTTCAAGATACTATTGGAATCTGCCAATAATGTAATAAGGGATGATGTTAGCATATATGTCTTACATTATTTAAGCAAAATGGTAGCACATGTAGGCGCTCTCTAGGTTGGTTTAATAACCACCAAGTTTGTTTCATAAACCAACTTATTGTAACCACATTGTAATCTTTATAATTGTTATCAATCGGAATGAATCTATGCTTTGTGAAACTCTATAGTAATACTGTAGGAAATACATGTGTCACCTTTTGTGAGACATTTAGGGTTTCTTAAAAAATCATGAAAGGGAAAAGCATACTTTCTTTTGGAAGGGAATGAAAATGGATATTAAAATTTTTATTGTAGAATATGAAAGGTATTAAATGATAAAGGAGAAAATTATTTGTATCCTAGGCACACTTTAGCCCCTTTCAATTCTAAAATAGATTTGTATTGCGATTTCTATGGATGTATTGAGGGGATTCAAATATATAGAGGAAAATTAGCCATTCTAGTGATAGTGGATCTGATAATAATTCTACCATATTATCTTATAGGCTAATATCTTAGGATTATAAAATAAATTACATAAATCTCATATAATAACTCCAATATTTCATAGAATAAATATTTATTAATAATCAAAGAAATTCATCAATCTTCCTTATTACCATGCATGGATTTTTACCTCCAATATATAATTTTACAAATGATGCTTCAATATTCTCAACTATTTATCTCCTCAAACATCTGGTATATGCATCCTTTCACATTTCTCACAATATGAAAATACTCTCATGACTCTTCACTTTTCATCTTGCCACATCTCATGTGAATCATAACTTTCATATTTGACACCTAACACCTACACTTGTACACATTATTTCATAACAAATGAACACTTCTCACACTTTGACACATACATTAGACAAATATAAAATACACTTATTAATTAATATTTACAATAGTACATAAAGGCACTTTAGTGTTATAAAATAGTGTAATATCTTCAACAACTATCATATTGCATTGTTTGATATGAATGTATATTGATATATATAGATGGTTGTAAAAAAAATTATACTTGTGTTGTCCAAGTGCTTTTTGTAAAAATGTTTGAAAGTTGATACTTAATGAAGACATGTCTTATATAAATATGATGGTCTAAAAAATGATCTTAATAAAGTAACATTGAGATTCGATATGTTTTGTTTTTTTATGGATAATAGAATTTTTTATTAATTTGAGATATTCTTTATTATCATAAAATAATACTACAGAATTCCTTCTGATTTCCATATCTAATAAAATATATTTTAACCAAAGTGCTTTACATATTGCATATTTTATTACATGATATTATGCTTCTATAAATGAAATTTCCACTACATGTTGTTTCTTACTATTCCAAGAAATAGGTCCTAACCTAATATGAAATGAATATTCTAAAGTTGTTTTTTTATCATCAATAGATACAACCTAGTCAAAATATGAATATCTCTATAAGTAAAAATTATCATTTCTTTTGTATGTTAAGCCATATTTTTTGGTTTGGCAGATATACTATAGTATTATTTTTGTAGCTTTCAAATGAATTTACCTTGGTTTTTGTAGAAATATAGATAGATAATTTATATAAAAACAATACTAGCTCTAATATTAGTAAAATAAATAGGACTTACAATTAGTTGATAATACATTGTAACAAAAAGTAGTGGTCATGTATTATATCTTGATAGTTGCAGCCCTTGCTCCATAGAAGTATCTTCAGGTTCACATTTTATCATTCTAAATTTCTCAAGTATTGATTATGCATACTTTGTTTGAGTTAATGTCATTATCTCTTTGACAAATTTATAAACCAAGATAGTAATGTAGAAATCCTAGATCTATCATTTCAAAGTCCTTTTCTAGATCCTTTTTTACCTCATCTATTAGAGTCTTTGAGCTTCTTGTGATTACTATATCATCAACATATACCACAAGAATTATTCTTTCTAATCCAACATTTTTTGTATAAATATTTGAATTTGATGCACACTTTTTGAAATTGTATCATAACAAATGATCATTAGTCTTAATATACTATGCTCTTAGAGATTTTTTTAATCCATATGATATTTTTTTTGTTTGCAAATATTTTGTTCTTATACTTTGATAAAAAAAAAATTAATGAGTTATATATATCTCCTCTTCAAGATCATCATTAAGAAATGCACTCTTAACATCCATATGATGTAGTTTTGATCCAAATTGTGTTTCCAATGCATAAATTGTATGAATATTAGTCATTCTTCTTGTAGGTGTAAAGGATTCTTCATAGTCAATTCCTTTCATTTGAGTATTAAAAGTTGTAACTAGTCACGTCTTGTATTTTTAAGAGAAATATTTACTTTGTATTTTAACTCATAGACCCATTTACTCTTTATTACTTTCTTTACTCATCGTAGATCAACTAGATCCCATGTTTTATTCTTAATCAATATTGCATATTTGGATTCCATAGTTTTTTTGCACTCTAGTTATCTTAAGGTTGCTTATGTAGTTATAGATTCTTCTTCTAGATCCATTAACCCCATAATTGGTATTTTTATTGTATAAGTTTGAGGTCTTATAGTGGTTAGATTTGACATTTATTCTATCTTTGAGTCTATTGAGGAATATTACATTATTTGGTATATGCTAATTTATCCCCATGGTATCTTCATGGTACAATTGTAAATATGTAATAGATTAGGATTGATTCTATAGTTTAGAAGTATGATTTATATTTCCTTTTATGAAAGTGTTAATGTGCAGGAAATGCACAGGTGTCATGTAAGTTAGAGTGTGAGTGTGTGTTGAGAAAATATGCTAAAGTACCATGTATGTAAGTATGAAAATATGTACTGTGAGGATGTGTACAACTGTCTTATAATAGGTATAGAAGTGTGCAAGTTTCATAGAGTCAAGTGTGCATGTAAAAAGAAAGTGAAGAGTCTTGTATGCAAGTGGTAAGATGATAAGCCAAAGGTCATGGAACTTGTCATATGAAGGGTATTAGTCATGTACATGAAGAGTCATATTCTATGTCTATATTATGGAGATGAAGCTCCATGAAGAGATATCCAAGATCTTATATCCAATACCAAATATTTGATTATTTGGTTGTAAGTGGAAGGAAGTGAATAAAGCTTGTATATAGATTTTAAGCAATTAATATTGTAAGTTTTTCTTCATGCATATTTCATGAATGACTTAGGACATTTACATTCAAATTTGATTATATAAATGAATGCTATTTTCAATATTATATAGTCCTTGATATACATATTAATTTGTTCACATATAATTCTACTTTATTGTATTTATATTTTCACCTTTTAATATTGTGGCTATTTTATTTTGGGATCTTTGATATTTTTTGGTAGTAAGGCTTAAAACGCCAATAGTGGTATCAAAGATACCACATGAATTTGTCCATTTTTGATAGAATTATTTTATAATCCACCATTATCATTATTTAACTTTGTCCACTTTTGATAAAGTTAATTTAGAGTTTGTCCACTTTAAAGGCAATGTAGACTTGGAATCTATTTTTAAAGGTTTGATTGAGTAGAATATTGAGGGGACAAGGATAGTCACCCTAATTTGAATGCTAGGGTCTTTCAACTTGGTTGAAGGAAATTCGATGAAGACTAGGACTGAGCTATATTGAAAGAAAGAGCCAACTAAAATAGAAGTTAGACATTTATAGAGATAATCAACTAAAAAGATAATCAAGAATTTTGAGGACATACAAAGTCATCCTAACATATTTTTAGATTTTGATGTAGTAAAAACTAAATAGCTACCAAGAAGACTCAAATGGTAACTAATTACTATTCATTATGGTAAATCAAATCGTTATCATATAATGTGATGGGAAATCCTTTGATACGATAAATAATTTAATACAATAATCGTACAATATAGGCAAAATTGTACAACTAGGCACTTGTTCACTCCAAGAAAATTGTACAACCCAATACGTACAATCCAACAACAAATTAGACAATCTAGCAGCAAATAATACAATCCAGGCAAATCGTACAATATAGTAGTAAATCATATGATCTAGTAGAAAGTTGTACAACTAAGAAATCATATGATTTAGGCAATTATATAATAATTTGGTAATCATTTAATCTGGAAAGCAACTATATTATTCAAGCAATCATACAATCTAGAATTCAATCATTCACTTGTGCACTCACTACTTAATTATTGCAATGTATATTTTCAAACCTAACCCTAATTTCACCACTTCGCTTTTGTGTTGCACACTAAATAATTTTTTTTTATATTTTTCTCAACCTACTCTTTGACACCATTCAAAGGCAATATTTACTTCTTACCATACATTCAATATTACTCTAGATAACTCACAACTACACAAGCGTAATGTTTTCTTAGTCATAACTACAATTACAACTACATGGTTTAATTTACAATTTACCTCCCAATCATACACTTGTACGATCAATGCACAATACTGATGTTTTACCTTTTGATCATTCCAACCCTAATTGCAAGATTTCCACTTTAATATAGTTGTACGATTTCTCTTTGTACGGTAGGTTCTTTTGCATTCTAATTCATATTTGCTCTCCCATATGCTTTTTTCTTTGGTTGACTTCACATTCTCCTCAACTTTCCAATTAGCACAAGTTATCCTTGTAATATTAAATCCCTTGTACAATGGGTCTCTTGTAAGATGAATGCAATTGTACCATAATTTCTAGATTGTAGCATCAACAAATAAATTATGTATTGTATTACAAAGGTGATGATGAAGAATTAATTTTTTTTCCTCAATCCAACTTTCATTATCAGCTTTATATTTTTGGTGGTAGTCTATTCCATAATAATATCTTTACAACCGCTTATTTCTTCTATTTAAATTTGTATTCCCTTATCAACAACTATTTACCTTTCCTTCTCTTGAATGGTGTCCATGGCTCTCTTTTCCTCCATTTGGATCCAAATCTTCTAAATTTTCCTAGACCTTGCACACACAAGAAGCAACACAACATAATCTAGCAGATGGAATATCACACATTCAACATTAAGAAAGACTTAGGATGATTTAGAAAAATAATATCATTCATTTATTAATTGGAAATACAAGGCTGAAATTTCAAACTCCTTTCTCTTTTCCAGCTAGTCCTTCTTCCTAAGAGAAAATATTAATTTATAATTTTTAGAGTAGTCATGTAATGGCCAAGTAAATGGTATTCCATATCCATTATGGTCCAACTCGACATTAATTTATAATTTTTAGAGTAGTCATGTAATAGCCAAGTAAATGGTCTTCTTTATCCATGATGGTTCAGCTCTTGTAATGGTAGGGTGGTAGGATGCTCTGCATCATACTCACTAGGTAATTAAAAATTTTTCATGAGATCAAAATATTGAAGTATTCTTCTAAGCTATTACCACTCTACTTAGCTATCTATGCAAGGCCAACATTATTGTTATATCTTGGCCTTCTACTAAGGATCAAACCTCCTTGTATAGAATGCACTTAGCATTAGTTTCACCTTGCCCCATTGTGACACCTCCATCCAACTACAATCAACATGCACTTTGTTGGTGACTTCCTCTTGGTGCCAAAACTTGTGCATGGAGTGATTTTATCCTCCACAACTCCTACAAATATGTAGGTTCCAACACCTAGTTGTTGCATGTATAAATATTCCACACTGACTACAATAACCCATTATTGAATCTTCATTCCCTTTACTACTCTCTTCTTTCACAAATTTAGTCCCACTACATTCTCTCGGACCTACATACCCAAGGCCTTCATTCTTTGGTCGTATATCTAGTATTATGGGTATTTTCACACCTTACCTATATCTTCCTTGTCATTTTCCATTGTATCCCATTATTCCCATAAATTTAGAACCAATGCCCATAATATACCTTTCAAAGAATCCAAACTCTTTATTGCTACTCTAACCTTGATCATCAACATAATGCCCACCACACTCTAAAGTATCATTGTCATTATTATTTTTGACAACATGGCCTTTTTTATGGCCAAAAATAACTTGATGAGCTTCATATTCATCCACCATATCTTTATCTCTTCTTTTTTTGCTTCTCTTTCCCCTTATCTATTGTAGGAGTCACTACATAATCTTATTTTTCATCACTACTATTGGTGACCTAGAATAGAAACATTTTTTCCCTTATTAAACTCTTACATATGTCCACCTTATCCTCCACCTTTTTTACAACCTCTTTCAACACTAAATATTCTCCTTGCAACTTGATTTCATAACCCTTACTATTAGTGACTTGGGTTATTTGTCTCTTCCTTGTACTTTTTGATTTGCTTGCCTCTACCATTTCCTCATTCTTCATTATGGTTGGCTTATCATTTAAGACTAATATAATACTGGAATATATGTGATGAACAATAATCCTTATTGCCGAAAATCCATCTTTTGAAAGAATATATGCATATTTTCCCTAAAAATCCTTCACACCATGTGGATTTCGTTCATCTTTACTATTGTCCTTTTTTCAATTGTTTCCAATATGAAAGAAAAATAATATTTCTTCTTATTATTTCCTTTCAAGGATTGATTTTTTGTACCTTGGCACACCATAGGTCTATTTTCCACTTCTTTCCCCTTGTTCTTGAATAGACTTAACGTGTACCTCTTGCCATCCTTTTCAATGGTGTAGGTGTTATCCCTACCATCATGCACTACTTTTTTATCAAACTACCAAGGTGTACCCAATAAGATATGACATGCATCCATTGACATGATGTCACATAGAACCACATACTTATAAAAGCCAATTTGGAGATCTACCATATATTATTCCATTACAAAAATTTGATGTCCCTTTTGCAACCATGACACCTTATATGGATTTGGATGTTTCCTTATATTTAATGCATGTTATCAACCATATTTATTGACACAAAATTATTTGTGCTTCCACTATCCATAATCACCTTACAACATTTTCCCCCTAATTTACAAATTGTCCTAAACATGTTTCTTCTTTGCTCAAGTTCATGCACATATTTTGTTGGTTTCAATAACACCCTATCTACCATAAGGAATTATCCTTGTTCCAGTTCTTCCATGTGCTTTGATGAAGCAATACAGTCTTCATTTGCTTGTACAACTTGGTTATTAGCTTCCCTTCCATTCCTGCTAAGTTACTATGCTTGAGGACAGTCAAATACCTAGTTTCCTTCTTCAAAATATCTATAGCACATTCAAACAAAACTACATCATCTTCCTCTACCAAATTCACCTTTTCCCCCAGTGTTCTGATTGAAATTACTTTAACAAGTACTAACTTCTCCTTCTTATTCTTCATTACGAACTTCTATTTCCTCCTCTTCATTGTTGCCTACATATTCGATTTGAATACATCTCCTTTGGGAAATTTCAAGTGCATCTAATCGAACGATGACTCCTCTCATAATTTTAGCTATGTCTGTGACTTGAGGTCCTCATGGTATTCCTATTTATTATTGTGCTATTTATCCTTAGGCCCGTATCACTCTCCAATCCTTAGAGATATTATGGATCTAATACCATATGATGTAGTAAAAGCAAAACAACTTATAAGAAGACTCCAATGGCAACTAATTACTATTCATTTTTGTCAAGCAAATAACAATTGTATAATCTAATGGGAAATCCTTCGATAAATAAAATAGTTCAATACAACAATAATACAATATAGGTAGCATCGTACAACTAGATAATTGTTCACTCCAAGCAAATTGTAAAATCCAACAAAAAATCATACAACCTAGTAACAAATCGTATAGTCTAGTGGTAAATCATACAATCCAATAGAAAATTGAATGATCTAGTAGCAAGTCATACAACCAAGCAATTGTATGATTCAAGAAACTATACAATAACTTGGTAATAATTCAATTCAACAAGCAATTGTATGATTTAGGACCATACAATCTATCATTAAATCATTGACTTGTGCACTCACTCCTTAATATTTGTAGTGTACGATTTCAACCCTAACCTAATTTTACCACTTCACATTTATGCTACACAACAAATTAATGTTTTTATGTTGCTATCAATCTATTATTCCACACCATTCAAAGGTAATATTTCCTTCTTGTCATACATTTAATATTGCTCCCAATAACTTGCAACTGCACAATCGTATGATTTGCTTAGTCATTACTACACTCACAACTACATGGTTCAATTTGCAATTTACCTCCCAATAATACACTTGTACAAGCATTACACAACGTTGTAGATTTACCTTGCGATCATTCCAACCCTAATTACAAGAATTACCCTTTGGTATAGTTGTATGATTTCTCTTTGTATGGTAGGTTCTTTAGCATTCCAATTTTTTTTTCTCCTTCCCTATGATTCATTCTTTGGTTGACTTCACATTCTCCTCAATCATTCAATTAGCACAGGATATCCATATAACCCTAAATCCCTTGTATGATGGGTCCCTTGTATGATGAATGCAATCATACCATAATTTCCAAATTGTACTAGAAACAAAGGAATTAGGTATTGTATTACAAAGGTGATGATGAACAATTAATTTTATCATTCCTCCATCCAAATTTCATTCTTAGCTCTATATTTTGGGTGGTAGTCTCTTCCACAAGAATATATTTACAATTGCTTCTTTCTTCTATTTAAATTTGTATTCCCTTCTCAACAACTATTCACCTTTCCTTCTCTTGAATGGTGTCCATGGATCACATTTTCTCCATTAAACTCCAAAGATTTTGAATTTTCTTAGACCTTACACACAAGAAGCAACACATACACAATATAGTAGATGGAATATCACACATTCAACATTAATAAAGACTTACTATGATTTAAAAAAATAATATTGTTCATTTATTCATCGAGAATACAAGAATAAAATTTTGAATGGCTTTCTCTCTCTTCTAGCTAGCCCTTCTTCCTAAGACAAAACATCAAATTATAATTTTAATAGTCAAAAAATGACCAAGTAGTTGGTCTTACATCTTCGTGATAGTTAAAATTCTATAGTGGTAGGGTGGTAGGATGCTTTGCATCAGATTCTCTAGAGAAATATGAGAATCACTATTGAAGATTGAATAAGAACAAACTTAGAAGAAAGTTGGTCATTCAAGGATATATGAAATCACCCTGACATTAGTATTGGATTCTCTAGCAAGAAGGAGAATCATATTGAATTCTTAGGTGTGACCTAAGATATTGAAGATTTTAGAGGAGTATTACAACTACCAAAGAACATTGAGAAGTAGGATTGCTTCATACATATATAAAGAAGTATTCTTCTCTTCCAAGTTTAGAAATTAATCATTGGCTATTCTATAGAGGCCAATATTTTAGAGATAAAGTTTACAAAAATATTGCAATCAGAGTTCACAATAATATAGCAACTTACAATAAACAAAATTCTATATAAAACAAGAGTGCTTATAAGAGTCTATACAAAACATCAAACATTTATAATTTTATAAAGACACATTAGAAAAGTACTCACAAATTGCTTGTAAGGTACTACAACAAAGAACTTGTTAGATGCTACACAAAATCATTCCAAAATCTCTAGTTAGGCACTACAACAAAGCACTCTTAAAGAATTTGTAGAGCACTATATAAAAGCACTCATAAGGTGTTGTAGTAGGTATTCAATAGTTTCTTGAAGGAAAGCACATAAGGTGATAAGATATAAACTCTAAGGTAATAAAATGAAGTGCATAAGAAACCAAGATAAAAATATATAGTGCTAAGATAAAAGTATGTATGACACTATCAAAGAAGTAGATAAGGTTCTAAGGGAGAAGCACATAAGCAACTAGAGAATAACAATAGGCATTAATAGAGTGCTAAATGTAAGATAAATAACTAGAAATACAAGCCTCTAGATATCATGTTGCTATCAAGCAAGCCATATATCATGCTACTATCAAGAAAGCTAGAGAACGTGCTCTCATCAACAAGCATGCCAAATATCATGCTATCTAGAAAATATACTCTCATCATAAAGCAATTTAGTCATATTGAATTTACACCAAACAAATAATCCAATAAAATTATCATGAAGAAATATACCTAAGATAAAAATTGACAACAATCCATAGGAGGATAAACTAACAAAGTAAGCTAGTCACCAAGGAAGATATGGTAGCAAACAAGCCACCTAAAGCTGAGATGCTCGAAGTCACCATAAAGAGAAAAGACTTGTTGATCCTTAGAAACATATATTATGAACCAGACAACAACACAATAGAATGAAATTAGGATAAGGTGGAATAAAAAATTTTAAATAATATTTCAAATATTTCAATAAACATCACAAGAAGAATTGAAGCATTGAAAGAGGAGTTGAGAAACTATTATTTCATTCCTGTGTTCTCAGGTAACAAATAGATGTTAAAATCTAAGTGCATGTTATTTTTTGTGGGAATGAAATAAGTGTGAATAACTTTCCAATTTGGAGTTATAAGTTTTACACACTTTAAATTTTGAAATATTAGATTATGGAGTAATAAGGTTTATTCAAGGTTTTTTAGAAGTATTTAAAATTTATTAAAGTTATTATAAACTGAAGGAATTATAAGAAGTAAATATTTTTTAAGTTTTTAGGATTTCAAGATTTAAAGTTAATTGAAGTTATATTTTGAAGAGTTTGAAATTTTTTAAAGTATTTTAGAAAATTTGAAAAACTTTAAAAACTTTGAAGTTTTGAAAATTTGAAATTTTGAAAATTTATTTATTAGGGAGCTAAAACAATTTCTACATCAAATATTAGAAAATTAAAATTTATAAATTTCATAGTGCACATTTGAATTTGGGAGATATAAGATTTACTACTTCAAAGGAATTGATCATCATAGAAGAAATTATTAGAAATGCATTCAATTAGGATAGTGAAGAAATGGTGCACAAGCTAAATTTTTATTCTAATAATTTAATAGATTATTTTGATGGAAAGAAGCAAATAACAAATGGTTTAAAACAAAAATTGTCATTATTTATCAAAGATGCAAAAGATGAAAATTTCAAAATGCTTATAAGTTATCTGCATGAAAAACTATTCTTAGATCTATGTTTTGGGTGGTAGTATCTTCCACAAGAAGATATTTACAGTTGCTTCTTTATTCTATTTAAATTTGTATTCCCTTCTCAAAAACTATTCACTTTTTCTTCTCTTGAATGGTGTCCATGGATCACATTTTCTCCATTCAACTCCAAAGCTTTTGAATTTTCCTATACCTTGCACACAAGAAACAACACATGCACAATATAGTAGATAGAATATCACATATTCAAAATTAATAAAGACTTAGTATGATTAAAAATAATAATATTGTTCATTTATTCATAGAGAATACAGATCTAAAATTTTGAACTCCTTTCTCTCTCTTCTAGCTAGCCCTTCTTCCTAAGATAAAACATCAAATTATAATTGTAATAGTAACAAAACGACCAAGTATTTGGCCTTCCATATTCGTGATAGTTAAACTTCTATAGTGGTAGGGTGGTAGGATGCTTTGCATCAGATTCTCTAAAGAAATATGAGAATAACTAAAGAATATTGAAGAAGAACAAACTTAGAAGAAAGTTGGTCATTCAAGGATATACGAAATCACCCTGACATTAGTATTGGATTCTCTAGCAAGAAGGAGAATCATATTGAATTCTTAGGTGTGACCTAAGATAGTGAAGATTTTAGAGGAGTATTACAACTACCAAAGAATATTGATAAGTAAGATTGCTTCATACATAGATAAATAAGTATTCTTATCCTCCAAGTTTTGAAAATAATCATTGGCCATTCTAGAGAGGCCAATATTTGAGAGATAAATTTTACAAAAATATTGAAATCATAGTTCATAGTAATATAGCAACTTACAATAAATAAAATTCTATATATAACAACAGAGTGCTTATAAGAGTCTATACAAAATATCAAACATTTATAATTTTATAAAGACACGTTAGAAAAGTACTAATAAAGTGCTTGTAAGGTACTACAATAAAGAACTTGTTAGATGCTACAAAAAAGCACTCAAAAATATCTAGTTAGGCACTACAACAAAGCACTCCTAAATATTTTGTAGAGCACTATATAAAATCACTCATAAGGTGCTACATTAGGTATTCAATATTTGCTTGAAGGAAAGCACATTAGATGATAAGATATAAAATCTAAGATAATAGAAGGAAGTGCATAAGGAACCAAGATAAAAATATATGGTGCTAAGAGAAAAGCACGTATGAGACTATCAAAGAAGTACATAAGGTGCTAATGGAGAAGCACATAAGCAACTATAGAATAACAATAGACACTCATAGAGTGATAAATGTAAGATAAATAACTAGCAATACAAGCCTCTAGATATCATGTTTCTATCAAGCAAGCCATAGATCATGTTACTATCAAGAAATCTAGAGAATATGCTCTCATAAATAAGAAAGCCAAAAATCATACTTTCTAGAAAATATACTCTCATCATAAAGCAATTTTAGTCATATTGAATGTACACCAAACAAATCATCCAATGAAAGTATCATGAAGAAATATACCTAAGATCAAAATTGACAACAATCCATAGGAGGATAAACTAATAGAGTAAGCTAGTCACCAAGGAAGATATGGTAGCAAACAAGCCACCTAAAGCTGAGATGCTCGAAGCCACCATAAAGAGGAAAGACTTGCTCATCCTTAGAAACATATATTATGAACCAGACAACAACACACTAGAATGAAATTAGGATAAGGTGGAATAAAAATATTTAAATAATATTTCAAATATTTCAATAAACATTACAAGAAGAATTGAAGCATTGAAAGAGGAGTTGAGAAACTATTATTTCATTGATGTGTTCTTAGGTCACAAATAGATGTTAAAATTTAAGTGCATGTTATTTTTGGTGGTAATGAAATAAGTTTGAATAACTTTCCAATTTGGATTTATAATATTTACGCACTTTAATTTTTGAAATATTAGATTATGGAGTAATAAGGTTTATTCAAGGTTTTTTAAAAGTATTTAAAATTTAATAAAGTTATTATAAACTAAAGGAGTTATATGGAGTAAATGTTTTTTATGTTTTTAGGATTTCAAGATTTAAAGTTAATTGAAGTTATATTTTGAAGAGTTTGAATTTTTTATAAGTATTTTAGAAAATTTGAAAAACTTTAAAAACTTTGAAGTTTTGAAAATTTGAAAATTTGAAAATTTATTTGTTATGGAGCTAAAACGATTTCTACATCAAATGTTAGAAAATTAAAATTTATAAATTTCATAGTGCACATTTGAATTTGGGAGATATAAGGTTTACTACTTCAAAGGAATTGATCATCATAGAAGAAATTATCAGAAATGCATTCAATGAGGATATTGAAGAAATGGTGCACAAGCTAAATTTTTATTCTAAAAATTGAATAGATTTTATGGAAAGAAGCAAATGACAAATGGTTTAAAATAAAAATTGTAATTATTTATCAAAGATGCAAAAGATGAAAATTTCACAATGCTTATAAGTTATCTTCATGAAAAGCTATTTAGAACATGGTGGAACTCATAAAACACCATTATACTTTTCTTGAAATAATGCTTAATGATGTATTTATCATTACTTACCTTTGAGACATTTCAAGAAAAAATTCAATAAAAGAAAGATGGAACATACAACCTAAATGAAGCTTATGTTAGCTTCAATTAGGAATCATTGAAATGAAGGTTATATTATTGTTATGATTTACTAACTCAATGTTTAGATGGTACATCATTAGGTACATTACAACTAAATATGAAGAAGAGAAGAGAAAATAATAAAAAAAGAGGAAAGTACAAAAGAAAGGCTAACAAAAGAAACGAGTCAAAAATAAAAAAGGTTCATATACTGAAGATTCAGATACAGGTCTACAAGAAGTAGATTGAAGACAAAGACGAAGACCAAGATTGAATACTAAAGTCTTCAATAACCAAATAATGTAATATAGGTGGTTTTTGAGGAATATTACATTATTTGGTACATACTAATGTACCTCCATGATACCTTCATGGTACAATTGTAAATATGTAATAGATTAGGATTGAGTCTACAGTTTCAAAGTGTGATTTATATTTCTCTTTTATGTAAGTGTCAACATGCAAGAAATGTGCAAGTGTCATGTAAGTTAGAGTTCAAGTGTGTGTTGAGAGAATGTTCATAAGTGTATTTTATGTAATATTAAAATATGTAATGTGAGGATATGCACAAGTGTTTTAGAGTAGGTATAAAAGTGTGAAAGTATCATAGAGTCAAGTGTACATGTAAAATAAATGTGAAGAGTCTTGTGTGCAATTGATAAGATGATAAGTCAAAGGTCATGGCCCTTGTCATATGAAGATATATAGTCAAGTACATGAAGATTCATCTTCTATGTCTATATTATGGAGATAAAGATCCATGAAGAGATACCCAATAGCCAATATCCAATATTTGATTTTATGTTTGTAAGTGGAAGGAAGTGAATAAATCTGGTATACAAATTTTGATTAATTAATATTGTAAGTTTTTCTTCATGCATAGTTCATGAATGACTTGGGCCATTTACATTCATATTTTATTATATTGGGACCTATATTTTGTGGTAGTAAGACTTTAAATTCCAACAAAGTCCTTAAGTGTATTTATATACCATTTTGCCTATTTTATTTGTGGTGATATTATGGATTCATATTGTTCAATTGGTTCATCAAATATTTCTTATTTACATTCTTCATGTGAAGAATTTTATTCATATGATAAGTATTCTTAATAGAATCTGAATTGACCTTTGGATTTTTAACGAAGATTATGTTTCCTTTACCAAAAACCACATCTTTGATCACATATTTTCTTTGTACTAGACCAATTATTTTATATCCTATTTAATCATCAACATAGCCAAGAAATTTCCCACATATTGTCTTGTCATATAGTTTTGTTCTTTTTTGTTTAGAGATGTGCACTTATGCCTTACATCAAAAAATTCTTAGATATTTTATCAAAGGTTTTCATCTTGACTAGGTCTCTTTAGGGGTTATGTATGCTTGCGAGCGATCTATTATTTCTATATCAATCTTAACAACTTTGGCCCAATATTTCCAATCAAGATGTGCTTATTTTAACATGCAATGGACCATTTCCATAATGGAATTATGTCTTCTTTCTACTATACCATTTTATTGACGTGAATAAGTTGTAGTAAGTCGTATTTTATACCATTTAGTCTTAGAAATTATTCAAATTATTTTTATATAAATCCACCACCTCTATCTAAGCAAATATTCTTGATATATCTTCTCATTTCTATTTCCACTAGTTGCATAAATTGTTTATAGCAACTAAAAGCTTTAGATTTAAGTTTTGATAAGTACTCCCACATTTTTTTGGAATATCCATCAACAAATAGCTAAAATTATTTGTCCTCCAAGACTAGTAATGTTCATTGGTCCACATAAATCTATGTATACTAATTCTACTAGCTCTAGAGCTATGTATACAGTTAACTCAAAGGTATTTTTTGTTGTTTTCTTGCATGGCATTCTAGAAAAACTATATATTCACATGTTATTTTTGGTAATTTTTCCACCATTTGATATCTACTCATTTAATTTAAAAAGGATGCACTTATGTTTCCTAGAATTTTATGCCAAAGTTCATTTATTTCTAATGTTCTTATTGATATAACCAAATTTATCAATGTATTAAGAGAAAAATGACCATTTGTGTAGGAGCCAAAGGGTATGAATTTTTCTTTTCTAGTACTAATATATTTTTTATTTTATTTTTAATAACTTTAAACACAACCACAAAATTATGGTCTAACATTTGAGATACTAACTATAGATTAATAGTTTATCTTGCACATATAACACATTTTCAATTATACATTTTTCATTAGATAAAATTGTTAATATGTCTTCTACCCATTTGACCTCATATGTATCATCTACTAGTTTCTCATATTTTTCTTGAAAAGTATTGAACCATTATTTCTTTTGAGTCATATGTTTGCTTACTCCTAAGTCAATATACCAATAATTTGAATTTGTCCCATATTTTTGTTTAAACATTGTCATAACATCCTAATTATAAATTATTCCCTTATTTAACCTTAAATATTAATAAATATATTTTTAAATATATTTCATCATCTATTCAATCATTCCATCAAATTTATTTTTCTTACTTCTCTCATATCACCCACACATTAATTCATTCATTTCAATTAACTTCCCAGACTAATATTAGAATTATCAAAATTTAAATTTATCTATATAAATTATAATTAAATATGTCTGAAATAAACCAAATATGTGCTAAAACTAAAAAATGTGGCTAAAGTATAGTTATACTTACTACAAGATCACCTTTATGTGGGATTTTTCAATCAATTAGAGTGATGTTTCACTTATACTAACATACTTGAATCTTTCTCCTTATCAATAACAAACCTTACTTTTAAAATAGGATTATGACACAAATATTTATATCAAATAACTCGACACTGACACTTCATTAAAGTAGCTTCTCTTCAATTTAGCATAGAGGCTTCAAAATTATCTCATAGGAATTCATAGTCCCTATTTTTATACTTTTTCTATATACTAGTCTCTTCTAGCTCATGTTCTTTATGATGGTGAATTTGTAGTGACCTCAAAAGCTAGCTACAAGAAAACACAAGAAAATATATTTTTTAAAACTATGGAGAGGGATTATTAAACCCATATCCCAAATTTTGATTACACTACTATTTTGTTTACTATGTTTCTCAACTATCCCAAAGAGTTACATATCACTCAATACGTTACACAAGTTCATTTGTGTAGGCATTCTAGTTGCTACCACAAATAGGATTATCCATATCATCATTTTTGATGAGCTAAAATTATCACCTTTAGTATAGTTGAACGTATACACCCATCATCATACCTTACACAAGTTTGTTTGTGTAGGTATACTACATGTATTGCAAGTTAAGCTATCCATCTCATCTTCATGATGAACTATCTTAACTTGGATATAATATTTTAGTTACTTAGTTAGAATTATCCCTAAGGGGTCTCAATCCCTTAGGTCTTCCTACGTTCATCTTAATAGGACTCATTCTCTTAGGTCATTTTCTTGGTTCACCCTAAGGTTTCATTTTCTTAGGTTACTTTAATGTTTAGCAAGAATTCAAGGTTAACTTTATCTACTTAATAAAAAAAGGAATAAAATCCATAAAGCATACAAGAGGTACTTAGAAAGGAGACAACATTTAAATAAAGGTAAGAATTAAATGGAAACATAAGTTAAATAATAAACATATACAATTCATAATAGTAAATTAAAGGTATAGTTCCCATTCATTCAAAAATTTATTACATATATCCAAGTATGGTAAAACCTCCATACTTTTAAAGAATAAAGTAACACATCATAATTATCTAGGGATATCTCCATACAATTATAGTCTATTTAAGCATAAGTAAATCAAACTGATACATAGGTTCTAGCTACCATATGTAGTCATCCTTGTCCTTCCATCATTTGTTTGAGGTAGTATGGAATTAGGGCAACTCATGGTTCTATGAAAGACATGCATATAAATGCATCTACTAGCAACATGAAACTAGTGCATTTACTAATTACTTTGCCAAATTACAACTATACAAATTTAATTAAGAATTCATCCATCTACTATAAAGTTGATAACATAAGCATATCCTCCTTAGTATTCTCATATCTCAAATACTCAAAGAGGGATATTTCAATAGATACAACTAGATTACAAGTCTTACTTTAATCAAATAGTATCAAACCATCATTTCTCATAACTAAGGTTTCATTCCTTGGTTAAGAAAATAATCTAAATTCCCTCTATTTGAATTAATCAAAGTCCCATAATCTTAATTAACAAATAAACTATAATTCCTTTAATTAAAATAATCAAGGTCCCATGCCCTTAATCATTCAATTAAACTATACTTCCTTTAATTAAAATAATCAAGGTCCCATACCTTTAACTATTTAAATAATTCATAAAGCAACCTATTCATTTCATCTCTAGAAATTTACGTTTAATATTTTTATAAAAATAAAATGTTGAACAACCATCACAATAGAGGAAGACCAACAAGGAAGAGCAAGCCATAGACAGTTAATATAGTAGGAACAATGACCAACACAACATGCAAGCACAACATCCAGATAGTACCGGTCTAGAGACTATGAAGTATTGCCTCTGCATCTTTAACTTACGTAAGATGACTCAATATGAAGGTGCTACTTCACTCTAGGAAATATACAACCAACAATAACAAGAAAAAATGTACTCAGGAGAGGTAAAACATAGTTGGGACATCTCAACACAAGAAATCAAAGGTTCAATGATGCTAAACTTTGTAGGGGAGCACCGCAGCTATCGAGATCAGATGACCATTATCCTAGCAATGATACTCCTTGGTTATGAGGACTAGTTTGTCCTCGTAGGCTTAGAGAACATGCACACTATGGAGGAAATAGCTACACAACACCTATCTCACATTTAAAAAAGATGTCTCAACACAAACAAAACTCAACTCCAAACACAATGTATAAAAAACACAACCAATGTAGAAAAAAAGGAGGTAAACATTGACATGCTACAACCAAGGGATTTATCCATGGTTTTCTTATAATATGACCCAACATCGGGTGTATTAGGGTAAAGAAAGGAAAACCACAATAGGGTGAAATATTTAGCAAAACCAAACTAACAAGACCAACAACAAACACTGAATTAAGTAGTTTAAGCTTGATTAAAAGCAACAAAGATAACTCCACAAATCAACCTAAATTTAGTCATGATGTTCTCACTTCCTCCTCACTAGTGTTATGCTTCCACGGTCTACACTTTTTTATTCATTGGGTTATTTTATTCCTCCTCCTCCCCTCTCTTCCTCCTCGAGATAGATTTCCTCTCGTCCATGCTTCCAATCCCATCTCATCAACCCTCCACCTGATAATCTTTGCTTATCTCCATCTCTCTTCCATGACGACAACCAATTTTTTGTATTAAAAACTCTTCTTTACTTATCCCAATATTTTCTAATAAATTAATCTTCATTGACAAGAAGCTTCCATACAAAACACATATATTTTTTTTAGTTTTTAACCTTACCACCCCTAACGTTTTACAAATGAATCCAGTTTGAAACATAAAATCTTTTCTTTTATTAAAAATTAAATTGAGATCCTACCTTTTTTTTTCTTTTTAAATAATATTTCATTATTATTTAAATTTTATTCTTAATAGAAAATCTAATATTTATTTAAATGTAATTCTCATAATCCTATTTAAATAAAACCTATTGTGCATAATAGATTCTCTTTATTTATTTAAATAAAAATTCTATTTTTTTATTTAAAATAAATAACCTTTTATTTATTTATAACCATAGACAAGGTTCTTTTTATCACAAGAAACATGCTACCCTTTAAAGGATTTAAGCAATACAAGGAGTTTTAAAAGCAACCAACTTATGCACATTTTTACCAAACCAAGATGCAACAAAGTGATGAAGTAAAATACAATAAATTATATGCAACAAGTAAAGTGGGAGTCTTTCCATCAACCCAATTAGCCATCTTATCCAGAGAATTTATGATAGCTACTAGGATATCAATTGTGGCTCTAGGTGGATGGATTTGACGATTATCCCATAACCAATAATACATACCTAAATGAAGGTAAGCATTCATATTACCCTCGATTGGTATTAATCATCACTTGTTACATTTATTTTTACATGAATCTAAGGTCCACATAATAGATTCCACTATTATAGAGCATGCATAACTTCTCCATAATATCAAATATAATTTAACTATGGCATAAAATAGTATGCAATAACAAACTAATTAACACCACTCATAGTATAGTTATAATGTTGTGGACATGGTGTTCCTATGCTTACAACCATATAAACAATCATCATTTAAATTCCTTGGAGAAAAATTATAATATTTAAATTCTATGAATGATATAATCTGCTATAAGAGATTATCCCCATGGTCTACAAGCTAAATTGTTAGCCTTCTCCTCCATACATCCATTTTTTTATCTCCTCTTCAGAAAATGTCATTGGCAATTGTACATAGGTTCAATCAACACTACCCTAGATCGGTGAATTAGGCTTAAACATCTAAGAACCCAAGATTATTCTAGACCAATAGATAAAAATACTTCGCAACCCCATACACATTCATGTTTTAGTACAATGAAGGGGATTGCAACCAAACAATGCCAACTATAAGTTACTCCATCAACTCTAATAGTAGTTTCCTCACCTCAAGTTTTGATGCCAAAGCTTATTGAAGGGGGAGGGTATGTTAGAAACCTATCCTAACACAACCATCATTATGTAATGTTGTATCTTGGGTGCCTAGAACATATGGGCTCATTATTGTGTAACCAATATTTTTATAAATAGGAGTTAAAGTTATGTAAGTATGAGTTATTATAATCGTGTAACAATTAAGTTATTGTAAATAAGAGTCTATCTAAAGGTAGAGGTGGAATAGGAACATTCCATCTCATATTTCCAAATTGTACTAAAGCTATGCTTCCAAGGAGGTTGCCCTCTCAAAGGGCCCCACGATAATATAAGTTTGCTATATTTCCTTTCAATTATTTTCATAAATACTTTTGTTATTTCATTCTCACATTTTAATTAATTCTTACTATGCTCTTATGGTTATGCTTGATTTTTATATTAAAGTTTCTAAAAATGTGTGTGTTATTATAATGACAACAAATCAAATCATAGATACTCAATAAACATGCACCAAAAATCAAAAGATATTTTTTGTTTGAATTGTTAAATAAAATTAAGCTCTCTATCAATGAAAAGTATCTACACTCATAATCAAATGTAAAAAAACAAAATCTTATCTATTTTACAAAGGAATAAGGTCCATTATTTTCAAAGAGATATGATTAATCCAAATAAAAATCCAAGTGGGTCCCAAAGCTACTATTTATCACTAGAAGTGGTACCACTTACTATTAGTTATGCCAAGACCATCACTTTAGTTGTTGGGGGTATTAAGTTTATAGTCAATAAATGTAAGTAGTACCAAAACAAGTGCCAACTATACCCCGTGCTAGAGCCTTTTCCTAGCAATGCTAGTAAATACCAACCCGATACTGAAGGGAGATAAAGGGATGATAGTTGTAAGACTATTCTAACTTCTTGTTTGTAACCATAAAAAATGAATCATCCCATATTTTTATGATATCTCTCCAAGTTCCATTCTAAAAAACAATATATGAGAACCATTACTTATATATGAGGACTTGAATTTTATACCTACTCTACTACTCCAACATTTGTTTTTAAATCCACCATGTAAATTCTCCTTATACATAAACGAGGATTTTATTTTATTTTCATATTTTTTGGGTTTTATACTTGATATTTTCGTTCCATTGAATAATTGTGATCTAATACCATGCCTAAACCATTTATCTACACATAGTTTAGCATTTTGATTTTTAAATTGTTAAATATTGAGTTTCTAATTGTGTATAAGGATAGCTCAATAATGAGACAGCCACTTATATAAATTCTAAAGGATAGGTATGGACAAATTATTTTAATCATGGATCAATTCATCTTGGGAAGCACTCTCCATCTCAACTTTAGAGCATGTCTCCTTATTTTCTCCATTATTTCTAGAAGTTGACCAATCAAATTAAATAGAAAAGAGGGGCCTATAATTACATGCCTATAATTAGGACTTTTATCAAGATCAAATGATATCATCATAGCTCATAAAAATTAATAATCAATATATTTGTAATGTTCTCTTATTGGATCATTAGTTTTGATGACCACCTATCATCATACATGATACTATTTTGTACTAATTTAAAAAAATATATCAATATCACATACGAAAGACAAATATTAGATCATTTATTTGAAAAAAAAATCCCAAAAATTATGCTGCCATGGAACTCATAGCCTTACCAAAAGAGAGGTTTGGGAAGGGAGAGTTTACTGCATGTTGTCCTAGGGTTTTTGGTAGTTTCTATTCATTCTCGGGGAGCTTGTGCCAGCCTCCATGTTGTGCTTGCTCTGTGGGTGTTATTATGTCGGCTTCTCCTCCCCCAACTTTGTCTGAAGCTGGCGGTGAGAGGAATGGCTCTGGAGGCGATCAAACGACCTAGGAAATTTGTTCTCAAGGTGCACCATGAGGTATTTCTAAACCTAATTTTGTGATTCCTCTGCATGAATTCAATAAAGCATGTTCTTGGTTTGAAAACAATACTCTTATAGGGTATTATTTGGGTCAAATTCCTCCTAAGCATGTCCTTAGAAATTGGATTGAGCAGTATTGGCTTCTGTATGGGATTAAAGTCAACCATGTCCAAAATCTCTCTAAGGGTTTTTTTCATTTCCATTTTGGTAGTCCTGACCAAGCCTAGAAGGTCCTCAACAAGGGTCCTAGTTACATTAATAGTTCACTGCTCATTTTCTAACCGTGGAGCCAGGATTTTATGGTTTCTAATTATGTTTCCCTGGTCGTGCCTGTTTGGGTAGAACTTTCAAACCTCCCCACTGCATGTTGGCATTTCTAAAAAACTTGGTGTCCACCCTTGGTGAATTTTTTTGTGATGAACCCTCTCGGTTCATGTCGGTCCGCCCTAGCAGGAGAATGTGTATCAAGGTTGACCTAGCTAAAACCCTAAAGGAGTATATCGACATTTAGGTTGGTTCTACCCATATTCATCAGCAGGTGGTGTATATCAACCTCCCTAATACATGTTACCATTGTCAATCAACCTCCCACCACATTAAGGACTGCCCCTTGATGGCTAAAAAATTCTAGGCCAAGGTAGCTACCCCAAGAGCTGGTGTTGTATTATCTCCCACTTCCTTGCACCTCCATCAAAATATGGTGAATGGACTAAGGTTTCATTCAATAAAGGGAAAGGCAGCAAGCCTGCTCAAATGAGGCACACAGTGGCCACATATGCTCAGGCCCTAGCACTAAGCCTCCCATGCAACTGTTGGTTATGGAGTCAACCCCTGTTCACTCTCCTTCTTTGGTTGTCAATTTTGTAGACCATGATGAAGGGATGCAATCCACTATACCCTTGGGTTATCCAGAAAAGGTAGGGGCTGAAGGAAGTTTCTCTTAGAATTTAGGATGACGGTCCCATAGCCCACTACGAGGTGAGTGGTTTCATTTAGACAAGTGACGGTAAACTTATCTCTCCTCCACCAACATGGATACCTTCAAGAATAACCCCTATCACTTGTTGTCAAATAATGTGACTGAGGCCAGTGGGGGTATGCAACTTGACTCTTTTTAATGTTGTTTCTCTCCTGGAATGTGCATGGGTTGACAGATCATGTTCGTCGTTACATGGTTCGGGATGAGCTCACTACCTGTTCTAGTATCTATGGTCATCCAAATTTTATGTGTTTACAAGAAGTCAAAGTGGCAGGTTTCAATTTGCAATCTACTTGTTCTATATTATGGCCTGGTAGTCAAATGTATGCTACCAACCACAATCACGATAGTGGAGGTGCTGTCATATTTTTCTTGAGATAGCAACTGAATTTACATGATATTATTCTCATATTTTTGTTGCTCAATCATACACCCCTGAACTAGATTTAGCTCTTCAATATTGTAAAGAGGTTATTCCAAATTACATCTCCCCAATGCAGTAAAATGAATGTGAATGGCCTTTATCAGAGCAGTATATTTTACAAAACTTGTTGGGAGTTTGTTGGTCCTAAATTGCATAAAGTATATTTAGAAGCTCTGTAGTCTGGCTCTTTAGGTGCTATTATCAATAAGGGCAATATCAAGTTTATCCCAAAGTTCGGGGATCCAAAAAACATTACAAATTTTTAAGTGGGGTATTACTACCATTGTAAAATTTTACTCTAGAGAAAACAAAGACTGGATTCCTTGGAATAATTTTAAAAGGATGTTTCGCTTGTCAAATGCTGACAAGGCTACGTATGATGTTTTTCTAGACCATAAACCTTTCTCCTTATGGTATAAATTAGGTGTCAGATCCCAAAAACCCTGGTGGAAATATTTGGCCTAGTATAAGAGCACTTCCTTGCTCAACTACAGAGCCAGGTAGGGTTATGACTGGCTTACACCAATTGCACCCACAGTGCCCAAATCAATATCAAATAGGACCTTCTCTCAACACCCTCTAGGTGGAAAACTAGATTTCATTCATCCTAGGTGTCTTATTTGGAGTCAAAGAAAGCTTTTTTTTCCTAGAGCTTATTGTATCAGGGTTTACCCCTTGGCCAAAAATTTTCTTATATGGGGGTGCCTGAGCCTTGATGCCCATTTTGTCAAGAACCAGAGTCTTGTATGCATCTTTTCTAGGCATGTAGATGGGCCAATCTCGCTTGGAGTTGGGTGGGTTATTTCTTTGCCCTGTTTATGTCCCTGCAGATTTCCTGGCATCATGTCCTAGGTGATCCCATTCAATTTTCTCTCCCACTAAAATATTCATAGTCAATATTCTATTTCACATTTGGAAATCTAAAAATAAGATTATTTTCTAGCAGGTTGATCTGTGTCAAGATTTTTTATTTCTTGACAAGCTCGAAGTTTTTCATGATGTGTGGTTTTAGATCTGTGACCAGGCTAAAAAGATGGCTATGGAGCTGGACCATTTGCAAGATTTATTGAAATACTGGGGTGAAGCCCCTTATGCTGTCAGTAAGGAGACCCTTTTTCATGCATAGTGTCAGCCTCCTCAGAGTAGATCGCATGGTTATGAAGGCCCATTGCAGTAGTCGGATAAGTACACCTCCCAACAGTTTGTGCATGTGATCACTCTGCAATCTGCGCTTGTGCCTAATAATGGTTGGGGGACTTCAAGCAACTATGGGTATATTTTTGGCTCGTCGTGTATTTCTTCTCCAATTACTCATGCTTTAGGCTGGGGTGAGGAGCATTTTGATGGGTGGGGGGAACCACCCACTTCAAATGGATAAGGCCCTATCTACCACAGGTTCACTTCTGTAAAAACCTTTCTGGCTATAAAATGTTTTTAGTTTGTTGTTGATGGTCGTGGTGCCCGTATAATGCAGTTTGTTTTTCTTTATCTGCTATTAGGATAAGTTAGTAGCATTCGGGGTGTGATTTTTTCTCCACCCACCTTTTTTTTTTTTTTTTTTTTTTGCTGTAAAGGACTTCTATTTTCATAATTAAAATGGTCTTTCATAAAAAAAAATTATGCTACCATCCATCAAAAATTACAAACCATATTATTAATATAATAAATATAACCATATTATTATAGATAATCGTTAATATATCTATTTATTTAATTTATTGATATTTTTTATAAAAACTGTTTAGTATTTCCCTTGTCGTCACAAGTATTTATTGGTGAAACATTTAAATATAGGTCCTCCTCCCCTAGAGATGCTTGTTCATGAATAAGTCCACGATGGCCGGCACCACCGAAGTTACGTGATCCCAAGAAGCATAATAAAATTACCATCTAAATTTTTAAAGATGTTCAACGTGTTCGTTCTTTACCATTAAAATCCAAAAATTATCCTTATGCTTTTTTTAAGTTATATTTCGCCAAAACCGAAGTATTTCAGGGCAACAGAAAAATTTGCAATGCTTACGTAATATGCGTGGTGCGATAAGCGTTATTTTCACAATATATAGTATTTTAAACTCTGTGATTGTGAAACGGTATAAAGTTTTCTGTAAAAAGAATGAAAATTTGGAAGCTAAACTAAAGGAAGAAAAGGTAGGCTGTGGATATTGACGCACGGCCACGGAAGCAAAGATTCTCGGCCGTTTGCATTTGTGTCCTGTTGCCATCGTCTTTGGCCATCATTAACATGTGTATTATAAATTTGGGATATGTAGTGTCCATTCAGGTCAAAGCTTGATTCCTTCTTTCAAATCCAAGGCAATTCATGATAACGAAGAGCAGCCTTCAATGCCTAGCATAACGGAAGAAATATGGCTGGAAGCATCAGATGGGAATCCCATTAGCCAGTGTCGGTTACGAGAAAACAAGAAGATTCTTGAAAGTTGTTCGGAGATTAATTTAAGAGAGAAGAAATCCAGTGGTTTGAACAAAAATCTGAAGAGGATAAAGATTATCTTACTTTGGAGATCTTTTACCTGATGGCATTGCTTAGCAAGGACGATGAGTTTCCACCAGTGCCTAAAGAGTTTCTGATGAGAAATCCGGCGGATAAATTCAAAGGCCTGCAACAACAGATTTCAACGTACGATCTGATAGAGAGATCGGCGATAAAAAATCTTGGGGACTTTGCTGATCTCTGTGGTGATGGTTTCACAGGATCCAATGAAGATATGGGATTGGAATTGATCCATATGTTGTTGTGGGCTGCAGACTCCATTGGAACTCAGAGATATGGTGCTGCTCGCCAAATGCTTTTGCAGTGCAAGAAATTATCTACTCCTTTTGGAAACTCTGTCGAGAGGATCGGTTATTATTTCACAGGTATTATGGATTTAGAACCATATATACTCTTGGTACCAATCTAGAATAATGTCTGAAGTAATCAATCAATGCAAATAAATTAGAAAACATCCTCTTGATTTTTTATGGGAAATGTTAATTTTTGTAACATCATCTCAGTGGTAACGATGGACTGTGTGGTACAGTAAAAGAGAACCATCACTGTAATACAGCCGTGCAACGGACGAGGCTTCCCTAAATCTCCTATATGTTGGTCTGTATTTTATAATAGGTGAAATCAGTCTCTCATAATATGTTATCATGATTTCAGCTAAGACAATTATTTTAACAGCAGGAGGGAGATATCATCCATGCAAAGACACGATGAAAAAACACCAGCAAAATCAAATCCTAATAGTGCTGGATTTGAAGCCCTTCGAAATCACAAACAGTAAACCATCATATATTCTGTTTTCCTATTATCTCTATTAACATCTAGTCTCCACTTAGCCTTCTTACCTTTTAGTCTATCGGTTATAATGCTCTTCTACAAATTATTTTCATATTAATACCTGGTAGTAGCCAGTTGACTGTCATAGCCGACGACGTCTCTTGACGGCTATGTTGACCGTTCTGCATTGAATCAGTGATTTTCCCGGGTTTTCTTCATCTAACGATCCATCAATTTGCAGTCTCTCCAGGATGCATAGAAACATTTTAAGATTGAATCTGAATGACAATCTGTGTGTATTTGAGTTTTTTAAAGAATTATACCTACATATATGATAAATCTGTTTCTAAACTCCATTTTCCATCACATTGTCGTTGTCAACATTTCTCAAGTGTCTCATTTCTGGGAACACTTACCTAGAAGCTTGTCTTCTTGTAATCAATTTCTTTTAATATTCTACATTTTAAAATCACCTGAAACTTAAAATTTGGAGCTGGAGTCCGTTTGCGGTATTCAGTTTGTTTTTCTATTTTATAAATATATTATCGTAGGAAAGATTCAGCATCACCGATGAACTGCATACACAAAGTGAAAACAATAAAATAAAGATTTTTCTTTTAGAATACGACTGCTTCGCCTTTATGGCATAGTAAAAATGATCGACGTTAAAGAAAACTGAAGAAAAATCATTGTATTTGCAGAAGCCATGGAAGAAAAGATCAATATCGAAACGAGAAAAGCAGTCAACAAGATATCGACCTTAAACTTAGCGGAAAGTCTGCCAAATATAGAGGCCAAAACGAAAGAAATTGAAATGTGCGCCTTCTCATGGTACAAGTCCCTTCCCTATTCCGATGTGGTGAATTTCACAGCAAACCAGACCATTTTCGAAGCAGTTGGAAACGCAAAGAAAATCCACATAATCGACTTCGACATCAAAGACGGCATACAATGGCCCAGTCTCATGCAATCCCTGGCCGTACGACAGTGCGGTCTCCCGCAGACGTTAAAGATAACGGCGATGGCGATGAGTCATTCCACGAAGACGGCAGCCACGGGCAAACGCCTGGAGGAGTTTGCAGAATCGTTGAACATCTCGTTTGCTTTCCAAATGGTCGTCATCAGCAAAGTAGAGGACGTTAAGGAAAACCTCTTCGATGTCGGTCCCGGTGAAGCCGTCGCCGTTAACGCCTCCTTCGTTCTCCAGACCCTCATTCAAAAGCCCAACGCAATGAAATCGTTGGTCGCCGTTATTTCGAAGTTACAGCCGTTGGTTTTCACGGTCATCCACAACGAAGGCCATCACAACTCCGCTAGCTTCGTCAAGCGGTTCATCGAGGTCCTCTTCTATTACAGCGCCATATTTGATTCGTTGGATGCGGTTTATGAACGGTGGGATTTGGATCGGCTGCGAATCGAACGATTCCTCGTGGCTCCCGGGATGCAGAACATGGTGGCTTGCGAGGGGAAGGACAGGGTGATCAGATACGTGCAGGCTGAGGTGTGGGGGTCGTTCATGAAGGAGGCCGGCTTCAGAGAGGTGGCCTTCAGCGAGAAGGCCAAGTATCAGGCCAATTTGTTACTCGGCGAGTTTCCATCTCACAAGTGTTTTACTATTGGTAAAACGGGGCCTGCTCTTACTGTGGGGTGGAAGAATACCCCGATTTTTTCCATCTCTGCGTGGATGCCCAATACTTTGTAGTATATGAGAAGAAAATTTTATAGTTCTAGACATGTTCAGAGGGAATGTAAGATACAATGTAGGAATGTAACATGGTATAAAGAGTTTTCCTTGTTATTTCTCTGTCATTGCTACTTTTATTATTGCTCTAGTGGAAATTATATATATATATATATATGAATGAAAAAGTATGTTTTAGCAAATCTGAATTACTTAAAATACCCTTACTCACAAGTCTCTCAGTATACTTAAAAAATTATCACAAGTCTCTAAGTATATTTAAAAACTTATTTACCTCCACACAGCTGGTATGGTTAAGAAATGATTTTGATAGATGTTTTCATAATTTATTTAAATGTTGGTTTAGTATAAACTTGTTTATTTGTTGGAGCAATATGAAAATTATAACTTTATGTTGACAACAGTTGTCTTAGTGGTTAATATGGTGATTGTTTCTTAAGTGGTCTTGTGTTCAAAACTCCTTGAGAGTGGTTGTTGATGTAATTTGTAAACGTTCTTCTAAAAAAAATTATAACTTTATTATAATAAAAATATAAAATATATCATGTTATTAAATTTTATATATTATAAAATTTAAAAATAATTTTTAAAAAAATAATATTAATTGTAATAAATGTTTTTTAAATTTAAATATTTTTGAATGTTTTACTATTATTATTATTATTGTGATTATTATTATTATTTGTTGGAAAAATACCCTTTGTGGGGAGGGGAACCTTGGAATTAGATTCCATGTTTGGGGTTCTCTTCCATCAAAGTCATCCAGGAGTTGCACCTAGCCCCATCCAGGTGAGCTGGTCTAACGAACCATCAAATGGACTTTGCATATCCACAGCATGCAAGGGGGAGAGATTTGAACTCGGGGCCTCTTTTTTTTAACTTGAGAGTTTTAACTACCCACTTGCTCTACAACTACCCCCACATGAGTAGGTTATTTTATTATTTTAATTATAGTTTTAAATATGTGATTAAAATACATAAGTTTTTTACATTAAAAGGGTTAGTAAAATAATTTAGCTGAAAATTAGATTACATCTTCTATTTTTTTTTTTTTTTAGAATCGAAGGATTTTAAGCCAAAAATAGAGGATGTGGGAATTTTTTTCATTGTATCTAATCTATTAATTATTTTTGCAAAAAAAGAGAAACCAAGTAAAACAAGGATATATAAAACTAAATACAATGATATGTACTATCATCAATCGTAAGAATGGAAAAAAAAACTTCACTGCTCTGTTAAGGCCACAATCTAGGAGGATATCTATAGTAAGTGAGGTCTACTCAATCAAAAGACTAGTTATTCATTACATGTTCTACCATGTTTTGATCTCTAAAGATGTGTATGAACTCCATTATATAAAGTGTTTTTTTATCAGTTGTATTTTCTCAAGTATTCTCTATATTCTTTTGATTGCTTCATCCTTTTAAATGATTAATTAGAATTTAGGAGTTTGATTCCATCTAAATTTTCCTCTACCTCATCTTCAAAACCTCCTATAATCCCTTTAAATTGATATATCCCTCTCCTAAGTTATTGGATAAGATACCTAGGTTTTTTTGTAAAGATAAAAGAAGAGATTCCATTTGAGAGGTGGCATATTCCTATCATAATTGCTTTTCTTAGATTCCCCATTGGTGCTCCATATGTATTAATCTTATCTAATCCCTCTAGATGAGGTTTCTAATTCCTATTTTTGATTATTTTATGCATGATTTATAAATATTATTTGTAATATGACCATCATTTGAGACACTTGTAATATAGATTTTTTTAATTGACTTTTGGTTAGAATTTTAGGATATTTTTAATAGGTATTGGATTGACTCCCTCATATTAGCTATGATCATTTTCCAAACAAAGTAGTTGTCTCTATAATTTTTGTTGAAGATACAATTATTTTTCTCCTTCCACAAATTCAATAAAAGGAGAGTCATCCCCACCCAAAAAATTTGTTGAGTAGGTTGATCCATTTAGTCCACTCTCCAATGTTGTTCTATAAAATATATCTCAAACCAATGGATGTATAACAAAGCTACCATATGGTTTCATAGTTAGGCTATGTTAGGGCATTCTATAAAAATATGAGAGATTATTTCATCATTCTCCTAAATCATCTCACATATAAAATGTCCATGCATCCATATTTTCATTATTTATTCCCCTGTCATCACCTTTCTAACTTTGGTCCAAAGGTTTTACGCCAATAACTACATAAATATATCATTTAACAGGTTCATGATACTCTAATATATGGATAAGTATCCAAAGGTAAATGTATATTGACTCATTTTTTTCTATCCCATCCAAAAGTATCCTCCTATTGAGACCTTGAAAGTGATCTTGTCTGGGTGGTATTATAAATTTTATTTCTTTAATCCTCTGGTACATAGACTAGACACTGTTCTATTGGGATCCATTGCCTTCCTACCTCCCAAATATTGTGAGGCTTATGATATTTAGCTATCTTAACCTGATTATTTCTATGTAGATTGTCCATAAATAGTCTACAAGTCAAGAATTGAGTTATTAGAGGAGGATGTCCATCCCATAAATCTATCTAGAAGATAGCCTTCTATCCGTTATGGAAAATCAAGAATAATTTTTTCTTGATCATATCCTCTCCTATTCTAAGTTCGATTAATATGGGAGATCCTCTGCTCAAAATAAAAAATTATATAAGATATTTTAGGATTTTATTCCATACATATTGATGTCTCACAATATGAACCCATAATTCCTCAAGGTATTTTAGCAATATCTAATATAACTTAGACATTAGTGCCTTGTTATTCTTAATGACTGATCTAATTTCTAGTCCTCCCTCCTTTTTTGTAGGCATAAAGTATCCCATTTTAGTAGTTCTTATTTTTGTTCTTCCTTAACTCCACTCTCCTTAAAAACCATGTTCATTTCTTTTTTTCCTTCTAATTATAAGTGAAATTCCTAGGTATGTTATTGGAAGACATGTCTTCTTATATCTCAATTTATCCAACAATATCATTTCCTTACTAGGTGAGCAATGGAAATAGATGACCTTGGAATTTTTTTAATTTTTAAGTTATCCAATCTCTTTTGTAAACCATTCTAGAATCATTTTAAATTGAAGGTCTCCCTTATTATTGCCTTTTCTAATAATATAGAGTCATCAACAAATTATAGGTGACTAATTGGTTTAGCTCTAGCTATTATTACTATTCTCTCAAAAGCTATAGTTTCCCTATCCTTAGTTAATATTCTACCTACACATTCATCCAATATGAGGAGCATGTATGGGATAAGAGGTCTCCCTCCTTGATGCCTTTAAAATTTGTGAATAATTATGTAGGAGCTCCATTTGCTAAAATTGAATAAGATACTGATGGAATGCATCCCTTGATTCATTCTACCCAATCTACCAAAATCTAAATTTCCAAATCACCTTTAGGAGGAATTTCTAATCAAATCTCTTGTAAAATTTTGATAGTTCTAACCTATAAAACACACATAAATCTAGAAACCAATTGAAACAATGGGAGATACCCAGAGAGACTACAACTATGTACACAAAAGAAACATAAACAGAAATAGAAACAGAGGTAGAGACCACCAAAAAATGTTGAAAGGACAAAATCAAGCTAGTTCTAGACCAACAAGTCCACCTCCTAGATAACATCTCCCACCATCCTAGAAATATCCTTAGAGAGTGGTTGATCGTAATCTTCAACGAGCCCCAAATCACATGTTGCTTTATCTCCATAATTTTTAGATTATGAATGACAAAATTAGTTCTTTCAATAGCTTCGTTTGGGGTATAAAATTCCTTCACCAATTTATATTTTAGAAAATATCTTGGAAAAATCTCGAAATCAGACCAAAAGCAACCCCGAAATAACTACTAGATGGACTCTGAAAAACATTTAATTTCCCTTATTGACTATGGTAACCCAAAAGTGAAAGCATAGAAAACCTTACTTCTCATACCCACTGGTCCATCTTGTGAAAGCAAAAATTAAAAGGGACCAAACCAACTACTTTGAATGGACTGCCCTCATCAATAAAAAAACACTGAACACCCACCTCTCCATCATGTTGCCAACACAACAAGGAAGAAGATTCCAAGATAGAGAGAATAAAGAACCACCACGAAGCATGAATCGAATTTTGGATGAAAGGCCAGCTCACCAAGCCACTTAGGAACCGCATACCAAAAGATTAAGATTTACGAAAAGCAACAACTCTCCCCTTTGAGCTCATTTGAAAACAAAGAGAATTTGAATTTGGGGCATTAAAAGCAGACTGAACCCCATCACATGATGTGTTCTAAAAAACAAGGACCATTGTGAATCAAAAAATCCCCAAAATCCAATGAACTCCGCACTCTAAATAAGAACATTACTTAGGAGCTTCATTTCAAAAATTGCCCAACCTTCTTGCAGTTATAAAGATTTCTCTTCATTGATACGATGTAGAAGGTCCTATGGAAAATCCGTGTACCAGACCAAAAGTCCTAAATGAGATGTCCCAAGATTTGCCATAAAATCAGTGATAAAATTACCCTCCCTCAACACATAAGTTATTGAGATTTGACTAATATACTAAATATTTGACTTTAATTTTAATTATTAAATTATTTTTTATGCTTATAAATAATTTTTTTTTAAATATAATATAACCAATAAAATATATCCATAAATCTTGCTAAACATATCATAATCATCTATATATTGAATTGACATGTTATAATCTTACTATATTAAAATATATAAACAATACTTTCTCCCTACATTTTAAATTTTAATTCGTTGTCGCATTTGAGAAAACCTTTAAGCTGTATCAAATCTGAAGTTTTAGAGATTTCATGTACAAACTACATAAACTTAAGCTTATCATCATACTCCTAAACCACCAATTGAATTAGAAGTTTAATAGTTCTTAAAATATATTTTTAGTGCATGTACAAATGTCTGACACTATATTCGCTCTGCAGAAAAAATTAATAGTTTGGAAATTTCTGGGAGCAGAAGAAGAAATATAATATCAAAGGTTCGCAACGGCCTAAAACTTGACTTATTTTCATTGAGATTTACGAAGAGCAACAACTCTCCCCTTTGAGCTTAACGGAAAACAAAGAGAATTTGAATTTGGGGCATTAAAGGCAGAGTGACCCCATCACCTGATGTGATCTGAAAAACAAGGACCATTGTGAATAAAAAAAAATCTCCAAAATCCGATGATTTCTGCATGTTAAATAACAATATTATTTCATTTCAAAAACTGCCCAACTTTATGACAATTATAAAGATTTCTCTATTAATGTAGAAGGTTCTCTGAGAAATCCCTGTGCTAAACCGAAAATCTTAAACAATACGTCCCAAGATTTGCCATAAAATCCGTGATAGAATTACCCTCCCTCAACACATAAGTTATTGAGATTTGACCAATACGCTAAATATTTGATTTTCCTTTTAATTATTCTAAAATCCGTGATAGAATTACCCTCCCTCAACACATAAGTTATTGAGATTTGACTAATACGCTAAATATTTGATTTTCCTTTTATTTATTATATTATTGTTTATGCTTATAGATAATTTTAAAAAAAATATAATATAACCAATAAAAGATATCCATAAATATTGCTAAACATATTATAATCATCTATATATATTGAATTGACATGTTATAGTCTTACTATATTAAAATATATAAACAATACTTTCTCCCTACATTTTAAATTTTAATGCGTTGTCGACAAAACCTTTAAGCTGTATCAAATCTGAAGTTTTAGAGATTTCATGTACAAACTACATCAACTTAAGCTCATCATCATGCTCTTAAGCCACCAATTGAATTAGACGTTTAATAGTTTTTAAAATATATTGTTAGTGCATGTACAAATGTCTGACACTATATTCGCTCTGCAGAAAAAATAAATAAATTGGAAATTTCTGGGAGCAGAAGCACAAATATAATATCAAAGGTTCGCAACGGCCTGGAGCTTGACTTCTTTTCATACTGATATTGACAAGCCTGACCTCAAATAGATCAAAATATCAGTAAGAAATGGGAAAAATCCGTGTATCCTTCCAATCTCAAAAGTCTTCCCATTCATATCTTAGATCATCCCATACATATGTCCGGTCCTACGATAATTTCTCCCGAGATAGAACTGTACGGTATTGGGCATCCACGCAGAAATGGAAAAAATCGGTGTGTCCTTCCAACCCAGAGGAAGAGCATGCCCCTTCTCCCTAAGAGTAAGGGATTCGCGTGCGCGAAACTCCTTGAGAACCAGATTAGCCTGATACTTTGCCTGCTCGCTGAAGGCCACTCCTATGACTCCGGCCTCGTTTATGATTAACCTCCACAAGACAGCGTGCACGTGTCTGATCACCCTATCCGTGCCCTCGGACGCTACCATGTTTCGCATCCCCGGAGCGAGGAGGAACTGCTCAATTCGAAGCCGGTCCAAATCACAACGTTGCAAAACCGCATCCTGCGAATCAAATATCGTGCTGTAATAGAACAGTACCTCGACGAAACGCTTGGTGAAATTGGCGGAGTTATGCTCACCTTGGTTGTGGATAACAGTGAAAACTAACGGCTGTAACTTTAAAATTACGTCCACCAACGATCTCAGGCCTGTAGGTTTCTGAATCAGGGCCTGAAGAACATAGCACGCGTTAACGGCCAAGGCTTCCGCGGGGTCGACTCCGATAAGGCTTTCGTTAACGTCCTCTATTTTGTCGATGACGGCCATCAGGCAAGCAAACGTGATGTTTAACGATTTTGCAAAGTTCAAGATTGCCGTTATCTTAAACGCCTGTGGAGGAGCGGTGTGCCCCGAGGCCAGCTAGTGCATGAGGCTCGGCCACTGCATGACGCCATGGATGTCCGAGTCGATTATGCGGATTATATGGGCCAAAATAATTATACATTATTTATATTTTTATAATTATATAATCAGTATTATATTATAGGTTAAATAAAGGATGTGGGGGTGGGGTGGGGGTTGGGGTGGGGTGGGTTGATTTAACTTCTGGATAATTGTATAATCAATATAATAGGTTAGTTGGATAAATTTTAATGTGAGCAATTTTCTATAGATGCTAAATATCCATTTATTATACATAAATTTTGATGATGATGGATTTTACATTTTAAAATGATTTTTTTATGGACATATAGCGATTCCCTCACATATTCATCTACACCACGGTTTGAACCTTGGACTTCCAGAAGAAGAGTCAAAGTCTAAATCATTGCGTTGTCCCATAAGATATTAAAAGGATTATTATATCAAAAATATATTTATTGTTAAATTGGGTTATTATGATGTTTTCTAGTAGTTGATGATGATATTATTTTATATTCAAAATTTCCTTAAAGATTATAGACAAATTTTGATGAAAAGAATCATGACTTTTACATTTAAAAAGATGTTTAGATTAAAGTTGTACTATTATTTCTTTATGTTATTATGATGTTTTATAGTTGAGTTGTTGACATTATTTTTTTTATTGTAACTTTTTTTTTTAATGAAAAAGAGCAAAAAATATTCCATTAAAGAATAATTAGGGTTTTTTACATAAAAAAGAATGGGTGGAAAATATTACACCCCAGTATGGTTTCAAACTAACCATCATAGTTAAGAGACACTAAAAAACCAGATACAACGAGCCATGACTAATAAAATATCAGAACTTGGCTTTAACTAAGCATAACCACAAAGAGAGATGTTTTAGTAGAAGTATGGGGAGACGCATCTACGTCATCCATGCCCATGTAATGTCAATCTATGTTGGAAAGTGTGGGAATGAGCCAAATAACATCATTGGACCTCGTATCATTACCACCAATCGAAGGGTCAATATCCCATCCATTTGTGCGAGCAATAACCATAGGGTCTATAGTATCTGATGGAACCGACCAACTTGTTACAGTATCATTGTGAATAGTATCCCACCAACCTGTACCAGGAGTGGGATCTTCAGGAAGTTCATTTCCCCATCCTGCCATAGGGAGAGGGAAAGGAGCAGAAGGACGAACATACCAACCACTATGTTGTCTAGAAGAATCTGCATCGGACCCTCCATGTTTGAAAAGTGGAGGTTGAGACCGATGTCTCCCTCTCCGTGGAGGGGACCCTCCACTGTGATAGGAAGGATTCTAGCGAGAACGAGAACGAGATCCTAACTGACCATGGGATGATGGATCCTCAGTAAGGTGACTAACATTGCAAGGTGTATTACTGTTGTGGTCAATAAGGCTACATAGATGTTGAATCTCCACATTAACCTTCTTCACCTACACATAAATATGTAGCCAAGAATCATAAACACTGCATACTGGTCAGTCAAGAAAAAAATCCTTGAACTAGTATCATGAGAAAAAGCAATCTTGTTCCTAGATTTCTAAATATGATAAAGAATTCTAATTCTAATGAAAGCACGAGGATACGAAAGCAAAACAAAAGGGAAAATGTAACGCTAAGTCCTACGAACGAGAATGCATGAAAAGAAGGAAAACCAACGAAATGAAACGAGATTAAAAGCAAGTGTAAAAGTGCGGCCCTTTATTTTATTAATTTGCTCCAAATCGGGTTACAATACGTCTCCTCCCTTTTCAGGGGCTAGGAGCGTCGGACATATTTTGATTACACCATGAATGATATATTCCCCTTTGAGATCTTCCGCGTGCCCACATTGAAAATGGGCGGACCAAATGTCACCGCCGCTTGCGTGAATATGTCTATGGTTCCTTGCTGCCCCTCCGGTGTCGAGATCCTACATTCAGAGAAATAGTAAATGGATTAGTAGCACCTACGGATGGAGAGAAACATGCGATCCCCAAGGCCTACGGTCAGTGCATGCATAAAATGATTAAAATGATAACTGAAACATATCAGAATGAGCTAAAAATTTGATAGAAGCAATAAAACATTACCAGGAAGCCACTACAAAAGGAACAGTTCAGAAATCTTGCACATATTTCTAATCGCTCCGGGGTGGGACGATTAGGACTGTCATAACCTGTCAGAAAGCCACCTCCTAAATGTCTAGTCCAGAGGCCTCCAAAATACCTACAAAGTTGGGGTTAGGTAAAACGGGGCATTTTGGGATGACCCAGATGGTTAGATTTTGCTAATTCAGCCTCTATTGCCCTGTATCTGATGATGCTCCCTGTATGTTAGTGAAAGCGAGAAATGATAAAATCATAGCCAAAACTTGTCAGAATCACATGAAATTTAAATGACAGCATATGTAAGTAACCTAGAATCAAATGCAAAAGAAAAATCATGGAAATATACCATAGATTTCTAATCACTCCGGGGTGGGGCGATTAGAACTACAATAGTGCGGGGGGCACCCGAGGGCAGGACGCCCACCGTTTGGGACTCGGTTTCAGCACCAATCCACTTGGGATGGGTCCAAAACCTCTTATGGGGTTGTGTCAAAAAATTTGGTGGGGTATTGTGGCCAAATGTTTGGGTTTGGGTCCGGATTGCGCTTCCAATAATCACCCAATAACCTCCCTTCCAAAAGAGAGATCAAGGATGTAAAAGCACAAACGATGGGTGAGGATGTAATTCGACAGCACTTCGTTGCTCCAAATGCTCCTCTCTGTTCTCTTTTTTGGGGTGAGAAGACTCACCAATTTATAGACCTAGGGTCTCTCTCTTTGAATGCGCATGCGAGGGCGCCACTTGACTTGCTTGCCCTATTTTGGGAGAAAATATTCTTCCCTGATTTAGAGTCTCCTTGCATGAGGCCTCCATAATCAAGGCATGCATGACTGAAGTCTCTCCCTCTGATTTGAAGTCGTTCCTCACAATTGCATGCCCTGAAGGTGCAGTTAAGTGGTGGACCTATCGAGGTTTGACTTTTTTCCAGTCAAACCTGCTATTCGCCCCACCCTAGGATGAATGCTGATAATCGTCCCGGGTGGGATGAATACCAGTTTGTAATCGTCCCAGGGTGGGACGAGTAGGGAGCAAAGTGCTAAAAAGGTGCCAAATTGACCTCTGACCTTCCAAAACTATTGTGGGAGTGGTTAGGACCACTGTTTAACCTCTGGGGGCTGCCCTAGGGGCTATGTATGTCAATTCGATCAGTGCTTGTCATCACATAATCGGATTGGTGTTGTTTTGGTGTCTATAGATGCCCCTTTTTGGGATGCGTTGTGCGTGGCGCAGTGTTGAGCAAAAATAGATAACCAAAGCACTAATGATTAGGGTTTCTCAGTAACCTAACCAACTCTTGATGCCCCAAGTATGGAAAGGGCACGCATTCTTGAATCCTTGCTTTTGACGAGCTAAGGAGCTTAATTCAAGTGTTAACCTTTTTTAGTGAGGTGTTACTTGATCTTGGACATTGTTCAGTCATGAATAGGCAAAGGGCGCAACCTTTTGTCTATGGGAACCTTGAGTTCATGATTCTAGAATGCCAAGTGTTTGATCAGCTTGTGATTATTGCTTGTTTGCTGCCCCAAGCAGGAGCGTGATTGTCTTTGTCAATGATCCTTTGAATGCATGCCATTTCCTTGATTGGGTGTGTTTTTGTTGATTGGTGACTAAGTGTGACTACCCCCTCAAGCGACGAATCGATGAGGGAATGACCGACATGAGAAAAGCGACGAGTCACTTGACCCAAGATGACTTTTGTAAGGGTGCCTTCAGTTGTTTTTCATTGAATGCTTATGCAGTTTCTGAACATTTTGACCTATTTTTGGTGGGTTTGAACCCTTTTTGTGACGCATTTTGGAGCTAAAATTGTCAAAAATTCGTCCTCTCGTGGAGCGGTCCGGCTATGGTAGCCTTATTAGGGAGTAGGATAGTGACAATTTGTGACCCCAATGTCTATTTTGGATGCCAAGAATGTCAGGCGCAAAGGCGCCTTCGTTTGGCAATGTTATTGCTATTTTTGGGTGGGTTTGGACCCTTTTTGTGATGTCGTTTGGGGATGAAATTCTTGAAAATCCGTCCTCCCGTGGAGTGGTCTGGCTATGGTAGCCTTCTTAGGGAGTAGGATAGTGAGGATTTGTGACCCCAACGTTGGTTTTGCATGCCAAGAATCACAGGTGCAAAGGCCCCTTTGATCGGCAAGTTTATTGCTATTTTTTGTGCATTTTGGTGCAGTTTTTGTTGTTTTTGAATTTCTTGCTCTGTAATCATCCCTGGGTGGGACGAATACCAGTTTAGTAATCATCCCAGGGTGGTACGAGTGCTAACTAGAGTGCTCATCCTAGGGGAACGATTACAGGCCTAAAAGCCTATTTAAGGGCCAAAACTAGGTTTTGGGCTCATTTGCATTTGTTTTTCCTGGCGTTTGGGAGTTGTGAGGAGGAGGTCGAGTTCGCGTAGCGGAGCGCTATCAAATTTCTCGGACACCATGAGTTCATGGACCGGATCATCAAGTGGTGGAGCCGAAGCGAGACCGGTAAGTGATCCTCCTCTGTATTTTGTTGTTTGTGTTATAGTTTTAAAACCGTAATTTTTTTTCTTTTGTATTTTGTTTTTCAATTTAAAAATGAAAACCCTAGTTAAATGTGTGTTGTTATGTGTGAATTTGTGTTTTTTTTTTTTTTTTTGTTTTAAGCTAAAAAAACCCTAGTTTAAACTAAGATTGAAAACTTAGCGTAAAAAAATGTTTTTATGTTGTTTTTGTTTATCAGTTTTAGACTAAGTTAAACCCTAGGAACTGAAAACTTTTATTGTGTGTTGTATTTTTTAGTTTGATAAAAATGAAAACCCTAGGTTAAATTTTTATTTTTGTTTAACTAGAGTTAGAAACCCTAGTTGTTATTTTGTTTTTTTGTAGTTTATAAAATAAAATATTTTAAATAGGTAAAACCCTAGGTTATAGTTAAAAAAATTTGTTTTTATTTTGTTTGTTGTTGTTCATCAATTTTAGACTAGGATGAAAACCCTAGGTTAACTGTTTAATTTTGTTTTTGTTTTTTTGTCAGTTTAGACTAGGATGAAAACCCTAGGTTAACTGTTTATTTTTGTTTTTGTTTTTTGTCAGTTTAGACTAGGATGAAAACCCTAGGTTAACTATTTTTTGTATTTTGTTTTTTTGTCAGTTTAGACTAGGATGAAAACCCTAGGTTAATTGTTTATTTTTGTTTTTTTTTTGTCAGTTTAGACTAGGATGAAAACCCTAGGTTAACTGTTTATTTTTGTATTTTGTTTTTTTTTTTTTGTAGTTATTTATCAGTTTGATTTTAGAGTTAAAAACCCTAGGAACTGACAAATGTGTTTGTGAATTTTTTTGTTTGTCAGTTATTTATCAGTTTGAACTAGAGTTAAAAACCCTAGGAACTGAAAAAGTGTTATTTGAATTTTTTATTTTTTTTATTAATGTATATACTTGCATTTTGTTAATGTGTATGTTGTACATTTATTAAATGTTTTTGTGTTTAGACATTGTGTATGTTTGTTTTAGTGTTGTACTATTTTTTTTTTTATGTTTTAATGTTGGTTTTGTTTTGTTTTCTTTTGCAGGTTGTGAAGAGCCGGTACCGTGTGCTGACGGTGTTCTCTGAAGCACGGGAGGCTGACTATGGCTGACTCGGAGTGGCTTGATGCCCTTGGGCTCAAGCAAGTGACTCGATTAGAGCCTGTGGTGGGGGATCGGGCCTATCTGATGGCCTTGATCAACTTGTGGGATCCCCGGACTAATACCTTTCATCTCCCAATAGGGGAGATGATGGTGACTCTTGAGGATGTCTATCAGATTCTATGGATTTTGATAGATGGGCTTCCTATTCGGACTACTTCATGTGATCAGTGGACATTGTGTTGACATGGTGCTTCGGGCATGGGGTGGAGATGGGGGTGGATAGTCCAGTGGAGAGGGTAGAGGGGATTGCCTGATTGGTGGTATCTTGGTGCGGTGGTGGCTAGAGAGGGGCATGTTGGGGGTGAGGCATGCATTACTGATGACCCTCATCTCCAACATGCTATTGCTTGACTCCTCAGGTGCGAGGTTCCCTTGGAACCTGTTGGAGGTAGTGTTCAGATTGGTCGAGTGTCCGATGGAGGCACCTTTGATTATGAGGTGGGGATAGACGCTTCTAGCATAGCTTTATGATGAGTTGTACGAGGTCCGTTGTCGAAGGTGGAAGGGGATTGGGTGCAGCTACCTATTGTAGTGCTGGGGGTGGCAGCACATAGCTGTGGAGCGGCCATAGGGTTTGCCATGGACTACTCGGAGAGATGGTGGATAGAGAGATAGGGTATGTGGACTCGTATGGTGGCTCTAAGGAGCAGGGGAGAGGGTGGGTGGGTGTCGTAGGGCACTATGTCGATGCCTTCGCTCGGCTTGCTCTGGGGAGGTGTTCTGGCACCCATATCGGGACTGTCTAGCCTGGAGGCTGGGAGAGTGGCTTCGGTGGGTGCGTAGGGGAGATGGCTGATTGGGTGGCATGGGACCAAGTAGGAGTACTTCCTGTACGTCGAGTGATGTGATAGTTTGGGGTGCGCTAGGGGTTGCCTGGTGAGCCCTTGATCTATCGATGTCGGGGTGATGAGAGGACTCTTGCCTGGTCGATCATCGAGCCTTGGGTGAGGAGTCAGATCCTATGATCGATGTCCCTGACGTGGACAATGTCGGGGTGACCATTGAGTATGACCAGTGGTGGACATTGTGACGGTGGTGAGGCGAGGGGCCTCTAGGGGGTCTAGAGGTGGTAGCAACAGGTGGTGAGGGTGTAGAGGCATCGGGAGAGGGTTGGGGGGCTCCGCTCGAGGATGCGGACATGGTGGAGGTTGACAGCTTTGGGGGGATGATTTTGGGGTTTTGGAGCAGCCGGATACGTAGGACGTCCCGGAGTAGTGGGAGTCGAGAGCAGCCCGTAGTCCTGAATATGCCTATGCACTAGGCTGTCCTGGAGGGTGTGGAGGTGAGGGATCATGCTGAGATAGCATGATTGGAGGATCTACTTTGGAGATGGGATGAGGAGCTTGGGGAGGCTTTGTAGGAGAGGGATCTCCTATGGACTCAGTTGGCTAAGTGGGAGAATGCATTTGCTGCGTACCGTCGATGGGATGGGGACACAGATGTTGCATGGGAGAGGGATCTCCTATGAACTCAGTTGGCACAGCGATGATGTAGTGGCTACGTACCATCGATGGGAGGTGGATTTGTTTCGGCATCGGATGGAGTTGGAGGCAGAGATTATCCACCTCGGTGGGTGGTTACCTGAGCTCCCTGGAGGTGGGTCTTCATGCTGGATGAGAGACAACGATACTGAGCAGTCATCATCTTCTCATAGGTGGCTGGATGAGGGGGGCTAGTGGGCGTGATGCGGGGCTAGCAGTAGCCACCCTGAGAGGTCCCATAGGACCCACACCATGGGGGGTAGTTCTCGTCGCACCGATCCTACATGATCATGGTGGTCGACGCCCTAGGCTTGGGGGTTTTTGAGTTTTTGCTTTGTTTTGCGAGGTCAGAGGACCGACTTATTGTAGCCTGTGGGCATTTTGATGATATATATATACATGACTTTCTTTTTGGTTATACACTTGTCATGATTTATTTTTTTTTTATGCACATTTATTTATGATGATGTATGCATGTGTTATTATGAATGCGATGTTTCTAATTATATGATGTATGCATATGGAATGAATGAAATGAGTTGTTGATAACTTGTCGATGGCACCATAGACTGTACAAGATTTATTGGCTTTCTGTACTTATGTGATGGCTTTGTGGAATGACTTTGCATGTGTGAATTTTGTTTTGGTATTTTTCATATTTTTTGATGTTGATGTAAGTAATGAAATGTACCAGTTGTTTTAAAATGTAGTTAAGGTTTTCTGAGATTCAGATGTTTTAACTAACTAGCCAAGACTGTACATTTATCTCACAAGATTTTTGAACAAGGTATGAATCAGACTTGAGTTTGACCAAGTTATTTCACATCCTTGTGTGTGCAATTGAGTTCGTTTATGTGGTATTTGTCAGGATACCGCTAGTGCCAGATAGGTTGTCAACCAAACCTGTATTGAGGATCACCTAATTAGCTCCACTAACTCCATTGTTGTATTTAGTAAGATTAATCCATGGGACAATCTAAGGTACCATAAGCTAGCTCATCCACATGCAAACATTGGTCTGCTCACATGCAAAGCTAATGTGATAGACATATCGTCATGCGTTTAGGATACCACCATTGTCAGGTAGGTTGTCCACCAAACCCGTAATGAGGATCACCTAGATGGTTTTTTGAATGCTGAGAATTCTAGGGATTCAAGCTCAGGCGTCTTTTGGTTGCTCAACTTGTTGGGATACTTGCTCTTATATATAGTGATGAAAATCACTGTTTATTTTTCTTTTGTTTTTCTTTTTGAGCAAGGACTTGAATAGTGGTGATAACCACTGTTATTTGATTTTGCATTTATAGGTTGCAAAGTTGAGCTCGTAGGTTTTGGCTTGTGAATGGCATTGATCCTTTTGGTCTTGGGGATGACTACCCATCCTGTTCAGGGATGTGTAGTATGAATCCTTACGACCTTTGGGAATCAAAGGTGATTGGGGATGTTATTATGTAAGGGCATTGATCTTTTAGGCCTTGGGGATGACTACCCATCCTTGTCAGGGGTGTGTAGTATGAATCCTTACGACTTTGGGGACCAAAGGTGTTTTGGAATTTTGTGATGATGGATTGTTGGAATTTTGGTTGTAAATGGCATTGATCCTTTTAGGCCTTGGGGATGACTACCCATCCTTGTCAGGGGCGTGTAGTACGAATCCTTATGACTTTGGGGACCAAAGGTGTTTGGGTTTTTTGTTAGTGGTGAAAACCACTTTTTATTATGGGAAATTGGATGGGGAAGAGCTTGTCCTTTTGTCAATTCTCAGCATTCTTGAACCATTCGCACAGGGGGATGAACAGGCTAACCTTTCACCTATGGTACCCTAGACTGCTTTGTAGGTTTCTCTTGCATTCACACAACTTGGGAATTATTTTATGTGTTTTAACTTGTGTAGGGATGTTATGTAACGAAGTGTGATCCAAGTAAAACTCTCCCTTTGTAAAATCTGTCTGACTTTGTACAGTTTTTGGCTAGAAATTTAAATACAGCTGAATGGCGAAAACCCTAAATACGTTAGGAGACAACTGACTATGCTAAAATGTGGATGGTGTTATTCTGGATGGATGTGTTTATAAAATGGAAAAATGTGGAAAATGATGGAATTGCCTAGCAATTATAGTCTATGGTGCTTGTGACATGTATGACCAACAAATATGCAATGTATGGATGCGATGCCTAATGCAGTTTATTATGTTTTTGTATTTTGATTTTTATGAGTATGCATGAAATTGAGATGCAATTTTTTTGTTATTTTTGATTATTTTATTGTTTTTGTTTGTTTTTGAATATTTGTTTTTGACCAAGCGATTGTGGGAACCCTTGGAGCTTTTGGTTTGACCAAAGGGTTTATGGATACCTTTGGGGCATTTTAGGTGGACCAAGCGATTGTGAGAATCCTTGGAGCTTTTGGTTTGACCAAAGGGATTATTGATACCTTTGGGGCATTTTTGGGTTGACCAAGTGATTGTGGGAATCCTTGGAGCTTTTGGTTTGACCAAAGGGATTATTGATACCTTTGGGGCATTTTAGGGTTGACCAAGCGATTGTGAGAATCCTTGGAGCTTTTGGTTTGACCAAAGGGATTATTGATACCTTTGGGGCATTTTTGGGGTTGACCAAGTGATTGTGGGAATCCTTGGAGCTTTTGGTTTGACCAAAGGGATTATTGATACCTTTGGGGCATTTTGGGGTTGACCAATTGGGAATCCTTGGAGCTTTTGGGTTGACCAAGCGATTGTAGGAATCCTTGGAGCTTTTGGGGTGGGCTATGGCTCTCTAAATGTGGAATGGCCTCAAATGACTGATGTTCAAGGGTTCTAGTTCCTTGATTCCTTCAAGAGAGGTGAGCCGGTATGTTCCAGGTCCTATTTTACTATCAATTACATAGGGACCTAACCAATTTGCCATGAATTTGTCCCTTAGATGGGGCGGCAAGTTAGAATTTTGTTGGTTCTCTTTTAAGACCAAGTCACCAACCTGAAAGTCCCTCGGGTGAACTTTCATGTTGTATGCTCTCTTAAGTCGCTCTTGATAGATACGTAAATGCTCGAGAGCATTGACGCGTCGTTCATCGAGCAACGTAAGTTGGTCTAACCGGGCCTGCCATGTAGTGTCATCATCGATGAACTCTTGCATTGATATGCGTAGGGAAGGTATTTCCAACTCGAGAGGCATGACTGCCTCGGAGCCATACACCAACGAAAATGGAGTTGCCCCAGTGGGCATCCGAATGCTAGTGCGATAAGCCCATAGGGCAAGCGGGATTTGAATGTGCCAATCCTTATGACTATCTATGACCATATTTTTGAGGATAGCAACTAGCATTTTGTTTGACGCCTCTGCTTGCCCATTTGCCTACGGATAATAAGGTGTTGAAAAATTATGCTAAATTTTGTACTTTGTTGTCAAAGCACGCACATATTTATTCTTGAATGACGTCCCATTATCCGAGATGATCTTGGATGGAATACCAAAATGACATATGATGTTATGCAAAATAAACTCCGTAATGCGGGGTCCAGTCGTAGAGGTTAGCGAAATTGCTTCCACCCACTTGGTGAAGTACTCTATGGCCGTTATGATAAACGTGTGATGACCTGACGATGTAGGGGAGATCTTTTCGATTAGATCTAAGCCCCATTACAAAAATGGCCAAGCCGATTGGATCGGTTGCAAGGCCTGAGAAGGTACATGTGTCAAATTGGCATGGTGTTGACACTTCATGCACTTCTTTACATATGCACAACAATCTCGCTCTAAATATGGCCAATAATAGCCCATGCGGAGAATGCACTTTGCGATGGCCATACCGCTGAAGTGGCCATCACATGTACCATCGTGCGCTTGGGTGATCGCCCAAGTGGACTCCTACTGGTCCAAGCAATGGAGGAGGATTCCTTCATAGCTTCGATGATACAAAATGTCTCCTAGCAAGACATGTTTTGCCGCTTTCTGTTTAAATGATCTTTTTACGGCATGTGTCAATCCAAGTGGGAGGTTACCTAACTTGAGGTAGTCTCTTATGGGTGTGTACCAATCTTGCTGATCAGAAACCTCGATGGTATGAATGGCCAATCCCTCTTGTAGTTCATCCCTAGCAAAAGTTGAGTGGGAAAGAACTTGTAAGAATAGCGTTGTGTTGCTATTAAGAGGGGTCGAGGAGAACAAGGACCCCTAGTCGGCATGATTCAGACAATCATGGATTCGAGAGAACTTATCCTGAGATGGTTCAATCTGGATCAGGTGGATTCCTGGCGTTAGGTCAGAGCTTGCACGCTCCATCATGGATTGCGATAATGTTTTAACTTGAATGGTTGTCATTTCACCGGAAGGGTCTTGCGGGATTAGTGACCCCAAGGAGGCCATAGTATCCGCAAAATGATTCGATGATCGAGGGAGTGCCTCGATGTCATACCATTCAAGATTTGCCTAGGAATTTGTCCACAAGGGCTTTGTAGGCCTGCAGAACTGGGCATTTACATTGGAATACCCCTTTTACTTGGTTGACAATTAACAGCGAATCACCAAAGATGTTCAAGCATTTGATGTTCATGGTGATTGTTGTCTGAAGACCTATGAGCAAGGCTTCATATTCTGCATTGTTGTTGGTGCACGGGAAATCTAATTTAAATGATAGAGGCATTGGAGCCCCTTGCGGTGTGAAGAATACAATTCCCGTGCCACCCCCTTGCTCACATTTAGAACCATCAAAGAATAGGGTTATGTCGGCCTATGACTCAGGCTCATTAGAATCTGGCGATTCTGAAACATGGAAGACCCCATCATCGGGTAGCTCTACGGTCAGAGGCTGATCATCTTCAAGAGGAGCCTCTGCTAGTTGATCGGTGATGACTTGACCTTTGATGGACTTCTATCCAATGAATTCGATGTCAAACTCCATCAACAACATGATCCATTTCGTCGTGCGGCTACTATGATAAGTATGACTCATCATGTATCGTAATGGATTCTCCTTAGACACAACATACGTCGTATTGCTCAGCATGTAGTGGCATAGCTTTTTGGTAGCAAATACCACTGCCAAGCATAGCTTCTCGACGTATGCATAGTTAAGTTCATAACTGACCAGGGTGCGGCTAAGATAGTAATTAGCCTGTTCTTTGTGTAGTTCATTTTTTTGGGCTAGCATGGCACCCAGTGCCACCTCAATAGCTGAGATGTATAAGTAGAATGACACTCCTGGTCTAGGTGGTGCCAATACTGGCGGTGAAGCCAAGTATTGTTTGATGTCATCAAAGGCTGACTGGCACTCGTCATCCCAGTGAAATGCTACCCCCTTGTGCAATAATTTATTCATGGGTCGGCACTTGTCAGATAGCTGCGCTATGAAGCGCTTGATTGACGTGACCTTTCCCTGTAGGCTTCTGAGCTGCTTGATGGTAGTTGGGGGAAGCATTTCAAGGATTGCCTTGACTTTGTTTGGATCTACCTCGATTCCTCATTTTGAGACTATGAAACCCAAGAGTTTTCCAGATGTGACACCAAATACGCACTTCTTGGGGTTTAGTCTGACTTTATGTTCAATGAGGCGATCGAGGATCTTGCTTAAGTCATCGAGATGATCTGGGCACAAAAGAGATTTGGCCAACAAATCATCCATGTAATCTTCCAAAGTTTTATGCATGTGATCATGGAAGATGTATGTCATGGCACGTTGGTAGGTGGCGCCAGCATTTTTAAGGCCAAAGGGCATGACCTTATAACAAAATGTCCCCCAAGGCATTGTGAACGCCATTTTTAGTTGGTCCTCGGGATTGATACGAATCTGATTGTATCCCGAGAAACCATCCATGAGGGAAAGCATTTCGTGGCCCATTGTAGCGTCTACCAATGCATCGATGCTAGGCAAGGGGAAATCATCCTTAGGACTCGCTTTGTTTAGATCTCAAAAATTGGTGCATATGCGAATCCTCCCATCTAGATTTTTGATGGGCACCATGTTAGACAACCATGGTGGGTAATCCATGCAGATGACAAACTGTGCATCCAATAACTTTTGTAACTCATATTTGACCATTAAGGCTACTGTTGGGTGCATCTTACATAGTTTTTGCTTGACTAGCTTGACTGTCGGATCAAGCGTTAGATTATGCATGACTAGCTATGGGTCTAGCCTCGACATGTCTTTGTAGGACCATGCAAAAACCTCCTTCTTCTCTTTGAGAAGGGCAATGTAGTCGGCTTGCTCTTTGGGGGATAGAATTACCCCAACTTGATGATTTGCGAATTCATTGGATCAGAGCCGATGTCTACGTCAGTCGTCTCTTCAACTACATGTGGGACCCATCCTCCAACTGGTGTGGAGTTGGGATCAGGTGGATATCATTTGCTGAATTTAGATCTACGTTGGGAACGTCGGGTTCCTCTTCAACATGGAAGACATCTTGAGTCTGTTCTGGGGTGAAATGGAACATCCCACCACAAGGCCAGTACTCTGATGGGGATGGTGGTGTGTCAGCGTGATCCTAGTCTATAGCATCTAAGTCTAGATACAATGACCATGTTGGGTCGGTTGGGTTATGGATGGGGGTGGTTAAGTCAATGGAGATCATGTTGATGAAATGATTTTGGTCTCCATTACCATGGGTGTGGTGACTCGGACATCCTAGGTGATCTTTGTGCTCCGGATCTGGCTCTGTGGGTACTGGCACAAATGGATCGGCCCTATGTGCGGATAAAAGGATAGGATCTACCCTTGGCACTAATGGCTCTATAGGGTCTCCGGGCGGAAGATGTTCTCTGTATACCTAAAGTGGCGGGTGTAGTAGTTGGTCCAACTACGCCTGGTTTAGGTGCCACCTATGCCTTGGCCCTATGTGTAGTTGTTCAAACATGTCATCTATGTCCATGGGGTATTGTTGTTGTCGCATATGATTGAGATATGCCATCTCAGTCTCATCTTCATAATCACTATCAGAGATCCATAGGCCTTCGTTGGCTCCAATAGCTATTTGCGACATGTGAGGCTCGTCTTGCTCGAGCAAATTGATCTGGTCCCATCGGGGTTGTTCCGCTCTCTACGAGGGGACCTGATTCTCTTGAGGTGGCATTTGCTCGATTGGAGCATCCAAAGGGAACATTGTCATGAAGCTCTCTTGATAATCATCTATGGGGGTCACTTGTGAATGATTGCTATCAGATTCGAAAGGGTCCCAAGGTGCTACCTCATACTCTGACTCATCTTCTGAAGACCCTTCTTGGCCTTGTCTATATCCCTCTTGTAGGTGAGTCCTCGAACTTTCTCCTTTCTCGATCGAAGGGAAAGGGTTGTTAAGGTCAACAAGGTTGGTTGTTAGCAATGGGAGGTAATCCCCCAATGTATATGTTGTGTTAGGATTGGCATATGGATCTAATGCCAACCCATCCTTGTTGCCTATCCCTAGGCCTTGCATGTTCTCTACCAAGATGTCAAGGGGTAGGGGGTGGTTGAACCCTACTCCTGACTTGTCGTATGGCATTTGATATCTTGGTTGGCAAAGAACGCGCACTCCTTGCTCATACCTGCCCAACCCATATCCATGCCAATTACATTGGCCAAGATATCTCAAAGCGAAGTATGGGTTGGACAAATAGTTGACGTCCTCAGCAAAGGGCTCTTCATCTTCTTCTTCTTGCATGTAAGGTTCAATGCCATTATCGAGGCCCCCATAAACAAAGTTTGTCTGATTTGGTGGGTAGCCTAGAGGAACCACAGTGTCGATGGGGAGGCGAGGTCTCCCCATGTCTTGCATGGACTCAAGTGCGGGTGTTGCTACAATATTCCACACTAGATACTCCCCCAGGCCCGTATTGGCCATCTCAATGGTGATCGTTGGTGGTGGAGGGGGAGGGAATGGGAGTTCTTCTTGGGTCCACTCCATGTAGGGTGAACTAGGCATCTCGACTTCCATTCGGCTAGGCATCTCTTCGGTAGAGATGGTTGAGACTAGTGGTGGTGCCTCTTCTAGGGGTTTCTTCCCCTTGTCCTTCGGTGTGGCCACCGTAGGTGGCATTGTTGGTGAAGGACCAGATGATGAAGATGGACCCGACTGGTGATTTGATGGACTTAACAGTGGGGATGCATGCGGAATCGGACCCTGTTTAGATGGATTCAACTAAAAATCCAAATGTGTCGATGGAAGGGTCGATTGCGGCATTAGTTGCACCGTATTGCAATACTTGAAGGGCTCTAAGTCTATCGGGACTACATGCACCTGCCCTTCGAATGTGTACTTTAGGCATTGATGAGCTATCGAAGGGACACACTTCATGTCCCTGATCCAAGGCCGCCCAACAAGATATTATAGGCCATCTCACCTTCCAAGATGTGGCACAACGTAGGAATAGTCTTTTGTCCCACTTGGATGGGTAGGACAATTGTGCCAACCATCGAGCATATCGCATCATTGAATGCTCGAAGAGTATAGGTGGAGGCCACGATGTGAGATGCTGGCAACTTGAGGTGTTTCAATGCCGTTATTGTAATTATATTACTGGATGAGCCAGTGTCCACCAACACCCTCTTATATGGAATCTCGTTGACCCATGCAATGACGTGCAGGGGTGGATCCACCATATCACCAGTCACCGATTTTAGTTCGTCTTCTCTAAAGGTGATGACTGGTTCTGTACATTGTTTTACATGTCCCACAAAGTTGTTGAAAGAGTTTGCTTCATGGGGCTGCAGCTCGATGGCTTTTAATATCTCCATTAGAGCCTCTCGATGGGGCGATGATTGTTGAATGAGCTCGTAAATGGAGAGCCTAGCCGACGTGGTCCTTAAACTTTGGGTAAGTCTAGTCTGAATCGTGGCCACTGGTCTAGGCAGGGGAGGTTGTGTAGGGTGTTGTTGAGGTTGTGACGTTGATGGAACCTCTCCTGTGGCTACCATGAGGGCAGCTCCTGGGTACCTCTTGTTCCTAGTCACTATGCTTATCATCCCTACATACCCCTGCATGGGGCAGTTCTGTGTCACCTCATTGACTTGAAGGGTTTTTGCCTACGCATCATGGGTAGGTCGGGGGTCTTTGAAGACTCCCATCTATTGGTTGTTTGGCGCTACGGGGTTGTCCACCACCAATGTCTTGTTGTCTATTAGGTCTTGCACGAAGCTCTTGAACTTCCAACATGCGTAAAGGTCATGTCCTTTCTGCCTATGAAATCTATAGTACAAGTCTTCCCTATAGCCCTTAGGTTTTGGTGCATTGGGGTCTATGGGTCGACTTTCTGGCAGGTGTATCAAGTTTGCCATGGACAAACGGTCAAACAAGGAGTCTTTGGACTCTGTGAAGGGTGTGAACTATCGCCTAGGGTGACGCTACTGATTTTGCTCTTGTCGATGATTCTCCTTCTCATAGCTGTCAAGAGGAACTACCTGATAGTTAGCTTGTGAGGGTTGTGTTGCTTGTGCAGGCTTCGGCATGTTTATAGCAACCTGATTGACCGTAGCGGGTTTCGGTTGCATGGTCCCTATTTTGGCATTTTTAGGCCACTCTTTCTTCTTTGGCTTGGCAATCTCGCCATCCTGTATCTTGATCTCCTCAATGATTCTGCTTGCGCCAGGGCTTCCTCAAGAGTGGCATATTGCTTCAGCTACAATAGCATGGAGATCGATCTCAAACAACTTTTTGAGAACATTTGGGTCAGGTCGGCCATAGGAGGGAGGTAGGGCAGCTTTGAAAGCAACGTCCTCCATCGATTTCCATAGGCCACCATGGTTTCTTCCTCATACTTCCTGAGGCTAGCTAGGTCACTTAGTGATGCCTTCTTCTTGGTGTTGAAGGTGAAGCATTCGAGGAACGCATCCACTAGCTGATCCAAGTTATTGATGCTATGCTTTGGCAATTGGGTGAACCAATCCGAGGTAGGGCCTACGAACATGGTTATAAATGTTCTTAGCAGCAAAGCATCATTGTCCTGAATGCCAAAGCATTGGCTCAAGAATCTAGTCACGTGCTCTTGGGCATCCTCCTCCCCTCTAAAGATTGCCAACTAGGGTAGTTTAAAGTGTTCAGGGTATGGGGGTGCGGCACTGACGGATGCACAGGGTGACTACGGAGCTGGCGTAAAGTGGGCTTTTGGGGCCCAGAAGTCTTGGTCTCCATAGACTCTAAGCACTCTAGCAGCGCTTTGTATGCATCGAAAGATTTGATCTCTTCCTCCTTGGTTTGTTCCCATTGTGGGTTGCGGGGAACTTGAGGCCTATGGAGGGGTAGCCGGACAACATCCCCCCTGCCTTGGTAGGGCATTTCAGCCCACTCTTCTTCTTGCTCATACTCCTCATAGGCTTCTTGAGGAGTTCTTAGGTGAGACCTATAAACATGGGTGGGTGCCCGTGGAGGGTGCCCATCATTGTTTTTGGGAGTGGCCTCCCGCTCAGGTCTAGGAGGTCTTGGAGGCAATATTTGATAAGGTCATGGAGACCTGTCTCGCACCAAGGGGTTGTGCCTCTCATACAACTCTATCTTATGCGCACGAGGGGTTGGGACCCTCTCAGGCATAGTGTTCTGGAGCAATTCATCTGTCTAACGTCGAATGCGCTCTTTGCTAAGGCGATACAGGTGCTCTAACTATTGTTGGTCTTGCCTGAGCTACATGATTTGCGCTTGGTGGGTGGCATGTTTGGCAAATGCCAAGTCAATTTGTTCTATCGTCTTGTGTTTAGGAAGCCTAGATGCCTCTCCTACATGTCTATCTCGGTCATGGTGATCCGAGATCTCTATGGGTCGCTTTCCTCTATCGAGGTTAGCGGCATTCACCCGAGGCTCTGGCCTCAGTGGGTGATCCTGATACATAGCAGGTGCGGAGGCGCATTGCTCCCATGCTATGTATTGCTCTTGAGGAATGTAGTGGTCTTCCTCATGCTCCCTTTCGTATGTGTGAAAGGGGCGGGCAGAATTGGCTTGCCCTGTCTGAAGAGCCTTGTGCTCTGGATTTGGCCTATTGTTTTTGATAGTAATAAGGGGTAAAGGAGGGATGACGTAATCATGTGGCCCCTCCTTATGGACCCTATGTTGCTCTAGCACTTCATCACATGGTGGCCACTCATAATGAGCATCTAAGGGAGCCCTCCCATCTATGTTGAGTGCCACGTGTATGGCCTCCTCTTGAAAGGGTCTATGCTGAGTGGGAGTGCCCCTCAAAGGGGTGCCTCTATAGTCCCATTCTGTAATGGCATGATGTGGACTATCTTGTGGGTCAGGCCACCAAGGCGGTATGACCAAGTCCTCGGGACTATATCGGAGGTGACTTGTGCCCCTTTGTACACTTTTCGTAGCTTCTGCCCGTGATTGGGCTCGACTACGGGTGTACACCATGGTGATGTTTCTCTAAATATGTGTACATTTTTATCTTCTTTATGATTTTTTATGCTACACTAAACAAAATGGAAACACACAATCAAAGCAATGATTATCTTGTTTATGGATTAAAAGTGTGCCCTAAATCTGGTTCAGTGTGTTTTGATTTTTTGTTTTGAAAACCTTGTAAAGAAATTTTTGTTGTATATGCAATATGAGGGCTCTTATATCTCCCAAAATGGTCACCCCTTCAATATACCACTGCCATGCCATTATACCGAACCTCTCTATATACCCACCCTTACGTGAGGGAGACTATTGGTACGTGAGAGCAGAACAATACGTGGAACATAGGCGGTACGAAAGGGGAATCACTCTATTTTGACACCTACCATAGAAGACTTATCCTCATGCACTGGGAATCACCCCAGCTACACTTGGTCAGCTTTCATCAGGATTTACGTCTAGCAACAGTAGCGATCAGGGTTATGTATGCAAGTTTCAAGCCAAGGTGGTGATGAAATCCACCGTTGGTCTTGATCAAGTGTTGGGGTTTTACGACCAATGCCTTGATGTTCAGATTATCTCGTGGTGTGTGGGGTTATTTTTATTTGTGAAAAGAAAGAAATCATGTAGTAAAATTTCCTATGCAAGCAAAGAAATAGAAAATGATAGAGATAGAAAATAGAAAATGATAGAGGATGCTCAGAACCCCTACCTCTTCTCTGCCCAAATCGGATGCCTCTGAGTTTCTGCTCTAAAACTACATAGAGAGCTAATCATCCTGGGGTGAGATGAATAATAGATCTGTATTCATCATAGGGTGAGACGAATTCCTATTCGTCCCAGGGTGGCATGAATTCTAGCTCTGTATTCGTTACAGGATGGAACGAGCAATAGTCCAGTGCTTGAAAGATTGATACCTGCAAGCAAAAACACACAACTTTTGATCAAAAATTTGATCTCAAAATCAAGGGACAGTGGGTCCCACCATGATCGCCACTGAAAGCATGAGGATACGAAAGCAAAATAGAAGGGAAAATGTAATGCTAAGTCCTATGAACGAGAATGCATGAAAAGAAGGAAAACCAATGAATTGAAATGAGATTAAAAGCAAGTGTAAAAGTGTGGCCCTTTATTTTATTAATTTTCTCAAAATTGGGTTACAATACGTCTCCTCCATTTTTAGGGGCTAGGAGCGTCGGACATATTTTGATTACACCATGAATGATATATTCCCCTTTGAGATCTTTCGCGTGCCCACATTGAAAATGGGTGGACCAAATGTCATCGCCGCTTGCATGAATATGTCTATGGTTCCTTGCTGCCCCTCTGGTGTCGATATCCTATGTTCAGAGAAATAGTAAATGGTTAGTAGCACCTACGGATGGAGAGAAACATGCGATCCCCAAGGCCTACGGTCAGTGCATGCATAAAATGATTAAAATGATAACTGAAACATATCAGAATGAGCTAAAAATTTGATAGAAGCAATAAAACATTACCAGGAACCCACTGCAAAAGGAACAGTTGAGAAATCTTCCACATATTTCTAATCGCTCCGGGGTGGGACGATTAGGACTGTCATAACCTGTCAGAAGGCCACCTCCTAAATGTCTAGTCTAGAGGCCTCCAAAATACCTACAAAGTTGGGGTTAGACAAAATGGGGCATTTTGGGATGACCCAGAAGGTTAGATTTTGCAAATTCAGCCTCGATTGCCCTGTATCCGATGATGCTCCCTGTATGTTAGCGAAAGCGAGAAATGATAAAATCATAGCCAAAACTTGTCAGAATCACATGAAATTTAAATGACAGCATATGTAAGTGACCTAGAATCAAATGCAAAAGAAAAATCAGGGAAATCTACCATATATTTCTAATCGCTCCAGGGTGGGGCGATTAGAACTACAGTGCAAGGGCACCGGGGCAGGACGCCCACCGTTTGGGACTCGGTTTCAGCACCAATCCACTTGGGATGGGTCCAAAACCTCTTATGGGGTTGTGTCAAAAAATTTGGTGGGGTATTGTGGCCAAATGTTTGGGTTTGGGTCCGGATTGCGCTTCCAATAATCACCCAATAACCTCCCTTCCAAAAGAGAGATCAAGGATGTAAAAGCACAAACGATGGGTGAGGATGTAATTTGGCAGCACTTCATTGCTCCAAATGCTCCTCTCTGTTCTCTTTTTGGGGTGAGAAGACTCACCAATTTATAGACCTAGGGTCTCTCTCTTTGAATGCGCATGCGAGGGCGCCACTTGACTTGCTTGCCCTATTTTGGGAGAAAATATTCTTCCCCGATTTAGAGTCTCCTTGCATGAGGCCTCCATAATCAAGGCATGCATGACTGAAGTCTCTCTCTCTGATTTGAAGTCGTTCCTCACAATTGCATGCCCTGAAGGTGCAGTTAAGTGGCGGACCTATCGAGGTTTGACTTTTTCCAGTCAAACCTGCTATTCGCCCCACCCTAGGACGAATGCTGATAATCGTCCCGGGGTGGGACGAATACCAGTTTGTAATCATCCCGGGGTGGGACGAGTAGAGAGCAAAGTGCTAAAAAGGTGCCAAATTGACCTCTGACCTTCCAAACTATTGTGGGAGTGGTTAGGACCACTGTTTAACCTCTGGGGGCTGCCCTAGGGGCTATGTATGTCAATTCGATCAGTGCTTGTCGTCACATAATCGGATTGGTGCTGTTTTGGTGTCTACATCTAAATATATTCTAGAATTCCAACAAAGGTTCTAAAAATTCAAGCGGATATCCAAGAAGGATTTGTTGCCATGAAAAATTAGATTGTATGAAGGGATGAAAAGAAGACTCAATCTAGGTCTAGGCTGAAATATCCTTGAGGCAAGACCAGAATACGTGAATATAATCCTTCAAATATCCACAAAAATAATAGGTAGGGTGATCAATGCCAATGTATATAAGTTGGTGCCCCATTGGTAGGCTTTGCATCAGTAAACTCCATACAAAAAAATATTTCTTAGGTTTAATATATTTCATCCAAACCATTTTTAACCTAGTGCTCCATGTAGAAGGATGAGAAATAAGATCCCAATGAGCATTTAAAATAGAATCCATATGAATATGTGGATATAACCAAGAATAACTTAGATGGGATTTACACTAAGTCATGGATTTATTCTTAGGCCAACTCCAATCAGCCCACCAAGCCTTTTGAAAGTGATTGAAAATTTTGGGCCACAGAGAAAAAGGGGTATTAAAAACCACAACCTCATAAGTACCTAGATCTTCCTTCTTGAGCTGATAAAAACTTTTAAAATCATCCCAAGGAATCTAGTCTATTGTGTTGAAAGAGAAAAAATCAGTGATAGATTTAATTTATTTTCTATAAAACCATTGAGCATGAATCCACTAGACTTGGGCCAAGGGTAAGGACTAAATTTTAATAATAGGAGACCACCAAACACTAATAGAAGAAATAGAAGCACCATTTTTTTCCATATCCTTTCCAAATGAGCCAGGGTTTGAGAGATTCCTAGGCCTTCCATATACTTTTAACAACAAAGGAACCTTTGATTTTAATAGGAACAGGGGCTATGATAAGAGTAGACAAATTCAATCCTCAACAAACACTTTTCCCCAAGGGGAGACCAGTCAAAATGCAATTGTGATGAAGAATTTTCTAGGATTCATTGTCATAAAGAGTTCACACAACCCATTTTTCACACAAGACAATGCCCTAATGGTTACAATCTAAAAGGCCTAGACCACTAGAAATTTTGGGAAGACAACAAAAATCCCAAGAAAATATGTGAAACCCCTTGTTATTAGATGCATTTTTCCATAAAAAATTCCTCAACAATATTTCCAATTTTAAATAGTAAGCTTTGGAAGGAAGCCAACAGGGAGAATAATAAACATGAGTGGTAGATAGAATCTTAGAGCAGATCTGAAATTTCCCTACCAGAGAATGTTTGCTTAGTGATCCAATAGGTCAATTTTTTCTCCATTTTTGAATGACATAATTCCATAACTGAGTAGGTGTGCTATGAAATGCAAAAGGTATGCCTAAAAACTTGAACATTTCACTATGTTGAGTCCAATGCCACGGGTATTGAGAAAGCCAAGGAGGCAAGGGTTTCCAATATTACCTAAAGCAAGAAGTTCTTTACATTGAATACTTGACCCAGAAGTAAGAGAAAAAGTGTCAAGGCATTTAAGAGCAGTGGACAAAGAGTGTTTATATTCAAAAATGATTAAAAAAGAGTCATCAGCAAAATGACCATTAACCATCTGAGAAGAAGAAACAGGTAAACCAATACCATGAATAGATCCTTGAGACACTTTATAAGCAAGTAAATAGCCAAAAGCTTCAGCTACTAGAATAAAAAGGAAAATATCAAGGATACAACCCTATCGAAATGATCTGAATAATCCAAATATGTCAGACTAATAATTGTTTAGGGTAATTACAACAGAAGAATCTTGAAAGAGCATATTCATAGACTGAATGAAGTAGGACCCAAAACCTAGGGATTGGAGCATGGAAAGTATAAAATACCACTCAAATTTGTCATAATATTTTTTAGTATCAATTTTAATAAATAACATATCCTGTTGTGAAGAGCAAGCCCAAACCATTCCTTCCCAAACTGCAATCACATTATATAAGATATGTTTGCCTTGCATAAACCCTATCTATTCAGGTTTGATAATAAAAAGGAGAATTGAGTAAATCTTGATAGCAATGGCCTTAGCAATGATTTTATAGCTTACAATCAGCAAAGTAATTGGTCTCCAGTTAGTGATAATTTCAGGACCTTATCCAGCTTTAAAAATCATTTTGATATTTCCTTTGTTTAAGATAGGACCTAAAAATCCAGTGTAAATTGCTTCTTGATAAACCTTAAGAAGATCAGGACCAAAAAAATTCTAAGAACTCTACCTCATATTATATGTCACCTCTACCTTAATGTTTATATTAGCTTGTATGTTTAAACCAATACAAAGTAATAGAAAATGAGGTGTGGGGTTATAGTATTTTTTATTAACCTATGATTAAGTTTAATGTATCTAGTTTTCATGTACCTAAAATCATGTAGAGGAGTTGGAGAACAAGTGGGTAGTTAAAACTCTCCAGTTATCGAGAGGCCCAGGTTCAAATATCTCCCCTCACATGTTGCGGATATGTTGTATATAAAATGTTCCTCATCAAAAAAAATATATATATTAACTTAATTATCGAAGGGTTCGTGTAATTGTATTTTTTCATAAATAGATATTGGTAGTGTATTCTTTCCAAGATGAACACACATTAAACCATAATTTTTTTACAAGATATTATTTTTTTATGAATCGTCATTTGAATTATTATTATTATTATTATTATTTTAAATTAGATTATATTATATTATTAACCGAAACATTACAATATTTTGGTATTAGTATTGTCCACCAGTAAAAAATAAAATGAGGTGGATCAGGAGTAAAGCATCCATAACTGAATATACATAAGAATAGAAGCTAATATATTAAAAAAAAACTTATAGCTATATTTTACTACAATACACCAAATATAATCATTAATCTATGGGAGAGTCTGTTATATGAAAAAATCTAGGCATGTCTTTCATGATATCTTCTAAAGTCTTCAGAGAAGAAAAAGAAGTAATCAAACCCTAAACCTGCTTATCATTGTTAACTATATTTTTCTTAGTTTCTTGTTGGACTTTTTGAAGATCTTGAATCATATGAGAAAGTTGATGAAGTCTATCAATAACATCTCGAGGCGTGTTGGAAGGTCCATATACTTGGGAATGAATGTCTCCCACATGTAACAAAAGATCAAAGGTCAAGTCTACCAAAATATCCCATGGAGGAGTAGATTCATTAAACACATTTTTGCATCTATACGTCCAAATGTGCTTGATAAGGATGAGTTTACAAACATCCCAGAGTTTGGGTCATTGATCCAACTAAGAAAAACCAAGCAAAGAAAGCTTCTAAGATCTAGTAAAAGAGGGAAAAATAAAAGAGTAGAAGATATCCCAAAATTGTTTAGCCATACCACAAAACCAAAACAAGTGAATAAGAGTTTCTAAAGCATTATAAAAATTGCATTGATGGGAAATGTGTAAAATCACAACCAAACATAAAGTTATGGGCAGTTTTTGATGCAAAATCCACCAACAAAGAAGTTGAGTTTTAAATTCAACAAGAGATTTCCAAATTTGAGTGGCAAGAAACTACCATTGGACATTAGTAAAATTCGCTTACCACTTGACATTGAGCTTAGATTCTAAATAAGGTGGAAACATAAGATTTTTTTATAACCAACTAGAAGTAATGGAAGAGATTCTATGACCATTAAGCCATCTCCAATAATTCCCAATATTATGGGTGGTTGTTCCCAAATTCATAAGGACCTCACAAGGGATGGAAGAAAAAATTAAACCATAAGAATATTTGAACCTAGAGGGAAGGGAGCAGTTATTGTAGATCTAGTTCTAGATAAGAATTGAGCAACTACTCAGATCCTAGATATGTCTGATTCTATTAATCTCTTTCTTCAAAAAATATAGCCCATGAATAGCAATGCATAAAGCTAAGGGTTTATCATTATGGAGTATATGTTTATTCCACCAAATACTTTTTAGACCAATGCTCAGACCATGTCTCAAGGAGTTAGACTTCCAAGCCAATAAATGAGAATCTGATTGCCAAGCTTTCCAGTTTTGGGTAACTAGAATAGAACCTTTAACTTTAAAATAAGGTGCATTAAGGACCTTATCCTACCAAGGGGTTTATTTCCATTTACCTTTGTGTCTATCTAGAGAGATTCTATATTGAAATAAGTGTTTGTAATTTTCATCACCAATAATGGCTCTAGCAACCCATTTTGCAACCAAACTTTTACTCTGGGTAAGAGGATCAATGATGCCTAGACCTCGTAAAGCCTTAGGTTGAGTACAAATTTTTTAAGAGATGGGTGTCATACACATATATCCATCCTATTTATTCAATAAAAATTTATGAATGGATTGACTTAATTTATTATAGGCTACCTTGGGGGCCATCCAACAAGAGGAGTAATAAACATGAGAGTTTGCCATTATTTTATTCGCAACTTGAATTCTTCCTACTAAGGAAATAAACCAAGTTGGCCAAGCATTAATTTTTTAAGTCTTTCCATAACCTAGTTCCACATATCCTTAGGAGAGATATTAATCCCAAAGGGAATTCCCAAATAATGCACAATCATACCATGAGGGATGATCTTTCACTCAATTAAGGAGTTGCATCCATGAGGAGAGGAAGAGGTATAGAAGACTTCAGTTTTAGAATCATTAATATGAGAACCAGAGACATCACAAAACAATTGAACAATATCTTTAGCCGTTTCCACCTATTATTGGGTATTTTTAAGAAAAAAAGGGAATCATAAGCAAAATGAGAGTTAAGAGCATACTTATCCCCAGTAAGCTTAATACCCTGAAGGAGGCCATAAGAATAAACCTTATGAAGAATATAACCAAGAGCATCAGTAGCCAAAAGATTCAAAAAAGGAATAAGGGGACAACCTTATCTGATATGCCATTGAAGAGGGAAGGCGGGGGAAAGATCTCCATTAACCTGAATACAAGTAGAAGCATCACCAAAGAGCATACCAATTTGATTATAGAATTTTGGACCAAAACCAAGCTAAGAAAGCATACTCAGAATAAAATCCCATCTGATTCTATCATAATATTTTTAAAAATCTAACTTAACCAAGAGGGAATCTTGATTAGAATCGATAGACCATGTTATAATCATAGTGACACTGAGAGTGGGGGTGAATCAGTGTGATATTTTAAACATCAAATATACAATTCTAAAACCAACAATAGTTTAAAACTAATAAACAGATATATCAAATATAACAAGAAAGCATTACACACAACACAATATTTAACGAGGTTCACCAATGTGTCTACTCAAAAATGACTGCTTGGACTACCATCCAAATCCAGCCTTTGCAAAGCTACAACTTTACAATATCTTTTACCAGCACCAACTAGAAGGAGCACCAACCCCTTAGAATTTTTTTGTATCAAACAAAAAGGAGCACCAACTCCTTATTTACCAGCACCTACTGGAAAGAAGCACCAAAACCTTATGCCAAGCTGCAACTTGGACTTCAATAAAAATAATGAAAATTATAGAATAATACTTTCACCTTATTGTGCATAGTCTGCAGTTCCTATGAACTCTACTTCTTCTACACAAATGCTTTGCACTTTCTGATTCTGAGTCGACTGCTTCTATGATAATGCTTCACACTCTCTGCTGCTAAATAGATGATCGATCACTTCTGCCCCTTTATGCTTTTTTGCTCTTTGCATGCTATTACTTCACACTTGGCTTGGTTCAACACGATTTGCTTTATGCGCACAGCAGACTTAATTCACACAAAATTGAGATAACCAAATCTCCCAATAGCCCTCCTTTTATAACAAAATTTTCATGAGCAAAGATCTAATATTAGTCAGATAAAATACCCTAATCCTAGTTGGCTGCAAACCCTAAACAAGGTCGACTGCAAACCCTAAATTTGGTCGGCTGCAAACCCTAAAATTTGTCGACCTGCATCGGTCTTTGTCGGCCTCGACTGCCCCTACAACTCTTCTATTGCTATTGCCATGAAAACACATGTCGTGATATCGTGACACTTATACCTTTAGAGACTTGCGTTCTATTCCTGTCTCGATATCATGACACTTTTGTCTTTGATAGCCTCTACTTTGCTTTTGTCACGATATTGTGACACTTCTGTCTCTTTCTGCCCTTCTCGCCTTTTACCCGCAAAAATACAGCATGTCATGAAATCGTGACATTCTCGGCCTCCTTGTTCACTTCTTCGCTTGCAACCACAAAAACTAGATATGTCACGAAATCATGACACATTCGCCCTCTCGCTACTCTACTTGGCTTGCTCTAGCGAAAACAAAACATGTCACGAAATCATGACATCTTTCTCTGCCTTGTGTCTTTTCTGTCGTTCGCCCACGAAACCGAAACATGTCACAAAATCACGACATCTTCGCTGCCTTGTTTCTTTTATGTCTTTGGCCCATGAAAATTGAACATGTCACGAAATCATGACACTTCTCTTGCATTATGCCTTTTTTGTCTTTGCCCCGCAAAATCGAAACATGTCGCGAAATCGTGACATCTTCGCTGCCTTGTCTCTTTTCTATCTTTGGCCCGTGAAACCAGAACATGTCACGAAATCATGACACTTTTTCTACTTGGCACTTTCTCTTCGAACCTATCATGAAATCGTGACACTTTTCATCCTTAGCGCTTTCTCTTCGAACCTGTTGTGAAATCATGACACTTTTCATCCTTAGCACTTTCTCTTTGAACCTGTCACGAAATCATGACACTTTTCATCCTTAGCGCTTTCTCTTCGAACTTGTCACAAAATCATGACACTTTTCATCCTTAGCGCTTTCTCTTCGAACATGTCACGAAATCATGACAGTTTTCCTTGCAAGCGCTTCTTCTCCGAACATGTTGTGAAATCACGACAGTTTTCTTACTTACTTTCTTTGCTTCCAACATGTCGCAAAATCATGACAGTTTTCTCACTTGGCTTATTTGCTTGCAACATGTTACAAAATCATGATAGTTTTGTTTGTGCCTTCTCTCTCCTCGGCCATGTCGTGAAATCATGACAGAAAACATGTCATGATATCGCGACAGTTTTCTTACTTGTATTTTTCTTTGATTTTCTAAATCTGGGCCACTTCTGTCTTCTTGGCAAATGACTGTACATGTTCTCACTGACCTCTAAACTCCTGTCCACTTCATCAACCGATCTATCTGTCTGTGTTGACAACAATGACAATACTTTTGCTACACCTTGCTCAACAATCTCCCCCTTTGGAATTGTTGGCAACACACATGCACTCTCCTGTAAATCTTCTCCCCCTTTGACAATAATACCAAAGGGCTGCTACAGACTCCCCCTGAGTCCAAACATGACATTATCAGACAAAATTTATTACATTTAGTAATAAATAAAGACATGATCAAGAAGATGATCAAACACTTCAATGCTCCTCCTGAGAATGTGATCCCTGTAGCTAGTCACTTCTTGGGAAGGGTCACCACTCCAAGTTTATTGCGAAGATATTCAAAAACATCCTTGGGAAAAGGTTTTGTGAATATATCTGCTACTTGCTCTATAGTTGGAACAAAATCCAGCTTAACCTCACCTTCAGAAACTTTCTCTTTCAAGAAGTGATATCTGATAGCAATGTGTTTTTTCTATGAATGCATTACTGGAATCTTGGAGATGTTAATTGCACTGGTGTTATCACACTTAACTGATATTGGTTCACTAAAATTAATACCAAGATCTTTCAGAGTTTGTTTCATCCACAAAACTTGTGTATAGCAAGTTGTTGCTGCAATATATTCTGCCTTAGCTGTTGATAAAGAAATTGACTCTTGTTTCTTGCTATGCCAAGCAACCAACCTATCACCGAGATAAAAAGCACCTCCACTTGTAATCTTCTTATCATCAACACATCCTGCCTAATCTACATTTGAATAAGATATAAGGGTGAAGTATTTACCTTTCGGATACCATAACCCATACTCCATAGTACCCTTGAGATACCTGAGAATCCTTTTTACTGCTATCACATGAGTCTATTTGGGACTGGCTTGAAATCTTGCTACCATGCAAACTGCCTGTAGAATATCTGGTCTGGTAGCTATTAAATAAAGTAAGCTTCCAATCATTGATCTGTACATGGTTTGATCAACAGGTGGAGATTTGTCATCTTTGCTTAACTTACAGCCTGTCACCATAGGAGTGCTAACTGGCTTACAGTCCTCCATTGTGAATATTTTTAGCATCTCTTTCACATATTTGACTTGGGAAATAAATATGCCTTTCTCATTTTGATTAACTTGTAACCCAATAAAGTAAGACAGTTCACCAATCATAGAAATTTCAAATTCTTTTGCATTTTATTTGCTAAGTCTTTACATGATTCATCTTTGCTGCTACCAAATATGATATCATCTACATAAACAACAAGAACAATGAGGTGCCCATTTTTTGTTTTGACATACAGATTACTGTCCACCATACCTTTCTTAAACCCCTATTGAAAGAGATAGTTATCTAGCCTTGCATATCATGCTCGAGGTGCCTGTTTTAAGCCATATAAATTTTTCTTTAATTTGCAGACAAGATTGGGATCTTCACAAATTTGGAAACCATCTGGTTGTTCAATGTAAACTTCTTCTTCAAGTTTCCCATTTAAGAAAGCTGATTTTACATCCATCTGGTAAACTCTGAAATTCTTATGAACTACTAAGGCTAGAAAAATTATGATTGCTTCTAATCTGGCCACAGGTGCAAAAGTCTCTTCAAAATCAATGCCTTCAACTTGTGCATACCCTTTACAGACCAATCTAGCTTTATTTCTAACTACCTGTCTGTCTTCATTCAATTTATTTCAAAATATCCATTTGGTGCCGATTACATTCTTATTTGCCGGTCTAGGAACTAATTCCCAAGTTCTGTTCTTTTCAATTTGATCTAACTCTTCATTTATTGCCTTCATCCAGCTATCATCTTTGCTTGCCTCAGCTATATTTTTGGTCTCAATGTTGGATAAAAGAGAGTAGTTACTTACTACTTTCTTTCTTGTCTGAATACCAGCTGTGGTATCTCCAATTATTTGATCTCTGGGATGATTCTTCTGCCAGCTGCCTATTTTGAATTTCTTGTTTTCTTCCACCTCTGAGTCATCAATTAAGTCATCTGATTTAAGAGTTGGTTTCTTTTCTGTTTCATTTTCCTCATCTCCTTCAATGACTTCTTCATAAATTGGGTAGTTTTCTTCATAGTTAACTGTTCTTTCTCTTCATCAAATTTGACATCAACATTGTCCACAATTTTCTTGAGTCTCTTGTTGTAGCATTTATATGCTTTGTTTTTTATCGAATACCCAACAAAGACACCTTCATCTGCTCTATTTTCAAACTTCCCAAGATTGTCTTCAATTTTTCTGATGTAACACTTACAGCCAAAAACTTTGAGGTGTTTTGTTGTTGCCTTTCTACCAAACCACAACTCATAAGGACTTTTTCTTTCTTCAGTTCTCAACATGTACCTGTTTTGGATGTATACTATTGTGTGGACTTCTTCTTTCCAAAATTTGTCTGCTATTTTGTTTTCAGCCAGCATACTACGTGACATTTCCTATACTGTTCTGTTATTTCTTTCTACCACACCATTTTGTTGGGGTGTTCTAGCTGCTGAATATTGTCTCCTGATACCATGTCGTTTACAGTATTCTGTAAACTCATCTGAGATGAATTCTCCTCCTCTATCTGATCTCAAACATTTAATTCTTTTTCCTGTTTCATTCTCAACTAGATGTTTGAAAGATCTAAACATTCCAAAAGCTTCTATTTTATTCTTTAAGAAGAATATCCATGTCATTCTGGAATAATCATCAATACACAACATAAAGTATTTGTCACCATTTATGCTTTGAGTTCTCATGGGTCCACACAAGTCTATATGTATAAGATCTAGAGGTTTGCTTGTGTGGTACTCTTTTGTTTTGAATGAGGTTCTGGTTTGCTTTCCCTTTTGACATGAAGAAAAAATGCTATTTGAAGGTTTTCTAATGGTTGGAATGTCTCTTATTGCCTGTTTCGAGCTGATTTTCACTAGATTATCAAAACTAATGTGTCCAAGCCTCTTGTGCCATAGCCAGTTTTCTTCTTCCTATCCAATGAAATAATTACCTTCTAAAGTTTCTGAGAGTGTGTACAGGTTGCTAGATGTCCTTGATCCAGTAGCTATCAATTTTCCACTGTTAGATTTCCTGACTTCACAACCCTGTTTCTTGAAAACAACTTCATGTCCTTTATCACAGATCTGATTGACACTCAACAGGTTATGTTTCAAACCATCCACAAACAAAACTTCTTCTAACTTGATCTTCCCATCACTAATTTTAACTGATCCTTTTCTGATTATCTTAGCTCCATCATTATCATAAAAAAAAGAGCATTTTTTAAATCATTCATAAAAAAATGATATTCAAGTTGATCTCGAATAATAGGATCAACTAAGGTGGGAATATGTTCTTGCATGTACTCCATTAAGATACATTGAATTTCATCCCTTCACTCTGTTATAAAAATTTGATAGAAATGAGCTACAAAATGATTCATCATCTCTTTAGAGTAAAAAGTAAAATGACATGAAGGGTTCTCCAACTCAGTGATCCTTTGAAAAATATTCTTATGTCTGAGGTAGTTAAAAAAAAATTAGTTCCTTTGTCTCCCTAGGAGATCCAATTGAGGTGATACCTAACATGTGCCCCTCTAGCATGGTAAGACTCGTAAAATCTAGCATGATTTTCAATATTAGCTAGATGATATTGAATAGCAGTGTTAGTAGGGTCTTTCATAAGAATGGAGTGAATATGAGAGATCTCCTTATGAAAGCGACTCTCTTGAATCTTATTCCTCCTGGAAACAGAGCGTCCATACCATCTAAGGGATGAAACCATATTATAAATCACTATTTCAAACCATTTGATCCATCTAGTATTACCATTTGGTCTAAGAAATCTATTCCACACATGCTCTACAAGGCAACAATAGACAAGATTTTCAATGTGGGACACGTTTAATTTGAAAGGAAGCGACATGGAATTAAAAGGGATTGAGGATGTTTGGATAGAAGATAAGATAGGAAGGTGATAAGACAAAGTAGTGTGAGACATGATGTGAACTTGCTCGTGGATAGAAAATTTATCCAAGAAATAATTACTGGAAAAAAAATTGTCAAGACGAACAAGCTTCCTAGTAGAACCTTGACGATAGTTGGATCACATAAATCAATTATCTCTATGTAAGGAAGCTTTACCAAAGAGAGAGTCATGCACACCTAAATGATTTGGTAGTTGATTGTTTTTTCGTCATTTATTTATTATATTTTTTAACTTTTCACTTTAGTATATTGTCTTATCTTTCTAGGACTTTGGTGTTCATAATATTAATATAGTATTCCATACTTAAATAATGCTCCACTAGTACCAATTCAAAACTTCTGTTATTGAGGATATCCACATATGTTCTTCTAAATCTTACCTTTACAAATATACTATTCACCTCTACTATAATTTTAATAAGAATATGGAAATAATTAATCCTTTTAATGGGATTTAGAAGCTACTATATATTTTGTTTATCTAACAAATTTATTAGAATTTTTATTAGAGTGAATACCATACTAATTTGATTTGGCATTTATTTATAATTTGAAATATCTTTTCTAATGTCTTGTGTACATCAAAGTGTAATTCCAAATATATACTCTTGCTTGTATTTTTATCAATCAATTACAATTTTTGACAGCTTAAAAAATTTATTATACCTTATATTCATTGTTTTTTAACATTTTTAATATATATCTTTTTTTTCCACAATGCGATTTAAATTTATTATTTTTTAAATTCTTAAATAATAATTTTTTGAAAAGGGTTGTGGTGTGGTTGTCCTTGTAAGTATAAGTATACTAGCATCATATTTTTATAAAATCAGCGAGTTCACCTTATTACATCATAACTATGTGGTTATGTTATGATAATATTATAACAAGTCATATTGATACTATTGCATGATGTACTTCTAATAACATTACATAAAGTTAGCCATAAAATTAATGATTTAATAACACAACAATTTAGATGTGAATCATCACATGTTACTTATATCTTAAATAAATATAACATATTAAATATATAATATTCTCTCACTTTATAGATTGTGGGTTTCATATGTTATGAATTTCTTTTCCCATGAAATATGAAATTTTATTTATATTATAATAAATAATATTATCATGACATCATATATTGTCACGTTAGATTTGAAAAAAAGCCTATACATTAAATCTAATATTTTTAACAACTTAATCACATATTATTAGATTCAAATATTAAGGTTTGCATGAGGGATTAGAAACTTGTTTATAGTTTTATTTTTTTCTTCCTATTATTTATTCTGCATCATTTTAAATAATATTAATATTTACTCATGAGATTTAAACTTTTTTTTATGGTGTAGAATTTGTTTGCCGACACCCACACAAATTTATTTTTAATATGTATATAATTAATAAATATGTTTAAATATTAAATGACATAAGGTCAACCAATTGAATTCCTCAACTATCAAGGAGGAGGCCTAGGTATAAATCTTTGCAAGTGGTATATGCATAATTCCCAAGCAGTCATGATACCACTATGTGATAATGATGTAATTCAAGTAGAACCTATTTTTATTCCATGTAATAAATTATAAAATAAATAGATATATTTAACCATGATATTATTAGTCAATTTATTTAATCAGTATATTTAGTTAATTAATGTATTTCTCTCTTACACATATACTTATCCTTTCTTAGAACTCTAAGGATGTGAGAGTGTGGAGAATTATTAGTAATATGTACGTTCACTACCAATAAATATATTTAAATATGATATTAAAATGACTCATATAAGGATTATAGTAGGTCCACTCACATCAAAATATCAAAACAATATTTATTACAAGGTTAACTAGACCATATTCACATAATATTTTCATGAATAATTATAAAATTCTTTTTTATCAAAAATATTTTCTAGATCCCTTTTTTCCTACCTCCTTGTTTGTCTCTTGATATACTTATTTTTCTTTGCCAAATCTTTGACACATCTTCATCAAGAGAGATAACATTCAATATTTACAACTTTGATATATATATATATATATATATATATATATATATATATATATACCTTTAAAAAAGCTATAATTTTTATTTTTGAGTTTGAAAAAATTACAATGCTATAGGTATGAAGTACCCTCAAGAATTTTAGTTACATCCTATCTATGAGTTGGTCTAAACTAAATTGAGAGAAGTATTGGCCTCCTTGTTGTAATATGTTATATTTAGCTTACAATTTAGAAACTGAATCCTAGTAATAGGCTAACATATGGAAATCAAGAATAACTTCCTAATATATCATAGTTCTCAAATGATTCTTACTTAAGTATAAAAACTAAGGACTCATGTTTCCATTCTAAATACAAACACTATTTGAAGCCTATATTTCTATAAATGCAAGGGCCCCTTTCAAAACCTTTTTCCCTTGTTATTAATAGATCCTTGATATGATTCGTAATAAGAGAAGGATTGTGAGAAAATCCCAAGTCCTATAACCACTTCTTCCCTCTTCCAAGTACCTCCTAGAAGGTTAAAATATTTTTATGAAAGACTATATGCTTCTACATTTAGTTTCATATATATGTGCTTGTATGGAATTTTTGTTATAGAAGATTCTAATAAATTTGTAGACACCAAAACAGCACCAATCCGATTATGTGACTGCAAACACTGATCGCTTTGACAAACACAGCCCCCAGGGCAGCCCTCAGAGGTTAAACAGATGGTCCTAACCACTTTCATAGCAATTTTGTAAGGTCAAGAAGCAATTTGGCACATTTAGACACTTTGCTCAGTATTCGTCTCACCCAGGGACGAATACAAACTGGGATCCGTCTCACCCAGGGACGAATTCTGAATTCGTCTCTGGTCGGGACGAATTCCGTGTTTAATGGGCAAAAAGAAGAATGGCGCCAAGTGGCAGCCAAGGACAGTCAGTTGATGACTCCTGCCTCGCACGCGTGTGTGGGTGGGCAGATGGGCCGTTAGAGGACTGTCACAAGGGCAGTTATGAAAGCCCAAGTCATGGAGGACTCCCCTCCCTCATGGGAAGACATGACCGCCACATGGCACCTATGACCAACACATGGCGCTTATGCATCCCTCTCAAAAGAGACCCCATGGGTCTATAAAATGGTGGAATTTTCTCACCCAAAAGAGGAGATATTGGAGGCGATTTCAAGCAACGAAGTGCTGTCCAATTGAACACCCATTTGCATCTTTTTGATTCACCTTCTCACATCCACTAATCTCTTTCGCAAGGGAGGTTATTGGGTGGCTTTTGGAAGCGTGGATCCAACCCAAATCCAACATTTGACCACCTTACACCACCAATTTGCAGACACCCCAATCCTAAGAGGTTTTGGGCCCATCCCTAGTGGATTGGCGCCGAAATCAAGTGCCAACGGTGGGAGGCCCACTTGGGCACCCCCGCATTTTCTAAGTTTTATTCTAAAGCATTCTAGATTATTTGTTCATGTTGCATATTGTGTTATTCTATTTAGTGAACTCATAGCTTCAATTCCATAACATTTTGATCAGATTTTATCATGCCTTTTGTCGCTTTGTTGTCCTACTAACTTGCAGGTGGCGATATCGAATTCCCGAGGATAGAGGCCAAATTGGGAGAATCCGACCATCTGGGTCATCCCAAAATGGCCCCAATTACATAACCCCTCTATTTGTAGGTGTTTTGGAGGTCTCAGGAGTCGACATTGGAGCAGTATCACTTCGGCTTTTCCAACACAGTCGAATTCATCCCACCCAGGGACGAATAGCAGTCAGAATTCGTCCTGCCCAGGGACGAATTCTAGGTGAAGGCAGATTGGCCGACTGTTTCAATGGCAGTGGCCCTCTGGTAATGTCTTCTGACCTCTGTCAAATTTGCAGGTGACTTAGATCCATTTTATTCACTATATTTGACAATCTTTTGCATGCATCTTTTGGCAATTTCAAAGAATGAACTTTCCTTTTTGTCACAGGTGCTACTAACGCCTTGTTTGTTTCTTTGATTGCAGGAGGAGCAACAAGAAGTGAGGATTCATTGGCATAAGCGGTGGCAACATTCTGGCCCGCCCATTTCAAACGTGGGCATGCGGAAGAGGGATCAATGATCAAGATTGTAACCAAATCCATTTAACGCTCCTAGCCCCTAAAAAGGGAGGAGGCGATTTTGTAACCGTGGTTAAAGAGTTTAATAAAAGGGTTGTGACTTCTCTAAATTCTTGTAACTGGTTTCAATCGATTTGCCTCTTTCGTTTAATGCACTTCATGTTTTAGGACTTAAGCGTTATTTTGATTTGAATGCATCGAAGTAGTTTTTCCTTTCTAAAAGCTTCCGAAATCTCATGCTTTCAGTGGCGATCATGGTGGGACCCTGTCCCCTGGTTTTAAGATCAAATAACTGATCCTTTTTGTGTTTTGTGCTTGACAGGTACAAGTTTTTAAAGTGAGACTGTTATTCGTCTCTGACTGTGATGAATACTTTATCGTAATTCGTCTGACCCTGAGATGAATTTTAAATTCGTCTTTGGTAGGGACGAATTCTATTCTGTAATTCGTCTCACAGAGGGACGAATTCTTGCCTGTAAATTTTTAGAGAAGAAGGTCAGAAACAGCCGGTCCAGGCAGAGAAGAGGTAGGGATTTTTATAATCTCTATTAAATTTTTTTGTTTTTGTTTTTGTTTCTTTGGTTGTTTTCAGTTTATCCTGCTTGCTTAGGGAAAGTCATTTATGCTTGTTTCATTTTCGCTAAATAAAATGAATCCCACACACATCACGTGGTAAATTAAACCAAGGAGCTGGTCGTAAGACCCCAGCCCTTGAGCAAGACCAACGGTGGGTTCATCACCACCTTGGCTTAGCTTTGCATCCATTTCCCCGATTGTCACTGTTGTTAGGCGTAAATCCTGACGAAAGTTGACCGAGTGTCACTGGGGTGATTCCCATGCATGCGAGGATAAGTCTTCTATGGTAGGTGTCATTAACAGGACAATCCCCCTTCCGTACCGCCTATGTTCCACGTACCATCTGCTCTCACGTACCTATAGTCTCCCTCTCGTAAGGGCGGGTATATAGAGAGGTTGGTATATCGGCCTAGTTGGTATATTGAAGGGGCGACCATTTATGGGAGTCATATGAGCCAACATTATGCATTTAAACGTTCTTCAAAACTTGCAAAAACAAAACAAAACATCAAAATGCACTAAACCAGTTTAGGACACACTATTAATCCTTAAAAGAGATAATCACCGTTTGTGTATGTGTGTGTTCATTTCTGCTTAGTGTAACAAAAAAAAAAAAAAAATCATAAACAAAAGATAAAAATCTATGCATTTTGTCACTCGCTCCAAAAAGCTCCAAGGATTCCCGCAATCGCTTGGTCATCCCCAAAAGGCCCCAAAGGTGTCCATGAACCCTTTGGTCAACCCAAAAGCACCCCAAAGGTGCCCATAAGTGATGCAGGAGCATCCAACAAAATATGGGAAATCTTATTTTTTTTCCCTAAATTTTAGTGCATCTTGTCGGGGCCATAACTTCTCAACCGTAGCTCCGATTGACATGAAATTTTACAGGGAGTTAGTTGGGATAATTTTAAAATTTCTATTTCCCCAGAAAACTCAGTTTTGGGGCCAAATTCCATCATCTAGTGCCCCGAAATTAGGTTTTAAAATTGCTCACCTAATTTTTTACGCTTTTTGAGCTGTTCGGAGGTCAATATCTCCTAATGTATTTAGAGTTAGGACTTGAAACTTCATTTTTGTCTTATCTATGGTAAGAGGGATGCGCACACCAATTTTGGGCCCCATCTGACTCATTTTCAATTTTAGGGTTTTTAGAGAGACATCATCATGGTGCTCACCCGCAGCCAAGCCCAATCACGGGCGGATGCTATGGGGAATATCCAAGGAGGCACAAGTCACCTCCGGTATAGCCCCAAGGATTTGGTCATACCACCTTGGCGGCCTGACACACAAGGCAGACCCCTCCACACCTTAACGGATAGGGACTATAGGGGCACCCCTTCTAGGAGCACTCCTGTTCAGCATAGCACTCAACACACACCCTTCCATGAGGGGTACATCCATAGGAGAGCTCCCTTAGATGCTCGCTATGAGTGGTCACCGTGTGATGAAGCGCTAGGTCAACATAGGGTTCAACGGGAGGAACCACATGATTACACTATCCCTCCTTCACCCCCTCTAGTTGTCAGGACTACAAGGACAAATCCAGAGCACAAGGCTCCTCAGGCGGGGTGAGCCAACTCCACCCATCCCTTTTTCACTTATGAAAGAGAGCATGAGGAAGACCCTTACCTTCCTCAAGAGCAATATACATCACGGGAGCAATACGCCTCCGCACCTGCTATCTATCAGGACCACTCACTGAGGCCAAAGCCTCGATGGAATGCCGCTACCCCCAACAGAGGGAGGCGGCCTATAGAGATCTTGGATCACTACGACCGAGATAGATATCTAGGAGAGGCATCTAGGCCTTCTAGACATGAGGCGGTAGGACCAACTATCTTAGAATCTATCAAGCATTTCGCACACCGGATGCAACTCACGCAACTTGAGCTAGAATGACAACAGTTAGAGCAATGGTATCTTCTAAATAAAGAGCACCTTCAGCACCAGAAGGATGAGTTGTTCCAACACACTATGCAGGAGAGGACTCCAACCCCTCACACACATAAGACAAAACATTTTGAGGGGCACAACCCATGGGGGCGAGACAGGTCATCGCGACCTCATCAAACGCTACCCCCAACACCTCCTAGACAGGAGCGGGAGGCTACTCTCCCGATTAGCACCCCCCGATGCCTCCTAGACATGAGCGGGAGGCCACTCCTATAACCAATGATGGGTGCCTTCCTCGGACACCCACTCGGGTTTATGGGCCACCCTTAGAAATTCATCAAGAAGCCTCTAAGGAATCGGAGCAGAGAAGAAGAGCGGGATGAAATGCCCTACCAAGGCATGGGGGGTGCTATCTGGCCACCCCTCCATAGGCCCCAAGTTCCTCAACAAGAACCAACCAAAGAGGAGGAGCTCAAATCTCCCGATACATGCAAAGCACTAGAGCACTTAGAGTCGGTAGAGACCAAGATTTTGGAGCTCCCAAGGCCCAACTTACATGAGGCTCCTTTCGAAGAGGATCAACCTTTAACCGTAGGGCTACTTGATGATGCAGTCCTCCATGTCTCAGAATCTCTAGATTTTGATGAGTTATACTCACTGGTCGAAGGTGAAGATAAAATAGAGATAGCCCACAACAATCACATGCGACAACATCGACATCCCATAAATATCGATGAAGCATGTCAATAGATAAACATAATACTAGGGCATGAGTGGCACGTTAACCCACCATAGTGGGACCAAGCATTACATCCACCACTTTGGGCATACAAAGATCAACTTCCACCCAGAGACCTCATAGCAACATCAATGCCGAGGGTAGACCCTGTCCTCCTATCCGTGCATAGGGCCGATCCATTCATGCCAATCCCTCCAGAGCCAGATCTAGAGCACAAAGACCATCAAGCTAGGGGTACCTCTATCCCCTGAAGAGCAAGCCAAAAGCTCCAAGGATTACCAATCGATTAAGTCTCCCAAAGCTCCAAGGATTATCGCAATCGCTTGGTCACCCAAAAGCTCCAAGGATTATCGCAATCGCTTGGTCACCCCAAAAGCTCCAAGGATTATCGCAATCACTTGGTCACCCCAAAAGCTCCAAGGATTATCGCAATCACTTGGTCAACCCAAAAGCTCCAAGGATTATCGCAATCACTTGGTCACCCCAAAAGCTCCAAGGATTATCGTAATCGCTTGGTCACCCAAAAGCTCCAAGGATTATTGCAATCGCTTGGTCATCCCAAAAGCTCCAAGGATTATCGTAATCACTTGGTCAACCCAAAAGCTCCAAGGATTATCGCAATCACTTGGTCACCCCAAAAGCTCCAAGGATTATCGCAATCACTTGGTCATCCCAAAAGCTCCAAGGATTATCGCAATCACTTGGTCACCCAAAAGCTCCAAGGATTATCGCAATCGCTTGGTCATCCCAAAAGCTCCAAGGATTATGCAATCACTTGGTCAATCCCAAAAGCTCCAAGGATTCCAATAATCGCTTGGTCAATCCCAAAAGCTCCAAGGATTCTTGCAATCACTTGGTCAATCCCAAAATGCTCCAAGGATTCTCACAATCGCTTGGTCAATCCCAAAATGCTCCAAGGATCTCTATAAATCGCTTGGTCAAATCCCAAAAATGCTCCAAGGATTTCCACAATCGCTTGGTCAAAAATCAAGAAAATTCAAAAACAACAAAAATCATCAAAAACAACAAAAATTTTTGCATCTCATTTCTAGGCATACTCAAATTCATCAATAGAGAGCTCTTCTCGCACTTCATCTTCATATTCACAAAAATCAATCCATCAAAAATACAAAAATACATAGCTGCATTAAAGCATTGCATCCATACATTGCATATTTGTGGTCGTATAGGTCAAAGGCACCATAGGCTGTAATTGCTCTGCTAGTCCATCTTGTTCCACACTGTTCCATTTTACAAAAACAACAAAAACACCATGCATTGCCTTTTACCACACTAGAGTCAGTGGTCTTTTAATGTATCAAGAGTTTTCGTGATTCAGTCATCATTTTGCTCTTTAGCCATGTAATGTATCAAGTCAAACAGATTTTACGAAGGTAGAGTTACACTTGAAATACACCTTGTTACGTAACATCCCAACACAAATTAAAACACATAAAAATTCCCAAGTTGTGTGAACGAAAGATGAAACCTACGTAGTAATCCAGGTCACCATAAGCGAAACGGTTATCTTGCTCATCCCCCGTGCGAATGGTTCCAGAATGCTGAGAATTCACAAAAGGACAAGCTCTTTCCTATCCATTCACCTCCATATACAGGTGGTTTTCACCACTACCAAATTCCAATCATAGTTGGTTCCCAAAGTTGTAAGGATTTGTACTACACGTCCCTGCCAAGGATGGGTAGTCATCCCCAAGACCTAAAAGGATCAACACCATTCACAAACAAAATTCCAACAAATCATCATCCTAACACTTTCCATTCACCTTTGGTCTCCAAGTTGTAAGGATTCGTACTATCTGCCCCTAACCAGGATGGGTAGTCATCCCCAAGGCCTAAAATATCAATGCCCTTACTCCATAATCTCCATCATCCCCTTGGTCCCCAACGTCGTAAGGATTCGTACTATACGTCCCCTAAAGGATGCGTAGTCATCCCCAAGGCCACAAGGATCAAGGCCACTCACAAGCTCAAACTCACAATACTCAAAATACAAAATCAAATAACAGTGGTTATCACCACTATTCAAAATCCTTGCTCAAAAAGAATTAATAGAAAATAAACAGTGATTTTCATCACTATATAGACGAGCAACTTTCTAAATCATTCAGCCAACAAATATCCTGAACTTGAATCCCTGGAATTCTCAGCATTCGAAAACCATCTAGGTGATCCTCATTACAGGTTTGGTTGATAGCCTATCTGGCAATGGTGGTATCCTACCCGCATGACGATATGTCTGTCACATTCGCTTTGCGTGTGTGCAGACCAATGTTTGCATAAGGATGAGCTAGCTTATGGTATCCTGGATAACACCGCAGATTAATCTAACTAAATACAACAAAGGAGTTAGTGGAGCTAATTAGGTGATCCTCAGTACAAGTTCGGTTGAAAGCCCATCTGGCACTGGCGGTATCCTGACAAATACCACATAAATGAACTCAATTGCACACACAGGGATGTGAAATAGCTTGGTCAAAAACAAGTTCGATTCATACCTTGTTCAAAAGTCTTGTAAGATAAAGTACAGTCGTGGCTAGTGAGTTAAAACCGTCTGAGTCTCAGAAAACCTTAGCTACATTTCTAAACCAACTACGCTACTTTTCATCCTTACAATACCATCAGAAAATACAAAAAAAAAGAAAAACCACATGTATACATACAAAGTCATGCATCACAACAATCGCCTAAAAACAAAATAACAAAGTTCTAAATAGTCTATGGTGCCCTAACCAAACAACACAAATTCATTTCATCCATTACATTTTGCATATCACATATATATCAAAAACATTTGCATTTATCATACCATATACATCCATTAACATAAGAATGCATCCATCAACATCAATCATTGTGCATAACATAAAATAATGACATATACACAAAGCAAGAAAATCAAAACAACAAAAACAACAAATATCACAAACAATAAGCAATAAAATTGCTGAACAAAGGCACTTGCACTTAACCTCTTGGCATAGAAAATTGATGTCGGGGTTTACATTGTCACTATCCTACTCCCTAAGAAGGCTACCATAGCTGGACCGCTCCATGGGAAGATGGATTTTTGATAATTTCACACCCAAATGGCGTCACAAATGGGTCAAAGCCCACTCAACAACAGCAAGAAAATCAAAACAACAAAAAAAAATGCAACACAAACAAACAACAATAAACATTGCTAGACACAAGTGCTCTTGCACTTAACCTCTTGGCATAGAAAAATTGATGTCGGGGTTTACATTGTCACTATCCTACTCCCTAAGAAGGCTACCATAGCCGGACCGCTCCACGGGAAGACGGATTTTTGACAATTTCACCCCCAAATGGCATCACAAAATGGGTCAAAACAAAAACAATAAAACAACAAACAACAAAAACAAAAAAATGCAACAAAAAGCACTAAAAACAGACAATAAGCATTTTCCAGACACAAGTGCTCTTGCACTTAATCTCTTGGCATAGAAAATAGATGTCGGGGCTCAAATTGTCACTCTCCTACTCCCTAAGAAGGCTATCTTAGCCGGACCGCTCCATGGGAAGACGGATTTTCGACACTTTCACCCCATTATGGCATCACCAAAAGGGTTAACACCCACCAAAAATAGGTCCAAATGTTGGAAAAATTGCACATGCTTAACGATAAACCATCTAAAGGCACCCTTGCACAAGTCATCTTGGGTCAAGCGACTCGTCGCTTTTCTCACGAAGGTCATTCCCTCATCGATTCGTCGCTTGAGGGGGTAGTCACACTTAGTCACCAATCAACAATCACACACCCAATTAAGGAAAACGACATGCATTCAAAGAATCATTGACAAAGACAATTACGCTCCTGCTTGGGGCAGTAAACAAGCAATAACAATCAAATTGATCAAACACTTGGCATTCGTGAATCATGAACACAAGGTTCCCCTGTGGACAAAAGGTTGCGCCCTTTGCCTAATCATGACTGATCAATGTCCAAGCTCAAGTCACACCTCACCAAAATAGGTTAATACTTGAAATCAAATTCCTTAGCTCGTCAGAAGCAAGGATTCAAGAATGCATGCCCTTTCCATGCTTGGGGCATCAAAAGTTGGTTAGGTTACCAAGAAACCCTAATCATTAGTGCTTTGGCTATCTATTTTTGCTCGACGTTGCGCCATGCACAGCGCATCCCAAAAAGGGGCATCTGTAGACACCAAAACAGCACCAATCCGATTATGTGGCTGCAAACACTGATCGCTTTGACAAACACAGCCCCCAGGGCAGCCCTCAGAGGTTAAACAGTGGTCCTAACCACTTTCATAGCAATTTTGTAAGGTCAAGAAGCAATTTGGCACATTTAGGCACTTTGCTCAGTATTCGTCTCACCCAGGGACGAATACTAACTGGGATCCGTCTCACCCAGGGACGAATTCTGAAATCGTCTCTAGTCGGGACGAATTCCGTGTTTAACGGGCAAAAAGAAGAATGGTGCCAAGTGGCAGCCAAGGACAGTCAGTTGATGACTCCTGCCTCGCACGCGTGTGTGGGTGGGTAGATGGGCCATTAGAGGACTGTCACAAGGGCAGTTATGAAAGCCCAAGTCATGGAGGACTCCCCTCCCTCATGGGAAGACATGACCGCCACATGGCACCTATGACCAACACATGGCGCTTATGCATCCCTCTCAAAAGAGACCCCATGGGTCTATAAAATGGTGGACTTTTCTCACCCAAAAGAGAGATAGATTGGAGGCGATTTCAAGCAACGAAGTGCTGTCCAATTGAACACCCATTTGCATCTTTTTGATTCACCTTCTCACATCCACTAATCTCTTTCGCAAGGGAGGTTATTGGGTGGCTTTTGGAAGCGTGGATCCAACCCAAATCCAACATTTGACCACCTTACACCACCAATTTGCAGACACCCCAATCCTAAGAGGTTTTGGGCCCATCCCTAGTGGATTGGCGCCGAAATCAAGTGCCAACGGTGGGAGGCCCACTTGGGCACCCCCGCATTTTCTAAGTTTTATTCTAAAGCATTCTAGATTATTTGTTCATGTTGCATATTGTGTTATTCTATTTAGTGAACTCATAGCTTCAATTCCATAACATTTTGATCAGATTTTATCATGCCTTTTGTCGCTTTGTTGTCCTACTAACTTGCAGGTGGCGATATCGAATTCTCGAGGATAGAGGCCAAATTGGGAGAATCCGACCATCTGGGTCATCCCAAAATGGCCCCAATTACATAACCCCTCTGTTTGCAGGTGTTTTGGAGGTCTCGGGAGTCGACATTGGAGCAGTATCACTTCGGCTTTTCCAACACAGTCGAATTCGTCCCACCCAGGGACGAATAGCAGTCAGAATTCGTCCTGCCCAGGGACGAATTCCAGGTGAAGGCAGATTGGCCAACTGTTTCAATGGCAGTGGCCCTCTGGTAATGTCTTCTGACCTCTATCAAATTTGTAGGTGACTTAGATCCATTTTATTCACTGTATTTGACAATCTGTTGCATGCATCTTTTGGCAATTTCAAAGAACGAACTTTCCTTTTGTCACAGGTGCTACTACATCTTTGTTGTTTCTTTGATTGCAGGAGGAGCAGCAGAGGTTAAGGACTCATCAACATCAGCGGCGGCATCGTCTTGGCCCGCCCATTTCAAACGTGGGCATGCGAAAAAGGAACAATTACCTACCCCTCTTTTTAGTGTTTTGGGTCTCGGAGTCACATTGGAGCATTCACTTGGCTTTCCCAACACAATCGTTCGTCCCACCGGGCGATAGCGTCAGTCGTCCTGCCGGGACGAATTCCCGGTGAAGGCAAATTGGCTAACTCGTTTCAATGGCAGTGGCCCTCTGGTAATGTCTTCGACCTTTGTCAAATTTGCAGGTGACTTAGATCCATTTTATTCACTGTATTTGACAATCATTTGCATGCATCTTTTGGCGATTTCACAGAACGAACTTTCCTTTTTGTCACAGGTGCTACTAACGCCTTGTTTGTTTCTTTGATTACAGGAGGAGCAACAAGAAGTGAGGATTCATTGGCATAAGCGACGGCAACATCTTGGCCCGCCCATTTCAAACGTGGGCATGCGGGAGAGGGATCAATGATCAAGATTGTAACCAAATCCATTTAACGCTCCTAGCCCCTAAAAATGGAGGAGGCAATTTTGTAACCGTGGTTAAAGAGTTTAATAAAAGGGTTGTGACTTCTCTAAATTCTTGTAACTGCTTTCAATCGATTTGCCTCTTTCGTTTAATGCACTTCATGTTTTAGGACTTAAGCGTTATTTTGATTTGAATGCATCGAAGTAGTTTTTCCTTTCTAAAGCTTCCGAAATCTCATGCTTTCAAAATTCACTTGATCATAAAAAATATTGAGGAGCAATTTTTTCATTTCAACATGATTTGCAACCCAAATTATCACTAATTTTGAATATTCATAAATATGTAAAGTTGTAATCCCTTAATCCACTACTATTCTCATCAAGAGGATCAATACTTTCCATCTTGCCATACTATTTTCTCCTTCCCCTAAACCTACCTTGAAAGTGATCTTATAATTTTTATTTAATTAAAGTGATCCCCTTACACCACAGCTACCTAGATTACCCTATAAAAATCCATCAAATAAGACCCATGGCTTGATAGGATCCGCTATCAGTGTTCCTATATGTATGCTCAATTCTGATTTTGTGGAGATTTTTAGACTTAAAATTAGATTTAATTTGCATTTGTACTTGAATCACTGGAATATTTTTATGTTCATTCACCTTGGAATTTCTAGCCAACCATGAGCCCCATCACACTATCAAAGGGATATATATATACTCCTTTAATCCTCTTTCTTTGAACCAATGTTGTATGTTATCAAAAATATACCTAGTAGACCACTCTCCTTTCCCTTGAGTCAAAGATAGAATTGAATTCCACACTTCTCTTATGAAAGGAAAATGAACTAAAAGGTGTTCCATTATTTCTTCTTACTTTTTGCACATAACACACTAACTTATCCTTACCAAGAACTCTTTTGAAGAACATCCTATGTTGGTGTGTTTTTGGCTAGAGCTAACTAGGCACATATTCTAGTTTTTAGGGGATATTTTACCTTTTATATTCTAGTCCATAACCAAAGGTTTTTCTTATTGTTGTTTTCAAATCTTACCCTCTAACCTTATTTAACCATGTACTACCCACTTTTTGGATTCTTGGACCATATTAGAAATTCCTTTTTTTTGGTGTTTAAGCTAGATTATTTTAATCCCAGTATTTTATATCTTTGAGTAGTCTCAAATATAAAAGAAATAAAAATATAATATGTTCAATATAAATAATAATATCATTCAATAAATATTCAAATATGAATGTAAAATTACCAAATGTATTCATGCAATAACATGAAGAACATTTGTAGAATAATTGATCAAACTATGCACACAAGCTATAATATTACTGTAGCTTGAGTGTTTCATATATTATCTAGATATTTTAGTATAATACATGGAGATTTGACTCCATAATATAGCCGTAAAATATATTTTTTAAGTAATTAACTATTGTTATTCATATTATAACTCTCACACGTCCTTTGTATTATCATCTTGACACATGTATACATGATTTTTGAATCTTTATTTTCATGCACACTTAGAACTATTTTACATGGCATGTATACTTCTACATACACATATAATACATGATAATTGTACATATTGTCATGACCCTCCTTGGCAGGCTTTTTGGTACAACAAAAAATGTATTAATTGATGATGCTTTAATATGTAATTTGAGTAATTGAACCAACTATGTGATATTTAGTTGATTTGGTAGAACATGGTACTACTGAAATATTGTCCAATATGTAGGATCAAGTACACTCATAAGTGGAATAATTAGAATAATCCACCAAAACTAGAGGTACTTGAGTTTAGGGAAATGATGATTAAGGCAAATCAGATCTAACATTGAGGGGTATCTTCATATAGGCATGCATTATATATTAGGAATAATCATCAATAACTAGTCACCTTGAGGTTAAAGTTTATAGCCTGGTAGCTGTCGTAATTTCTTAGGATGATACAAATGAATGAGTTGATGGAAATACTCCCTCCTTATCTATTGCATCTTATTGATTTATATTTTACTTCATTACTTGCTGCATAAATGGATTGAAAAGAAGCATGCATAAATTGACTACCTTTAAAAAAAAACTCCTAGTTTTATTTGAATACATGAAGCATGATGTTAGTATTTGATCAAAGATTTTTTTATGTTTAGAGTATATATAGTAATCTATTAATTTAAATGATAAGGGAATTTCATTTAAATGAAAATAGAATAAATACCTTATTATATTAAATGGTGAAAGAACTTCATTTAAATGTCTTAGTTTAAATGTTAGTGAAAATTCATTTTAAAAATAATTAAAGCTTTCATTTAAATGATAATGGAAATTCATTTAAAATATACATAAGCTTTTATTTAAATGATAATGGAAATTTATTTAAAATATACATAAGATTTTATTTAAATGATAATGGAAATTCATTTAAAATATACATAAGATTTTATTTAAATGATAATGGAAATTCATTTAAAATATACATAAGCTTTTATTTAATTGATAATGGTAAAATTCAATTAATAATTGACAAGCTTCTACATAAGATAATTGAATTTATTTTAATTAAAATAAGATTTACAATATTTGATTTGAGGGAACCACCCTCTCAAGGAAATCAGATTGCACCTGCAGAGTGAGGATTTCAAACAATGTTAAAGGATAAGCTTCATTTATGATGAAATCTTGAAGTAAGGGGAAGAGGAAAAATATCCTCCCTTTGCTTAATGGATACACATGAGAGAGTAATGATAGGTAGTTGGCGCTTAAGGTGAGACAATATGGTTGGCTCAAAATTTCTTCGCAATACGTGCCAAAATAGAAAGCAAAGGAGATAAGATCATTGTTGCAAAAGAGGACATAAAAAGCTTGGAAACCAGAGTAAAAATAAAAAGGAAACAAAAAAGGTTTTGGAGATCAGTGGAAACCAGAGTAAAAATAAAAAGGAAACAAAAAAGGTTTTGGAGATCAGTGCAGGACTGACATCTTGGTAAATATGTTGATGAAATAATAGAGACTAGCAAACTAGGTTGTGTTGTACAGTTATTTCTTTGCTTAAATTTTAATTAAAAAAAAGAAGAATTATTCTGCATTATCTCTGTTAGTTTTTCTTCCAACTAGGTTGTTGTTTCATTTTGCTTTTGTGAGTCACTATTCCTTCGTGAGTAGTATAGCTCTCAACTTATTTTTTAGGCTTCATTGAACCATGTTTGACTTCCTCATATTCTAGTTGATCATGATGTTTTCCTTATTGTTTGGTAACCCCCTAGTGTGGGTGTTTTACTAGACATTGTAATCTTTATTGTTGAGGAAGAAACTAGTCGATGTCAAGAACTACAACCTTCAATAGGATGCCCAATCAGCTGGGTAGTCAACCTTGTAAGTTACCTCTCATTGCTATGGTAGTGGCTTCATTGACCCTTCCCTTTTCTGACATCACCAAATCTTGGTTGAATTGAAATATGCATAGGCATCATTAAGTGGAGTATGTCTTGGTTTGCTTCACCATTGTAACCACTATTTTCAACTCCTCTATCCTAAAAGTACATTTATTATATGTTAGTTAGTACTCTTTGGTGTTTGTCATTCCAGTTTTGTGTGTTCTTCTTTAGCATCATTGTTTGGTGTTAACCATAGCTTGGTATGGATTGATATTAGCTAACATGTGTTTTAAGGGTGCACCATGGATCCTCGTGAGACCACTTGACCATACTGTTGTGAGAAAAAACCCAAATTAGGAGATAACCTTGCTTTAGGGAAGCTTATTGTTAATTAAGTTAAAGTGGGGAACTTTGTTTAATTAAACCTTTTACCTTGAATTCATAGTTCTTTCAATGTATTAAGGTAGGACCCTTGTAAATTATGTAGTAACTTTCGAACCAAGGGAATGGAAAGAACAATTTATTTATTAAATTGAACATAAGGAAATTTGATTTATTAAGTAAAGGAAAAGAATAATTTATTTATTAAATTGAAGATATGGAACTTTGATTTATTAAGTAAAGGAAAAGAATAGTTCATTTTATAGATTAAAGGTATGGGACTTTGATTTATGAAATGAAGGGAATAGTTATTTTGTGAATTAAGTAATGGGACTTGGTTTATGAAATAAAGGAAATTAGATCATTTTATAGATTAAACGTATGGTACTTTGATTTATGAAATTAAGGGAATAGTTATTTTGTGAATTAAGTAATGGAACTTGGTTTATGAAATAAAGTAACTTAGTTCAATTTATATCTTAAAGCTATGGGACTTTGATTTATGAAATTAAGGGAATAGTTATTTTATGAATTAAGTAATGGGACTTGGTTTATGAAATAAAGGAACTTAGTTCATTTTATAGATTAAAGGTATGGGAATTTGATTTATGAAATGAAGGGAATAGTTATTTTATGAATTAAGTAATGGGACTTGATTTATGAAATAAAGGAACTTTTTTCATTTTATAGATTAAAGGTATGAAACTTTGATTTATGAGATGAAAGGAATAGTTATTCTGAGAATTAAGTAATGAGACTTGGTTTATGAAATAAAGGAACCTATATTATTTAATGATTAAAGGTATGGGACTTTAAGTTGTTGAATAAAGGTTGGAAAGGAACTGATTAAAGTAGGAGCTATGATCTAGTTACATTTATTAAAAGACTCTCATGGGATAATAAGAGGGGAAATAAAATTATGGTTTTATGATATCAACTATGCAATAGATGGTTAGATACTTTGATTGATTTATATAGTTGCAATTTGGGAATGAACATATTAAACATATTTAGAAGTATGCCTAATATGAAGCATGAGTGCCCTAATACCCTACTATCCTCAAATGATTGATGGAAAGAGATGGAGGACCAAATATGATAGTTGGGTTACATGCATTGATTTGTCTTACTTCTACTATGATAGTTGGGTTACATGCATTGATTTGTCTTACTTCTACTATAATTTAATATACATAATAGATTAGAACTATGGGGAGATTTCCCTAATGAAATTGATGCAATATATTATTCTTTACCAAGTATGGGGGATTTACCATACTTGCTTATAAGTAATAATTATTGTATTTTTGGAAGACGTACCTTTAAATTACTATTCTAAATTATCTATCTTTTGTATTTAAATTCCTTTCAATCAATGTTTACTCTCTTCAAATGTTGCTTCCTTTCTAGTATCATGTACATTGTAAGGAGACTCTTTACTTTTGAATAAATCAAATGCAATTATTAATAAAATTACTAGATAATGAAATGAATTATGTAGTTCAACCATTTAGAGAGGGTGAAGTTTGTTATGTATACACAATAAGAAATAATGGTATTCAATGATAAAATGAATGAATGATTCTACCTATAAATATATGAATTAATCAATGAATGGATGTGACCAATTGATGAACAGATGCATCTACTTTTGAATCATTACATGGATTCCCCCATCATAAAGCTTTATCCTCAAGGTTGGAAAAGACTAGAAAATACTCTTAGGCTTCTATGTAGTATATTATTCTAGAATGTCCTATAAATTGATTAGAAACACATGCATTTGAAATGATCGAAGATGTCATACTCTAGATCATAGTATTTCTTCTGGTTGGATAGTTACACAACCTTCTTCATCAAGGAGTCAAATCTTTATCTGGGATTGCACCTTTTGACCAATAACTCATTTGAGGCATGGTACATAGAAAACTAGATGAATACGAGATGAAGGAGGATGATCCTGTTTATATGTGACTTCACCAATGCGATGAACCACTTTGTAGGGTCCATAAAATCAAGGCATTAATTTCTAATTATACTTGATCTTCAAGGATAATTGTTTGTAAGGTTGTAAGCTAAAAAATACCATATCTTCGATGATGAATTGTCATTATAAACAATGTAGATCCTATTGTTGCTTCATATGATTTGATGCTTGGGTCAAATTATCCTTAAGAAGTTTAAGCATCATCTGATGTTGTTGTAACAAATAATCAACCTAGGCTACCTTGGAAGCACCTAGAACATATTCTATGATTGTAGGTGGTTTTTGACCATACAATACTTTGAATGGTGATATATTAAGGGGAAAATAGTAAGAAGTATTATACAACAATTCTTCTAGAGAGAGTCATTGAGTCCATTGATATTGCTTATCTTGAGAAAAACAAGGAAGGTAAGTTCCTACACACTTATTAGCAATCTTTGTTTGATTGTACAATTGGGGATGATATGCAAAAAATATATTTAACTTGGTACCACTAAGGAAAAATAGTTTCTTCCAAAATTTTCTAGTAAATATAGGATCACAATCGCTCATAATGGTTTTGGATATACCATGTAGTTTGAAAATTGAATCAAGAAATACCATGTCCACCTTACTTGCAAAATAAGGGTGACGTAGGGCACAAAAGTGGGTATATTTTGAAAGACGATCTACTACCAACAAGATCATAATTTTACCCTTTTATTTGGAAAGCCCCTTAATGAAGTCCATGGAAATATGCTCCCACTAAATATTAGGGATAGGTAAGGGTTGTAACAATCCAATATTTGTTTTCTCTTTGTTACATTGACATACTTCATACTCCGTAACAAATTTCTTGACATATTCTTTTAATACTTTCCAAGATAATGATTGCTTCACCCGTTGGTATGTTTCTAAGAATCCAGAATGTCCTACAATAGGATATGCATGCAGTTTTTGGAGAATAATTGATTTAATAGTTGAATATGGAGGAAGGAAAATATGATCTTTCTTGCAAAGTACTCCATATTAATAAGAGAAGTAAAAATGCAAAGATGGTTGTATTTTTATATCTTGAATGACTTGACCAGTCTTTAAATCAATCATCCATTCTTCTTGAAGTTGGGAAAACCACTAGGTACAAGGACCTAATATGGCATTTATGGTCACATCATATTTGTATTTATGAGACAAAGGATAAGCTACTACGTTTTATTTACATTTCTTGTATTCAATGAAAAAATCATAACCCACGAGTTTGGTCATCCATTTATTTTTCTCAAGATATGACATATATTGTTCTAAGAAATTCTTAAGGCTACTATGGTCAGTTTTTATGATGAAATGAATACTTAATAAATAATATCTCCATTTATCTATAGCATGTAAAATATCTAGCATTTCCTTTTCATAAGTAGATCATCTCAAATTATTCCTTGAAAGTTGCTTACTTTCAAAATAAAAAGGATGTACTTGTATTAAAACAACTTCAATACCTATTCCAGAAGCATCACACTCAATGACAAAGGGCTTGCTAAAATATGGAGTGGCCAAAACTAAAGTGGAACACATAGCCTCTTTGAGGGCTTTGAAGGCCTAAGAAGCAACTTTATTATAAATAAAAGCATCCTTTTTTGTAAGAGTAGTGAGAGGTGTCGTAATCTTACCATAGTTGCGGATATTTTTTCTATAATAGCATGTGAGTCCTAGAAACCCATGAAGTTTTTTGAGTGATTTTGGTAGATATCAATATTGAATAGATTTTCTTTTATGGGGATCCACTTTGACTCCTTCATGAGATACTACATGTCCTAGATATTCCACCTCTTGGACTTCAAATGCACATTTGGATCTTTTAACAAAGATTTTTTTCTTTTTCAATAGGTAAAGGACTTTATTAAATATGAGCTAGGTGGTATTTCCAATATTTGTTGTATTTTGAAATATCATTAATGAAAACTAAGACAAACATATCGAGATAGGGCCTAAAAACATGGTTCATGAGGCATTGAAAAGTTGATGTATCATTAGTGAGACTGAAGGGTATGAATAGGAACTCATAATGACCCTCATGAGTGCAAAAAGATATTTCAAGTACATCCTCTTCTCTAACCCTAATTTGGATAAAACCCGTGTGTATGTCTAGTTTAGTGAAGTAACTAGAACCATTTAATTCATCCAAAAAATTATCAATGATCGGGATAGGAAACTTATATTTAATGGTAATAATTAAAGAGGATGAAAATTAGGATAAATGCATCATGATTTATCCTTATGGTGTACCATAACCATGGGGGATGAATAAGGACTGATGCTTGGAAAAATGATTCCATGGTCTAACTTTTCTTGTACCAACTTCTCAATTTCTAATTTTTGGGGTTGAGGATAGATATAAGGATGCATATTAGGGGGTATAATACCAGGTTTTAGATGAATGAAATGATAATATGTTCACTTAGGAGGTAGACCCCTTGGTTCACTAAAGACTTCTTCATAATTATTCATAATATCTTGAAGATATCTTGGAAGAGTTGTAAGAGAATATTCCAAGGATTGAGCCTCGATGGAATTTATCTGTGCAAGAAAATCATAGCCACATTTATTCAATATATTCTCCATGCTATGTGAACTCACAACCTTTGAAGGAGGAGGTTGAATACCTTAAAGATAAATGATCATTCCATTCCTTGTCCACTTGATGTATAATTTTTGGAGATTAATAGTGACATCACCGAGCTAAGATAACTATTGTGCTCCCAAAATGACATTTGAGCTCCCTATGTTCATAAAAAAGAGAGTACATATCCATGTATAATTTCCCATTTGGATTGTAATTTTAGATATTTGACCCACACATTTAACATTACCTCTATTTGTAATAAAGACTTGAAATATATCTTGATTAGAAGAAGGGATATACAAATTCAAGGATTTGGTTGTTTTATATTGTATGAAGTTATGTGTACTTCCTAAATCAATCAACACATTAACACGCTGGTGTTTAATGAATCCTTGTACCTTGATAGTATGATTAGCTTGGATACCCATAAGTGCATGTATCAAAATAACTATTGTATCATCTTATAGTGTTTCATAATTTGCTAGTTTTGTAGATGGCTTTGATTGAGAAAATTCTTCTTCCTCAACAACTAATGCATCATCGTATTCTAAGTGAAATTCTTGATGTTGCACATAAGTGAAGAACACAAGCTTATACTGAGAGGGGGGGTGAACAGTATAAGACCACTTTTTACTTTTCTTTCCAAATCAATATTATGCAATGTATAGATAGCAATATCAACAAAAGTAATCAAAGCAATGCACAAATCACCACACACAATAGAGACACCACAATTTACGTGGTTCACCCAATGTGGGCTACTCCACGGAGAAAATATTTCACTAAAATTTCCTCAATCAATCTCTTGGGAATCCTTTCCCTATTACAATGTTTTATGGACCTCTGTCCAAAGGAGATACCAATCCCCTAAATCAAGTTCGTGGATCTCTATCCATAGGAGAACTCCTTCTCCTCTGCTCTTGGTTGGTGATCCTCTAGAAGACTACTACCTCCACTACACTGGCTTGTGGATCTCTCTCCACTGAAGACTCTTGTCCCCACTCAGAAGACCTATCCTCACTACCTTGGCTGATGGATCTCTATCCACTAGAGACCACTATCCTCTTTGCTCTATCACCTCCAAATATCTATCTCAAATTTATACTAAACATAGTCCTTCGGTCTAGCACAAATATGCTCAATATCTATCTCTAGTCTGGCACAAACCTATCCTCAAATCTGCACTAAAATCTGCTCCACAAGTCCACATAGAACTTGCTTAAATTTGCTCAACAAGTCCACTCATAAATTTCTTAAATATACTCAAAAGTCCACTTAGAACTTGCTCAAATATGCTCAACAAGTCCACTTAGAACTTGCTCAAATCTGCTCAACAAGTCCACTCAAACTTGCTCAAATATTCTCAACAAGTCCACTCAAAACTTGCTCAAATATGCTCAACAAGTCCACTCAAAACTTGCTCAAATCTTCTCAACAAGTCCACTCAAAACTTGCTCAAATCTGCTCAACAAGTCCACTCAAAACTTGCTCAAATCTGCTCAACAAGTCCACTTAGAACTTCTCCAATCTCATAGAAACATAAAGAGAATTGTTAGAGACTCAATATGTTCTATACTAATCACAATGCTCAATTACTTTCAATCACTCTCTTAGAAACATAAGGAGAATTGTTAGAGACTCAATATGCTTCAATTTCAACTCAATGCTCAATCACTTTCTCAACTCAATTCAGAATATAGAATAGTTTGTTTTATGGAACTTGAACAATCACTTCACACATCCACTTGACTAGGCTCAACCAACTCTACTCAACCAATCACTTAATGAAACACTCCTTTCTCACAAACCCTAGTCCAAGCATATAAACACCAACTCAAAATATTTCCAACAATGCTCAACAACTAATCTCACATAACAATGATACTCATGTTCTTTTCAAACCCTAGTTCAAGTTCTTCACACAACAACTCACTTCAACAACAATGCTTATAAAACAATCTTCATAATCTTCACATAACAATGATACTCATGTTCTTTGCAAAACCCTAACTCAAGTTCTTCACACAACCAATGGCTTCAACAACAATGCTTATCAAACAAGGTTTTAACAACAACTCTTTATTCTAGAAAACCTTGAAGCATTAACTCAAACACTCTCAAAAAGGAAACCCTAATCAAGTCCTTTTCACTCCAAACTTATTTTCCAGAAAACCAATCAATCAACTCAACTTATGGAAGAATGTGCTCATACCTTTTTATTGATGATGAAGGGATCTCATAAATCTGTCACAACCACAAACACTTCTATGCCAAGCTCAAAGAGGTTAGAAGATAAATATTTCTCACAATATAATGTAAATACTCAATTACACCTTATCACTCCACCTTTCAAAAACAACCATCAACATACATAAAATATTTATCCAATAACACCTTATAAACTCCCAACTAAAATAAACTTAACATCCACCAAAAATTAACTCAAACCTCTTTAATTTAATTTAATGGCAAGAGAAACTTTGATAAAAATCAAATCAACTTTCTTTATAATTCCAATGATATAAATCACTCATCAATAAAACAACCTCTCATTAACCCTTATTACTCCACAATAATATAAATCAATTATCAAATCAACAACCTTTCACAAACCCTTATAACTCCAAAATAATATAAATCAAACACACAACTTTTCACAAACCCTTATTACTCCACATTATCCTTTAGAAAAACCTTAGGCAAATAATGAATTAATTATCAAAAATTACCTTTGCCTCTAGTGGGTTTCGAACCCACAATCTCTGCCTCCGTGAGTGCTCTAGCCATGGCTTTGACCACTGCATGCGCTAGACGCATGGTTAGGAGCTTGAAGGCTCTTTGTCCTCTTTGTCCTCGGCTGTCCTCAAAAGACACATGCAAAAGACTTCCCTTGGTGCTCAAGACACACACCACTCCACGTGAATCGATCATGGGCTCCTCAACTCCCAACGCCTTCACAAAATGTGCACTACCAATGGACCACCGTGTCCTTTGTGATTCAACCAATATGCTCTTTCCCTTATCTCTTTCACCTGGCGCTAAAGACAAGCAAAATCCTTGTCTTCTTCCTCAATGAACAACGATTGCATAAAAATGTTTCACTTTGTCGCATGTAATAAAAATGTCGAGGGGTAAGTTTTGAATACCTCTTTGGCATTAATTTATACACGAATTCCCTTTGTTTCTTAGACGTCGGTGCTCCCTCCTTTTTGATGACGTCGGCGCTTTCCAACCTTTATAATTTATAAATTATTTAAATTCTAAGGAATTTAAATTTTATAAATTATATTTATAAACTTTAACTTTAAGGAGATTAAAGCCTTCCTTGGGTTTAAACTTAAACCTTTAATTTGTAAATTATTCTACCACCATGGGTCTTTTAAAATCTTAACTGCCATCTCAATGTGTGAGGAGACTTTTATATCCTCATAATGATTTTAATAAAACCATTTAATCTTCCACCATGGGTTTACCATAAACCCTCATAAAACATTATTTTGCCAACTTTCTCTTCAACTCTTCGCATTGTTCCTGGTGCTATTGATGGTGTGCTCCATGGTATTAATGATGTCTTCATATGTTTACTTTGGCATCAATGATGAATTTTCACCTTGACATCAATGACAACTAAATAAGCTCAAAATGTCCAACAATCTCCCCCTTTGTCATTGATGGTAACCCAATTTCCTTTTACTTAAAAACTTGACCTTTCCTTTGTTCTACTCCCCCTGGGACATTGCTCCCCCTGGCTCAATGCTCTCTCAAATATCAAATCTCTCCCCCTTACTCAAATATCTCCCCCTTTGACATCAATGGCAAAGGGTCACCTTTGGGGCTCGGGGCTAAGAATGAGCCTCTTAGCTTAGCCCCTCCCCCACCTCCTCTTGAGGTGGTTAATTCTGGGGTGGGAGTATTTCTACTCCTAGAAAACATTGTTCTTTACCTTTATCCTCTTTCCTTCCTATATGATCCTTCTGATTCCTTTGACTATTTCTTTCCATGTCCATGTTCCTGTTCATACCCATGTTCCTGTTCCTATTCATATCCATGTTCTTCCTTTCTGTTCCTATTCATATCCATGTTCCTGTTCCTATTCATATCCATATTCTTGTTCTTGTTCCTATTCTTGTTCATATCCATATTCCTGTTCCTGTTCTTGTTCATACCTATTTTTGTAATGTCTGCTCTACACCACTTTGTTGTGTGACCATCATTGTTGCACTTATAACACTTAATGTTATTATTCCTTGGAGGTGCAAATGTCATAGGATTTCTCCTAGTGAAGCCATATCCTCTTCTATCATGAACCCTGCAATTCATTGCTTTGTGACCAAATTGATTACATGAGTAGCAATACCCATGGAAAAGTTGTATGTTCCCATATTCCTGTCTTTCATGTGTCCTGCATTGTGAAGCCATGTGCCCAAACTTGTGACATGAAAAGCATCTTCCATTGAATTTTCCTTGTCTTGACCTCATTGGTCTCTTAGTCTCTTTTGACCTATTCTGATTGTTGTTCCATCTGTATCTTCTTTGTGCATTGTTCCTATTTTTGTTGAACTCTCTATTGTCCAACTCATCCTCAGATGTCTCACTTTATTTTACATTGTCTTCTTCTGAAGTACCTTCATCTGAAGTTTCTTCATCTCCAAAACTTGAGGTTGACTCTCCTTCCCATTTCTTTTGATTTTGTTCAAATCCAAGACCTGTCTTGCTTGATGTAGTCTTTTGTGTCTTGATGAACTTATCCAAGTTCTTTGAGCTATTTTTAAACCCTTTCATCTTGACCTTGGAGTCTTCTAAATATTCTCTTAGTAGTGCCACTTCTTGTGCTAACTTCTCACATTCTAAGATCTTTGCTTCTAACTTATCCTTGAACCTTTTTGTCTTAGCCTTTGATTTTTCTAAATCCTCTATAAGCAATCTTCTCTCTTCATCACATTCTTGAAACTGAATTTCAAGTTTAGAGTGTTGCTTTCTTACCTTCTTTACCATGTCAAGGGCATAAATAAGTTCTCCCTTGAGATCATAACCATCCTTTTCTGAATATTCCTCTATTTTTTTACCTTTGTCCACATCTTTATTTTCTATGGGCTTGTCTTCTATAGGATCACTTACTTCTTCTTCTAATGCCATTAGAATATTTTCATCTGGTCCTTCAAGTGCATTCTCATATTCATCATCATTGAAACTATAACCATCCCTTGTACAATCATCTTCAAGATGTCCAAAGTTACCACATCTAAAACACTTGAGAATTACTGGAGTCCTTTTCTTAACTTGCTCTTTTTCTTCAATCATAAAAAGAACTTCATCTCTATCATTGTCTGAAAAACTAGCATCACTATCACTTGAGTACTTACTTGCCTTATCCACATAGTAGCTCCTCTTTTGTCTTTGGAAGAACTTATTTCCTTGTCTGCTTTGTCCATCCTTGCTTTTCTTCTGGTGCCTATATCTTTCTGATTCCCTATTCCTGTGATCCTATTTTTCTTCACCATTGTTGTTCTTTGGTTCTTGATAATCTATTGCAAAATGTCCAAACTTTCCATAATTGAAACACTTAACAGATCTTAGATCTCTGGATCTTCTGGAGTCTTTATCTCTTCTACCATAATTAGCTTCTTCATCACTGGATGACTCATTGCTTGATTCTGACTTCTTACCCTTTGTCTTCTTGATTGCTTTGAATGTTGCTTCCTTCTGGGGAATAGGATATTTTGTTCTTATCTCAAATGTTGTGAGCATACCTAGCAACATATCTCTTGTCAAAGTATCACCATCTATTGACACTTCTATAGCAGAAACCTTTTCACTGAATCTCTTTGGAAGAGTTCTTAAGACTTTATCACAAACATCTGATTCATCAATCTTCATTCCAAGTCCTTGCATAGCATTAACAACTTCATCAATTCAAAGTAGGTAAGAACTAATGTTTTCCTCATCCTTCATTCTTAATTCTTCAAATTGTCCTTTGAGATTTCACATCTTTGCTTTCTTGACACTTTTATCTCCTTCATAAATATTTTGCAATTTATCCCACATTTCTTTCATAGTTTTACAATGCATAACTTTCATAGACTCTGTTCTATGCAAACCTCTCAAAAGTGCATTCATTGCTTTTGAATTGTAATGTTGTAGGAGCTTACCTTCCTTATCTGTAGGAGGATTAATTAATGGATCGTATCCAAATTCAACTACTTCCCAAACTTCATTGCCAAGTGCCATCAGGTAGATCTTCATCATCATACTCCAATATATATAGTCACTTCCATCAAATATTGGTGCTGAATTATTTGAGGACACCTCCTTAGGATCCATTGTGTTCTTGTTAGATTTTCCTTCAAGCTGTTAAACTCTTATGAAGGAACCCACTTTGATACCAATTGAAGAACACAAGCTTATATTGAGAGGGGGGTGAATAGTATAAGACCACTTTTTACTTTTCTTTCCAAATCAATATTATGCAATGTATAGATAGCAATATCAACAATAGTAATCAAAGCAATGCACAAATCACCACACACAATAGAGACACCATAATTTACGTGGTTCACCCAATGTGGGCTACTCCACAAAGAAAATATTTCACTAAAATTTCCTCAATCAATCTCTTGGGAATCCTTTCCCTATTACAATGTTTTATGGACCTCTGTCCAAAGGAGATACCAATCCCCTAAATCAAGTTCATGGATCTCTATCCATAGGAGAACTCCTTCTCCTCTGCTCTAGGTTGGTGATCCTCTAGAAGACTACTACCTCCACTACACTGGCTTGTGGATCTCTCTCCACTGAAGACTCTTGTCCCCACTCAGAAGACCTATCCTCACTACCCTGGCTGATGGATCTCTATCCACTAGAGACCACTATCCTCTTTGCTCTATCACCTCCAAAGATCTATCTCAAATCTGCACTAAACATAGTCCTTCGGTCTAGCACAAATCTGCTCAATATCTATCTCTGGTCTGGCACAAACCTATCCTCAAATCTACACCAAAATCTGCTCCACAAGTCCACATAAAACTTGCTTAAATCTGCTCAACAAGTCCACTCATAACTTGCTCAAATCTGCTCAACAAGTCCACTCATAACTTGCTCAAATATGCTCAACAAGTCCACTCAAACTTGCTCAAATCTGCTCAACAAGTCCACTCAAAACTTGCTCAAATATGCTCAACAAGTCCACTCAGAACTTGCTCAAATCTGCTCAACAAGTCCACTCAAAACTTGCTCAAATCTGCTCAACAAGTCCACTCATAACTTGCTCAAATATGCTCAACAAGTCCACTCAGAACTTGCTCAAATCTGCTCAACAAGTCCACTTAGAACTTGCTCAAATATGCTCAACAAGTCCACTCAGAACTTGTCAAATCTCATAGAAACATAAAGATAATTGTTAGAGACTCAATATGTTCTATACTAATCACAATTCTCAATTACTTTCAATCACTCTCTTAGAAACATAAGGAGAATTGTTAGAGACTCAATATGCTTCAATTCAACTCAATGCTCAATCACTTTCTCAACTCAATTCAGAATATAGAATAGTTTGTTTTATGGAACTTGAACAATCACTTCACACATCCACTTGACTAGGCTCAACCAACTCTACTCAACCAATCACTTAATGAAACACTCCTTTCTCACAAACCCTAGTCCAAGCATATAAACACCAACTCAAAATATTTCCAACAATGCTCAACAACTAATCTCACATAACAATGATACTCATGTTCTTTTCAAACCCTAGTTCAAGTTCTTCACACAACAACTCACTTCAACAACAATGCTTATAAAACAATCTTCACATAACAATGATACTCATGTTCTTTTCAAAACCCTAACTCAAGTTCTTCACACAACCAATGGCTTCAACAACAATGCTTATCAAACAAGGTTTTAACAACAACTCTTTATTCCAGAAAACCTTGAAGCATTTACTCAAACACTCTCAAAAAGGAAACCCTAATCAAGTCCTTTTCACTCCAAACTTATTTTCTAGAAAACCAATCAATCAACTCAACTTATGGAAGAATGTGCTCATACCTTTTTATTGATGATGAAGGGATCTCATAAATCTGTCACAACCACAAACACTTCTATGCCAAGCTCAAAGAGGTTAGAAGATAAATATTTCTCACAATATAATGTAAATACTCAATTACACCTTATCACTCCACCTTTCAAAAACAACCATCAACATACATAAAATATTTATCCAATAACACCTTATAAACTCCCAACTAAAATAAACTTAACATCCACCAAAAATTAACTCAAACCTCTTTAATTTAATTTAATGGCAAGAGAAACTTTGATAAAAATCAAATCAACTTTCTTTATAATTCCAATGATATAAATCACTCATCAATAAAACAACCTCTCATTAACCCTTATTACTCCACAATAATATAAATCAATTATCAAATCAACAACCTTTCACAAACCCTTATAACTCCAAAATAATATAAATCAAACACATAACTTTTCACAAACCCTTATTACTCCACATTATCCTTTATAAAAAACCTTAGGCAAATAATGAATTAATTATCAAAAATTACCTTTGCCTCTAGTGGGTTTCGAACCCACAATCTCTACCTCCGTGAGCGCTCTAGCCATGGCTTAGACCACCGCGTGTGCTAGATGCATGGTTAGGAGCTTGAAGGCTCTTCGTCCTCTTTGTCCTTGGTTGGCGCTCAAAAGACACGTGCAAAAAGACTTCCCTTGGTGCTCAAGACACACACCACTCCATGTGAATCGATCGTGGGCTCCTCAACTCCCAACGCCTTCACAAAATGTGCACTACCAATGGACCACCGTGTCCTTTGCGAATCAACCAATATGCTCTTTCCCTTATCTCTTTCACCTGGCGCTAAAGACAAGTAAAATCCTTGTCTTCTTCCTCAACGAACAACGATTGCACGAAAATGTTTCACTTTGTCGCATGTAATAAAAATGTCGAGGGGTAAGTTTTGAATGCCTCTTTGGCATTAATTTATACATGAATTCCCTTTGTTGCTTAGACGTCGATGCTCCCACCTTTTTGATGACGTCGACGCTTTCCAACCTTTATAATTTATAAATTATTTAAATTCTAAGGAATTTAAATTTTATAAATTATATTTATAAACTTTAACTTTAGGAGATTAAAGCCTTCCTTGGGTTTAAACTTAAACCTTTAATTTGTAAATTATTCTACCACCGTGGGTCTTTTAAAATCTTAACTGCCATCTCAATGTGTGAGGAGACTTTTATATCCTCATAATGATTTTAATAAAACCATTTAATCTTCCACCATGGGTTTACCATAAACCCTCATAAAACATTATTTTGCCAACTTTCTCTTCAACTCTTCGCATTGTTCCTGGTGCTATTGATGGTGTGCTCCATGGTATTAATGACGTCTTCATATGTTTACTTTGGCATCAATGATGACTTTTCACCTTGACATCAATGACAACTAAATAAGCTCAAAATGTCCAACAATAAGCTTGATATCTTGGGTGATGAGCATGACATTTAGAGCAGAAGAATCTTGTGGAATGCTCAACATTGTGATAAGGACAATGAGAGTTGAAATATCGGTGATATGGAGGACCAATATCTTGGAGTTTTTGATCTATTGTTTGACCTACATGTTGTGCATCATCTAGGGTATAGGGATCATGCATGTCAACTTCCTTGTAAATATTACCCTTAAGACCATAGAAAAAAGTCAAAACCACCACTACCGGTTTTAATTCATGTGTATAGGTGAGCAAACTAGTAAATTAAAAGATATAATAATCTACTAATCCTGTTGGCTTAATTTGCATAATACGAACCATGTATGATGTGGAAGATTCCTTATCGTATCTTATAATAAAATTTCCTTAAATTCAGGCCATAAAAAGGCACACTAATTTTCATGAAGTTACCATAACAACCATTGATATGATTGTGTACCCAGTATAGAAGTTGCAAAAACAACAAGACCTATTTTTTAAATATGGTATAATAAGATAAGGTATTCTATTTTTACCAGCCATCCACGAGGGTCGGCCCCTTCAAATGTGGGTATGTCAATTTGAGGAACTTGAACATCATGAGGCCATTCCAAATATTTAGAAGCACCTTCTACTTTTGGATCTAAATCATTAGTGAAGCCTTGGTTAGAAGCAATTTGTCTTTGATAAATATTTGAAGATTCAATATTAAGAGCATTTTGTGACCTAGGGATATGAGGAGGTGTTTTAGAAGCTATATGGGATTCAATGGTTCTCAGTGTAGTACAAATGTCCATCAAAATTATTTTTTATTGAGTGATATATTGGCGTAAGGGGGTATCCATATTATTGGGAATTGGGATAGATTCCCTAGGAGAAGGGTTATTGTGAAAAGATTCGACATTATCTGAAGAAGGTGAAGCCATGGAATTTAGTGAAGTATAACTTTTTTGGTTGATGCTATTAATATTGTTGGGAGTATTATGATGTATTCCTTGATTCCTAGGTTGGTGATATATAGTCATAAACTCATTTATTGAACTTTTAGTACGTTGTAATATTTTGTTTAATTGATCCCACTCACGAGGTTCAATCATACATTTACTGATTTGATGGAGTCAAGATACAACCCTTCAATATTCAATTATCAAAATTTTAAATACAATACCTTAAGCGGTTAATTTATTTGAAATATGACAGGAAGACATTATTTGGAGTGGCAAAATATATATATATATATATATATATATATATATATATATATATATATATATATATATATATATATATATTTCATGGTTTGAACTTCCAATGGTCACTTAGATAGGTTTTAAATACCAATGGTCCAAATAAAATCAATAGTCAACACAAACTCGACGGACATGATGTCAACTCATACTTATAAATAAGGTGACACGGATTAACACGATGGACACATGCTGGAATTATGAACAAGGTGACATAGATTAACATGGTGAACATGAGACTCAGCTGAATACAGTGGATGTGTGAGGCTCGACTAAGGATGGTGGACATCTAAAATAAGATCGATGGATGTGTGGAGGAACCAATGGTCATGGTGAAGCAAATATATAAGTCAAAGGTCTACTATGTGATGCCATGTGATGCCAACCAAGTTCTCTAGCATGCACAAAGGCATGGCTAGTAGGTTACCACCTAAGATGGTTACTCTATTATGATTGTGTTCACCTATTTAAAGAATGTTTGGGCCCTTGTACTCCTAATATGGGATAATTCCTATGATTTAAAATAAATCAAAATATACTCTTGATCATCGTTCATAGAAAATGAAAGACACGATGTTGAAATCCTTCACTCTCATTGGGAATAATGCATCTCCAAAGTGAGGTAACGATGGAACTATATGAATTCAATCGCCACGTGGTAGCTTTGACTAGGTAGAATTAGGGTTATGAATTGTAGATAAAAATGGTTGAACGTGGCAATTGAGCGCATTCATGTTAGATTTTCCTCATCCTACGTACTGATTGGTGTATTTCTAGTGCGATTCCTATATGTTCGCTTATAAAAAATTAGATGGCTTCATTAAAATTTGCAATGGGTTCGTATTTCATCCAAATATCATTAAATTTAGGGTTTCAAACCATAGTGTAAAATTAAACTCATTGATTATATCCCTTTGTTGCGGATGGTTTTAGCATTACTTATAAAATTTGTTCTCGAATATATCAATTATTGTTTGTAGTCAATTGTTAATTGAATTTGCTACAAGTTTATTATCTCTTTGGTGTGAACGTTGATGATTGAATTTTTCCAAATAAAAAAAAATTATACATAATTCATGCAAATGATGAAGTTTGATATGCTTCAGTGAGACATCTTTCAGCTTCCAAAGCACTAATAGAGGGTGCAGTCTTCTAGGATGGACAACTCTAATACCACTTATAATGAGACTCCTTACTTTTGAATAAATAAAATACAATTATTAATCAAAATCTTGGATAATGAAGTGAATCAAGTAGTTTAGCCACTTAGAGAGGGTGAAGTCTCTTGCATATATGCAATAAGAAATAATTGTTATTCAATGATAAAGTGAATGAATGATTCTACCTATAAATATATGAATTAATCAATAAATGAACATGACCAATCGATGAGACATGTCTAGTTTGGGATTGTTACATGCATGCTTAATGAATTATATCTTTTGTTAGATTTAGTATCTAGAACTATTCTTGTTTTCCTTGCTAAAACAACAAAAAATTAAATATTGAGTTTTAGGGTGAACTTAAAGGGTGACCTAAGGGATTGAGACCCCCGTATGGTGAACATAGCGAACCTAAGGGATTAAGATCCTTTAGGGAGAATGATAACTGATTTTAGGGAAAGACTACATCTGAGTTAAGATAGCTCATCGTAGATACAAAATGGATAGCTTAACTCACAATATGCATAGCATATCTACACAGATTGACTTGTGTATGGTATGGTGATGGGCGTATACCTTCGATTGACTAAAGGTGATAAGTTTATCTCATCAAGAATGATGAAAAGGATAAAATTATTTACAATAACACATTATATGCCTACACCAGGGTTATGCATAGTGGCTATTTTCACAAAATTAGCTAAAATTAGGATTTTCAAAATTTTGAATTGGCTAATATTTGGGACCCTTGAACAGGGCCCATTAGCCAAAAAAAATTGGGTGCAATTTTTTTTGGTCGATTCACCCCAATTTTATAATAATTTGATCATTTTAAGTTTAAATTTCCAACATTACCCCTAATAATAGTGAACCTTCAACATGTGTTTGAACACTATTCACCTGGATTTTGAAACCAATTCGCCAAATTTTTATAAATATATTTTGGGACTAACCCCTTACGCATAACCATGGCCTACACAGATGGAATTGTGTTAGGGTATCTAGTAATATGTAGCTCTTCGAGAAACTTAGGGGATTTAAACGATAGGTAAATTAGAATTTGGTTAGGGGTTTATGAATCCCTCTCCTTAGTTAATTTTTTTTTCTTTTCTGTGTGTTTTCTTATAGCTAAATTTTGGGTCATTACACATATCTTGGACATAGATACTTACATAAGGAAAATATACTCCTAAAATTATTAATAAGTACCAAATAATGCAATCTCTTATAAAAAATTTGTTGTTTTATAATTATATTTGTTAGATTTTGAAGCTAAATACTTAATATAAAGAAAGCACAAGATCTAAAATAAAGTTGCCATATGAAATATATGATAATGGCAAACTGCTGACTATATAAAAACCATAAATAAATTCAGAAATAACTCATATGAATGCCATTAAAAAATGCTCACAAAATATTAAATTCTATTGAATAAATACCTCAAATACATCATACTTATTCACTCTCTATTACAACTATATATCACTCTATACATCACTCTCTATGCATTACTCTGTATATATCTTTCTCACACCCACATAGACACATATATAATGGAATGTGACTCTTCATATGGAGGAATCTTGGCCTTCACTCTTTCTATGACTCTTCATATTCCTATTTTATGGACTAATATGCATATTTACATTGCCAAAATACTTTACACACTTGTTCATTTATTACATTGCATAAAGTAAATACTCACACTCTAATCTAGAAAACTCTTCTAATCTAAAAATATACCTAAGGTGGTACATTGGAATGTACAAAATAATATAATATATTCTAAAACCCCCATGTATTACATTATTTGGTTTTAAAATACTTTAGTCTTCAATATTATCTTTATCTTCTTATCTTCAATCTATCTCTATAAGATCAGTTTTTGAATATATATAGAATGATTCCTGTTTAAATTTTCTAGTGTGACCCCTTCTTTTCCTCTTTTCTTTTCCTTGTTTTTGTATCTTAATTTAATATTTTTCTTCTAATAATTATGCTAGCATATCATAATAGTGATACAAATTTGGTTCTTGTCTTAAATGCTTCAAATAATTATATTTTCTAGTTTCAGTCTTTACCTTATCTTTATTGATATAATTTTTTTCCTTGTTTTTTTATATATTTTTTCCTACACTTCTACCAATGATATATCCTTGGAGTAGTGAGTTAGTGAATCATCACACTAATATTGACTTGGATTCAATATATCTTCTTTGATATAATAATATAAATTATTTCTTTCAATACAATTTCTTCATTTTTATGTTTTGTAGAACTCCTTGTATATCCCTAATGATTGAATATGATAATATATTTTTTCAAATTTTATGATTTAAAAATAATTACTTTACTTACTTATAGTCAATCAATTATTTGAATGCAATTTTAAATCTTGCAAGTCTTCAAGTTTATGTCTCTTATAATTTTGAATTAGAGACTAAACTATCAATGCAATTTTTTTTTTCTATGGATTCTATGTTGAATTCCTTTTTTCTCCCAAATTCAAGAATATAATTCTCCAATTATAAATTTCATAAAAAACTATTTATGTTGGATTCCTTATAACTCCAACTCTAGAAATGTAGAAATTATATAAAGTAATATTTTCAATTTTTGTATTCCTAATTTGATCTAGGATACCTTATTCCTCCAAACTTATCAAATTGTAAATTTAACTTATTTTGTAAACTCAAATGTGTAATATTACAAAACTTCAAAAATAAATACTTCAATATTTAAATCACTCTTCAATACTTTGTAAAATATTTCAAATTGCAATATTCAAATTTCTAAGGTTTAAATAATACTTCAAAAGTCTTATCTCTCGAATAAAATACTTTCAATTATAACCTTAGATAATAATCGTCTTTAATCCTTATAACTCCTAGTTAGCATAAAATAAATTTCAAAAGTAATAAATTACCTTCAATATTTTAGGCGCTCCCTCCTTGATACTATATTTGGACTTGCTTTGAAAATGAGTGCTCTTACTTCACTTTGGCTAGTCAACTATGCTTCAGTCTAGTCAAGGTGCTTCAACCTTCAATATATGTCCTCCTTGTTGTAGTAAATGAAACTGTGCCAATGTATTTTTATCTCATGTAATAAATGGATGCTCCAAAAATATTTTGTCTTCCTTGGTAACATTTGGCTTCTTGCAAGATAAGTGGCAAGTGTCACTAAAATGCTTTCTTACCCTTTTCTAATGTAACTTGTAATTCTTCAAAGACTCGTAGCACTCCTCCTTCCTTGTTACAAGTGGCATAAGCAATATTATAATTTTCTTCAACCTTATGTATGAATTTATAACACTTCTTGATGCTCTATCTTCCTTGACGGCATTTTTTCATTCTCTTGAAACTTGGTTGTGCATGTAATGTACTCAATAGACTAGCGTAACATTATAAGGAATATTATGCATGTCTTCTCTTCACTTCCTTTCTTGGTGATTGTAAAACCCTAGACCTTTGGTATCCTTTAATACCTTTTCAATATCGAAAATATTTTATTCTTTTTTTATTTACATTTCTATGCTTGCAAATGACACTTCAACTTATCCAATGGTGGCTCTTCTCCACTTAGGAACTCCTCTATAGGTGGCTCTTCCATGGTGGATCTTCTCTACTTAAGCGCTCCTCTATGGCTGCCTTTTCCATGATGCCTCTTATCCTTTTTTCGGTGGCTCCTCTCTTCTATCCTTTTTCCTTATAACTCCTTTTTAACACTTTTTAACTCTAACTCTTGCTATTATATTTTGCATATTTTAGAATGATAATGGTGTCTTTTTCCTTGGCTTGAAAACTCTTTACTCAAACTTATTTTTTATAGCTTTTAATAGATCTAAAAATGATGTTTTCAAAATCTTACAATAACTACTTTCAATACTTGTAAAATAATACTTTTTATAGAATCAATTTTACACATCTTTTATGGCCTCCTTTGTGGCTTTCCTTCTTGATAGATTGGTGTCTTGAATTTATGTAATTTTGTAGATATACTCCATTTTATTTTGCTACTTTATATATTGAACATGCAGCTCTAGTTGCTGATCAAAATCAGCTTTGTTGTTGTAACCATTTATTCTTAATTTTCATTCCAATGTATGCTATCATATTCTAAAATTTGAAACTACAAATGCTGCCCTCTTGTTGTCCAAATCTATAGCAATTATCCTTGTTCAAATGTTGCTAAATTCTTTTGTACTTTTCTATCCAAAGATATTCCAAAACTATCTCTAAAATATTTTAGAATGCAGCTTACTTTTCCCTTTTAATGCTACTCAAATTCATAGCTCATACCTCTCAAATTGCTGCTTATAAAATCTGATTCTTTGATGTCCAATAATCCTTAGATTTACTGCCTTCTTTTACTATCAAGCCTTCCTTCAATTGGTTGTCTGAAAGTACTTCAAAATCTTCCTAAAAATTATCCAAATTGTAGCTCTATGATTTCTTCAATGTGTTTCCATGTGACCTTTCAACTTCTCCTTTGAAAATTAGTAAACTTATTCTTTTACAAATCAGCCTTCAAAAATTTCATGGTTGTTCTCGAATTTTTCAAAATTATGGCCTCTTCAATCCTTCTTCCTTCTTTAGATTTCTTGTTGAATTTTAACCTCAAATTTGATCTTGTTTGCTATCCTCTTCCTCAATAATCTAAATGTCTTGAGGTCTTGTTGTGGCTGCTCCACAACTAGCCCCAAAGCTTGGGGACCCAACTTGAAATTTTGGTTGTTAGGGATTTTTGTATTCTGGGAGTAAAATTTGTGATACGTGTTGTCCTCGATTTTTGTATTTTGTATTCAAGATGCCTAGTTAAGTAGCGTCCTTTGTATTATTTTGGAGCATATTTTGGTAGTTAAGTCCTGGGTTACTTTTACCTTATTATGTTGTGTGATTTTGATCTTGTGATGTTTCAATTCATTTTAATGCTTTGAAATTAAAACATTTAAAATCAATTAAATCAAAGTCATATTAATAAAATAAATGAAAATGAAAAAACAAAAGAAAAATTATAATATATATGTTATATATATTATAATAAACAAAATAAATAAAAATAAAATGAAACTATATATGATAAAAAAACATAAAATAAAATAAAAAATAAAAATAAAAAATAATAAAAGAATAAATTTAAAAAAAAATAAAATATATATATATATATATATATATATATATATATATATATATATATATATATAAATTCTATGTTATAAGGTCATTTCAAGTTTAATTGTATGTCCCATTTGATTCATGTTTCGGCTATGTTCAGGATAAACGGAGATCAATAGGGAGCTGGAAGGTAACGAAAGCTGCGGATGACTTGATTTGGCAGCAATCGAGAAAACGAACCCGGATCACTGTAGAAGTACACAGGGAGTAGTTTCATCGGATTATGTGGTAATACGTGGAGGCACCAACAAAAAAGGAAATCACAACATGTTTTAGGTTACCGAATGAATGGGAGATCACGGAGATGACTGTTCACAATGAACTGGTAGAATGTGGTAAAAGATTCATCGCAATACAGATAGACTGCATGTGGATATAGATAGTCGGGTGATAAAATGATACACAAATGATATGGCATAGATTCTCATCGGTAGAATGGTCACGTCTATCTTCATGATGCAGCCATTGATGGGGAGATTTAGTACGATTTTTTTAGATGGACAAATATGTTGTTGGATACAACGGATTCAGGGATTCAAGAAGTGAGCTCCAATGCGGGAGCGACTACCCAGAGTAGTGGATGGATATGACTCAGAAAGCATGGCATCATGCTGTGGGTAAATCATTGTGGACCTCAAAGACTAGAAACAGGGACCCGAGCGTTGGTTTGGATATACCATGGAGGGTTTCATGCATTTACACGAATATGACGGTAGTATATGGGCAATCAGTCGATAGATAAAATGCACAGTGCGAAGGCAACGCCGGTAGAAGAATTAGTAGTCGAATAATGATGACGACGTAGGAATATTGGGGGTGGTCGAGCGGTTGGATTTTTGAGCTTAATGGTGAATGCCAGAGTCAGTAGTTAGGTTCGAGCGAGACGAATAGACGGTGATCAATGGGATAAACAACATCATAGACAAAAATAATAACCCAACGGTGGATATTATGAATGTCGAAGGTGAAGAAGTATATCTCGGAGGCATTGGTATATCCGAAAACAAGAATAGGTGGACCATGCATGGGTGATATGGATGACACAGTATCGGCGATTCAGCTTGTGAGGATGGAGAGGACTAGTAATGTTGTTACGTTTACCATTGTGCAGGGATGAAATCTTGGTTTACTCTTCAACAGGTGACCAAATACAGTAAACAAACAAAGATGCCATGGGTGGATCTGATCAACTTGGACGCGGGTGTCAACAAGGGGAATCTGCCATACGATGATTTTGGCCTAATCAAAGGAGAATACAGTGATGCGTGTTATAAATATCAGTAGCGGAAGTGTGGTGCGACTGAAGAAAGCAATGAGGGATGTCATTGGTAAACATGAGAATAAGCTGGTTTTACGGGAAGTACAGTGGTGTAGTAAAGGTCCAGCAAAGTGATGATGCGGTTTACTAGAAATAGGAGCAACAACTCGGGTAGTGGCCGACGACATAGTGAAGTGAGTAGGAGCAGTGTTATGATGTGAAGTGGATGTATTATCGACAACGTATATGGTTATAGTATGGATAGCTATTGAAAATGCCTATGTCTTGGGCGGCAGGAGGTAGACACCACAAATCAGAGTAGCCAACATGGCCGAGGTACAGTGCGTAGTCTTACCAACAAGCTCATAGTCGACAATGCTATCGGACCGATGTTTGAAAGGATATAAGAAAATCAACAAAAATGGGATAGTGTAGATATTTAATGGGAATATTATCGTACTTGGTGAGCGACAGATGAAATACACGCACAGGAAATGTTGATTAGAGTTAGGTGATTAAACCAAAATGATCTGGCATGAAGGCCCACGTCCAAACGGTCATGATGGGTTTCAGATAAATCGGTCAACTGTGTTTGTATCTCCATGATGCACCTGTGGATACCTTCGAATGAATATATGACCAAGTGAGACGTGGATGAACGGAATATGTAGGTAATATTCACACAGTTCTTCACTAGGGAGGATGACCAGCTCGGACTAAGTGGCTGAGTAGACTACCACACGGTCTCACGGATAAGCTTGCATGGCATTAATGCAGATCACCACATGGACATTGTAGTGCTTGGTGTACCTGAAGTAGAACCAATGATAGCGATGTGAGGATGCCCACGTTATCATCTGAACGTCGACCAGAAGATTTCACAGTGGTGAATACAACAGTGGTAAAATGGTAAGCATAACAAGTAGGAGATGATAGACTCCCAACCAGATAGTGGTGGGCAATGAGCCACAACTGATGGGGTATATGGACGTCGTCGAATGATTCATAGAGGAAAAGGTCAGAACATGGGGATCAAATTCATTATTTTCAAGATGCTTTGAAAATTTCACGTTGTTAGGACGGTTTTGTAATGAAGGTTTGGAAGTATGGGTGGAAGGTATGTGATATGCGGGCTATCGAGTATGGAAGGTGTCAGAACTCAGTAGGGAGACAGGATTGTGTTGTCAGATTTGCACATGACTATTATGCGAATAGGGGACCAGAATACATGATGCTCTTGGCAGTTAGAAATCAGAGAACATCATAACATGAATAGGCCTACCTCGAAGGGGCTATCAGGCGTAAATGGTGTTGGAGGTTGTACTAGACCATCGTTGGCCACCTAGGGACTCATTTGAGGTGTTGTGGCTGATCCACAACACACCCCAAAATTGGGGACCCACCTTTTTTGCAGGCTTTCAGAGAAAATCTCAGTGACCCAGATGCTAAAAATGAAGAAAAGGGGCAAAAAAATACACAAGTACAGAAAGTGTCGTGAAATAGTGAACTGTCGCGCCATCGCTGTCGGAAAACAGAAAGTGTCATGAAATCGCGACATGTCGCTCCATCGCTGCTAAAAAATGAAAAGTGTCGCGAAATCGCGACATGTTGAGCCGTCGCAGTCAAAAATGAAAAAGTGTCGCGAAATCGCGACATGTCACGAAATCGTGACATTTCGCGCCATCGCGGCCGGAAAATAGAAAGTGTCGCGAAATCGTGACATGTTGCTCCATCATAGCCAAAAAATGAAAAGTGTCACGAAATCGTGACATGTTGCTCCGTCGCAGCCAAAAACAGAAAAGTGTCACGAAATCGCGACATGTTGCTCCGTCGCGACCGAAAGAGGAGAGAGAAAGGCAAAGGAGAAAGGCATAGCGAAATCGTGACATGTCGCAAAATCGTGGGTCAAACCAGTCAAACAGGGCAAAGCAGAAAAACGTCGTGAAATCACGACAGGAAGCGACAAGCGGGACACGAAGCAGAAAGGCATCGCGAAATCGCGACAAAATCGACCGGAAGGCGTGAAGCGCAAAAGTGGTCGCGAAATCACGACAGAAAATAGCGAAGAAGGCATAAAGTGAAAAATCATCGCGAAATCGCGACAGGTTGCAGCCCGGTTGTACGAAACGGAAAGGGAGTAGCGATATCGCGACAAAAATCAGCAAAGGTGCATGAAGAACAAAATGGTCACGAAATCGCGACAGAAAGCAAAGGGGGGATGAAGCGAAAAGGCATCGCGAAATCGCGACAGGTCACAGTTTCGCGGCTCCGAAGTAGCGAAGTAGTACGGATGGAGATAGCGTAGCGATTTCATGATGGAAAATGGGCAAGTGTACGAAAGTGTAAAATGGTCACGAAATCACGACAGCATTGAGCGAAAATGCACAAGTGTAAAAAGCGTCGCGAAATCGCGACAAAATCGAGCGAAAGGGTCCGAAGCACGAAAACGTCGTGAAATCACGACAAAAATGAGCCGAGGCATACGAAAGGAAAAAACGTCGTGATATCACGATAGCATGCAGCGAAGGTGCTCGAAGTGGAAAAACATCATGATTTCATGACAGGTTGCGGGCAAATGGTACGAAACAGAAAGTATCACGATTTCGTGACAGAAAGCCGTAGGATACTCCGAATGAAAAATCGTCACGATTTCGTGACAAGAAGCAACCGAAGGCGTACGGACAGGGAAAGCGTCGCGATTTTGCGACATGTCACGAAATCGTGACATGTCACGTTTTCACTTGGCGTGACGGCAAGAAAGGCTGCTGACAAGAAAGCGTCGCGATATCGCGACATGTCACGATTTCGTGACATGTCGCGTTTTCGCGGCCAGGAAGGTGAACAAGCTGCATGCTATTTTTTGTCATGATTTTCAGGAGGACGTTACATGTAGTGGCATACAGGTGTCGAAGTTGCAGAGGCGTTACATGCAACGAAAGATTTCAAACGTTTCGGCATCAAGCATGAAGTGAAAGCATCGAAAAGGCAAGAATTTGAAAAGACGCATTCTGGGAGGTGAAACGAAGCGACGCAGGTGAACCGAAGAGCCGTGCCAGATAGTATAAAGTTGGAAGCACAGATTGAACAGAGGGTTGGAAATTGCTGCTAGCAGAGTTGCAGAGACAAGGGCTGCATGCCATTCTGGGCCTGCACTTGGAGCAATTTCCTTCATTTGTTCTAGATTTTTTTAACCTGGAACATTCTGTAATTGTAATTGATACATCATTTTAATACAGAAACACAGAGAGTTGGCATCTTATTGATGAGAAAGAAGGAGTCATTTTTGCATGCATGATTTAATGTTTTATCCTTCCCTTTCAGATTTCTAGGCTTTTAGGTGAAGTTTAATGCAAGTGTTCTTGGTTGCTTCATGCGAATGCCTAAAATCTGAAATTACAGTAAAAACCCCTAGAAACCCGCACCTAGCTTATCTGGATTGTGCGAATTTGCAGGTTCAATAGGTTAGGTTGCATGCAAAAACCTCATTGTCTTCGGTTTTGTCAATCTAGATGACAACACTCTGGATGTAGTTTAGTTTCATTCATTTTTATTTGCATTTCTTATTATTTCAATCCTTTATTCATTCTTGCATTTTTCATTAGTCATTCAAATAAATAATTGAAAATCTATCAAAGCCCAAAATCCAAATAGATTCATCCTTTTTGTATTAACTACTATGAGTCCATTGTAATTCAAAATAAAATAAACCACCGTGCCCCTTGTTAACATCCACTTGTAACCCTAAGGTATTCCTAGCATTTCAATTGAATAGCATCATTGGTAAACAAAGAATCAGCATAACAGGAACCTTGGAGAAATTATTTAATCATAATTTCTTTGCAAGCAGAGGATTTTGGGACTCAGATCCTACCGGAGAGTGTGCTTTCACAATTGGGTGAAAACACCACTCAACAGATTGGCGCTAGAAGGAGGGCCCAAATCGGTTTACTTTATTTTGGTTTTCATACATGAATAATATCTTTTGATTTAATTTTGAAATCATTTCTTAAAACTCACAAACAGCTAAACTGCAGCTTTTGTTTTCTTTTGTTGCAGGTTTTGCTTTGAAATAATCGAGGGTTTCATCAGGCAGGCTGGACCCACCGCGTCGTATTGCGACCAGGTCCCAAACAACCGGAGAAACCATTTTTCATGACCTTACTGGTACTCCCAAGAATAAAACCAAGCAAGTCGTAAGCTCACCAGTCACAAAAGACCTATTTTCTCCAGGAACATCGAGTGGACCTACGCCCGTAATATCAGTTGCCACTAGTGTTCCTATTGTCAGTAATATTTCTACTGCTATTGTAGGTTTGTCTTCATCAATTTTGAGTCAAATGGCTCAAGCTCCAACAACTCCTTGGTATGGAGCTAACAATACTCCTTTGAATATTGCTAGGGATATCCATGAAATCCCCAAGAACATTGAAATATTTTTGCCTAAATACAAACCAGATGGCCCAAGAACAACAGAAGAACATATCCAAGCCTATAGGGATGTTTTAATTAGGTTGCAAGTTCAATATGAAGATGTGGCTTGCAGACTTTTCCCCATGAGCTTAGATCCAATAGCATATGAATGGTATATATGCTTACCAACTGGTTCAATCACTTCTTGGACACAAATGGAAAATGCCTTTGTTAATCAATTTAGGTCACCCTTGGATCCCGCAACCATTTACAATCAGTTTATTACATGCAAAAGGGGCCAAGGGGAACCGATCAGAATGTTTAATCAGAGATTCCAAAAGTGCTATAATAGAGCAATTAGGCATTTTGCCATCGATCCCGTAGTGGCTTTGCAGATATATTTTGGGGCATTGGACCCCATGACAGCCATGTTTGCAAGACGCAATCCTCAAGTCACCACGCTCGCTCTAGCCTATAATGAAGCCATGACTATCGAGCAACAAATGACACCACAAGGCTACGGGTTTACCCAGATGCCTATGATGGGACAGTATGCTCCATATGGTCAAGCTCCCTTGGCAAATCAACTCATGGCACCACAAATGCCAAGCATGAACGCCTTCCCATATCAGCAATCGTATCCACCAGCACCTGCATATGCACCCATTCCAATCCAACCAATCACATCCATTCCACCTGTCCCTGCATTTTTGCAGAATAGTCAATCAACTATGCAAGGAACTAGCCAAGTCAATCCTCAGGCCATAGTTCCTTTTCCAAATCCAACCCCGATTCAAAGTGTCAATCCATACGGGAATCAAATTCCTCAGAACCCGACCCAAATGTTGAATCAAGACCCCATCAATTATGCGAATCCAACGGGGGTTAACAACAATGTGATTCCACCGAAGGAGATTTATTCAGAAGTCGAAGAGCTCAAGAAATTAGTTCATAAACTGAGCAATGACAGGGTTCAACAATAGAAGTATGAGTCCCATGCCCCTCACCCAAATCAAAATTTTAACAATAGAGGGAGGCACTGGAACACCAAGCCAAACAATGGGGGAGTTCCCGCTCCCATTGCTAATCAACTAGATACTTCTGGAGGACCTAGCCAATCCAATTCTCTTTTGAATCTTTCAGATTTGGCATGGGAAAGGGGGTGCAGGTTGCACAACACGAAAGAACACAATGAGAGGAATTGTCCTGAAATTGCTAGATACACTCATTGTCTTCAGGCACAAGTTGATGATTTGGAACTGGTATCAAATGAGGGTCCATCGCAACATCAAGATGATAATATTATGGTGATGGAAACTGTATATCATCAAGAAGGTGAAAGTGAGGAAGAAGAAGACGAAATTTTGGAACAGGAGGTGCAAGCGTTTCGAGATTTCAGAAAGGGGAATCATGGATACCATCTGAGAAGTAAATCTAAAGCCCCTAAAACCTCATCAACACCTCCAAACAATTCCATTCTTCCTCCCGATACTAAGGCAAATAATAATCCTCCCCCTCCACTCAGAAGAGAAATGTCTAATGACGTGCGGAAGACAGTCAAATTCGAAAAACCAAACTATGACATAGTGGAGGATCTAAAGAAGTCCAAATCTAGCCTTTCATTCTTGGACGCGGCTAGATTGCCTGGCCAAAAGGAGGCGTTGATAAAAGCTTTGAACTCACCTGATCAAATGTGGAAGGAAAAGGGAGTTGAGTCCCATCTGATTTTGCGAAAGGAGAGAAGGGATGTCCCGCCATTCTTACTGACTCTGAGAATTGCGGGTAAGAATTTGCATAACTGTTTGGTGGACACAGGTGCCACGAGCAACCTCATGCCTTCAGAGATATGTAAAATGCTAGGTCTGCAACCTGTTTCATCCAAATGTAAGGTCTTGCAATTGGACCGTTCAGAGGTAAATGTGGTAGGGACCTTATATGATGTCAAGATTCAATTAAATTCTGAACCCAGGGTCCAGCAGGTTGTAGACATTCTGGTGGTTAATATCCCAAGTAGGTATGGAATGTTACTTGCGAGGGATTGGATGAAAACTCTGAATGGCTATTTTTCAACAGACTGCTCACATATGTGGCTACCATGGAAGGGAATTGCAAACCAAATCAGAGTGGAAAATGAACCGAGGCTCAAGGAGATCATAACAGAATTTAACAAGCCGAATGAAGTTCAGTTTTTTGAGCCAGAACTAGGGGTTTATGCACTTGATGTTGAGGAAGCTACTGAAGAGCCTAAAGAGGAAACATGTCATAGTGGCTCTTCTGAGGAAAATGATTGCACATGGTTGCTCAGGTTCGATGGATCAAAATCTAGACAGGGAGCAGGAGCTGGAGTCGAGCTCACTGGCCCAGGAGGTAAACCATTATTGGTTGCCTACAGACTGCAATTTCCTTGCACGAACAATGTGGCAGAATACGAAGCATTGATCTTTGGTTTACGTCTAGCATTGAGCAAGCAAGTCAAATGCTTGAAGGTTTTGGGAGATTCTGAGTTGGTAGTCAAGCAAATCAAAGGACAGTATACATGCCGTGACAGGAGACTAAGCCTTTATAGAACTAGGGTTATGGACCTCATTGAGGAGTTCGATGCGTTCAATATAGCCCTTATTTCTAGGAAAGGAAATCGAATAGCAGACTCTCTTGCAGTCGTCGCGGGCATGTTAAACCCGGTTGATGTAAAAAGGTGTAAAAAGTTTTCCATTGAATTAGTTCCTTGTCCATCAATACCCGATAATGTCAAGAATTTCCAGGTTTTTGAAAGTGACAGACACATCTTCAAATTTGTCACGAACTCGGGTATTTTTGAAAATCAGGTGATTGATGAGGAACAAAGGTGGCAAGATGAAACAGAGAATGAAATTGAAACTGCGTATCAATCCAACAAAATACCTAAAGACGTGGTTTCATTGGAAAAAATGTTCGACATGGGATGCAAGACCAAGAAAGGAGAAAGAGTCCCACTCCCCAAAGATGCATGTGATTCAATTAATCTAGGGAGTGGAGACAATCCAAAGGAGGTGTACATTGCAAAGGCATGTACAGATGAAGAAAGGAGCAACATAATGCAGGCATTGAAGCATTACATAGATTGCATTGCTTGGAATTACAATGAGCTGAAGACATACAACCAAGACATTATCACACATACCATCCCTTTGAAGCCAGACTCCAAGCCTTTTAGGCAAAGACAACGAGTTGTTAACCCGCTATTGGAGCCTTTGATCGAAAGGGAGGTCAAAATATTATTGGAAGCGAAAATCATTTTTCCTGTTAGGCACTCAACTTGGGTTGCTAACCTCGTTCCAGTAAGAAAAAAGAGTGGAGAGATTAGGTTGTGCATAGATTTTTGAAATCTTAATAAAGCCTCTCAAAAGGATAATTATCCATTGCCTTCAATTGATGAAATTCTACAAATGGTAAATGGATCCGAAATGATGTCCTTTCTTGATGGGTATTCTGGATACAACCAAATTCTTATACATCCAGATGACAGGATGAAAACAGCCTTCACCACCAAGTGGGGGACATTTGCATATAAGAGAATGTCGTTCGGACTGTTAAATGTTGGTGCAACTTTTCAACGCGCCATGGATTATGCATTCAAAGGGCTCATAGGCAAATGTATCATCGTGTATGTGGATGATATCCTAGTTTTCTCGAAGAAGAGAGAGGACCATGTCAAAGATTTAAAGAAAGTGCTTCAAAGATGCAGAGAACATGGAATTTCCTTAAATCCCAAAAAGTGCATTTTCGGAGTTACAAAAAGGAAAATTGCTTGGTCACATCATTTCAAAAGAGGGCATATCCATCGACCTGGAAAGGATACAAGCTATCCAAAACTTACCTCTCCCGAGTAGTAAAAAAGAATTGAGATCTTTCTTTGGGCAAGGTTAATTTTGTGAGGAAGTTTATCTCTAGCTTTGCTTGAGATAGCCAAACCTCCGAACAAGATGCTTAAGAAAGATGTGGATGTAAAATGGAACGAGGAAAGTAGAGTGGCCTTCCAGAACATCAAAGATGCCATTTCCAGAGCCCCTGTCCTCATAAGTCCAGACTATTCCAAACCTTTCTATATTTATGCTTTTGCATCAGAACACTCTTTTGCGAGTGTCTTAACCCAAAAAGGCGAGGATAGTGCAGAAAAACCCATAGCATTTTTAAGTGCCCCCTGAAAGATGCTCAATTAAGGTATTCAATCCTTGATAAGCAAATGTACGCACTTTTTAAAACGGTGAAAAAATTTAGGCATTACATTGTGCACAATAGAGTTATTGCCATCGTGCCTGACTCTGCTGTTAAGACCATGTTTTTACAAAATGAACTAGGTGAGAAAAGAGGGAAATGGATTTCCACCATCCAAGAATTTGATCTCGAAATCCAACCTATGAAACTAGTTCGAGGACAGGGACTGGCGAAGGCGATCGCAAAAAATAATCCGCAAATAACATGCCAATACTCGAACACAGAATACATTGCTAAGGATGACTGGTATGTTGATATTGTGCAATTTTTATTGACTGGTAAGTGTCCTTCTAATCTGAATTCAACCCAGAGAAGAGCTTTAAGGCTTAAGTCTATCAATTATCTGATGAAATCTGGTGTTCTTTACAGGAAGAATCATGAAGGGATCTACCTGAGGTGCCTGAACAAAGAAGAAGCTGCCAGGGTGTTGCAGGAATTTCACGGGAAACATGGAACTGGTCATGGTGCGGCAAATGCTACAACACATCAAATCCTGAGAGCAGGATACTACTGGCCACATATTTTCAAAGATGCACATGCCCATGTACGATCTTGTCATATCTATCAAGTGGCTGCCAATAGAGAAAGAAATGCAGCCATGCCGTTACAACTTGTAGTTGAAATGAGACCATTTGCATAGTGGGGACTAGATTTCATTGGGGTTATTAACCCAAATTCTTTTGATTCTCATAAATTCATATTGACAGCTACAGACTATTGTACAAGGTGGACAGAAGCGATTCCTACTAAACATGCCACCACAGACGTTGTAATTAAATTCCTTGAGGACCATATTATAACAAGATTTGGAATGCCCGATTCTATTGTCAGTGACAATGGTAAAGCTTTTATTTCTACGCAATTTGCAGATTGGGCATATGATAACAAAGTGAGCTTAAAATTTGCATCCAATTATTATCCTCAAGGAAATGGGTTGGCCGAATCTTCAAATAAAAATTTGTTGAATACCATTAAGAAGTTGCTGGAAAAGAACCCTCGGGACTGGCACAGCCAATTGAAGTTTGCCCTTTGGGCAGATAGGACCAGAGTGAAAGAATCCATAGGGAATACTCCCTATCATTTGGTCTATGGGCAAGACCCGATATTTCCTGCAAATTTGAAGTTGCAGACCTTACATTTCATACAAGAGTACTTGGGGACCAGATGATCAAGTTGAAGCCAGGTTAAGTCATTTGTTGCACCTTGATGAAAAGAGAGAAGAGGCCATGAATCACATGAATAAACACCAGGAAGTTATCAAAAGATGGTTTGACAGAAGGGCCAAAGTTAAATCATTCAGAATTTCAGATTTGGTATTACTATGGGACAAAAGACATGAGGAAAAAGGGAATCATCAAAAGTTTGATTGTCTTTGGTTAGGCCCATATCAGATTTCAGAGATTCTTGGGAAGAATACCTTCAGGCTAAAAACTTTAGAAGGGAGAGATTTTATGCTACCGGTTAATGGGCAGATTTTAAAGCATTATTTTAGCCCTTAGGTTGTGAGATTTTGATATTATTCTTTCGGTTTTGGTGGGGATTTTCAGTTTTTGTTTTTATTGTTTAGGATTGTTAGTTTAGCTAGGATTTTGGTTGTGGATTTGATTTCAATTGACATGTTTTGTTTATTTTGATAAAAAAAAAATAAAAAAATAAAAATAAAAAAATAAAAAATATAAATAAATATTGAGATGTCAACTTATGCTTAAGGTTAGGGGAATATGAAATATTGGAATTGTCTTGTAAAAGCTCCACAAGTAACACAAACATCTTAAGTTATATTGTTTGATTTTGTGATGCATGAAAGAGTCAGTTTTGCATGACAAATCTTTCATTTGCAATTCAAGAGATAATGCATTCATGGTACATCTCACTTTACATATACATTCCATCTTAGTTACATATGCATCTTAGGTACAAATCATTAAAGTATGTCAATCCCTCTTAGGGTTGTGTTATAACATAAATGTAAGAGGAATCCTAAGGTTGGAAACTGAGTCTTGAGATATCTAGAACCAAGCACGTCTCATACATTAAAAAGGATCTTGAGCAAAATGATCAAAACCTAACTTGGAAGAAAAGGTTGGGCGAAAGAAGTTTTTCATGTCTATCCTATTATGCAACATGATCCTTAAAACAGTGGTTTTGACCACTTCCATAGAGCTTAAAGCCTAAAATCAGAGTAGTAAGGATAGGGTTAAATCCTCATCGAACTTAGGTTGAGGATCCAATTCCCCAAAGCTTTGATTTGACCTACATGGAGTAGTAAGGATAGGGCATAAATTCTCATCTCGCTTAGGTTGAGAATCTGATTCCCCAAAGCTCTTATGTCTCATTTCATAATAAATCTTGGATTGGAAGGATCGTACTACTTGTCCTCTGCAAAGGATGGGTAGTCATCCCCAAGGTCTAAGCGACAAAATTAATATTTTCCATTTACATCTAAAGTTTGGATTGGAAGGATCGTACTACATGTCCCTAGCAAGGATGGGTAGTCATCCCCAAGGTCCAAGAAGTAAAAAATAAATTTTTCCCATCTCATATTTATATTGGATTGTAAGGATCGTACTACTTGTCCTCTGCAAAGGATGGGTAGTCATCCCCAAGGTCCAAAGAAATGAAGATAAGTTTTGGATTGTGGGGTTAGATATGCCCATGCATGGCAACATGTCTTGTCTAAAAAACAAGACCACTGATTGTCCAAAGGGTTAGACTAGCATGACCATTTCTTCCATAATTGGTTTAATTATTTTGCTCAAAGTGAGGTAATGAACTCTAAATCAGAATAGTAAGGATAGGGTTAAACTCTCATCTCGGTTGGTTGGGAGTCTGATTCCCCAAAGTTCTGATTTCACATTCACTCGCACATGGGTTCAAGATAGTAGGGACTCATAACCAACTTTGGGATACAATAAGGTAATTAATTAGTGGATCCTAAGAGGGTTTGGCAATCTTGAATGTTTGTACATGATACTAGAAGAAAGACTATGCATTTTATAAAAGCAAGATCTCCTAGCATATTCATTAGGTTACACAAATCATTCACAATCTCATATATGCATTCATGCAAAATTGACAATGGAGTGTTGATCAATTTCAAATGATAGGGAAAGAAATTCATTGCACACACTGAGCTAATACTTGATGATTCTGATGATTCATGTACTTCTGATCTTTGGGCATTTGTTATATTGCTTATGTGATAACACATGTTTTCGAGTTTGTATATGTTTCAGGTTGGGTTCTTACTAAAAATGCTCAAGAGCATTTGACAGCAGAGTCACCATTTGTTGTGGCTGATCCACAACACACCCCAAAATTGGGGACCCACCTTTTTTGCATGCTTTCAGAGAAAATCTCAGTGACCCAGATGCTAAAATTGAAGAAAAAGGGGCAAAAAATGCACAAGTGTAGAAAGTGTCACGAAATCGCGACATGTTGCGAAATCGTGACGAGAAAAATAGAAAAGTGTCATGAAATCGCGACATGTTGCTCCATCGTTGCTAAAAAATGAAAAGTGTCACGAAATCGCGACATGTTGCTCCGTCGTAGTCAAAAATAAAAAAGTGTCACGAAATCGTGACATGTTGCTCCGTCGCGACCGAAAGAGGAGAGAGAAAGGCAAATGAGAAAGGCGTAGCGAAATCGTGACATGTCACAAAATCATGGGTCAAACCAGTCAAACAGGGCAAAGCAGAAAAATGTCGCGAAATCGCGACAGGAAGCGACGGGAAGAAGCGAAAGGCGTCGAGAAATCGTGAAAAATGAAGGTGTGAAGGAAAATGGTCGTGAAATCGTGACAAAAAGTAGCGAAGAAGGCATGAAGTGAAAAACGTCGCGAAATCGCTACAGGTGTGAGAATGAAATGCGAAATCGTGAAAAATTAGCAAAGGCATGAAGAAAAATGGTCGTGAAATCGCATGAAGGAAAAGATGAAGTGAAAAGATGCGAAATCGTACAAAAAAGAAAGATGAAAGTGAAAATGGTCACGAAATCACGATAGTTGAAGCGAAGATGCACAAGTGAAAAGCGTCGCGAAATCGTGACAAAATGAGTGAAAGGGTCCGAAGCAGAAAATGTCGTGAAATCATGATAGAAGGAGAAAAAAAGGAAAGGTGCTAAGTAGAAAAGGTGGATCAGAAGGTGGGAAAAAAGGAAAATGTCGCGATTTCGTGACAAGTTGCGAAAGGGTAGAAAGAAAGCGTCATGATTTGCGACATGTCAGGGGGAAGAAGAAAAGTGGCGATATCGCGACATGTCGATTTTCAGAAGAAGGGAACAAGTGCATGCATGTTTTCGTGATTTCCATGGAGGACATTACGGAAGGCGTAGAAAGCGTGAGACACGTGGCATACGGGTGTCGGAGTTGCAGAGGCGTTACATGCAACGAAGATTTCAAACGTTTCGGCATCAAGCATGAAGTGAAAGCATCGAAAAGGCAAGAATTTGAAAAGACGCATTCTGGGAGGTGAAACGAAGCGACGCAGGTGAACCGAAGAGCCGTGCCAGATAGTATAAAGTTGGAAGCGCAGATTGAACAGAGGGTTGGAAATTGTTGCTAGCAGAGTTGCAGAGACAAGGGCTGCATGCCATTCTGGGCCTGCACTTGGAGCAATTTCCTTCATTTGTTCTAGATTTTCTTTTTGAACCTGGAACATTCTGTAACTGTAATTGATACATCATTTTAATACAAAAACACAGAGAGTTGGCATCTCATTGATGAGAAAGAAGGAGTCATTTTTGCATGCATGATTTAATGTTTTATCCTTCATTTCAGATTTCTAGGCTTTTAGGTGAAGTTTAATGCAAGTGTTCTTGGTTGCTTCACGCGAATGCCTAAATCTGGAATTACAGTAGAAACCCTAGAAACCCGCACCTAGCTTATCTGGATTGTGCGAATTTGCAGGTTCAATAGGTTAGGTTGCATGCAAAAACCTCATTGTCTTCGGTTTTGTCAATCAAGATGACAACACTCTGGCCGTAGTTTAGTTTCTTTCATTTTATTTGCATTTCTTCATTTTTTAATTCTCTTCTTATTTTTATTACATTGTCATTCAAATAAATAATTGAAAATCTATCAGAGCCTAAAATCCAAATAGATTCATCCCTTTGTATTAACTTACTATGAGTCCATTGTAATTCAAAATAAAATAAATCACCAGGCCCCTTGTTAACATCCACTTGTAACCCTAAGGTATTCCTAGCATTTCAATTGAAGAGCATCATTGGTGAATGAAGAACTATCACAACAGGAACCTTGGAGAAATCATTTAGTCATAATTTCTTTGCAAGCAGAGGATTTTGGGACTCAGATCCTACCGGAGAGTGTGCTTTCACAATTGGGTGAAAACACCACTCAACATGAGGTATGGAATGAGTCTCTTCAAGCAGTGGAGAATAATCAAATGATAATCACCTATCATGCATTGGTATGTGCACAATCCAAGAGTCGAAACCCATGGTGATAAGGCCTATACTCCACTTGAATGAATAAGTAACACGACATCTGAGAGTGAAAAGGGTCATTATTGCATTTTAAATATATATATATATATATATATATTTATATATATATATATATATATTTATATATATATATATATAATAAATATAAAACAAAAGGCTAAGAGTGATAGAATATGGTGGTCATCATGGACTAAGGTGTCAATGTCCAAGAAAGTAGGGCATCGTATGTTACGCTGATAGCGTCCTACAATAGCTGTCACGAAGGTCATCCACGGTGTAAATAATATTAATATTTTATTAAAAAAGTTCACATTAAGAAAATTATCCGTCGACTTAAGGGTTACGATGTGATAGATAGCGCCTCGATATTGATAACTCTCGGCATTTATAAAGATATATATATTTTATGTATCTAAGATAGTTTTAGGTAGAGCCCGTGGTTAAATGTCTTAATGAAGGTAACTTTAGAGCTATTCACATGTAAAAACGAGTGCCACGCCTAAAATAGATAAGGACAAAATGGCAATGATAATGAGATAGATCCCTTACAAGAGAAGCCATGGAAGATGTAGAGAGAGAGCATTTTGGGAAATCAAATGAATAGTTGGATTCGAAGGGTAAATAGACGAAAATCCATGGCCTCCACCGAATAGGAAACAAAAATGAAGAGCTTGATGAAAATATTAAATACACAATGAAACTAAAAGAGAGGGGTTGGTTCTTTTCAAAAAGACCAAAAATGTTGTTGCTGGGAAGTAAATGAATATTTTTTTAAAATTTAATGCAAATGAATTCGGAAACTTGCACCTTGTTAGCAAGAAAGAAGGATATTATTTTTGCATGTTTGGATTTAATGCTTATTTTTCTCTTTTTCTATTTTTAGGTTTATAAGCAATGTTTAATGCATTTCATGGTTGCATTGTTGAATACCTTGAAACAGAAAATTTATTTTTCTATCCTTAGAAGCTCGCACCTAACTTATTCTGAGTTGTTCTAATAAACTAGGTTGCATTAAGAAATTTCTCACATCTTCAATTTTGCAGGGCAGGGGAGCATGATGTCATATTGTGTTTACATTTCCATTTCCAGATTTTATTTTATTTTTTATTTTTCAACTTTCATTTTGTTGGTTTTTTTTTTAACTTAGAGAATTAAAATAAAAATTGAAAAAAGTAAAATGACAAAAATAAATACATGGGTGTGAATATTGAGCTACAATATTTCATCCAAAATAAATTTGAACTCATTCCAAAGCCATTTTGATTTTATAAAAAATGTTGAAAATCACTATTTTATAAGGATTTTTATAATTTAAAAATTTTATTTTTTTCACATTTTGAATGTAAATCATATTTTTTCACTTTTACATTTTTATTTGCAAGTATAAATGAACTTCCCTTTATGAAAATTTCAATTTCATTAAAGGAGGGTAAATTTTAATGGTATTCCATAATGTCTTTTCTTTATCAAGTTTTTGATTTCATCAAAGAAAGGTAATTTATACATTACATCAAAGACTATTGTTTTAAATCATTAAATTATTTCTTCTTTATCAAAATTATGATTACATTAAAGAGGGATAATTAATAATGACATTTTAAGGCCGTTATTTTATAGCAATAAATGGTTATCTCTTCATGAAAATTAATTTCATCAAATAGAGATAATTTAATAACTATATCAAAGGCTATCTTTATCTTCATGATAAAAGCTACATTTAATGAACCCATTCATCATTTCATATTTATATTCATAGATATATTTTAATCTTCATTTTCATGTTCAAAGTAGGATTTAATGCAAGGTCAAACTTGTTTAAAATCTACTTAATCAAAATAAGATAAAATTTATCTTAACACATTTCAAGATAAAAAGAAATCAATGCTTTACATCATAGTCATATGAGGGTCAATTCACATTTTCTTTTCTTTAATTTTTATGAACAATCATTAGTATAGCATGATAAAATAAACCAACACATGCCCCTTGTTAACATTTACTTGCAATCACTAAGGTGTTCCTAGCACTTATTTGATATATCTTCATTGAGATTACTAATACACATGTGCAATGCTTACATAGCGGAACCTTGGAGAAGTTGTTTTGGTTTTTAACTTCTTTGCAAGAGAGGGTTTTGTGATCAAAATCCTAAGGTGAGTGTGGTTTTGCAATTGGCCAAAATTGCCACTCAGCATTTTGGCACTAGAAGGAGGGCATGAATTGGTGTTATTTTATTTATGCTAACTTATTCATTGTTGTTTCAAATACTTCTTAATTGTTCATACACTTAATAATGTGATATTGGTGTAACTTTGAGAGCTTTGAATTGCTAAATATTTCATGTTTGGTTGACTATCATTTTTGGCCTCATTTTGCACTTAACACTTTGAGAATAGGAGGGCATGAATTGATTTATTTTATTTCTATTTAGATGCTAGATTGTTCATGTGACTTGAAAGATTTATTCAAAGACATTGATATTGAATAATGAGATTTTATTGATCATTTTCATTAATTCTAACATTCTCTTTTTGATGATGTGTTAATACTAACCTTTTTGCAAATTTGAGAATGTTCTTCAATTTCGTGGTTTGATTGATGCATATCTTTTAGATGATGCTAACATGATGCTCCATATGTTAAAAATTTAAAGTTTGTTAGTCATTTCATGCTTATTTGCAAGATATCTCTATTTGATTAGTCATTTCATGCTTCTTTGCAAGATATCTCTATTTGACTAACAAAATTGGTACTAAAGTTATATCTCCTTGACTATTGCAATATTTACTCCAATGATGATAGGTAGTCGTTTAAATATACCTAGGCCTTCACATGAGGTGCCTATGGACCTTGTGACTTATCTACCTTAGTTTAGGTAGGAGAAAACTAGGTCAACTCAAGTACACATTCATGCATTCATACGTCATATTAGTTTTTTGCAAATAATGCATGAAGATGTTGGATGTGAAATATTTTTATACACATTGGATGATATTACATATGACTAGTTTATCAATGTTTCTGTAGCTTCCATCACTTCATGGGCTCAATTAGAAGTAATATTTCTTAACCATGTTGGAAATCATGTTGACCTAGTTGTGTTAAAAAATTAGTTTACCTCTATCTATAAACAACCTAATGAATCCATGAGTAAATTTAACGATAGGTTCTATCGGTTGTGTACTAAAGTGTTGGAACATTACGACATAACATAAGATAAAGCTATTCAAGTATACATGGGAGCCATACCTCCTGTACTTGCTATATTGTTAAGTTAAAATCTTGATAACCCATCTTTACATAGAGTCTATGAGGTCATAGTAATGTTATAACAATGGTGTGCTTTGGAAATGGAAAATGATGTGCAAGTTTCCAAGACAATACCCACCAACGGGAATAGAGATGGGTCCATCTTTAGAAATACATACATATTCATATTACGGAGGTGTCCTGGATCTAACTAGCTTTAAAATATGTGATAGGACAAGACCTTCCATAGAATTGAATAAAGTGGTTGAAAGTGTAGTTGAAAGTGAATCAATAAATGAATTTGAATATATAATAGAATTTCACCATTTGTTCTCAGAACACACTCTGGATGAGATTCTTGAAACAAATGGTCAAGAAAATCCACACCTTCTAAATTGTGATAAAATTGAATCATGGGTTATAAATGTGGATTGTGATAGCCTTACAAACTTGAATACAAATAGTAGCCCACTTTTGGAAATCATTGAACCATCTAAGGAAGGTCAAGGTAAATTTGATGAAAAACACATTGATGAATTGGAATATGTTGAAGAAGTAGTTGAGTGTCACCATTTTATTTTGGAAGATGACTACTATGATTCTTTTAAGAAGTGTGAAGAATACACTCACTCCAAACCTTCTAATGAAACTTTTGTGTTAATTGATATGTAGGATAATACAATTGCTTTCTCATATGAGGATATTACAAGTTCTGTATAATTTTAGAATGTTTTGGAAGAAGGGTTGGAATATCATAAAGTGTTGGAAAATGATATTGACTCTAATACCAAGGATAAATAAAAAAAGGAATTGATATATGAATCAAAATATTGTGTCACAAATGCAATATAGTTTCATCCCATGAATTTAGATGAATTTTTTTACAATGGTTGGGGAAGATACGAAGAATCATCTATTTTTCACACCTGTATCAATGATATTTCTATTGACATGCAGGATGCTAAAATCACCATTTCACATGAAGATATTGCATTTGCAAAAATGGAGAAGGTTCCCAAATTAGATCATGTTGAATATGAATTTATTGAAGATCTAGTTGAAATAGAAAGGGAAGAAATGGTAAATTTTTCTTATGACTAATCTATTTTGGATGAGGAAGAGGTAAAATCTACTCTTTCATTTCGATATTCTAAAAATTTGGATATAAATTCGCATGATTGTCCTGAAGATTCTAATGAAGAAAAATCATGGATGATTAACAAGGAAATGAAACCAAATGAAAAAGAGGCTGATCTATTTGAAGCAACTAAAGAGATTGATCATAATGATGTGTTATTTGACATGCACCCTGACCAACAAGATGTAATGTTTGAAAAATATGGATTTATTTTTTATTGGGTGCCTAATTTTGGTATGTTTGATGAATAGGTAATCAATGAAGATGAAAAACTACAAGATGATGAAGAAGATAAAGACCATGAGGTAGAAGAAGAAATCACAATGACTCACCAAGTTTTGGTAAATGAAAATATACAAAAGGTAGAATCTAACCTTTTGTGTCCAAATATCCAAGCTTCAGGTGAAAATTGGTATAACCATTTATTGGATTTGAATGTTGCTTATGATGATATGTCATTTATGGTTGATCAATAATTCAATTAAATTTCTCTTCACACCACTAATGATATTACTTTGTTGAACGAAAGGGAAATTGATGTGCTTGAATTGTTGAATCAAATTCATCAACAATTAATATTGGAATCTAGGATAAAAACCTATAATAATCCTCATCTAATACATATCCTATATTCTTGTAAAGTTTTGCATAATTTTGATTGGCCTACAAACATAGAAAATGATTTGGCTTTGAAGTTTTTAGAAATAGGCTCTTGTTTGCAAAATCTCATGTTTGAAAAGGAAATCCTAGTTCCAAATCAGAATTTTAATTGTAAAATATACATGTTAAGGAATAAACAATAAGTAATTGAAAATCAACTATTTTCCAATAAATTTAATGATTTAAAGCTCACCCATGCGATTTATAGTGGGACTAAATCAAATCAATGGGGTGATAGAGGCAAGATGAATATTGTTGTATTGTTTGGCTTAATCTTGTTTTTGTTGGGTTCCTATAAAACTTGGCATGCTTATCATGTTATATATTTTTTGAAATGTGCTAATCATGTTTGGGATCCAAGGATGTGATAGTTTAAACTTTGCACCATCCTGTACCATACTGTATATAGTTTTGGTTTTGGATTTCTATTTTTGTGCTTTGTCCTTAAGTTTGATTTAAGAGTTTTGTGTTTTGGGTTGTTCCCTTGTTTTAAGGTGATATTTTTTCATCGCTAACTTATGGTCTCTTTCCTATTTTTATGTTTCTTTGCATAGTATGTTGGAATGTCTAATCTGAAAGCAGATGAACCTGAGAAAAGGGGGATGAATTATTTGGTGATCAAGCTCAAATTTTGGGACTAAAATGGTGATAGTAGAATAATGAAACATTTTTCTAAAGCTCCACATGTGACTCGTATACGTTAAAGTGTATTTATATAAATTATGAAGGATCAAGTTATCTTGATTTGCAAACATAGGTGAAAATCCAACACGCTCCACTTGTAGGCTTCATAACCCTAGTGATGCAGGAATCTTTGCAAACCCGTTCTTTTGAAAAAATAAGAAAACAAGAATTAAAAAGCTTGATCAAATCAGTCACAAGATCTAGATAAACTCTATCGGTGCTATGGATGCCTGACCAATAGTAGGGATCTATCTAGACACAACTCGGGTAAAAATAAAGGCTTTGCAAAGCATTAAGCAAATACAAGGGTGAGTTAGATAAACCCTATCGAGGCTATAGATGCCTGATTGGCAGTGGGGCTCTGTCTATAAAAGTTTTCATTTTATGAGTTGTACTTCATAGCCATATGCAAAATAGATGATGGAATCTGGAGAGTTTTTTAGGGATGCAAAATGAATCATTTTTTCACACACTGAGCAAAGGCAAATGGATTAGTTGTTATTTATTCAAATTTTTTTACCTCCACCTTCTTGGGATATCACTAAATAATGGTTATTTCATTGATCTGTTGTACTTTTGTTTCAAATTGGGTTCTTCACCCGAAATGCTTAGGAGCATTTCCCAGAAGATTTTCCATTTGTTGTGGCTACTCCACAACTAGCCCCAAAGCTTGGGAACCCAAATTGAAATTTTATTTGTTAGGGATTTTGGTATTCTAGAGCAAAAGTTGTGATAGGTCTTGTCCTTTATTTTTGCATTTTGTATTCAAGATGCCTAGTTAGGTAGTGTCATTTGTATTCTTTTGGAGAATCTTTTGATAGTTAAGTCACAGGTTACTTTTATCTTATTATGTTGTGTGATTTTAATTTTGTGATGTTTCAATTTATTTTAATGCTTTGAATTCAAAACATTTAAAATCAATTAAATTAAAGTCATATTAATAAAATAAATAAAATAAAAAAATAAAAGAATAAAATTATAATATATATGTTATATATATTATAATAAAAAATAAATAAAAATAAAATGAAACTATATATATATATATATATATATATATATATATATATATATATTCTATATTATATATATATATATATATTCTATATTATATATTCCTATATATATATATGATAAAAAACATAAAATAAAAAATAATAATAATAAAATTTTATATATATATATATATATATATATATATATATATATATATATATATATATATATATAATGTCTATGTTATAAGGTCATTTCAAGTTTAATTGTATGTCCCATTTAATTCATGTTTTGGCTATGTTCAGGATAAACGGAGATCAATAGGGAGCTAGAAGGTAACGAAAGCTGCGGATGAATTGATTTGGCAATAATCAATGAAATCAAACCAGGATCACTATAGAAGTACACAGGGAGTAGTTTCATTGGATTATGTGGTAATACGTGGAGGCACCAACAAAGAAGGAAATCACAACATGTTTTGGGTTACCGAATGAATGGGAGATCACAGAGATGACTGTTCACAATGAACTGGTAGAATATGGTAAAAGATTCATCGTAATACATATAGACTGCATGTGGATATAGATAGTCGGGTGATAAAATGATACACAAATGATATGGTATAGATTCTAATCGGGTAGAATGGTCACATCTATCTTCATGATGCAGCCATTGATGGGGAGATTTTGTATGATTTTTTAGATGGGCAAATATGTTGTTGGATACAACGGATTCATGGGTTCAAGAAGTGAGATCCAATGCTGGAGAGACTACCCAGAGTAGTGGATGGATATGACTCGGCAAGCATGGCATCATACCGTGGGTAAATCATTATGGACCTCAAAGACTAGAAATAGGGACCCTAGAAACAGGGACCCGAGCGTTGGTTTGGATATACCATGGAGGGTTTCATTCATTTACATGAATATAATGGTAGTATATGGTCAATGAGTCGATAGAAGAATTAGTAGTCGAATAATGATGATGACGTAGGAATATTGGAGGTGGTCGAGCGATTGGATTTTTGAGCTTTATGGTGAATGCCACAGTCAGTAGTTAGGTTCAAGCGATAGTTAGGTTCAAGCGAGACGAATAGACAGTTATCAATGGGATAAACACATCATAGACAAGGTGTGATAGATAAGCGCTTCGAGATAGATAACTCTAAGCATTTATAGAGATATATATTAGATTTACGTAGAGCCTGTGGTTAAATGTCTTAATAAAGATAACTTTAGAGCTATTTTTAGGTTAAATGTCTTAATGAAGGTAACTTTAGAGCTATTTTTAGGTTAAATGTCTTAATGAAGGTAACTTTAGAGCTATTTTTAGGTTAAATGTCTTAATGAAGGTAACTTTAGAGCTATTTTTAGGTTAAATGTCTTAATGAAGGTAACTTTAGAGCTATTCACATGTAAAAATGAGTGCCACACCTAAAACACATAAGGACAAAATGGCAATGATAATCAGATAGATCCGTTACAAGTGAAGCCATGGAAGATGTAGCGTAAACGTGGCATAGAGGAGAGATAGAATTTTGGGAAATCAAATGAATCATTTGGATTCAAAGGGCAAATAGAGGAAAATGCATGGCCTCCACCGAATAGGAAGCAAAAACAAAGAGCTTGATGAAAATATTAAATACACAATTAAATTAAAAAATAGGGGCTGGATCTTTTCAAAAGACCAAAAATGTTGATGGAACTGGGATGTAAAAGAATATATTTTTTAAATTTAATGCAAATGATTTTGGAAACTTGTATTTTGTTAGCAAGAAATTAGGAGATTATTTTATAAGCAATGTTTAATGTATTTCATGGTTGCATTGTTGAATACCTTGAAACAGAAAATTTATTTTTTTTATCCTTAGAAGCTCGCACCTAACGTATTCCGAGTTGTTCTAATAAACTAGGTTGCATGTACAAATTTCTCACATATTTGGTTTTGTAGGGCAGGGGAGCATGATGTCGTATTGTGTTTACATTTTCATTTCCAGGTTTTATTTTATTTTTATTTTTTTAACTTTCATTTTGTTGGTTTTTTTAAACTTAGAGGATTAAAATAAAAATTGAAAAAAATAAAATGACAAAAATACATGGGTGTGAATATTGAGCAACAATATTTCATCCAAAATAAATTTGAACTAATTCCAAAGCCATTTTGATTTTATAAAAATTGTTGAAAATCATAGTTTTATAAGGATTTTTATAATTTCAGAATTTTATTTTTTTCACATTTTGAATGTAAATCACATTTTTTCATTTTTACATTTTTATTTGCAAGTATAAATGAACTTCTATTTATAAAAATTTCAATTTCATTAAATGAGGGTAAATTTTAATAGTATTTCGTAATGCCTTTTCTTTATCAAATTTTTTATTTCATCAAAGAAAGGTAATTTATACATTACATCAAAGACTATTGGTTTAAATCATTAAATTATTTCTTCTTTATGAAAATTATGATTTCATTAAAGATGGATAATTAATAATGACATTTTAAGGCCGTTATTTTATAGCAATAAATTGTTTATCTCTTTATGAAAATTAAATTCATCAAAGAGAGATAATTTAATAACTATATCAAAGGCTATCTTTACCTTCATGATAAAAGCTACATTTAATAAATACATTCATCATTTCACATTCATATTCATAGATATATTTTAATCTTCATTTTCATGTTCAAAGTAGGGTTTAATGCAAGGTAAAACTTGTTTAAAATCTACTTAATCAAAATAAGATAAAATTTACCTTGACACATTTCAAGATAAAAATAAATCAATGCTTTACATCATAGTCATATGAGGGTCAATTCACATTTTCCTTTCTTTAAGTTTTATGAACAATCATTAGTATAGCATGATAAAATAAACCAACACATGCCCCTTGTTAACAGTTACTTGCAATCACTAATGTGTTCTTAGCACTTATTTGATATATCTTCATTGAGATTACTAATACACATGTGCAATGCTTACATAGCGGAACCTTGGAGAAGTTTTTTTGGTTTTTAACTTCTTTGCAAGAGAGGGTTTTGTGATCAAAATCCTAAGGTGAGTGTGGTTTTGAAATTGGGCAAAATTACCACTCAACATTTTGGCACTAGAAGGAGGGCATGAATTGGTGTTATTTTATTTATGCTAAATTATTTATTTTTGTTTCAAATACTTTTTAATTTTTCATACACTTAATAATGTGATATTGGTGTAACTTTGAGAGCTTTGAATTGCTAAATATTTCAAGTTTGGTTGACTAGCATCTTTGACCTCATTTAGCACTCAACACTTTGAGAGCTAGGAGGGCATGAATTGATTTATTTTATTGCTATTTAGATGCTAGATTGTTCATGTGACTTGAAATATTTATTCAAAGATATTGAACTTGAATAATGATATTTTATTGATCATTTTCATTGATTCTAACATTCTCTTTTGATGATGTGTTAATACTAACCTTTTTGCAAATTTGAGAATGTTCTTCAATTTCATGGTTTAATTGATGCATATATTTTAGATGATGCTAACATGATGCTCTATATGTTAAAAATTTAAAGTTTGTTAGTCATTTCATGCTTCTTTGCAAGATATCTCTATTTGACTAACAAAATTGGTACTAAAGTTATATTTGCTTGACTATTGTAATATTTACTCCAATGATGATAGGTAGTCCTTTAAATATACCTAGGCCTTCACATGAGCTGTCTATGGACCTTGTGACTTATCTACCTTAGTTTAGGTAGGAGGGAACTAGGTCAACTCAAGTACACATTCATGCATTCAAATGTCATATAAGTTTTTTACAAATAATGCATGAAGATGTTGGATGTGAAATATTTTTATACACATTGGATAATATTGTGTATGACTGGTTTATCAATATTTCTGCAGCTTCCATCACTTCATGGGCTCAATTAGAAGTAATATTTCTTAACCATGTTGGAAATCATGTTGACCTAGTTGTGTTAAAAAATTAGTTTACCTCTATCTATAAACAACCTAATGAATCCATGAGTCAATTTAACGATAGGTTCTATGGGTTGTGCACTAAAGTGTTGGAACATTACGACATAACAGAAGAGGAAGCTATTCAAGTATACATGGGAGCCATACATCCTATACTTGCTACATTATTAAGTTAAAATCTTGATAATCCATATTTACATAGAGTCTATGAGGTCACAGTAATGTTATAACAATGGTGTGCTTTGGAAATGGAAAAGGATGTGCAAGTTTCCAAGCCAATACCCACCAATGGGAATAGATATGGGTCCATCTTTAGAAATGCATGCATATTCATATTCTGGAGGTGTCATGGATCTAACTAGCTTTAAAATATGTGATAGGACAAGACCTTCCATAGAATTGAATAAAGTGGTTGAAAGTGTAGTTGAAAGTGAATCAATAAATGAATTTGAATATATAATAGAATTTCACCACTTGTTCTCAGAAGACACTCTAGATGAGATTCTTGAAACAAATGGTCAAGAAAATCTACACCTTCTAAATTGCGATAAAATTGAATCATGGGTTATAAATGTGGATTATGATAGCCTTACAAACTTGATTACAAATAGTAGCCCACTTTTGGAAATCATTAAACCATCTAAGGTAAATGTAAATTTGATGAAAAACACATTGATGAATTGGAATATGTTGAAGAAGTAGTTGAGTGTAACCATTTGATTTTGGAAGATGACTACTATGATTCTTGGAAGAAGTATGAAGAATACACTCACTCCAAACATTCTAACGAAACTTTTGTGTCAATTTATATGCAGGATAATACAATTGCTTTCTCACATGAGGATATTACAAGTTCTGTATAATTTGAGAATGTTTTGGAAGAAGGGTTGGAATATCATAAAGTGTTGGAAAATGATAATGACTCTAATACCAAGGATAAAGAAGAAAAGGAATTGATATATGAATCAAAATATCATGTCACAAATGTATTATAGTTTCATCCCATGAATTTAGATGAAATTTTTTACAATGGTTTGGGAAGATACAAAGAATAATCTATTTTTCACACCCGTATCGATGAGATTTCTATTGACATGCAGGATGCTAAAATCTCCATTTCAAATGAAGATATTGCATTTGAAAAAATGGAGAAGTTTCCCAAATTAGATCATGTTGAATATGAATTTTTTGAAGATCTAATTGAAATAAAAAAGGAAGAAATGGTAAATTTTTCTTATGAATCATCTATTTTGGATGAGGAAGAGGTAAAATCTGCTCTTTCATTTTGATATTCTGAAAAATTGGATATAAATTCGCATGATTGTCCTAAAGATTCTAATGAAAAAAAATCATGGATGATTAACAAGGAAATGAAACCAAGTGACAAAGAGGTTGATCTATTTGAAGCAACTAAAGAGATTGATCATAATGATGTGTTATTTGACATGCACCCTAACCAACAAGATGTAACGTTTGAAAAATATGGATATACTTTTGATTGGGTGCCTAATTTTGGTATGTTTGATAAACAGGTAATCAATGAAGATAAAAAACTACAAGATGATGAATGAGATAAATACCATGACGTAAAATAAGAAATCACAATGACTCACCAATTTTTGGTAAATGAAAATATACAAAACTTAGAATCTAACCTTTTGTGTCCAAATATCCAAGCTTCAGGTGAAAATTGGTATAACCATTTATTGGATTCGAATGTTGCTTATGATGATATGTCATTTATGGTTGATCAATAATTCAAGTAAATATCTCTTCACACCACTAATGATATTACTTTGTTGAATGAAAGGGAAATTGATGTGCTTGAATTGTTGAATCAAATTCATCAACAATTAATATTGGAATCTAGGATAAAAACCTATAATAATCCTCATCTAATACATATCCTATATGCTTGTAAAGTTTTGCATAAGTTTGATTGGCCTACAAACATAGAAAATGATTTGGCTTTGAAGTTTTCAAAAATAGGCTCTTGTTTGCAAAATCTCATGTTTGAAAAGGAAAGCCTAGTTCTACATCAAAATTTAAATTGTAAAATCTACATTTTAAGGAATAAACAATAAGTAATTGAAAATCAACTATTGTTTAATAAATTTAATGATTTAAAGCTCACCCATGGGATTTAATCAAATCAATGGGGTGAAGAGGTAAGATGAATATTATTGTATTGTTTGGCTTAATCTTGTTTTATTTGGGTTCCTGTAAAACTTGGCATGCTTATCATGTTATATTTTTTTGAAATGTGCTAATCATGTTTGGGATCCAAGGATGTGATAGTTCAAACTTTGTACCATCCTGTACCATATTGTATATAGTTTTGGTTTTGGATTTCTATTTTTTTGCTTTTTCCTTAAGTTTGATTTAAGAGTTTTGTGTTTTGGGTTGTTCCCTTGTTTTAAGTTGATGTTTTGTGGTCGCTAACTTATGGTATCTTTCTCGTTTTTATGTATATTTGCTTAGTAGGTTGGAATGTCTAATCTGAAAGCAGATGAACCTGAGAAGAGGGGGATGAATTATTTGTGATCATGCTCAAATTTTGGGACTAAAATGGTGATAGTAGAATAATGAAATATTTTGCTAAAGCTCCACATGTAACTCACATACATTAAAGAGTATTTCTAGAAATTATGAAGGATCATGTTATCTTGATTTGCAACCCTAGGTGAAAATTCAACACGCTCCACTTGTAGGCTTCATAACCCTAGTGATGCAGGAATATTTGCAAAGATATTATTTTGAAAAAAGAGGAAAAGAAGAATTAAAAAGCTTGATCAAATCAATCACAAGATCTAGATAAACTCTATCAGTGCTATGGATGCCTGACCAATAATAGGGCTCTATCTAGACACAACTCGGGTAAAAATAAAGGTTTTTCAAAGCATTAAGCAAATACAAGGGTGAGTTAGATAAACCCTATCGAGGCTATAGATGACTGACTGGCAGTGGGGCTCTGTCTATAAAAGTTTTCATTTTATGAGTTGTACTTCATAGCCATATGCAAAATAGATGATGGAATCTAGAGGGTTTTTCAGGGATGCAAAAATGAATAACTTTTTCACACACTGAGCAAAGGCAAATGGATTAGTTGTTATTTATTCGAATTTTTTTACGTCCACCTTCTTGGGATATCACTAAATAATTGTTATTTCATCGATCTGTTGTACTTTTGTTTCAAATTGGGTTCTTCACCCGAAATGCTTAGGAGCATTTCCCATAAGATTTGCCATTTGTTGTGGCTGCTCCACAACTAGCCCCAAAGCTTGGGAACCCAAATTGAAATTTTATTTGTTAGGGATTTTGATATTCTAGAGCAAAAGTAATGATAGGTCTTGTCCTTTATTTTTGTATTTTGTATTCAAGATGCCTAGTTAGATAGTGTCATTTGTATTCTTTTGGAGAATCTTTTGATAGTTAAGTCATGGGTTACTTTTATCTTATTATGTTGTGTGATTTTAATTTTGCGATGTTTCAATTCATTTTAAGGCTTTGAATTTAAAACATTTAAAATCAATTAAATCAAAGTCGTATTAATAAAATAAATAAAAATAAAAGAATAAAATTATAATATATATGTTATATATATTATAATAAAAAATAAATAAAAATAAAATGAAACTAAATATATGGATATAGATAGTCAGATGATAAAATAATACACTAACGATATGGCATAGATTCTCATCGGTAGAATGGTCACATCTATCTTCATGATGCATACATTGATTGATGGGTTTCGTAAAATTTTACAGATGGGCAAATATGTTGTTGGATACAGCAAATTCACGGATTCAGGCAGCGAGCTCCAATGTGGAAGTGACTACTTGGAGCAGTGGATGAATATGACTTAGCAAGTGTGGCATCATGTCGTGGGTAAATCATTTTGGACCCCAAAAACTAGAAACAGGGACCTGAGCGTTGGTCTAGACATACTATGGAGGGTTTCATGCATTTACACGATGATGATGGTAGTATACGAGGGATGAGTCGATAGATAAAACACAGTGCGAAGGCAGCGCCGGTAGAATAATTAGTAGTCAAATAATGATGACGATGCAGGGACATTGGAGGTGAATGCCGCAGTCAGCAGTTAGGTTCGAGTGAGATGAATGGACGACGATCAACGAGATAAACAATAGCGTAGAAAAAAATAATAACCTGACAGTGGAGATTACAAATATCGAAGGTGAAGAAGTATATCTCGGAGGCATTGGTATATCTGAAAACAAGAATAGGTGGACCATGCGTGGGTGATATGGACGACACAGTATCGACAGTTTGGCTTAAGAGGATGGAGAGGACTAGCAGTGTTGTTATGTTTACCATTATGCAGGGATGAAATCTTGGTTCACTCTTCAATAGATGACCAAATTCAGTGAATAAAAAAAGCTGCCACAGGTGGATTTGATTGGCTTGGACGTGGGTGTCAACAAGGAGAATCCGCCATGCGACGATTTTGGCCTAGTCGAAGGAGAATACAGTGATGGATGTTATAAATCTCAGCAGCGGAAGTGTGGTGCATTCGAAGAAAGAAATGAGGGATGCCATTGATAAACATGAGAACAAGCTGGTTTCACAGGAAGCACAGTGGTGTAGTAAAGGGCCAACAGAGTGATGATGCGGTTTACCAGCAATAGGAACAACAACTCAGGAAGTGGCCGACGACATAGTGAAGTGAGTAAGAGCAGTGTTATGATGTCAAGTGGATGTATTATCAGCAACGTATATGGTTATAGTGTGGATAGCTATTGCAAATACCTACATCTTGGGCAGCAGGAGGTCGAGGCACAGTGCATAGGCTCACCAACAAGCTCATAGTGGACAATGCTACCGGACCGATGTTTGAACGGATATAATAAAATCAACAAAAATGTTAATGGGACAATGTAGATATTTAGTGGGCATGTTATCATACTTGGCTAGTGACAGATGTAATACACGTGCAGGAAATGTTGACTGGAGTTAGGCGATAAAACCAAAATGATCCTGCATGAAGGCCCACGACGAACCGGTCATGATGGGTTTCAGATAAATCGACCGATTGTGTTTGTATCTCCATGTTGCATCCGTGGATGCCTTCGAATAAATATATGGCCGAGTAACACATGGATGACCAATATATATAGGCAATATTCATATAGTTGATCACTGGGGAGGACGGCCATCTTGGACTGAGCGGTTGAGTGGACTACTGTGCGGTTTCACGGATAACCTTGCATGGCATTAATGCAGATTGCCACGTGGATATTACAGTGCTTGATTTAACTAAACCAGAGTCGATGATAGCAACGTGAGGATGCCCACATTATCATTTGAGTGGTGAATAGAAGATTTCACAGCGGCGAATACAACAGTGGTAAAAAGGTAAGCAGAGCAAGTAGGAAATGATAGAGTCTCGACAAGACGGTGCGGGCAATGAGCCACGGTTGATGGGGTAGATGGATGTCATCAGTTGATTCGTAGAGCAAAATATGGGGATCAAATTCATTATTACAAACAATATGCTTTGCAGATTTTACGCTGTCAGGGGGTTTTGTAATGAAGGGTTGGTAGTATGCGGGGAAGGTATGCGATATGCGGGCTATCGAATATGGTAGGCATCAAACCTCAGTAGGGAGACAGGATTGTATGGTCAGATTCACACGCAGCTACTATGTGAATAGGGGATCTGAATACATGATGCTCCTAGCGATTAGAAATCAGAGAACATCATAACATGAATGGGGCCTGCGTCGAAGGGGCTACCGAGCATGAATGGTGTCGGAGGTTGTACTGGACCATCATTGGAGGCCTAGGGACTCGTTTGAGGTATGTAATGAGTCTCTTCAAGCAGTGGGGAACAATAAAACCATATAAATCACCTATCATGCATTGGTATGTGCATAATCCAAGAGTCAAAACCCATGGTGATAAGGCCTATACTCGGCTCGAACGAATAAGGAACACGACAGCCGAGAGTGTGAGAAGGGTCATTATTACATTTTAAAAATATATATATATAACAAATATAAAACAATAAAACAAAAGGCCAAGAGTGATAGAATGTGGTGGCCATCATGGACTAAGATGTCAATCTCCAAGAAAGTAGGGCATCGTTTATTTTACGTAGAGACCGTGGTTAAATGCCTTAATGAAGGTGACTTTAGAGCTATTCGCATTGAAAAAGGAGTGCGCACACAAAATGGATAAGGACGAAATGGTAATGATAATAAAATATATCCGTTACAAGTGAATCCATGGAAGATGTAACGTAAACGTGGGATAGAGGATAGAGCATTTTGGTAAATCAAATGAATTGTTGGATTCGAAGGTAAAAGAGAGAAAAATGCATTGTTGGATATTTTGAGTCAAAGTTGTCATTGATGTCAAGGAATAAGCTATCATTAATGTAAAAAGGTCAAAAAGGAACAATGCAAAGGTTAATGGCAAAAGAGCTTCATAATATTTTTAATATTATGTGGAAGCTTTAAAACTTTTTATTAAAACTATGTTTTGGAACAATAAAAAGTTTTTCTTAAAACAAATTATGGCAAAAATAAAAGGTTTTTTCATTGATCCCATGTGGACAAGTTGTAAGGTTTTTCCAAAAACCAAGGAGGCCCTAAAGTTTGGTTTAAAAGGCCAAAGTCCATTTAATTATTAAATCATAATAATTAAATTCTTAAAAGAATCTAATTTTTTATATTTAAAAAATAATGGCGAAAGTCTAATGTTGGGCACTGACTTCATCGCATGCATTGTCGATATATTCTAATGTGGTAGAACATTGGAAGGCATATGGCATATATATACCATAGCATTTCCAAAGGTAAAATTATCCACCTGATTCACTAAAGACTATCACATGCTATTTCGTGTGCATTCCTCACGGTAGTAACTTCGTGCAATGCATTTTGCAGAGTGTGGGTGAAGGAGCCATCTTTTGTCTCATGTATTTTAGAAATTCAAAGCATTGAAGGCACTTGGAGGCTCCAAGAGGAGCACATGGCTCCACGGCATGGAAGCCACGGTCAAGGTTCTAGTGGGAGAGATGCGCTCGGTTCAACTTATGCACATGCCAAAGTGGTAAAGCTTTTTAATTATTAAATTTGATTCTTTCTTAGGCTAAAGTTTGTCTTAGGAGAAATAAGGGGAATATGTTTTTTGAGTTTAGCCTAAGTTAAAGAGAATTTTTATGAGTTTTATGAAAGATGTTTTTTGAGATTAATTTGTGGGTAAAAATATTTTTACCTTAGAGGAAAGGAAAATTATTTATTGCATTATGTTTCAGAAGAATTATTTTTTAAATGCAATATTAAAGTAGGGAGTTATAAGTAGCAATTGGGTTAATTTTTGAGGATATTTTTATGAAGTAGCTTATGTTAAATTTGAATGGTTGAGATGAAATTGTGATGAGTTAGGGTTTTGAGAAGTGAATATTTAAACTATTGTGGTGTTGGATATTATTTTAAGAATGGAGTAATAAGGTGTATTTATGAGTTATTATATGCTTTGTATTGTTATCTAACTTCTTTGAGCTTGGAAAAGATGTGTTTGTGGTTGTGGTAGATGCTTGAGGTTCCTTCATCATCAAGAAAAAGGTATGAGCATATTCTTCCATAGTTGAGTTGATTGGTTGGTTTTCTGGAAAACAAGTTTGGAGTGAAAAGGATTTAATTTGATTTCCTTATTGAGTGTTTTGAGTTAATGGTTCAAGGTTTTTTGGAATAAAGAGTTGTTGTTAAATCCTTATTTTATAAGCATTGTTGTTGAAGCCATTGGTTGAGTGACAAACTTGAACTGGGGTTTGGAAAGAACATGAGAATCATTGTTATGTGAGATTGGTTGATAAAGCATTATTGGAAATATTTGAGTGAGTTGTCATATGCTTGGACTAGGGTTTGTGAGCAGGGATCATTTTATTGAGTGATTGATTGAGTAGAGTTGGTTGAGCCTAGTCAAGAGAATGTGTGAAATGATTATTCAAGTTCTATGAAATAAATTACTCTATATTCTGAATTGATTTGAGAAAGAGATTGAGAGTTTATGAGTGTGAAACATATTGAGTCTCTAACAATTCTCTATGTGTTTCTAAAAGAGTGAGTGAAAGTTATTGATCATTGAGGTGAATGTGGAGCATATTGAGTCTCTAACAATTCTCTATATGTTTTTAAAAGAGTGAGTGAAAGTTATTGAGCATTGAGGTAAATGTGAAGCATATTGAGTCTCTAACAATTCTCTGTATGTTTCTGAAAGAGTGATTGAAAGTGATTAAGCATTGTGATGAGTATAGAGCATATTGAGTATCTAACAATTCTCTTTATGTTTCTATGATATTGGACAAGTTCTAGTGTGTACTTGTTGAGCATATTTGAGGTAAGTCTTTGAGAAGACTTGGGGATAGTTTTGGGTAAGCTTTTGTGGAAGCTTACAATATAGATTAAGAGGATATTTGATTAAGTTCTTGTGAGGACTTATTGAGTAGATTTGGACAAGTTCTAGAGAATACTTGAGGACAAATTGGTGTGAGATTTTATGGAATATTACAAGGTAGATTTGAGACAAGTCTTTGAGAATGCTTGAGAGTAGAGTTGATTGATTGATTTGTTCAAACTTTGAGTTATGTTTTGGGGAAGATCCAACAGAGTTGAATTGAGTTTGAGTCAAGCCTTGATTTAAGGCTTAATGATAGATATAAAATATAGATTTGTGCTAGATCGAAGGACTGTGTTTAGTGCAAATTCAATGATAGAATTTTGTGTATATTTGAGGATAGGTTTGTGCCAGACTAGAGACAAATATTGACGACATATTTGTGCTAGACTGAAGGACTATGTTTAGTACAAATTTGATACAGAGCTTTAGAGGTGACAGAGTTGGAGATAGAGATCTCCAGCTAGAGTAGGGAGGACAGGTTTCTTCTATGGATATAGTTCCATTTTCTAAGGGTAGTGGAGGCAGAGGTCTTCTAGAGGATCACCAACCAAAGCAAAGATAGGAAAATGGTGTCTCTTGTGGATAGAGATCCACTAACTTGATCAAGGGGATTGGTGTCTCTTTTGGAAAAAGGTCCACAAACATTGTAGAAAAAGGATTCCCATGAGAATTTATTTGAGAAAAATTCATAAGAAATATTTTCTTCATGGAGTAGCTACATTAGGTGAACCACGTAAAATCATGTCTCTCATGTGTGTGATTATTTTTGTGATGTTTATTTCTTTAATATTGCTGATGTTATTATTTGGATTAAAAAGCAAAAAGTTTTATCTTATATTGTTCACCCCCCTCTCTGTATAAGCACACGTTCTTCATGCATGGCCTGCATTGAACAGGAAACAAAAACAAAGAATTTGATGAAAATATTTAATACACAATGAAATGAAAAAAAAGGGGCTAGTTATTTTCAAAAAGACCATAAATGTTGTTGGAATTAGGATATAAATAAATACATTTTTTAAATTAAATGCAAATGAATCCGGAAACTTACACCTTATTAGGAAGAAATAAGGAGATTATTTTTGCATGTCTATATTTAATGCTTATTTTTATCCTTTTTGGTTTTTAGGTTTATAAGCAATTTTTAATGTGTTTCATGGTTGCATTGTTGAATACCTCGAAACAGAAAATTTTATTTTTCTATCCTTAGAAGCTTGCACCTAGCTTATTCCGAGTTGTGCAAATGCAGGTTATGATAAACTAGGTTGCATGTAGAGATTTATCACATCTTTTGTTTTGCAGGGCAGGGGAGCATGATTCCATATTATGTTTAAATTTCCATTTCTACATTTTATTTTATTTTTATTTTTTAGCTTTCATTTTGTAGATTTTTTAAACTTTGAGGATTATAAAAAAAAATTGAAAAAAAAAAATGATAAAAATAAATACATGGGTGTGAATAATGAGCTACAATATTTCATTCGAAACAAATTTTAACTCATTCTAAAGCCATTTCAATTTTATAAAAATTGTTGAAAATCACTGTTCTATATGGATTTTTATAATTTCAAAATTTTATTATTTTTCACATTTTGAAGGCAAGTAAATTTTTTTCAGTTTTGCATTTTTATTTGCAAGTATAAATAAACTTCCCTTTATGAAAATTTCAATTTCATCATTAAAGGGGGGTAAATTTTAATTGCATTCCATAAGCTATCATTTTAGAGCAATAAAGTACCTTTTCTTTATGAAAAATATTATTTCATCAAATAAAGGTAATTTATACATTACATCAAAGGCTATTGTTTTAAATCATTAAATTATTTCTTATTTATAAAAAATATGATTTCATTAAAGAGAGATAATTAATAATGACATTTTAAGGTCATTATTTTAAAGCAATAAATTGTTATCTCTTTATGAAAATTAATTTCATCAAAGAGAGATAATTTATTAATTATATCAAAGGCTATCTTTATCTTCATGATAGAAGCTACATTTAATGAATCCATTCATCATTTCAGATTCATATTCATAGATAGATTTTAATTTTTATTTTCATTTTCAAAGTAGGGCTTAATGCAAGGCAAAACTTGTTTAAAATCTACTTAATCAAAAGAAGATAAAATTTACCTTAAAACATTTCAAGATAAAAGGAAATCAATGCTTTACATTGTGGTCATATGAGGTCCAATTCACATTTGCTTTTCTTTAAGTTTTATGAAAAATAATTAGTATGGCATGATAAAATAAACCAACACATACCCCTTGTTAATAGTTACTTACAATCACTAAGGTGTTCCTAGCACTTATTTAATATATCTTCATTGATATTACTAATACACATGTGCAATGCTTACATAGCGAAACCTTGGAGAAGTTGTTTTGATTTTTAACTTCTTGTCAAGAGAGGATTTTGTGATCAAAATCCTAAGGTGAGTGTGGTTTTGCAATTGGGTCAAATAGCTACTCAACAGGTCCTCAAAAAACTTCTTTATATTTGGAAAAAAATTTGCCAAATCCTTCTTCATTTTAGGCTTGTTGTCAAATGAAAACAATTATCCCAAATTCCTCTTATCAGGAGATTCTACTGCTTGCAATCTATGATCACAAATATTTCTTCAAATATTCACCAATGGCCACTACTTCAAATCTATAATGAGACTTTCTCTAGCCTTCTTCTTCTTCTCCAAAATATTCAATGTGACCTCTTCTCTTGGATCTTCTAATCCTGCAACTACTCATCTACCTTAATCAAGACTTTAATGAAACCTTACCTTGGTTTCTTCAATCTTCCAATTATAGAAATTTTGAAACAATATCTCTTTCTTGGATCTCCAAAGTCTACTACTTGTCAACTCTACAATAGGATATTTTCTTTGTAGTCCTCTATCTTCAATTTTCAATCTTCCAAATTTGGAATTTCTTCAATGTGACCTCTTTCTTGGATCTCTTCAATATTCAATCTGTATTCTTCAATCTACAATCTTCAATATTCAATGAGGACCTCCTTCTTGGTTCTCCTAAATCTTCAATAGGGTCTTCTTTCTTAGACCTCCTTAATATTCAATGAGGCCTTCTTTCTTGGACCTCCTTAATCTTCAATGAGGTCTTCTTTCTTGGACCTCCTTAATATTAAATGAGGTCACATTTTTTGGACCTCATGAATCTTGAATGAGGCCTTATTTTTTGGACATATTTAGTATTCAATGTCTAGTTTTCTATAACAAAAAATTAATCTCTGCATGAGGAAAGTACATAGAATTTTAGGAAATTGAAGGTGAAACTCTTCTCTATCTATTGTAGGAAGCTTATAAACTTCTGAGAACTAATCTTCTACAACAAAAAACTTAGACTAGTAACCAAATACATTCAAATTTCCAAAATTCTAAAAAAAATAATCCTCACTAGCTATTCTCAAAACTAGTGGAAACAAATCTATGTTGAGTCCTAGTCTTCACAAGTTTTCCTTCAACCCCGTGGAAAGACTCTAGCCAAATATTAATCTAGAATCTTCTTCTCTCTATAAAAATTTTCAATAGGACCTCCTTCAAGGGTCTCTTAATCTCCTCAATATCAAGGTCTATCTCCAAGACCTATAAATCACCTTCTATTCCAATTTTTTTCTTGGAATAGGTAAATATTCAACTTTCACTGGTTTTCCTTCAACATAGTGAGAAATACTATCTTCAATAGTTTTCTTTTCTATAGGTAATTTCTTCAACTTTACTGGTTTCTCCTTAACTAGTGGAAAAATCCTTTGCAACTAAAATCCTATGCAAGACAAAAACTTATTGTGGTTTTAAAACCAATGTTATATTTTGAATCTAAATACTTAAGATAAAGTAACCACAAGATCTAAAATAAAGTTACAATATGAAATATATGATAATGGTAAACTACTTGTCGGTGTTTTTGACCACCACCCACATGCACTTTGATTAGAAAGTGTTGAAAAAAAATACACTGCATAACATAAAAGTATTTAAGTATTTTTGACTAAGTCTAGATATGACCAATAATTTTATGCCTAATCAGGACCTGCATGGTCTCGAAGATCAATCCCAACCCAAGATATGTGAATCCACCAAGTCTAAGAGAGGTCAAAAGTTTTGTCCTTCATTGGGGCATGGAAAAATCCTAGATGTTTGACCCAACAAAGGAGTCTATAGTGGCCAAAATAATTGCACTCGATTAGAGCTCGATAAGGTCCCAAATTTTTGGCTTAGTGGAGGAATCAATAGTGATCAAAATATTTGCATGTGATCGCACCTCGAGGCTCTCCAAATGTTCTGATACATGCATGTAGAAAAATTATCAAGTTCAAGATATGTTTAAGGAATCATGCCTGAATGGAACCCAATAAGTTACTAAATATCTGACTCACAATGGAAGGATGTCGCATTGCAATAATAAGCTAAGTAGTAGTGCGGTTAGAATATTTACACCTATAAGTGACCCAGAGGGCTACCATATGTCCATCCAAAGATCGGGTGCCAACAAAAGTGGAACATGGGAGGTGTTGGATGATTTATACTTAATAAAAGCCTTGGAAGGTTCCAAATCTCTAGTTTGTTACTAATTTCCAATTTTGAAGGACTAGAAAATTTTTGCCCGATCAATGCTCGGATAGGTGCCCAATCCCTGACTTGATATTGGATGTTGTAGGATGGCAAGGAAAAAAACCGTTGATGTTTTTGAAGCCCTTTTACTTGACCAAAGTCCTTTAAGATATTAAATATATGATATTATGACTTCATAGTGCACAATCTTGGCAACTAGCTCAAATAAAATTTATCACTCGTCCACATGTATGGGGATTTTCACCATAATATGACACCTGGAAGATAAAATAATCTATCAAAATAATATTGGTAAGGTGGTTATGCTTGTGGTATCATATAGGCAATAAGGTGGTTCAACCAGAAATAATAAATGAAAATCAACAAACCATATGCAAGCAACATGCTCAACACTACTTAGCATAGCATAAATTTTAGTCAAATTAGCAACTCATGATATGGCAGTTTACACGGACATACCTTTGAATAATCCAACCAGATGGTACTCACTCTAACACAACAATATTTTGTTTCTAAATATTGATATATTTTGATAATGATAAGATTGTAAAATGTCTATATATACAAGAATATAAAATTAAAACGGTTCATCTCTTAGGCATTTATAATTCATATGTAAATATGGATTAATTTTATCTTAATACAAATTGACTATTGTCTAGCCTATGGTTTGATTCATTTGTAGAGCATGTATGTATGGATGAATATATCTTCCTAATATAAGCATGTTGAATGTTTATGTTGTTTTATTTTGAATCCTAGATTTGCACTTCTTCATTCAGTTATATAGAATTTGTTGTCTCATAATCTATAGTAGATTAAAATTCAATGTTCTACAATTGACTGCAAACTAGATAGTCTGTTAGATAGTTGATTATTTAGTTGTATGATCCTTATTATTGCATAAGTCTTGATTTTTTTTAATCTGTACTATTTTATGTTTCTGCTTTAGCCTTTTTTTATCTCTTTTAGAAACCTTTTCCCCCTACATTTAGGTATAGTTAGATAAAACTTTAAGGAACTAGACTCCTTTTAAGATTGAAAATTGTAGTTTTAACAAGCTCCCCAGTAAGAGGGTGGAGGGTGGGGAGTTAACAACTGCAGCAGCTGCAGTTGTTAACTCCCCACCCTCCACCCTCTTAGTAATTCAATGTTGGTCAAGGTCTGTGGGTGCACAAACATTTACATTAGAGATGTTCTTTGACCAAATTTTTTTTGCATATCTGGTGGTATCCAAAGGTCCCTTAGCTAGATAATTTAAGGATTGGTGATATCCTTGATTATTAGATCTCTCATTAAAATCACCTTGTGACTCCACTCAAATCCAAATATTGTGTCATATGACCATTTGTCTTCAAGGTCTGAACAAAACTTGGTGATACTCTTTTTTGATCTACAAATATTGATCACATAGCAACTTCATCCATTGATACCTATAAAATACTTGTATATCCATATTTTATGAAACCATCTTACCTAGATCCTCATATATATTATCACAATACAAGTAGCTAGAAATTCAAAAGACCTGATTAAATTCTTAGAACTATGGTTTGGTAGCTTCAGGAGTCATCTAATGTATCCACCTATTTAAACACCCTCTCTAATCATATTTGTTGATATAAATAGTGCAATCACTCCTATTTATACCAAGCTGGCTTTGATAATCCATCCTCTTATAGCAATGGTAGTGTTTGTAAACATAAATTAAAATGCTCAGAAATTTCCAACCTAGAATCATACCATACCTCTGAATATACCAATCCATAATCCCATTTCCTAGGCTACCCTAAAAGCTGTATCAAAATATTATGGCACAAGTACAACAACATATGAGCATTGTCAATATGTGGCAGCACTAGTCGTTATGCATAGTATCCAAGATGGTGACATCATGATAAGGTTATTGGTAATATAATTTATAGCAAAGTTGTCCTACTAGTATAAAACCTTGTTAAATATAACCATAACTTCATGGAATGGATTGTTCAACAAATTTATTGAATAATTCAACAAACAAGAAGACTCCTTATCTTTGTTGACACAATTTACTAGCATACAAAGACATTCACAAGAGAAAATTATAGACTTCAAAATTATATTCCGTCCAGCCTAGAGAAGAGTAATGCAAGGCGTGTGTCCAACTGATGAACAAGTAATGTACTATTATCTAAGGGCCTTTTTCTCTGATCATAGGATGTAAATAAGGTAATCCAATGTACACACATTCCCAAATGTTTTTTAAGAAGTACTTAAATTGGAAAAGGACTTGATTGCTATATGAAGACTACCTCAAAATTTTGTGATGCCTATATATCCAGAATTCCCTCAACAACAACCACCAGTACCGGCTCCACCAATATCTTTCTTGACATACACTCCATTGATAAATTCTCCATCCTAGCCATCTACTTTTAGTCCACAAACACTACCTACTCCACCTGCAGTCCCACTACTCTCGAAGCCTGCTACTATCCTGACATTACCACCTCAAACTCCTAGATAGTTGCCCTCTTGGAAATGATAACAAATTTTAAGAATCTGATTAATGAGTTCAAAAACTTTAAGAGATGAGAAGTTGAGAGGAAATTTCAGCCTTGAAGATTCCCATCTATCACAAGAGACCAAGTTGTTTCCACAAGCAAATCCCTAGAAAATCTAATGCCCTTTATGCCAATCATGATGAGGAACCTTCTTCCTCAGGTTCTAATTCAATGTACCAGTGCTCAAACTACAATGAACCTCATGGAAAAAGCACGTGCATGATGCATCAACTCTATGTCCAAAAAATTGCCATTGAGAAAGCAAAAAATGCACCAAAAAGGTAATTCAATATGATGAGAAAATTAGATGATTACAATCTCATGGTACCAGTTGAATAAAATGTGGTAATTATTACAACATCCATGAAGAAACCTTTAACCGTCGATCCTAAAAATTTTGACCCTTTCAAGGTACCTTCTAAACCAAACAATATTCCAAAGAACGTATGCCAGCCTCAGTTCAAAGAACAACACATCAACAACAAAATGTAACAAAAGAGGATGAAGTAAGGGAGTAGACTAGACACAAATTAAAATACCCTTCCCTGACCAAACTCCAAAGTATTTAAGTGGTCCAATAATATAAAGGACAAATATGAGAAACCTACAAAAGAGCTAAGGAAATAGCCTGAATTTTCTATGTTTCAACATTGTAGAAGAATTGTAGAAAACTCTATCCAAGATTTGCATGTATGATGCACTCCTCATCTTGGGACAATTAGATATTCTATAGGCCTCTCTCAAATAAATTAAAAATCAAGGGAAGAAAGAGGAATAACTAAATATAGCTCAATGTCACCCTAATTCAATAATCAAGAAGAATGTGCCATCTCCATTTTACTTCTCCTTATAGATGGAGGGATGGGTGGTACATAATTGTATGATTAATTCTAGAGCAACTACAACTATTATTACCGAAGCATACTATGAAGTAATGGGTATGGAATACATAAGAATAAGTCCTAGATTTTTGCAATTATATGGTACACCGATCAAAATGATGGGAGTGATTAAGGATATTTCTATGAAGCTACATAGATGGCCCTAAATTATTTTTATTCAAGAGATTGTTTTGGTAGATTTAGAACCTTATTTTAGGATGTGTTTGTAAATATAATTTACTACCAATATTGGGTGTTATTTATCCCTTGACTGCTCCCATATGGAGATACCATTCAAAGTAAAAAGAGTCAAGATATTCTCTAAGAGGCCATCTTCATTTCATATAGAGAAGCTGGAGGAGGACCAAAAAACAGACATAGTAAATATGACCACCCAAGAAATATATATGATATAGAAATTCTTGGAGTATATCCAAATAGAATATCAATTATACATAAGATATTTTAATGCTCTGATTAAAACCAGAATAGGCACATATTCAATTGCAAATAGAGAAGAAATAAAACTTGCAATGTTGGCTCATGAGAATCCCAATCAAGAGCAGATACAAAAGTTGTTCTTTGAAGGCACTAGATGCAAGAATAGTGTTGGAGTCAGAATAGTTCTAGTATCACTGACTAGAGTATAAATAATATTTTCATACCAGTTTCCATAGAACTACACAAATAGTGCAACATAATATGAAGCATTATGTCTAGGGTTAGAAGGGCTAAAAAAATACAAATCAAGAAACTAAAAATATTTGCTAATTCTAAATTGGTGGTTAATCAAGTCATGGAAATATGCAGTAGCAAACACTATTACCTCAAGGTATACATAAATTAGGTATGTGACTTGTTGGAATATTTTGAGGCCTTAAACATCAAGGTCATTCCCATAGAACACAATGCTTACACTGATATCTTAGATTATGTTAGAGTAAAATTTTATCCAGTGTCCAACATCATCGTCAAATCCTAGTCAATAAGGTTGTTATATAGGCCATCCATTCTAGACAAAGATATATTTTAGAATATATTTGAGAATGACGAACAAATAGTTGATTTTCTAATTTAGGAAATCAACTAAGTGAGGAATCAACTATTGAAAGGAGAGGAAGAAGATGAAGAAGGAGAAATGATCCAGCTAAATAATAATAACATCCCCAATGGGTTGATAACTTTTAAAAGCCTATTTGAAAATAGTGATAAATCAACTATCCATAAAATTGGGGTTGATAACAAGAGATATAAAGGGGTGCAAATTGAGCCCAATAAAGATATAGACATTAGAGTACATTGTTCAGAAGAATTCAAACAAAATTTTGAATTGTGTAAATATTTTTATGATATTATAGCTTATACATATGAATATATCAAGATATAAGAAAAAAAAAACATCCAACACAATATTTAGTTGTTACCATATAAAAAACCTTTTTGGCAAAAGTAGAAGTCTATGAATCCCAAGATAGAGGTATTAATGATGCAAGAATTTTTTGAAATTATTGATTTCTAAGATCATATACCCCATAAAGCACTCCACCTAGGTTTCTAATTTTATTTTGGTAAGAAAGAAAAATTGAGAAATCTGCTTGTGTGTAGACTTCTAGAACTTAAACAAGGATTCATTAAAGGATCATTATCTCCTTCTAAAAATTGATGATATCTTGCACACTATGGTTGGAGCTAGAATATTTTTTCTCCTGGATGGATTTTCAGGTTTCAATCAGATGTGGGTGAAATATGAAGATCAACACAAGACCACTTTCACCACAAAATGGGGTACCTTTGCATACCAACACATACCTTTTGGGTTATCTAATGTAGGTGCTACCTTTCAAAGGGCTATGGAATTAGCATTTGGTGAATTATAAATAAAATAATCTTGATCTATTTTGATGACATGACTATTTTCTCCCATGATAAGAAGAATTATATTGAGCATCTATGGATGGTATTTAAAAAATACAGAGAATTCAAAATATATTTGAATCCGAAAAAGTCAATATTTATAGTACATGAAGGAAAATTATTGGTACATGTCATATCAAAAATAGGATTGGCAATAGACCTAGATAGAGTGAAATCTATCTGGTCTCTCTATCCCACACAACAAGAAGGAGCTTCAATAATATTTTGGGTAAATTAAATTCATCCAAAAATTCATTTCATATTTTGCTCAAATTATGAAGCTAATTATTGAAATGTTGAGGCAGGAAGTAGAGTTTAAATGGATGGATACCCATAAGAAGGCCTTCAAGGAGATCAAAAAAATAATATCTCAAGCTCTGGTCATTAGTTCAGATAATTCTAAAGACTTTATCCTCTATGCATTTGGAGTAGAAGGGAGCTATGTAGTTGTTCTAACTTAGAAAAGGGACCAAGACGGTGAAATGCCAATAGCCTTTTTGAGTCAGATATTTAACGACCATGAATAAAAATACAATTTCATCAAAAATAAAGTCTATGTGGTCATAAAATTTATATAAAAAATATACATTTTATCTCTTCGAGCAAGACCCCGGTGTATGTAGTACACCTAGATGTTCAGAATTTTGTGATCTAGGAGAACTTGGTGACAAGAGGGCCGATTGGGTGATAAAAATTCAAGAGTACAATGTGGTTATCAAAACAACAAAACTAATAAGAGGTAGAGCTCTATTTTTTAGAATTTAACATAATCTACCTCTCAAAATGTTAATATGTCAAATCAAGATAAGGTTTTTATTGATCTAGAAATGGAAACAAAGCAGTTGAAAGATTTGATCAAATAGTTAAATCACTATTTTACCTCAAGTAAATGTTCGTATGACTTGACTTCATCCCAAAGATGAATAATCAGATTGCAGGTCCAAAAATATGTGATGATTAGGGATATCCTCTACCAAATAACCTTTTATGGGGTGGTATTGAGATGCCTTCTATAAAAGAAAACTAGAGAAGTACTAGAACAATTTCACAAGGGTTTCTCAGGGGACCATTACTCTAGAAAGACTATCGTAGAATTTTTTTTTAGAATCAAATATTATTGATCAACCATTTTTGTTGATGCATTCATATGGACCAGAACCTATGAAAATTATCGTATATTTGTAGGTAGAGGTAAACACCCGATGATGCCATTACAATTGTTTAATCATGGAAGAACCTTTTTTCATTGAGGATTAGATTGTATTGGTGTAATCAACCTAAATTTATCCATTGATAATAAGTACATCTTGATAGACTTCACAAAGTTGACTAAGGTGGAATCTTCGAAGCATGCTGATCAAGATACTGTGATTAAATTCATGGAAAGATTAATCACTATATTTGGGGTTCCAGCAACCATTATACCAGACAATGTTAGATATTTCATAAGATCTAAAACCATTAATTTTGGAAGAAAATATTAGATTTATTGGAATGCCTCATCAAATTACTACCCTTAGAGTAATGATATGGTAGAATCCACCAATAATAATTTGCTAAAAATTATCAGGAGAAGCATTCAAGAGAATCCTAGAAGCAAGCATCTATTACTTGATCAAATGCTCTGGGTTGACTGGATCATAGTAAAGAGGACCCTAAAAACTTCTCCATATGCCCTAGTATACAAAAAATAGGTTTTTTTACTAATCAAATCGAAGCTTCCTACACTATGATTCATTAAATAAAATTGTTTGGATGATATATAGTCATTAGAAAAAAGGATGGTCAAGCTAGTCCAATAGAAGAATAGCATGAGCAAGCATATAGTAAATTTTACCACCATAAGATAACTTTCAAATGTTGGTTTTACATAAAAGCCACATCAAGAACATTTGAAGAGGGCAACCTAGTGCTTAAATGGGATGTAGATAGAGTGAAATCCAGAGCACATGAAATGTTTAATTCTATGTGTTATGGATCATACATCAACAACCAGAAGAAGGATCTAAATGCCTTTCAATTAAGAGACATGGATGGCCATATACTACCAATTATGGTAAAAGGCCAACATTTGAAGCATGATGCTTAGAAAAAATGGTACGCACTTTATACATATGTAAATATCACACATGTACTTTCCCCATAAATAGATTTTTTATCTTGAATATGAATTCAAGGTAGAAGAAGATTCCTTGCCTCAAAACCCACTAGTAGATATTATCGAAATACTAGCCCCACACAAGGTAGATAAAACACCCTATGAAGTCCAACATGAATCCTCAAGCCAAAGATTAAAATAATTAATGAAATAAAAAGAATGCTCAAGTTCAAGAATATTTAAAACCAATAAGCCCACAAGGAAGAAAATACTAGAGAAAGAAAAGGAGGAGAAAAAATGCAAAATACGAGAGTTGAAACGTGAAGCACTAAGGTGTGAAGCAGTAGTTGCATGGATAAAAGCTCAATATATAAAAATATTTGGATCTATGACCGAACCAGTACAATCCTTTTATATGGAGGAACCAAATATGGGAGTTCAAGATATAGGTATGTCTCCTAAATTGCATATTTCCTCGAGTCCTTCACGCTTGGAAGTCTAGACCTCCCCTCCTCACCAACTTTAGCCCTATTTAGATGATCCTTACAATCATTGAAATTGAAGTAGAAGATAACCCTTCTCCCAGTTCACCCACCATTTCACAAGCCTTACCCACTCCACCAACCATCTCACCACTCATTGCATCTACTCCACTATCTCAAATAGTACACCCTCTAAGCTTCACCAACATAGGCTCCTATCTTCTTCACTCCACCCGAAACCAAAATAGGGTAAGGTTTACAATGAAGTACCCCCCTTGCAAAGTCTATACTATCATATACCCTCATCCCATTGCCTACCTTCTTGGCTAGTCTAGTCCTTTCAGTTGCTAGCCAAGAACCATTACCAGAGATCTTCGCTATTATTTAGCTAGCAAAGGAGAAAAAATAGAGCTGGAGGATGATCTGAATAAGAAACAAGAATAAAAGGATTAATAGAGCACAACATTGGCTGAGGTGAAGAGAAAATTAGTAGAATGGGAGGAAGCCTCATCCATCATTGTAAATAAGTTACAATAGGAAAGGGATAATCCATCTATCCTAGAAATATTGAAATTTCTTAAAAAATTCCCTGCTATCAAAGCATAGTCCAACAAGGATGTAGCATATTGGAGGCTTCTGACACATCGGGTCTATCGAGTAAATGAGCTCATCAATATGGAATGAGAATGGTTTACCATAATTAAAAAAGGAATGATGAAATGAGTGTTGTTGCACAGGATCCAAAAAACTTGGGTGCACCAAGTTTCTAGGATGATAAATCAATCTAGCACAAGCAGAAAACACTCACCCAACTATTTGAAATACGGATGAGAAACCAAAGTGAGATTGACTCATTATTAGAGCCTTTGGATGTTGAGAATTTTTTTGCAGTATAGGTTGTCTCATTTTATATAAAAAATAGAGCACCTATCTGAAAAGTATAGTTACCATCCTTATTACTATGATTGGTAAACTAAATGAAGTCATCTTGGAACTAAAAGGAATTCTATACTTACCTCTAGGTATCCAAGAAAATATGTACCAACAGCTCCACATCAGTGAGCCATCTAAGGTTGTTTAACAACATGTAGAGTCATCAATAATAGCTACACAAAGGGGGTCTCTGTAGAAATAAGGATCATAACAACATACATCACCAGGGGTTGATTAGAAAAATCCATGTATTATACTATATTTTGTGGTTTTTGTACAATTGTACCATAACATCTTGTTAATAATAATGACTCTGAAGCCCAATGGACCAAGTGTAAAGCAAGACTAAAGGGAAGGTGTAAAATCCATGTATGACACACAAAAAAAGAATGTAGTAGTAATAAATTATTATCATATCATCAGTATTAGAAATTGGATACACATCAATGTTTGTACTACCCTAGGTCAAATCAATGACACTTGAAATATTTATCTAAATTAGAAGAAATAGTAAGGTGACAAGTCACATAAATAAGTTTCAAAACATACACCTATTTTAGACCATCGTTGACAAGTATCCTTCAACATTAGAAAAAGCACAATGAGGAAGAGATTAAGGAGTGTGAGGTTGGTTGATATAATGAAAAGCTTCATACTAGGCTAGGTCAAGAAAAAATAAAATAAAATGAAGCACAACAAGCATAAGAATAGTGATTTTATAAGGTTCCCATGTTGGTTAAAAAAAAAACCCACAAACACAACTAGATTTACTCATGAAGTTCAATTTTTGTTGGTGCATATCGTATTTTAGGTATCTGCCTTGTTTTTGCTTCCTTTTTTCTACTTTTGTACATACTTTCATTTTTTGTTTTAATAATTTATCCCAAAAAACCTAGCCTCAGTATCCTAGAAATGTCCCATTCTCTAGGGTTCCCCATGCACAATTTTTATTTCATTAACTTCATGCCACTATCACTTACTACATATGAAGTTAAAAATGGAGTCCATTATCTAGTCCATCACCACAGTTTTTATTACTATTCTCGGCATAGTTGTAAAGGCATCAATGGTTTGTCTCTTGTTTTAGTCTATTTTTTATGATTTTTCTATGGTATACAAATAGTTAGTCTGATTTATTTTTTTATGATATAAAAATCCCATCAAAGACACCAAGAATGTGGGTTTTTTTTACTACCACCCACACACACTTTGATAAAGAAGTGCTAAAAACAAATGCATTGCATAACATGAAATTATTTAAGAATTTTTGTCTATGTGTAGATACCGGGGCTCGACATGGTCTTAAGTATTTGGCCCGAATAGGATGTGTGAATCTACGAAGTCTATGGGAGACCACAAGTTTTATCCTTCATCAGGACCCGAGAAAAGCTTGAATGTTTGGCCCAACTAAGGATTCTATAGAAGCCAAAATAATTGCACTCAATCAAAGCCTAGTAAGGTTCCAAATTTTTGGCCTAGTCAAGGAAGCAGCAGCAATCAAAATATTTACACACGATCACACCCCAGGGCTCTCCAAAAGTTCTGACACATACATGTAAAAAAATGACCGATTCCAAGAAATGTCAAAGGAATCATGCCTAGTAAAATCCTGATAAGCTACTAAATATCGCATTGCAAGAATAAACTAATTAATAGTGTGATCAAATATTTGCATCTGAAAGAGACTCGAAGGGATTCCATATATCCATTCAAATATTGAGTGCCAAAAAAAGTGAAGAATGGGTGATGTTAGATGATTTATACTTGACTGAATCCTGGAAAGGTGCCAAATCTATGGCATGTTGTTGAAGTCCAATTTTGGAGGCCCAAAAATGTTTTTCCTAGTTAATGCTCGAATAGGTACCCAATACCTAGCTTGATGATGGATGTTGTAGGATGGCAAGGAAGACAAGCGTTGATGTTATTGAAGTACCTCTACCTGGTTGGAATCCTCCAAGATCCTAAACATATGATATCATGACTTCAAAATGCATAAGATTGGTGGCTAACTCAAATCAAATCTAGCATTGGTCCACCTACACATGAATTGCTACCATATTAAGACCCTAGAAGATAAGATCATCTATCAAAATAATCTTGATAAGGTGTTTATGCTCGTGGTATCATAAAAGTGATAGGGTGGCTCAATCGAAAATAATCAATGAAAAGAAACAAACTAGATGTAAGCAACAGGCTTAGGACTACTCATCATAGCACAAATTTTGGCTAAATAAATAAGTAATGATGATGTATTTGGAGCAGCCATACCTTTGAATAATCCAACCAGTTGACACTCCCTTTGAAACAAAAACATTCCATTTCTAAATCATATTATATTTTGATAATGATAGGATTATAAAATATCTATATATACAAGAATGTAAAATAAAAATGGGTCAACTCTTAGGCATTTACAATTCATATATAAAGATGAATTACTTGTATCTTAATACAAATTAATTATTTTTTGGCCTCTGGTTCGATTAATTTGTAGAGCATGTATCTATGGATGATTGTCTCTTTATAATTTAAGCATGTTGAATGTTTATGGTATTTTATTTTGAATCTTATATTTGTATTTCTTCATTCACTTGTCTATAATTGGTGGTCTCATAAGATACAGTAGATTAAAATTCAATGTTCTATAATTGACTAAAAATATACTAGTATGTTAGGTAGTTTATTGTTTAGTTGTATGATCCTTGTTATTACATATGTCTTGTTGTTTCTTAATCTATAACATTTTAAGTTATGGTTTTAGTCTCTTTTATATCTTTTAGAACCCTTTTCTCCCTACATTTATGATAGTTAGCTAGGACTTAAAGGAATTGGTCTCCTTCGGAGATTGACCGATGTAGTTCTAACAAGATCCCTGGTCATTCAATTTTGGTCAAGGTCTATGGGAGCACAAACTTTCCATTATACAAATTCTATAACCAACACTAATAAGCATATAAAAATCATAAACAAATTCAAAAATAACTCATATAAATACCATTAAAAAATTCTCATGAAAACTTGGAGTCTATTGAATAAAGGCCTAAAATACATTAAACTTCTTCACTCTCCATTACAACTCTATATCACTCTATACATCACTTTATATGTATTACTCTTTATATATATTTCTCACACCCACATATACACATATATAATGGAATCATATGGAGGACTGTTGGCCTTCACTCTTCCTATGACTCTTAATCTTCCTATTCTTTGAACTCATGTGCACATTGACTAATATGCACATTTACATTGCCAAAATACTTTGTACACTTGTGCATTTATTACATTGCATTTAGTAAATAATCACATTCTAATCTAGGAAACTCTTCTAATCTAAAGATGTACCCAAGGTGGTACATTAGCATGTACCAAATAATGTAATATATTTCAACAATATCTGCTCTTTCTAGTTTCTTTATGTAATCATGCCAAATATGAGTATCATTTCTTCGTAGTGTTAGCTCTTCTATTGTGAGCCATCCTTATTTCCACAAATAAGTATTCTTTGTTGATACAACCTATGTGAATACCATATTTCCTTATCTATGGATATGATTTCTTATATTTTCTAGAATTTGACAGTCTCCTTTGCTTCGTAGACAAGGATATTTGCCTATCCTTACTTCCATTCCATTTCTAGTTTCCAATTTAATAACTTCCCATCTAATGGAAAATATCTCACTAGTGATTTCCAATTAATTATGGCTTTTGAAATTGCTTTATTCTAAAGTCTAATACAATATACAAAGAATAAGGTGCCCAAGTATTTCTCTTAAATTACTTTTTGTCATAATCCTTTTCCCATTTTTAGTCTCCATAAACGTTTTATAGCTAAAGTTTTTTTTGAAATTCTATATATATTATGGATGCCCCATCCTTTATCTAATTTTGATTTAGCTATTATTTTACCATTTAACTAGTGTCGTGGAATCCTTTTATTTATTCTCTAACTAAATAAATTGGAAACATTTCTTCCTTATTATCTCTAATATAGTGATGGGAATGCAATCCAAGGAGTGCCAATAGATTGGGGTGGCTTCCAAAACTGATTTCACAAACGTAAGGTGACCTACCAATTATAGTCATATAATCCACTAAGTGTTGATCCTTTTCTCTATTTTTATGTATAATTAGATCGTATCCTAGTACCCATAGTTATTAGGTTACAAATAAAAGCCTAAATATTTTATTCCTTTATCAAACTCCACTTTCTTAAAACCAAAAAATCTCATTTCTATTTATATTTTCCCTAGATGAAACCTATAAAAGGCTATTTCTCTTTTTTGTAGATTTATTTTCATTCCTATTGGCATACAATATAGGTCCAAATCGTCTTTATGCTTTAAGGTTTGTTTCAATTTAAAATTTCTCAAAATAAAACATCATCTATACCCTTCAAAGAGTTATCAATTTTTATATCCTTGATCATTTCTAATATTTTTTATTCATTTGTTAGTACACTCAAACCTTCCACTACCAAAATAAAATAGGATATGATAAAGAGGACACCCTTTTCTCAAATCTATGGAAGCCTTGAAAATAGTGGAAGCTAAGTCATTGAAGAATACAACAAAAGAGGATAAATTGATAAATCCCATCACCCAATTCACAAAGGGAATCCTACATCTAGTTTGAATTAGACTCAGATTGATATATAACTAATTTAATTAATCAAAAGCTTTTGCTAGATCTAATTTTATTAACATTGTTTTTTTCTTTCTTATCTTTATTGAATGTAGTGCTTCTTGGGCTGCCCCTATTACTTCATGAATGTACCTTTTACTTAAAAAATTGAACTAATTTTATAAAAATTTGTCTTAGAATATACCTTTAATTCTATTAGCTATAATATTTGGGGTGATTTTATAGAGGGTATTACATAAATATATAGGTCTATAATCCTTGAAATATTGTATATTGTCTTTTTTTTAAATCAAAACCAATAAAGTAAAATTTATGGATCCTAGAAATTGACCCTTAATCCTTGATTATTCTATCATTTTTAAAAGATCCTTCTCCAAAAATTCATAAAAATCTAAATAAAAATAAATTTTCCATCCATATAGACTTGGAATTTTCTATTTTTTGAATGATTTGACAATAGAATGTTCATCCTTGGCGATTTCTAGAAATGAAGCTTCTTTTTGTTCTTCATTCACCATCTTGGGAAAATTTAGAACTAGTATGATTGTCTCTTCTATATTTTATATTTTTGGATCTATATACAATTCTTTGATGTAATTTATTTCTAATGATGCCAACACTTGGAATCTTCTCATTGTTTCCATTCTCCTCTTTCATTTCTCAAATTGTGTTTGTATATTCCTTTGTTTTGTATAATTTTGAAAAAAATATATGTTCATCCCCCTTATTCTAGCCATAAATACCTACTTTTCACTCTCCATTTTTTCCTATGCCATTCTAACAATTATATCTTCTTATTTTTCAATTATTTGACTTGCATGATTTCGTTTTCTAAAAAAATCATTGTTATCTTTAGTACTGTAAATAAGATTTATAACAGATTCAATTTCAGTGAGTCTTCTCTCTACTTCATAGTATTTTTATTTGGCCCAACTTGATGTGACCAATTTTACTCTATTAATATTACTAATAAATTGAAATATGGTTGCATCTTCTAAGGTTGGGTCATAATGCCTCCATTATCTTCTTACAATGTTTTAAAATTCTTCATCCCTCAATGAAATGAGATTGAATTTGAAAGTGCTTGGTGGTTATCCTCATCATTTTTTAGTAATTAAAGGATTTAAAAATATCATCCTCTTTGATCTATCCATGGTCTCATCTTATCAAATAAATCTAATAGGTTCTCTACAACTATAAATCCCATGACTTCTAGATCAATTGTTCCTCAGTGTGAGATCAAAATTTGTTGGTTTTATTTCACATAGTCTCGCACTCTAAACTTTGTGAATGAAAACATTAGCTAGTGGGTCCATTTTGACTTGTTCTTTCCATATTTCACTCTTTTTGTAACAAAGTTTAAATCCCCTCCCAAATTCTCCCTTTTTAAAATATATTGGCAAAAAAATTCCTCCTAGAAATCCTATATATCTCTATCTAGACCATACATATTTACTATAGTTATAGTTTTCCATAGCTAAAAGTGTAATTTTGATACTACATTTTCTTCTATGAAGAAGTTATATTTAAATTGTCAATAATATTTCCATCCTAAGATAATTCCAACCATATTATGCTCTGCATTATTGTTTATGCTTTGACTTCTTTGGAGGAAAAAATAAGACAGTGGAAGGATATTACTCATATTATCTCTCATTTTCCTAAATCTTGGATCTTGATCAGGGGATATTTCAATACCATCCTCTCTCTGGGTGATAAAATGGGGGGAAATAGAAATTTGGACAATAGCACTGACCTCATGAGAAAATATATTGCAAACCTCCATCTTGTGGATATCCAACCAGATAATGGCCTTATGACTTGGTCTAATAGAAGGCAAGGATTATCTTGTATAATGGAGATATTGGATAGGTTTTTGCTCTCTAAAAATTTCTTAATCCATGGTCACATTCCTAAAGTGAAGACTCTTAATAATGCTGGTTCAAATCATTGGCCAGTCATGGTGGAAATTTGGAAAACCAATGTGAGTTTCTCTCCTTTTTATTTTCAATTAATGTGTCTTAGAGACATTTCCTTTAGACCTTGTTGAACAATGGTGGAAGGAAGGTAAACCTAGGCATGGGACTAAGATGTTCTATTTTGCCAAAATACTGCAATACTTTAAATCCAAAATCAAGACTTGGAACTGGAAATATTTTGGGGATGTTCATAAAAAAAAACATGAAGTTATTGCTCATATTCAAAATTTGAATAAGAAAATTAATTTAGATGGCTTCACAGAGAAGAGAAGTGCAGATGAAATTAAACTCACAACTCAGTTAGAGGAATGGGAAAAAAGAGAAGAAATCTTATGGAAGCAAAAATCTAGAATTCAATGGCTCAAAGAAGGAGATCGAAACACAAATTTCTTCCACAAATATCTTCTAGCTCGAAGATCTCACAACTTTATTTATTCATTAAAATCATATTCTGGAGATGTTTATACTTGGGATGGCATGAACTCTATTGTTGTTGATTACTTTTCCAATATTTTTGCTGCTACTCCTCTTGACTCAGCTTCTCAACATAATGTTCTTCAAGCAATCCCTTATTTTACCACTTTTGAGGAGAACTCTATTTTGACTGCTCCTATTACTATCAATGAGCTTCAACAAGTAGTTTTTTAAATGCAAAAATGGAAAACCCCAGGTCCTGATGGTTTTCCTATTGAGTTCTACCAAGAGTTATGGGATATCATTCATGTTGATTTATTAGAGGTGGTGGAAGAAGCCAAGAAATCCAAAGAAATTTTAAAGGTTATCAATAAAAATTATATTACTCTTGTTCCAAAATCTCAAGAGGTTGATCATATCTCATATTTTAGACCTATTGCTTTATGTAATGTTCTTCTCAAAATCATTACTAAAATCATGGCAGAAAGGTTGAAGCCTCTTTTGCATAAGATTATTTCCCCAAAGCAAGGGGGTTATGTGGAAGGACGTCAAATAGTAGATGAGATAGTTCTTGCTTAGGAAGCCATCCATTCCATGGATATGCAAAATTCTCCTTCCATGTTCATTCGGTTAGACTTATCCAAAGCTTATGACAGAGTGGATTGGCACTTCCTTATCAAAGTTTTGAGGCAATTTGGTTTCTCTAAGGATTGGATGGATTGGATTATGGGATGTATCTCTTCAATTTCCTTCTTTGTTCTTATCAATGGTAGTCCTTCTCATTCTTTCCCAGCTTCTAGAGGTATTAGGCAAGGTGACCCACTATCCCCTTATTTATTCATCATTCTTGTTGAATGCTTGGGTAGGACTATAACCAAAAATAGGGAAAACAAAACCCTTGAGGGAGTTACCATTGATCATGGAGCTAGACCTATCTCTCATCTTCAATTTGTGGATGACTCTACTCTTTTAGGTAAAGCTACAGTTAAGGAAGCTTCTAATATTAAGCAAATCATTAGCTATTTTTCTAAGGCTACTGGGAAGTTGATCAATGAAGATAAATCTAAAGTTATTTTCTTTCACTTCTCTGCTAGATAGGAATCCATGGTCTTGGATAAATTAATATATAAGAATACCTCTCTTCCAATCACTTATTTAGGTATTCCCATAAATATTCAAAGGCAAAAAAATAAATATTGGAATTGGTTGTTGGACAAAATCAAGAAGAAAATTGGAAAGTGGACCAATAAGTGGATTTCTTCTAGGGGTAGAATCACCTTGGTAAAATCAGTCCTTCAAGCTATTCCTATTTATTTTTCTTCCGTTTTGAATATCCCAAAGGCTATTCTTCAAGAATTGGATCAAATCAATCATCGTTTCCTTTGGAGTGGTACTAAGGAGAAAATAAAATGGGCCTTGGTGAAATGGGATACTTTATGTCTTCCTAAGAGTGAAGGGGGGTTAGGATTCCAATCTTCAATTAATAACAATAAAGCTTTAGCTGCTAAATTATATTGGAGGATGTTGCATAACCCCAATGCTCTTTGGGCCAATAATCTCCGTGTTAAATATGCTGAGAACAAAAGTCCTAAAGACCTTGTTCACTATCAACTTCCTACCAAAGGTTCTCCCATTTTAGTAGTTCTTAATACTAGTGAGGATTTGATAAAGAAAAATTTATTTTGGATCATTCATAATGGTCAACATGCAAATTTTTGGACAGATTCTTGGGATGGTCACAAGCCTTTGATAACTCAGTTTCTCGATTGGAGGCCTTGGATGGAGGAGCTTCACCGAGCTAATTGGATAAAGGTGGCTAATTACTATCGGTACCATACTGGTAATTCAAATGTTGGTAGATATTGGATCCCTATTGAGGACTGGCCTATTCAAATCCTAGAAAGGCAAAGACAAGATATCCAAGGCATCCTTCATATGAGATCCCTCTCTTGGTCCCATGAAAAAGATTATTTTGGATGGAACAACACTACTAAGGGTGAGTATTCAGTTGCTCAAGGTTATTTGACCTTATGCCATAATAATCCCAACCATTCTTCTAACATATTTTCTCGATTGTGGGCTCAAAAGCTCTGGCCTAAGGTGAGGTTCTTTAATTGGATTTTATTGCATCGTAGGGTGCTTACTGGTGAGAAACTTATGAAGTGTGGTTTTCATGGCCCTTTTAGATGTGAAATGTGTGAAGAGAATGTAGAAAATATCAACCATATTTTTATTGAGTGTACTTTAGCCTCTGAGCTATGGAGGAGAATGGCCACTTTACTTGGCTTACAGTGGTCCAATTTTTTTACTTTTGAATAGCTTTGGAGGGATTGGCCTAATCAAGAGGGTGTTGATCATTTTATTAGGCAGTTAGTTTGGATGGGTTCTACCATTCTTCTTTGGAATATTTGGAATGAAAGGAACAGCCAAATTTTTAATCAAGATAGGAAGGATATTCACTATATTTGGAAAAATACCATAGCCAACTTAGTTGAATCATTCCATCAACTCCTTAATCACCCCAAAAACTCCCACCAAATATGGGATCAAGTGATGCAAATATTGAAGATTAAATCTTCTAAGGGCAACCAACTTAAAGGGAATGTGAGTATTAGTAAGATGGATAGGACTAGAAATTGGCAACCTCCTCCTAAGGATTTTGGAAAAGTCAATATTGATGGAGCCTCTAGAGGGAACCCTGGAAAATCCAATGTGGGAGGAATTGGTAGACTTTTAGATGGCTCCCTGGTTTTTACTTTTGCTGAGAATTTGGGTATTCTTTCCAATAACCTTGCTGAGGGGTATGGTATCCTCAGAGGTCTTCAGGAGGCTACTAAGGTTGGATGGGAAAAGGTGTTAGTTGAGTCTGAATCTCAACTTATGATTAATCTCTTGAAGACTCCTAAGAATCATAAGGTGGATTGGAGAATAAAAAGAATTATTGAGAAGATTCAGTTAATCTAGATGGGATTTTTGAAATTTGATTACAATCATGTGGTTAGAGATCAAAACAAGAGTGTTGATGCTTTAGCTAATTGGGCTTTGGACAAAGGTGATCTTAATTGTTATGGCCACCCTCCTATATGGTGGGCTTCTCAAATTAGGGAAGCTCTTCTTTCTATCATTTCTTTGGATGGCTCCAGTTCTGAAGGTACCTAGTTTCTTCTTGTTTTTTTTTTTTGCTTCTCTTTGGTTCATTCAGTTTTTTTTTAGTTCCCTAGCTCATTCTATTCTTTATTTTGTTTCCTCTGTTGATTCTTGCCTTAATAGTCTTTTGGTCTAGATAGGTCATTGTTTTGTTCATTTTTTTTTTTTTAGTTTTTTAAGGTGGGTGGGTTTTTTTTTTTTTTTTTTTTGTGTTCTTTGTGTTGTTTTTTGTTGTTCTTTTGTTTTTGTTGTTTTGTTTTTTTTTTTTGTTTTTTTGTTATTGTTCTTGTGTTTTTTTCATTCTTGTTCTTGGGTTTCTCTTTGTTTGTGTTATTTCGTGTTTTTATGTGTGAGTGTTTTCTATTTATTTTGTTTTTGTTTATTGTCTGTTGTTGGTTGTTTTTTATTTTTATTTTTATTTTATTTTTTAAATTTTTTAGGTTTTGGTTGTGTTTATTTTTCATGTTTTTTTGGGTTATGTCTTTGTAGTGTTCTGTTGTTTTTGTCTTGTTTGTGTTTTTTTATGTGGTTCTTGTGTTTTTCTATGTGGTTTGTGTTGTGGTTTCTTTTATCTTATTGTGTGTGTTTGGTTGTGCTTTTGTTTTTGACACACTCAAGGAGCATGTTTTTTATTTTATTTTATTATTTTTGTTGTTATTTACTTATTTTTAAATTGGTTTTGTGTGTTTGTTTGCTCCTTGAGTATGTCAAATGTGGTAGGCTAGGTTCGAGTCCTAGGTGTTTTTGGCGGAATGGATACCCCTGCCTCCTTGGGTCTTACCCAAAAGTGGCATCCCTTTTGGGATGTTTTCCACAAATTAAAAAAAATAATAATTCCCCCTTATTTTCCATTTTATTATATCCCAATTAACTTCCAACTTGGTAGGAATGAATTAAGAATATATGTTGCCTTTCCTACCTCTAACATGGTTTCTTGGATCAAGATAATATCAATCTTCTAGAGTTTTATAAGTATTTTTAGGGATATATTTTTGTGAATAGCACCCAATCCTCTAATATTTAGAAATATTATTATCATGGATTACCTAACTCAATGGTTTGTACTACTCTAAGTATCCCAAAAATGAATCTTTGTTTACTAGAATAAATTCTTTTTTAACTCTTTTTTGGGCTATTTTTAGATAGGAAATCCTACCTACTACGGAACCCTATGTTTGACTAGCTTCAATTCTTAGTCCCTTTCAATTTTCTAAAATCTATTATCTACTTCGACATTTTTTGAGATCTTAAAGCATATTTTTCTAGAATATGCAAAATATTACATTGATATGAGGGACTGGAAGGAGAACAAATCCTGCTAATGGGGGATTTCTTTCATTTACTTCATTTTAATATCTTTATTTTCTCCATGATATCAAATATATACTTCCCTCTTCCATCCCAAACTAAATATTTACTTGATCCCTCTAATTTGATATCCTCCATTATCTTCTTACTTCCACCTTCTAAGGAAGAAACACTCACTTTTATCTTTCTTCTCTTAAGACTATTCTCTATATGGTCCTCTTGAACCAATTTCAAGAAAAATTTTGATAGGGAAACAAATTTATTCTTTATGTCAATAAAATCATCATGCAAAGATAATAATGGATTACTTGAATATAGTCCTCTTGGATCTACATTAAAAAATTGTAAAGTTTCCCTCTTCTCTTTTGTAGCATGCCTATGATTATTGTTCTAGAAATTCTAGGATTGTTGCTTGTCCCTTATCTACTTGAAATTATATTACTATTATCTTCTATCTAATACTTGTAGCAATGGGAGTTTCAAATTTTATCTACTCTTTCATATGTGTACTACTTCTTTCTCTACATTCTACTTTGAAATGATTATACTAGTGGTAAAAAATGCATCAAAATATGATTCTAATGTATTCTAAATCATGTGTGTGAGACTAGATTCTCATTATGAATTCCATATTCTTAGGTAATATTAAACATACATCCATCTCCACTAAGATTTGAGCTATCAATTTCTAAGTGCCTTTAAAAAATTATGACTCCACTTTGAGAAAAACTCCCTAAGAGATCCCTATATCCCCCAACACCTTCTCATTCCAATTTTATAGTGGTAGTACACATAACTTGACAAAAATAGGCTGGTTCATTATATTTTTGACCAAGATCAAACCCGTATTTCACTTTTTAGTGTAAGGATACTATAGCCCCATTTCCATATTCCTTTTTTATAGTTTTTGCATCTTCTACTTTATAGAATACAAATTTTATCCAATATATTGTCATTACATGGTATGTTGGAAGATATCCTAATAACTCAAACCATGTCAAATTTATCCAATCACAAAGATTTTTTGTTTTCATTGAGCGTCCCATGAACCTTTCCAACAAATTTTAATATTTCATTTGTAAAACATGTTTGAGCATTACATCTTCCCTCTCAACCATTTCAATAATATCCTTTCATTTTTAGATACAATGTTTTGTTTTAGCTCTTCCTTTATTTGGATGAGAGGTTTTTTGTTTTAGAAGCTATTGGTCTTAGGTTAGTGCTAAATTTAAGATATTTGCTTTTATATCTACTTCCCTCCACTTCTTTAAGGGTTTGGTTTATGGAATATTTCACCTCTTTATTCTAAAATTCCATAAGATCCCCTTGGGAATAAAATATTAGTTCCTTTGAATCATCTAGCCCCTTTGTATAATTTTCTACTTTTACTTATCCATCTCATATTGTTCCATACAACATACCTTGATCTAATATTCTCTCTACTCTACCCCGGTTTAGGAGTTCTACTATAGCATTTTTGAAGCATATGATTATTTTGTAAGTTTTTTATAGTTGGACCCCATTCTATCTCCTTCATTTTCCTTTTATCCATCACCTTAATTGCATGTTCTTTCTTCATATCATGGATCCTTGCAACCATTGTTGAATGTATTTTTAGATTTTAGTTGTTGTTCTATTTTCTTCTTTCCAATTGTCATTATGTCCTCTAACGCCCTTAATAATTTGGTCTCTCAACCACTATTCCATTCTTAAAACCCCTTTACTTGTAGATTTTTCCCAACTATATACCACAAATAACTCCCTTCTAATACCTTTCCCCCTCCATATAGACTTCTTTAAATCCTCCTTCCAATTTAACACTTTTTAAATTTAAAGAAAACCCTATAATATTCTATATCTCAATTTGACAACATATTCTCCAATGGTGGACACTAAATGTTAATCCAAAATTTTCCTTGCATAATTTTCTAAAAAAATTCCTTCAAGGTATACACATACTACCCATCCATGATCTCTAGATCTTGCATACATATCTCTACAATAAAAAGCATCACTATTTCCTTATTTTATCTAAGAACAAAAGTATAAAAAATTGGTCCTTCTTGTCTAGCCTTGAAATTGAAAAAGCATTATTGTAAACTAAATTCTCCCCCAAAAAATAACACTCAAGTCTTGTTCCATATTCTGACACAAATCATAAAATAAAAGTGAAGCACATTATCCCTAGTTGAGCCACCTCCAACCCACCAATTCATGATCTATACTAAGGGATTTACTTTACACTTGTTCGCATTTAATATAAATATTTTTTGACAAGTTAACAATCTACTAAATAGCAACCCTAGATAAACTTAAAATAAAAAAACTTGATTTGCATTATATCCAACCATAAACATGGAAAAAATAGTTCATTACCTCATACAAACAAAAAATAATCCTCTATAGTACTAGAATATCCACTCCATAGGATCGATCATAGGTAAAAAAAAAAAAAAACTAAAAGACTTACAAAATCCAAAGAAAGAGCCCCTAAAAAATATCTAAAATATTATAAGAAAATTAATGGTAGAGTAAGGGTGAAGGTCAAGTGCCGTATTAATCCAATAAGGGATTACATTGCATGAAATATTCAATATGGATATCAAGCTAGCCATAACCATTGGATGAGACTATTGTCTCCATGCTCATTTTGTTCTCTTACAGTCTACCTGTAGACACCAAAACAACACCAATCCGATTATGTGACTGCAAACACTGATCGCTTTGACAAACACAGCCCCCAGGGCACCCCTCAGAGGTCAAACAGTGGTCTTAACGACTTTCATAGCAATTTTGTGAGGTCAAGATGCAATTTGGCACACTTAGACACTTTGCCTAGTAATCGTCTCACCCGGGGACGATTTTTGAAATCGTCTCACCCAGGGACGATTGCTAACTTGAAATCGTCTCACCCGGGGACGATTTCTGAAATCGTCCCTGGGTGAGACGATTTCCAAGTTTAACGGGCAAAAAGACAAATGAGGCCAAGTGGCAGCCCAGAACAGTCAGTTGATGACTCCTGCCTCGCACGCGTGTGTGAGTGGACAAATAGGCCGTTTGAGGACTGTCACAAGGGCAGTTATGAAAGCCCAAGTCAATGGAGGACTCCCCTCCCTCTTGGGAAGACAAGACTGCCACATGGCGCCTATGACCAACACATGGCATTTGTGCTTCCCTCCCAAAAGAGACCCCATGGGTCTATAAAAGGTGGGACTTTTCTCACCCAAAATATACAGGTTGAAGGAGTTTTCAAGCAACGAAGTGCTGCCGAGTTGAAGACCCACTTGCATCCCTTTTGGTTCACCTTCCCACATCCACCAATCTCTTTTGCAAGGGAGGTTGTTGGGTGGCTTTTGGAAGCTTGAATCGGACCCAAATCCAACACATGGACACCTGAACCAACCAATTCGCCGACCCCCCAATCCTAAGAGGTTTTGGGCCCATCCCTAGTGGATTGGCACCGGAATCAAGTGCCAACGGTGGGAGGCCCACTTGGGCACCCCCACACTTTTTAAGTTTTAGAGCATTCTAGATTACTTTTTTAGGTTGCATTTTGTGTTATTATGTTTGGTTAACTCACAGCTGCAATTTCGTAACTTTTGGTCAGATTCTAGTATGTTTTGTGTCGCTTTGTTGTTTCATTGACTTGCAGGTGGCGATATCAAATTCCCGAGGATAGAGGCCAAATTGGGAGAATCCGACCATCCGGGTCATCCCAAAATGGCCCCAATTACATAACCCCTTTGTCTGCAGGTGTTTTGGAGACCTCGGGAGTCGACATTGGAGCGTGTCGGTTCGGCTTCCCCAACACGGAAGAAATCGTCCCACCCGGGGACGATTTACGATCTTAATCGTCCCACCCGGGGACGATTTACGATCAAAAATCGTCCCACCCAGGGACGATTTCCAGTTGAAAGCAGATTGGCCGACTGTCTCAGTGGCAATGGCCCGTTGGTAACATTTTCTGTCTTCTGGCAAGTTTTCAGGCTGTTTAGAATCATTTTGTTCATTGTTTTAGATAAATGTTTGCATGCATCTTTTGATGATTTTAGAAGAACAAACACTTTTCATTTGCAGCAGGTGCTACTGACATCTTGGTTGTTTCTTTGTTCGCAGGAGAAGCAGCAGAGGTGAAGAACTCATCGACATCAGCGGCGGCATCATCTTGGCCCGCCCATTGCAATCGTGGGCACGCGGAAGGAGGAAGACTAAGTCAAACATTGTAACAAAGACAAATTTAACGCTCCTAGCCCCTAAAAAGGGAGGAGACGTCTATGTAACCGAGGATAAGATATTTGAATAAAGAGGGCTGTGATTTCTTTACATCTTTTCTTTCCTTTCCAAATTGTCTCTTTTCTCTGTTTTTGTGCATAAGGTTAAAGCGTTACATTTCGTCTTACATTGCATAATTAGTGTTTCCTTTGCCCGGAATCTCGTGCTTTCAGTGGCGATCACGGTGGGACCTGTTCCCTATTTTTAAGATCACAGAAAAACTAATCGGGTTTTTGTGTTTTGTGTTTTACAGGTACATTTTTCTTGCAGATCGTTAATCGTCTCTGACTGTTACGATTACTTTACTTGGAAATCGTCCCACCCTGAGAAGATTTTAAAATCATCTCTGCCAGGGACGATTTCGGTTTCGTAAATCGTCTCACCAGGGGACGATTTTCTGTCTGTAGATTTTCAGAGCAGAAAATCGGAGGCAAGCTGGAGCGAGCGAGAGAAGAGGTAGGGATTTTATCATCTCTGTTAAATTTTCTATTTCTGTTTTCTGTTTCTTTGACTATTTTTCATTTTATCCTGCATACTTAGGGAAAATCATTCATGCTTGTTTCATTTTCGCTAAATAAAATGAACCTCACACACTCCACGTAACAATTTTAAACCAAGGAGCTGGTCGTAAGACCCCAGCCCTTGATCAAGACCATTGGTGGATTTCATCACCACCTTGGCTTGATTTGCATCCATTTCTCGATTGTCAACTGTTGTTAGGCGTAAATCCTGACGAAGACAGACCGAGTGTCACTGGGGTGATTCCCATGCGCGCGAGGATAAGTTTTCTATGGTAGGTGCCATTAACAGGACAATCCCCCTTCCGTACCGCCTACGTACCACGTACCTTCTGCTCTCACGTACCTATAGTCTCCCTCTCGTAAGGGCGGGTATATAGAGAGGTTGGTATATCGGCCTGGTTGGTATATTGAAGGGGCTACCATTTTGGGAGTTATATGAGCCGTCATAATGCATTTAAACGATCTTCAAAACCTACAAAAACAAAACAAAACATCAAAATGCACTAAACCAGTTTAGGACACACCATTTAATCCTTAAAAGAGATAATCACAGTTTTGTGAATGTGTGTGCTTAATTATGCTTAGTGTAGACAAAAAAAAATCATAAACGAGATAAAAACTTATTTAGATAGCATAGAAGCACCGCAATGGTGTACACCCGTAGTCAAGCCCAATCAAGGGCAGAAGCTCCGGAAGGTACACAAAAAGCAGGCACAAGTCGCCTTCACTTCAGTCCTGAGGATTTGGTCATACCGCCTTATAGGTCTAACCTACAAAAGAATCCAATTCAGAATCCTCGGTGGGGTATGCCTATTCAAAGCAGCCCCTTTCGGGAAGATGCCTTACATGTAGACCTTGACATAAATAGAGAATCACCTCTTGAAGTTAGGCATGAGTGGCCACCGCGCGATGAAGCGCTAGACAGGCACACCGTCCATTTGGAGGGGCAACGTGGATATGGCGTCCCTTCTTTACCTATCATCAGAACCGAGAGACCAAATCCGGAGCGCAGGGCTCCTTACATAGGGCGACCTAACTCCGCCCACCCCCTTTACACCCATGAAAGGGAGTACGAGGAAAGCCATCGCATTCCTCGAGGGCAACAAACAACGTGGGAACCTTGCATTTCCGCACCAACAGGATATCATGATCACCCCTTGAGGCCAGAACCTCGAGCACATACCGCTTACCTCGACAGAGGGAAGCGACCCATTGAAACCTTAGACCAGCAAACTCGAGGTAAACACATAGGAGAAACATTCGAACCTCCTGAGCAAAATAGGGTAGACCAAATTGACCCGATTGTCGCCAGATATACCACCCGTCAAGCCCAAATCATGCGGCTTAAACAAAGTCATCAGGAGATAGAGTATCGACACCGCTTGGATAGAGAGCGCATGCAACGTGAAGCGGATGAGTTACGCTATGAAATACCTGAGAGGGGGCCAACCCCTCACATCCAAAGAGCTGAACAGTATGAGAGGCGTAATCCGTTGGTGCAGGACAGGTCTCCACGACCTCGTCAAGCTCTGCCTCCAAGACCTCATAGATTCGAGAGGGAGGCAACTCCCCGAAACAATGATGGGTACCTTCGACGAAGAGCTTGATCAGGGTCATAGGTTTCACCCAAGAGACTCCTCAAGAATTTTACGAGGAGTATGAACCAGAAGAGGAATATGTTGAAACTCCCCATCAAGGCAGGAAGGATGCCATTCGGCCACCCCTCCATAGGCCTCCAGTTTACCGTAACTTGCAACAAGAGCGAACAAGAGAGGAAGAAATAAAATCTTCCGATGCATACCAAGCGCTATTGGAGCGTTTGGAGTCTATGGAGACAAAAGCTTCGGGCATCAAAAACCCACATTACGTCTACTCCACGATAATCCGGTGCATCCCTCAGTGCCTACACCTCTTTACCCCGAACACTTCAAGTTGCCTCAATTGGCAGTTTTTAAAGGTGAAGAGGACGCACAGGAACACGTTACACGATTTCTAAGCCAATGCTTCGGCATCCAAGATAATGACGCATTGTTGCTTAGAACATTCATAACCACATTCGTAGGCCCTACCTCGGATTGGTTCACACAACTGCCCAAACACAGCATAAGCAATTTAGATCAATTAGTAGACGCGTTTCTTGAACGCTTTGCCTTCAACACAAGGAAGAAGGCATCACTAAGTGATTTAGCGAGCCTCAAGCAATTTGAAGAGGAAACAATGGCAGAGTACGGGAATCGATGGAGAGCTTTGCTTTCTAGGTTACCCTACCGTCCTCCTATGTCCGATCTCACGCGAGATGTTCGCAAAAAGTTGCTTAAAATCAATCTCTCGGTCTATTGTTACTGCGACAATACGACAGCTTAGAAGAAGCTTTTGCGCAAGCCAGAGTCATAGAAGAGATTAAGATAGGCGAAGGCGCAATTACCAAGCCTAAGAAGAAAGAGTGGAATAAAACCACTAAAACTCGGGACAACGCAACCACAACACGCTGCGGTCAACCAAGTTGCGATAAATGTTCCCGCGCCTGTGCAAGAAACGCAGCCTCAAAAGGCTAACTACCAGGCAGTGCCTCCTGCTTATGAAAGAGATAATAGAAGACAGGAGCAAAATTACCCGCGTCGCCCTAGGCAAAATTTCACCCCATATGCGGAGTCTAGGGACTCCTTATTTGACCGCTTGTCAGCGGAAAATTTAGTCACTCTACCGGAAATCCAAATTATAGACCCTAACATTCCCAAGCCTAGGGGGTACAGAGAGGAATTGTATTGTAGATTCCATAGGCGCAGAGGACATGACTTGAATGGGTGCTGGAAATTCAAAGAACTAGTCCAGGATTTGATCGACAACAGAACATTGGTTGTGGACAACCCCATCGCACCAAACAACCAGCAAATGGGGGTATTCAAGGACCCCTTGCCAGCCCACGAGGCACAAACAAAACCACTCCAGATTAACGAGGTGCGACAAGATCTTCCCACACGGGGATTTGTGGGAATGATTAGCATAGTAACAAGGAACAGAAGGTACCCGACAGCTGCCCCTGAGGTAGCTACGAAGGAAGTTCCGGCAACATCGCATCCTCAACAATGCCCAACGTAGTTACCTCCGCCTAGACCTGAGGTCACGATACGAACCAAACTCACGCAGAGTTTGCGGACCACGTCGGCTAGGTTGTCCATCTACGAGCTTATTCAACAATCAGCTCCCCATAGAGAAGCTCTTATGGACATTTTAAAAGCCATTGAATTACAACCCCACGAGGCAAATTCTTTCAACGCCTTCGTGGGACATGTGAAACAATGTACGGAGCCGATCATCACATTCAGAGAAGATGAGGTCAAAACGATATCAAATGACATGGCGGATCCACCCCCGCACGTTATCGCATGGGGTCAACGGGATTCCGTACAAGAGAGTGCTGATAGATACTGGCTCGTCCGAGTAACATCATAACCACCTGCAGCCTTGAAGCATTTGAAGCCGCCGACCTCTCACATCACAGCCTCCACGTACACACTCCGAGCTTTCAATGATGCAATAAGCTCGACAGTCGGCACGGTCGTTACTGCCGATCCGGGTAGGACAAAAGTCAATACCTACACTGTGTCATTTTTTTGGAAGGTGAAATGGCTTATAATATACTGCTAGGGCGGCCTTGGATCAGGGATATGAAATGTGTCCCTTCGATCGCCCACCAGTGCTTGAAGTATGCTTATGAAGGAGAAATACATGTAGTCCCAATGGACTTAGAGCCCTTCAAGTATTGCAATGCGGTACAATTCATACCTCAATCGACCCTCCCTTCAACGCATTTGGATTTCCAATTAAATCCATCTAAACAAGGTCCAATACCGCGAGGCACCACCGGTGGCCAACAAGGCAAAATCCCGACCGGGTGAGACTTCATCACCTGCTCCTTCATCATCAACGCCACCTATCATGGCCCAACAGAAGGACAAGGGAAAACAAATCATGGAAGAGGTTAAGCCCTTAGAAGAAAGGTTGCCCACAATTTCAACAATAACAACAGAGGAAGCGCCCAACGCAACGGAAACCAAGATTCCTGAACCACCAAACATGGAATGGACTCAGGAAGGACTACCATTTCCTCCCACCCAATCATCAACAATCACTGTTGAAATGGCCAATACGGGCACTGGGGGAATACTTAGTGCAAAATGTTGTGGCAACCCCCACACTGGAGTCGAGTACAAGACATGGGAAGACCTCGCCTTCCCATTGGAACAATCGTCCCTCTAGGCTACCCACCGAACCGGACAAATTTTGTGTATGGGGGCTTTGATCATGGTCTTGAACCATGCCAACAAAAGGAAACAGACGAAGAGCCTTTTGTTGAAAACATCAATTATCTGTCAAACCCGGAATTTGCCCTAAAATATCTCGGCCAATGCAATTGGCATGGATACGGGCTTGGCAGATATGAGCAAGGGATGCGGATCCTTTGCCAACCAAGATATCAGATGCCATATGACAAGTCAGGGGTAGGGTTCAACCATCCCCTGCCATTAGACATCTTGGTTGAAAATATGCAAGGCCTAGAAATAGGCAACAAGGGGGGATTGGCATTGGGTCCTTATGCCAATCCGAATATAATACACATTGGGAGACTACCTCCCATGGTCAACAAACACCACCGGCAGCAACAGTAATCCCTCTTCTTTGCTAAAAGGAGGCGAAAGTTCAGAGATTAATCCTCAAAGAGAACATCAACGGCTGCCAGACATTTTTCTAAAGTTGTTTCCCCTAGAGATTCCAGATGAAATAACACGAGCTCCAAGAGAATCGGGTCCCTCCACTAAGAGTGGAACAACCGCAATGGGACCAGATTAATTCACTGGAACAGGAAGAGTCCTCAACGTCGCAAGCAACAGATGCTGAAGAGGATGAACAATTTTGGATCTATGAAAGTGATTCAGAAGATGAGACTGAGATGATCTATCTCAGACATGCACGACAAAATCACCGTGCTCTAACTCATGAAGATCTAATGGGACAGATGGGTATACTTTTAGGACATGAATGGCACGTAGACCCGGCGAGGTGGGACCAAGTGTTAGACCTATGGCTCCAAATTCAAGATGAGCATCGTCCACCTCGAGATCCCATCATGACAGCAGTGCCGAGGGAAGACCCCGCCTTCCTTTTCACACATAGAGATGAATTTGCACCTAGAGAGGATCCATTCGTGCCCGTTCCCGTAGAGCCAGATCCAGAGTATAGGGAACATCTAAAAGAATCAAGTCATCACACCCGCGGTTCTGGAGACCAAATTCATTCCATCCACATGATCTCCATTGATTTGACCGCACCCATCCGCAATCCGACCGATCCATCACGGTCATTGCATCTAGACATGGATGCCATCGACCGGGATCGCGTCAATTCACCATTGTCACCATCGAGTATCGGCCTTTCGGTGAAATGCTTCATTTTACCCCAAGGACAACTCGGGATATTTTTCAAGCTGAAGAGGGACCCGAGGTTCCAAACGCGAGATCTTAACTCAGCTGATGATATCCATTTAATCCCAACTCCACATCAGTTGGAGGACGGATCCCACATGTCAGTCGAGGAGACGACTGACGTAGACATCGGCACAGATCCAATGAATCCATGGATTCTCAAGCTAGGGGTAAGCCTTTCCCCCGAGGAGCAAGCCGATTACATTGCCCTTCTCAAAGAAAAGAAGGAGGTTTTTGCATGGTCGTACAAAGATATGCCAGGGCTAGACCCGCAGCTAGTCATGCACAACTTAACACTTGATTCGAAAATCAAGCCTGTAAAGCAAAAACTAAGAAAGATGCACCCAACAGTGGCCTTGATGGTCAAAGATGAATTGCAAAAGTTGTTGGATGCACAATTTGTCATCTGCGTGGATTATCCGCCATGGTTGTCCAACATGGTTCCCGTCAAGAAGCCCGACGGGAGGATTCGCATATGCACCGACTTTTGAGACCTAAACAAAGCGAGTCCTAAGGATGATTTCCCCTTGCCAAGCATCGACGCATTGGTAGACGCTACAACAGGTCACGAAATGCTCTCCCTAATGGACGGTTTCTCAGGATACAATCAAATTCGTATCAATCCTGAAGACCAACTCAAAACGGCATTCACAACGCCTTGGGGGACATTTTGCTATAAGGTCATGCCTTTTGGCCTTAAAAACGTTGGCGCTACATACCAACGTGCTATGACGTATATCTTCCACGATTACATGCACAAAACTTTGGAAGATTACATGGATGATTTGTTAGCCAAGTCTCTCTTGCGCTCAGATCATCTCGGTGACTTAAGCAAGATTCTCGATCGCCTCATAGAGCATAAGGTCAGATTGAATCCCAAGAAGTGCGTGTTCGGCGTCACATCCGGAAAACTCTTGGGTTTTATAGTCTCAAAGAGAGGCATCGAAGTGGACCCAAACAAAGTCAAGGCAATCCTTGAAATGGCTCCCCCAACCACTATCAAGCGGCTCGAAGTACTGCAAGGAAAGGTCGCGTCGATTAAACGCTTCATAGCACAATTATCTGACAAATGCCGACCAATGAACAAATTATTGCACAAGGGGGTCACATTTCATTGGGATGACGAGTGTCGATCAGCCTTTGACGAAATCAAACAGTACTTGGCTTCGCCGCAGTATTGGCACCACCTAGACCAGGTGTGCCGTTCTACTTATACATCTCGGCTATCGAGGTGGCACTGGGTGCAATGCTAGCCCAGAAGAATGAACTTCACAAAGAACGAGGCTACTTACTATCTTAGCCGCACCCCGGTCGGTTACTGAACTTAACTATGCATACGTTGAAAAACTCTGCTTGGCAGTGGTGTTTGCTACCAAAAGGCTACGCCACTACATGCTTGAGCAACACTACGTATGTTGTGTCTAAGGAGAATCCATTGCGATACATGATGAGTCGTACTTATCATAGTAGTCGCACGGCGAAATGGATCATGTTGTTGACGGAATTTGACATTAAGTTTATTGGGCAAAAATCTATAAAAGGACAAGTCATAGCCGATCAACTAGCAGAGGCTCCTCTTGAAGACGATCAGCCTCTGGTCATAGAACTACCCGATGATGGGGTCTTCCATGTCTCAGAATCGCCAGATTCTGATGAGCCTGAGTCTCAAGCCGACATAACCTTATTTTTTGATGGTTCTAAATGCGAGCAAGGTGGTGGCGCAGGAATTGCATTCTTCACACCGCAGGGCGCTCCAATGCCCCTGTCATTTAAATTAAACTTCCGGTGCACCAACAACAATGCGAGAATATGAAGCCTTGCTCCTAGGTCTTCAGACAACAATCGCCATGAACATCAAAAGATTGAACATCTTTGGCGATTCGTTGTTAATCGTCAATCAAGTCAAAGGGGTATATCAATGCAAATGCCCAGTTCTAAAGGCCTATAAAGCCCTCGTGGACAAATTCTTGGCAAAACTTGAGTGGTATGACATCGAGGCACTCCCTCGATCATCGAATCATTTTGCGGACACAATGGCCTCCTTGGGGTCACTAATCCCGCAAGACCTTTTCGGTGATATAACAACCATTCAGGTCAAAACCTTATCGCAACCCGCGATGGAGCGCGCAAGCTCAGACTTGACGCCAGGAGTCCACATGATCCAGATCGAACCATCTTCGGATAAGTTCTTTCGAATCCGAGACTGTTTGAAACGTGCCAAGCGGGGGTCTTTGTTTTCCCCCACTCCCATTAATAGCAACACAACGCTATTCTTACAAGTTCTATCCCAATCAACATTTGTTAGGGAAGAACTCCAAAAGGGATTGTCTGTTCAAACTGTCGAGGTATCCGATCAACAGGACTGGTATTTACCCATAAGAGACTACCTCAAGTTAGGTAATCTACCCTTTGGATTGACGCACGCCGCAAAACGAACATTCAAACAGAAAGCGGCAAAATATGTCTTGATAGGAGACATTTTGTATCGTCGCAGCTATGACGGAATTCTTCTTCGTTGCTTGGACCAGCAAGAGTCCACTTGGGCAGTCACCCAAGCGCATGACGGTACATGTGGCGGCCACTTCAGTGGTATGGCCATTGCAAAGCGCATTCTTCGCATGGGCTATTATTGGCCATCTTTAGAGCGAGATTGTTGCGCGTATGTCAAGAGGTGCGTGAAATGTCAACATCATGCCAATTTAATGCACGCACCTTCCCAGGCCCTACAGACAGTCCAGTCTGCTTGGCCATTTTCGTAGTGGGGCCTCGATCTAATCGGAAAGATCTCCCTCGCATCGTCAGGCCGTCACACGTTTATCATAACGGCCACAAAATATTTTACCAAATGGGTGGAAGCAATTCCGTTAACCTCTACGACAGGACCCCGCATTGCGGAGTTCATTTTGCATTACATCATATGTCGTTTTGGTATTCCATCCAAAATAATCTCGGATAATGGGCCATCATTCAAGAACAAAGACGTGCGTGCTTTAACCACAAAGTACAAAATTCAGCACAACTTTTCAACACCCTATTATCCGCAAGCAAATGGGCAAGCAGAGGCGTCAAACAAAATGCTAGTCGCCATCCTTAAAAAGACCGTCGCAGACAGTCATAAGGATTGGCACATACAAATCCCACTTGCCCTTTGGGCTTATCGCACTAGCATTCGGACGCCCACTGGGGCAACTCCGTTTTCACTAGTGTATGGCTCAGAGGCGGTAATGCCTCTCGAGTTGGAAATTCCTTCCCTGCGCATATCAATGCAGGAGTTCATCGATGATAACACCTGCGCGGCAGGCCCGATTAGACCAACTTACGTTGCTTGACGAACGACGCGTTAATGCTCTCGAGCACTTACGTATCTATCAAGAGCGGCTTAAGAAAGCTTACAACATGAAAGTTCACCTAAGAGACTTTCGGGTTGGTGATTTGGTTCCGAAGGAAAACCAACAAAACTCTAATTTGCCGTCCCATATGAGGGACAAATTCATGGCAAATTGGTTAGGTCCTTATGTCATTGATAGTAAAATAGGACCCGGGACGTACCGGCTAGCTTCTCTTGACGGTATCAAGGAAACAGAACCCTTGAATATCAGTCATTTGCGACCATTTCATATCTAAGAAAGCCATATCCAAAAAAAAAAAAAAAAAAAAACTCCAAGGATTATCGCAATCTCTTGGTCACCCAAAAAGCTCCAAGGATTATCGCAATCTCTTGGTCACCCAAAAATCTCCAAGGATTATCGCAATCTCTTGGTCACCCAAAAAGCTCCAAGGATTATCGCAATCTCTTGGTCACTCCAAAAAGCTCCAAGGATTATCGCAATCTCTTGGTCACCCAAAAAGCTCCAAGGATTATCGCAATCTCTTGGTCAACCAAAAAGCTCCAAGGATTATCGCAATCTCTTGGTCAATCCAAAAAGCTCCAAGGATTATCGCAATCTCTTGGTCAATACAAAAAGCTCCAAGGATTATCGCAATCTCTTGGTCAACCCAAAAAGCTCCAAGGATTATCGCAATCTCTTGGTCACCCAAAAAGCTCCAAGGATTATCGCAATCTCTTGGTCACCAAAAAGCTCCAAGGATTATCGCAATCTCTTGGTCAATACAAAAAGCTCCAAGGATTATCGCAATCTCTTGGTCAACCCAAAAAGCTCCAACGATTATCGCAATCGCTTGGTCAAAAAAAATCAAGAAATTCAAAAAAAAAACAAAACAACAAAAATCATCAAAAACAACAAAGATTTGCATCTCAATTCTAGGCATACTCAAATTCATCAAAAAATTCATATTCTCGCACCTCATCTTCACCTTCACCAAAAACAATCCATCAAAATTACAAAAATACATAGCTGCATTAAGCATTGCATCCATACATTGCATATTTGTAGTCATACGGGTCAAAGGCACCATAAGCTGCAATAGCTCTGATAGTCCATCTTGTTCCGCATTGTCTCATGTTACAAAAACAACAAAAACACCAAGCATAACTTTTACCACACTACGAGTCGGTGGTCCTGGGAATGTACCAAGAGTTTGAGTGATTCAGTCATCATTTTCCTCTTTAGCCATGTAGTGTATCAAGTCGAACAGATTTTACGAAGGTAGAGTCATACTTGAAATACACCTTGTTACGTAACATCCCAACACAAATCAAAACACTAAAATTCCCAAATTGTGTGAACGAAAGACGAAACCTGCAAAATAATCTAGGTCACCACAAGAGAAATGGTTATCTTGCTCATCCCCCCTGTGCGAATGACCCCTAGAATGCTGAGAGTTGGCAAAAGGACAAGCATCCTCCCTACCCAATTCCCTAAGAATCCCTAAAGTTCTCAACAGTTGCAAAACACAAAAAATTTGCAAAATGTCAAAACTCCAAATATTTGACAAACTATGAGTGCACACATCAAAAGGCACAAACAACAGTGATTTTCGTCACTCCATAACCCCAATCCCTTGCTCGAAAGAAAAACAAATCAAAATAAACGGTGATCTCATCACTACAATGAGCAAGTATCCCAATACAATTGAAGAAAAGAAGGGAGTTGACCTTGAATCCCTGGAACTCTCAGCATTCTATAGGTCATAAGGCAAGCTTCAGTACCAATTTGGTTGATAGCCAATGGGTAACAAAAGTAAACCTCCCGCATGACGATATATCTGTCACATTAACTTGCGTACAGATCAATATTTGCATGTGGATGAGCTAGCTTATGGCATCCTGGATTACACCGCAGATTAATCTTAGTACATACAACAAAGGAATTCGTGGAGCTAATTAGGTGATCCTCAGTACAGGTTCGGTTGAAAGCCCATCTGGAACTGGCGGTATCCTAACAAATACCACTAAATGAACTCAATTGCACACACAGGGATATGAAATAACTGGGTCAAAAACAAGTCTGATTCATACCTTGGTCAAAAAGTCTTGTAAGATAAAGTACAGTCATGGATGGTGAGTTAAAACTGACTGAATCTCAGAAAACCTTACATTCATTCCAAAACCATCTGCGCTACTTATCATCCTTATGATACCATCAGAAAATACAAAAAAAAAAAAAAAAAAACCATGTAAATAAAGAGCTTCTTAAACAGCCTATAGTGCAATCATCACAAATGTCATTCATCCATTTCACCTCGCATATCACATAGACATCAAAAACATTTACATTCATCATAACATCTGCATTCATCAAAATAAATAAACATGCATAACAAAAATCACATCATCACATGTACAAAACCAAAAATAAAACCGGTATATATATATATATATATTCAAAAAGATGCCCGCGAGCTACAAAACCGGTCCTCAGACCCCGCAATCATATCCAAAAACCCAACCTAAGGCGTCGACCACCATGATCACGCAGGATCGGTGTGACGGGAACTACCCCTCGTGGTGTGGGTCCTACGGGACCCTACAGGGCGGCTACTACTAGCCCCCGCATCATGCCTGCTACCACCCCCTCATCTAACCGCCAGCGACGAGATGATGCTGACTGCTCAGTCAGACTATCCCTTGTCCGCCGCGAAGATCCACCGACCGAAGGCTCAGGTAGCCGCCCACCAAGGCGGATGACCTCCCTCTCCAAGTCTATCCGGTACAGACACCACTCTGCCTCTCGTCGATGATAGATAGACAATGCATCATCGCGCTGCGCCAAAACTCTATCCCGCTCTGCCAACTGAGCCCGCAGAAGATCCCTCTCCTGCCGCGCATCCCCCAGCTCCCGCCTCGCATCCCCCAACTCCAGATCCCGCATCCGCAGCAGCTCTGTCAGTCGCGCAATCTCAACGCCTACATCCGACCCCACCTCCTCTGTATCTGTCGGACGCATAGGACTCGCGGGGACAGTAGCCTGCTCAGGCTCCCACTCTGCTCCTCCACATCCTGCATGTCCGGCTGCTCCGGAACACCCAAGTCCACATCCTCATCTCCCACATCCACCATGTCCGCATCATCCAACGGACCCCCCCAATCACCCCCTGCTGCCTCAGCATCCTCCACCGCCGCCTCCGTGCCTCCCAGTGGCCCCTCTCCTCTCCAGCGCCGCAGTACCCACCACGAGTCATACTCAGTGGTAGTCCCGATGTCATCCACATCCGGGACCTCAATCACCACATCCGACTCCTCGCCCAATGGCGTGGTGACCGGTGGCTCCAGATCCCTCTCATCTCCCCGACGTCGATAGACCACGGGCTCACCAAGCAACCCCTGGCGCACCCCAAACTGTCGTGTAACCCGGCGGTACGGAAAGAACTCATGCTCCGTCCCGTGCCGCCCAGTCAACCACCGCTCCCTGCGTACCCGTCGGAGCCACTCTCCAGCCTCCGGCCAGACTGGACAGTCCCGATAAGGACGCCAAACCACCTCCCCTGGAGTGAGCAGAGAGAAGGCATCAGTATAGTGTTGTACAGCACCTGCCCATCGCCGACTCTGCCCCTGCTCCGTAGACCGCCGCCACAAAGCTGCATAGCCAATCTCCTCGTCATCCATCACCGCCCGCGTCGTCCACGGTAACCCGGTCGGCCTCTCCACTGCTATGTGCTGCCAACCCCAGCACTGAAGAAGATAACTGCAACTCACCCCCTTCCGCTGCCGACAGCGGACGCCGTACAGCTCCCCGTAGAGCTGTGCCAACAATGTCTGTCCCCATCCATAAATCAGCGGTGCCTCTATCGGGCACTCTACCAACTGCCATACCAACTCCAGCAGGTTCCACGGGAACCTCCCACCTGACGAATCAGGTAGAAGCATGTTAGAAATGAGGCCCATCAAGAATGCGTGCCTCACTCCTAACACCCCCCTCTCCTGCCACTAGCTAACAAAAATCCTGCTAGCTTGACAGTCCACCTCGGCTGTCTCCACTGGGTTCGTTACACCCAGCCGCTCCGCATGCCCAAAACATCTCGTCAGTACAGCAGTCCGCCGATCACGCGGCGATGTCCTAATGGGCATTCCATCTATCGAAATCCGAAGCAACCGATAAACGTCCTCCGGTGTCACGGTCATCTCCCCTGTCGAAAGATGGAAAGTGTTGGTCCGCGGATCCCAAACTTTGATCGGGGCCGTCGAGATAGGCCTCGATCCGGGACCACGAGCTCCGGTCGAGCCACTCGCTTGAGCCCAAGGGCATCAAGCCACTGCCAGTCAACATCAGTCAGCGCCGACCGCGCCTCAGCGAATGCGGCAGGTACACGGTACCGGCTCCTAACCTGCAAAAACAATAACACACAAAAATTCAAAATTAATTTTTCAGATTTAGGGTTCCTAAGCTTAACTGATAATTACAAAAAAAAAAAAAAATGCACTTACGGGTTTCGCCTCCGCTCCGCCGCTCGAACCAGTTTGTGCACTCATGATGACAAAGAGAATTCCGGCAGCGCTTCGCTTCGCAGAATTACCTCCTCCTCCCAGAACTCACAAATCGCAGGAAAAAAATGACACAAATGAGCCCAAATCCAAGTTTTGGGCCTTAAATAAGCCTACCAACTGGAAATCGTCCTTGGCTGGGACGAGCGCTCTAGTCAGCGCTCGTCCCACCCAGGGACGATTTTGCAATTGGAAATCGTCCCACCCAGGGACGATTTCCAGCCAGAAAAGTCAAAACATCAAAAAATCAACAAAAATGCACTAAAAACAACAAATAAAGTTGCCTAATAGAATGTTGTTACACTCGCAATACAAGGCAATCAAAATAGACGTTGGGGTCATATATTGTCGCTATCTCACTCCCCAAGAAGGCTACCATAGCCGGACCGCTCCACGGGAAGAAGATTACAACAATTTTATCCCCACATGCGTCACACAAAACAACAAAAACAAAAAAAAATTAAACAAAAAAAAAAAAAATTGCCGGACACAAGTGCTCTTTCACTTAAACTCCGAGCAAAGAAAATCGATGTCGAGGTCCAAATTATCGCTCTCCTACTTCCCCAAGAAGGCTACAATAGCCGGACCGCTCCACGGGAAGTTAGATTTTCGATGATTTCACCTCATTACGGCATCACCAAAAGGGTTAACACCCACCAAAAATAGGTCCAAATGTTGGAAAAATTGCACACGCTTAACGGTAAACCCTCTAAAGGCACCCTTGCACAAGTCATCTTGGGTCAAGCGACTCGTCGCTTCTCTCACGAAGGTCATTCCCTCATCGATTCGTCGCTTGAGGGGGTAGTCACACTTAGTCACCAACCAACAATCACACACCCAATTAAGGAAAACGACATGCATTCAAAGAATCATTGACAAAGACAATCACGCTCTTGCTTGGGGCAATAAACAAGCAACAATCAAATCAATCAAACACTTGGCATTTCGTGAATCATGAACACAAGGTTCCCCCTGAGGATAAAAATGCCCTTTGCCTGTTCATGACTGATCAATGTCTAAGTTCAAGTCACACCTCACCAAAATAGGTTAATACTTGAAATCAAATTCCTTAGCTCGTCGAAGCAAGGATTCAAGAATGCATGCCCTTTCCATACTTGGGGCATCAAAAGTTGGTTAGGTTACCAAGAAACCCTAATCGTTAGTGCTTTGGTTATCTATTTTTTTGCTCAGCACTGCGTCACCCGCAGCGCTTCCCAAAAAGGGGCATCTGTAGACACCAAAACAGCACCAATCCGATTATGTGATTGCAAACACTGATCGCTTTGACAAACACAGCCCCCAGGGCAGCCCTCAGAGGTCAAACAGTGGTCTTAACCACTTTCATAGCAATTTTGTGAGGTCAAGATGCAATTTGGCACACTTAGACACTTTGCCTAGTAATCGTCTCACCCAGGGACGATTTCTGAAATCGTCTCACCCAGGGACGATTGCTAACTTGAAATCGTCTCACCCAGGGACGATTTCTGAAATCGTCCCCGGGTGAGACGATTTCCAAGTTTAACGGGCAAAAAGACAAATGAGGCCAAGTGGCAGCCCGGAACGGTCGGTTGATGACTCTCGCCTCGCACGCGTGTGTGAGTGGACAAATAGGCCGTTTGAGGACTGTCACAAGGGCGATTATGAAAGCCCAAGTCAATGGAGGACTCCCCTCCCTCTTGGGAAGACAAGACTGCCACATGGCGCCTATGACCAACACATGGCATTTGTGCTTCCCTCCCAAAAGAGACCCCATGGGTCTATAAAAGGTGGGACTTTTCTCACCCAAAACAGACAGGTTGAAGGAGTTTTCAAGCAACGAAGTGCTTGCCGAGTTGAAGACCCACTTGCATCCCTTTTGGTTCACCTTCCCACATCCACCAATCTCTTTTGCAAGGGAGGTTGTTGGGTGGCTTTTGGAAGCTTGAATCGGACCCAAATCCAACACATGGACACCTGAACCAACCAATTCGCCGACCCCCCAATCCTAAGAGGTTTTGGGCCCATCCCTAGTGGATTGGCGCCGGAATCAAGTGCCAACGGTGGGAGGCCCACTTGGGCACCCCCGCACTTTTTAAGTTTTAGAGCATTCTAGATTACTTTTTTAGGTTGCATTTTGTGTTATTATGTTTGGTTAACTCACAGCTGCAATTTCGTAACTTTTGGTCAGATTCTAGTATGTTTTGTGTCGCTTTGTTGTTTCATTGACTTGCAGGTGGCGATATCAAATTCCCGAAGATAGAGGCCAAATTGGGAGAATCCGACCATCTGGGTCGTCCCAAAATGGCCCCAATTACATAACCCCTTTTTGCAGGTGTTTTGGAGACCTCGGGAGTCGACATTGGAGCGTGTCAGTTCGGCTTCCCCAACACGAAGAAATCGTCCCACCCGGGGACGATTTACGATGAAATCGTCCCCCCCCACGGGACGATTTACGTCGAAATCGTCCCACCCGGGGACGATTTCCGGTTGAAAGCAGATTGGCCGATGTCTCGGTGGCAATGGCCTCGTTGGTAACATTTTCTGTCTTCCGGCAAGTTTTCAGGCTGTTTAGAATCATTTTGTTCACTTGTTTTAGATAAATGTTTGCATGCATCTTTTGATGATTTTAGAAGAACAAACACTTTTCACTGGCAGCAGGTGCTACTGACATCTTGGTTGTTTCTTTGTTCGCAGGAGAAGCAGCAGAGGTGAAGAACTCATCGACATCAGCGACGGCATCATCTTGGCCCGCCCATTGCAATCGTGGGCACGCGGAAGGAGGAAGACTAAGTCAAACATTGTAACAAAGACAAATTTAACGCTCCTAGCCCCTAAAAAGGGAGGAGACGTCTATGTAACCGAGGATAAGATATTTGAATAAAGAGGGCTGTGATTTCTTTACATCTTTTCTTTCCTTTCCAAATTGTCTCTTTTCTTTGTTTTTGTGCATAAGGTTAAAGCGTTACATTTCGTCTTACATTGCATAATTAGTGTTTCCTTTGCCCGAAATCTCGTGCTTTCACTACCTTGTCTAGTTGTTAAACTTTGGGTCAATGATGTTGTCTACTATTGTGATCCAATATCTATACTTGTTTTTGTTCTCTCCAAGGAGATTGACGTGATTAATACCTTATGAAATCACTTCATTATAGAATATAATTAGAGTGGATTTATCTCTCATACCAAATTGCACCAATACAAATGTTTTCATGGATGGTTAGAGAAGAGAAAATATGTGTTTACACTCAGGTTCAAATAGTTTTAACTGTAGGATATATTTTTTGTAATGCATATATTTTTGTACTTATTCCAAGCAACCATGCACTCTTTTGAAGCAGCTAAGAACCCAATGGAGTCTTCGAACATAGAGGAGACTTATCTGTGTAATTTTCCAAATAAAAAAGCAAAGGAAGAAGGAAAGCTTTTGAGCACTTGGAATTTTTACCTAAGATGGTTTGAATGGGTGCACATTCACCTAAAAAAACTACTCTAGATCTAAAGTTGTACTCATATATAGCAAAATATGCTCAAGAGGTTTTCAATTTTTCTAGAGGTGCTTACATACAAGTATCTCTATCTTCTCTCATTTTTCTCCTATTACAAGTATTCACCCTGCATTCACATATTTGCATCCTATATGCCTGAATATCTTATCACTAAACTCCAATATTACAATACCCAAATTATTTTCACTCGTATTTAATCATGCATTCTTCATTTCCCTACAACACTCACTTTGCCAATCATAATCCTTATCTATGGATTACCAGGAACCCCGACCTTATCTTCCTTTGACACTTTTCTTCCTTTGTATTTTGCAATGCATCATGCATTTTGTAGGTAAATGGGATCGAATCAGCATATGCACCTATCTCCAGGTGTGTTTTAGAAGCCTTATTGTAGTTGCAAAATATGTTAACCTCTCTTACATATCCATATTAACTCCATAAATCACCTTCTCTTAATTTTTTTTACTTTTTCCTGTCTCTTACTATATATGATCATCTCATCTTTAAGATCCATTTCCTCTCAAATCTTGGTTATCTCACATATAAGGTATTTTAGGTTATCAATTTTACAAGCAAAAATCCCCAAAAGTTGCCAATAATATAGGTGCATTTTATCACCTACATCCATTATGTGGTATAGTTTAGACCATGTAGGTATTTTATTAAGGTAGTGGTCCAATAATTAGAATGTAATGGACCATAGTACAATAGAGCAAATTTGGTTGAAGTTCCTATAGCAACAAACTAGGTTGAAATATTGTATAGAGATGCAAAATATAGAAACACACAACAAATAGAGAGGAAGTATTAGATGCAAAGTAAGTCAATATGGATGAAAAATCTATAAGAAGATGGTTTTAGGATGGTAGAAATTGCTAAGGTATGAAACTAGGCATCCAACCAAGTAGAGCGAAAAAGTAAATTTGGCTAAGTAACGAGAGATTTTTAAACATTCTAAAAGGTGATGTCAGCATTAGGACAACAAAAGTATAGCATTTGATATTATTCAAAATAGCATCAAAGGTGTAGGACCTAGCATCTGTTACCTAGCCTCTAATGATCAAGATTTGAAGATAAGTGAATAAGACCAGTTGGAGGGACTACAATGTTGATGTTAGCAAGAGGGCTTAAAATGTATGACACAATGTAAAGCAATCCTAAGCAAAAAATATTCTAAGATATTGGACCCATGATTTATGTTCCAATTTTTAGAGATCTAAAAAGTGTCAAACTTCAAAAGGGGATGATGTTGGCATCAAGAAATTAAATATTTTACGAGCAAAATAAAATTTTGGATGTAAAATAAATCTAAGTTATGCATACCAAAAGTAAAGCACCAAGTATTAAAGCACACTCCTAAAACCGAACATCATACATGAGAAAATATAGTTGTCAAAATTTCTAGAATAACATAATCAATAGTGATCAAGTTACTTGATATCTAGTAAGAAGAAGACAAAGTGTGACATGATGATAAATCCATAAGATGCATTTCTCAACCAAGATGATTATTCGATAGTAAGTGATAATTTCTACGTTATCAACCACTACATAAGTGATCTAAAATAGTCCACATCAATATATTTACTAGCCATTAGGAATTAGGATTGTCAAAATATCTCAATGTCTAAATCCCTCTACATCATACAACTTGCCCTTTTAATCTAGCTATGTGTAACAGAAAGAAGTGGACCATCACCTGTTGGTTACAATCCATTGATACAACATGTAGGTCAACCTCACAATGAAATTTATGTCACATACATTAGCTAAACATAATTGTAGCTAAGAACAACTAAGCTAAATGTGATAGCCACTCTCTATGCTCGCTTTAAAGCTTACAATATGCTCTGACAAAAATCATTCTTAGATAACTAAATACATTGTAAATATCTATATATACTAGAATGCAAGCTCTTCTAATGGTTGGTTATTTCGTATTTACAAATGGAATTATTGTATTGATTGAGGCTATATGCCTTCTTGAATGAAGATTCTAACTTCTTATGTAAAATATGTATGTATGTCTTACTGAGTAGCTAATTTTTTTTGGTAATTCTAGGAATTGGTAATTATGTTATAGTTATTCTACATTTTATATTTCTACTTGAATTTATCGTTATAGTTCTAGAATGACTTAACATCACTCAAATTTCTTAATGACTAATGTTTTGAATGAATAAGAAAAGTAGGTTGTTCTATTAGGTAGTTTAATTTAAATTAGGATTGTGTGACTTTTTACACTGTGTATATTGATGTTTCCAAATCCATACCACTTTTATCTCGTCTTTCTAATCCTTTGTATTTATTTTTTTATTTTTTATTTGTGGAAAACACCCCAAAAGGGATGCCACTTTCGGGTAATCCTTTGTATTTATTACTTTAGTCTACAACTCTCCATTTAGTTAGATTAACTAGGTATAGAAACTGAACTTCTCTAGAGGTTGACTCAGAGTCTCTTATTTCTAAGCCATCAAATATCTTGGCTAAAATTTTGAGGGTACATCTCTTTCACTTAGGTGGATTTTAGAACTAAGAATAATCTTACTATATTAAAATATTTAAACAATACTTTCCCCCTACATTTTAAATTCTAAATCATCATTATATTTGCTAAAATATTTATGTTGTATCTGATGTAGTGTCGAATTCAACCCCCACCCCTGGATCCTACAATATGCATAAATAAATAAAAATAAACACCATAGTCTATTTTCCAAAATGATTAAATTTTTCTCTCAAGAATCACATCCCCAAAAAAACCAAAATTTAGAAAATAATAGTCTTTATATTTTTCTCCTTTCTATGTGATTACAATGCAGTATTTTTACTTCACATCACTTTTTTCTTTTCTTTTTTTCCCTATTAGCCTCCTCCTCTAATTTTCCTATCTTATTTATCAACTCTAACGATCTTCCACACTTGTTATCTTTGAAATTCTAATTTCCCTACCTTATCTATCAACATCTATGAGCTACCACACTTGCTATCTTTGAACTTATAATTTTTCTCATTATTTAATCACCAACTACTTTCTATGATGAAGCTTCTACTTTACTTAATTAATATCGATATTTTTTTAAAATGCAATTTCCAAATTGGATGGCCATGGAAAGCTAGTTTGGCTTATCTTATCACTTTTCAAATTGTAAGTTCATCCCATCCCGCTGATTACTCTGCATTGAGTTGGTAGATGCCAACAAATCTTTCCCTATCGGATGCTCTGCATCATACTCCCCGGGTAGCAAAAATATTTCATGATATCCCGCTCATGTTCTTCAAAAATATCATTTTGTTAACTTGGTCATATTCACAAGACCCATGTGTTATATTTTTTGCACCACCCTCTAAGGATCAAACCTCCCACATAAAATACACTTAGCATTCTCTTCATATTCTCCAACTGTGGCATGTCCATCCAATCACAATAAATATAAACTTTGTTGGTGTCTTCCTCTCGATGCCAACACTCATGGGTGGAGTGGTTTCTTCCTCCACAATTCCCATAAGGATGCAGGTTCCAATACCTAGTTGCTACATGTCTAGATATTCCACACTGACTGCAACAACCCACTCTTGAATATGCATTCCATGTGCTCTCTTTTCTCACAAATTTTGTCCCACTACTTCTTGTCGGACCTGCATATCCAAGGCCTTCATTCTTTGGCCTTATCTCTAGCAATATGGGTGTAACATCCCAATTTTTACCCTACTTTGTGTTTGCATTATATAGCTTAAGGTTTGATTTCATAGAGGTGATTATGAAATAGAAATGGTTAAGTATGCTTTGCTAAATTAGGAGAATTTGTTGCTAAACATGAATTGTTAGTGGCATTTAAGGCATTTACTTGGAATGTTTCTTTGTCTCCTTAGTTAGTTGGGAAATTAATTGCTAAGATTGGTTTATTTGGTTAACCAAGGTCTTTAACTTGTGTTAAGCTTGATTAGTGGACACCATTGAAGAAGCATTAAATCTAGTGCTATTTTATCCCTAGATTAGTTACAAGTTAATTGTGATTAACTAGGTTAATTAATTAGTTGCTTAGAAATGAAGTAAATATTAGTTGAAGAACTGGTATGTGTTTGATTGTGATTGGACCACCTTGGTTGCAAAGTCAAAGATAACTCCAATTTCTAGATAGCATTTATGATGGGTTCATCCCCAACAATTTTTAATAATAAAAAAATGGTTATGGGGGGAGGGTGAGTTCCATTATAAATAGAGGTATTTGGGAAGGCAAAGGGAGAGCAATATTTTGCGGAGTGAGATAAGGGATTATGCTCTCCAACTGAGTTGGATCAGAAACCAGAAATATCACATTCTTTGCAAGCTGGCATTGGAAATCTAGAGGTTCCTAGGGAGTATGCTCTCCGAGCTTTGCTCGGATCAGAAACTAGATGGGCCTTGTGATTTGCCATAGTTTTTCCTCACCTCATTGCTTTGCTAAAAAAAAGAGTCACGTATAAGTCAAAGTATTGGAAGACTTTCTGGAGCTTGGATCGGAGAAAGTCTACAAAAAATTTAGGTTAGGGTTAAGATCCCAACTATAGTATGAATGATGAGTATGCTTGTTTGGTGATTGAGTTATTGTTATAGTAACAACCTTTCTTGTTGTTAAGGTTAAAGGTTTTATTATGGAATAAAGAAAAGAGGTATGTGTAGGAAAGTTATTGATGGTTGTGTGTTGGGGATTGTTGATGAATTATTTGTTATTTATGGTGGTCCATTCATATGCAGTTCATGGATTTAGAAGAAGGATTTAATGCTATAGTTTATGTTGTAACACACATTGCCTGAGTATAGTAACAAGAATAATATGAATCTCCAATTTAGTCAGATCTGTGCATGCATGTGTGGGAATCCAAGTGCAATATCAATAATTATATTATGTGTGGAGTTTTAGTGATATTGCAGGTGTTGTTGATTCCAGTTCTGTGTTAGAAGTGCATACCCAAAAAATGTACAACCATCCATATGCCATTGTGTGAAATAGATAAATAAAGAGAAAATACGATTAATGGTTGTTACCCATTATTGGAAATGATATTTGTGTGATTAAAATGCAAATGGGTATTTTCCAGGATTAAGTTATTGGGTAGAACAAGGGTTTTCACCAAACCGTACAAGCAACGTACCAAACTGTACAAGGGTTTGTAAATTCATATAGTTGATGAGTTTTGGCCTGAGATTGCATTTTTAAACATTCTGAAGGTAGATCAATGAGTTTCCAAATGAATAGTTGCCAAGTGGTTGGGATTTAGGAATTGTACAGTTGTGAACTATACAATTGTACATTTTGGGGTTGTACAGTCTTCAATTGTACATTTTAGGAATTGTACTATTGTGAATCGTACAACTGTACAAATTGGATTAAGTTAAGTGCAAATAGTGGGAATTCATCTTAAAATTTCTCATTCCACCCCCTCCGGGAAAATTGCACTCCACTCGTGCTATAGGTGAAATAAAGTGTAGTGGTATTTTGCCAAATATGATAGGGTTTATGGATAAAAATCGTAGATCTAGGATTTATGGTTTGGATTAATAGGTTATCTCACGATAACAACTTTGGGTCTTAAATTTATATTGAAATAAATATAAAAGGGTAAAAGGGTCTAAATAGTGATATTAGATAATTATCTTAAAAAAAAACTCAGATTTAGACTTTAGCTAAAAGTTAAAGTCCCACAAAGGAAAATTTGTATCTGAACCATATCCACCTATTGAATAGGGCTTGAAATATTTAAGGGGTTATAAATATCCCTAGCCTAGTACAATAATGTTATGACTCAAACTTGTTTAAGGGAATCTAATGCTATATGTCTCAATGAATAAGTTAAATCTATAGTGGAAACTTAGATTGACTTGTTCTAAACAATGTAGAATATTATAGGTTTGATTATATGTGTACAAGGCAAAAATAGATTAACCTATTCATAGAAGGTTTTGGTTGTTATGATGAATGCTCTTTAACAAACTAAGTAAGATGCCAGTATCTTAAAAAGAAAAAAAAGGGCTCTTAAGGATTGTGGTCACACTTAAGGGGTTGAATGAAGGAATGTTCTTCTTTGATATTGTGATTTTGAGCCGTGCACAAGTTTGTTTGAATGCTATTTTTGGGTGCTTTTATCTTAAAGTTTTGATAACCTAGGAGAATAAAAGAATAGCATATTTGCAATATTGTGATTACAATGCATTGAACAAATAGAATCATGTATATGCAATCATGCATGCTAAAATGAGGAATGAAATATTATGATGGCATAAACTAATGTGGGAGAAAGGGTAACTAGGTTGCATTTCTCAGGAACTTATGGGGGTTCTCCGTGGCCATGTCAATGGATGCAGTTAGTATAGATTTGAGAGCATGTTTCCTATGTAATGGGATATGGGATGAAAGGAATGGGAAAAGTTTCATCCTTAGGAAAGTATGGGATTTCCTACTCTTGAATTGAGTTGAATGCATGTTTATTTACAAATGTGTAAGGTGTTTGTTAGAAAACTATTTTGCATTCTATGGATTACTGTTGCATGGCATTATGTAATTAGTTATGCATGTTCATAAATTGGATTGTCCTAATCCCAAGTAACCATTCACTTAGTACTGGTGGAACTGAGACAACTAGTACCTGAAGTACTTGCTGAACCTGAAAGAGAGTTGAAGATCAGAGGAAGTTGATGCTATATTCATCTGTATGAGACTATTGTTGTAACATAAAAAGCTTTCTTGTAGAAGAAATGATGTAATAGCTTGTAGGAGCTTATGATTTATTGATGGAAGTATCAAAAATGTAACTTCCAAGTATCTGATTGTATTGGATATGAACAATGTAATCTCTTTGAAGTTTTATGTTCAGAAAAACAAGTTGTTTACATGATCTAATATGTTACTTGAATTCTCAAGTGGATGCTTTGTTTATAAATAGCTAAATTAGATCTTTACATTCTATAAGTAAAAATGTGGAAACATAGGATGAACATAAACATATCAAAGAATATATAAATGAGAGATCTAAAGAGTAGTAGTCAATGAGATATAGTGGTAGGCAACAATATGCCTATGAGAATCTATTGGATGATTCCCTTAACAAACCATATGTGGTATGGTTAGTTGGTTAAGCATTGCACCTAAAAATATTATCTCATTGGAAAACAATGAGTAGTCAACAAGGCACATGCTTAAGGTTAGGTTGAAAGACACCTATGGTTGGAACTAGTTTAACGTGGGGTTAAACAATAAGGGAAATGTGCATTCTGGTTGAAACAAACTAGAAAATTCTTGTTGATCATTATGGGACATTGGCCACTCCCATGCACATGGATAAACTCTGATCAAGTTGATTCCTGTGTGGTGCATAGCCTTGGAAACTCATGGGACTACTTGCTCAATGGAAAACTATATAAAAAGACTCTCATATGTATGTAAGTTTTAAAAAAAATTGATGGATGTGATGGTTAGTTTTGGTTGGATAATTTGGGATTATTATAGTTGGTATCAGAGCCAGGTTAGATAGGCATAAAACTCTAAATTTGATGACTCTAAAGCAAATACAAGCAAGTAAGGAAAGAGGAAAGGTACAGATGTGGAAAGTGTGCAAGTCTTGCCCTCCATGTTGAACCCCTGGTGAATCAGATTGGAAGAGCTAGATGAACCCTCCACCTTTGTGGGTTTTAAGCGATGTACTTGATGCTCTTTTGGGGATCGTACTTGCCATTTGAAGCTCCAAGTCAAGACTCTTCCTTATTTATTCATTGTGTTTGCACTCAACTGAAGTCATCATATAGAAAGGAGAAAAAATAAAATATTTTAGCAAATTTAGTAGAACCATCAAAAACTTTAGTTAGTTAGATGAGAGTAGGTGCATAGTTAGTAAAAGCCTTTGGTATAATATTGTGAACTAACACATTTCTTTAACCAGGGAATATGCCACCAAAAATTGGTAGTGGAGCAAAGATGCCTCCTCGAAGAACTCGGCTAGCTAGTATTGATAATTTTGGAGAGGGTCATGTGGGAGAGAGTTCAGGAAACCTTGAGGGGATGGAGAATCTCACAAATTTGGTTCAAAATATGCAAGGTGAGATGTCAACCTACAAAGAGCAGTTGACACAACAAAATAATTTGTTGGAAGCTCTTAGGGAGGAAATTCGAAGAAATAACAATAGGGCACTCGAAGCTCCTGCTAAAGTAGTTATGGAAGAACCAAATGACCCTAATCAGGTAGTTAAAGCTCATATTAATACTGAATTAGAGAAATACTTGAAGCATGTTAAGGTTAGAAATTTTTTGAGAAAGGAAAGTGGGGATTCTACCGAGTCATGGCTAAATGAACTAGCAATTTACTTCTCTATGAGAAATTACTCCTCAACCACAAAGATAGTCTTTGTCATAGGTATTTTGATAGAAGCTAGGTTGGAATGGTGGGAAACTTACTGCAAGGATAAAAATATAAACATAATTCATTGTGAGTGGGACGTGTTTGAAAAGGCATTTAGAAAGAGATTCCTTACTGAGAAATACTATGCCAGGAAGCTAGATGAGTTTACTCAGCTAAAGCAAAGGGAGCAGTCAGTGGATGTATACTATAGGAATTTCACTAGACTTCTTAAGTACATTCTGACTTATGAAAATGATGATAAAATGAAGGTGCATCAATTCCTTTCAAGGTTAGATCATCAGCTCAGGATCTCTATCAACATGTTCAAACCCACCAATTTAGAAGTTGCATATGATCTAGCTTGTCAAGCAGAGTATAATCACAAAAAGAGCAACAATCCTATCCAAGGACCCAAGAAGAACTACCAAAATCCACAAAAGAGAAAGTGGAATAATGAGCCAACTCAAAAGAATAAATATGGGTTTAAGTTTGGTAAGAGAAATGATGGGTCAACAAAAATATTTAAGAAGAAGTTTTAGTCTAAGGAAAGGAACTTTACTAATGTGAAGAAGGCCAAACCCATGAATCAGGTAGAACCAACTCCTACTAAAGGTAAGGAAAAATCAGTTCAAGGTTCGACTCAGAATTTGAAGGTTGGGTGCTATGAGTGTGGGGGTCCTCACTATGCAAGAAATTATCCATGTCGTATAGGAGCTAACTAGAAGACAAGCGATAAAGGACACAAGATTTATGCTACTACTGGAAATTAGAATCTTGATGGACAAGCGACCCCTATGCTTTTACAAGGTAAGGTTTTTGACAAAAATGTTAGAGTTTTGATAGAAAATGGTGCTACTGATAGTTTTATCTCTAGTAGCTTGGTCAAGGACATGCTAGAGAATCCAAAGTCTTTGGAAAAAGGGTGGAAAGTCGAGTATGGGTCTGGACAGACCTACTCCGTAGACCAATATTACCCCTTGATAGAAATATCCCTACCCACAAATTCTATTACTTGGAAACTCTATGTAGCTCCATTACATGCCTTTGACATAATTTTAGGGGTTGATTGGTTGAAGGACTACAAGACCTTGATCAACTTTCAGGAGAGATGGGTCAAATTCACTGATGAAAATGAGAAGAGGATTAGGTTGTATAGTGAGCAAGGGATGTTCGAACCTATATTAATCTCTGCTATGCAACTTAAGAAGGTGATTAGAAAAAAGGGATGGTATATGTGGTCAAGATGAAGGAGGTTAAGGATGATAAAAAGGAGGAAATATTTGAGAAATTTCCCATCCTTCAAGAATTCAAGGATGTATTTACATATGAAATACCAAAAATATCCCCTAAGTGAGAATTTGATTTTACTATCGATCTAATACCCGATACAAAACTTATACATAGAGCACCATATAGGATGAACTCTATAGAGATGCAAGAGTTGAAAGTGCAACTACAAGAGTTGTTGGATAAAGGGCTAATTAAGTCGAGTGTGTCTCCTTGGGGTGCACCAATTTTATTTATCAAGAAGAAGGATAGATCCTTGAGATTATGCATCGATTATAGGATGTTGAATAAAGCAATAGTTAAAAACATATATCCTTTACCACGGATAGAGGATTTGTTTGATCAACTGAAAGGGGCTACTATTTTCTCAAAGATAGAATTGAAGTCTGGTTACCATCAGTTGAGAATCAAAGAAGAGGATACACATAAGACATCATTCAAAACTCGATACGAAAACTATGAGTTCACAATTTTACCATTTGGGTTAACAAATGCACCCGCAACCTTCATGAACTTAATGAATAGTGTGTTTAGAAAGCAGTTGGACAAGTTTATCTTGGTATTTTTAGATGTTTTCTTGGTCTATTCTCGTAGCAAGGAGGAGCATGACAAACATCTGAGGATAGTACTAAGGGTGTTGAGGGAAAATCATTTATATGGAAATTTTTCAAAATGTGAATTCTATGTGTCACAAGTACATTACTTGGGACATGTCATCTCTATAGATGGAATTGCAGTTGACCCTAAGAAGATAGAAGCTATTTTAGATTGGCCAACCCCTACAAATGTAACAGAGGTTCAAAGATTTATGGGTCTATCTGGGTATTATAGGAGGTTTGTGAAATATTATGCCAAAATAGCTTGTCCTATAACCAATCTTCAAAGAAAAGGGAAGTCGTTCAAATGGATGGACAAATGTGAAATTATGTTCCAGATACTAAAACAAATATTGACTACCGTTCCCATGTTAAGGATTCTAGATCCTCAAGGTGACTTTTTAGTCTGTACCGATGCTTCCTTAGAAGGTTTAGGAGGTGTTTTATCACAATATGGAGCAGTGGTGGCTTATGAGTCCAGGAAACTAAAGAGGCATGAAGTAAACTATGCCACACATGACTTAGAATTGGCCGTAGTCATGCATGCCTTGAAATTTTGGTGACATTACTTGCTAGGAAGACCCTTTGAACTAAGAACAGATCACCAAAGTTTGAAGTATATCTTCACTCAACCATTGCTAAATGCACATCAAAGGAGGTGGATCAAATTTTTAGAGTATGACTTTGGGATAGAATACACAAAGGGTAAAGAGAATAAGGTGGTAGATGCTATAGTTTTTTTTGTATCATACATTACTTGTGTACATTAATCAAGAATAATATAAATCTCCAATTTAGTTAGATTTGTGCATGCATGTATAGGAATCCAAGTGCAATATCAATAATTATATTGTGAGTGTTAGGAATGGAGCCTAATTATGAGGAGGCTAAACAAAGAAAGTTTTTGGATTTACTGCAGGACGGGCAGGGAAAGTTTCCAGATTTACAGTCTGTTAGTCTACCAGAGAAAGTTTTCGGATTTACAATAGGATAGCCAAGGAATTTTTTTTTGTTTTTATCCCAAAATTAGGTGTTGGGAACTCAGTGTTAATCTTGGAATGTATTAAGAAAAGCAGTTTTTTTTTGTTTTTTTCTTATATATAGTTGTGAGGAAAAACAGAGTATACAATGAAAATTACTGTGTTGATTCCTTGTAAATATAGAGAGGAAATTACAACAGATGTTTTTTGTAGGTTGTAACCCTCTATTGCTTGGATTGAGAAATGACTGAAAATTCTCAGTGGATGTAACCCACATTGGGTGAACTACGTTAAAATTGTTGTCTCTTCTACTGTGTGTTTGTATTTTTTTGTTAATTTTGTTGTTAAAGTTTGAAACAATATAATTGCTTTTCTATATTTTATATAGTGATTTACTCTAACAATTGGTATCACAATGGTTGTTTTATTGGGTGCACTTGACAGAAGGAGAATTTCTAGATCAAGTGGGAGCAATGGTGGAAGAAGGGAGGTTTAGATTTCAAAAATTCAATGGCCATAACTTTCAATTCTGGAAGATGCAAATGGAGGATTACTTGTACTAGAAGGATCTTTACTTACCTCTAGAAGGGGAAACAGAGAGACCTTCAACTATGTCTGATGAGGAGTGGATACTCCTTGATAGAAAGGCATTGGGTACTGTGAGGCTATGCTTGGGAGCCACCGTAGCCTTCAAAATATCTGATGAAAAGACTACCAAGGGAGTCATGGATAAGTTGGCCAAGATGTATGAGAAACCATCAGCATCAAATAAGGTATCCTTAATGAAAAGGTTATTTAACATGAAAATGAGTGAAGTAGGATCTGTGCATGATCATTTAAATGAATTTAATATTGTCACTAATCAATTGCATTCAGTAGGATTGGATTTTGATGATGATCTTAGGGACTTATTAATCTTATGCTCTCTTTAGGAAAGGTGGAACAGTTTGGTAATGGCAGTAAGTAACTCTACTTCGAGTTCAAATAAATTAGAATTTGATGATGTGGTTGGTGTGATACTCAGTGAGGACATGAGAAGAAAAACCATAGAAGAATCATCTAGCACCGCCTTACCTATTGAGAATAGAGAAAGAGGAAGAGAAAGAGGCAAGAGTTCACATCATGGTAAATCCAAAGGCAGATCCAAATCACGTGGAAAAGGAAAGCTACAGTGTTGGCACTATGGCAAAAAGGGTCATCTCAAGAAGGACTATTGGCAAAGAAAGGGTGATGGAAATGAAGGTAATGATAATAATGGTAACGCTTCAGAAGCCAATATTACTGGATAAATTCTACAAGATTCTTTAATCTTATCTCTTAATAGAAATAGTGATTATTGGGTAATTGATAGTGGTGCTTCATTCCATGCTACCTCACATAAGGAATACTTCATAGATTATGTTTATGGAGATTATGGACAGGTTCTGTTGGGAAATGACCAACCATGTAAAATCATGGGTATTGGAAAGATTTTGATTAAATCCCCAAATGGATGTCAATGGGCTCTTAAAGAGGTGAGACACATACCAAATTTAAAGAGAAATCTTATATTGGCAAGTAATCTTGATGGTGAAGGATACACGATTGCATTCGGAGAAAATTCTTGGAAAGTTACTAAAGGTTCATTGATAGTAGCTAGAGGTAAATTGGTGGGTACTCTTTATTTACTTACTGATTTTTCTCACTGCTCCATGAATTTAGTTTCTACAGGTGAGAGTGCATCTTTGTGGCACCAAATACTTGGCCATATGAGTGGAAAAGGTATGGAAATTTTACATTCAAGAAAGTTATTGCCTAAGTTAAAAGAGATTGATTTGGAATTATGTGAGGATTGTATTTATGGTGAATCAAAGAGAGATAGATTTCTCAAGGATGGCAAGGAAAGGAAGAAAGAGAAATTGGAGCTTGTACACTCAGATGTTTGGGGCCCAGATAAGGTAACTTCTCTTGGAGGTTCCTCTTACTATGTACTTTTTATTGATGATGCAATAAGGAAATCATGGATATATTGCATTAAGAATCAAAGTGATGTTTTTAATACCTTCAAGTATTGGAAAGTATTAGTTGAAAATGAAACTAGAAAAAGGTTAAAGTGTCTAAAGTCGAATAATTGTGGAGAATATTGCAGTAGAGAATTTGATGTATTTTGTTCTAAAAATGGAATTTGAAGAATCAAGGTAGTTCCAAGAACACCTCAAGAAAATGGGGTTGCAGAAAGAATGAATAGAACCATCATGGAGCATGCTAGGAGCATGAGAATACATGCAGGCTTACCATTTTTTTTTATGGGCTCATGCAGTTGATACTACAGTATATCTGATTAATAGAGGACCGTCTAGTGCCTTGGATGGAGGAATTCTGAAAGAGCTTTGGACAGGTAAACCAGTAAATTATTCTTTCCTTAAGGTATTTGGATGTGAGGATTTTATGCATATAGACAAAGAGAATAGAAATAATTTAGATGCTAAGGCCCAAAGTGCTATTTTATTGGTGATGATATTGATGGCTTGGGTTACAAATTATGGGATTGTGATAACCAAAAAGTCATTAGAAGTAGTGATGTCATATTTAATGAAAAAAAATTGTATAAAGATCAGTTGCAGGGAAAGAAATAGAAAGAGGAGATTATTGAATACATAGACCTTGATGGACACATAGAAAAGGTAACTCCAAAAGTGGTAGAAGATCAAAATGTATAGCAACAGCAACAAGCACCTCAATATCCAAAAAGTGTTGTTAGATGATCTACCAGGATAAGTAAAATTTCTCAACGTTTCTCTAATTATGTTTTGTATACTGATGCTGGTGAGCCATAATGTTTTTAGGAAGCATTATAGATGGATACCAAGAATAAGTGGGAGCTTGCAATGAATGAAGAAATGGACTCTTTATTCCACAAAAAAACTTGGGATTTGGTTGATCTACCCAACGATAAAAGAGATTTGACCAATAAATGGGTGTACGGGATTAAAGAGGAGAATGAAGGGCATAAGAGATACAAAGCAAGACTAGTGGTCAAGGGATTCGCTCAAAAAAAGGTATTGATTTTGATGAGATTTTTTCTCCAGTTGTAAAATTAACCTCTATTAGAGCTATTTTGAGTCTTATAGCTATAGAAAATTTGTATCTAGAGAAATTGGATGTGAAGACAACATTTCTTCATGGTGATTTGGAGGAGGAAATTTATATGCACCAACCAGAAGGCTTTCAAGTGAAAGGTAAAGAGGATTGGGTATGTAAACTAAAAAGAGCTTGTATGGGTTAAAACAAGCTCCTAGACAGTGGTATTTAAAATTTGATAAGTTCATGGCTAATCAAAGGTTTGAAAGATGTGAAAGTGATCACTATGTATATTTTAAGCAAACTGGAAATGGTAACTATGTTATTTTGCTATTGTATGTGGATGACATGTTAGTTGCAGGAACAAATATGCAAGATATAAACAAGCTCAAAAAGAAGTTGGCTAAATCCTTTGCCATGAAGGATTTGGGAGAAGCCAAACAAATCCTTGGTATGAGGATAAAAAGAGACAAGGAGAGTCACACTCTGAAATTATCACAAGCAAAATACATTGAAAAAATGCTTAAGAGATTCAACATGAACAATGCAAAGTCTGTTGCTACTCCATTGGCAAAGCATTTCAAACTCACCAAAGATTTGTGTCCCAAGACACAAAAGGAACAAGAGCATATGGCTAAGGTTCCCTATGCATCAGCGGTTGGAAGCTTGATGTATGCAATGGTTTATACAAGACCAGATATTGCCCACGCAATGGGAGTAGTGAGTAGATTTATGAGTAATTCGAGAAAAGGACATTGGAAAGTGATAAAATGTATACTCAGGTACTTGAGAGGAACTTCAAATTATTATTTGAATTTTGGAGGCTCTAATATATGCTTGAAAGGTTTTGTAGATTCTGATATGGCAGGTGATCTTGATGGTGGAAGGAGCACTACTAGCTACATCTTTACTATAGGAGGAGGAGTGGTTAGTTGGATTTCTAAACTCCAACACATAGTTGCCCTTTCAACCACTAAAGCTGAATATGTTGCTACTACAGAAGCAAGCAAAGAGATGGTTTGGTTGCAAAGACTAATGGAATAACTGGTGAAGAAGCAAGAGGATAATAGGTTGTGGAGTGATATCCAGAGTGCTATACACCTTGCGAAGAATTCGACATTCCATTCAAAAACTAAACACATCAAACTCAGGTATCATTTTATTAGATCAGTAGTCGAAGATGGATCTTTGAAATTGGGAAAATTTCACACATCACAAAATCCTACTGATATGCTTACAAAAGTGGTGTCAAGAGAAAAGTTGAGCTTTTGCTCAACTTTAGTTGGCCTTAAGGAATAAGAGGCCATGATGAGAATTTTTCAGTCCTTGGTTGTAGTATGGTGCAATGGAATTAGTCTCCAAGTGGGAGATTGTTAGGAATGGAGCCTAATTATGAGGAGGCTAAACAAAGAAAGTTTTTCGATTTCCTACAGGACGGGCAGGGAAAGTTTCCAGATTTACAATTTGTTAGTCTACCAGAGAAAGTTTTCGGATTTATAACGAGACAACCAAGGAAAGTTTTTTTGTTTTTATCCCAAAATTAGGTGTTGGGAACTCAGTGTTAATCTTGGAATGTATTAAGAAAAGTAGTTTTTTTCTATTTTTTTCTTATATATAGTTGTGAGGAAAAACATAGTATACAATGAAAATTACTGTGTTGATTCCTTGTAAATATAGAGAGGAAATTACAGCAGATGTTTGTTGTAGGTTGTAACCCTCTATTGCTTGGATTGAGAAAGAAGGAATGAAAATTCTCGGTGGATGTAACCCACATTGGGTGAACCATGTTAAAATCGTTGTCTCTTCTACTATGTGTTTGTTTTTATTTGTTAATTCTGCTGTTAAAGTTTGAAACACTATAATTGCTTTTCTATATTTTATATAGTGATTTATTCTAATAGTGTGTGGAGTTTTAGTGATATTGTAGTTGTTAATTTCGGTCCTGTTTTAGAAGTGCATACCAAGAAAACATACAACCATCAATATGCTATTGTGTGAAATAGATAAATAAGATTAATGGCTATTACCCATTATTGGAAATGATATTTCTGTGATTAACATGCAAATGAGTATTTTTCAGTATTAAGTTATTGGAAAGAATAAGGGTTTTCACCAAATCGTACAAGCAGTGTACAAAATTGTACAAGGGTTTGTAAATTTGTACAGTTGATAAGTTTTGGCCATGAGATTGAGTTTTTAAGCATTTTGAAGGTAGATCAATGAGTTTCCAATTGAACAGTTTCCAAGTGGTTGGGGTTTAAGAATTGTACAATTGTGAACTATACAACTGTACGTTTTGGGGTTGTACAGTCTTTAGTTGTACATTTTAGGAAATGTACTATTGTGAACCATACAACTACACAAATTGGTTTAAGTGTAAATAGTGGGATTTCATCTTAAAATCTCTCATTCCACCCCCCTCCGAGAAAACTGCACTCCACTCGTGCTACAATAAAGTGTAGTGGTATTTTGGCAAATATGTAAGGGTTTGTAGATAAAAACCGTAGATCTAGAATTTATGGATTGAATTAATAAGTTATCTCACAATAACAAATTTGGATCAAAAATTAATATTGAAATAATTATAAAATAGCAAAAAGGTCTAACTAGTGATATTAGATAATTATCTTTAAAAAACTCAAATTTAGACTTTAGCTAAAAGTTAAAGTCCAACAAAGAAAAATTTGTATTTGAACCATATCCACCTATTTGTATCTTTTGAAAAATTTGTATCTGATCAATCGTTCATCCGCTTCTCCCTCTCGCTCTTCATCACAATTTTCTTCACGGTCTGTCTCCTCTTCTTCATTGTGACTAACTTCCTCAAGATGAATACCTCTTCTTTGAGTTGTTTTGATTGCTTCGAGTCAAGCAGTAATTCTCTTCAGCATCTCCACTATATTTGTGGCTCGAAGACCTCACGATATTCTTTTTCCCCATTGTGCCATTATTTCTTCAACACGTCCTCAGTGATGCAGCGCTGAATTCAATCCCCACCATTGGACCCTAATTCAATCCCCACCATTGGACCCTACAATCTGCATAAATAAGAAAAAACAAACACCATCATCTATTTTGCAAAATGATTATAGTTCGCTCTTAGAAATCACACCTCCAAAAAAAAATCCAAAATTTAGAAAATAAGAGTCTTTATATTTTTCTCCTTTCTACGCAATTACAATGCAAGATTTTTATTTCACTTCACTTTTTTTTTTTTTCCTTTCTTTTTTTCCCTATGGGCCTCTTCCTCTAATTTTCCTATATCTTATCTATCAACTTGGACGAGCTGCCACACTTGCTATCTTCGAACTTCTAATTTCCCTACCTTATCTATCAGCACTATGAACTGCCACACTTGTGTTGTTATCTTTGAGCTTCTAATTTCCCTCGTTATCTAATCGCCAACTACTTCCTCCCATGAAACTTCTACTTTTTCAAACTAGACGGCCGTAAACAGTAGCTTATCTTATAAAATTGGAAGCTTATCCCATCCTCTGATTACTCCGTGTTTGGTGGATGCCGACGAATCTTTCCGTGCTTGATGCTCCGCATCAGTATCGAATCTGAAGTTTTAGAGATTTCACGTACAAACTGAAACTTAAGCTCATCATCATTGTTCTTAAGCCACCTATTGAATTAGATGTTTAATAGATTTTTAAAATATTGTTTTAATGCATGTCCAAATGTCTCATACTATATTCGCGCTCTGCGGAGAAAACAACAAATTGGAAATTTCTGGGAGGAGAAGAAGAAATATAATATCAAAGGTTAGCAACAAGCCTCGGGCTTGGCCCCTTATATTTTCATACTGATATTGACAACGCTGACCTCAAATAAATCAAAATTAAATGGAAAAAATCGGTTTATCCTTCCAACCTCAAGTCTTCCCATTCATATCTTAAATCATCCCATACACATGTCCGGTCCTATTAAAATTTCTCTCCACGTAGGACCGTACGGTATTGGGCATCCACGCAGAAATGGAAAAAACTGGTGTGTCCTTCCAACCAACAGTAAAAGCATGTCCCTTCTCCCTAAAAGCATGAGGCTGGGCCACTGTATGCCGCATTGGATGTCCAAGTCGATCACGTGGATTATAGAGGCCAAAATAAGGGAGGTGGGAAAGGCCAACATATTAAATTATGAATCACTTCCCTACACAAAAGTAGTGCATTTCAGAGCAAACCAAGCCATTCTCGAAGGAGTTGGAAATGCACAGAAAATAGACATAATCGACTTCGACATCAAAGACGGCATGCAGTCCGTCGCCTTACGGCAGTTCGGACCTCCACAGGCGTTAAAGATAACGGCAATCGGCAGGAAAAGCTCAGAGAAGACGCCGACGACTGGAAAGCGCCTGATGGACTTCGCAATGTCGATGGACACCCCGTTTGCCTTCCAGATGGTCTTCATCGGCAAAATAAACGACCTTAATGGAAATCTCTTCAATGTCGACCCCGCATTCTGAAGCGCCTCATTCGAATGCCCGAGAGACTCCGATGGGTCGTCGACGTTGTATCGAATCGGGGCGGTATCGAGCCGGCCCCGATTCCGTTGACTTTGTCAAACGGTTATTCGCAATCCTGTGGTGCACCATGGCCGTGTTCGAAGCGAACGATGCTGTTTTTGAACGGTCAGATTTGAGCCGGCTATTCGTTGCCATACGCATTAACAGTAATGTTGTCTTGCCGCGAAGGGCAATTCGAATTAACTTTTGTCCCGCACGCAATAGAGGACGTCGAATTTTAAGCGTGAATGGAGACTTTGGTTTATGTATAAAGGATGAGGGATGATTAATGGCATTCGGGACAAAATTATAATAATTTTTTAATATAATTCTGTCTTATTTTTACCTATTATTATATAATGTTGAGTTCGTTGACGGAGGGGAAGCATTTCCATCACTAGAAATGAAGTTTTCACCCATGTAATATAAATAAATGAAAAATTATACAATTGTTTTGAGATGTTTATTGCAATTAAAATTAAAGTAATTGTTATAATAAAAGTTTTATTTTGATTTACATTATTTATATTTTTATAATTATATAATCAGTATTATATTATAGGTTGTATAGAGGATGTAGTTAACTTTAACTTTTGGATAATTGTATAATCAATATTATAGGTTAAATATGCGATGTACTGAAGTTTAATTTTTGGATAAATTTTAATGTAAGAAATTTTCTATGCTATGGATATAACATCTCAAAGATCCATATAATTTTTTTTTTTTGTATGGGGGCTTTTTCATGTAAAAGATTTTTATATTAAAGGTATATTTATTTTTAAGTTGAGTTATTATAATAGTTTTTAGTAGACGAGATTATTTTTTATTCAAATTTAAAAAAAAAAATTATAAAGAATTTTTGTTGAAAATGTTTTTAATGAGTATCCTCAATTTTACATTTAGATTAAAGTTATACTCATTATTAACTTGTGTTATTATGATGTTTTATAGTTGAGTTGATAATAATTGTTCAACCTATGTTTTGTTATCAATATTGTTTTCAACAATAAATTTATTTAATATATAATTTTATGTTTAAATTAATAATATATTTAATTAAATAATTTATATAATAATAAACATACATAAACCATTGTTTCAACTTATAAACATCAGCTAACAATAATTCTTATAATTATAAATAAACCCAACCTCATGTTATATATTACCTCTATCTTAATGTTTATCTTAGCTTGTATGTTTAAACCAATACGAAATAATAGAAAATGAGTTATAGGACTGATGCCGAAGCATCTAGTGGTGTAAGAGTGATCTTGCATCATCCAAAATTTGTAATTTTTTAATTTTTTATTCTAAGTGTATTTAGTTGTTAGGGGATAGAAAAACAACACTAACGATGAAGGAATCATCCCAATATTATGAGCAGTTTGGGAGATATGCCAAAACTAGTTGAAATCCTACGAGTAAAACTTGGAGGCCAATTTTGAAGGCCTTAGAGGCATTTTCTAAGGCTGAAATATGATGGTACTAAGTGTAATCACATTACTGATATTCTTAACCCTTCGATAGCTTTCCTAAAAGGTACTATAATAGTTGTTTCGAGCAACGAGCGAGGAGTTATGACATTGGTAAATTTACCCCCGATATTCAAATTTCAAATACATAGTTTTAGGCATGAAAGGGGAAAACAGGGTCAAAAGGGGAGAATTTCGAATTTGTAAGTAGTTAGTCTCTGAAAGCTCTATCTTTTGGAATAGTAATGCAAAAAAGCTTTGGCTCATTTGGTATTTTTTCTATCTTTGTGGATTGTATATACTTGTTTAATGCAACTCTGCTTCAAGTGGTATCAGAGTAGGAGTTCCTGAGTGTGTAAAAATATCATCAGATGTGAGGCAGTTTACACCAGGATTTGTGGTTAGGGTTTGTGAGAGACAAGAGTAAAATGCCTCCACAAAGAAATCATGGTGATGGGAGAAATGTTATAGTGTCAAAAGGATATTTTAGAGCTTTGTAGAGGCAAGTTCAAGCTTTGCAAGATGAGCTGCATAGAGGACTTGAGCTAAGGAGAGAAGATGAGAGTGAAGATGAACCTGAAGAAGAAGAGGATCGATTTGAGGAAGAAGAAGAAGCAGTAAATCCTACACAAGCCAGGTTATATAGAACCATATCCCAGATTGGGAAGAGACTGAATATGGAGGTTTCTATGTATTTTAGAAATCTTAATCCAAAAGAGTTGATCGACTAAATCAATGACATGGAAGAATACTTTGAGTATGAGGAGGTTGAAGATCCTGAGAGGGTCAAGTTTGCTAAGACCAAGCTGAAGGTTCATGCTAGTATTCGGTGGAAAGGAGTGTAGTTGGATAGAAACAAAAGAGGAAAAGAAAGGATAACAAGGTGGGAGCGGATGGTGGAGAATTTTAAGAGGCGGTTCATTCCATCTGATTATGAGTTGGATCTGCTCAAGAAAATACAAGGTTTGAGGTAGTCAAGAAAGTTTAATAAGGAATACACAAAGGAGTTGTATAAAATTTTAATTAGAACAAGTCATTCTGAGGCCAACAAGGAGAAGGTATCACATTATATAAATGGGTTGAGAGTAAGTATTCAAGAGGAGCTAAGTTTGGTCAGGATGACCACCATCGAAGATGCTTACCAATTTGCATTGAAGATAGAAGAGAAGTTAAATAGAAGGTTTGAAATCAAACAGAGAGTAAGAGGTCATGTGCAAGAACTGGTGGGAGAACAAATGAAGGATGGAATGAGAACCAAAATAAAATTGGGAAAACAAGCAACAATCAGGACCAAAAGGAGAGAATGCTTATCGCTCTCGTGAGCAAAATATTAGCTACCAAAATAATAGCTACCAAATATGAAGAGGAAGTTCTGGACGAGGACCTAGAATAGGAGGATTTAATTTAACCTACTTTCAATGTGGAGAAGAAATACATCGGGTATACGAGTGCCCAAAACACTAAGGGGGAACAAATAAGAGACTTGAAGATAATGTGAAGCTGCTATTGTAGATGAAGGTGTTGAATCTGAGCACTTTGAAGAAGCAAAAAGAGGAGAAGTTTTGGTCACAAGGAGAGCCTTGCTAAATAAGGAGAAGGATCTAAATTAGAGGAAGAGCCTATTTTGAACAAGGTGTAAATGTGCAGGTAAGGTGTGTAATGTTATCATTGATAATGGTAGCATTGATAACCTAGTTTCAGAAGGAATGGTTGTCAAGTTATAGTTAGAGAGAAGGCACCCGCATCCATATCGAATAGCTTGGTTGCAAAAGGACCATAAGGCTTTGGTGAGTGAGCAATTTTTGGTAAAGTTCCATATTGGAAATTACCATGATGACATTTTGTGTGACATCCTGCCTATGGATGCTTGTCATTTGTTGTTGAGAAGACCATGGTAGTTTGATCAACATGCAATACATGATGGGTATGCTAAAACTTACTCCCTAACAAAGGATGAATTGTGCCACAAGTTGAAGCCCCTGAAGGAAATGGACAAAAATGTATGTAGAAGTGCCAAAATCTATTTAGTAGATGGTAGAAAATTTTTGGATGGCCTGAAGCACGAGCATATGTGCTATGCATTAATTCCTATAGTTAAGGATGAGCAATACAAAGATATTCCAGTAGAGGTCTCAGGTCTATTAGAAGAATTCCTAGATATTATATTGGATAATGTACCTGAGGGTTTACCACTAGTGAGGAAGATCAGTCACCACATAGATTTTGTATCAGGAGCTAGTTTACCCAATAAAGTAGCCCACAAAATGACTCCTGTAGAAAGTGAGGAGCTAAACAGACAAGTCCAAGAGTTACTAAAAAAGGAATTGATTCAAGAGAGCTTAAGTCCATGTGTAGTACCTACAGTTTTAGCACCGAATAAATATGGGGAGTGGAGAATGTGTACAAAATCATGAGCTATTAACAAGATCACCATCAAATATAGATTTTTATTACCAAGGATGGATGAAATTATGGACTGTTTAAGTGGAGGCAAGTACTTCACCAAGAATGACCTGAAGAGTGGGTATCATCAAATTCATATCAGATAAGGAGATGAGTGGAAGATAACATTCAAGAAAAGAGAGGGTTTTTAAGAGTGGTTGTTCATGTCGTTTGGGCATTCATGTCGTTTGGGCTAACCAATGCACCAAGCACATTCATGCGACTCATGAATGAGGTATTGAAGGCATTTTTAGGAAAAATTGTCATTGTATATTTAGATGATATTCCAATTTTTAGTAAGACATTGGAGGATCACCTGCATTCGATGAGTTTTTGAGAAGCTGAGGGAGAAGCAGTTGCTGATTAATTTGAAAAAGTGTAGTTTTGTGAAGGAGTTCGTGTATCTAGGATTTGTCATCTCGGTTGAAGGTCTTAAAATGCACCCAAAAAATTTAGGTCTATCATCAAATGGCCTACTCCAAGAAGCATTACAGAGGTAAGATAATTCCATGGTCTACTTAGTTTCTAAAAAAAAATTATTAGGAATTTTAGCAGTATTTGTGCACCCCTAATAAAGGCAATGAAAAGGGATAAGAAAGAGTTTAAGTGGACTTCAAGAGTAGATAGGAGTTTTGATATGTTGAAGAGGAAAGTCACAAAGCAACCTATTTTACCACTTTCATTTTTTAACAAGGTATTTCAGGTAGATTGTGATGCTAGTGGTAGTGTCATAGAAGTTGTATTGAGTCAAGAAGGTAAGCCTATTGTCTACTTTAGTGAGAAGCTTAATGAGGCTAGGAAAAATTATATTTTTCTTTGTTTGTTATAAGTGTTTTTAGTTGTTAGGTGATAGAAAAACAAAACTAACGGTGAAGGAATCATCCCAATATCATGAGTGGTTTTAAATATATGCCAAAACTAGTGGAAATCCTGCTAGTAAAACTTGGAGACCAATTTTGAAGGCCTTAGAGGCGCATGCTAGGGCTGAAATATTGTGGTGCACTATAGAAACACAATACCTAGGTTTCCTAAACCTTTGAGATATTTTCAAAAAGGTACTATAATAGTTGTTTCAAGCAACGAGCGAGGAGTTATGGCCTTGATAAGTTTGCCCCCAAAATTCAAATTTCAAATACATAGTTTTAGGTGGGAAAGGGGAAAATAGGGTCAAAAGGGGGGAATTTCAAATTTGTAAGTAGTTAGTCTCTGTAATATCTATCTTTTGGAATAGTAATGCAATAAAGCTTTGGATAGTTTAGCATTTTTTCTATCTTTGTGGATTTTATGTGCTTGTTCAATGTAACTCTACTTCAAGTGATATCAGAGCAAGAGTTCCTGAGTGTGTAAACAGATCACCAAATGTGAGGTAGTTTACACCAATATTTTTGATTAGGGTTTGTGAGAGACAAGAGAAAAATACCTCCACTAAGAAACCATGGTGGTGGGAGAAATGCTATGGTGCCAGAAGGATATTTTAGAGCTTTTTAGAGGTAAATTCAGGGTTTGCAAGAGGAACTACATAGAGGGATTGAGCTAAGGAGAGAAGATGGGAGTGAAGATGAAGCTAAAGAAGAAGATGACTATTTCAAGGAAGAAGAAGAAGAAATATATCCTGCACAAGCCATGTTATATAGAGCCATATCCCATATTGGGAAGAGACCGAAGATGGAGGTTTGTACATATTCTAAAAATATTAATCCAGAAGAGTTGATCGACTGGATCAATGACATGGAATAATACTTTGATTATGAGGTGGTTGAATATCTAAAGAGGGTCAAGTTTTCTAAGACCAAGTTGAAGGATCATGCTAGTATTTGGTGGAAAGGAGTGTATTTGGATAAAAATAAAAGAGGAAAATAAAGGATAACAAGGTGGGAGTGGATGGTGGAGAAGTTGAAGAGGTAGTTCATTCTAGCTAATTATGAGTTGGATTTGCTCAAGAAAATGCAAGGTTTGAGGCAGTAAAGCAAGTCTATGAAGGAATACATAGAGGAGTTCTATAAAATTTTAATTAGAATAGTACATTCTAATGCCAACAAGGAGAAGGTAGCCCATTATATAAATGGGTTGAGAGAAAGTATTCAAGAGGATTTGAGTTTGGTTAGGATGAACACCATCAAATATGCCTAGCAGATTGTCTTAAAGGTAGAAGAGAAGTTGAACAGGAGGTTTGAAATCAAACTGAGAGGAAGAGGTCATGGTGGAAGAACTGGTGGGAGAAAAAATGGAGGATAGAATGGGGACCAAAAGAAAACCGGGGAAATAATAAATAGTCAAAACCAAAAGGGGAGAATGCTTATTTACCTTGTGTGAAGAATAATAAATACCAAAGAGGAAGAGGGCCTAGAAGAGGAGGATTTTGTGGAACCTACATTCAATGAGGAGAAGAAGGAAATCAAGCATACAAGTGCCCATAACACCAAGGGGAAACAAATAAGATACCTTAAGATAATGCCTGAGCTACTATTATAGATGAATGTGTTGAACCTGAGCACTTAGAAGAAGCAAAAAGAGGAGAAGTTTTGGTCACAAAGAGAGCCTTGCTAAATGAGGAGAAGGATCTAAATTAGAGGAAGAGCCTATTTTGAACAAGGTGTAAATTTGCAGGCAAGGTGTGCAATGTTATCATTGATAATGGTAGCATTGATAAACTAGTTTCAAAAGGAATGGTTACCAAGTTATAGTTAGAGATAAGGAGGCATCCGCATCCATATTATATTTCTTGGTTGTAGGACCTTAGGGCTTTGGTTAGTGAGAAATGTTTGGTACAGTTCCATATTGGTAATTATCATGATGAGGTCCTATGTGACATCCTGCATATGGATTCTTGACATTTTCTATTAGGAAGGCCATGGCAGTTTGATCGGCATGCAATACATGATGGGCATGCCAACAATCACTCCCTTACAAAGTATGGAGTATACCACAAGTTGAAGCCCCTAAAGGAAATGGATGAAAAGGTACGTAGCAGTGCCAAAATTTGTTTAGTAGATGGTAAAAAAAATTTGGATGGCTTGAAGCACGAGCGTATGTGCTATGCATTAATTCCTAGAGTTAAGGATGAGTAATGCAAAGATATCCTAGTAGAGGTCTCAGGTCTGTTAGAATAATTCCCAGATATTATATCAGATAATGTACTTGAGGGTTTACCACCAGTGAGGAATATTAGTTACCACATAGGTTTGGTACTAAGATCTAGTTCATCCAATAATGCAGCCCATAGAATGACTCTTGTAGAAAGTAAGGAGCTAAACAGACAAGTCCAAAGTTACTAAAAAAGGAACTGATTCGAGAGAGCTTAAGTCCATGGTTAGTACCTACAGATTTGGCAACAAAGAAACATAGGAAGTGGATAATGTGTACAGACTCTCGAGCTATTAACAAGATCACCATCAAATATAGATTTCCATTGCAAAGGATGGATGAAATTATGGACTGCTTGAGTGGATCCACGTACTTCACCAAAATTGACCTGAAGAGTGGGTATCATCAGATTCGTATCAGAGAATGAGATGAGTGGAAGACAACCTTCAAGACCAGATAGAGTTTGTATGAGTGTTTGGTCATGCCATTTGGGCTAACCAATGCACTAAGCACATTCATGCGATTGATGAATGAGATATTGAAGGAGTTTTTAGGAATATTTGTCATTGTATATTTAGATGACATTTTAATTTTTAGTAAGATATTGCTAGAGCACCTATTGCATATTTGATGAGGTTTTGAGAAGATGAGAGAGGAGCAGTTTTTGATTAATTTGAAGAAGTGTAGTTTTGTGAAGAAGGAGTTGGTATATCTGGGATTTGTCATCTCCGTTAAGGGTCTTAAAATGAATCCAAAAAAGTGATGGCTATCATCGAATGGCCTACTCCAAGGAGCATTACAGAGGTAAGATCATTCCATGGTCTAGCTAGTTTTTACAAAAAAATTATTAGAAATTTTAGCAGTATTTGTGCACCCCTAACAGAGACAATGAAAGGGGATAATAAAGAGTTTAAGTGGACTTCAGGATCAGATAGGAGTTTTGATATTTTGAAGAAGAAATTCATAGAGCAACCTACTTTAGCACTTCCATTTTTTAACAAGGTATTTCAGGTAGATTGTGATGCTAGTGGTAGTGCCATAGGAGATGTATTGAGTCAAGAAGGTAAGTATGTAGCCTAATTTAGTGATAAGTTTAATGAGGCTAGGAAAAAAAATTCTATCTATGATCAAGAGTATTATACTATAGTTCAGGTTCTAAACAAGTGGAGACACTATTTGTTGCCAAAAGAGTTTGTTTTATATATTGATCATTAGACCTTACAGTATATTCATATCCAAGGAAAAATAAATCAGAGGCACTTGAAATGGGTTGAATTTTTGCAAAGTTATACCTTTGTGTTAAAACACAAGAGTGGGAAGTTAAACAGGGTTGTAGATGCCTTAAGTAGAAGGTAAAACTTGTTGATATAAGTGAAGGTGGAGGTCATAGGTTTTGATGAACTTGAGAATTTGTACCCTGAAGATCTAGATTTTGTAGAGGCTTGGAGAGCGTGCATGGCACATGTTACTTTGGATAGGAAAAAATAGTTGGATTTTCTAATCCAATATGGAATGTTATTTAGAGGAAACCAATTCTGCATTTCAAGGAGTTCAATGAGATAGAATTTGGTCAAGGATAATAACAATGGAGGGTTTTATGGACACTTTGGTTGAGATAATACCATTGCCCTCATTATTGAAAACTACTATTGGCCACAATTACAACAATATGTGAAGATATTTTTACAAATTTGTAGGTTATGCCATAGGGCCAAGGGTGTGAGGTAGAACATTGGATTATACCAGCCATTACCGATACCAGAAAAACCATGGGAAGACATCAACATGGATTTTTTTCTTGGCCTACCAAGGACACAAAGGGGGAATGACTCCATATTTGTGGTGGTTGTTTAGTTTTCAAAGATGGCACATTTTATTCCTTGCCAGAAAACTAATGATGTAGTTGGTGTTGCAGGGTTGTTTTTCAAAGAGGTGGTATGACTACATGGTCTCCCAAAGAGTATAATTTTAGATATGGATACCAATTTTATTGGGTATTTTTGGAGGACCTTATGGAAGAAGTTGAAGACAGATTTAAAATTTAGTTTTGCATACCACCCATAGACTGATGGGAAAATAGAGGTGGTGAATAGGAGTTTGGGTAACCTACTATGATGCTTGGTAGGAGATAAGCCCAAGGGATGGGACTTGGTTTTACAACAGGTAGAATTTTCTTATAAAAATTATATCAACAGAAGTACCAATAAATCCCCATTCTATATTGTATATGGGAGCAGTCCAATGAATGCTTCTAAGTTGAATAAGATGGATAGAGGGGAAAAATGTAGCACTGATACTGAAGACTTTGTAGAGCACCTAAAGAATTTGAATGAGGACCTAAAGAAATATATTAACAAGATGAACACTTAGTACAAGACAAGGGTAGACCAAAGAGATGGTTTAAGGAATTTGAAGTGGGAGATGAAGTTATGTTCCACCTGAGAAAATAAAGGTTTCCTGCTAAAACCTATAACAAACTAAAAATGACGAAGTTTGCACCATGTAGAATCATAGAGAAACAAGATTCAAGAAATGCATATGAAGTGGAATTTCTGATTGGGCTTAACTTATCATGCATTTTAAATATTTTAAATTTTTTAGAATACCATGAAGGATACAATGGTGATGGACCAATTGCAAAATTATGGAATATTCTGGCATCTACTCTAAATAAGGAAGAGATAGAAGAAATCCTAGATACCCGCATCAATAAAAGTACCAGAAATAGGTAGTATGAAGAATATTTGGTTAAGTGGAAGTGTAGGCTTGTTGAATATTCATCTTGGTTGTCAAAGATAGAGGTTGACCACCTATTTTTTCTTCAAATAGTAGAGAAGTGAAGGTCACTTCTAAATTTACCCTAGGTGTCTGATGTAGGAGCATCCAATGGTGTAAGAGTGATCTTGCATCATCCAAATTTTTTAATATTTTGCTTTGTTTATTCTAAGTGTGTTTATTTTTTAGGGGATAGAAGAATAGAACTAACGATGAAGGAATCATCCCAATATCATAAGTGGTTTTAAAGATATTCCAAAACTAGTGGAAATCCTTCTAGTAAAACTTGGAGACCAATTTTGAAGTCCTTAGAGGTGCTTTCTAGGGCTGAAATATGGTGGTACTCTATAGAAACACAATACTAGGATTCCTAACCCTTTGAGAGCTTTTAAAAAATGTACTATAATAGTCGTTTTGAGCAATGAGTAAGGAGTTATGACCTCAATAAGTTTGCCCCCAAAATTAAAATTTCAAATACATGGTTTTAGGTGGGAAAGGGGAAAATAGGGTCAAAAGGGGGGAATTTTGAATTTGTAAGTAGTTAGTCTCTGTAATATCTATCTTTTGGAATAGTAATGCAAGAAAGCTTTGGATATTTTAGCATTTTATCTATATTTGTGGATTTTATGTTCTTGTTCAATGCAACTCTACTTCAAGTGGTATCAAAGCAGAAGTTCCTGAGTGTGTAAATAGATCACCAAATGTGAGGTAGTTTACACCAGGATTTGTGGTTAGGATTTGTGAGAGACAAAAGAAAAATGCCTCCACGAAGAAACCATGGTGGTGGGAGAAATTTTATGGTGCCAGAAGGATATTTTAGAGCTTTGAAGAGGCAAGTTCAGGCTTTGCAAGAGGATCTACATAGAGGGGTTGATCTAAGGAGAGAAGATGGGAGTGAAGATGAAGCTAAATAAGAAGAGGACTATTTCAAGGAAGAAGAAGAAGCAATAGATCTTGCATAAGCCATGTTATATAGAGCCATATCCCATATTTGGAAAACATCGAAGATGGAGTTTTGTACGTATTCTAAAAATATTAATCCATAAGAGTTGATCGACTGGATCAATGACATGGAAGAATACTTTGAGTATGAGGTTGAACATCCTAAGAGGTTCAAGTTTTCTAAGACCAAACTGAAGGATCATGCTAGTATTTTGTGGAAAGGAGTGCAGTTGGATAGAAATAGAAGAGGGAAATAAAGGATAACAACGTGGAAGTCGATGGTGGAGAAGTTGAAGAGGCAGTTCATTCTAGCTTATTATGAGTTGGATCTACTCAATAAAATGTAGGGTTACAAGGAGAGCCTTGCTGAATGAGGAGAAGGATCCATATTAGAGGAAGAGATTATTTTGAATAAGGTATAAATGTGTAGGTAAGGCGTGTAATGTTATCATTAATAATGGTAGCACTAATAACCTAGTTTCGAAAGGAATGGTTACCAAGTTATAGTTAGAGAGAAGGAGGCACCTGCATCCATATCATATTGCTTGGTTGTAGAAGGACCATAGGGCTTTGGTTAGTGAGAAATGTTTGGTAAAGTTCCATATTGGGAATTACCATGATGAGGTCTTGTGTGACATCTTACGTATGGATTCTTGAAATTTACTATTGGGAAGGCCATGGCAGTTTTATCGATGTGCAATACATGATGGGTATGCCAACACTTACTCCCTTACAATGTATGGAGTGTGCCACATGTTGAAGCCCCTGAAGGAAATGGATGAAAAGGTATGTAGCAGTGCCAAAATCTATTTAGTAGATGGTAGAAAAAATTTGGATGGCTTGAAGCACGAGCGTGTGTGCTATGCATTAATTCCTAGAGTTAAGGATGAGCAATGCAAAGATATCCCATTAGATGTCTCAAGTTTTTTAGAAGAATTCCCAGATATTATATCATATAATGTACCTAAGGGTTTACCACTAGTGAGAAAGATCAATCACCACATAGATTTGGTACCAGGAGCTAGTTTACCCAATAACGCAACCCATAGAATGACTCTTGTAGAAAGTGAAGAGCTAAACAGAAAAGTCCAAGAGTTACTAAAAAAAGAACTGATTCGAGAGAGCTTAAGTCCATGGTTAGTACCTACAGTTTTAGCACCAAAAAAATATGAGAAGTGTATAATGTTTACAGAATCCTGAGCTATTAACAATATCACCATAAAATATAGATTTCCATTACAAAATATGGATGAAATTATGGATTGTTTGAGTAGAGCAAAGTACTTCACCAAGATTGACCTAAAGAGTGGGTATCATCAGATTCGTATCAGAGAAGGAGATGAGTGGAAGACAACCTTCAAAACCATAGAGGATTTGTATGAGTGGTTGGTCATACCGTTTGGGCTAACCAATGCACCAAGCACATTCATACGACTAATGAATGAGATATTGAAGAAGTATTTAGGAATATTTGTCATTGTATATTTATATGACATTTTAATTTTTAGTAAGATATTGCAGGAGAACCTGTTGCATATTTGATGAGTTTTTGAGAAGATGAGAGATGAGCAGTTGTTGATTAATTTGAAGAAGTGTAGTTTTGTGAAGGATTTGGTGTATCAGGTATTTGTCATATCGATTTAAGGTCATAAAATAGAACCAAAAAAAGTGAGGGCTATCATAGAATGGAATACTCCAAGGGGTATTATAGAGGTAAGATCATTCCATGGTCTAGCCAGTTTTTACAAAAAAATTATTAGGAATTTTAGCAGTATTTTTGCATCCCTAATAGAGACAATGAAAGGGGATAAGAAATATTTTAAGTGGACTTCAGGATCAATAGGAATTTTGATATGTTGAAGAAGAAATTCATAGAGCAACCTATTTTAGCACTTCCATTTTTTAACAAGGTATTTCAAGTAGATTGTGATGCTAGTGGCAGTGCCATAGGAGCTGTATTGAGTCAAGAAGGTAAGTCTATTGCCTACTTTAGTGAGAATTTTGATGAGGCTAGGAAAAAGTATTCTATCTATGATCAAGAGTTTTATACTATAGTTCAGGCTTTGAACAAGTGGAGACACTATTTGTTGCCAAAATAGTTTGTTCTATATACTAATCATCAGGCCTTATAGTATATTAATAGTAAAAGAAAAATAAATCAGAGGCACTTGAAATGGGTTGAATTTTTGTAGAGTTATACCTTTGTGTTAAAACATAGAAGTTGGAAGTCAAACAGGGTTGCAAATGCCTTAAGTAGAAGGTAAAACTTGTTGATAGAAGTGAAGGTGAAGGTCATAGGGTTTGATGAACTTAAGAGTTTGTACCCTGAAGATCCAGATTTTATAGAGGATTGGAGAGTTTGCATGGCACATGTTACTTTGGATAGAACAAAATAGTTGGATTTTCTAATCCAATATGGAATCTTATTCATAGGAAACCAATTGTGCATTCCAAGGAGTTCAATGAGATAGAATCTAGTCAAGGAGAAGCATAGTGGAGGGTTGGCTTAACACTTTGGTAAAGATAAGATTATTGCCCTTGTTAGTGAGAACTACCATTGGCCATAGTTACAACAATATGTGAAGATATTTTTACAAAGTTGCAAGGTATGCCATAGGGACAATGGTGTGAGGCAGAACACTGGATTATACCAGCAATTACCTATACCAAAGAAACCATGGGAATACATCGACATGAATTTTGTTCTTGGCCTACCAAGGACATAGAGGGGTAATGACTCCATATTTGTGGTGGTTTTTAGGTTTTCAAAGATGGCACATTTTATTCCCTAAAAAAAAAATGATGATGTAGTTCATGTTGTAGGGTTTTTTTTCAAATAGGTGGTACGACTACATGGTCTAACAAAGAGTATCATTTCAGATAAGGATACCAGGTTTATTGGGTATTTATGGAGGACCTTAAGAAAGAAGTTGAAGACAGATTTGAAATTCAATTTTGCATACCACCCATATAATGATGGGCAAACAAATGTGGTAAATAGGAGTTTGGGTAACCTATTGTGATGCTTGGTAGGGGATAAGCCCAAGGGATGGGACTTAATTTTACCAAAGGAAGGATTTGCTTATAATAATTCTATCAATAGAAATATCAATAAATCCCCATTCTAGATTGTATATGGAAGAATCCCAAGGAATGCTTCTGAGTTGAGGAAGATGGACATAACAGAAAAGAGTAGTGCTGAGGTTGAGTACTTTGTAGAGCATCTAAAGAATTTGCATGAGGAGGTAGAGAAATATATTAATAATATGAACAAAGTACAAGACAAGAGTAGGCCAAAAGTGATGGTTTAATGAATTCAAAGTTGGATATGAAGTTATGGTCCACCTAAGAAAAAAAAAATTTCTTGCTAAAACCTATAACAAGCTAAAAATGGAGAAGTTTGGACCATGTAGAATCATAGAGAAACAGGATTTAGTCAATGCATGTGAAGTGGAATTATTGAGTGGGCTTAACATATCACCCATTTTCAACATTTTAGATTTGTAATAATACCATAAATGATACAATGGTGATGTACCAATATCAGAATTGTGGAATATTTTGGCATCTACTCCAGAGAAGAAAGATATAGAATAAATCCTAGATACCCACATCAACAAAAGTACCAGAAATAGGTAGTATGAAGAATATTTAGTTAAATGGAAGGGCAGGCTTATTGAAGATTTATCTTGGTTGTCGAAGATAGAGGTTGACCTCCTGGGTTTTCCTCCAACATTAGAGAAGTGAAGGTCACTTCTAAATTTACCCTAGGTGTCTGATGCAGGAGCATCCAGTGGTATAAGAGTGATATTACATCATCCAAAATTTGTAATATTTTAATTTTTTTTTTCTAAGTGTGTTTAGCTGTTAGGGTATAGAAAAAAATAACTAACGATGAAGGAATCGTTCCAATATCAAGAGCGGTTTGGGAGATATGCCAAAACTAGTGGAAATCCTGCTAGTAAAACTTGGAGGCCAATTTTGAAAACCTTAGAGGCCATTTCTAAGGCTGAAATATGGTAGTACTTGTGTGTACTTGGTACCAAGATTCCTAAACCTTTGAGAGAATTCCAAAAAGGTACTATAATAGCCATTTCAAGCAACGAGCAAGGAGTTATGACCTCGGTAAGTTTACCCCCGAAATTCAAATTTCAAATACATAGTTTTAGGTGGAAAAGGGGAAAATAGGGTCAAAAGGGGGGAATTTCGAATTTGTAAGCAGTTAGTCTCTATAAGATCTATCTTTTGGAATAGTAATAAAAGAAATGTTTGGCTCATTTGGCATTTTATCTATCTTTATGGATTGTATGTGCTTGTTTAATGCAACTCTATTTCAAGTGGTATGCAATAGTTCTTGAGTGTGTAAATAGATCTCTAGATGTGAGGTAGTTTACAGTAGGATTTGTGGTTAGGGTTTGTGAGAGACGAGCAAAATGCCTCCATGAAGAAATTGTGATGGTGGGAAAAATATTGTGGTGCCAGAAGAAGATTTTAGAGTTTTGTAGAGGCAATTTTAGGCTTTGCAAGAGGAGCTACATAGAGGGTTTTAGCTAAGGAGAGAAGATGGGAGTGAATATGAAGCTGAAGAAGAGGATGAGTTAGAGGAAGAAGAAGAAGTAGTAGATCCTACATAAGCCACGTTATATAGAGCCATATCCTAGATTGGGAAGAGACCGAAGATGGAGGTTTCAACGTATTTTGGAAATCTTAATCCAGAAGAGTTCCTCAACTGGATCAATGATATGGAAGAATACTTTGCGTATGAGGAGGTTGAATATATTGAGAGGGTCAAGTTTTCTAAGACCAAGATGAAGGGTCATGCTAGTATTTGGTGGAAAGGAGTGTAGTTGGATAGAAATAGAAGAGGGAAATAAAGGATAACAAGGTGGAAGTCGATGGTGGAGAATTTGAAGAGGTAGTTTATTCTAGCTGATTATGAGTTGGATCTACTCAATAAAATGTAGGGTTTGATGTAGTCAAGCAAGTTTGTAAAGGAATACATAGAGTAGTTCTATACAATTTTAATTAGAACATGCCATTATGAGGCCAATAAGGAGATGGTAACCCATTATATAAATGGGTTGAGAGCAAGTATTCAAGAGGAGATGAGTTTGGTACGGATGACCACCATCAAAGATGCTTACCAGTTTGCCTTGAAGGTAGAAGAGAAGCTAAATAGGAGGTTTGAAAGCAAACAAAGAGGAAGAGGTTGTGGTGGAAGAACTAGTGGGAGAAAAAATGGAGGATCGAATGAGAACCAAAAGAAAACTAGGGAAACAAGCAAAAATCATGACCATAAGGGGGAGAATGCTTATCACTCCTGTGAGCAGAATAATAGCTACCAAAGAGGAAGAGGGAGGTATGCATGAGGGCCTAGAAGAGGATTATTTTGTGGAAACCACTTTCAATGTGGAGAAGAAGGACGTGCATATGAGTGACCACAACACCAAGGGGGAATAAATAAGAGACCTAAAGATAATTTTTGAGCTACTGTTGTAGATGAATGTGTTCAATATGAGCACTCTAAAAAGTAGAAAGAGGATAATTTCTAGTCATAAGGAAAGCCTTGTTGAATGAGGAGAAATATCCATATCATAGGAAGAGCCTATTTCAAATAAGATGTAAATTTGTAGGTAAGGTGTGTAATATTATCATTGATAATGATAGCACTAATAACCTAGTTTCATAAGGAACAGTTACCTAGTTGCAGAAGGACCATAGGGATTTGGTTAGTGAGCAATGTTTGATAAAGTTCCATATTGGAAATTACCATGATGAGGTCCTGTGTGACATCCTACCTATGGATGCTTACCATTTTTTTGTGGGAAGGACATGGTAGTTTTATCAACATGCAATACATGATGTTCATGCCAACACTTACTCCATGATAAAGGATGGAGTGTGCTACAATTTGAAGCCCCTAAAGTAAATGGACATAAAGGTATGTAGAAGTATCAAAATATTTTTGGTAGATGGTAGAAAAATTTTGGATGGCATAAAGCATGAGCAGATGTGCTATGCATTAATTCCTAGATTTAAGGATGAGAAATGCAAAGATATCCTAGTAGAGTTCTCAGGTCTGTTAGAAGAATTTCTAGATATTATATCGGATAATGTACCTGAGGTTTTACCACTAGTGAGGAAGATCAGTCACCACATAGATTTGATACTAGGATCTAGTTTACAAAATAAAGCATCCCATAGAATGACTCCTGTAGAAAGCAAGAAGCTAAACAGACAATTCCAAGAGTTACTAAAAAAGAGACTGATTCAAGAGAGCTCTTGTCCATGTGTAGTACATGTAGTACTAGTGCCAAAGAAATATGGCAAGTGGAAAATGTGTACAGAATCCCGAGTTATTAACAAATTCACCATTAAATATAGATTTCCATTTCCAAGGATGGATGACATTATGGACTGTTTGAGTTGAGCCAAGTACTTCACCAAGATTAACCTGAAGAGTGGGTATCATTAGATTCATATCAGAGAAGGAGATGAGTGGAAGACAACTTTAAATACCAGAGAGGGTTTGTATGAGTGGTTGGTCATGCCATTTTGGCTATCCAATGCACCAAGCACATTCATCTAACTAATGAATGAGGTATTAAAGGATTTTTTAGGAAAAAAATTCATTTTATATTTAGATGACATTTTAATTTTTAGTAAGAAATTGTAGAAGCACCTGCTGCATATTCGAAATTTTTTTGAGAAGCTGAGGGAGGATCAGTTGTCCATTAATTTGAAGAAGTGTAGTTTTGTGAAGGAGTTGGTATATCTGGGATTTTTCATATCTGTTGACGGTCTTAAAATGAATCCAAAAAAGTGATAGCTATCATCGAATGGCCTACTCCAAGAAGCGTTATAGAGGTAAGATCATTTCATGGTCTAGCCAAATTTTATAGAATACTTATTAGGAATTTTAGCAATATTTGTGCAACCATAACAGATACAATGAAAGGGGATAAGAAATATTTTATGTGGACTTCAGGAGTAGATAGGATTTTTGATATGTTGAAGAAAAAATTCATAGAGCAACCTATTTTAACAATTCCAAATTTTAACAAGGTATTTCAGGTATATTGTGATGCTAGTGGTAGTGCCATAGGAGCTGTATTGAGTCAAGAAAATAAGCATGTTGCCTAATTTAGTGAGAAGCTTAATGAGTCTAGAAAAAAGTATTCTATCCATGATCAAGAGTTTTATGCTATAGTTTAGGCTCTAAATGAGTGAAGACACTATTTATTGCCAAAAGAGTTTGTTCTATATACTGATCATCAGGCCTTACAATATATTCATAGCCAAGGAAAACTAAATCAGAGGCATTTGAAATGGATTGATTTTTTGCAGAGTTATACTTTTTTTTTAAAACATAGGAGTGGGAATTCAAACACGGTTGTATATGCCTTAATTAGAAGGTAAAAATTATTGATCTAAGTGAAGGTCGAGGTCATAGGGTTTGATGAACTTAAGAGTTTGTACCCTGAAGATCTAGATTTTACAGAGCCTTGGAGAGCTTGCATGGAACCTATTACTTTGGATAGGATAAAATGGTTGGATTTTCTAATCCAATATGGAATTTTATTCATAGCAAACCAATTGTGCATTCCAAGGAGTTCAATGAGAGAGAATCTGGTCAAGGAGAAGCACAATGTAGGGTTGACTGGATACTTTGGTTGAGATAATACCATTGACCTCGTTAGTGAGAACTAATATTGGCCATAGTTATAGTAATATGTGAAGATATTTTTACAAAGTTTCAGGGTATACCAGAGGGCCAAGGGTGTGAAGTAGAACACTAGATTATACCAGCCATTACCTGTACCAAAGAAACCATGGGAAGACATCAGCATGGATTTTGTTCTTGGCCTACAAAGAACACAAAGGGAGGATGACTCCATATTTGTGGTGGTTTATAGGTTTTCAAATATGGCATATTTTATTCCCTTCTAGAAAACTAATTATGTAGTTCATGTTGTAGGGTTGTTTTTCAAAGAGGTGGTATGGCTATATGGTATACCAAAGAGTATCATTTCAGAAATGGATACCATATTTGTTGGGTATTTTTAGAGGATATTATGGAAGAATTTAAATATAGATTTGAAATTTAGTTTTGCATACCACCCATAGACTGATGGGAAAATACAGGTGGTGAATAGGATTTTGAGTAACCTGTTATGATGCTTGGTAGGGGATAAGCCCGAGGGATGGGACTTGGTTTTACCATAGGAAGAATTTTCTTATAAAAATTCTATTAATAAAAGTACCAATAAATATCCATTCCATATTATATATGGAAGTAGCCCAAGGAATGATTCTAAGTTGAGGAAGATGGACAGAGGAGAAAAGTGTAGCACTAAGGCTAAGAACTTTGTAGAGCACCCGGAGAATATGCATGAGGAGGTAAATAAATATATTAACAAGATGAACACTCAGTACAAGATAATGGTAGAGTAGAAGTGATGGTTTAAGGAATTCAAAGTGGGAGATGAATTTATGGTCCACTTGAGAAAATAAAGGTTTCCTGCTAAAACCTATAACAAGCTAAAAATGAGAAAGTTTGGACCATGCATAATCATAGAGAAACGAGATTCAAGAAATGCATATGAAGTGGAATTGCCAAGTAGGATTAACATATCACCCATTTTCAACATTTCAAATTTGGTAGAATACCATGAAGGAGACAATGGTGATGGACCAATAGCAAAATTATGGAATATTCTAGCATCTACTCTAGAGAAGGAAGAGATATAAGAAATCCTAGATACCTGCATTGACAAAAGTACCAGAAATAGGTAGGATGAATAATATTTGGTTAATTGGAAGGGTAGACCTATTGAATATTCATCTTGGTTGTCAAATACAGAGTTTGACCACCTAGATTTTCCTCCAACAGCAGAGAAGTGAAAGTCACTTCTAAATTTACCCTGGGTATGTAATGCAAGAGCATCTAGTGGTGTAAGAGTGATCTTGCATCATCCAAAATTTGTAATATTTTGCTTTTTATGTTCTAAGTGTTTTTAGTTTTTAGGGTATAGAAAAACAAAACTAATGGTGAAGTAATAATCCCAATATAATGAGTAGTTTGGGAGATATGCCAAAACTAGTGGAAATCCTACTAGTAAAACTTGGAGGCCAATTTTGAAGGCCTTAGAGGCCTTTTTTAGGGCTGAAATATGGTGGTACTTTATGGAAACATTGTACCAAGATTCCTAACCCTTCGAGATATTTTCAAAATGTCCTATAATATCCGTTTCAAGCAATGAGTGAGGAGTTATGACCTCGATAAGTTTGCCCCCGAAATTCAAATTTCAAATACATAGTTTTAGGTGGGAAAGGGGAAAACAGGGTCAAAAGGGAAGAATTTTGAATTTGTAATCAGTTAGTCTCTATAAGATCTATATATTGAAATAATAATATGAGAAATATTTGTCTCATTTGGAATTTTCTCTATATTTGTGGATTGTATGTGCTTGTTTAATGCAACTCTGCTTCAAGGACTATAACATAAGTTTGATGTATCTAATATTCAAGTTCCTAAAATTTTAGATCTAAAAAAAGTATTAATTAGGTCCAAGGTGTAGACTAATTGGTTCATCCAAACCCCATAATGGGGGCAGAGGTCCAAGGTTCAAATCTCGGGCCTCGTTGGACTGAATTCTTGTCCCTTTCCTGGTTCTTTCAGTGGCGTAAAAGGTTGAAAATTATTGTGGCATGGTGGTTATAGGGACAGACTGCACAAATATCTGTGTGGCAACTTCTAGGGCGGACAACACAGAATACTATGGCATCCATAAAAGCTGGACAACCTACCCATATTCGTGGAGGCTATCGATTCCACCATGTAAAAAAAAAAAAGTATTAACTTAATTATCCAAGGGTTCGTGTAATGGTAGTTTTTTTTATAAATAGATATTGGTAGTGTATTCTTTTCAAGATGAACACACATTAAACCATAATTTTTTACAAGCCATTATTTTTTTATACTTGTTATAAATCGTGATAGAATTTAAGTGGAAATTTAATTTGCAATCTTCACTTTAATTTAAATTATTTATGTAGTCCATTGATTTTTAGTGCATCCTCTTATTGTTGTTGGATCAATGTTTTATTTATTATATTCTTTAACTTTTCACTTTAGTCTATTGTCTTCTCTTGCTCAGACTTTGGTATTCATAATATAAATATAGTTTTCTCTACATAAATAATGTTCTATTAATACCAATATCCACGTATGTTTTTCTAAATCTTTCCTTTACAAATATACGATAATTTTTATAAGAATATGGAAATAAGTATACCCTTTAAAAATATTTAGGATCTACTTTATATTTTGTTTACCAAACCAATTTATTAGAATACCACACTAATTTGATATGGTATTTATTTAGAATTTGAACTATATTTTCTAATGGTTTGTGTACCTCAAAGTGTAATTCCAAATATAAATACTCTTGGTTGTATTTTTCTCAATCAACTAGTATTTTTTAAAGTTTACAAAAAAAATTATTCTTTATACTCATTGGCTTTTAATATTTTTGATATTTATATTTTTTTTCCTCGTTGTAATTTAAATTTATTATTTTCTAAATTCTTGTTTTCAAAGTATCTAACATCATAGTTTTTTGAAAAGGGTGGTGATGTGATTATCCTTGTAAGTATAGGTATACTAGCATCCTTTTTTTATAAAATCAATGATTTCACCTTATTACGTCATAACTATGTTATTATGTTATGATGATATTTTAACAAGTCATATTCATACTATTGCATAATGTACTAATAATAACATTACATAAATTTAGACATAAAATTAATGATTTAATAACACAATTTAGATGTGAATAATCACAAGTTACTTGTCTCTTAGATAAAGATAACATATTAAATATAGAATATTATCTAACTTTATAGATTGTGGGTTTTCGATGTTATGAATATTTTCCCATGAAAGATGAAATTTTGTATATATTATAATAAATCATATTATCATGACATCACATATTTTCTACTTAGATTTTAACAAAGCCTATACATTAGATCCAATATTTTTAACAACTTGATCACATATTATTAGATTCAAATATTAAGGTTTGTATGAGATATTGGAACCTTGTTTAAAGTGCATTTTTTTTCTTTCTATTACTTATTATAAATCCTTTTAAATAATATTAAGGTTTACTCATAGGATTGAAACTTTTTTTTATGGTTTAAAATTTGTTTCCCACTAGTTTAAAGGGACATTGACACAAAATTATTTATAATATGTATATTATTAATAAATATGTTTAAATATTAAGTGACATAAGGTCAAAAATTTGAATTATTCAACTATCAAGGAGGAGGCCTAGGTATGAATATTTCCAAGTAGTATAAGCATAATTCCCAAGTTGTCATGATACCACTATGTGGTTATGATGTAATTCAAATTGAACCTATTTTTATCCCATGTAATCAATTATAATATAAATAGATATATTTAAACATGATTTTACTAGTCAACTTAATTAACCAGTATATTTAGTTAATTAATGTATTTATCTCTTACACACATAGTTATCCTCTCTTAGAACTCTAAGGATGTGAGAGTGTGAAGAATTATTAGTAATATGTATATTTACTAATAATAAATATATTTAAATATGATATAAAAAAATCATACAAGGATTATATTAGGTCCACTCACATAAAAATATCAAGACATTATATTTATTTCAAGGTTAACTAGACTATATTCACATAAGATTATCATGAATAATTCTAAAAAGTCATTTTTCTCAAAAATATTTTCTAGCTCCCTTTTTTCCTAGCTCCTTCTTTGTCCCTTAAAGATACTTATTTTTCTTTTTCAAATTTTTGACACATATTCATCAAGAGAGATAATATTCATTATTTTTAACTTTGATATATATACCTTCAAAAAATCTATAGTTTTTATTTTTGAGTTTGAAAAAATAACAATTTTATAGGCATGAAGTACACTAAATAATTTTGGTAACATTGTGTGTATCAATTGGTCTAGAATAAATTGATTGGAGTAGTGGCCTCCCTGCTATAATATGTTATAGTTAGTCTACAATCAAAAAAATGAATCCTAGTAATAGGACCGACATATGGAAAGCAAAAAAACTTCCTAATCTCTCATATTTATGATATGATTCTTACTTAAGTATAAAATATAAGGACTCAAGTTTCAATTCTGAATACAAATACTATTTGAATCCTATTCTTCTATAAAATAAATGCAAGGGTCCCTTTCAAAATATTTTTTTCTTGTTATTAATAAATATTTGATATAATCCCTAAAAATAGGATTGTGAGAAAATCCCAATTCCTCTAACTAGTTCTTCCCTCTTCCAAGTTCCTACTAGAATGTTCAAACCATTTTTTTGAAAGACTATATGCTTCTACATTTAGTTTCATATAGATGTGCTTTCATGAAGTTTTTGTTATAAAAGATTCTAATAATTTCACTTGATCATAGAAAGGATTGAGGAGCAAGTTTTCCATTTCAACATGATATACAATGTAACTTATAACTAATTTTGAATCTCCATAAATATGTAAAGTTGTAATTTCTTAATCCACTACTATTCTCATCAAGAGGATCAATACTTTCCATTCTGCCATATTATTTGCTCCTTCCCCTAAACCTACCCTGAAAATGATCTTAATATTTTTATTTAAGTAAAGTGATCCTCCTACACCACACCTACCTAGGTTACCCTGACAATATCCATAAAATAAGTCCTATGGCTTGATAGGATCCACTATCAATGTTCTTATATGTCTGCTCAATTATGATTTTAAGGATATTTTTAGACTTAAAAAAGGATTTAATTTGCATTTGTACATGAATCACTGGAATTTCTTGATGTTCATTTACCTTGGAATTTCTAGACAATCATGAACCCAATTACACTATCAAAGGTGCACATCTATACTCCTTTAATCCTCTTTTTTTGAACCAAATGTTGCATATTATCCAAAATACACCTAGACCACTATCTATTCCCTTAAGTTAAAAGCAGAATTGAAGTCCACACTTCTCTTATGAAAGGAAAATGAACCAAAAGGTCGTCCATTATTTCTTCTTCCTTTTTGCACATAACACACTAACTTATCCTTGCCAAAAAATCTTTTGAATAACATCCCATGTTGATGTGTTTTTGGCTAGAGCTAACTAGGCACATATTCTAGTTTTTAGGGGATCTTTTACCTTACATATTCTAGTCCATCACTAAAGGTTTTTCTTATTGTTGTTTTCAAATCTTACCCTATACCCTTATTTAACCATGTACTACCCACTTTTTTGATTCTTGGACCATATTAGAAAGTCTTTTTTGTTGGTGTTTAAGCTAGATAATTTTAATCCTAGTATTCTATATCTTTGAGTAGTCTCAAATATAAGAGAAATAAAAATATAATATGACCAATATAAATAATAATACCATTCAATAAAATATCAAATATGAATGTACAATGGCCAAAATCATTCATGCAATAACATGAAGAACATTTATAAAATAATTGCTCAAACTCTGCACACAAGTTGTAATATTATTATAGCTTGAATGTTTCATACATTATCCAAATCCATAAGTATAATACATGGAGCTTGGACTACATAATATAGCCATACAAGATGATTTTTTAAGTAATTAACTATTGATATTCATACGACAACTCTCAAATGTCCTTTGGCTTATCATATTTCCACTTGTATACATGACTCTTGACTCTTTATTTTCATGCACACTTAGCACTATTTAACATGACATGAATACTTCTACATGCACATCTAATACATGACAATTTTACATATCCTATATATAGATATTTATATAAGGAAAACATACTCCTAAAATTATTAATAAGTACCAAATAATGTAATATTTTTTAACATTTTATTGTTTTAGTCTTATATTTGTTAGCTTTTGAAGCTAAATACATGATATAAAGCAACCACAAGATCTAAAATAAGTTACAATATGAAATATATGATAATGGCAAACTAATAAGCATATAAAAATCACAAAAAACTTCATAAATAACTCATATAAATACCATTAACAAATGCTCACAAAAATTTGAAGTCTATTCAATAAAGACCTCAAATACATCATACTTATTAACTCTCCATTACAATTGTATATCACCTATACATCACTCTCTATGTATTACTTTGTATATATCTTTCTCACACCCACATAGACACATATATAATGGAATGTGAATCTTCATATGAAGCACTCTTGGCCTTCACTCCTCCTGTGACTCTTAATCTTCATATTCTATGGAATCATGTGCACATGGACTAATATGCACATTTACATTTCCAAAATACTTTGCAAACTTGTGCATTTATTACATTGCATAAAGTAAATACTCACACTCTAATCTAGGACACTTTTCTATTCCAAATATGTACCCAAGGTGGTACATTATCATGTACCAAATAATGTAATATATTATCTTTATCTTTATATCTCCAATATTATCTTTATCTTCATATCTTCAATCTATATCTCTAATATCAATATTTGAATTTACATAAAATGATTCATGTTTAACTTTTTTGGTGTGACTCATTTTCTTCTTTTATTTTCCTTTCTTTTGTATCTTCATTGATGATTTTTCTTCTAAGCATTATGCTAGCATATCATCATAGTGATACAACTTTGGTTCTTGTCTTCAATGCTTCAAATAATTATCTTTTTTAGTTTCAATATTTACCTTATATTTCTTGATTTGATTCTTTTCCTTGTTTTTTTTTATCCCTTTGTTCCTAAACTTCTACCAGTGATATGTCCTTGGCGTGGTGGGTTATTGAATCATCACACTCATATTGGCTTGGATTCAATAAATTATCCTTGATATAATCATATGAATTATTTATTTCAATAAAATTTCTTCAATTTTATGTTTTGTAGAACTCCTTGTATTTCCCTAATGATTGAATATGACTATAATTTTCACTTTCTCTGCTTCAAAAATAGCTACTTTAATTACTTCTTATCAATCAATTATTTGAATGAAATTTCAAATATTGCAAGTTTTAAATTTTATGTCTCTTATAATTTGTAGTTAGAGACTAAACTATCAATGCCTTTTTTTCTATGGCTTTTATGTTGAAATCCTTTTATCTCCCAAATTCAATAATATAATTCTCCAATTCTAAATTTCATAAAAACTATATTAATGTTGGATTTCTTATAACTCCAACTCTAGAAATTTAGAAATTCTATAAAGTAATATTTGCAAGTTCTGTATTCCTAATTTGATGTAGGATACCTTATTTCTCCAACCTTATCAAATTGTAAATATTTAACTTTTTTTGTAAACTCAAATGCGTAATATTACAAAACTTCAAAAATAAATACTTCAATATTTAAATCACTCTTCAATAATTTATAAAAGCTTTCAAATTGCAATATTAAAATTTCTAAGTTTTAAATAATACTTCAAAATTTCAATTTTAACCTTAGATAATAATCACCTCTAATCCTTTTAACTCCTACTTAGCATAAAATAAATTTCAAAAGTAATAAATTACCTTCAATATTTCAGGCGCTCCCTCATTGATGCTATATTTGGACTTGCTTTGAAAATGGGTGCTCTTAATCCACTTTGGCTAGTCAACTATACTTCAATCTGGTCAAGGCACTTCAACGTTCAATGTATGTCCTCCTTACTATAGTAAACGAGACTATGCTAATGTATTTTTATCTCATGCAATAAATGGATGTTCCAAAAATGTTATTTCTTTCTTAGTAACATTTGACCTCTTGCAAGAAAAGTGACAAGTATCACCAAAATGCTTCCTTACCCTTTTCTAATGTAACTTGTAACTCTTCAAAGACTTTTAGAGCTTTTACTTCCTTGTGACAAGTGGTATAAACAATATTATAACATTATTCAACCTTATGGATGAATTTCTAAAACTTCTTGATGCTCTATCTTCTTTGGTTGCATTTTTTCTTTCTCTTAACACTTGGTTGTGCATGTAATGCACTCAATAGAATAGTGAAATATTGAAATGAATATTATGAATGTCTTGTATTAACTAAATTTCTTGGTGATTGCAAAACCCTAGACCTTTGGTCTCCCTTAATACCTTTTCAATATCCAAAACCTTGTCTTCTTTTGTTGTTTATATTTTTGAGGTGTATTTACCACTCTTTTTGGTGTTTTTTTTCACCAATATTTTTTGCAAACTTCATGCTCCTCTTCATTTTTCTTCACCAATATTTTATACAAATATCATGCTCTTGCTTTTTTTCCTTCAAAAGTATGCTATCAACTTCTAAATTTTGCAGCTACAAATGTTGCCCTCTTGCTATCCAAATTTGTAGTAATTATCCTTGTTCAAATGTATCTAAACCCTTTTGTTCTTTATTATCCAAGGCTCTTATAAAAACATCCCTAAACTCTTTCAAAATGCAACTTACTTTTCTCTTTTAATTCTACTCACATTCGCAGGTCAAACCTCTCAAATCGTTGATTAAAAAATCTTATTCTTTGATGTCCAAGAAAATTTATATTTGCTACCTTATTTTACTATCAAGACTTTCTTCAATTGATTGTCCAAATTTAATTCAAAAATTCCAAAAACATCTCCAAATCATAGATCTATGCTTTCTTCAATTAGTTGTCATGTGGTATTTCAACTTCTCCTTCAAAAAATAGCAATCCTTATCTTTTATAAATCCACCTTCAAAATTTTCATGGTTATCCTTAAATTTCTCAAAATTATGGCCTCTTCAATCCTTTCCTTCTTTAGATTTATTTTTTAATTCTAACTTCAAATCTAATCTTGTTCACTATCCTCTTCCTCAATAATCTGAATATCTTGAGGTTTTCAAAAAAAATCTCAATATTTGGCAATCTTCTTGCCAAATCCTTCTTCCTTTTTGGATTGTTTTTGAATGGTTGAAATTATTCAAAATTTCTCTTATCAAGAGCTTCTACTGGTTGTAATCTTCTATCACAAACATTTCTTCAAATATTCTCCAGTGGCCATTGTTTCAACTCTGCAATGAGACTTTATCTAGACTTCTTCTTCTCAAAAATATTCTTAAGACCTCTTCTCTTGGATCTTATAATATTGTAGCTACTCAAAAAAATTAACCAATAATTTAATGATACCTTAACTTAGTTTTTCAATCTTCCAATTACGAAAATCTGTAATGAGATCTCTTTCTTGGATTTCCAAAATCTTCTACTTCTTAAATCTACTATAGGACCTTTTTTTGTAGTCCTTCTCTATATTCAATCTTTCAAATCTAAAAGTTCTTCAATGTGACTTATTTCTTGGGTCTCTTCAATATTCAATCTATAGTATTTAATCTGCAATGTTCAATCTTCAATGAGGACCTCCTTCGTGGTTCTCCTCAATCTTCAATGGGATCTTCATTCTTGGACCTCCTTAATATTCTATGAAACCTTCTTTATTAGACCTCCTTAATATTAAATGGGATATTCTTTCCTAGACCTCCTTAATATTCAAAGAGATCACCTTTATTGGACCTCCTTTATCTTCAATGAGACCTTATTTCTTTGACCTCCTTAATCTTCAATGTCTATTTTTCTACAACAAATAATTAATCCCTCCATGAGGAAAGCACATAGACTTTCAAGATACTGAAGGTGAAATTATTTTCTATCTATTTTAGGAAGCTTATCAACTTCTGATAACTAATATTCTATAACAAAAAACTTAGACAATAGTAACCAAATAAATTCAAATTTCAAAAATTCTAAAATAATAATCTTCACTAGCTATTCTCAAAACTAGTGGAAACAAATCTATGTTAAGTCCTAGTCTTCACAAGTTTTCCTTCAACCCTGTGGAAAGACTCTAGCCAAATATTAATCTAGAATATTCTTCTCTCTATAAATATTTTCAATAATACCTCCTTCAAGGGTCTCTTAATCTTCTCAATATCAAGGTCTATTTTCAAGACCTAAAAATATCCTTCTATTCCAAATTTATCCTTGGAATAGATAAGTCTTCAACTTTCACTTGTTTTCCTTCAACATAGTGAGATATACTATCTTCTCTATTTTTATTTTCTAGAGGTAATTTCTTTAACATTATTAGTTTCTCATTAACTAGTGAAAAACTCCTTTGCAACTAAAAACTTGTTCAATACAAAACCTTATTGTGGCTTTGATAACAATGATATATTTTGAAAATAAATACTTAATATATAGTAACCACAAGATATAAAATAAAGCTGCAATATGATATATATGATAATGGCAAACTACTAAGCATATAAAAATCATAAAAAATTTCACAAATAACTCATATAAATACCATTAACAAATGCTCACAAAAATTTGAAGTCTATTGAATAAAGACCTCAAATACATCATACTTCTTCACTCTCCATTACAATTGTATATCACTCTATACATCACTCTCTATGTATTAATCTATATATATCATTCTCACACCCACATAGACACATATATAATGTAATGTAACTCTTAATATGGAGGAATATTGACCTTCACTCTTCCTATGACTCTTCATATTCCTATTCTATGGACTCATGTGCACATGCAATAATATGCACATTTACATAGCTAAAATACTTTGTATAATTGTGTATTTATTAAATTACATAAATTAAATACTCACACTCTAATCTAGGACACTCTTCTAATCTAAATATGTACCCAAGGTGGTACATTACCATGTACCAAATAATATAACATATTCTAACAACATTTTCTCTTTCTAGTTCCTTTGTGTAATCATGCTGAATATGAGCATCATTTCTTCCTAGTGTTAGCTCTTCTATTGTGAGCAAACATTGTTTCCACAAATAAGTACTCTTTGTTGATACAACTTATGTGAATACCATATTTTCTTATCTATGGATATGATTTCTTATATTTTATAGAATTCGAAAGTCTCCTTTGCTTCCTAGACAAGAATATTTTCCTATCCTTACTTCCATTCCATTCCATTTCTTATTTTCCAATATAATAAATTCCCATATAATGGAAAATATCTCACTAGTTCTTTCCAATTAATTATGGCTTTTGAAATTGCTTTATTATGAAGTCAAATGAAATCTACAAAGAATAATATGACTAAATATTTCTCGTAAATTAGTTCTTGTCATAATCCTTTTCCCGTTATTAGTCTCCATAAACTTTTTAAAACTAAAGCTTTTTTGAAATTCTATATATATTATGGATACCCCATACTCTATCTAATTTTGATTTATCTATTATGTTACCATTTAACTAGTGTCATCAAATCCTCTTATTTGTTCTCTAACTAAAGGAATTGGAAACTCTTCTTCCTTATTATATCTACTCTAGTGATGGGAATGCAATATAAGGTGTGTCAATAGATTGGGGTAGCTTCCAACACTGATTTTACCAATGTAAGGTGACCCCCTAATGATAGTCACCTAATGTACTAATTTTTGATCATTTTGTCTATTTTTATGTATAATTAGATTGTATCCTAGTACCCATAGTTATTAGGTTACATATAAAAGCCTAAATATTTTATCTCTTTATCAAAATACACTTTCTTGAAATAAAAAAAGCTCATTACTATTTTTATTTTCCCTAGATGAAACCTATAAAAGGCTACTTCTATTTTTTTGTAGATTTATTTTCATGCCTATAGGCATACAATATAGCTCCAACACCTCTTTATGCTTTAATACTTGTTTCAATTTACCATTTCCAACAATAAAATAACATCTATACCCTTTAAATAGTTATCAACTTTTATATCCTTGATCATTTATGATATTTTTTGTTCCTTTATTAGTCTACTCAAACCTTATACTACCAAAATAAAAAATAAGATGACAAACTACACACCCTTTTCTCAAACCTATCGAAGCCTTGAAAAAGTGGAAGCTAAGTCATTTAAGAATACAACAAAAGAGACTAAATTGATATATCCCATCACCCAATTCACAAATGGAATCCTACATCCAATTTGAATTAGGATCAACTTGATATATAACTAATTTACTTTATCAAAAGCTTTTGCTAGATCTAAATTTATTACCATTGTATGTTGCTTCCTTGTATTTAATTAATGTAGTGCTTCTTGGGCTGCCCCTATTACTTCATGAATATACTTTTTACTTAAAAATTTGAACTAAATTTCTAAAATATTATCTCATAATATCCCTTTAATTATATTAGCTATAAGCTTTGAGGTGATTTTGTAGACGGTATTACATAATTAGATAGGTCTATAGTCCTTGAAAGATTGTAGATTATCTTTTTTTAAAATCAAAACCAAGAAAGTAGAATTTATGGATCCTAGAAATTGTCCCTTAATCCTTTATTCTTCTATAATTTGTAAAATATTCTTCTCGAATAGTTCATAAAAATCCAAATAAAAATCAATTTTCCGTCCATCTAGACCTAGAATTTTCTATTTTTGGAATGATTTGACAATAGAATGTAACTCTACTATTTCTAGAAACAAAGCTTCTTTTTGTTCCTCATTGACCATCTTGGAAAAATTTAGAACTAGTATGATTGTCTCTTGTATATTTTCTATATTTGAATCTATATAGAAGTCTTTGAAGTAATTTATTGCTAATGATTCCAACTCTTGGAATTTTCTCAGTGTTTCCATTCTCCTCTTTCATTTCCTAAATTGTTTTTGTATATTTCCTTTGTTTTGCATAATTTTAACAAAAGTGTATGTTCATCCCCCTATTCTAGCCATAAAATCCTATGTTTCAGTCTCCATTTTTTCCTATGTTGTTGTAACAATTATATCTTCTTCTTTTTTCAATTTTTTGACCGACATGATTTCATTTTCTAAAAAAAATATTTTTTATATTAGGTACTATAAATATGATTTACAACATATTCAATTTGAGGGAGTCTTCCCTCTACTTCCTAGTGTTTTTCTTTGGCCCAATATGATGTGACTGATTTTACTATATTAAATTTACTAATAAAATGAAATATAGTTATCTCTTCTAAGGTTAGGTCATAATACCTCCATTCTTTTCATACTATATTTTAAAAAAATTTATCCCTCAACTAAATAAGATTGAATTTGAAAAGGTTTGGTGGTTTATCCTCATCGTTTTTTAGATATAAAAGGATTGTAAAATTTCATCCTCTTTGATCTATCCATGGTCTCAACTTATCAAAGAAAGCTAAGAGATTATCTAAAACTATAAATCCCATGACTTCTAGATCAATTGTTCCTCCATATTAGAACAAAATTTGTTGTTTCTATATATTATAGCACTCTAAAATTTATGAAAGACTAACTGCTTCTACATTTAGTTTCATATAGATGTGCTTTTATGAATTTTTTATTATAGTAGATTCTAATAATTTCAATTGATCATATAATGGATTGAGGAGCAATTTTTCTATTTCAACATAATCTACAACCTAACTTATAACTAATTTTGAATCTCCATAAATATGTAAAGTTGTAATTTCTTAATCCACTACTATTCTCATCAAGAGGATCAATACTCTCCATTCTACCATATTATTTTCTCCTTCCCTTAAACTTACCCTAAAAATGATCTTAATATTTTTATTTAAGTAAAGTGATCCTACTACACCACACCTACCTAGGTTAACCTGACAATATCCATCAAAGAAGGCCCATGGCTTGATAGGATCCAGTATCAATAATCTTATGTCTGCTCAATTATGATTTTGAGGAGATTTTTAGACTTAAAAATGTATTTAATTTGTATTTGTACATGAATCACTGTAATTTTCTCATTTTCATTTACCTTGGAATTTCTAAAAAATCATGAGCCCCATTACACTATAAAAGGTGCACATATATGCTCCTTTATTCCTCTTTTTTTGAACCAATGCTGCATATTATCCAAAATATACCTGGTAGACCACTATCCATTCCCTTGAGTCAAAGGCATAATTTAATTCCAAACCTCTCTTATGAAAGGAAAATGAACCAAAATGTGGTCCATTATTTCTTCTTCCTTTTTGCACATAACACAATAACTTATCCTTACCAAAAAATCTTTTGAAGAACATCCCACGTTGATGTGTTTTTAACTAGAGCTAACTAGGAACATATTCTAGTTTTTAGGGGATATTTTACCTTACATATTCTAGTCCATGACTAAAGGTTTTTCTTATTGTTGTTTTCAAAGATTACCCTATACCATTCTTTAAACATGTACTACCCACTTGTTGGATTCTAGGACCATATCAGAAAGTCTTTTTTGTTTGTGTTTAAGCTAGATTATTTTTATCCCAGTATTCTATATCTTTGAGTGGTCTCAAATATAAGAGAAATAAAAATACAATGTGTCCAATATAAATAATAATATCATTCAATAAAATATCAAATATGAATGTAAAATGGCCAAAATAATTCATGCATTAACATGAATAATATTTATAAAATAATTGCTCAAACTATGCACACAAGCTATAATATTATTATAGCTTGAATGTTTCATACATTTTCCAAATCCTTAAGTATAATACATGGAGCTTTGACTCCATAATATAGCCATACAATATGATTTTTTAAGTAATTAACTATTGATATTCATATGAAAACTCTCAAATGTCCTTTGGCTTATCATATTTTCACTTGTATACATGACTCTTGACTCTTTATTTTTATGCACACTTAGCACTATTTTACATGACATGCATACTTCTACATGTGCATCTAATACATGACACTTGTACATATCCTAGATATAGATATTTATATAAGAAAAATATACTCCTAAAATTATTAATAAGTACCAAATAATGTAATCTCTTTTAACATTTTATTGTTTTAGTCTTATATTTGTTAGCTTTTGAAGCTAAATAAATGAGATAAAGCAACCACAACATCAAAAATAAAGTTACAATATGAAATAAATGATAATGGAAAACTACTAAGCATATACAAATCATAAACAACTTTAGAAATAACTCATATAAATACCATTAACAAATGCTCACAAAAATTTGAAGTCTATTGAATAAATACCTCAAATACATCATACTTATTCACTCTCCATCACAATTGTATATCACATATACATCACTCTCTATGTATTACTTTGTATATATCTTTCTCACACCCACATAGACACATATATAATGGAATGTGACTCTTCATATGGAAGACTCTTGGAATTCACTCTTCCTGTTATTCTTAATCTTTGTATTGTATGGAATCATGTGCACATGGACTAATATGCACATTTACATTACCAAAATACTTTGCACACTTGTGCATTTATTACATTGCATAAATTAAATACTCACACTCTAATATAGGATACTCTTCTAATCCAAATATGTACCCAAGGTGGTACATTAGCATGTACCAAATAATTTAATATATTATATTTATCTTTATATCTTCAATATTGTCTTTATCTTCATATCTTCAATCTATCTCTCTAAGATTAGTATTTGAATTTACATAAAATGATTCATGTTTAACTTTTTTTGTGTGACTCATTTTCTTCTTTTCTTTTCATTTCTTTTGTATCTTTATTGATGATTTTTCTTCTAAGCAGTATTCTAGCATATCATGATAGTGATACAACTTTGGTTCTTGTCTTCAATGCTTCAAATAATTATCTTTTTTAGTTTTAATATTTACATTATCTTTCTTTATTTGATTATTTTCCTTGTTTTTTTTTTATCTCTTTGTTCCTACACTTCTACCAGTGATATATCCCTAGCATAGTGAGTTAGTGAATAATCACACAAATATTGGCTTGGATTTAATAAATCATCCTTGATATAATCATATGAATTATTTCTTTCAATAAAATTTCTTCAATTTTATGTTTTGTAGAACTCCTTGTATCTCCTCAATGATTGAATATGACAATATAATTTTCAACTTCTTTGCTTCAAAAATAACTACTTTACTTACTTCTTATAAATAAATTATTTAAATGCAATTTCAAATCTTGCAAGTTTTCAACTTTGTCTCTTATAATTTTTAGTTAGAGACTAAACTATCAATGCATTTTTTTCTATGGGTTTTATGTTGAAATCCTTTTATCTCCCAAATTCAAGAATATAATTCTCCAATTCTAAATTTCATAAAAACTATATTAATATTGGATTCTTTGTAACTCCAACTCTAGAAATTTAGAAATCCTATAAAGTAATATTTGCAAGGTTTGTATTCCTAATTTGATGTAGGATACATTATTCCACCAACCTTATCAAATTGTAAATATTTAGCTTTTTTTGTAAACTCAAATGAGTAATATTACAAAACTTCAAAAATAAATACCTCAATATTTAAATCACTCTTCAATAATTTATAAAATATTTCATATTGCAATATTAAAATTTCTAAGGTTTAAATAATACTTCAAAAAATATTATCTCTCCAATAAAAAACTTTCAATTTTAACCTTAGATAATAATCACCTCTAATCCTTATAACTCCTACTTAGCATAAAATAAATTTCAAAAGTAATAAATTACCTTCAATATTTTAGGTGCTCCCTCCTTGATGCTATATTTGGACTTTCTTTGAAAATGGGTGCTCTTAATCCACTTTGGCTAGTTAACTATACTTCAATCTATTCAAGGTGCTTCAACCTTCAATGTATGTCCTCATCGCTATAGTAAATGAGACTGTGCTAATGTATTTTTATCTCGTGCAACAAATAGATGTTCCAAAAAAAATTGTCTTCCTGGGTAACATTTGACATCTTGCAAGACAAGTGACAAGTATCACCAAAATGCTTCATTACCATTTTCTAATATAACTTGTAACTCTTAAAAGACTTTAGAGCTTTTTCTTCCTTGTGAAAAGTGGTATAAACAATATTATAACATTATTTAACCTTATGGATGAATTTCTAACACTTCTTGATGCTCTATCTTCTTTGGTTGCATTTTTTTATTTCTCTTAACACTTGATTGTGCATGTAATGCACTCAATAGACTAGTGCAATATTGCAAGGAATATTATGAATGTCTTGTCTTAACTTACTTTCTTGGTGATTTTAAAACCCTAGAACTTTGGTCTCCCCTAATACCTTTTCAATATCCAAAACCTTGTCTTCTTCTATTTTTTACATTTTTGAGCTTACAAATGACACTTCAACTTTTCCAATGGTAGCTCTTCTCCACTTAGGCACTCCTCTATAGGTGGCTCTTCCACTGTGGCTCTTCTCCATTTAGGCACTCCTCTACAAGTGGCTCTTCCACAATTGATATTATCCTTTTGGTGGTGGATCCTCTCTTATATCTAATGGATCTTCTATTTTGTAATGTTTAGAATCTTACCTCCCTCTTATTTAATGGCATCTTTGCTATTTTCTATGGTGCTCAATCTGTTCTACTCGATGGTGCTCTACTTGGTGTATTTACCACTCATTTTGGTGTTTTTTTCACCAATGTTTTCTGCAAACTTAATGTTCCTCTTCATTTTTCTTCACTAATGTTTTCACCAATATTTTCTACAAACTTCATGCTCTTATTATTTTTCCTTCAAATGTATACTATCAAATTCTAAAACTTGCACCTATAAATGTTGCTCTGTTGCTGTCCAAATCTATAGTAATTATCCCTGTTCAAATATTGCTAAAACCTTTTGTGCTTTATTATCCAAGGCTCTTCTAAAAACATCCCTAAACTCTTTCAAAATGTAACTTACTTTTCTCTTTTAATTCAACTCACATTCACAGCTCAAACCTCTCAAATCACTGCTTATAAAATATGATTCTTTCATGTCCATGAAAATTTAGATTTTCTACCTTATTTTACTATCAAGCCTTTCTTCAATTGATTGTTCAAATTTACTTCAAAAACTTCCAAAAACATCTCCAAATCATATATCTATTCTTTCTTCAATTAGTTGACATGTGATCTTTCAACTTCTCCTTCGAAAAATAGCAAAACTTTTCTTTTATAAATCAGCATTTAAAATTTTCATGGTTATCCTTAAATTTATCATAATTATGGCCTCTTTAATCCTTTCCTTTTTTAGATTTATTTTTGAATTCTAACTTCAAATCTGATCTTTTTCACTATCATATTCCTCAAGAATCTGAATATCTTCTTTAAAAAAAATCTCAATATTCGGCAAACTTCTTACCAAATACTTCTTCCTTTTTGAATTATTTTTGAATGGTGGAAATTATCCATAATTTATATTATCAAGAGCTTCTCTTGGTTGCAATCTTCTATCACAAACATTTCCTCAAATATTCTCCAGTGGCCATTGTTTCAACTCTGCAATGAGACTTTATCTAGACTTCTTCTTCTCCAAAATATTCTTAAGACCTCTTCTCTTGGATCTTATAATATTGTAGCTACTCAAAAAAATTAACTAATAATTTAATGATACCTTAACTTAGTTTTTCAATCTTCCAATTACGAAAATCTGCAATGAGATCTCTTTCTTGGATTTCCAAAATCTTCTACTTCTCAAATCTACTATAGGACATTTTTTTTAGTTCTTCTTTATATTCAATATTCCAAATCTAAAATTTCTTCAATGTGACTTCTTTCTTGGGTCTCTTCAATATTCAATCTACAGTATTTAATCTGCAATCTTCAATCTTCAATGAGGACCTCCTTCTTCGTTCTCCTCAATCTTCAATGGGATATTCTTTCTTGGACCTCCTTAATATTCTATGACACATTATTTATTAGACGTCCTTAATATTAAATGGGATATTATTTCCTAGACCTCCTTAATATTGAAATAGATCACATTTATTGGAACTCATTTATCTTCAATGAGGCCTTATTTCTTGGACCTCCTTAATCTTCAATGTCTACGTTTCTACAATAAATAATTAATCCCTACATGAGGAAAGCACATAGACTTTCAAGAGACTAAAGGTGAAATTATTTTCTATATATTTTAGGAAGCTTATAAACTTCTGATAACTAATATTCTATAACAAAAGACTTAGACAATAGTAACCAAATACATTCAAATTTCCAAAATTCTGAAATCAATAATCTTCACTACCTATTCTCAAAACTAGTGGAAACAAATCTATGTTAAGTCCTAGTCTTCACAAGTTTTCCTTCAACCCTATGGAAAGAATCTAGCCAAATATTAATCTAGAATATTCTTCTCTCTATCAAGATTTTCAATAAGACCTCCTTCAAGGGTCTTTTAATCTCCTCAATATCAATGTCTCTTTTCAAGACCTAAAAATCTCCTTCTAATACAAATTTTTCCGTTGGAATAGATAACTCTTCAACTTTCACTGGTTTTCCTTCAACATAGTGCGATATACTATCTTATCTAGTTTTCTTTTCTAGAGGTAATTTCTTTAACATTATTAGTTTCTCATTAACTAGTGAAAAACTCCTTTGCAACTAAAAACTTGTTCAAGACAAAACCTTACTGTGGCTTTGATAAAAATGTTAGATTTTGAAAATACATATTTAAGATAAAGTAACCACAAGATCTAAAATAAAGCTGCAGTATGAAATATATGGTAATGAAAAACTGCTAAGCATTTAAAAATCATAAAAAATTTCACAAATAACTCATATAAGTACCATTAACAAATGCTCACAAAAAATTGAATTATATTGAGTAAAGACCTCAAATGCATCATACTTCTTCACTCTCCATTACAATCGTATATCACTCTATACATTAATCTCTATGTATTAATCTGTATATATCATTCTCACACCTACATAGACACATATATAATGGAATGCAACTCTTAATACGGATGAATATTGACCTTCACTCTTCCTGTGATTCTTAATATTTGTATTGTATGGAATCATGTGCACATGGACTAATATGCACATTTACATTACCAAAATACTTTGCACACTTGTGCATTTATTACATTGCATAAAGTAAATACTCACACTCTAATCTAGGACACTCTTCTAATCTAAATATGTACCCAAGGTGGTACATTACCATGTACTAAATAATTTAATATATTCTAACAATATTTGCTTTTTCTAGTTCCTTTGTCTATTCATGCCAAATATGAGCATCATTTCTTCCTAGTGTTAGCTCTTCTATTGTAAGCATTCATTTTTTCCACAAATAAGTACTCTTTGTTGATACAACCTATGTGAATGCCATATTTTCTTATATATGGAGATGATTTATTATATTTTATAGAATTCAAAAGTCTCCTTTGATTCCTAGACAAGAATATTTGCCTATGCTTACTTCCATTCCATTCCATTTCCTATTTTCCAATCTAATAAATTCCCATATAATGGAAAATATCTCACTAGTTCTTTCCAATTAATTATAGCTTTTGAAATTGCTTTATTCTGAAGTCGAATGCAATCTACGAAGAATAATATGACTAAATATTTCTCTTAAATTAGTTCTTGTCATAATCCTCCGTTATTAGTCTCCATAAAATTTTTAAAACTAAAGTTTTTTTGAAATTCTATATATATTATGGATACCCCATCCTCTATCTAATTTTGATTTAGGTATTATGTTACCATTTAACTAGTGTCATCGAATCCTCTTATTTGTTCTCTAACTAAAGGAATTGGAAACTTTTCTTCCTTATTATCTCTACTATAGTGATGAGAATGCAATTTAAGGTGTGTCAATAGATCGGGGTGACTTCCAACACTAATTTCACCAATTTAAGGTGATCCCCTAGTCATAGTCAGCTAATGCACTAATTTTTTATCGTTTTATCTATTTTTATGTATAATTATATTGTATCCTAGTACCCATAGTTATTAGGTTACAAATAAAAGCCTAAATATTTTACCCCTTTATGAAACTCCACTTTCTTGAAATAAAAAAATCTCATTACTATTCTTATTTTCCCTATATGAAACCTATCAAAAGCTATTTCTATTTTTTTGTAGACATTTTTTCATTCCTATAGGCATACAAGATAGGTACAAAACCTATTTATTCTTTAAGACTTGTTTCAATTTACCATTTCCAACAATAAAATAACATCTATACCCTTTAAATAATTACCAATTTTGATATCCTTGATCATTTCTAATCTTTTTTGTTCCTTTATTAGTCTACTCAAACCTTATACTACCAAAATAAAAAAGGAGATGACAAAGTGCACACCATTTTCTCAAACCTATGGAAGCCTTGAAAATATTGGAAGCTAAGTCATTGAAGAGTACAACAAAAGAGACTAAATTGATATATCCCATCACCCAATTTACAAATGGAATCCTACATATAATTTGAATTAGGATCAACTTGATATATATCTAATTTACTTTATCAAAATATTTTGCTAGATCTAATTTTACTGCCATTGTTTGTTGTTCCTTGTATTTAATGAATGTAGTGCTTCTTGGGCTGCCCCTAATACTTCATGAATATACTTTTTACTTAAAAATTTGAACTAATTTTCTAAAACATTGTCTTAGAATATCCCTTTAATTATACTAGCTATAATATTTGAGGTGATTTTGTAGAGGGTATTACTGTTAGAAATTTTGATTCCCTAATCTAAAAGTTGTCATTGATGTCAAAAGGACCTATGTAAGTAAGCTCTATGATTTTGCTCCACAAAGAGCTTCATGAGAAGCAAAGGTTTTGATCAAAAGTTCTAGAAGGGATGCATGGAATTGGTTCCAAAAGGAGCTTCAAGGGAAGCTTAGCAAAATGTTTTTTATGAAAACCAAGGAAGGCAAGCAAAGGTTTTATTTAAAACCAATGGATGGCAGATTTGAAATGGTTTTTTTCTTAAAACCCAAGTTGGTTTTTCATTTCATCAAAAAATGTGCCCCGGTGATGGAGAAGTTTAATTTTAAAGGTTTAGTTTAAATTTTAATTTATTTAAAATTTAAATTTAAATTTTAGAATTAAATAAAAAAATTTCCCTCCTTTCTTATTGGTACCACTGACATCATGAGGGCAATGTTAAAAGAGCCAAAATATTTGCCTTGAAGGATGGCTTATATAAATAAGCCAAAGGATTTTCATTTAATAAACCTAAGGAGTGTCGCATGATTTTCAAAAATCTAAAGTTCTTGGCATCCAAATATTGTGCAACGAATTTCATGGAGTGTGACGTAGGTAGTCAAGTCATGTACGGTTAAATTTTTAGTGCCTTATGAGGAAATCGCATGCAGTTTAATGAAGAGAGTACCCAAGGCACTCACGTGGACAATTAGCTCATGCGGCTTAGCTGCGGCTTGGCAACATGGTGGGTAGAGGTTCGAAACACCAAGGCCCTTCGAGGGCTCCTTTGAGGTATGCACTCTAACTTCGATATTTATAGGGGTAAATATTTTAATTAAAATATTTTCTTGCTAAGGTTTGATTATGTTTTTTGTGGGAGATTAAGGTTGAGCAAGCTTTAATATTTTGCTAAGGTTTGATTACAATTTTTGTGGGAGATATAAGGATGAGAAAGCTTTAATATTTTAATAAGGTTTGATATTTTATTAATGTGAGATATTGCATAAGAAATATTTGTGATTATTTTTGAGTGCAAAAATGTTGAAAGGAAGGTTATAAAATATTTGATTTATTTTATGGTATAAGTGGTTTGTGGAGTGACAAGGTTATGTAATGATTTGATTTATTTTATTTTATGGTACAAGTGGTTTTAGGAGTGATAAGGAAGTTGTGCATTAATTTTTAAGAAGGTTTTCTAATTAAAATCCTTGGTGAATATAATTGTGAATTGGAGTAATGTTGATTACTTTATGATCTTCTACACCTTGTGAATATTGGCAAAAGAAAATTTTGATTGTGGAAGATTTCCAAAGAGGCTTCTTCATATTCATAAAATGTATGGGCACATTATCCTATTGATTTATTATGGTGGTTGATTTCTAAAAATATCTTTGGAGTGAAAAGGATTGATTGTGGTTTCCTTTTTGAAAGTGATTGGTTTAATGCTTCAAGGTTTTCTAGATTGAGAGTTGTGATTAAACCTTGTTTTATAATCATTGTTGTTGGAGCCCATTGGTTGTGCAAATAACTTGAACTTGAGTTAGAAGAGAACATGAGTATCATTTTTATGTGATATTTATTGTTGAGCATTGTTGGAAACATTTTGAGTTGATTGATACATGCTTGAAAAAGGGTTTGTGAGAAAAGGGTTGTTCATTGAGATTGAGATTTGAAAATAGAACATATTGAGTCTCTAACAATTATCTTTATGCTTATATGAGATTTATTTGAGTTGAGATTGAGATTTGAGGGTATAACATATTGAGTCTCTAACAATTCTCTTTATGCTTCTATGAGATTGATTTGAGTTGAGATTGGGATTTGAGTATAGAACATATTGAGTCTCTAAAAATTCTCTTTATGCTTCTATGAGACTTAGTTGAGATATTTATTGAGCATAGAGTATCAAAAATACTAAGTCTCTAAAAATTATCTTTATGATTCTATGTGATTGAACAATTTCTATGTGGACTTCTTAAGCAGATTTGAGACAAGTCTTTGAGAAGGCTCGTGGACAAGTCTTTGTGAGAGCTTTTATGGAAGCTTGCGATGCAGATTTGAGAAAGTCCTAGAGAGGACCTATTGATCATATTTGGACAAGTTTTGAGTGGACCTATTAAGCATATTTGAGCAAGTTCTGAGTGGACCTATTGAGCAGATTTGAGCATGTTCTGAGTGGACCTATTGAGCAGATTTGAGCAGGTCATGAGTGGACCTATTGAGCATATTTAAGTAGGTTATAAGTGGACTTGTTGAGAATATTTGAGTAGGTTATGAGTGGACCTATTGAGAATATTTGAGAAGGTTCTGAGTGGACCTATTGATCAAATTTGAGCAGGTTTTGAATGAACCTATTGAGTAAATTTGAAAAGTTTCTAAGTAAGCCTATTAATAGAGTTTTGAAGATGACAGAGTATAGAGGACAGAGTCTCAGTGGATAAAGATCCAGTAGCTAGGACAATTGAAGACAAATCTTCTGAGTGAGGAGTCTCCAAGTGGAGATAGATCCACCAGTTAGTGCAGTAGAGATACAAAGTCTTCTATAATATCACTAGCTAGAGCAAGAAGGGGAAAGTGTTCTCCTATGTAAGAGATCCATGAACTTGATATTTAGGGGATAAACATATCCTTTGGACAGATGTCCATAAACATTGTAAAATGGAAAGGATTCCCATGAGATTATTTAAAAAATATTTATAAGAAATATTTTCTCTGTGGAGGTAGCCCACATTGGGTGAACCACGTTAAAATTGGTGTCTTTATTATGTGTGATGATTTGTGCATTTCTTTGGTTATTGCTATTGATATTGCCATTGATTATATTGATTAATACTATTTGGGAAAGAAAATTAAAAAGTGGTATTATACTGTTCACCCCTGTTAGTCTTACAATGACACTAAGAGGGGGGGTGAATCAGTGTAGCTCTTTTAATCTTGAATTTACAACTCTTAAAACAACAGCAATTAAAACTTATGACAAGATACAACAAGAATAACAAAATAGCATCACACAACACTCAAATCTCAAAACAACCCTCCTTTTATAACATAATATTTGAGATGAAAACCCTAATCTTAGTCGGCTGTAAATCGTCATCTTAGTTGATTTTTATGACATTTGTAAACCCTAATTTTAGTCGGTTGTTCATCGATCTTCATTGAATTTAACTTAACCATGAGAAAACAACATGTCACGATATCACAACACTTTTTCTCCTTGCTCTTTGTCTTAGCTTTGACCCATGAAAAAACAACATGTCGCGATATCGCAACACTATTTTCTCTCTCCTTTATCTCTTTGTTTTGGCCCGCAAAAATACATGTCGTGATATCGCAACACTATTTTCTCTCTCCTCTTTCTCTTTGCTTTGGCCCATGAAAATACAACATGTCGCGATATCGCGACACTATTTTCTCTCTCCTCTTTCTCTTTGCTTTGGCCCACGAAAATACAACATGTCACAATATTGTGACACTTTTTCTTTCTCTCTCTTTCTCCTTGTATCGGACCGTGAAACTGCTACATGTCATGATATCATGACACTTTCTCCTCCGTACACTTCATATTTGCTTTTGTCGCGATATCACGACACTTCTCCTTCTGTACTTAGCTTCTTTTCTTTTGTCGTGAAATCATGACACTTCTGCCTTCGAAGTCTTCTTCACTACTTTTGTCATGAAATCGTGATACTTCTGCCTTCGAAGTCTTCTTCCCTGCTTTTGTCATGAAATCATGATAGTTCTACTTCCGTACGCTTCCTCTCTTTCGTTTGTCACAAAAATGTGACATGTCACGAAATCGTGACACTTTTCCTTCTCTGCCTTCCTGCTCTCTTCAAGTCGTGAAAATGCGACATGTCATGAAATCGTAACACTTTTCCTTCTCTGCCTTCCTACTCTCGTCAAGTCGTGAAAATGTGACATGTCGTGAAAACGCGACACTTTTCCTTCTTTGCCTTCCTGCACTTTTCAAGTTGCAAAAATGTGACATGCCGCAAAATTGTGACACTTTTTCTCTCTCTTCCTTCTTGCACTTTCTGAGTTGTGAAAATGCAACATGTCGTGAAATTGCGACACTTTTTCTTTCTCTTCCTTCCTGTGCTTTTCGAGTTGCAAAAATGCGACATGTCACAAAATCGAGACACTTTTCCAACTCACTTTCTCTCTCCTATTTTAGTCACAAAACTGCAACATGTCACGAATTCGCAACACTTTTCAAACTTGTTCTCTTTCTTCAAACTTGTCGTGAAATCGCAACACTTCTTCCTACTTTATCTTTTTCTTCCAACATGTCATGAAATCGTGACAATTTTTCCTACTTCTTCTCTCTCTTCCAACATGTCATGAAATCGTGACAGTTTTTCCACTTGCCTTTTTCTCTTCCTACATGTCGCAAAATCACGACAGTTTTTCCTGCTTCTTCTCTCTCTTCCAATCATGTCGCGAAATCATGACAATTTTTCCTGCTTCTTCTCTCTCTTCCAACATGTCGTGAAATCACGATAGTTTTTCCATCTTTTTCTCTCTCTTCCAACATGTTGCGAAATCGCAACAGTTGTTCCAGTTTTTTCTCTCTCTTCCAACATGTCGTGAAATCAGGATAGTTTTTCTTGCCTGCTATATATGTCACGATATCGCGACACTTTTCTTACTTGTCTTTTTATTTGATATTTTGTAAATGGGCTACTTCGGTCTTCTTGGAAACTCACTGTCCATACTCTGAATAACCTTTGAACTCCTATCTTCTGCATCTGAATAGCTTTTGAACTTCCTGTCCACTGAAACACCAGATCTATCTGACTGTGTTGAAAACAATGACAATATTGTTGCTACACCTTGCTCAATAATCTCCCCCTTTGGAATTGTTGGCAACACATATGCAATTTCCTGTAACTCTTCTCCCCCTTTGAAAATAATACCAAAGGGCTACTGCAGACTCCCCCTAAGTCCATGCACAACATTCTTAGGCAAAATTGATTATACTTAGCAAAAATCATGAACATGAGCAATAAGATAATCAAATGCTTAGATGCTCCCCCTGAGAATGTGATCCTTGTAGCTAGTCAATCTTTGGGAAGTGTGACCACTCCCAATTTATTGTGAAGGTACTCAAAAATTTCCTTGGGCAATGGTTTTGTGAAGATATCTGCTACTTGCTCTGTAGTTGGAACCAAATCCAATTTAACCTCACCTTCTGCAACTTTCTCCTTCAAGAAGTGATACCTGATAGTGATGTATTTTGTGCTTGAATGCATAATTGGATTCTTGGAGATGTTAATGGCACTGGTGTTATCACACTTAACTGATATTGGTTCATTGAAGCAAATACCAAGATCTTTCAGGGTTTGTTTCATCCACAATACCTGCGTACAACATGTTGTCGCTACAATATATTCTGCCTCTACTATTGATAAAGAAACTGACTCTTTCTTCTTACTGTGCCATGCAACCAATCTGTATCCAAGATAGAATGCACCTCCACTAGTACTCTTTCTATCATCTACACATCCTGCCCAATCTACATCTGAATATGATATAAGGGTGAAGTCTTTACCCTTTGGATACCACAATCCATACTCCATAGTACCCTTAAGATACCGAAGAATCCTCTTTACTATTGTCACATGAGTCTCCTTGGGATTGGCCTGAAAACGTGCTACCATGCATACTACCTATAAAATATCTAGTCTGGTAGCTGTCAGGTACAGTAGGCTTCCAATCATAGATATGTACATGGTTTGATCAACAGGTGGAGATTTTTCATCTTTGCTCAACTTGCAGCATTTCATCATGGGAGTGCTAACTAGCTTACAATCCTCCATTGTGAATTTATTTAACATCTCTTTTACATATTTAACTTGTGAAATAAATATGCCCTTCTTACTTTGATTAACTTGCAAACCGAGGAAATATGACAGTTCACAAATCATTGACATTTCAAATTATTTTTGCATCTTACTTGCTAAATCTTTACATGACTCATCTTTGCTGCTGCCAAATATGATATCATCTACATATACAACAAGAACAATAAGATGCTCATTTTCTGTTTTGACATACAGGTTACTATCCACCATACCTTTCTTAAATCTTTGTTGAGTGAGATAGTTGTCTAGTCTTGCATACCATGCTCAGGGTGCTTGTTTTAAGCCATATAAAGCTTTTTTCAATTTGCAAACAAAATTTGGATTATCACCAAGTTGGAACCCATCTTGTTGCTCAATATAAACCTCTTCTTCAAGTTTCCCATTCAAAAATGCTAATTTCACATCCATTTGATAAACTTTGAAATTCTTGTAGACTGCTAAAGCCAAAAACATTTTGATTGCCTCTAGTCTAGCTACTAGTGCAAACATTTCCTCAAATTCAATGCATTCAACTTGTACATACCCCTTGCATACCAATATTGCTTTATTTCAGACTACCTATCCGTATTCATTCAATTTGTTACGAAACATCCATTTAGTCCCGATTATATTTTTGTTCGCAGGTCTAGGTACTAACTCCCAGGTTTTTTTTTTCTCAATCTGGTCTAATTCTTCATTTATTGCCTTCATCCAACCTTCATCTTTTCTTGCTTCAGCAAAATTCTTGGGCTCAATGCTGGATAATAGAGAGTATTTACTTGCTACTCTTATTCTTGTTTGAACACCAACTTTGGGGTCTCCAATTATTTGATCTCTAGGATGATTTTTTTTCCAGCTGCCTATTTTGAATTTCTTATTCTCTTCTACTTTTGAATAACAACTTACATCATCTGAGTCAAATTTTGTATCTTTTCAATTTCGTTTTCCTCATATCCTTCAATAACCTCTTCATAGATTGGGTAGTTTGTTTCATAGCTAATTACTCGTTCTTTACCTTCATCAAACTTAAAATCAGCACTGTCCACAATTTTCTTTAGCCTTTTGTTGTAGCATTTGTAAGCTTTGCTTCTAGACGAATAACCAACAAAAATACCTTCATTTGCTCTATCTTCAAACTTACCAAGATTATCTTCAGTTTTTTTGATATAGCACTTGCTACCAAAAACTCTGAGGTATTTTGTTGTTGCCATTTTATCGAACCACAATTCATAAGGAGTTTTGCTTTCATGTGTTCTCAGCATGTACCTATTTTAGATATACATCGTAGTATGGACTGCTTCTTTCCAAAATCTATCTGCTACTTTGCCTTCAGCCAACATAGTTCATGCCATTTCCTGCACTGTCTTGTTCTTTCTTTCTACCACTCCATTTTACTGAGGTGTCCTGGCTGCTGAGAACTGTCTCCTAATACCGTATTTTTCATAGTATTCTGCAAACTCCTCTGAAATGAATTCTCCTCCTCTGTCTGATCTTAAACATTTGATCCTCTTTTCTGTTTCATTCTCAACCTAGTTTTTGAAAATCTTGAACATATCAAAAGCTTATGATTTATGCTTCAAGAGGAATATCCATGTCATTCTGGAATAGTCATCAATGCACAACATAAAATATTTGTCATCACTTATGCTTTGTGTTCTCATGGGTCCACATAAATCAGTGTGTATTAGTTCCAAATGTTTGCTTGTGTAGTATTCTTTTGTTTTGAAAGAGACTCTAGTTTGTTTCCCATTTTGGCATGAAGCACAAATGTTGTTTGTAGGTTTGCTGATGGTGGGAATATCTCTCACTGCTCCTTTTGAGGTGATTTTTACTAGGTTATCAAAACTGATATGACCAATTCTCTTGTGCCACAACCAATTTTCTTCTTCTTTTCTAATAAAACAAGCTCCTTCTGAATTCTCTTAGAGCATGTACAGGTTTCCAGATGTTCTTGATCCAGTTGCTATCAATTTTCCATTGTTTGTCTTTCTAACTTCACAACCCTACTTCTTAAAAACTACCTCATGACCTTTATCACAAATCTGACTTACGCTCAACAGGTTATGTTTCAAACCATCCACAAACAAGACTTCTTCTGACTTAATTTTTTTGTTAATAATTTTTACTGAACCTTTGCCAACTATCTTAGCTCCATAATTGTTTCCAAACATTACTGAACTGCCTTCATATTTCTGCAACTTCTTAAATTTCTATTTGTTACCTGTCATATGACTGGAGCATCCACTATCAAGTATCCATGGCACATATTTATTCTATGCTTTAAATGTTGTTTGTACAATTAAGGATTCCTTTTCTTCCTTAAGTTGTTCCTTTTCTTTCCACTCTGTTTTGATAGTGGTTTTGGGCTCTTGTTTTGCCTTTCCCTTATCAGCAACTTGTGCATGTTCTACGAGAAGTTTTCTATTTTGTCTCATCCTGTTTGGTTGAACTTTTCTTCCCTGAACCTGATTTGATGAAAATGTGCTTCTATAGTTTCTTGCAATGTGCCAAAAATTGTGATAGTTATAACATTCTATGATATAATTCATCAGAGGAGAAAAAGCATTTCTACTGGTGAAATTCCTTGGTCTAACATTATATTTGCAGTCTAAGATTTTATGTCCATAGCCATTGCATTTAAAATAGAAACCAAAGAAGGGATAATTGAACCTGGGAGATGGTATTTGCCATGTTGCCATAGGAGCCATAGGTCTTCTTCTTCTTTGATGTGTGACATTGGTGAATCCATCATTGTCAGTTCTCCTTTCGAGCCTGGCATTATTGCTTTCTTTTGCATGAGGTATTTTCCCTTGATCAACCTGTTTCTTATCTTCATTCTTTGTGGATTCTACATTTCTAGCCTTTGGCCCACTTGATGATTCTCCTTTGATGAAACCCAGACCAAACTTGATGCCTGTAGGTATTTGGTCATTTATGATCTTATCCAGCTTCATAGAACTTTCTTCATGTTTGTGATAACAACTAATTTTTTTATTCATCTCTTCTAGCTACATTCTCAAACCAACAGTCTCTTCTTCTAGCTTGTTGTAATAGTCTATTCTCATGGTTATTTGCACTTTGAGATCTTCGGATATTTTCATGGATTCTTCTATCTATACTTTCAAACTGGTTATGATTTCATTTGCATCCGTAAGCTTTCTTGAAAGTTTTTTTTTTTTTTCTTTTCTATCTCCCACTCTTCAAGTGTAGAGATCAACTCACCTTCTAGATCTACTTCAGCCTCAGGGTTTTCACCACATACTTCAGAGATCACTCCTTCTTCCTTTTTTGATTTTGCTTCTTCAAATGCCATGAAAAGAGCTTCACCTTTTTCTTCTTTAGACTCTTCTCCGGAGCTGTCTTCTGATGAACTGACATTCTTGGAGATGAAACTTCTCTTCTTGAAGTTGCCTTTTCTAAAGTTCATTTTCTTCCAGTCACTTCTTTCATGGTGTGATCCTTCATCATTTTTTTTTTTCTCTTTAAGTGGACATTTAGTCGCAAAATGCCCGATGCCTCCATAATTGAAACATTTAAATGGTAGTTTCCCTCTGTATTTTTCTTTTCCCTTTTTTAGCTTTCTAACAAAGTTTGCTTCCATTTCATCTAATGTCCCTTCTTCCTCGAACTCTTGTTTGGTGTTTTTTTTTTAAGGGATTTAAAATCCGCTTCTCTGTCTGTGGGTTTAGATCTTCCTATCCTCATCTCATATGCAGTTAAAGAACCATACATCTCATCTATACTGAAATAATTTAGATTTTTAGCTTCTTCTATTGCTGAGACTTTGGAATCAAAACTTTGAGGAAGATATCTTAGTACACTTTCCATGATGGCATAGTATCCAATATCCTCGCCGAGTCCTCTGATCGCATTAATGATTCCATTGAATCTCAGCATATATGCCTCAATGTTTTCATCATCGTTCATTTTCAATGCTTCAAACTGAGCTCGATGTGTTTGTAACTTGGCCTCCTTAATCTTATCATCTCCTTCATGAATACTCTTCAGTTTATCCCATATCTTTTTTTCTCGTATTACAGTTCATGATCTTCACTAGTTCACTGTCTGCTAATCCGCACATGAGAGCATTTTTTGCTTTTGAGTTGTTTTCAAATAGTTTCTTTTTGTTAGCCTCTTTTGGAGGAGTGATGGGAATTGTGTATCCACTAACTACTAAATCCTAGATGTCGTAATCCAAAGCACAGATATATGTCTGCATCCTGATTCTCTAGAACGCGTAATTAGATCCATCAAACAATGGTGCTTTGTTTGATGAGAAACCTTCACCACCTGCCATTGTGTTACTTCCAAGATCACCCTAGTCGGTTAAGCTTGTATAGAAACTTGGCTCTGATACCAATTGTTAGTATTACAATGACACTGAGAGGGGGGGTGAATTAGTGTAGCTCTTTTAATATTGAATTTACAGCTCTTAAAATAGTAGCAATTAAAACTTATGACAAGATACAACAAGAATAACAAAAAAGCATCACACAACACTCAAATCTCCAAACAACCCTCCTTTTATAACAGAATATTTGAGATGAAAACCCTAATCTTAGTCAAAAATGTGACATGTCGTGAAATCGTGACACTTTTCCTTCTTTGCTTTCCTGCACTTTTCAAGTCATGAAAATGTGACATGTCGTGAAATTGTGACACTTTTTCTTTCTCTTCCTTCCTACGCTTTTTGAGTCACGAAAATGTGACATGTCACGAAATCGTGACACTTTTTCTTTCTCTTCCTTCCTGCGCTTTTCGAGTCACAAAAATGTGACATGTCACGAAATCGTGACACTTTTCCAACTCACTTTATCTCTCCTATTTTAGTCACGAAACTATGACATGTCGCGAAATCGCGACACTTTTCAAACTTGTTCTCTTTCTTTGAACTTGTCGTGAAATCACGACACTTCTTCCTGCTTTCTCTTTTTCTTCCAACATGTCACGAAATCGTGACAGTTTTTCCACTTGCCTTTTTCTCTGCCAACATGTCACGAAATTGTGACAGTTTTTCCTGCTTCTTCTCTCTCTTCCAACATGTCACGAAATCGCGATAGTTTTTCCACTTGCATTTTTCTCTACCAACATGTCACGAAATCGTGATAGTTTTTCCTGCTTCTTCTCTCTCTTCCAACATGTCACGAAATCATGACAATTTTTCTTGCTTCTTCTCTCTCTTCCAACATGTCACGAAATCATGATAGTTTTTCCAAATTTTTCTCTCTTCCAACATGTCACGAAATCATGACAGTTTTTCCAGCTTTTTCTCTCTTCCAACATGTCATGAAATCGTGATAGTTTTTCTTTCCTGCTGTATATGTCACGATATCGCAACACTTTTCTTGTCTTTTCTTCGATCTTTTGCAAATGGGCTACTTCAGTCTTCTTGGAAACTCACTATCCATACTTTGAATAACCTTTGAACTCCTATATTCTGCATCTGAATAGCTTTTGAACTTCCTATCCACTGAAACACCAGATTATCTGACTGTGTTGACAACAATGACAATACTATTGCTGCACCTTGCTCAACAACCCCCCCTCTTAGTATAAGCTTATGTTCTTAAATTGGTATCATAGCAGGTTCCTTCAGAAGAGTTTGATAGCTTGAATTAAAAGTGGTCTAAGAACACAATGGATCAAAAGGATCAAAGAGATAGACCCTTAAATAATACAATACGAGTTTTTTATGGAAGTGACTTCTTATATTGGTGTATTTTTATGAGATTTTACTTGATTGCGCATGGCAATGATGTTTGGGATGCAATGTAACTTGGATATGATTCAAAATACAATCCTCCTACAGATAAGGAAGGTAAGCTTCTAATGCATGCAAATTCAAGAGCTATGAATGCAATTATAAAAGGGTTTCATAGATCAGAATCTATGAAGGTTATGGAATGTAAAACAATACAAGAAATATGGGTACTTCTGCATGAAATATATGAAGAAGATAAATGAGTTATAATAGCTAAGATCAAAAATCTCAAAGAAGAATTTGAGAACCTAAGAATGAGGGATGATGAAAATATTCATGACTATCTCAACAAGGTTCATGAACTTGTACCTGATATGAAAGCTCTTGGAATGAAGGTTGATGAATCTGATGCTTGTGATAAAATCTTGAGGACTCTTCCAAAAAGGCATAGTGAAAATGTTTCTTCTATAGAAACATCAATTGATAGTGATTCTTTGACAAGGAATTCTTTGCTTAGCATGCTTACTACTTTTTACATCAGAACAAAAGATCTTATTCCTCCAAAATAAGATGCTTTTAAAGTAGAAAAAAATACAAAGGAAAAGAATATAGAATAAAGTAGTGAGTCATCCAGTGATGAAGAAGCAAATTATGGCAAAAGATATAGATGTTTTAGAAGACCCATAGATCTAATATATAACAAATATTTCAATTATGGACGGTATGGACACTATAAAATATAATTCAAAGATCCAAAGAACAATAATGATGAAGAAAAATAGGATCACAGATACAAGGAATCATAAAGATACAGGTACCAGAAGAAAAACAAGGATGGTCAAAGCAGACAAGGAAATAAGTTCTTCTTGAGACAAAAGATAAGTTACTATGCATAAAATGCAAGTAAGTACTCAATTTATAGTGATGCTAGTTTTCAGATAATGATAGATATGAATTCCTATTTATGGTTAAAGAGAAATATCTAGCTAAAAAAAGGACTCCAGTTATTCTCAAGTGTTTTAGATGTGGTAGATTTGGACATATTGAAGATGATTGCACTAGGTATGGTTATAGTTTCAGTGATGATTATTTTGAAGATGCACTTGAAATACCAAAGGAGAATATTCTAATGGCTTTGGAATATAAATAAGGTGGTTCAATAGAAGACAGTCCAAAAGGAATTAATGATATGAACAAAGGCAATTAATAGAGGAATATTCAGTAGTGAATGACTATGATATCACGGGATAACTTATCTATGCCCTTGACACATTAAAGAACATTAGAAAGCAACACTCCAAGATTAAAAGTCAGTTTCAATAATATGATGAAGAAAGGATATTACTCATAGAGTATTTAGAGAAGTCAAAGGCTAAGGCAAGCAATTTCAAAGATAACTTAGAAGCAAAGATTTTGAAATGTGATAAGTTAGCCCAAGAAGTGGCTACTCTAAAAGAAAAATTAAGGGAATCCAAGATCAAGATGAAGAGTTTCACAAATAGCTCTAATAACTTGGATAAGCTCATCTGTGGACAATAGCAAAAATTATGTTCAAAAGGTCTTGGCTTTGGAAAGGTTCAAAAGAAATAGGAAAAATAATCTACTTCAATTATTTATGAAGAAGAAACTTTAGAAGAATATCCATTAGAAGAATATAGTTTAACTGAAAGTGGGACATCATCGGATGAGTTGGACAACAAAGAGCTCAACAAAGAGAAGAACAATGCACAAAGAAGATACAGATGGAACATCAATTAGGATAGGAGACCAATGAGGTCAAGACAAGGAGGCTTCAATGGAAGATGTTTTTCATGTCACAAGTTTGGACACATGTCTTCACAGTGCAGGACTCATGAAATACAGGTATATGGAAAAGAACAACTTTTCCAAGGTTATTGCTACTCATGCAATGGTTTTGGTCATAAGGCAATGAATTACAGGGTTCATGACAAAAGAAGATATGGCTTCACTAGGATAAATCCTAATACAATTGTACATCCAAGGAATAATAACATTAAGTGTTATAAATGCAATAATGATGGACACATAGCAAGATGGTGTAGATCAAATATTCAAAAAATAGGCATGAATAGGAATAGGAACATGAACAGGGATAGGAATATGAATGGGAATAGGAATAATGAAAATAGGAATATGAACAGAAACAAGAAGATGAACAAGAATAGAGACTCGGAAAAGAATATATACTTAGAAAAGAATAATAATAGGAACAAATATGAGAACTAGAACAGGAACATGGACGAGAACAAGAACAAAAAAAAGAACAAAAGTAACGACAGGAACAAGGATGATGACTTAGAAAGAAACAGTGAGCAAATTTAGAATACTCATGAAATAAGGGATAAAGATAAAGGTACAGATCTATTCTTTCAAGGAGTATAAATACTCCCACCCCAGAATTAACCACCTCATGTGGAGGTGGGGGAGGGCCTAAGTTAAGAGGCTCATTCTTAGCCTCAAGCCCCAAAGGTGACCCTTTGCCATTGATGTCAAAGGGGGAGAGATTTGTGTATTGGGGAAATATTTGATATGAGGAGATATTTGAGAGATCATTGAGCTAGGAGAAGCAAAGTCCTATGGGAAGCAGAAAAGAAGATCAAGTTTCAGTAAAATTAATATGGGTTGCCATCAATTACAAAGGGGGATATTGTTGGACATTTTGTGTCCCTAAGCTAAAAGTTGTCATTGATGTCAAAAGGACCCATGTAAGTAAGCACTATGATTTTTATCCACAAAGAGCTTCATGGGAAGCAAAGGTTTTGATCAAAGGTTCTAGAAGGGATGCATGGCATTAGGTTCCAAAATGAGATTCAAGGGAAGCTTAGTAAAAGGTTTTAATGAAAACCAAGGAAGGCAAGGAAAGGTTTTATTTAAAACCAATGGATGACAAATTTGAAATGAATTTTTCTTAAAACCCAAGTTGGCTTTTTGTTTCATCAAAAAATTGTGCCTCGATGATGGAGAAATTTAATTTTAAAGGTTTAGTTTAAAATTTAATTTATTCAAAATTTTAATTTTAATTTTAAAATTAAATAAAAGTTTTTTCTCTCATTTCTTATTAGTGCCACTGACATCATGAGGGAAATGTTAAAAGGGCCGACATATTCATCTTGAAGGATTTCTTATATAAATAAGCCAAAGGTTTTTCAATTTAATAAACCTAAGGAGTGTCGCACTATTTTCAAAAACCTAAAGTGCTTGGCATCCAAAATTTACACAATGAATTTCGTGGAGTGTGACGTGGGCAGTAAAATCATGGACAGTCAAAGTTTGGCACCTTGTGAGGAAAGTACATGTAGTTTAAGTAAGAGAGTGCCCAAGGCACTCATGTAGGCAGTGTTAGCTCACACAACTTAGCTATCGCTTGGCAGCACGATGGGCAGAGGTTCGAAATGCCAAGGTCCTTCAAGGGTTCCTTTGATGTATGCCCTCTATCTTCGATATTTGTAGGGGTAAATATTTTAATTAAAAAATTTGCTTTCTAAGGTTTGGTTATGATTTTTGTGGGAGATATAAGGTTGAGCAAGCTTTAATATTTTTTAAGGTTTGATTATAATTTTTCTGGGAGATATAAGGTTGATTAAGCTTTAATATTTTAATAAGGTTTGATATTTGATTAATGTGAGATATTGCCTAAGAAATATTTGTGATTATTTTTTAGTGCAAAAGTGTTGAAAGGAAGGATATAAAATATTTGATTTATTTTATGGTATAAGTGGTTTGTGGAGTGACAAGGTTATGCAATGATTTGATTTATTTTATTTTATGGTATAAGTGGTTTTAGGAGTGATAAGGAAGTTGTGCATTAATTATTAAGAAGGTTTTCTAATTAAAATTCTTGGTGAATATAATTGTGAAATGGAGTAATGTTGATTATTTTGTGATCTTCTAACCCTTGTGAATATTGGCAAAAGAATATTGTGATTTTGGAAGATTTCCAAAGAGGCTTCTTCATCTTCATAAAATGTATGGGCACATTCTCGTATTGATTGATTATGGTGGTTGATTTCTAAAAATATATTTCGATTGAAAAGGATTGAATGTGGTTTCATTTTCTAAAGTGACTGATATAATGCTTCAAGGTTTTCTGGATTGAGAATTGTGATTAAACCTTGTTTTATAAGCATTGTTGTGGGAGCCCATTGGTTGCACAAAGAACTTGAACTTGAGTTAGAAAAGAACATGATTATCATTGTTATGTGAGAGTTGGTTTTGAGCATTTTTGAAAACATTTTGAGTTGATTGATACATGCTTGGACTAGGGTTTGTGAGAAAGGGTTGTTCATTGAGATTAATATTTGAGAATAGAACATATTGAGTCTCTAAAAATTATTTTTATTATTCTATGATATTTATTTGAGTTGAGATTGATATTTGAGGAAAGAACATATTGAGTCTCTAACAATTCTCTTTATGTTTCTATGGGATTGATTTGAGTTGAGATTGGAATTTGAGTATAGAACATATTGAGTCTCTAACAATTCTCTTTATGCTTCTATGATACTGAGTTGAGATATTTATTGAGCATTGAGTATAGAACATATTGAGTCTCTAGAAATTATTTTTATGATTCTATGTGATTGAACAAGTTCTGTGTGGACATGTTAAGCAAATTTGAGACAAGTCTTTGAGAAGGCTTGTGGACTATTTTTGTGTGAGCTTTTGTGGAAGCTTGCAATGTAGATTTGAGAAAGTCCTAGAGAGGACATATTGAGCATATTTGGATAAGTTTTGAGTGGACCTATTGAGCATATTTGAGTAGGTTTTGAATGGACATTTTGAGCATATTTGAGCAAGTTCTGAGTGGACTTGTTGGGAATATTTGAGCAGGTATTGAGTGGACCTATTTAGCATATTTGAGCAGGTTCTGAGTGGACCTCTTGAGTAGATTTGAGTAGGTTTTGAGTGGACCTATTGAGAAAATTTGAGAAGGTTCTAAGTGGATCTATTGAGCATATTTGAGCAGGTTTTGAGTGAACCTATTGAGCATATTTGAGAAGGTTCTAAGTGAGCCTACTGATAGATATTTGGAGGTGATAGAGTATAGAGGATAGTGTCTCAATGGATAGAGATCCAGCAATTAAGACAATTGAAGAAAAATATTCTGAGTGAGGAGTCTTCAAGTGGAGAGAGATCCACTAGTCATTGCAATAGAGAGATAGAGTCTTCTAGAAGATCACTAGCCATAGAAAGAAGGGGAAAGAGTTCTCTTGTGGAAGAGATCAATGAACTTGAGATTTAGGGGATCAACATATCCTTTGGACAAAGGAAAAATTGTAAAAGGTAAAGGATTCCCATGAGATTATTTGAGAAATATTTAGAAGAATTATTTTCTCTGTGGATGTAGCCCACATTGTGTGAACCACGTTAAAACTGATTTTTTTATTGTGTGTGATGATTTGTGCATTGCTTTGGTTATTGATATTGATATTGCCATTGATTATATTGATTAATAATATTTGGGAAAGAAAAGTAAAAAGTGGTCTTATACTATTCACCCTCCCTCTTAGTATAAGCTTGTGTTCTTCAATTACATAAATATATAGGTCTATAGTCCTTGAAATATTGTAGATTATATTTTTTGAAATAAAAACCAAGAAAGAAGAATTTATGGATCCTAGCATTTGTCCCTTACTCCTTGATTCTTCTATAATTTGTAAACTATTCTTCTCCAATAGTTCATCAAAATCCAAATAAAAATCAATTGTCCATCCATCTAGACCTAGAATTTTCTATTTTTGGAATGATTTGATAATATAATGTAACTCCTCTACTATTTATAGAAACAAAGCTTCTTTTTGTTCCTCATTGACCATCTTGGAAAAATTTAGAATTAGTATGATTGTCTCTTTTATATTTTCTCTATTTTAATCTATATACAAGTATTTGAAGTAATTTATTGCTAATGATTCCAACTCTTAGAATATTCTTAGTCTTTCCATTCTCCTCCTTCATTTACTAAATTGTGTTTGTATATTTCCTTTTGTTTGCATAATTTTAACAAAAATGTATGTTCATCCCCCTATTATAGGCAAAAAGCCCTATGTTTCAGTCTCCATTTTTCCTATGCTATTATAACAATTATATCTTCTTATTTTTTCAAGTCTTTGACCTACATGATTTCATTTTCTAAAAAAAAATATTTGTTTTCTTAGGTACTATAAAGATGATTTACATCAGATTCAATTTGAGTGAGTCTTCCCTCTACTTCCTAGTGTTTTGCTTTGGCCCAATCTGATGTGACTAATTTTGTTATAATAAGTTTACTAATAAAATGAAATATAGTTATCTCTTCTAAGTTTAGGTCATAATACCTCCATTCTCTTCATACTATATTTTAAAATTCTTTATCCCTCAATCAAATAGGATTGAATTTGAAAAGGTTTGATGGTTTATCCTCATCATTTTTTAGTTAAAAAAGAATTGCAAAATTTCATCCTCTTTGATTTATCCATGGTATCAACTTATCAAAGAAATCTAAGATAAATACCATGACTTCTAGATCAAATTTTCATCCATATTGGAGCAAACTTTGTTGGTTCTATATAGTCTAGCACTCTAAATTTTATGAAGACAAAATTAGCTAGTGGGTCCATTTAGACTTGTTCTCCCCATATTTCACTCTCTTTGTAACAAAGTTTAAATTTCCTCCCAAATTCTTCCTTTTTAAAATATCTTGGTCAAAAATTTCCTCCTAGAAATCCTATCTATCTCTATTTGGACCATACATATTTACTATAGTTATAGTTTTCCCTAACTCGAAGTGTAATTTTGATACTACTTCTACTTCTATGAAGAAGTTATCAGTCAATTATCAAGAATATTTTCATCCTAATATAATTACCCCATATTCGTCATTTTATTCTATCCCAATTAACTTCCAACTTGGTAGGAATGAATTAAGAATACATTTTACCTTTCCTACCTCTAACATGGTTTCTTGGATCAAGATAATTTCAAGCTTCTAAAGTTTAATAAATATTTTTAGGGATATATTTTTTGAGGAGCACCCAATACTCTAATATTTAGAAATATTAGTATCATGAATTACCTAAATCAAGGGGTTTTCCTACTCTGAGTGCCCTAAAAATGGATCTTTGTTTACTAGAATAATTTCTTTTTCAAGTCTATTTTGGGCTATTTTTTGATCAAAAATCCTACCTACTAAGGAAACCTATGTTTGACTAGCGTTAGTTCTCAGTCCCTTTTGAATTTTCACAAATATCTTATTTACTTTGACATTTTTATAGATATCAAAGCATATTTTACCATAAGAGGTAAAATTTTATATTGATATGAGGGACTAGAAGGAGAGAAAATCGTGTTGATGGGGGATTTCCATCATTTACTTATTTTTTATCTCTTGATTTTATCCATGATCTCAGATATATCCTTCACTCTTCCATCCCTAACTAAATATTTACTTGATCCTTCTACTTGTCTATCCTCGATTATCTTCTTACTTCCCCTTCTAAGGAAGAGATAATCACTTTTATCTTTCTCCTCTTAAGACTATTATGTGTATGGTCCTCTTGAACCAATTTCAAGCCAAAATTATATAGGGAAACAAATTTATTATTTCTATCACTCAAATCATAATGCAAATATAATAATGTATTACCTAATTCTAGTCCTCTAAGATCTATGTCAAAAAATTGCAAAGCCTCCCTCTTCTCTTTTGTAGCATCCATGAATATTTGTCTACTTACCTAGCCCTTTTCCTTTTGTTGATTGGTTTATGCCTATGGTTGTTGTTCTATAATCCCTAGAAATGTTGCTTGTCCCTTATATACTAAAAATTATCTTACTATTATCTTCTCTCTATTACTTGTAGCAATGAGAGTTTCAACTTTTATCTACTCTCTCTTATTTGTACTATTTCTTCTTGCTCTACATTCTACTTTGAAATGATCATAATAGTCACAAAAAATACATCAAAATATGACTCTAACATCATCCAAATCATGTGTGTGATACTAGCTTCCTATTATAAATTTCATATTCTTAGGTAATCCAAAACATACGTCCACATCCACTAAGATATGAGCTATCAATTTTTGAATGCCTTTAAAACAATTTACTCCACTTTGAAAAAAAGTATGTAGGAGTTCCCTATCTCTCCCAACACCTTATCATTCCAATATTCTAGTGGTAGTACAAGTAACTTGATAAAAATAGGCTGGTTCATTATCATTTTGAGCAAGGATCAAACCCAAGTATTTAATTTTTTAGTTTAAGGATACTATAACCCCATCTCCATATTCCTTTTTTATAGCTTTTGCATCTTCTACTTTGTAGACTACAAAATTTATCCAATATTTTGTCTTTACATGGTATGTTGGGAGATATCCCAATAACCCAAACCATGTTGACTTTACCCAATTACAAATATTTTTTGTTTTCATTAAGTGTCCCATGAACCTTTCCAACAAATCTTTATATTTTAATTGTAAACCATTTTTGAGAATTAGATCTTCCCACTCAACCATTTGAACAATAACCTTTTATTTTTAGATAAAATGTTTTATCTTAACTCTTCCCTTATTTAGATAAGAGTTTTTTTGATTTAGAAGCTCTTGGTCTTAGGTTAGTGTTAAATTTAGGATTTTTTCTTTTATTTATACTTCCTTCCACTTATTTAAGGTTTTGGTTTATGGAATCCTTAGCTCTTTTATTCTAAAATTCCATAAGCTCCCCTTGGGAATAAAATATTGGTTTCTTTGAATAACCTAGTCCCTTTGTATAATATGTTGCTTTTACTTCTCCATCCCATATTGTTCCATAAAACATACCTTGATTGAATATTCCCTCTACTTTACCCTATTTTAGGAGTTCTCCTATAGAGTTTTTGAAAAATATGATTATTTTTTAAGTTTTTTTATTGTTGGACCCCATTCTTTCTCCATTTTTATTTTGGCCATCATCTTCATTGCATACCCTTTCTTCAGATCATGGATCCTCGAAACCATTGTTCAATGTATTATTAGCTTTTATTTGTTATTCTATTTTCTTCTTACCAATTGTCATTATGTCTAACTCCCTTAGTCATTTAGTCTATCTACCACCATTCCATTCTTAAAACCCTTTCACCTATGGCTTTTTACCACCACTCTAAAACCTATAAATCCCTTCTAATACATTTCCCCCTCCACCTAGACTTCTTCAAATCCTCCTTCAAATTTGACACTCTTTAAATTTTAATAAAACCATACGATATTCTATATCTCAATTTGACAACATATTCTCCAATGGTGGACAATAAAGGCTAAGCAAAAAATTTCCTTGCATATTTTTCCAAACAAATTCCTTCAATGTATATACATACTATCAAATGTTGATCTTCAGATCTTGCATACATATCTCTACAATAAAAACCATAACTATTTCATTGTTTTCTCTAAGAACAAAAATAAACAAAATGATCCTTCCTACATTGAAAAAGCATTGTTGTAAACTAAATTCTCCCTTCAAAAATAGTACTCAAGTCTTTTTCCATATTTTGACACAAATCACAAAACAAAATTGAAGCACATTAGTCCTAGTTGAGCCACCTCCAACCCAATAATTCATGATCTATACTAAGGGTTTTATTTTACCCTTGTTCACATTTAATATAAATATTTTTTGACAATTTTACCATCTACTGAATTCCAACCCTAGTTAAACTTAAAACAAAAAAAAACATGATTTACATTAAGATCTTCATCATAATCATAGTTACTCAAACCACTTTTCAGCAAATCCATTATCAACCTTGTTGAATTCAAGCCTTAATTAAAACCAAAATCCTTTAGTTGTATCCAACCCTTAAGCCAAACTAACCCATAACATGCAAATAGTCTTACATATAAACATACTAAAAACTCTAAGAAAAAATCATATAGAGTAGAAAAAATAGTGCATTCCCTAATACAAACAAAAACTAATCCTCTATAGTACTAGAATGTCCACTCCATAGGATCGATCAAAGGTAAAAAATAAATAAACTAAAAGACATTCAAAATCCAAAGAAGGAACCCCTAAAAAATATCTAAAATATTATAATAAAATTAATGATAGACTAAGGGTGAGGGTTAAGTAGCATCTTTATCCAAGAAGGGATTACATTGCATGAACTATTCAATATGGACATCAAGCTAGCCATAGCCATTGGATGAGACCATTGTATCCATGCTCATTTTGTTCTCTTACGGTCTCACTTGTCTATTTGTTAAACTTTTGATCAATGATGTTTTCTCCTAGTGTGATCCAACCTCTCTACTTGTTGTCATATCCAAGGATATTGACATGATGAATACCTTACAAAAGCAATCGATTATAGCATATAATTATAGTGGATTTATCTCTCATACCCAAATTGCACCAATCAAAATGTTTTCATGGATGGTTATAGAGGAATAAATATGTGTTTATACTCAAGTTCAAATAATTTTAACTGTAGAATATATGTTTTGTAATGCATATAGTTCTATAATTATTCTAAGTAACCATGAACTCTTTTTAAGCAGCTATAATCCCAATGGAGTCTGGTTGCATAGAGGAGTCCTGTATATGCAATTTTACAAATAAAAAATTAGAGGAAGAAGGAAATATTTTGAGCACTTGGAATATTTTCCTAAGATGGTTTGAATGGGTGCACATTCACCTAAAAAAACTACTTTGAATCTAAAGTAGTACTCAGCTATAGCAAAATATGCTCAAGAGATTTTAAATTTTTCTAGAGATGCTTACATACAATTATCTATGTCTTCTCTTCTTTTTCTCCTATTACAAGTATTCACCTTGTCTTCATGTATTTGCATCCTATATACCTAAATATCCTACCACTAAAATCTAATATTCCAATACCCAAATTTTCACTTGTATTTAATCATGCGCTCTTCATTTCCCTACAAAAATTGCTTTTGTAGTCATAACCCTTATCTATGAATTACCAAGAACTCCAACCTTCTCTTCCTTTGACACTTTTCTTCCTTTATATTCTGCAATACATCATGTACTTTGTAGGTAAATGGGATTGAATCAACATATGCACCTATCTCCAGGTGTTTTTTAGAAGTTTTATTGTAGTTGCAAAATTTTTTAACCTCTCTTACATATCCATCTTAACTCCATCAATCACGTTCTCTGAAATAGTTTTGCTTTTGTCTATCTCTTCCTATATATGATCATCTCATCTTCAAGATCCATTTGCTGCCAAGATCCCTAGAAGTTGCTAATAATATAGGTTCATTTTATCACCTACATACACTATGTGGTATAGTTTAGACAATGTAGGTATTTTACTAAGATAGTGGTCCAGTAATTAGCATGCAATGGACTATAGTACAATAGAATAGTCTTGGATGAAGTTCCTATAGCAATAAACTAGGCTAAAATATTGCATAGAGATGCAAAATATAGAAGCACACAACAAGTAGATAGGAAGGGTCAGATGCAAAGTAAGCTGAGATGGATGACAAAGCTACAGGAAGAAGGTTTTTATATGGTAGAAAATACTAAGGCATGAAACTAGGCATCCAACCAAGTAGAAAAAAAAAGTAAATTTGTCCAAGTAAAGAGAGCTAACCGAACATTCCAAAAGATGATGTCAACAGTAGGACAACAAAATTCTAACATTTGATATTCTTCAAAAGAGCATCAATGGTGTAGGACCTAGCATCCATCACCTAGCCTCCAAGGGCCAAGCTTTGAATACAAGTGAATAAGACCAATTGAAGGGACTACAATGTTGATGTTAGCAAGAGGACATAAAATGTGTGATACAATGTAAAGCAATCCTAAGAAAAAAATATTCTAAGATATTTGATCCATCATTCGATGCTACAATTTGCAAAGCTCTCAAAAGTGTTAGACTTCCAAAGGGGATGATGTTAGAATCCAGAGCTTAAATACTTGACCAGTAAATACAATTTTGGATGTAAAATAAATCTAAGTTAGGCATCCCAACAATAAAACACTAAGGATTAAAGCACACTTCCAACACCCAACATCGTACATGAGCAAATGTTGTTTTCAAATTTTCTAGAATAACATCATCAATACTAATCAAGTTACTTGATATCTAACAAGAAAAAGATCCAAAGAATGATATGATGAGAAATCCATAGGATGCATTGCTCAACCAAGATGATCATCCAATAGTAAGTTAGAATTTCCATCAACCACTACATAAGTGATCTAAATTAGTCCACAATAGCATAAGTGTGCATATTGATTAGCCATAAGGAATTAGGACTATCCAAAGATCTCAATGTCTAAATCCCTTTACATAACACAACTTTCCCTATTAAGCTAGCTATGTGTAACAGAAAGAAATCCACCCTTATCTGGTGGTTACAATCAAATGATACAGCATGCATGTCAACCTCACAATGAAATTTGCATCATACACATTAGTAGAGCATAACTGAAGTAGTTAAGCACAACTAAGCTAAATGTGATAGCCACTCTCTATGCTTGCTCTTAATCTTGAAATATGCTTTGACAACAATCATTCTTAGATAACTAAATACATTGTAAATATCTATATATACTAGAATGCAAGTCCATCTAATGATCGGCTCTTTGGCATTTACAAATGACATGATTGTATTGATTGAGGCTATATGACTTCTTGAATGAAGATTCTAACTTCTTGTGCAAAACATATATGTATGTCTTACTGAGTAGCTAAATTTTTTTGTTAAATCTAGGAATGGGTGATTATGTTATAGTTATTCTACATTCTACATTTCTACTTGGATTTTTCATTATAGTTCTGGAATGACTTAGCATCGCTCAATGTTCTTAACGATTAATGTTTCGAATGCATTAGAAAAGTAGGTTGTTTTGTGAGATAGTTTAATTTAAATTCAAATTGTGAGACTCTTTGCACTGTGTCTCTTAATGATGCGGAATCCATACCACTTTTGGCTCGTCTTTCTAATCCTTTGCATTTGTTACTTTAGTCTACAAACCTCCAATTAGTTACATTAACCAAACATAAAAACCGACCTTCTTTAAAGATTGACTCACAATCTTTTATTTTTAAGCCATCAAATTTCTTGACTAAAATCTTAAGGATACATCTCATTCACTTGAGTGAATTTCAGAACCAAGAATAATCTTACTATATTAAAATATATAAACAATACTTTCTCCCTACATTTTAAATTCTAAAGCGTCGTTATATTTGCCAAAACCGTTAAGGTGTATCAAATCCGAAGTTTTAGAGGTTTCACGTACAAACTACAACTTAAGCTTATCGTCATTGCTCTTAAGCCACCAATTGAATAAGACGTTTAATAGTTTTTTAAAATATTGTTTTAATGCATGTCCAAAAGTCTGACATTATATACGCTCTGTGGAGAAAACAATATATTGGAAATTTCTGGGGACAGAAGAAGCAATATAAAATCAAAGGTTTGCAACGGCCTGGGGCTTGGCCCCTTATATTTTCATACTGATATTGAAAACGCTGACCTCAAATAAATCAAAATATCAGTAAGAAATGGAAAAATCGGCGTATCCTTCCAACCTCAAGTCTTCCTATTCATATCTTACATCATCCCATACACATGTCTGGTCCTATAAAAATTCTTCCCAGACAGGACTGTACGGAATTGGGCATCCACGGAATTGGGCATCCACGCAGAAATGTAAAAAACTGATGTGTCCCTCCAACCCACAGTAAAAGCATGCCCCTTCTCCCTAAGAGAAACTTCTTGAGCACCAAATTAGCCTGATACTTTGCCTGCTCGCTGAAGGCCACTGCTATGAATCCGGCATGAATAACCCCCACAAGTCAAAGTCAACGTGTCTGATCACCCTATCCTTGCCCTCGGACGCTAACGCATCCCCGGAGCGAGGAGGAACTGCTCAATTCGAAGCCCGTCCAAATAACACCATTGAAAAACCGCATCTAGCGAATCAAATATCGCGCTGTCACAGAACAGCACCTCGGCAAAACGCTTGGTGAAATTGGCGGAGTTCTGCTGACCTTCGTTGTGGACAACGGTGAAAACTAACGGCTGTAACTTTAAAATAAAGTTCACCAACGATCTCAGGCCGGTATGTTTCTGAATCAGAGCCTGAAGAAAATAGCACGCGTTAAACGGCCAAGACTTCCGCGCGGTCGACCTTGAACAGGTTTTCGTTAACGTCCTCTATTTTGTCGATGACGACCATTTGGAAAGCAAACGCGATGTTTAACGATTTTGCAAAGTTTGCGAGGCGTTTGTCGGTCGCCGCCATCTTCTGGGACCTTCTTCTGGAGATTGCCGTTATCTTTAACGCCTGTGGAGGACCGGTTTGCCGGAAGGCCAGGTATTGCATGAGGTTGGGCCACTGTATGTCGCCTTGGATGTCAAAGTCGATTATGTGGATTATAGAGGCCAAAATAAGGGAGGTGGGAAAGGCCAACATATTAAAATATGAATCACTTCCCTACACAAAAGTAGTGCATTTCAGAGCAAACCAAGCCATTCTCGAAGGAGTTGGAAATGCACAGAAAATCGACATAATCGACTTCGGCATCAAAGACGGCATGCAGTGGCCCAATCTCATGCAATCCCTCGCCTTACGGAGTCCGGACTTGCGTTAAAGATAACGGCAATCGGCAGGAAAAGCTCACAAAAGACGCCAACGACTGGCAAGCGCCTGACCGACTTCGCAATATCGATGGACATCCCGTTTGCCTTCCAGATGGTCTTCGTCGGGAAAATAGACGACGTTAAGGGAAATCTCTTCGAGGTCGACCCGGCAATTTCAAGCGCCTCATTCGAAAGCGCGACAGCCTCCAATGGGTCGTCGACGTTATATCGAATAGGGGCCGTCCCGAGCCGGCCCTGATTCCATTGACTTTGTCAAACGGTTCTTCGCAATCCTGTCTCATTCCATGGCCGTGTTCGAAGCGAACGATGCTGTTTTTGAACGGTCAGATTTGAGCCGGCTGTTTGTTGGCATATGCATTAACAGTAACGTTGTCTTGCCGTGAAGGTCAGTTCGATTTAACTTGTGCCCCGGAGGCAATAGGGGACATCAAATTTCAAGCGTGGATGGAGACATTGCCGAAAGCCTCGAAGAATCGAAACCCGTAAGTGTTAATGTACTATACTTAAAAATAAAAAAATAAAGGGGAAAAAACATGCTGATTTGGCGGTGACCTTAACACAAAAAAATCTTTCTTTGGTTTATATATAACGGACGTAAACCAGGGATGATTAGTGATAATCGAGACAAAATAAAAAAAAAAAAATTAATATGATGTTGTTGTAAAATTAAAATAAGTTTTTAATATAATGTAATTTTTTTTTTAATTTAGCGAAAAATTTCTTGCTAGGTTGTCTTGGTCTAAGAAACCATGGTGAAGGAGTTCCACACCATCAAAATCACCTGAAAGTTGTGCTTGGTACTAACCGCACTAGCATAATCAACTGGATTTTGGGTACCCAATGTGCATTTGGTAGGGTGGAGATTCAAACCAAGGACCTCCCTTGGAAGATTGCCCTACCCTATCCAACTCACCTATAACAAGTGGGTTAATGTTGTCTAATTTTAACCTAATGGCAAAGAGGGACACTCGAAAGAGGGACTATAGAATTTTTGCAAGTTAGCCTTTTGGCACTAGTGGAGGATGTCCATATAGGATTTCCTACAGACTGTAAGCTAGCTTTTTCTTCGAGTTAGCAAAACGCGGCCTAGTAGGAGGTTGTCATCAGAGTACTTAACTAACACACAAATTTGACAGAAACAGTTCAGTTGTGAACATGGTGCTTCTATCTATGGCACCATAGGTATGCTTGCAGCATAAGGCAAAGGCATATCTCCATGACAAAAGAGGCATGAAGTCCTCATATATACAATGTCTAATGCAACATGATGCCTTGGAGAGAAAAGACAGCTATAGAATGTACATTGTAAATGTGGACATCTATAAAGTGGAAGAAGAAAGTAGACACCTATTCTAAAAGTATTTTTTGAGAAGACACTTGTAAAGGTCCTTGTAGGAGATAGACAATTGTTCTAGAAAGTATCTTTGTAGTGTTTGTCTTTTTTTTTTGAAGTCTGAAAAATATTTACATGTATTGGAGGCCTTCTCACAGCCATGGGGTCTTAACACTTCCATGTGTCAGTGTCTACCATGGTAGGAGATTACATCATGATGACATCAACATAAAATTAAATGCCATGTAAGAAATATTCATGTTGTTTACAAACACCATTTGGAGCCCATTGGCAATCTGTACAATGTTGAATCATCTGGTCCACTGCTAATTTAAGATAATCATTTTCTCCTTGTGCATCTTGGAAATCTTGTTGGGATGAACTTGGTTGTGCATTTGGTGGAACTAATGGTTGTTCATATTCATACACAAAAACTTATGGGACCTATGTGAAGTTAATTCTAGTAATATGAGAAATTAGCTTATCCTGCCAAGTAATGTTAGTAACAAAAGTATTAAAGAAATCCAAGAAAATTGTGGATATGCATTGAGCTGCATTTCGAAGAATAATGATATCATCTAGCTTGCCATTGTTGAGCACATATTGGACCATTGTTGATGTCGTAACACTCCATTGGGCAGAATTTACCAATACATTTATTCTCCCTACAGAATTATATACAAAATCTATGTATGGCATATAACTGAAAGTGATTTGAGATGCAAAAGGAAAATATTGTCTGATTTGTTGACAAAATGTGTGACAATATTTTGATGTGTTGAGCCCCCACTTTTACCATGGATAGGATTATCCACTAAACATTTCATTTCTACTAATTCTCTTGTTAATGTGTTTGGCAATGAGTTTTATTTCCCTGGAATGTATTCCACAAAAAATTGGTATTGTGATAGAATACTCTACCACCATGCATATCTTCCTCTACAAAGTTGGGCTGATATTTTTTTGGACATGAACCATTTAAAATTCTGGCTATCAGTGTGAATTATAAATTCTTTAGGAAATAATAATGTTCTGTATTTTTCTATGCCTTTGACAATAGCTAATATTTATTTTTTAGCAGGCCAATAATTTAACTCATGTTTCTTAAATTGCCCTGATTTATAACCTGCTATTTTTTCTTCCTTTCCTTTTTTTACTAATAATATACAACCCCAAAATTCCTTAGAAGCATCTATTTGGAGTACATAAGGGCCTAAAAAAGCTGGTTCAAGGGGAGGAAGATCTTGGCAATATATTTTCAATTCTTTAACTACTTTAGAGGTATTTTTATCCCATTGTAAGGATCTTTCTTCATACAGTCCCTGATAGGTTTTGTAACTTTGGATAGGTGTGGAATGTAATCATGTAAATAGTTAAGACAACCTAGAAATATTTGACATTGTTCTTTATTTTCTAATTTATCTAGAAAGTTCTTGATTTTTTCTAGAACATGTGGTTGCATTACAATTTTTCCATTCCGTAAAATAACACCTAAAAATTCAACCTCTGAGACAACTATTTGAAATTTCTTTTTATCTACTGATAGCCCAATTCCATGTTTCAACATAATTTATCTGAATTGCTACAGATGTTGTTCATGATCCTAGATTGTTTGGCTAAATACAAGAAAATCATCAATATAATTGGCAATAAAGCCATAAAAATTTTGGAAAATTTTATCCATGCACATTTGGAATTGATCAGGTGCATTATTCAATCCAAAAGGCATCACTAACCATTCATATAATCCTAAAGGAGTTGAAAATGTTGTTTTATGCACATCCTTAGGATTTATCTTAATTTGATGATAACGAGAGATACAATCAAAATTAAAGAAAAGTTTTCCCTATCCAACTCTTTGTATTAATTGTTGCTTGTCTATTAAAGGTCATTTAATGTTTTGTGTGACAAAATTCAACATAATATAATTAGTTACCATTCAAGATTTACCTCTTTTCTGTTTTGAATGTTTTCTGACAATAAAAGATGGATATAAATAAGCATATTCTGAAAGATGAATCAATATTTTTTGCAAGAGTTTATTAACTTGATTTCTGGCTTCTTGATCATCTTGTTTGTTCAAAACAATTTTTTTTCCTATTATAGCTAAGTAACAAATTGTGGGAATTTTGGCCATGAGATATTTTGTACTCCATTTGTCTAATGGATGTTAAACACAACACTGCAACATTTATTTATAAATATTTTCAATTAGTGCTAGACTAATATGTAATTTAAGGGTTGAATATTATTCCAATATTTTCTCCTGGTTATTTTTCTTCAGAAATTATGCCTCATGCAAAACTATCTTTTTTAATTGAAGGATTTGTCCACTGAGCTTTTATTTTATGAGCTTGAAATACTATTGAAATTCTAAGAACTGTAATTTTTTTCACATCAATGTTTAGAATCATAGAATATTGTGCTACAGTATATGGCCCATAGTGATCAAGGAATGGACTGCATAATCCCACATCATAGCCTACATCATTCAACTGAACAAAATGTGTATGTACAATTTTTTCTCTAATTTGAATTGGAATATCAAATGTAAAATATTTTAGGCCTCTAGACCCATTCATTGTGGACACTTGATATTCATTTCTGGATTCAACCCACCCAGTAATCATTTTCTCATGGCAAAAGTTAATATTACATCTAGTATCAATAAATGCAATTGTTTTCTTAAACTGTATATTCCCATATACTACTATTCTGATTGGGCAAAGAATAGCATTATATTCATGCACCATTTTATTGATTTGTAACTAAGCAAATTTGTTGGCTAAAGGAAATTTATGATACTAGAATTTCATAGATTTTGGAATACTGACATGTTTCTTTACGGGATTTAAAGCCCATGGATCCTTTGCAGGATTATATGGCAAAGACTAATTGTCTTGGGATCTATAACCAGACTATTTTTCTAATTAAATAGAGAAATCAAGAGAATATCCAGATGATTCATTTAGTTCTTCTTTTTCTTCCTCTGAAGAGCTGGTATACATTATTTGTTTATTTTTTTGAGCAAATATTGAAGAAGCCAAATATTATGCTTAGAAAAATAAACAAATAATGTATACCATCTCTTCAAAGGAAGGGAAAGAAGAACTAAATGAATCATCTAGATATTATTTTGATTTCTCCATTGAATTAGACATACAGTCTGGTTATAGCTTCCAAGACAATTAGTGTTTGCCATATAATCCTACAAAGGATCCACGGGATTTAAATCTCATAAAGAAACATGTCAGTATTTCAAAATTTGTGAAATTTTAGTATCAGAATTTTCCTTTGGCCGACAAATCTGCTTAGTTACAAATAAATAAAATGGTGCATAAATATAATACTATTCTTTGCCCAATCAGAATAACAGTAGATGACAACATACATTTTAAGAAAACAATTGCATTTATTGATACTAGATGTAATATTAACTTTTACCATGAGAAAATAATTACTGGGTGGGTTGAATCCAAAAATGAATATCAAGTATCCACAATGAATGGGTCTAGAGGCTTAAAATATTTTGCATTTGATATTCCAATTCAAATTAGAGAAAAAATTGTACATACAAATTTTATTCAGTTGAGTGATATAGGCTATGATGTGGAATTATGCAGTCCATTCCTTAATCAATATGAGTCATATACTGTAGTACAACATTGTATGATTCTAAATATTGATGGGTAAAAAATTACAGTTCCTAGAATTTTAACACTATTTCAAGCTCATAAAATGAAAGCTCAGTGGACAAATCCTTCCATTGAACAAATAGTTTTGCATGAGGCACAATTGCTTAAGAAAAAGAATAAAAAGAAAATATTGGAACAATATTCAGCCCTTTAATTAGAAATTAGTCCAACACTAATTGAAAATATTTCTAAATAAATATTGCAGTGTTGTGTTGAACATCCATTAGACAAATGGAGTATAGACTCTCCCATGTCCGGAATTCCCACAATTCATGACTTACCTATAATAAAAAATAAAATTATTTTGAACAAGCAAGATGATTAGGAAGCCAAAAGTCAAGTAAACGAACTCTTGCAAAAAGGATTGATTCGTCCTTCAGAATTTGCTTATTCATGTCTTGCTTTTATTATCCAAAAATATTCATAACAGAAAAGAGGTAAAGCCCGAATGTTATTTAATTACATTCCATTGAATGTTATCACATAAAACATTAAATGACCTTTACCTAATAAGCAACAGTTAATACAAAGAGTTGGATAGGGAAAAATTTTCTCTAAGTTTGATTGTATCTCTGGTTATCATCAAATTAAGATAAATCCTAAGGATGTGCATAAAAAAACTTTTTCAAGTCCTTTAGGATTATATGAATGGTTAGTGATCTCTTTTGGATTGAAGAATGCACTTGCTCCAATCCAAATGCATATGCATAAAATTTTCCAAAATTTTTATGGCTTTATTGCCAATTATATTGATGATTTTCTTGTATTTAGCCAAACAATCCATGATTATGAACAACATCTGCAGCAATTCAGATAAATTGTATTGAAACATGGAATTGGACTATCAACATATAAAAATAAATTTCAAATAGCTATCTCAGAGGTTGAATTTTTAGGTGTTATTTTACGGAATGGAAATATTGTAACACAACCACATGTTTTGGAAAAGATCAAGAACTTTCTAGATAGCTTAGAAAATAAATAAAATGTCAAATATTTTTAGGTTATCTTAATTATTTACATGATTACATTCCACACTTGCCTAAAGTTACGAAACCTATCAGGGACTGTATGAAGAAATATCCTTACAAAATGGAATAAAAATCCCTCTGAAGTAGTTAAAGAATTGAAAATATATTGTGAAGATCTTCCTCTTGAACCAAATTTTTTTGGCCCTTATGTGCTCCAAAAATATGCTTCTAAGGAATTGTGGGGCTGCATATTATTAGTAAAAAATGGAAAGGAAGAAAAAATAGCAGGTTATAAATAAGGGCATTTTAAGAAACATGAGTTAAATTATTGCCCTACTGAAAAATAAATATTATCTATTGTCAAAGGTATATCAAAATATAGAACATTATTATTGTTTGAAGAATTCATAATTCGTACTGATACCCAAAATTTTAAATGGTTCATGTCCAAAAAAATATCAGCCCAACATTGCAGAGGAAGATATGCATGGTGGCAAAAGTATTCTATCACAATACCAATTTTTTGTGGAATACATTCCAGGGAAAGAAAACTCTTTTCCAAACGCATTAACAATAAAATTAGCATAATGGAAATATTTAGTGGACAATCCTATCCATGGCAAAAGTGGGGGCTCAACACATCAGAATATTGTCACACATTTTGTCAACATATCATACAATATTTTCCTCTTGCATCTCAAATCACTTTCAGTTATATGCCATACATAGATTTCCTATATAATTATATAGGAAGATTAAATGTATTTGTAAACTCTACCTAATGGAGTGTTACGACATCAACAATAGTCCAATATGTGCTCAACAATGGCAAGCTAGATGATAACATTATTCTTTAACATACAACTCAATACATATCCACAATTTTCTTGGATTTCTTTAATACTTATGTTACTAATATTACTTGGCATGACAAGTTAAATTCTCATATTATTAGAATTAACTTCACGGAGGTCCCAGAAGTTTTTGTGTATGTAGATGAACAACCATTAGTTCCACCAAATGCACAACCAAGTTCATCCCAACAATATTTCTAAGATGCACAAGGAGAAAATTATAATCTTAAATCAACTAGTAGATTGGATGATTCAACATTGTACAAATTTTCAATGGGCTCCATATGGTGTTTGTAAACAACATAAATATTTCGTACATGGCATTTAATTTTATGTTGATTTCATCATGATGTAATCTCCTACCATGGTAGACACTGACACATAGAAGTGTTAAGACCCCGTGGTTTTGAGAAGGCCTCCAATACATGTAAATATTTTCCAGACTAAAAAAAAAAAGAGACACGGGTTATCTTCTAGAAATATGCTTTCTAAAACAATTATTTATATCCTACAAGGACCTTTACAAGTGTCTTCTCAAAAAAATGCTTATAGAATAGGTGTCTACTTTCTTATTCTCACTTTACATATGTCCACATTTACAATGTATATTCTATAGATGTATTTTCTCTCGAAGGCACCATATTACCTTAGACATTGTATATATATGAGGACTTCATACCTATTTTTTCATGAAGATTTTCCTTTGCCTTATGCTGTGAGCATACCTCTGGTGTCGAGGATAGAAGCACCATGTTCACGAGTGGACTGTTTCTATCAAATCTCTGTGTTAGTTAAGTACTCTGAGGACAACCTCCTACTAGGCTACGTTTTGCTAACTCAGAGAAAAAGTTAGATTATAGTCTGTAGAAAATCCTATGAGGACATCTCTCTGCTGGTGCCGAAAAGCTAACTCACACAAATTGTACAGTCCTTTCAAGTGTCCCTATTTGACATATTTGCCTTGCTAGTTTTAGTAACGTTGAGAAGCATTTCCATTACCCAACTGCTAAGCTTTATTACTCGTAATGAAATTTTCACCAATGTAATATAAATAAACAAAAAGTTATACAATTGTTTAAATATTTTTAATGCAATTGAAATTAAAGTCATTTTTAAAATAAAATTTTAGATTTGATTTATATTTTTATAATTATATATTCAGTAACATATTATAGGTTAAATACGTGATGTAGATACGTAAAACTTTTGCATGAGCTTCGACGAAATATAATTTTTGCATAAATTTTAATGTAAGAAAATTTCCTTGATATTATGAATATAACATCTTAAAGGTATAATTTTTGATGATTTTTGTTTTTTTTACCGTGGATTTTACATTTAAAAAGATTTTTATATTAAAGGTGTATTCATTTTTAAGTTGTGTTATTATAATATTTTTTTAGCTGATGATAAGATTACTTTTTATTCAAAATTTCCTTAAAAGACTTAGATAAATTTTTATGAAAAGAATTTTACGAGTATAATGACTTTTACATTTAAAAAGATGTTTATATTTAAGTTGTATCCATTATTGAGTTGTGTTATTAATATGCTCTTTAGTTTATAATGAGATTATTTTTTATTGTAACTTTGTTTAGTGTATTATTGTTACTAATATTTTTTAATAATATTTAAATATGTATAATAATAAATTTATTAAACATTTAATTTTGTGTTTAAATTATAAATATATTTAATTAAATCATGTATTTGTTTTTTTATATTTATATATACTTATTATTAATAAATATCCATAAAAAAAAAAATTATAAATATAAGATTATTGTGAGAAGCAAAATATTTTATATCATAAATCAAGATTTCAACCCATAAACATTAGCTAACAAAAAATACTAGAATTATAAATAAACCCACACTTATATTATCTAAGAGCTCTACCTCATGTTATCTATCACCTCTACCTTAATGTCTAGCTTAGCTTGTATGTTTAAATCAATACAGAGTAATGTAAAAATGAGGTGTAGTACCATAGTATTTTTTGTTAACTTATTTTTATTTAATCTATTTAGTTTTCATGTATCTATAATGTTATATCTTAAAAACTATAATGGTAGATCTTAAAAACTTATTAACTTAATTATCCAAGGGTTCTTGCAATGGTATTTTGACACAAATATAAAAAATTATTTTCTTAATTATCTAAGGGTTCATGTAATGGTATTTTGTCATAAATAGATATTGGTAGCGTATTCTTTCCAATATGGACACACATTAAGCCATAACACTACATGAAATTATGCCATAAAATTAATGATTAATAACACAAAAATTTATATGTGAATTATAACATATTACTTGTATCATAGATAAAAACAACCCATTAGACATAAAATTTCTCCAACTTTATAGATTACAGGTTTGTTATGTTATGATTTTTTTTGAAGAGATAAAATTTTATTTATATTATAATAAATCATATTATCATAATATCATATAATGTCATGCTAGATTTGAACAAAGCTTATGCATTAGATCCAATATCTTTAATGACTTGATCACATATTATTATATTCAAATGTTAAGGTTTTTCTTAAGGATTGGAACCTTGTTTATAGTGTAATATTTTTTGCTTTTCATTATTTATTCTACATCCTTTTAAATAATCTTAAGGTTTAATTATGGGATTGAAACTTTTTCTTATGGTGTAAAAAATGGTTTTCATGACATTACACAAAATTATTTTTAATATGTATATAATTAATAAATATTTTTAAATATTAAATGATATAAGGTCAACCAATTAAATTCATCAACTATCAAGGAGGAGGCCTAGGTATAAATATTTCCAAGTGGTATATGCATAATTCCCAAGTCATCCTAATACTTATGATGCAATTAAAATGGATCCTATTTCAATCAACCAATCAAAAAATAAATAGATATATTTAATCAAGATTTTATTAGCCGATGTATTTCTATAGTTAATCAGTATATTTAGTTAATTAATGTATTTCCCTCACAAAGTATCCTTTATTGGAGCTTTAAGTATGTCAGAGTGTGCATAATTATTAGTAATATGTATATTTACTACTAATAACTATATTTTAATATGATATAAAACTAACTCATATAAGGATTATATTAGGTTCACTCGCATGAGAATATCAAAACATTGAATTTATTACAAGGTTAACTGGAATATATTCACACAATATTTTCATAAATAATTTAAAATTTTCATTTTTATTAAAAATATTTTCTAGCTCCCTTTTTTCCTAAGCTCCTTTTTATCTCTTCAAGATACTTTTTTTAATTTTTCAAATATTTGACCCATCTTCATAAAGAGATATAATATTTATTATTTACAACTTTGATATATATAATCTATTTTACAACTTTGAGTAATTTTCATTTATGAGTTTTTAAAAAATTACAATGTTATAGGCATGAAGTACCCTTAAGTATTTTAGTTACATCCCATCTAGGAGTTGGTATAGACTAAACTAAGAGAACCATTGACCTCCCTGCTATAATATTTTATATTTAGATTACAATCCAAAAATAGAATTCTAATAATAGGACTAACAAATGGAAAGCAATAATAACTTTCTAATCAATCATAGTTCTTGAATGATTCTTACCTAAGAATAAAACTAAGGACCTAGGTTTCAATTTAGAAGATAATTGTTATTTGAAGCCTATATTTCTATTAAGTAAAGGCAAGGACCCCTTTCAAAACTATTATTTTATTTCTATTAATAGATATCTGATATGATCCTTAGTAATATTAAGATTATGAGAAAATCTCTAGTCCTCTAGCCACTTATTTCCTTTACCAAGTTCCTAATAGAAGGTTTAAACCATCTTTTAAAAACCACCTACTTCTACTTTTAGTTTCCTATATATATGCTTGTATGAAATTTTTGTTATAAAATATTCTAATAATTTCATAGTTTCCCACTATATTGAGAAATCAACTAGTAAAAAGTCATCATCTCTAGATTTTACAGTTTCCACCATTTTAGTTTCTAACATCTTGTTGCAGGAAAATGAGATTCAAAAAAGTTGGGAAGCTTCCTACATAGATCTAGGAAGAATATATTCATAAGAATCATTCCAGCACTTGTAACAACAAGTAGAAGACTGAATATTTTAGAGACTTGAGAAGAGGTCTCATTACTAGAGATTGCAAACCTACAAGAGTGTAGAAGAAGAAAAGACCATAGTAGCCTTATTGTTTATTCAAGAGACTCCAAAGAAGATTCAAGAAGAATATTAGAGGATGGTGATCTCCATCAAAGACTGTAGATAGTAGATTGAAGAAATCAACTAGAAGAATATTAAGAGACCCTTAGAAGGTCCAGTTACAAAACTTTTGGTTTTGGAAGATTGGAGGTTGGTGATCTCCATTAAATTCTATAGATTGCAAAAGTAAATAAGGACCAGCAAAGGTCATGTTCTAAATTCTAGCAATAGCAATTTTTAGAGATCCAAGAAGAATATCTCATTACCAACACTTCCTTAATAGAAGGTTGAAGGAAATGTCTCATTTGGAAGACCAAAGAAGTTGAGGTTGAACACCTTGGTGAGGTCTCAAGGAGAAATGATAAGGCTTGCAGAGCCTTATTTTTAGAATTCAAATAAGGCCATTAAAGGAGTTCCTAGGATAACTCATTGGAGAAATCTACTAGCAAGGAGGAGTTATTGATAGATTAGAATATGGGATTACTATCACCATCCGAAAATAAGCCCAAAAGGAGAATAATTTGACAAGAAGAAAAGAGTTAGACATTACTACCAAACCATAAAGGTTTGAAGATTAAATTTATAGGCTATAAGGCTCATTTGGAGATAGGGTTTTGGTTGAATCTATAATAAAATACTAATAAGGGTCCTTGAAGTAAAACTCAGCTACAATTTGGAGGATCTTCCTACCAAATTTATGAGTTTCAAGCTGCAAAACTCAATGGCAAAATTAATTGTGAAATGGTAGCAATTAAGGCAACATTACTAGCTACAAAATTTTAGGATTTTTAGAGTTCATCCTAAAGGCTAATAGAATTCACCTACTATAGATTAAAGGACAACAAGATAGGGGAGTTACTAAGTTGTGAATTGGTGAGTTAAGGAGTTGTTTAGGAAAGACAAGAATATTTGCACATTCATCTAGTAAAAGGGAAGAAATAAGGTGAATTTAATCACCTACAATCCTTCATCTACAGTTATCATTAAGGTAAGAAACTTAGGTGCAAATAGGTTCATTAGTTGAACTTTAACTTGAGTTATTATCCAGTTCCATTAAGCACCATTTTAATTCTTTAGAAGTTGCAAAAAGAGAAGGTTGCATTATAGTCTTCAAAAGAAGTGTAGAAGGAATTTTATTTTAGAGTTATTATCTGCACATTAAATAGGATTTGGATATATTTTGATAAAAATAAAATATCATCTTCCTTTTATCTAGTTAAAGCAAAAGAAGACTACATTAAGAGATTATAGCTCTCTACAAGGAGCAATTACTAAGTGCATATTTTAAGGAGTAATAAGGTGAGATTAATATTGCACTATACTAGTTGTTATTTAGATGCACTAAGTACTTTTATATTATAGTAAAAATTAGTGCATATTTTGAGTTACTATTGAGGGGTTCATTTACATGAGTTATAAGGGAGATTATTATTGCACTATAGTTATTATTCAAGTTCACTAAAGTTTTTTAGTTAAAGTGAACATTAGTGTAGAATTAAAACCTCTAATAGCATATTAGTTGCATTGTTAAAAGCTTGGATTCATTGGTGTTAATATTATCCAAGTAAAGAGTTAGAGGTTAGTGTTGTCTAGCAAAAAAGGTAACAATACATTGCTCTCAAAGATTAGAGCAAGTAGTTGCCATATCTAAAAGTAAAGGAGTAGCTTTATATACAGTAAGGAGCCACCATATCAAAGGAGAAAAGGACCATAAGGCATCAAGAAACTCTCAAAAATTTGGTGCAAATAAGAGCATCTTATTTACATTACATTGGTGCTCTATATCCCTCATAAAAGAGGAAGAAAATATAGTGTTTCAAGACACTACAACAGTAGGTACCCTACATCCACAAGTGATTGAATCTTCTAATATGAAAGGTACAAAGAGGAGGTAAGCCTATATAAGGCTCATAAACATCAGGTATAGGTGTCTAAAAGACACCAATTTTAATCCATTATACAACAACGTCAACTTGCAGCATGAAGACCTATGTAAACAATATTGCATAGCAATAGATATCTATATCTATAGTCATCATATTGCATAACAAAGGATAGCATAAAGTATCTATACAAAGGATCTATCTATAGGAAAGGGTAGCATATAGCAAGTGGTACAATAAGGAAGAAAACAAAGGTACCATACTCAGTAAACTAGCACCTCATTAGGTCATCAAATCTCCATAGAACCAGCATCTCATCACGATCATCGAAGTTCCATAGAACCACCAATCCATCATCCTTGGAGCCTCAAAATTGGAGCCAACCAACATCATCGAATGAAACAACTAAGAGAAGAGAAATTTTTTGTTGTCAAAGGAGCAAAGCAAGCTTGCAAATGGTTGGAATGAATAGGCATTGAGAAGACCTTAAGGATAATTTTTTTGGTACGTTGAAGAAAGTGTGCATGCAAAGGAGGCATTTGCACTTGTCTTGAAGAGAAAGAAATATTGTACCACTTGGCACAAAGGGTATATTTACCCTCATATCTCCAACGCTCAAGAAATATGTTCGTTTATGTAATGCCTACCATCATTGCTCTAACATCTAAGGTATTTCAACACTTGTCAATAACTAGTGAAGCTTGAGGAGGAAACCAAATAAAATTTCTATCACCACTTGGCATTCATATCAAGAAGATAAGCTTACATATATTTATCCAAACACAATGCATGTGAGAAAAGGACAGAAGCAAGTTTACAGCGAGCATTAAGTTAAACAAATTTAGCAGACAATTTATTCAAAGTCAAGATTCAAGAGTCATTCGAATATGAGAGTAAAGAGTAATTCAAAGTTGGGAATTAAGGATTCAAAGGTTCATTTAAGACATCAATTTATTCAGTCATAAACCACTAGCAGCAACAATGGTTTACAAGGATATCCAACGCTTATCAACCATTCGAACTACAAGGTATTTGAAGTCAAGCGCTCATAAAAATATTAAGGTATTATTTAATTGCTTTCATAAGGAGTAATAAGGGTAATATAAGGTTGAAGGTATTATTATTATTATTTGCATTTAAAATATATATGCAAAATCAACCTTTTTTGAAAGCAAGATTAAATATTCCAGTCCATTCCAATTTACTATAATTGAAGATATAATATTTGCAATTAAATCATAGGAGGAATAAGGTTGTCTACATTGAAATATTATTATTAATTTCTAATATTCCAAATTAGGGAGTTATAAGGCATACTACATCAACCATAGGTTATTGGAATTTAGAAATATTAATCTATTGAATATAGAAGGATATAAAAGGAAGTTCTTCATTTACTTAAAGGAGTTGAAATTATATACTTACACTTGTCTCATATTCATACTAAAGGGATAAAATAAATCCAACCATATAGAACTTCAAATTAAGTGTATAGTTCATTAGGATAAACAAGGTGAAATAGAAGTTGAATATTGTTATTCACAAAACATTACAAAATCAGCTCAAAAGTGAACTATTATTTACTAAGCATTTTATTAAGCTTATAGCTTACTTTAATCACTAGGGAGACATGAGGAACTCTACAAAACCTATGTCTGGAAAGATCTCTATATACTAGGGAGACATAAGGTAGATCTAAAGTATTGAAATAACCCTATCATACATTACAATGGATAAAGTATCTAGAGACACATTTCATCATAATACACACCACAAAAGGATTAAATAACAAAATCCATACAATATACTATATCATATATGCAAAATCACTTCACAAATCAAAATGAAAAGGATTTTTGGTGTATTGATTCAAAGGCAAGTCATCACATGATAGAAAATCTACACTGGTTTGATTGTCTTTAAGTCACTAATAGCTACAAGTTGAAAATTGCATATGGAAATAACTATCATATACATGGATATGGGTGTGTACCACCTATAAAAGTGTTTCCAAAATTTCTACTACATAATGTAATGTATGTTCCCGAATTAACATCTAATCTCATTTCAATATCCAAGTTAGTAGAAAATAAAAGGGTGGTTGACTTCAGATACATAAATAGAGCTAATATATGTCTTATTACACATCAAAATGATATTGAAGCTACTGGATCAATCCATAGAAATATATATGCATTGGATTCTATCAAAACTTCACAAGATATTGTTATGTTTCAAAACAATACTAATGCAATTTTTGAGGAACATATTGAAGAGAATGAAGAACCTACATATCATAAAAATAGAAGAAGAAATGGAAGGTTAAAAATTAAAAGGATGAGGGGATAGATACAATATTCTTTACTTGACCATCTTCTATATAGAAGAAGAATAACTTGAACAAGATGAAGATACTTATTCAAATTCAAACAAAGAAGACAATGAAGGAAACTAAAAAAAAAAGCTCAAATTTCAAGACCAAGACAAAGATCCATATTGAAGACTTCAATACCCACATAATGTAATACAGGTGAGTGTTAGAGTATATTACATCATTTGGATCATGTAAATGTACCACCTTTGGTATATATCTATAGTAGGAGTTTACTTAAGAGTAAAGTTAGTTGGTTGCTTCAAGTATTATAATAAATACACAAGTGTCAATGTGCAAGTTGTAAATGTGAATGTAGTCCACATGTACATGATTCCTAGGTAGAGTAAATACCAAGAAATATTTCTATATAAAGGCCTCATAGGTGTAGTAGTGAGAGAGATGGAGAGTGATATAGTAAGTATACAATGTATAGTATGGTACAATGTAGTTCTTTCATATAATTTCATGGAGTGTTCATGTCCTCAATTATATAGCATTGTACTATTTTTTTCATTCTCATTAATGGTATATTTTTTAGTTATTTTTAGATGTTCATCTATTTATTTTCCTACATATTATCAAGCCATTATTTTTATAGTTATATCAAATTAGTTATCCTTCATCTTGTAGTTGTACTACCTCCTATCAAAAGCTAACACTAAGTAATTCTCAAATGAATCCCTCATACTATAGGATATCAATTTTCCTTTCTTCTCCTTTATAAGTTGACAAGTGATACAAAGTACTAGATATATTGATAAATTGACCTACTATACGAAATACTTTCCTAATATAAAATAATATTTAGCATTTGAAGTAAAAGTAATTTGGAATCTTTTCATCCTTTTGAATATTGTAGGTGTTGATCCGGCAATATTAAATTACATTACGGTCATAGTAGAATAAGCATCCAAGAGGAATATCTAAGTAGTCCAAGGGTGTGATGTCGCATTCAACTATATCCTAGAAATGTTCTATAGAAAATGTGACTGCACAAACCTTGTTAATTGGGGTACAAGGCCCTTGTTCTTATACCCAACCAATATGATATGGATGAGGATGATCATATGTGGGGATCTAAAGAGTAGATGATCGATTGTTCACTGACCATATTCTTTTCACTTTTATCGTCAATGATCAAGAGAGTCAACTTATTCTTTATTTGGTAATTTTATGTAAACAAAGACTTTCGAGAGACCGAGGAGTAGTTCTTACCTAGGAGAACAAGAGCAGGGTTAGGCATTGTAGGATTATTGATATCTATCATAGGCAAGTTCTCTACATCATAGGTTTTTTCTTATTGTTCTTCTACAAGGAGAGTTTTCCTTTATTTCTTATATTGGAATACCTTGCACTCCTTAGTTGGGTGACCCTAACTCTTGTGGTAGTTACATAAATTTTTATTGCTACTAAAAGTAGGGGAGGAGGACAGATTAGAAAATTTTGATTGGCCATTGTTATTTATGGTGGGCTTAGAGGTTCCCTATTGAATTCTTGTTTTAAGGCCTAACTTATTTTCTTGTAACCATTGCAAGTTTGAAAGCCTTATCTAAGGATTTGGGCCCCCCCCCCGCGGGGGGGGGGGGGGGGGGCGGTTTCTTCTTTCCTCCCTCTTCTCCTTTCCCTCCTCTTTCCCTTCTCCTCCCTTCCCCCCCTCCGGGGGGGGGGGGGGCCCGGCCCGCCCTTCGGGCCGGGGGGGGGGGGGGGGGGGGGGGGGGGGGGGGGGGGGGGGGGGGGGGGGGCGTCGGGGGGGCCCCCGGGGGGCGGGGGGGGGGGGGGGGGGGGAAATTCAAAAATAGCGAACTTCGCCCCCCCCGCCCCCCGCGCCCCCCCCCCCCCCGGGCGCCCCCACCCGCACCACAATAAAAAAAAAAAAAAAAAAAAAAAACACACAAAAAACACCCCCCACACACCCCCCCCCCCCCCCCCCCCCCCCCCCCCCCCCCCCCCCCCCCCCCCCCCCCCCCCCCCCACCACCCCCCCAAACAAAAAAACTAAAAAAAAAAAAAAAAAAAAAAAAAAAAAAAAAAAAAAAAAAAAAAAAAAAAAAAAAAAAAAAAAAAAAAAAAAAAAAAAAAAAAAAAAAAAAAAAAAAAAAAAAAAAAAAAAAAAAAAAAAAAAAAAAAAAAAAAAAAAAAAAAAAAAAAAAAAAAAAAAAAAAAAAAAAAAAAAAAACCCCCGCGCCCCCCCCCCCCCCCCCCCCCCCCCCCCCCCCGCGCCCGGCGGCGCGGCCCCCCGCCCCGGCCCCCCCCCCCCCCCCCCCCCCCCCCCCCCCCCCCCCCCCCCCCCCCCCCCCCCCCCCCCCCCCCCCCCCCCCCCCCCCCCCCCCCCCCCCCCCCCCCCCCCTCCCCCCCCCCCCCCCCCCCCCCCCCCCCCCCCCCCCCGCCCGCGCGCCGCCCCGCCGCGGGGGCGGCCCGGGGGGGCACCCCGCGGCGCCGGGGGGGGGGGGCGGGGGGGCGCGCGCGCGGCGCGCGGCGCGCGCCCCCCCCCCCCCCCGCCCCCCCCGCCCCCGCCGCCCCGGCCCCCCCCCCGCCCGCGCGCCGGCCGCCCGCCCCCGCGCGCCGCCCGGCGCCCGCGCGCCCCCCGCCGCCCCGCCCCCGCCCCCCCCCGCCCGCCCCCGCCCCGCCCGCCCCGCCCCCCCCCCGCCCCCCCCCCCCCTCTCCCCCCCCCCCCCCCCCCCCCCCCCCCCCCCGCCCCGCCCGGCGGCGGGCGAACCGCCAGGGGGGAAAAAAACGGAGGGGCGGAGACAAAACCCCCCCCCCCCCCCCCCCCCCCCCCCACCCCCGCCGTGCAAAATAAATTTATGAAGGATAGGGGAAAGACCTAAAATAAATTTAACTAGTACTTCTTCTATATTTGGAACATTGAGCTTGACCTAGAACTTGTTGAAGGTATCAATATATTGTTTAACTAATTGTCCTTGAGCTTGTCTAAGTTACAACCAGTGAGCTAACATGTTATGAAGGTAGCCAAGGAAATATTTCCTTGAGTGGTACTTAGATTTCCTCCCACTGAGTGATCTATTTTGCTTTTGTTACAAGCATGGTCTAAGGGTTTTACCACCAGTCAAAGGCTAGATCTGACATATGGACTTCAACCATTTGGACCTTTTGAGGATCAGTCAGATCGGTCCTAGTTTTAAAATATGCCTTAAGCTACGCAACCAAGAGTCCAACTTATAACCATAAAAGTTATCATAAAATATTAGAATGGAAACCTTTATTTTATAGTTGTAGACCATGTGTTTAAGCCACAGGCATGTTGGTTGGAGTGTGTTGGAGCACTACTTGAAATGATGCCATAAGATCTTGCATAACACATTTTTGGCTTTCTACTTGACTTTACAAAATATGTTGGAGTGTACTCATATTCACTTATGATTCAGAAGTCTCCTCATGATGGGTATCCTGCTTAGGTGTCAGAAGTCTCCTCATGATGAGTAAGATTTTTTTTTAAATAAGCTCTATTTTTTCTAAAAATAAAATTTATTTTTTTCTTTAAAAAAAATAAGCAGTACTCTAAGAAAAAACAAGAAATCCTAAAAACCTATAAACCTAGGGATGTATTTAAATCTGGATCTAGATTTGATTCTAGATCTACATCTGGATCTGAATTTAGATCTAGATTTGGATTTATACTTGGGGATAAATTTTTGTGCAACAAAAAAACAACATTGATATCCCAATTTCAAATAGCCATAACTTCTTCAATATAAATCATAATTTTGCAAATGACCACTCATTTTTTGTAGTACTCAAAATAACTTACACAATGGTGAGAGAATATATTGTGAATGTGACTGCTAAAAAGAAAGATACAACTCCTACAAACAAAGTGCTATGTTTTGAGAAAAAGTGAATAGAGATCTATTAAGGGTAATAAGTGAAAACTCTTAAGAAGGCTAGATCTTTGGCAACCCAAGATGAGGGATCTGGTAAATATTGTGCCATAATATTTTAGAAGATCATATCCAAGGTTGTGATCGCTTGGCTCTAATACCAATTGATATGAGAAAGAATTGGCATGAACATGTATAAACATAAAATAAACATACAAAGATTTTTCTCAATAAAAATTCATGCACATAGTATTATTCATATCCAATTATTATAGAAGAATACAACATTGATGTTTTTACAGAGATGCTTCTTTTAGAAGGAAACTTCAAAAAGATACCTATAAGTTGCCTAAAATAACTAATTTAATATTCTACTATAATAACTAATTAACTATTTTTTTAATAGATTATATGTGGCTTCTATTGGGGGCCACCCCCATCAAAATACCAAAATATTACATTTGTTGTAGCATACATTTTTATCACAGTTTTTCATTTCTTTTTTCTATTAAATATATTCTTCAACTTCCTTGAAGTGTTATGTTTCCACAATCAAATCCTTGACATAATTTTTATTAAGATATAAAATCTCACTTGGCTAGTTACCTTCTAAAATTTGAATTTCATCGAGATGAAGATCAACACCTTCAATGAGTTTACACAAGTTTTTATGAGGGGTCTTGGTCCCCTCATACCGAGTGGGGTTTGAACCTTGGACCTATAATAACTAATTAACTGTATTCCCATGAAGATAGATATTAAATATTATCTTGCATGAAGATGGATACTAAATCTTATCATTTCCCTATTTAATCTCAAGGAAAGAATATTTGAAATTGGATCCACTCTCATCAAAATACCAAAATATTACATTTGTTGCAGCATACATTTTAATCATAGTTTTTCATTTCTTTTTAACTTAAATATATTCTCCAACTTCCTCAAAATGCTATGTTTCCACAATAATATCCTTGAAATAATTTTGATTAAGACAAAATCTCACTTGGCTAGTTACCTTCTAAAATTTGAATTTCACCGAGATGAAGATCAACACCTTCAATGAGTTTACACAAGTTTTTATGAGGGGTCTTGGTCCCCTCATATTGAGTGGGGTTTGAAACTTGGACCTATAATAACTAATTACCTATATTCCCATGAAATATATTAAATATTATCTCGCATGAATATGGATACTGAATCTTATCATTTCCTCATTTAATCTCAAGGAGAAGATTTTTGGAAATTGTGATATTGTGTAAGACAAGAATAAGAATGAATCAAAATAAGACAATAATCATAATATGATAGAATTAGAATTTTAAGTGAAAAATAAGAAAGGAAAAAGAAGTATAGATGCCTAGATTTTGAGAGAATGTGAAGCATCCCTTCTCCTTTGTCTTGGTATTCAATCCCAAGTGTATTTGTATTCTTTGTGATCTTCATAGTATATATTTGAAATTTTATTTTTTATGTTCTAATTAAAAATATCCTTCTCCTAAATTTCACATATTTACTTCTTCCTAGTTAGATGCAGATTTGACAACCTTATTTCCTTCTATTCTTACACGAATCCTTGGTTACTCTTCCTAAACTTATTGAAACCAAGAAAATAACCTATCCATTATGGTCCCAAAAAACACCTCCCATACTTCCACTACATAGATTTACTTGAGAGGCACTATTTGCATGATCTGAAAAAGATCTCTTTCATTGAATCATATTGTTCCTTTGATTTCTAAATAGGATGTTGGAAGGTTCAACATTATTTACATGTAAGTGGGATAAAGGATCAATATGAATTTAGTTTATTACCTCTTAATTCCCATCATGATGACACTTATACATTTTGTGGCAAGACTTGATAGGTTTTCTTCAATATTACTATTATTCTACCCCACATTTGGCTTAATAGCCTACTTGTTCCTTGGAAGATATTATGATTTTGCTCTAGCCAAAAATTCCACTAGATTATGTTCATTCCAATCTCTTGTATAAGTTTAGGACCCTTTAAATTTGATGATAGCAATTTTTTATTAGGAATAAAACATTTAACACTTGTTTATGGTTGTAAAGTATTTTCCATATTTTATTACCATAATTTCCAAAGGGAAGAAGTAAAAGAGATCACATTCTAGGTGTTTTTCCTCCTCCTTTACTAAGTATAACTTACAACCCATAGATATTTTATATCCTTGTTTTCTAAAATTTGCTTGAGTAAGAAATTTATCTAAAATGACTAATTAAATAAAAAATATTTTGACCAAAAACACTTTGGATGCCATATTAGACGTACTCCAAAATTTTAATTAATAAGTTTATAATAAAAAGATAAATTGTATCTTGCTAATTAAAATAATAAAATAAAGTTTATTACCTTATTTTGTATGCATAGCATTATTTTTATGTTATTTTATTTGTGTAAATTGAAACTCAAATATTTCAATTTTATTCCATAATATACATGTTGGAAATTTTGAGTCCCTAAGCTAAAATGTTGTCATTGATGTCAAAAGAGCATTTAATTTCAAAAGGATCTATGAATGACTTTTGTGAAAACCAAGGCAGGAAAAATAAAAGGTTTTATTTAAAACCATGGATAGCAGATTTGATCTGGGTTTTTCTTAAAACCCAACTTGGGCTTTCATTTCATCAAAAAAGGTGCCCCGGTGATGAAGTTATTTGAGGTTTAATATTTGATTTAAATTTTAATTATTTTAAATTTAAATTCAAATTTAAATGCAACGTTGAGTTTTTTGCCGATGTCATCATGCAAATATTATTTTCGTCGACGTCTTCGAAGTGATGGTAAACCTATATAAAGGGATGGTAATTAAAATCAAAAGTTATCCTTGCTCTCGTGGGTGTTAATTGCTTTGGAAATTCGAACAAGAGAAAAAGAGCTCGTGTGAATTATTGAAGAGGAAACAACGAAAAAAAGGTGCAGCGCTTGGGTGACTCAAACGTGGTGTGAGGCATGGTGCATTGGCATATCATTTTTGGCTAAGACTTTGGGCAAGCGCAATACCAGGGATCGAATCCCTTGGACGATAGTGTGTGGGAAGCGCTTTGGCGCTTTGTCCTTTGTGGCAGGTGGAGGAAGATTAAAGGCCTTTTGGGCCTTTGTTTTTCCAATGAGCGCTTTGGCTCGGTTGGAATATTAGCCATGGATAAGACACTCGTGATGTGACCGATGAGGGTTCGAATCCCCTTGAGGAGGTATTTTTTGTTTTTGCATTTAATAATTATTGTTTGCCCTAAAGTTTGGAGGTATAAGGTAGTTTATGGAAATTAAAGTTTTTAATTAGGGTTGTGATTATTATTGCAAAGCATAATTGGTTTATGATTTATTTGATGGTTATGGAGAATAAATTTTAGGAGAAATAAGGAGTTGTTTTTAAAAGCAATTTTTGAGAGGTTTATTATTTTTTATAAGGGTTTTGATAAAAGGGACTTTGGTGGATGTGTTTATTGACTTGGAGTAAAAAGGGTGTAATTTGAGTAATGCTTTATTTTGTGATTATTTGAATTCCATTAACCCTTGTTTAAATTGGAAAGAAAAGTTGTGTTTAAGTGTGGAAAATTTTGTGGACAACTTATTGGCATCAAAAATGTATGGGCACATTCTTCATTTGATTGTTTATGGTGGTTGATTTTTGAAATATCATTGGAGTGAAAGGGATTGATTGTGGTTTCCTTTGTGAAAATGGTTGGTTGAATGCTTCAAGGTTTTATGGTTTGTGAGTTGTATTTAAACCTTGTTTTATTAGCATTGTTGTTGAAGCCCATTGATGATGAAATGAACTTGAACTTGAATTAGAAAAGAACATGAGTATCATTGTTATGTGAGAGTTGTTGTTAAGCATTGTTGGAAACATTTTGAGTTGGATGATACATGCTTGGACTAGGGTTTGTGAGAAATATTTATTCCTTGAGGTGATTGGTTGAGTTGAGTGGTTTGAGCCTAGTCAAGTGGATGCATGTGGTTGTTCAAGTTCCTAGAAACAAACTATTCTATATTATGATTTGAGTTGAGATTGAGATTTAAGGATAGAACATATAGAGTCTCTAACAATTCTCTTTATGTTTCTATGAGATTGATTTGAGTTGAGTATAGAACATATAGAGTCTCTAACAATTCTCTTTATGCTTCTATGAGATTGATTTGATATATTTATTATACATTGAGCTTAGAACATATTGAGTCTCTAACAATTCTCTTTATGATTCTATGTGATTGAGACAAGTCTTTGAGAAAGACTTGTGGATTGTTTTGAGTTAAGCTTTTGTGAAAGCTTATCAAGCAAATTTGAGACAAGTCTTTGAGAAGGCTTGAGGACTTATTAAGTAGATTTGAGCAAGTCCTAGAGAGGACTTGTTGAGCAAATTGGACAAGTTCTTTGTGAAATTGTTGAGCAGATTTGGACAGGTTTAGTGTGAACCTGTTGTGCAGATTTGAGCAAGTCCTAGAGAGGACTTGTTGAGCAGATTGGACAAGTTCTTTGTGATCTTGTTGAACATATTTGGACAGGTTTTGTGTGAACTTGTTGAGCAGATTTGGATAGGTTTTGTGTGAACTTGTTGAGCTAATTTGGATAGGTTTTGTGTGATCCTATTGAGTAGATTTGAGCAGGTTTTGAGTGAACCTATTGAGTAAAATTGTACTAGACTGATTGTACTTTGTTTAATGCAAGATATTGATCAGAACTATGCTAGACCAACTGAACTATGTTTGGTACAATATTGAGACATGGATTTGGAGGTGATAGAGTATAAAGGACAAAGTCTCGATGGATAGAGATCCAGCAGCCAAAACAATTGAAGATAGATCTGAGTGAGGAGTTTTCAAGTGGAGAGAGATCCACAAGTCAGTGCATTATTGAGACAGAGTCTTCTAGAATATCACTAGCCAGAGTAGAATGGGAAAGAGTTCTCCTGTGGAAGAGATACATGAATTTGAGTTTTAGGGGATCAACATCTCCTTTGGACAGAGGTCCATAAACATTGTAATTGGGAAGGATTTCCAAGAGATTATTTGAGAAATATTTAGAAGAAATATTTTCTATGGAGGTAGCCCACAATGGGTGAACCATGTTAAAATTTGTGTCACTATTGTGTGTGATGATTGGTGCATTGCTTTGATTATTGCTATTGATATTGCCATTGATTATATTGATTAATATTGTTTGGGAAAGAAAAGTAAAAAGTGGTCTTATACTTGTTCACCCCCCCTCTTAGTATAATCTTGTGTTCTTCAATACAACATATATTATTTTATTATTTTTATATGCTTAAATTTAAAAATTATTATAAATATATATTGTTAATGAGTTATATGAAATTGACCTAGTCCATATAATTATTGTATTTCAACAATACATAAATAATATAATAATATTTTGATAATTTATAACTATACATACAACTCTTTTTTTAATAACATTTGTATAATATAAAATTGACCTAATCTTTATAATTATTGTATTTCAACAATACATAAATAATATAATAATATTTTGATAATTTATAACTATAAACACATCTTTTTAATAACATTTTTCTAATAATATTTTGATAAGTTATAACTATGCACACATCTCTTTCTTTGATAACATTTGAATTTGCCTATCTCTTTGTGTGGCATAACAGGAGGCTCCATTCCCGTTCCCTTCAAAATAGATTTAATAATATATATTTTTAAGGTTTATTATATTTGACTTTAAATTTGGTTTATTTGATTGTGCAGTGTAGTTGGATCTAGGCTACTGTCTTCATTGAAATGTCCTATATACTGAAAATGACCAACACAAACTCCATTTTTCCTGCACAATGACCAACACAAACTCCATTTCTCCTGCACATTAGTGAATATCATATGTGCTAATAGATCCATACATAGAATTTATCCGAACTTTACAAATTTGATATGGATCTTTATAAGAAGTGTTATTATATTTAAAATAAATAATAAGATTATTTTAACAACTTTACAAATTTGACTTTTTCTTTTTATATGTTTGTTATGTGTGATTAAATATGCAAATTTGTAAATTTAATATGTGAGGTTTTTTTTCGTTTATTTATTTATTTATTTATTTATGATGATAGGCTCAAGGTTTAAATTATTATATACGTAAAAAGGGATAGGTTAAATGATAGCAGTGACTACCCTTTAACTACCTTTTTCTATGTCCTGGAAAGTCAGAATTCGAATATAAGATTTATAAAAACACCCATTCATAAAATTACTAATTTTTTTCATGAATAAAAAAATATGAAACAAGGAATAGGAACAGCTTTACAAATTTGACTTCATGAACAAGTTTCCTAATTTTAATTTTTATATACTTTTTATCTTTGACTAAATATGTAAATTTGCAAAGCTGTCCCTGTGACGGACAGGAACAGCTTTACAAATTTGACGTCATAAACAAGTTTCATAATTTTTATATACTTATTATCTTTGATTAAATATGTAAATTTGTAAAGCTGTCCATTAAAAAAATAATATACGACGGTAAACAGAAACAGCTTCACAAATTTGACTTCATCAACAAGTTTTTTAATTTTTATATACAGCTTGACAAATTTGACTTCATCAACAAGTTTCTTAATTTTAATATACTTACTTATCTTTGATTAAATATGTAAATGCGTAAAGCTGTCCCTGTTACAGGGATTATTTTAACGGGGAAAGCTTTACAGATTTGACTTCATTTAAAATGGCGAGTTTTAATTTGGCTTTGGCGAGTATTTAATTTTTTATATACTTGTTATGATTGATTAGGTAAAGCTGTCTCTGTTAAAATGATAATATGTTGTCTTTCTGTTGATGTATCCTTTTACAGGAAGGAGCGAGTTAAATGTAAGTTTAATTATATTTTACATTATTTTAATAAATAAATAAATAATAATAATACATTTAGAATTCTTACCAAAATAACACACAATATAATACAACCAACCAAAATTTCAGTTAACTTTATAACTTTAGGTGGCCAGGGAATTCGGCTTTAGGTGGCTAAGATATATATATATTGTATATAGCTTTCAAAGGTTAGTGGATGTTTGACTAAGTAGAAAATTTTAGTTCATTTTATAATTTTAGGTGGTTAAGGAACTCAGCTTCAGGTAGTTAATATATACACATTATATTTTAGGTGGATGTTTAACCAGATATCTAAGTAAAAATTTTAAAAATATATTTGTATGCAAAAATAATAATTTAACTTAAAATTTTTAAAAATATATCTGTTTACAAAAATAAGAATCTAACTTAAATTAGTTAAACACCTGAACCCACCATACACATAAGTCCATTAAATGTTTCCGCCCACTGAACTTGGCTTCGACGGATGCAACATTAGGGGCTATATATACATTTTAAGTATCTATGTTTTCTACACAGGTATGACACAGGAAATCATGATGGGGGAGGAACACGCCTTGTTAACGCTGGAAGATTTGCCAGAAAGCTGTCTCTCACGGATTATGATTTTGACTACGCCCAAGGAGGTGTGCAGGTTTTCTGTTCTCAGCCGTGCATTTAAGGCGGCGGGGAATTCAGATTTTGTATGGGAGGGGATGCTTCCCCTTCAATACCCACTTCTTCTTACAAGATTAGATACGCCTCTGCAATTTTCTTCCAAGAAAGAACTGTATTTCCTCCTTTGCAATCCAGTTTCCATTGATAATGGCACCAAGGTATCAAAAATTATTCCCCATCTCTCCCTTTTTTTAATGGAATAAATTGTAACACCATTTATGTCACTGGTGAGTGATCAGGAAAATGTTGCAGTTTGGTCTTTGTGTTGGGTGTGGGGTTGGAGGATGTGGATGGCATGGCTTGTGGTTTTTCTTTCTATGGTGTTGTGAAAATTGAATTGAGATATGGTTTTTGTTTTATTTTTTGAAGAGTAAAAGTTGGCGTTTTTTTTAAATACTCAATTATGATTTTGGGTGTGGGGTTAGAGAATTCAAGTACTTGCTATAGCGTTTTATGATTTTGTGTGTGGGGTAATAGAATTGAGTGGTTGCTATGGCTTACTATAATTTTGGGCAGGGGAATATAAGAATGAAGCCTCTATTAGCGTGTGTTTTGATTTTAAGCATGGGGCTATAGAATATGACTACCTTTCTATGGTGTTGGATGCTTTTAGAATATGTGCTTTTCGGATTTGATAAAGATATGGGGTTAAAAAAATAATTGGAATGGAATTTTAGTACCTTCTATGGAGTTAGATGGACCGCCAAGACCTAATTTATCTTGAGCTTTGTCAGAAGAATAAAGTGTATGGGGGGCATAAAACTTTTCTTGTGACTAAAGAAGTTAAAAAAACCGTTTTTTTTGGGGGCCCCCGCTGTGGGACTGGGCAGTTGTTATGGAGTTACTTTTATGGTGATTGAGGGAGTGAAAAAAATATCCTATGCAAAAAGTTTTTTTTGACATATTTAATACAAATGGGCCTTTCATATCGAGTCCATTTAGGGCTTGAGTTTATAGGATTTGTATATTTGTTTTGAAGTTGCTTTCGTGGTGGTTATTGGGAATATGAAATTTGAATTGGGTTAAAATTTTAATCCACTTTTGTTTATACAAATAGTCCGAGGCCTTCACTCAAAGTTCTGGTGGGCATGAGATTAGATGCCACCATTTGTTTAACAGTTACATTCACTTGCTTGCTTGTGAATCCAAATCTCATTTAATCATACCATATAAATAATAAATCTTCAAGTTGAAGTTTGTAGACAACTATGAACTCAAAAATTTAACTTATGACCCGAAATTCCTTTCAATTTATATCTAATTCCATAAATTGATTGGGTACCACATTTCTCTTCAAGATTTTACCACCCATTAATTGATTGGGTACCACATTTCTCTCCAAGATTTTACCACCTCTTGCTTGGCTCTTGTGACCATCCTTCACTAGGTTCATGTATCTTCCATACTATATGCTTGGAAAAATAGACGTAATAGGAGCAATAATTTCGATGTTAAGAGACTTATCAAGAACTAATTAAAAACTAATAGCTAAATCTTCTTGGCACTTACAGGGAAATAACTCTAGAGCTAGTATAGGAGGCTTACTAATCTTGAGGTTAAGGTATCTAATTATTTACAATGATCTAAGAACTGTTAAATCTGGAGTGACATGAAGTTAAGAAGAGGAACTCTGCCATTTTTTAATATTTGGAGTAGAAACATGAGGCTTACTAATCTTGAGGTTAAGGTATCTAATTATTTACAATGATCTAAGAACTGTTAAATCTGGAGTGACATGAAGTTAAGAAGAGAAACTCTGCCATTTTTTAATATTTGGAGTAGAAACATGTGGCATCAAACACAGCAAAAGTTAGAAAACAAGAGTGGATAAAGTCATTATTTACAACTTACAACCGAAGAATTAACTTTGAAAGCCAGATGAAGAGCACAAAACACAACTGAAGATGGTTCGAGTCCATACAGACTGTATTGTTCACCTTGGCAGTGTTTGCAACATTTTTTCACAAACAGTTTTCCTATTGTCAGATGCTATTTTCAAAATTTGCTACTTTGTTACATCTAATCCAACTAGATTTATTGTAGTGCTGCTCGATTAAACCTACATCTAATGCACTATCTTCAAGGTTACCAGGTGCGGCGCCAAAAATAATGTTTTATATATATATATATATATATTTTATATATATATATAATAAAATAAATTATAATTATAATTTTATAAATCATAAATATTACAAAATAAATAAATAAATTATACATATTGACATCATAAAAGCACATTATAAAGGTTTGCGAGTCTCAGTCTTGCTTGGTGTCGGCTCTTGCCTTTCCACTTTCACTTGTGGAAATGATTAAAATTGAAATGTTGCACAGTGTTTGCTACATTTTTTCACAAACAATTTTGGTATTGTCAGATGTTTTCAAAATTTGCTACTTTGTTACATCTAATCCAACTAAATTTATTGTAGTGCTGCTCAATTAAACCTACATCTAATGCACTATCTTCAAGGCTACCATGTGCGGAGGTGCAAGTGCAGGTGCAGGTGCGGCCCCCACCAAAAATAAGGTTGATGGACTAAGGGTGGGATTAATTTGGATTAATATATATATATATATATATATATATATATATATATCCAAAATAATAAAATAAATTATAATTTATAATTTTATAAATCATAGGCATTACAAAATAAATAAATAAATTATACACATTGACATTTCGTCTCAATATTGTCTTTTGCCTTTTCACTTTCACTTGTGCAAATGGTTAAAATGAAATAGAAACCCTTAGAAGGGTTTATATAGAAGTGGACTCCAATTCACTTTATATTAAATTTATATATTATAATTTAATATTTATTATAAAAAACTAAAAACTTAAAAAGTTTAACGTATAAACTTAGAACTATAAACTTGAAAAAAATTAAAATGTTTAAACTTTAAAGTTTTTAACTTTTAGACTTTTAGTTTTAACTTTTAAGTTTTATTTTTTATTTAAAAATTTTAAAATATAAAATTCATTTAATCAAAAAATAAAAAAATTTTAAATTTTAAAATTTAAAATATTAATTGTTTAAATTTTAAAATTTTAAATATTAATTTTTTTAAAATTTAATTTTTTTTCCCAATTTTTTTAAAGCCCCTGTGGGAAGGTAAGGTGAGGATGGTATTAACTTAGAAGAAATTTAAAAAAATAAAATATATATATATATATAAGGCATTTTAATGTTAGACTGTCCCGGCACCCGCGCACCGTTGCGGGTGCTGGTTTTGGTTCGCGCACCCAACCAACTAATGTGTGAACCCTGTTTCCTTAACTATCTTTCTTTTTAAAACTCAATGAGCTCATCTTGCAACTATGATGTGTCACTTATAAACACTCAAGATTTGGACAAAACCTGAATCAACAATAATAAGAGATCTGATGAATTTTGAGGGGATTGTATTTTTCACTATCAGTTGAGAATACTATTCATTTTTCAAAAGGTCTCTGCACATTTTATCTTACAAGATGCCTAGTGTTTGTGCATGGTTCCATAAATCTGTTGAGATTCAATCTTGTGACTCTATTCCCTTGGGTGGATTGTTTCATGCATTGGCTGCTTAAAAGTAACATGCGATCCATAGTCAATTATGGATGTGAGACTCATTTGTTGCGACTAAAATCTTTTTGTGTGATTCAGTTCAGGAATAGGAATGAAGTAGTTTTTAACTTCCACAAAGTTATAAGTTATAAAGGAAGATGTGTATATCTACTTAGACTTTAATTATTGGAGCATAGTGTACAACCCTAACTCTTTTCATTCAAACAATGTTCTTCTTTTTTGGAGTTCCAAAGTCTTAAACCGGAAGATGTGTTTATCCACTCAAACTCCAATTACCAAAGCATGGTTTAAAACCCTACCCTTTTTGGATTCAAACATTGAAGTTCCAAAATCTTAACTATTATGCAAGCTATGCTGAAAAAACTGTTATTGTTCAAAATTATATATTTCCTTGTTTACATTTACATGTGCAAAATATCTGTTAATGAAGCATTACATCTGACACTAAAACATTGAATCTGAAAAGCTGTTTACAACTATAAAGTCGGAGGAGATGGTATTACCTCTCATATTGACCTAACTGACTTAGAGCTTTTGATACCAAGTTTGGTCACTGGGTTTACATAATACTAAAACTTCATTTTGCAAGGATTCACTCAGTTATAACCTACATTATAACCTACATGATCCTTATCGTCTACATATCTTGATATATTCTATTTGGGGATCTTTAGTTTCAATCACGAGGGTTCTTTGCTTACCTGTCTTCCTTTTTATGGATGGCTATTTCAGAGGTTCTCATTCAGAATGTTTTTTTTTTTCTTTTTAAATAAATGTTAAATGAACGATTTGATAGGAATACTTGAACGTTTTGTATGTGTTCAGTTGTTCTGGCTAGACCAAGCCACAGGTAAATTGTGCTTTATGTTATCTGCAAGGGATTTAGCCATCACTTGGGGCCATGATAATCGCTACTGGCATTGGATTACTGGATATGACTCCAGGTAACCTAATGATTTCTTGCTGAATATTTTCAACATTTTTAGTGTGAATATCATGGTAACTATGCTTAAGATAAACTAATGAAAATGTTTCGACTTTTGGCTGCAGGTTCATGGAATTAGCTGAACTGATTGAGGTGTGCTGGCTTCAAGTGCAAGGGCAATTCGATTGCAAGTTTTTGACTCCTGGTATGGCATATACTGTTTCTTTCAAGCTGAAACTCCGATCCCCATTTGGATGGGATCGTCATCCAGTCAAATTTGAAATTACAACTTCTTGCGGACATCACCAGCTATCTGCTCGATTTTTGAAAAGTACAGAAAAAGCTGTTGATAGGGAAGGATGCGAGATGACTTCTTTCAGAGAGGTAGGAGATGGTTGGATGGAATTTGATGCAGGTGAATTTGTTATGGAAGAAAATCAGGATAGTCCAATTGAAGTGAAGTTTTGCATGAGAGAATGGCACGGTAACTGGAAAGGTGGACTCCTTTTAGATGGTGTCAAGATTCAACCTAGTTTTCTTCTTGCAAGAGGAAACAATATTCAGCAGGAATAGTTTTTGGGTCAAAAACTTTGCATGTTGTAGTTTTTTCTGGCATGAATGAAGGGTATGTACAGATATTTTATTTAGAATAAAAATGATATAATGATAATTTTCCAAATTTAAATTAAAATAACATAATTATTTTATGTTGATTCATCTTGTGTGGCTTATATTTTTAAGGCCACGCAGTTCGGCCAACTTGTTAAATTTCTCTAAATTCTGGCTTCCTAATTATTATTTATACAATATCTTAATCTTCGAAAAAACCTTCCTAAATAGTCATTTGAATTAACTAACGCTGTATATTAGTAATATCTCCTTCAATATAAATATAAATATAAATATAAATATAAATATAAATATAAATATATATATATATATATATATATATATATATATATATAATATTTAAAAAATTGTAAAAGATGCAATCAAGTGATTTATTATTTTTTTAAAATAATAAAGATAATCTTAATACAAATGCCATATTGTGAATAATTCTGATTGAAAGATGTGAGTGTGGTGTTTTAAATTAATATTTTTATTATCAAAATATGGTATTTGATGTAAGGTCAATTAAATTATATTTAGTTTTGTTATTTATTAACTTGAGTAGCTTAATGATGAAGACTTTGAAAGTTTAAAGAGAGGATCAAGGTTTAAATATTGTGGAATGGAATTATACACCATGTTTCATCTAGAAACTAGAGTATAGTTGAATATTTATATATGTCTAAAAACAAGGGTTGTCTCATATGGCCTAAGGTCGTGTGGATGTTAAAAAGTACTTTACTTCCATTTATCCTTTTTTTTTTTTAATATTTTTCATTTTTTTCAACTTTTTGGCATTTAGATAAAATATAACACAATTGATCTCTTTTATTCGGTTAAGAAATATTGATAGATGTTGGAAATATTGTTATTTTGATATAATTCCTGCATCATTTTTGTTGACAACATTAATAATTTATTGATTCCCCTCGGTTAAAATATATTTTTATGTTTTTTTCGATGGCAATTTTGATTTTTGTGAGAAGTGTCTTGCATAGTTGTTAGTTGAAATTTCCCATGATTTTTTTTTGTTGAGAAAAAATCTAGATTATATTAATTCGTTAACCAAAACATACAATATTATGGTGCTAACATTGTCCACTAGATAAGAAACAAAATGAGGTGTATAAGGAGTAAAACATCCATATACATAATAAAATAAGCTAATAGCAACAAAAATACTATAGCTATATCTTGTTACAGTACACCAAATTTCAACACTCATCTGTGGGAGATGGGAGAGCTTATTATATGGAGAAAATCTGGGAGAGCTTGTTATATGGAGAGAATATCACCACTTATTCACTTGTTTTGGTTTTGTGACATGGCTAAATAGTTTTGAGATGTCTTCTACACTTTTATTTTTCCCTCTTTCACTAGATCTTGGAAGCTTTCTCTGCTTGGTTTTTATCAGTTGGATCAGTGCCCCAAACTCTAGGATCTTTCTCAAGCACATTTGGAAGTGCAGATGCAAAAAGTTGTTTACCAAATCCATGGGATAGTTTTAGCAAACTTGACCTTTGATATTTTGTTACATGTGGAATGTCTTCATTCGCAAGTCTATGGAACTTCCAACACACCACAAGATGTTAATGATAAACTTCATCAACTTTCTCATATGGTTCAAGATCTTCAGAAGGTCCAACAAGAAACTAAAAAGAAGGCAGTTAACAAAGATGAGCAAGTTCAAGTTTCAATGACTTCTATTTCTTTTTTGAAGACTTTAGAAGATATCACAGAAGTCTCACATGATTCTAATTGAGGAGATTTGTATCCTCATCATTTTAAATAACTCCATCCATCAAAAATAATTTTGATAAATCCTAATACCATAGATCAAAATGATTCCTTTGTATTAACTCCATTTTCATAGGTGGTCTTTCCATGTATATTGAAATGCTCTAAGAGGCTAGCATATTCTTTTACACTTGAGACTTCACTTGATGAGCACTATATCTTTAAATATTTTGCAATAGAGGCAATAATAAAAATCTAAACTTGGTCATGGTTTTGACATTCATTCTTAAAATATCAATTGTTTTTTAAGTCATAAATTCCAATGAATAATGTTTCGATCAATCCTCCATAGAAAATATAATGCTTTAGCTTTGAAATAACTATTTCAACGTTTGAAAATGATCTTAAATGGTTCAAGCAAAGAAGCAATAAATAAATACATAATATTATGTTTCTAGATCCTTTTAACACAAGGCATACTTGAAAATTCTATAATATTCTCTTCTGTGTAGACTCCCTCCTATAAGAATATTGCTTTGGACTACTAACCAAGGGAAATTTGAGGCCTTTGGGAGGGGGCCTCAAGTGACCAAATACTCTTCTAAGGGAAATCATGGGGAGTAATTTTGATTACTTTAAATTTTTAGATCCCAACTTGATAAGTATCCATTATATTTTGATAGATTTCAAACCAACTCATCCTTTTGCATAAACTTATGATTAATAGAACTCTTGAAGTATCTTTTGAACTTCATAGTAATTTTTTTATGTTCTTCTTCTTCAACTAGGTTGCTAATAATATCAAGTGGCATTAGCTCAATTGGTTACATTCCTCAATATTTAAGGAGGAGACCGAGGTTTGAATCTTGCCAGGTGATACATGGATAATATCTATGCTTTGTTATGATACCACTATGTGGTGATGATGTACTATAGGTGGTGACCATTTCAATATCATATAACCAATTGAAAAAAAACCATTGTTAATAGAATTCATGATCTAGAGGAGTTGCTCACATTAATATAATTTATTAAATTTGGACCTATATGAGATAAACATGTCCAAGCCAACGTTGGTCTTTTGAATCTCGACTAATATGAGGGTTTCGAAGATGGTTGTGTGAGGGTTATGTTTTTGGATCAAGCACATGTAGCGATAGAGGCTATTTTTTGAGGCCTACGAGCCCTAGAAACTAGTTTGTTTTTTATTTTTACCCTAGATAAACGTTGGATATGTTGTAGGAGACCAATGATGGGTTAGGAATTTGTTATTTAGCAAATATTCATGCTTTGAACTTGATTGAAAATTGCTTTCAATGTACTACCCAAGGAAAAAGCAAAAATCACACCCTTCCTCAACGTCTAAGGCATGCATTAAAGAGACCTAGAAACAAGTTTTAAGTTGTAGATCAAATAAGAGAAGCCTCCTTAGGAAAATAAAAATGGTTTAGAACTCAAACAATCTTGATGCTAAGGAACACCCTCAAAATAGATCCACTATGGAAACCCATTTCAAGGGTAAGGATTTTAAGGATTCAATCCTAAAAATAAATTTTAAGGATGCCCTCCATGGTGGACAGTCCCAAACTAATGCTAACATTAATATTAAGGCTTCTCATAGACCTCTAAGAATGTATAATATGGATTCCAAAAAAACCGAGTCAAGATATCTAAGAGCAGTTGATAGAACCCCAATTGTTAACCTACAAATGGGTAAAATTTAGGATGACATAAAAGATGTAAAGAGAAGAGGACTGATTTGTTATTTCTTGGGTTTTCATTTGAGCCTATCTGCTTTCAAAGTATGGGCTGCAAAATACTAGAAAACACATGGTGAGACAAATCTTTGTTTATCCTAATGGTTATTTTGTTGTTATTTTTTATAATGATGAAGATAAAGATAAAATATTTCAAGGGGGTCCCTAGTTCTTTAGAATGGTGAGGCTTTTCATGAATCCTTGGCACACTAAATTTAAATCTGAATAAGAGATGCTTTCTATAGGATATTTGTGGGTTAGAATCTTTGGCCTCCTAGTTGAATTTTTGAATCCAAATGTATTTTCTACAATTAGAAACTTCCTTGGAACTTTCATGATGGATGTTGGATGTACACATAAATTTGAACACATTATTTACGTTTAAATTTGTGTCTTAATGGATTTCAAAAAACCCCTTCCACAAAATATATCATTACAATTTGGGTAGGACACTTGGGAGTAGGTGGTGGACTATGACAACATTCCTTTCTATTGTATAATATACCATGAATATGGTCATTTAGCTAGTGTATGTCCAAATAAGATTCCAAATCAAAAGAAAGAGGACACAAACTTAGAAGATTTCCAAATAGCTGAGAAGAAGAACACATAGAAAAACTAGTTATGAATGATCAAGCGATGTTGGCAACTAATATGTTTGGAATTCTTTCCACAAATAACTTCTTGGGTAAGAAAGAGGACATAATGGATACAAAAACCTTAAAAACACAATTTAAAGGTGCAAGGAAGGACTCAGAGACAAACCAAGAAATAAAAGGTTTTCAACAGAAAAATAAAGGAGAAAACATAGACAAGAAGAACAATCTTTTAAATGCTAGAACTTCGAATAATTAAAACCCCAAGATATATTTTTTGAACCTTACAATAATTCTTTGATTGCATATATGCATACTTCAGGGTTAGAAGTCATCCCAGATTCAATTGGGGTAAGACAAGAAACAAGAAAACAAAAATAAATATGGACACTAACCAAAAGGTATGTCACAAGACTAATCAACATCATATGGTAAAAGAAGGTGAAAATATTGTAGAGGAAGGTAATATTAATGCCCTTACCAACATATTTAGCCAAATTATTACTAAAGATCATCATTGGAAATATTAGAGGACTCAAAGGGAGTCTTTCAAAACAAAATAAAATTAGAAGAATGATTCAAATAGACCAACCACATCTAGTTTTCCTTTAGAAAACAAAGATGTCTATAGGGAAAATGGAGTCAATTGCAAGTAAAATTGGCTAGGTAGGAAACTAGATTCCCTCAACTCCCATGGGCTTATGGTGATATTACTTACCTTTGGGACTCATAAGAGATCATTATTCACTATATGGTTGGTAGCTAGGGTCTCTTGGCTACGATTGTGCAAAGTAGACATTCTAACCAAATTATGCTTTGCTTGATTGTTTTTGCTCCAATTATATTGGAGGAAAAGCAGAGACAATGGAAGGATATAACTTATATTATCTCCTAATTTCCTAATCTTGGGTCTTGATTGGAGGAGACTTCAATACCATATTATCTTTGGATGAGAAGAGGGGGGAAATAGAAATCTAGATTAAATATCAGACATCATGAGTGAAAATATTACAAACCTTCACCTTGTGGACATCCAGCCAGATAATGGTCTCATGACTTGGTCTAATAGAATGCAAGGCTCAACTTGTATCATGGAAATATTTGATAGGTTCTTGTTCTCTAACAATTTCTTAATCGATGGACACATTTCTAAAGTGAAAACTCTTAACAATGTGCTTAAAATTATTGGTTAGTCAAGGTTGAAATGTGGAAAACCAAGGTTAGTTTATTATGCTTTTGATTTTAGTTAATGTGTCTTAGAGATAGTTTCTTCAAGCCCTAAGTGTGGAAATGGTGGTAGGAAGGTAAAACACTGTATGGAACTAAGATGTTTTGTTTCAACAAAATGTTGCAATACATCAAATCCAAAATCAATATTGGAATTGAAAGGAGTTTAGAGATGTCAAGCAGAAGAAACAAGAAGTGATTGCTCAGGAATTATCAAATACATTTATATGGTCTAATTTAGAGTAGAAGTATAGATGAATTTAGAATCACAACACAGTTTGAGGAATGTGAAAAAGATAAGAGTTTTTATGGAAGAAAAAATCTAGGATCCAATGGTTCAAAGAAGGATATTGACACACATAATTCTTCCACAAATATCTTCTAGCCTGTAGATCATGCAACTTTATTTCTTTCCTAAAATAAAAATTTGGAGACTTTGTCCACTCTTGGGATGGCATGAATTTATCGTAGTCAACTAATTTTCCAAATTGTTCATTATTGCATCTCTTGACTTGACTTCTCAACAGAATGTCCTTCAAGTGATCCCTACTCTTATCGCTTTTGAGGATAACTTTATTTTGACTACCCCAGTTACAATAAATTATCTTCAACAAGTAGTTTTTAAAATTAAAAAAGGAAAGACCCCGGGGCCTAATATTTTTTTCATAAAATATTACCAAGAATTCTAGGATATTCTTCATGTTGATTTATTAAAGGTGGTGGAAGAATCCAAGAAGGCCAAAGATATTTTGAAGGTAATCAATAAAACTTATATAGCTTTGGTCCTAAAGGCTCAATATGCTAAACATATCTCAAATTTTATACCAATAGCTTTATGTAATGCTCTTCTCAAAATCATTTCCAATATCATGGAGGAGATGTTGAAACCTCTTCTACATACGATTATTTACCTTGAACAAGGAGGTTATGTGGAAGGGTGATAGATTATGGATGATATAATTCTTGCTCAAGAAGCCATCCATTCCATGGAAGAGCAAAAATATTCTTCTATGTTCATATGGTTAGATCCATCCAAAGATTATGATAAAGTGGATTGGTACTTTCATTTGACTTCTCTCAATATTGGATAGATTATATTATGGGATGTATCTCTTTGGTGTCCTACTCAGTTCTTATCAATGGTTACCCTTCAGAACTATTCCCATATTCCAAAGGTATTAGGTAGGGTGACCCCCTCTCCCCTTATTTATTTATCATTCTTGTTGAATGCTTGGGCATGACTATGACCAAAAATAGAGAAAATAGAACCCTTGAGGGAATTCCCATTGCTCATGGAACCAGACCTATATATCATCTTCATTTTATTGATGACTCTACTATATTAGGGAAAGATACGGTTAAGGAAACCTCTACTATTAAATGGATCATTCATTGTTTCTCTAATGCTATAGGGTAATTAATCAATGAAGATAAATTGAAAGTTATTTTCTTTCATTACTCTCATAGACAAGAATCCATGGTTCTAAATAAAATAATATATAATAGAAGTCCTCCCTTCTGATCACTTACTTAGGCATTCCTATCAACATCTAGAGACAAAAAAAGATTGGAATTGGTTGTTGGACAAATTAAAGGAGAATATTGGAAAGTGGACCAATAGGTGGATTTCATCTAGGGAAATAATTACCTTGGTAAAATCAATCCTTCAAGTTATACCTATTTATGTTTCTACTATTTTGAATATCCAAAAGGTAGTTCTTAGAGAACTAGATAAAATCAATCAAAAGTTCCTCTAGAGTGGTACTAAGGAGAAAATGAAATGGCCCTTGGTGAAATGGGATACTTTATGCCTTCCCAAGCCAGAAGGAGGTTAGGATTTTGATTTTCTATAAAAAATAATAAGGATTTAGCTGCAAAGTTGTATTGAAGAATTTTAAATAACCCAAATGCCCTATGGTCCAATAATATTCATGCTAAATATGCTAAAAACAAAATATCTAAAGATCTTGTTTGCTATCAACTACCTATCACAGGTTCTCTTATTTTTGTGATTCTTAATAGAGGTGAGGATTTGATAAAGAAGAAGTTATTTTGAATCATTCATAATGGTCAATAGGAAAAATTTTATATAGATTCTTGGGATGGTCACCAACCTTTGATAACTCAATTATGTGATTGGAGGTCCTGGATGGAGAAGCTACACCAACATAACTAGATAAAGGTAGCTAATTATTGTTAATACTAGACTAGTAATTTAGAGGTTGGTAAATATTGAATCCCTATTGAGGACTAGATTATTCAAATTCTAGAAACGCAAAGGACAGATATCCAACACACCCTTCATATGAGATCTCTCTCTTGGTCCCATGATAAGGATTATTTTGGATGGAACAACACTACTAAGGATGATTACACTATTGCTCAAGGATATTTGGCCTTATGCCACAATAATCCCAACCAATCCTATGACATATTTACATAGTTGTGGGCTCAAAATATCTAGCCTAAGGTGATTTTTTTTATTTCGCTTTTATTGCATTGAAGGGTTCTCACTGGTGAGCAACTTATTGAACATGGTTTTCATGGCCTATTTAGATGTGAAATGTGTTGAAAGAATGTGGAAAATCTTAGCCATATTTGTATTGAGTGTCCCTTAGCCTCTAAGCTATGGAGGAGAATGATTATCTTACTCAATTTACAGTGGTCTAACTTTTCTACTTTTGAACATATTTAGAGGGATTGGCCTAAACAAGAGGTTGATAATCATTTTGTTAGACAGTTAGTTTTGATGGGAATTATCATCTTGCCTTGGAATATTTGGAAGGAAAGAAACAATTGGATTTTCAAACATGAAAGGAAGGATATTCACTACATTTGGCAAAAGACCATTGCCAACTTAGTTGAATCAGTTCAACAACTCCTTAATCACCCCAAGGACTCCCACCAAAGATGGGATCAAGTTATGCAAAGATTGAAGATTCACTCTACTATTGGAAACCAACTTAAAGGAAATGTGAGTAATTGAAATATGAAAAAAAAGAAATCGCTAGCCTCCTCCTAAGTATTTTTGAAAATTTAATGCAAATAGAGCCTTTACGGGGAACCTTAACAAAACTAGTGTGGGAGGAATCAGAAAACTTTTAGATATTCGTGGTTTTCACTTTTGTTGAGAATTTGGGTATTATTTTTAATAACCTTGTTGAGGGGTATGGTATCCTTAGAGACCTTCGTGAGGCTACCAAGGTTGGATGGCAAAATATGTCAGTTTAATATGACTCCCAAGTCATTATTAATGTATTGAAGACTCCTAAGAATCATAAGGTTGATTGGAGAATAAAAATAATTGTTGAGAAGATTCAATTAATCCATAAGGTCTTTTTGAAAGTTTTATACAATCATATGATCAGAGAACAAAATAGCATTGTTGATGTTTTAGATAATTGGGTATTGGACAAATGTGATCTTACTAGCTACGGCCATCCTCCTAAATGGTGGGCTTCGCAAATCAGGTATGTTGTTCTTTCTATTATTTCTCTGGATGGCTTCAATAATAGAGGTACATAGTTCATTTTTACTTTGTATTAGCTTATCTTTGGTTCGGTTAGGGTATTTCAAGTCCCTAGCTTAGAAATATCATTATTATGTGTCTTGTTTTGGTAATTGGTTAAAAAACCTATTGGCCTAGAAATGCCAAATATGTAATATGTTTTTTCCATCAATTTAAATTTTTAGTGTGTGTTTTGTTTTTGTTATCTTGTTTTTGTGTTGTATTTTGGTTGTTTGTATTTTTGTGTTTTTGTTGTTTTTTGTGTTTGTGTTTTTGTATGGTTTTGTTGTTGTTATTTGTTTTTTTTTGTGTGTTTTCTTTGTTTTTTGTTGTTGTTTTTGTGTGTTTATGTTTTTTTGTGTTTATTTTTTTTGTGTTGTTTATATTTTTGTTATTTTAGACATGCTCCTTGTGCATGTCAAAGGGGGCAGACTAGGTGTGAGCCCTAGGCAATTTTGGTAAAATACATGCCCTTTCCTCCTTGGGTCTATCTTGAAAGTGGCACCCCGAAAGGGGTGTTTTCCACAAACAAAAAAGAACATGTCCAAGCCAACAATTGCCATTTTGAAAAAAAAGGAGATAAGGCTATAACCAAGCATTGGATCAAAAATTTGTAGAATCCCCTTCATTGTTGAAATTCTAATATGTTTCTTGATCAATTGCAAACTATTTGATATGAAGTTTCATGTTTTTGAGTCTCTATAGAGGGTTCATTTACTAAAAAATGTTGTGCATCAAGAGAACCTATAAATATTTTTGAGGTAACATGTATGGCCAATAATTTTCTTGATTTTTAAATGATCTCCAACCATGTTTCACGTCTAATGCAAAACTTATGTCTAAAATTTTCTAAGCTTGACCCTCCAATATTCTTTCCTTTTCAGATTGATCCCACTTACAAAGAAGAAATCAAGGCCTTGGAGTCACATGCACTAAATGCAAGGAACCTAGGGATAGGGATATGGAAACATAATATTATATTGTGTATGGGTCTTATAGATAACCTAAGGTTGGATATATTTTAATATTTTATTATATTAGTAGGTGGGATAAGGGTTTAAAAAAGATAAGTATATAAAGAGGAGAGATTTTCATTGTAACAGAGAAGTGATATCAATTATTCTTTGTATCAGTATTGGCTCGTGGAGTGGATTAGGAGTGATTTCCTTCCTTATGGAGTATTATTGGTGTTGCCCTAGCTCGAGGATATTTTCATATTTTGATGTCTATTTTTGTGGATTGTTTTATGAGTAATTGATTTATGGATGGATGTTTTTTAATATTTCTAAATAAAGGTGATTAGTTTCTACTAATATGAATTGAGGTTCATAAAAAGAGGTATCATAGTGGTGATTTTGGTAAAGTGGAGGGATTTTTTTTTTGGTGGATTTCAAAGTTAGGATAATTTTTTTTTCAAACAAACGTCTCACCTTTCAGAGGCCATATCTCCATGAGGAGTTGTCTGATTCAGCCAATTCTTGGACCATTCTGTGCAAAAATTTAAAATATTTAAAATGAGTGGTCATATGAAGAAATTCAAGCAATATTGAGGGAGGTATGATCATGTGAAGTCAGTAATTTAAAACAAGGGCAATGATAATTTTTCAAGTCACAAGAAATGAAATTACAGATATCTATCAGCCCAGGTAAGCAAATTTGTCGTAGTTTAATTTGTTTTTGAATAAAATTTACAAAATTAATGGTTGATAACAAGGATTAGAGAAGAATTGAGAAAATTATATTTTTTGATAAAACCTAATTTTTCAAAACCCTAACTATTGTGGGAATTTCTTTTTTTGGGTTGAGTTCATGGAGTTAGAAGATTTTTCTAAGGATAAAGAGAGAATATTAAAAAATATGAGAGAAATAAATGAATAGTTGAGTCATGTTATAATTCAACCAAATCTATCTAGAAAATTATGAAAAAATCAAGATATTGATAAGGATAATAATGTGCAAGTGAAAGGAAGCACCAAAGGTCCACCTTTGCAACACAGTTGGTTTTTGAAACATATCCTCAAGATAAACAAGAGGTCCAATGTTTAAACCACCCCTATGATGTAGGCAGCGTAGTTGGTTTTTGGAACATGTCCTTGAGATGAACGGGAGGTCTAGTGTTCAAACCACCCCCTATGTTATATTTACATACACATAAAATATCCACTATATAGGCCTTAGGGGTATACCCAGATAGTAATGGTCACAAGCCCCAAGGTTGAAGTGGTGTGTTTCCTTTCTAACACAAAGGTTTTACATGGTCTCGAGATGAATATGAGGTCTAGTGTTTGAAACACCCCCATTGTTGTGAGTAGTGCAGTTGGTTTTTAGAACAAGGTTCCAAGATGAACAGGAGGTCTAGTGTTCAAACCACCCCCTATGTCGTCTTTATGAACACATAAAAAATCTACTATGTAGGATTTACAGGATACTCTTATGAGATTGGCAATAGGCCCCAAGGTTGAAGTAGTGAGTTTCCTTTCTAGCATAAAGGTTTATAATGAAGGTTATATGGCTTTGCTAGGGTTTATAATGGATTAGGGCAATTGTTAGTTAAGTGAGAGAAGCGATGTTAGAGAGTACAGGAGGTAGAGTAAGGTTTAAAATAGTAGGAGGTTAATTCGTAGAGCCAAAAACCTAGAAATATGTGACAATCCACAAATCATTTGATCTTGGTCAACCATGATCTAGTATCTTAAGAGGTAAGAAGCATATTCAATACTTAGGGTTTGAACTACAATCATTAGGAGGAAAAAACCAGGTTCTGAATACCCTCATCTATTGGCATTAAATACCTATGTAATCACACATTTGTAATATGGGTCAAAGTCCAAGGATGAGGTGTCAATGTGTATGTAAGGATGAGGTGTCATCTTGCATACACATGTGAGTTGGAAGTGGCAAATGCTAGGGTTTGCCTTGTAGAAGATGCAATATAGTATATATTTGAGGTTGCTAATGAAAAATTAGAGTGTCGAGACATCCCCCAAGTGGGGTTTTCCCTTGTTATTCTCTTGTTTTGAAAATGGTTTTGTGTTTACATATTTTTATTATGTTGCTCCTTGTTATGTTTAACTCTCTTCATTTAGTATTAATGTCATGTTCAATTTTAACATCATCAATATTATGGCAACACAAGAAGAGATATCATTGGTTGGTAAGTTTATTGGTGTTAGACCAATTTTGGATGCAATATGAAAGTGGGCATGGGAGAAATGCAAATCCCTAGGTCACATGGAAATAATTGCAATGGCAAGGAATTTTCTATGGATTAATGATGGGGAGCCAAAATTTTGCTCACGCTAAATTCTCAATTCTCATTCAACAATTTGAAAAAAATTACATTAATGGCAACAGTCTGCCAAATAAACTCCTTTATCCCGAAAGATAGTTTATTTATTTTTATTCTTTTACAGCATTTCCCCCTGGAAGAAAAATAGCCCAAACAGGTCCAGAATGGCCCTCTCCTTTTGCCTTCACGTCTGTAACTTTGTCTTAGCAATTTTTTGACCCCTTGTGCATGCCTTCGCTTCCCATTTTAAAATATCTGGCGTGACTCTCCATTTCCCTTTTCTGACCCTTCGTTTCATTTCCCGTGCCTCTTCGTTGTCTTGGCTTTCAAAATGTCTTTCTTTTCGACTCTTGATCTTCGTCTGCTTTCATTGCACCTTGGTGCCACGTGTTGTTCAGTGCTGCCACTGTAGACTCTATCCACCTGTCAACCAATGATGACGTTCGGTATACCCACCGCTCGATAATTTCCTCTGTAACGGCCCCTGTAATCGCCTGCCCTTTCTTTTCTTTGGTCGCGAAAATGCGACATGTCGTGATATCGCGACACTTTTTCCTTCTTCCTCTTTCTCTTCTCCTGTAGTCGCGATAATGCGACATGTCGCGATATCGCGACACCTTTTCTCTCTTGCTCTTCCTCTTCTCATTTAGTCGTGATAATGCGACATGTCACGATATCATGACACTTTTCCTCCCTTGCGCCTTCTCTCGTCCTTTGGTCATGAAAATGCGACATGTCGCGATATCGCGACACTTTTCTCCCTTGCGCCTTCTCTCATCCTTTGGTCATGAAAATGCGACATGTCATGATATCATGACACTTTTTCTCTCTTGAGCCTTCTCTCGCCTCTTGGTCGCGAAAATGCGACATGTCGCGATATCGTGACACTTTTCTCTCTTGCGCCTCCCCTCGTCTTCTGGTCGCGAAAATGCGACATGTCACGATATCGCGACACTTTTCTCTCTTGTGCCTCCTCTCGTCCTTTGGTCACGAAAATGCGACATGTCATGATATCGTGACACTTTTTCTCCTTTGCGCCTTCTCTCATCCTTTGGTCGCGAAAATGCGACATGTCGCGATATCGCGACACTTTTCTCTCTTGCGCCTTCTCTCGTATTCTGGTCGTGAAAATGCGACATGTCGCGATATCGTGACACTTTTTCTCCTTTGTGCCTTCTCTCATCCTTTGGTCATGAAAATGTGACATGTCACGATATCGTGACACTTTTTCTCCTTTGCGCCTTCTCTCGTCCTTTGGTCACGAAAATGCGACATGTCGCGATATCACGACACTTTTCTCTCTTGCGCCTTCTCTCGTCTTCTAGTCATGAAAATGCGACATGTCACGATATCACGACACTTTTTCTCCTTGGCACCTTCTCTCGTCCTTTGGTCACGAAAATGCGACATGTCGCGATATCGTGACACTTTTCTCTCTTGCACCTTCTCTCGTCTTCTGGTCACGAAAATGTGACATGTCGCGATATCGCGACACTTTTTCTTCTTTGCCGACATGTCGCGATATCGCGACATTTTTTCTACTTTGCGGTATTTTGCCTTTCGTTGGATGCTCCTGCATCAGAAAACCGGGGTGGATTGAGAAGTGACCTTCACTTCTGTACTATTCTGTCACCTTCTTTTTAACTGGGGCTATACAAGCTCTCCAAGCTTCAACAAAATCTGGGTCTGCAGGGTACAAACCCTTAAGTTCTTCAAACCCCACAACTTCCACTCTCATTGTTGTCAGCAAACTCTTTTCATCCATCTCCTTCAGTGGCTTTAGTTTATGGCGCACTCCTTCGTTTGTTAGGGAGTAAGTGTTGGTATGTCCATCATGGACTACACGGTGATCAAACTGCCATGGTCTTCCTAATAGCATATGGCAAGCATCCATAGGTAGGATATCACACAGGACCTCATCCTGGTATCTCCCAATATTAAACTTGACTAAGGACTGTTCACTAACCAATGCCCTATGGTCCTTCCGCAACCACGCAATCCGGTATGGATGCGGGTGTCTCCTCCTCTCTAGTTGTAACTTAGTAACCATTTCTTCAGAGACCAAGTTATCAGTACTACCATTATCTATGATAACATTATAGGCCTTACCTGCACATTTGCATCTCATGCGAAATAAGCTCTTCCTCTGATCCACATCTTTCCCTCCATTCATCAATGCTCTTCTTGTCATCAATGCTTCTCCTTCTTCTACTTCAGAATGTTCTGATTCAGCACCTTCATCTACTACAGTAGCTCTGGCATGACCCTCAGGTCTCTTATTCATCCTCTCTCGATGTTGGGGACACTCATATGCCCGATGTCCCTCTTCCCCACAATGGAAACAGGTTCCACGAAATCCTCCTCTTCCATACCCACGTCCAGATCTACCTCTTCCTCTTTGGTAGTTGTTCTGACCACGAGATCTGTAATCATTATCTCCCTTCTGATCCTGACTACTGCTAGCTTCTTCTTTCTTCTCATCTCGTCCTCCATCTATTCTTCCACCAGTTCTTTCTCCATGACCTCTTCCTTTCTGCTTACCCTCAAACCTTCTGTTCAGCTTCTCTTCAACTTTTAGAGCAAACTGGTAAACATCCTCAATGGTGCTCATCCTAACCAAACTCAACTCTTCTTGAATACTGGTTCTCAATCCATTGATGTAATGGGCTACCTTCTCCTTGTTAGCCTCAGAATGGCCAGTTCTAATTGAGATCTGGTAAAACTCCTCTATATATTCTTTGACAGATTTGTTTGACTGTCTCAAACTCTACATTTTCCTCAATAGATCCAATTCGTAATCTACAAGAATAAACTGTCTCTTCAACTTCTCTACCATTCGATCCCATCTGGTTATCTTTTCCTTTCCTCCTCTATTTATTTCTAGCTGCACTTCTTTCCACCATATGCAAGCATGGCCTTTCAACTTCATTTTTGCAAACTTGATCCGATCTGGATCTACAACCTCCTCATACTCAAAATACTCCTCCATATCATTGATCCAATCAATCAACTCCTCTGGATTGAGATTCCTAGAATACGTGGAGACATCAAACTTTGTCTTCTTCCCGATCCGAGATATGGCCTTAACTAATCTAGCTTCTATAGGATCCGTTGCTTCTTCTTCAACCGATGGATCATCAACCTCCCAAGCTTCATCTTCACTATGGTCTTCTCTCCTTGGCTCAACCCCTCTTCGCAACTCCTCTTGCAGGGCTTGCACTTGCCTCTGCAAAGCTCTGAAATCTTCTTCAGGTACCACATTTCTCCCACCACCATGGTTTCTTCGTGGAGGCATTCTTCCTCGCTCTCTTCTCACAACCCTTCCACAGATCCTGGTGCAAACTGCCTCACTTTCGATGATCTACTCACACACTCAGGAACTCCCACTCTGATACCACTTGATGGGGAGCCAAAATTTTGCTCACGCTAAATTCTCAATTCTCATTCAACAATTTGAAAAAAATTACATTAATGGCAGCAGTCTGCCAAATAAACTCCTTTATCCCGAAAGATAGTTTATTTTTTTTTTATTCTTTTACAGCATTTCCCCCTAGAAGAAAAACAGCCCAAATAGGTCTAGAATGGCCCTCTCCTTTTGCCTTCACGTCTGCAACTCTGTCTCAGCAGTTTTCCAACCCCTTGTGCATGCCTTCGCTTCCCCTTTTAAAATATTTGGCATGACTCTCCATTTCCCTTTTTTGACCCTTCATTTCATTTCCCGTGCCTCTTCGTTGTCTTGGCTTTCGAAATGTCTTTCTTTTTGACTCTTGATCTTCATCTGCTTTCATTGCACCTTGGTGCCATGTGTTGTTCAGTGCTACCACTATAGACTCTGTCTGCCTATCAACCAATGATGACGTTCGGTATACCCACCGCTCGATAATTTCCTCTGTAATGGCCCTTGTAACCGCCTGCCCTTTTTTTTTCTTTGGTCACGAAAATGTGACATGTCGCGATATCGTGACACTTTTTCCTTCTTCCTCTTTCTCTTCTCCTGTAGTCACGATAATGCGACATGTCATGATATCGCGACACCTTTTCTCTCTTGCTCTTCCTCTTCTCATTTAGTCGCGATAATGCGACATGTCGCGATATCGCGACACTTTTCCTCCCTTGCACCTTCTCTTGTCCTTTGGTCACGAAAATGCGACATGTCGCGATATCGCGACACTTTTCTCCCTTGCGCCTTCTCTCGTCCTTTGGTCGCGAAAATGCGACATGTCACAATATCGCGACACTTTTTCTCTCTTGAGCCTTCTCTCGCCTCTTGGTCACGAAAATGCGACATGTCGCGATATCGCGACACTTTTCTCTCTTGCGCCTCCCCTCGTCTTCTGGTCATGAAAATGCGACATGTCACGATATCGTGACACTTTTCTCTCTTGCGCCTCCTCTCGTCCTTTGGTCATGAAAATGCGACATGTCGCGATATCGCGACACTTTTTCTCCTTTGCACCTTCTCTCGTCCTTTGGTCATGAAAATGCGACATGTCGCAATATCGCGACACTTTTCTCTCTTGTGCCTTCTCTCGTCTTCTGGTCATGAAAATGCGACATGTCGCGATATCGCGACACTTTTTCTCCTTTGCGCCTTCTCTCGTCCTTTGGTCGTGAAAATGCGACATGTCGCGATATCGTGACACTTTTTCTCCTTTGCGCCTTCTCTCGTCCTTTGGTCACAAAAATGTGACATGTCACGATATCGCGACACTTTTCTCTCTTGCGCCTTCTCTCGTCTTCTGGTCGTGAAAATGCGACATGTCGCGATATCGTGACACTTTTTCTCCTTGGCGCCTTCTCTCGTCCTTTGGTCACGAAAATGCGACATGTCACGATATCACGACACTTTTCTCTCTTGCGCCTTCTCTCGTCTTCTGGTCACGAAAATGCGACATGTCACGATATCGCGACACTTTTTCTTCTTTGTCGACATGTCGCGATATCGCGACATTTTTTCTACTTTGCGGTATTTTGCCTTTCGTTGGATGCTCCTGGATCAATTAAATTGAACTATGAGGAGGATAGGGACTATATTACGCATAAATACCCTTGGTTTTTGGGTGTAGGGGATTGTTTCTCGTAAAGTGGTCAATGAATATTAATCCCCTTACCCAAAGTATTGCCCAAGTTCTAATTTGGATATGACTTCTAGGTCTTTTTATTTATCTTTGGCATGAGGAAGTCCTAGTAGGGATCACAAAGGAGGTTGGATATCTAGTGGTAATTGATCCTGCAACATTGGCTAGGTCTTAATTAATTTTTTCTAGGATTTGTGTGAACATGGATTTGGAAAAGAACCTCCCAAAATCCATAGAGTTGGTTTTGAAATTGGGGTCATGGCAATAACCCCTTGAATACGAGAATAGGGTTACCTCTTGTAATATATGAAAGAAATTTGGCCAGTTGGGTTTCACTTATCCCATGCAAAAAAGTAAACCTTACCCAAACAGAAGATGGATTTAAAAGCAAAAAAAGGATGGAAATATTAGACAAGAGAAGGACCAGACATAAGTGTAAGTAAAAGAAGGAATTTTTTCATAGGATAAAAATATGATATTGAAATACAACCCCAAATAGAAGAGGTATTGACTACGTATGAGATAAAGGTAAATATAAAAAAACCATCCTTCTTCAATAGAGATAAACAATGTTACAAATGATAATCCATTTGCATGTCAAGAGGTGAATTTAGAATCAACAAAAATAGAAACAAATAAAATAGTCAAAGGAGCTTCCTTGGGGAAAATCTTAACCCCTCAAAAAGAAGAAATAGATATGTCAATACCTTTATTTACATTTTTGACTACCAGTAATAGATCATCTATAAGCCAACATAAGGGAGGAACATATGTAGGGTCAAAGCACAAACCACCAAGAAGGCCTTCTAATTTTGAAATTAGGGAAAATGAAATAGTAAAAGAAATTGCAAATGGTACTTAGACTATCTTGAATTTAGGGGGGAAGAAGTCCCTTGTAAAATCTAAAATATGAAAATTTCTTTCCTAGAACATAAGGGGTCTTAATGCCCCTTAAAAACACAAGGTAGTGTACACTTTAAGAAGGGATATAAATCCATAAATGAGTCTACTTCAAGAAATTAAACTATATTGTGAGAAAGCTAAAAATATAGGAAGAGTGACTTGGAAAGTGGTGGAGGAGACAATAAATAGTCACCTGAGCTGACAAATATGGGATGGTAGCAAGGTTAGAGTACCATGTAATGAGCATTAAATGGAATTTGAAATCTACATAAGCATGGTGTCTGGTAAAATGGTTAGAGTAGCATCCCTAAAGGTGAAGCATGAAACTGAAGGAAATGCAAACTTGAAGTTGGGTAGTGGTGGTAAGCTCTAAATGATGTGGTCCTTTTTTTATTACTTGAAAATGATTATGTGGAGTGTTTTATCTTATTTTAAGTAAAGTGTCTTTGATTATTTTTTTGATGTTCTATAGGCAATTGAGTGCAAATTTTTTTTGTTAATTGTATGTATTAAGTATATGCTTAAAAGTTGTCTTGTATAGTATGCTATGAAATTTTGTGAAGGGTTAGGGCCTTAATATCCTTCTAATAATAAATCAAAAAAATAAAGGAAGTACCAAAGGTTGTGTAGAAAATTAAAAAAATATGAAGAAATTGATAGAAGAAAATAATAAGGATAATAATGTGAAAGCATAAGGAAGCACATCTTTTGTGTCAGATAATGCAAGCAGTGATTAGGAAGAATTGTTTGAGACAAAAAATCTATTTTCTAGGTTTATGGCTGCATCCAAAGGGAAAGGGTTTTTTTTTCTATAAATCCTAGCAACAAATGTAATTTCATTAATATTTATTTGGCTAAAAGTTTGTAGGTTCAAGCAAATAAAATCAACAATATTAAGCTTGAGGGTAAGAATATTTATATTTTTCAAGATTTGAAAATTAACATAGAAAAATATGTTTTACATTTAGATTTTCATGCTATTGAGATGGATGATGTGGATATTGTTCTTGGATATCCTTGGATGAATTCTTTGGGTACTATTAATATTAACCTACAAAAGAAGTTTATGAAGTTTTGGTACAAGAAAAAAAATAATAGTACAAGATATTTCTCAATGTAAGAAGCAAGGATTCAAGGAAAAACAAGAAATTATTATTGGAAAACAAATTGAAGAAGAAGTAGCAGAACCTAAAATAGGATAAAAAAATAAGTAACAACAACGAAGCCTAAGGAAGACATAAAAGAGCATAAGGACACAAGAACATATGATAGAACAACATGTAGAGGAATTTAAATTAGAGGAGAAAAATATTGAAGAGACAAAGTGATGCAGGAGCATCCGGCAACAACAGAGCAATCTGGAATCGACCAAAAAAATTTTGAGTTTTTAGAAGACAAGGCAGAGGTTGGTCGTGATATCGCAACGTCGTGAAATCATGACATGAAACGAAAGCAAAGGTAGAGGAGCAGGGAGGTCACGAAATCGTGACATCGTGAAATCATGACAGTAGGGTAGCAATGGAGGAAAGCAGTGGGGTTGTCATGATTTCGTGACGTGTCACGAAATCATGACTATCACGAATTCGTGACATGTCACAAAATCATGACTATCACGAAATTGCAACGGAGAAGAGCAGCGGACGAGGGGAGCAGATGGGATGTCGTGATTTTGTGACATGTCATGAAATTATGACATCGAAGCAGCGGCCGAGTGGAGGCAGAAGAAGTGTCATGATTTCACGACACATCACAAAATCGTGACTATCACAAAATCATGACAAGAGCAGGAAAACGAGTAGGTGAATACAGAAGTCATCACGATATCGTGACATGTCGTGATATCATGACATCAAAGGGAAAGGTCGAGACGAAGGCATGAGTCGTCATGATATCGTAACATGTCATGATATCACAATGGAGAGAGAAGAAGGTGAAGAAGGAGAAGAAGATGGCAGAAAAATTATGACAAGCTGTATTTTTGGGGACCGTTCAAAGATGACACGTGGCACCAAGATGCAGTTAAAGCGGGTGATTTCCCAGGAGCACGGGAGATGAAGAGGATGGACGCATAGAGTTTTCTAATGGAATCGGCGATGACAGGGACCGTGCGGAGTGGGGTCTTAAATCGGGTTGGTGTCTCGATTTTTGTGTTATTGTTCCAGAGGGTCGGGGCCTCTATAAAAACCTAGTCTTTGTAATAAATCGGGTGGGTGTCCCGATTAATGCGTAAGAGGGTCGGGGCCTCTATAAAACCCATTTTAATGTAATATTAGGAAGATCGCATGCAAAGTGTGAGCGAGAGAAATCTAAGCCAAGCGCTAGCTGTTGTAATCCTGTGGGCTATTTATGTATGCATTTTTAGATTAATAGATGAATTTTTTTGGATTTTTTAGAGTGTGACTGTGTAGTCTTTCTCAGTCCCCCATTAGTGGTATCAGAGCTAGTGATCCTGAGTGCATAAACAGATCACCGATCATGAGGCAGTTTGTGCCAAGATCTGTGGTAGGGTTCTGAGAGAGGAGAGAGAATTTAGGATCCTTGAGCATGTTAGCAGATCATCGACAGTGAGGCAGCTACACCAGGATCAGTAAATCTTGAGAGAAAAGCTAAGAAAAATGCATCCCCAAAGAATTCGGGACAGCAAGAGTGATATGATGACAATAGAAGAGTTTGAAGCTTTGTAGATGTAGTTCAAAGCCCTGCAAGAGGAGTGGCTCAGCATAAAATTGTGGGAGCAAGAGGAGAAGCGTAAAAGGCATGAGGAGAAATAGAGAAAGAAAGATGTCGGAGTGCATCAGAAGCTAAAGCTGAAGAAGGTTGCATGCAAAGAAGAGTGCAACAGTGTCGGGATCTACTTGGAAGAAGGCAAAAAAAATTTTGGGAAAGAGGAGGAGTTGAAGCAGGCTGTAGAAGAAGTATGCAGTAGTAAAATCTGTCTAGAGGAAGACAGAAGTTATGTGGACCAGGAGAAGGGTTTGGAGCAGTCTACAGAGGTAGAGGAATGTCTGGAGGTGTTGCAGGAGGCAGCAACCAGACCATGTAGAAGTGAAGATCACTTTTCCACTTACCCCAGGTGTCTGATGTAAGAGCATCCAGTAAAAACAAAGCAATCTGGCATCGACCAGAATTTTTTTGAGTTTTTAGAAGACAAGGCAGAGGTTGGTCATGATATCGTGACGTCGCGATATCGCGACGTCGTGAAATCATGACATGAAACAGAAGCAAAGGCGAAGGAGCAGGTAAGTCGTGATATCACGACGTCATAATTTTGCGATGTCACAAAATCATGACATGAATCGAAAGCAAAGGTGGACGAGCAGGGAGGTCACGAAATCACAACGTCGTGATTTTGTGACATCATAAAATTGTGATAGCAGGGCAGCAGTGGAGGAAAGTGATGGGGTTGTCGTGATTTCGTGACATGTCACAAAATCGTGACTGTCGTGAAATCATGATGGAGAAGAGCAGTGGATGAGGGGAGCAGATGGGATGTCATGATTTCACATGTCACAAAATTGTGACTGTCATGAAATCGTGACATCAAAGCAGCGACTGAGTGGAGGCAGTGGAAGTGTCATGATTTCACAACATGTCATGAAATCATAACTGTCATAAAATTGTGACAAGAGCAGGCAAAGTAGCGGGCAAAGACAAAATTCATCATGATATCGTGACATGTCGTGATATCGCAGCATCAAAGGGAAAGGTTGAGATGAAGGCAAGAGTCATCGTGATATTGTGACATGTCGTGATATCTTGATGGAGAGAGAAGAATGCAAAGAAGGAGAAGAAGATGGCGGGAAAATCATGACAGGTGGTATTTTTGGGGACTGTTCAAAGATGACATGTGGCACCAAGGTGCAGTTAAAGCGGGTGATTACCCAGGAGCATGGGAGAGGAAGAGGATGATGCGCAGAGTTTTTTGACGAAATCAGAAATGACAGGGACCATGCGGAGTGGGGTCTTAAATCAGGTTGGTTTCCCGATTTTTGTGTTATTGTTCTAGAGGGTCGAGGCCTCTATAAAAACCTAGTCTTTGTAATAAATCGGTGGGTGTCCCGATTAATGCATAAGAGGGTCGGGGCCTCTATAAAAACCCAGTTTAATGTAATAGTCGGGGTGGTGGATTTAGGAAGATCACACGCAGAGTGTGAGCGGGAGAAAGCTAAGCCGAGCGCTAGCTGTTGTAAGCCTACGGGCTGTTTATGTATGCATTTTTAGATTAATAGATGAAATTTTTTGGATTTGTCGGAGTGTGACTGTGCGGTCTTTCTCGGTCCCCCATCATAAAGAAATTAGAACATTAGGTTAAGGTTGTAGCATATTGCCATCCACACCACCAGGAGAGGCAAAAATATTAGAGGCATGGCCAAGGGAAAAAATATTATGGTTACATGGAATCAAATTGGCACCAAGTATGGTAGAGAAAGCATAGTTATTTTGGTTTTTAGAGTGGTGCAAAAACATCAAGGAATAAATAGACCCATCATTCAAATTACCAGAGTAGAGTAGCAAAATTATGGATCCCACAAAATATTTATGGATGTTCATGTGGCATAATGATATCTTGGCATCAGCGTAGACCATCACCAATAAATATTTCACTAATATGGATGGATGATTGAGATTGGTACCAGTTTCTAGCATTGCTTAGCAAATACTATTATTTAATTTCTTCTAATATTTCAAGGACAAAACATTTTGTAAGGGGGATGGAATGTAAAGAACCTAGGGACAGAGATATGGGAATATAATATTATATTGTGTATGGATCTTATGGATAGTTGGCATGAGTCATCCATAACCCAATTTTGGATTTATTTTAATATTTTATTATATAACTGATGGGACAATGGTTTAGAAAATATGAGTATATAAAAAGGAAAGATTATCATTGTAACAAAGAAGCGATATAAATTATTATTTGCATTGGTCTTGGCTTATGGAGCATATCAAGAGTGATTTTCGTAAGAAATATTATTGTTGTTGCCTTATATCAAGGGTATTTTCATATTTTAGTGTCTATTTATGTGGATTTTTTATGATTAATTGATTTGTGGATGAATATTTTTTAATACTTTTGAATAAAGGTGACTAGTTTTTGCTAATACAAATTGAGGTTCATAACAAGTGGTATCATAGTGGTGATTCTGGAAAAGTGGAGGATTTTTTTTTTGATGTATTATAGAGTTAGGGTAGATTTTTTTAAACATATCATATTTTGGAGGTCATATATATATGAGGAGTTATCTAATTTAGTCAATTCTTGAACCATTCTATGCAAAAATTGAAGAGCTTTAAAATGAGTGGTCATATGAAGGAATCCAAGTAGTATTGAGGGAGATACGGCCATGTGAATTCAATCAACAGGAATAAGAGTAGTGACAATTTTGCAAGTCACAAGAAATAAAATTGTAGATATTTATCAACTAGGGTGAGCAAATATGTTGTAGTTTAATTTACTTTTGAAGAAATTTTTTTAGAATTAATGTTTGATAATAAGAATTAGAGGAGAAATAAGAAAATATATTTTTGAGAAACCCTAGTTTTTCAAAACCCTAACTGCTATGGGAATTTCTTTATTGGGGTTGAGGTCATGACATTAGAAGATTTTTCTAATGAGGAAGAAGAAAGAATATTAGAAAATATGAGAGAAATAAATGAACAATCAAGTGTCATGTTACAGTCCAACCAAGTCTATCTAGAAAATTGTAAAAATATCAAGATATTAACAAAAGAAAAAATAAACATAATAATGTGCAAGTGAAAGGAAGCACCAAAGGTTGTGTAGAAAATTTTGAAAATATGAAGAAATTGATAGAAGAAAAAAATAAGGATAATAATTTTCAGGCAGAAGGAAACACATCTTTTGTATCAAATAATGCAAGTTATGATCAGGATGAATTGTTTGAGCCAAAAAATATTTTACAAGTTTACGGTTGCATTCAAAGAGAAAAGGTTGTTATTTCAATAAACACTAATACTAGATGTAATTTCAATAATATTTATTTGGCTAAAAGGTTGCAAGTTCAAACAAAGAAAATAATTGATATTAAGCTTGAGGCTAAGAATATTTGGATTTTTCAATATTTGAAAATTAACATGGACAAAGATGTTTTACATTCAAATTTATATGCTATTCAGATAGATGATGTGGATATTGTTTTAAATGTCCTTGGATGAGTTCTTTGGGTACTATTAATATTAACCTAAAAAATAATTTTATGAAGTTCTAGTACAAGAAAAAGAGAATAATAGTACAAGATATTTCTCAGTGTAAGAGGCAAGGATTTGAGAAAAAATAGAAAATTGTTACAACAAAAACATTGAGAAAGAAGCAGCTGAACCTAAAATAGATTTCAAGAAATAAGTAACAACAACAAATTCCAAGGAAGATATAGAAGATCACAAGGACAAACCAAATGAAAGGAACATGAGAGAAAAGCATACCGAGGAATTTAAAACAAAGGAGAAAAATATTAAATATTCAAAGAAAGTAGAACATCGGGTTAAGGTTGCAGCATATTACCATCCACACCACCAGGAGTGACAACAATCTTGGAGACATGGACAAGGTAAATAATATTATGGTTCTATGGGAAATCATAAGATCACCAAGTATGGAAAGTAAAGCATGGTAATTTTGGTTATTAGAGTGGTGCAATAGCATCAAGGAATAAATGGACCCATCATTCAAGTTACTAGAGTAGAACAACAAAAGCATGGAGCCAAAAAAATTATTATGGATGTTCAAGTGGCATAAGGAGAGCTTGGCATCAGCATGGACCATCACCAATCAAGTTAATAATATGATGGATGGATGATTGGTATTGGTACTAGTTGCTAGCATTGCTTAGAAAATCCTATTAATTAGTTTCTTTAATATTTTGAGGGTAAAATATTCTGTAAGGGGGATGGAATGTAAGGAACCTAGGGATAGGGATACTGAAATATAATATTATATTGTGTATGGGTCTTATGGATAGTTGGCATGGGCCACCCATAACCCAAGGTTGGATATATTTTAATATTTTATTATATTAGTGAGTGGGACAAGGGTTTAGGAAATACGAGTATATAAAGAGAAGAGATTGGCATTGTAATAAAGAAATGATATCAATTATTCTTTGTATTGGTATTGGCTTGTGGAGTATATTATGAGTGATTTCATTAAGGAATATTATTTATGTTTCCCTATCTCAAGGGTATTTTCATTTTTTGGTGTCTATTTCTATGGGTTTGTTTATGAGTAATTGATTTGTGGATGGATATTTTTTTATATTTTTGAATAAAGGTGATGTTTTTTAATCAATTTGTATTTATAAGGCACTAAACAAAAAAATTAAAAATAAGAAAAATTTATACCTAACAGGTTGAAATTCCAAGACATGAACTGTTTGTATTGTAGTAGGACGCAACCTTGGAAAGCACTTTGATACCACTTGTTAAGAATATTGCAATAAAATATAACCACATCCACACAATATTGCAACAATAATATAAATGAGCTTGAAATCAATAATATTGTAAGATGAAATAGAAATGAAATAAATTATATTACAAAAATTAAAAACACATTCCTAAATAGTAGGCCTCTTCGAGAAGGAAACCTCCTTAGAAAAATAACTTTGATAGGACAAAAAATGAGATTTTTCTATCTATGCCCTTTTGCATTTTTAAAGACTCTTCGTATCCTTAACTATAATGCTCAAGGGTCATCTTCACATGCAAGTGGCCACCTAATCTAAAATCTTCTACCAAATAAGCAGTTTCATTATTTATAATGGTTACATTAAATGGTCCCACTTGTCTAGGTGCCTCAAGTGCCACATACAAATTACAAAAAATTACATAATATGACTAGGATGGGGTCCCCACATTATAAATGGGATCACCACAAAGTAATTTTAGAATGGTGTCCTAACACTAAAATAGCATTAGATGACCATTATTAAATAAATCACATCTCAAGAGAATAGGTTTGTGATTTGGACTTGCTCGTAGTAAAATGTTAAAGGAGATTTGTATACTCTATTTGCAAACATATGTTGGATAACAAAAAATTATCAAAAATCTATGCTATGTGAGTTTTTCCAATGCATCTATTATTCTATTTATATTAAAATATTTAAAAAATAGTGTCCCAAAGGCCATTTGACTTGACAAATGAAGCAAAACCCTACATTGATCTAGACCATCCAAGAGTACCACCTTTTTTCCAATAGGAAATAATTTTTTTTTTAAGTCCCCTCAAGAATCCATACATCATAATTATGAATTATCATTGAACTTGACAAGAATAAACTAAGGTTATTCTAATGTATTTCATGATAAGTAACTATAGTTGGGCATATTCATTTATAACCAACTCTACGGTTTTCCTCTTTCTTACAAAAAAGGTTAAGAACCTAGATATTTTTTGCTTCTATAGAAAAAATATCTTTAAGCTCTATAGAAGAAAATATTGGATAATCTCCTATCTTCTAAATCTGTTTGAATGCATCCTTACATTCCTCCCTACCTATTTTTATTTCTTATATTAAATTAAACCTAAGACTATAATAACCTATTGATTTCATAATAACTCTTATTTTAGGGACCTTGGTCAATTAGGGAGCTTGAGTGGTAGCCAAATTTTGACTATGGTATGAGTCCCCATAAGGTCAGTCCATCTAGCATCATATAATAGTTATTCCTTGCATTTACCCTAGTCCCAGAGTGATAGGGGTTATCGCAGTAGAAATGAGAGTTAAACTTGATACCAATTGAAGAACATGAACTTATACTGAGAGGGGGGGTGAACAGTATAAGATAAAACCATTTAATAATTTTAATTTCAGATAGCAGTGGCATCAACATAACATTAAACAAGACAGAAAGCATCACACATAAAAGACCCATTTTAACGTGGTTCACCCAAGGTGGGTTACTCCACGGATAAAACTTTTCCTCTAAAAGTTATATCAAAACCTCTGGGAATCCTTCCCGATTACAATGTTTATGAGCCTCAGCCCAAAGGAGACACCTTCCCCTAAATCTGCTTTGCTAGTGATCCTCTAGAAAACCTCTATCTCTTTTGCCCTTAGCAAGTTGGAACTCTTTCCACAGAAGACACCTGTCTTCCCTGCTCTGGCTGGAGATCTCTGTCCTCAACTCTGTCACAGCAAGCTGGTCCTCTTTTCTGCACCAAAACACAGTCCTTCGGTCTGGCACAATTTTGTCCTCTTTCTTTGTTCTTTTCGGCACTTGGTTTGGAAAACAATTCTTCACTGTCTGCACAACTACAGCAGCACAGTCTTCTTAAATTACCGCAGCACTCTCTTCTCAACTTACAGTAGCACTTGATCATTGTTTGTTCTTCACAACCGTTCGCAATTATAGCAGCATCTACTGCGTGCACTTTTCTTTCTATTACACAACCTGTGCGAACACTGTCACAATCACAACAGAATCTTCTTCGCACAGTCTTCTCATAAACAGTAGCACATTCTTCGTGTATACAACAACACAGACTTCTATACTTAGAAGATTCAGTGAAATGCACTTTGATGCTGTAGTCGAACTTCGCTCTCTGCTTTTTCGATTGTCGAACCTTGCTTGTCGCACTAACTCTGCGAACGCCACACACTTCGAAAGCACACATCCATCGATCCACAAAAATGCTCAAACAATCCTCCTTTAATACTCACAATCTCAAGATGAAATCTTGTTCTTTAGTCGGCTGATCAATCTTTTAACACGTCGGCTGTAAAACCTTATACTTCGTCGGCCAAGGTTAACTTCGTCGGCTTCAACCGCCTCTGTTGTTCTATAGCTTTTCTCGTGCGAAACTCAAACATGTCGCGATATCGCTACGCCTTGGTCTGCCGTACACCTTCTTTGGTTTGTTGTCACGAAATCGCTACACTACAGCCTTTGCTGACGTCATTGTAAATCTTGTCGCGAAATCGCGACGCTCTAGACTTCACTGCCTTCTTCTCTGTTGCTGTCACGAAATCGTGACACTACAGCCTTTGCTGACGTCATCATGAAACTTGTCACGAAATCACGATGCTCTAGACTTCACTGCCTTCTTCTCTGTTGCTATCATGAAATCATGCGCTTTTGCTGACGTCATCATGAATCTTGTCGTGAAATCGCGACGCTCTAGACTTCATTGCCTTCTTCTCCGCAACTGTCGTTGCCTCTTGCTGACGTCATCATGATTTTGGTCGTGAAATCATGACGCTCTGGACTTCACTGCCTTCTTCTCCGCAACTATCACGAAATCGTGACACCTTTGCCTTTTGCTGATGTCATCAGCAACTCTGTCGTGAAATCGTGACACCTCTTGCTTCTTCATCCTTTTCTTGGTTTGCACTAGCGAAAATGAAACATGTCACGAAATCGCGACGCTTTCACTGCCTTAGGCTCTTTCTTGCCAACTACTCACGAAACTGGAACATGTCACGAAATCGTGACACTTTCTGCATCCGTACAACTTCTTCGAAACTTGTCGCGAAATCGCGACACTTTTTGCCCGTTGTGCTTCTACCTTCCTGCATGTCGCGAAATCATGACAGTTTTGGCCAAACTTTCTCTCTCCTCAAACATGTCGCGAAATCGTGACACTTTTGCCCGCTTTGCCTCTGCCTTCCTGCATGTCGCGAAATCATGACTTTCTCTCTCCTCAAACATGTCGCGAAATCGCGACAGTTTTTCTAGCACCTGCAAACTTATTCTACTTTATCTTTTTCTGGATTTTTGGCAACTGGGCTACTCTGATTTTCTTGGAGACTTACTGACCAACTGAAACCTTCAACAAAAACACATCCTTGGACATAAAAACAAATTGCTCCAATAGTTTCTCGACATCAAAAACAACATCTACCAATAGCTCCTTGACATCAATGACAACAACTAAACTTAGGCAAAGGCAATGTACTCAAGGTACCCAAAATTGCCAACAATCTCCCCCTTTGTCATTGATGGCAACCCTTAACTAAAACACTTTTGTCAAGAGCCAAAACTGAAATCAATCTCTCCAAGTTTTGCTCCCCCTGATTTGAAGCTTTCCTCTTCTCTTGAAAACTCTCCCCCTTACTTAACTCTCTCCCCCTTTGTCATCAATGGCAAAGGATCACCTTTGGGGCTTGGGACTAAGAAAGAGCCTCTTGGCTTGGTCCCTCCCCCACCTCCCGTATGAGGTGATTAATCTCGAGGTGAGAGTACAACTCCCAATTTCTCCCTTAGATACTCAAACGTATCTTTTGGAAGGGGTTTGGTGAAGATATCTGCAATTTGCTCTTTAGTGGGTACATATTCTAGCTTGACCCTGCTTCTCTTGCACTTTTTCCCTTAGAAAATGATACTTGATAGAAATGTGCTTCGTCCTTGAGTGCATTACCAGATTTTTAGAAATACTTATGGCACTTGAATTATCACAAAGAATAGGAATAGGTTGTTCATGCATGACTTTGAAATCCTCCAAGGTTGTTTTCATCCATAAAACCTGAGTACACCCAGCCACTGCTGCTATGTATTCAGCTTTTGCTATAGATAAGGAAACTGAAGGTTGTTTCTTACTTAGCCAAGAAACCAGACTCTTTCCCAGAAAGAATGCTCCACCACTAGTGCTCTTCCTATCATCAATACTGCCTGCCCAATCTGCATCTGTATAGGCTGTGAGGGTGAAATCACCACCTTTGGGATACCAAAGCCCAAAATCCACAGTGCCCTTCAAATATCTGAATATCCTCTTGACTGCCATAACATGAGATTCTTTTGGAGCTGCCTGAAATCTTGCTACTAATCCAACGGCCTGCATGATATCCGGTCTGGTAGCTGTACTATATAGTAAACTGCCAATCATAGATCTGTACAATTTCTGATCTGCTGCTGGGGATTCATCATCCTTACTCAGATTGCACCCTGTAATCATTGGAGTACATACAAGTTTGTTGTCCATCATCCCAAATTTTTTTAACATCTCTTTGATATACTTTTCTTGAGAAAGAAATATACCATTTTTTGATTGCGCAATCTACAGTCCTAAAAAGAATGACAACTCTCCAATCATAGACATCTCGAATTCCTTTTGCATGGTGTTAGCAAAAACTTTGCACATCCGAGTATTATTTCCCCCAAAAATAATATCATCGACATAAACAACTATGATAATCATATCATCACCTTTATTCTTAATGTACAAGTTGCAATCTGCCACGCCTTTCCTGAACCCTTGTTCATGAAGATACCCGTCAAGTCTTGAGTACCAAGCCCCGGGTGCTTGCTTTAACCCGTACGAGTGCCTTTTTCAGTTTACACACATAGTCTGGCTGTTCCGAAAGAGACACACCTTCCGGCTGTTCTATATAGACTTCTTCATCCAATACTCCATTTAGAAAAGCGAGACTTTACATCCATTTGAAACACTTTGAAAGAATTGAAACTAGACAGGGCCAAAAACATTTTGATCGCTTCAAGACGAGCAACGAGCGCAAACGTCTCTTCGAAATCAACACCTTCGACTTGAGCATACCCTTTACAGACTAACCTCGCTTTGTTCCTGACAATCTTTCCATCCTCATTAAGTTTATTTCTGAAGACCCATTTTGTGCCAATGACATTCTTATTCTTAGGTCTTGGAACCAAGTCCCAGGTTTCACTTTTCTCTATTTGATTTAGCTCTTCATCCATTGCTTGTATCCAAAAATCATCTGTACATGCTTCACTGAAATTCTTTGGCTCAATCTGAGATAACAATGAAACATTTGCGGATTCATGTGAAGAAATGACTCTTCTTCTCGTTTGCTTGCTATTTGGATCACCGATGATCAAGTCTTTGGGATGATGTTTCTGAACATACCGTGAAGGGGTTTTGGGAAGCAGCTGTTGTTTTTCCTCTTCTTCATCTGACACTTCTCTGAATTCTTCTTGACAGATTCCATCACTGAGTTCCTTGACTGGTTCTCTTATTCCTGTCTTTTCATCTACTGTCACATTTATGCTCTCTACAATTGTATGAGTTCTTTTGTTGAAGCATCTGTAGGCCTTACTTTTGCTGGAATATCCAAGAAAAATTCCCTCATCACACCTAGGATCAAACTTACCTGGATTTTGATCTTCCCTTCTGATGAAGCACTTACTCCCGAACACTTTGAAGTGTTTAACTGTAGCTGGTCTTCCTTTCCACAGCTCATAGGGAGTTTTATGATGATTGACTCTGAGTTGAGCCCTGGTAATGATGTGGACTGCTTGTATTTACTGCTTCTCCCCAAAAACCATCTGAAAGTTTTGACTCATCTAACATTGCTCTAGCCATATTTTCAATAGTTCTATTTTTTCTTTCAACTACTCCATTTTGTTGAGGAGTTCTTCCTGCTGAATATTCTCTTTTGATTCCATGTTGTTCACAGTATTCCATGAATTCATTTGAAGTGAACTCTCCTCCTCTATCTGATCTTAAGCATTTGATTCTCTTGTCAGTCTCATTTTCAATCATTTCTTTAAAAATTTTAAATTTTTCAAAAGCTTCAGATTTTTCTTTGAGAAAAGTAACCCAAGTCATTCTCGAGTAATCATCTATAAACAACATGAAATAGCTATCTCCCTGAATGCTCTGAGTTCTGGTAGGACCACACAAATCAGTATGAATAAGATCCAAAGGTTTGGACGAGGAATACCCTTTCGATTTGAAACTGGTTCTGGTCTGTTTACCATGTTGACAAGGACCGCAAATGATGTTTTGAGGCCTTTTTATTTTGGGCAAGTCTCTAACTGCTTCCTTGTTACTAATACTGACCAGATTATCAAAACTCAAATGTCCCAATCTTCTATGCCACAACCAACTCTCATCTTCTTGAGTTAGAAGGCATTTTTCTCTTTTTATCTCACTCAGCATGTAAAGATTGTTTGGAGTCCTTGTAGCTTTAGCAATAAGCTTTCCATTTAATTCTTTACTTATCTCACATCTATCAGAAAAGAAAGATACTATGTGCCCTTGATCACAAAGTTGACTCACACTAAGCAGATTATGTCTTAGCCCTTCTACATAAAGCACGTTTTCTGTTTTGGATTTCCCATCCAAACTAAGAGTTCCTTTACCATAGATCTTTGTGGACTTGTTATCTCCAAAACTGACTGTTCCTCTGTTTGCTTCTTTTAAAGACAAAAATTTTCCTTTTTCGCCAGTCATATGTTTTGAATAGCCACTATCAAGATACCATTTTTCTACTTTGTCTTGAGCATGAAAAGCAGTTTGAACTATCATTGACTTAGATTTTATCACATTCCTCCTTTTTGAGACCTCAAAGCTAAATTTATCCAAGCTGCACATCTTTGCTATATGCCCAAAATTCTTGCACTTGTAACACATGATATTTTTATTCATAAGAGGTGCAAATGAGTTAACATTTTCCTTACTATGACTCTTCAGAGATTTATTGCAATGCATAGCTATGTGACCAAATTTTTTACAAGAAAAACAATATCCATGGAAGGTATTATGTAACTTGTTTTGATGCCTTGGAAGTTTGTTCTTCTTGCGATCAACTGGAATCCATTGCTCTTCGGAATGAAGATTGTTCTTGCTTGAAGACCCTGTTTCATACATGGTGATGCCATCCTTCTTTTCACATGGAAAATTCTTTCTGAGAGTTGATTGTTCTAACTTTACTCTAAGAGACATAATCTCTCCTTCTAGTTTCTCACAATCAGCTACCTTTTCTTTTAGAACTTCTATTAAAACTTGTTCAATCTTCTTCCCTTCTTCAGCTAGAATTTTGAAATCTATAATATGTTGAGCCAATTCTGATCTTGCTATCTCTTTTTCTTGACAATGTTGCTTAAGAACAGAATTCTCTTCCCTGAGTTTCTCAAGCTTTCTCAAGGCCAAGAAGAATTCACTCTTGAGATCGAATTCAAACTTTTCTGAATTTATATGTTCCTCTGTTAGATCCTTCTCCAAGTCGTTAGGCTTTTTTTGGAGAGACCTGCTCTGATACCAATTGAAGAACATGAACTTATACTTGAGAGGGGGGGTGAACAGTATAAGATAAAACCATTTAATAATTTTAATTTCAGATAGCAGTGGCATCAACATAACATTAAACAAGACAGAAAGCATCACACATAAAAGACCCATTTTAACGTGGTTCACCCAAGGTGGGTTACTCCACGGATAAAACTTTTCCTCTAAAAGTTATATCAAAACCTCTGGGAATCCTTCCCGATTACAATGTTTATGAGCCTCAGCCCAAAGGAGACACCTTCCCCTAAATATGCTTTGCTAGTGATCCTCTAGAAAACCTCTATCTCTTTTGCCCTTAGCAAGTTGGAACTCTTTCCACAGAAGACACCTGTCTTCCCTGCTCTGGCTGGAGATCTCTGTCCTCAACTCTGTCATAGCAAGCTGGTCCTCTTTTCTGCACCAAAACACAGTCCTTCGGTCTGGCACAATTCTGTCCTCTTTCTTTGTTCTTTTTGGCACTTGGTTTGGAAAACAATTCTTCACTGTCTGCACAACTACAATAGCACAGTCTTCTTAAATTACCGCAGCACTCTCTTCTCAACTTACAGCAGCACTTGATCACTGTTTGTTCTTCACAACCATTCGCAATTATAGCAGCATCTACTGCGCGCACTTTTCTTTCTATTACACAACCTGTGCGAACACTGTCACAATCACAACAGAATCTTCTTCGCACAGTCTTCTCATAAACAGTAGCACATTCTTCGTGTATACAACAGCACAGACTTCTATACTTAGAAGATTCAATGAAATGCACTTTGATGCTGCAGTCGGACTTCGCTCTCTGCTTTTTCGATTGTCGAACCTTGCTTGTCGCACTAACTCTGTGAACGCCACACACTTCGAAAGCACACATCCATCGATCCACAAAAATGCTCAAACAGTCCTCCTTTAATACTCACAATCTCAAGATGAAATCTTGTTCTTTAGTCGGCTGATCAATCTTTTAACACGTCGGCTGTAAAACCTTATACTTCGTCGGCCAAGGTTAACTTCGTCGGCTTCAACCGCCTCTGCTGTTCTGTAGCTTTTCTCGCGCGAAACTCAAACATGTCACGATATCGCTACGCCTTGGTCTGTCATACACCTTCTTTGGTTTGTTGTCACAAAATCGCTACACTACAGCCTTTGCTGACGTCATTGTAAATCTTGTCACGAAATCGCGACGCTCTAGACTTCACTGCCTTCTTCTCCGTTGCTATCACGAAATCGTGACACTACAGCCTTTGCTGACGTCATCATGAAACTTGTCATGAAATCACGATGCTCTAGACTTCACTGCCTTCTTCTCCATTGTTGTCACAAAATCGTGACACTACAGCTTTTGCTGACGTCATCATGAATCTTGTCACGAAATCACGACGCTCTAGACTTCACTGCCTTCTTCTCCACAACTGTCATGAAATCGTGACACCTTTGCCTCTTGCTGACGTCATCATGATTTTGGTCACGAAATCGCGATGCTCTGGACTTCACTGCCTTCTTCTCCGCAACTGTCACGAAATCGTGACACCTTTGCCTTTTGCTGATGTCATCAGCAACTCTATCACGAAATCGTGACACCTCTTGCTTCTTCATCCTTTTCTTGGTTTGCACTAGCGAAAATGAAACATGTCGCGAAATCGCGACGCTTTCACTGCCTTAGGCTCTTTCTTGCCAACTACTCATGAAACTGGAACATGTCGCGAAATCGTGACACTTTCTGCATCCGTACAACTTCTTCGAAACTTGTCACGAAATCGCGACACTTTTTGCCCGCTGTGCTTCTGCCTTCCTGCATGTCACGAAATCGCGACAGTTTTGGCTAAACTTTCTCTCTCCTCAAACATGTCACGAAATCGTGACACTTTTGCCCGCTTTGCCTCTGCCTTCCTGCATGTCGCGAAATCGTGACTTTCTCTCTCCTCAAACATGTCGCGAAATCGCGACAGTTTTTCCAGCAGCCTGCAAACTTATTCTACTTTATCTTTTTCTGGATTTTTGGCAACTGGGCTACTCTGATTTTCTTGGAGACTTACTGACCAACTGAAACCTTCAACAAAAACACATCCTTGGACATAAAAACAAATTGCTCCAATAGTTTCTCGACATCAAAAACAACATCTACCAATAGCTCCTTGACATCAATGACAACAACTAAACTTAGGCAAAGGCAATGTACTCAAGGTACCCAAAATTGCCAACACCAATAGGATGTGATAATAAAAATTTATTGATATACCCCTGCATCCTTGGGTCTTACCCAAAAGTGGCATCCCTTTTGGGATGTTTTCCACAAATAAAAAAATAAAAAATAAAAATTTATTGATTCCCATATACAATGAAAAAACTTCTTCTTTTAGGGATCTTATTCATATCCCTACTATTCTAAGATATCAATTTCATCGTCACTTTTTAATTTTTATTTTATTTGTGGTCTTAGCCCTACTTCTTGATAACACTTATCATTCTTTTTTTTCTTTTTTTCCCATATCGATATCCCTCTGAGTTTCCTTTTCTCCTTGTTCTTGTTTTGAAGGTTTGTATTTTCTTTTTCCACTCTCACCAACACTTCCATCTTCATCAATCTCTTCAATTTTTTATATTTTTCATAATGAGACTTTGGTTTATTTTACCTTAAAGAATCAAAAGTGCAAGGATGATCTATCATAGTAATTATTTTGCTATGCCACCTTGAAACCTTAAATTTCCATGGATATATTGCATACTCATTTCTTTATTATATTTATCTTGAAACCTTGAAGTACAATCATGATGGGGCACGTTTATGTTCCCCTAGAGAATTTGAAGTGCAAGAAATAACCTCACAAATATTTTCTTATTTATGTTTCCCTAAAATATTAAAGTGCAAGGATGATCTTCCATAATAATTACATTCTTATTTTGCCTTGAAAAACATAAATATCCATGGATATCCTCCATAGTTATTTATTTATTATGCCTCTCTTGAAATCCTAAAGTGAAAGGGATAAGATCTTCACTACTTTCATTTTCATTACAAAGAGAGGATTTTAGACTACTTGAGGAAAATAAAAATGGTTTACCTAAGATCAAACATGACCTCTTTTGTCTTCTTTGCTTTAAAATTTTCCTGCACATCTTCCTTTGCATATTTAATTCCTTTTGAATTTGAACTTGCGCATTGTACTTCCTCATCACTTATGTCCTTTGTTTCTTCTAATGGTTCATCTAAGTAACCATGATGGCCTTTGCTATTTGATGAAGTAGAGGGGATTTATTTGCCACTTCATTGGGAGGAAAATCCTTGATCTACTCTAGCTTCTACTTTGATATGATCTTACTTCATCTTGAAGTTTTTCTCATACCCAAAAATTGTTGTCCCCTTCTCCATTGTTTTTCCTTTGCAATCTCTTGTCATGTTTTTAGTATTATGAATCAAGGAGATATTGGAATATTTTATTCCATTTATATAGGTAATGTAAAATAAATTATCCATTAAGAAACAATATAAATCAAACAAATATCTATAACATTCTCCTCTTATTACATCAATGTTTCATATTAGTGTAGGAAAACTAATAACTAGACTAGAACTATCACAACAATCCACATAACCACCAAATAAACTAAGACACACTCAATAGTTCATCAAGTAATAAAAATTTCATAGACTAGGACACTCAACATATTTCATGACTTATATATCATGAACATGGACATACACAACTTCTCACCTAAGTGGAAAGGATCTAACTGAATTCTTAAGCAAGAATAAGGACAAACACAACTATCTATGATTTTATATCAAATATGGATAGGGACACACACTATCCTTCTTCATAGTTGTGAACAAGGATACACATGTCCATAATGCATTATTTACCAAAAAAACATACAACCAATCACAAGTATATCATTCTTCTTGTAAATAAGGACAACACCATTCACACAATCATTTGTAAACAATGACACGCTCTACCATTTGTAGAACTATAGTTGAATTGAATCTTAATGACATGTAAATGAAAGTTAATAAGAATGTACTCAACATTTTACATCCTAAAAATTATGACACAAGTTTCCACTCTTCTTGAAATTAATCTTAAAATGTAACGTGGACTGCCACCTATTTAAGTATGAAATATATCTTGGCAAATAATATATTTTACAACTCTTTATAATTTTAATAAATTAAATTATATCTTAAATAAATATATCAATTTGAACAATCACTTGATAACAATATTGATCAATGAAATCATAATATCAATAGTATGTTTCCTTTGACTTGGACTAGCGAGATGTGGATAATTTTATTCTATTAGTATAATATTAATATACAATGAAAAATATGTTATCTATTAATAAACTAGAGAATTGAACCAAGTATGTATAACACAGTCTCATAACATATTTGAGATTCAAAAACAATGTTTTTTTATCATAATATTAATATTAATTTAGTTAAAATAATATTGTATACTTCATAAATATTCATTTGAAGCAACTAATTCACAATGCAATTAAATACTCCTTAAAAACATATCTAAATAAAATGTTTGAATGGAAACCACCTCTCATTGAAATACAAGTTTTATATTTTTTTAGATGAAAAAGCCATTATATTAATAAAATAATATCTAATCATACAAAAAAGTGCGAGTGGGATTAGCATGCCCCGTAAACCAACACACTAACCACCGTGGTGAGGAGTACACAAGAGTGTCAGAAAAAATCCATAAAAAGTCATATAACAACCACCAAAACAATGCCATATGCATTCAAAAAGAAATGAGCCTAGAAATCATTACTAGGTGGAAGGCCTGAAGTTTTCCTCCATAAGTTCATAATTCCATCCAATGGTTGAAGAAACTGGATCCCCCTAGCCATTAGTAGTAGTACCACTAACATAACAAGTCTATGCATTTGGTATAATATCACCCCAACCATGGGTATCATCTTGCTCAAGAGGCCAAACATCCCAACCAAATATCAGGCGAGACAAGCCTCCAGCTCCAGATTCTTCATATTTGTGTTGTAGGGGGGACTGGGACTAGTTTCTGGTAGCAAAGGGTTCTGGTCGATGAGGGTCCTTCGATGAGTCAAAAACCAGGAACTAGAAGTGGAAGTAAGAGGCACATGACTCATAGCGCAAGACGCATTCCCCCAATGCTCAATGAGGGTACATAAATACTGTATCTTCACATGTACTTTTTCAACCTGTGCTTGAATATGTAACTAGTAATCAAAGAATATAGTATATTTATTAGAAAAAAAGAAGACATGCATGACATCTAGCTGAGAAAAAACAACTCTATTTTGAGACTTTCAAAAATAAAATAGGGTACCAATTCTAAAAATATTCGAAACAACACCCAATTTGAAGGAAAAAGAAATAGGGTCACCTAAAATAGCATGCACCCAAGTAAAATTCCCTTGCATAAAAGGTATAAAAAATTCAAGGAGCCACTCCAAGGCTGATTGAGCCCAATCACAAAACCAAAAAACATGCAGTAAACCTTACACCTATTCACAAATTAGGAAAATGGAATTATGAGCACCCAGATGCTTGAGCCTATTACCAATAGGCAACCCCTAGTGCAAGAGGCTCTAAGAAAAAAAACTATGTTTAGGTTCAATATAAGTAGCCCAAGCAATTTGAAACCTCTTATTCCATCGAGAGGGAAGAGAGACTAAGTCCCATATCATAGTGAGCTTATCAACCATTGGAAATTGTGGGGTGAGTCATTTGTAACCTAGAGTAGTGTTATGCACAGTAGAAAATATTTTCCAATAGGGCGAATATTTACATTTTCAAAAATTTAAATTGGCAAGGTTGGGAGACCCTAGATGTTGGTCCTTTCACCCAAAATTTTTTAGAATTTTATTTAGGTGTCGGTTCGCCATTCGTTGACAATAGTATTACATTTTTTTTAAAACTCACTAACACTGCTGCCTAAATTTTGGACCATTTTCACCTTAAATTTCTAAAAATTTTAATTTACTCTGCCCAATTCACTAACTATAAAACTATAAATAACTAATATGCCAGTGATACTTTTTCACTTAGCCAAACCAAAGAGTACATTTAATATGTTTTAGAATTCCATCGAAGTTTAGTTGAGTTCAAAAACCTATCAATATAGGTTAAAACTCCACTCGAATCGAAACGGAAGCTATATCTTCATCCAAAATTATATACAGACACATTTATTTACCTGAACCAACATCTAGGTTTTGTTATGCACTCAGGATGAAATTCGTCTGCCTGACATAGTTCTGCACACAAACTTACATAAATAATGAGTACACAAATATCCATCCAAACCAACATCCCGACATTGTTCTGTACCAGAACTGCCACACAAAAACTAATTTGTAGCCATTCCAGTATTTAGACAGCCTAACAAAGTTTTTTGAATCGACATACTATTCCTATTTTGTATTCAGACTGACATCTAGTCTATGTTCTATACATGGACCGACATATGGTCACTATTTTTTAACCAGATCAACATTCGGGCTTTGTTCTATACTAGACTACCATTTGGTACTAACCTATACATAGATCGACATTTACACAAACTATAGATGACCTGACATAGGATTGCAATCGATACTATTCTTAAATCGAGCTAATTATTGATTTTTTTCCAATTGCATCTACCTCCAAACCTTTTTTTGCACCAAGTAATCTATTTCTTAAAACATTGTGAATTTGTGATGCTGTGTTTTTTTGCCTTTTTTTACGAGTTGAAGCAATTATAGAAATAAGATATGTTTTTCTATCATCTCATTGCACTATTTCTTTTATTATTTTTAATCTTTTATTAAAAATAAGTCAATGCTCTATTTCCCATGTTATTCTCTATTTTGTTCTATTCTCCATATTTTTCCATATTTTCTCTTTTTCTCTTAACACTCTTTGATTCTTTGTTTCTATTGAGATATGTTTTTTTGTTACAATATTATGAGTAGGTAATTGCTTTGGTTCTCTAAGGACATTGTGGTGCTCTGTTTTGCATACACAAGTTTTTTTCTTATATTGATTTGAATTTATATATTGATTAGTTTTATGATCTTCTTAGTTACAAGTGCTATCTCCATTATAGTGGCAAAAAGAACACAATAAATCATGTTTGAAAATAGGTATGTATTTTCTACCAAACTACCATATGTTTTTTCTAATTACTACATTATCTTGAGCTCTCACAGAATTAAAATCTCTTCATTTTATTACTTTTCTAAATTGAAAAATATTTTCTTTACAAGTAAAATGTCACCTACTGGCAATGCAAAGAAGAGGGTCAAATCTCCTGTTGAAAAGAGTATCTTGAATTATTTTAGCAATATATTGAAATCCAATGAGCCATCGACATCAGAGCAAATTAAAGGTACAAATGATTTTTGAATTTTGAATAGTTAGTTGTATATTCAATGATTATTTTAAATAATACTTTCTTTCTCAAAAATAACTTAACTCATAATATGTGCCTCTATCCATATTTCATGATGATATGAATCATATTCTTGTTTGTAAGATTTTTTTTGTTAAATCCAAAAATGATAAAGAATTTTATTGTATGCTACTATGCAGAATACCCTTTTGACCCTGATATGCCTCCACTTGAAGATATTCCTCACCAAGAGATGTCTTCTAATGAAAATTATCTTAAAAATTACATCCAAAAAACACTTGAAGATATTCCTCAAGTGGACATGTCAGCTAAAAATGAAAATGATAAATAAAATAAATTAAAATATTCTTTCGAATATTCAAGCAAAATACTAAAAATAGAAATACATTTAACTAGGCTATTAGAAGGGAATTTAAATATGAATGGGTAGAAATATTTTTGTGGATAGAACCTATACCTTCCATGGACAACCAATTCAAACAAAAAGAATGTAGATGCAAAATTTTTAGTTGGAAACTAGGTAAGGATCATAGGATGCAAAATAAGAAAGATATAATAGAAAAACATGTTGACAAAGTTTATGTAAAATTTCGAGAAAGTGATGGTAAAATTAAAAATGAAGTTAAGTGGAAGGATGCATCAGAATGTATAAATGTCAAATATGCAATAGAATATAAAAATCACTTAGAGCAACAACAATATCTTGTTGGGAAATGTGGAATGATTAAATCCCAATTTCAAAAAATTCATAAGACCAATTTAGCTTTAAAAAGTTTGCAGTTGGCTATTGTATATAATATTCTCAAAAATGGTAGACCCATGTCTTATTTTAGTGATTATAGGCACCTGTTTGAAATAGTAGATGCACAAAACCTTCCTATTTCCCATTGGTCAGATCGAAGTGGCTGGGAAATAGAAAAATGTATATCATTAGTTGAGAAGGAGGACCTAATAGAGAAAGTAAAATATGGTAGATTCATATCAGTTTCTATTGATGAGGTGACGACTATGGATCACACATCATGGATTTGCATGCATGTGTACACATTTTAAAATCATGTAAGGCAACCTAGTTTGGTAGGATTACATAAGATGGTGGAAATTTCAAATGCATAAAACATATATAATATTGTGAGTAGTTTAAAGGATATTAAAATAATGAATGATATAGAGATAGCCACAAAGTTAATATGCATCGGAGTTGATGGTGTTGCTATAATGCAAGGGCATAGGAATGGTCTTTGTGTTCTCCAAATGTCAATTGCCCCATATATGATACCCATTCATTGCATGGCTCATAGAGTAAATCTAGCATATAAAATCATGAGCTCTTTTAAAAATGTTGTGAGAGTAGAAGATATTATTTGTGAAATACTTTCTTATTTTTCTTGCAGTCCAAAAAGGTTTGCAGAGTTTCAAAAATTTGCACTAGGAGTTATAGAAGGAAAAAAAAAATTAAAATATGTGGATACAAGGTGGATTTCAATGTATCAACCTGAACACAGAGTTTTTAAAGAGTATCAATCATTAACATGGTTGATGTACACAAATTGTAGGGTTGTTAATTGGGAAAAATATTTGTTGTTCCATTTGACTAACTTTGAAACCCTTTTAACGTTATGTGGTATTCTTCCAATGTTACATGAAATGAATGGGTTGATTAAACTTGCACAATAGAGATCCATATATTTTTGATTTCATAAGGATGAGAAAGTAAATATGTGTGATTATTGATAGGTTATATGTGTCCAAAAAATATTTTGAAGATCCCTTGTTTGATAGTTGGAATACATTGACAAACGTAAAGAATCCAAAGAGATTTTTGAAGTTTGACATCAATGATCATATTTATATTAATGTTTATGGAAAAATGATACCTTTGTATTATTTTGAAATGCAGGAAAGTATAGTTTTTGATGATGTTGAACAAGTTTCTATAACACACAATATATTTGAAGTTGTTTTACACAAAACAAAGATAAATTTGTTTAAAATAGTAGAATTATTGACAAAATACATAAGATAATTGTTTTAAAGATATGATTTTCTTGAGGCTATGGTTGTGGTTAACCAAATATTTTGGGGTCTTTGTACTAAATACAATTCTACACATGATTTTTTTGTTAAATATATGTTTATACTTATTAAGCATTTTAGTAAATGTGTGGAAGTCAATGGTGTTGAAATCAAAGGTATACTCAAAAAATATATTTTAAAACAATAATCATCGCATTTTGGTGGAACAATGGTTGAACAAACATCACTTTTGAGTAACATCCATTAGACTAGTTCCATTGCACGTTTGTGGCAAAAATTGTATCCAAGTAGTGTCTTGCAAGATAGTATTAGTGAATACTTTTGTTTATATGAATTATTTCAAACAATGATATTGGGATCTGTGGAAGATGAGAGGGTTTTCAGTGCACTATATTTCATTAAATCTAAACTCCACAATAGGCTGGACAAAAGTTTAGAAAATTATTTGAGAATTTATGTGTCATCATTTCAATTGAACACATTTCCTTATGACAGGGCATTGGCATATTGGAATTCCCTTGTAGCCAAAAGGAGTATCGAGCATTGGCATATTGGAATACAAACGATAATGATCATAATGATGATAATGATGATTTTAGTGATAAAAATTTGGGGACACAGATAACTAATATGCATAATAGTGGTTCCTGGACAATCTAAGAAGTGTTTTTTTAGCTATCTGATTTGTGAATTTTCTAGTATTGTAATTTTTCCAGAATTTCATAACATTAATAAATTTGAATTTATTTGATATAAATTTCACAATAGTGATTCTGGATAAGCTAAGAATGTTTGTTTTAGCTACCTGATTTGGGATTCTGGACAAGCCAATAATGTTCGTTTATGGATCCTAGTTTTGTTTTTGAAATAGTTTTAATTGTATTTATATCATAGTATTTTTTCGTTTCAGTTACCTGAATTGTAATTTTTACAATATTTTACAATCTTGTTCAATATGAATGTGTGTATTTGTCATCACAAGATTGTTTCATCTATCTGAATTGTAACTCTATTCTTTATCACACAACACTATCTTTCAAAATATATGTTTTATGATGTAAGAGATAGAATTATCTTTCATAATCGAATTACAACATATTTTTCAAAAATATAGTGTACTGATATTAATGTATGGGATAACTGAGTTGAATGGTGAATTTAGTTTAATCATTCATTTATTTTTAGATTGTAATTGTGAATATAGTTGAATCATTACAAATTTAAAAATAACACATGAATATAAATAGAAACAACCAAAGAGTGATAGAATTCAAATTAACAAAAGCCTTTTTCAATAATTTTATAAAATATATACAGTACAAAACTATTTATAGAACCACCATCCAGAACTTTCTTTCAACAATGAAATGTTTTATAACAAAGCAATTCAGGGTTAGCAGGGGTATATTCAGATGCTCCTTGTGCACATGGATCACCTAGGCCTTGAGATTCAGTCTTTCCTTGTATATTTTCATCTCCTTAAGTTTGAAATGTTCCATGTATATCTACATCTCTTTTAGTTTGATATGCTTCTAAAGTTGCATGTTATTTTCCTTTATCTCTTGCACCAATAACCTGCTCAAGTTGTTTTAGTGCTCCAGTTCTGATGAGGCCTTCCTCTACCTTTTTTAAGCTCCCCAAGAATAATCTATCATCTTTGGCTGGATCCTCAAGGACTACATGTTCATTTTGTTTAAGCTTCTTCTTAAGCAAGATATTCGAATACATTTTGTGCTCAAGGATAATTGATTTTAAATAATTATTATCCCTAACCTTAGTCTGTAAGGTCTCCTTCATTGTTATCACATTTAATATTAATTTCTTTGCAGCCTCAAGATTAACAACCAAGAAATTAACTTGTTTCTATAAATTCTAGAAATTTTCCTGCATAAAAATTAAAGAACACCTTAGTTAGTTGAAAGTTATATTACAAAAGGTAATAATAAATTTGGTTGCATATAAATTTTGACCTTCATAGCATCTCTTGTAGCATCAGCAATTAAAACTTTCTTCTTATCATAATCCCATAGGTTGTAATATGTCTGGGCTTTAGCATTTAGGTTCTCTAACTTGCTCAACATAGTATTTAAAATTTTATCATCATAAGAAACAAAAGGGTTCACCGATCCTGATTGGGATTGATGTAGCAACTCAGCAAGATTCTTAGGTTGGTTTATGATAGGGGCAAAAATTTCTTCCCTTTTATCATAATTTTATAGTGGAAATTTATTTTCTTGATAAGGATCTTTGCCCGTAATTCCCAATTTTTCAATTCATTCACATTTTTAAGCAAAACATCCTGTATTAGTGAATAAAAACTATCAAAAACCAAATGATATTTACACAAAGTAACTTCTTCATCCTTAGGACCAGGATTGGAGGTGTCAAAAAGTAATAATGAAATTATCTCATCTTTAGGTTCTTATTGCAAATTCACCATCTCTAACACTTTTAACCCTTCAATGTTTCCTTGAAAAATAAAATCATGATCGAATTCTAGTATATCTAAATCAAAAGTTGAGACATCTTTCAAATGGGAACTAGTAGAAAATGACAACATTAGAAATCCAGATGTCTGACCCTATGTCTTCGATTATGTGGGTCCTGCCCGTGATCTCGGTTCATCAAGTTTTTCTAGCAACTTGACCTCGCATTAATTATTGTTGTTTTTGAGATTGCCATACTACTGGTGTTGGTGGTGGTGGACCTAGTGGTGGTGGTGGACCTGGTGGTGGTGGTGGACCTGGTGGTGATGGTGGACTTGGTGGTGGTGGTGGCGATGGTGGTGGCATCATTTTCTTCCTTCTTTCATAAAATTATGGGGAGGGACCTAAAAATATTATCATAAGATATTATTAAACAAAATTAAAGGAGATAAAATTTATAATTAGTAATTAAAAACTCACATACCCGATGAACAAATCTCGTGCTGCCCTTCAGCCTGTGGATACAACTGGGTGTGAGTGTTTGTGGTGGTTTTGTGTAAAACTAAAAAACATGCCAAAAAATTAAAAATAGATATAATTTTAACTAAATAGAAATGGTAATGAATCAAGAAAAACTTGAAATAGCAAACTTACTCTAAACTTAATCGTCATTGGCGTGACATAACTGGATTCACCTTCCAAGGCATTTACTTGCACATGTTGATGAGAAGCGGGAGAAGAAGCTAGCTTCTAGCATTTATGAGGTCTCTATGATTGAAATTCAATCATTATCCATTCTTAATCACCACCATCCTCTAGCATGTGACTTCTAACACCATCATTCTTTTTTTATCATGCGATGGATACCTTACTCTGCATTTAGATGAAAAAAATGTTAAAACATAAATTAAAAATATTTTAAAATATAAAAATTATTATTGGTGAAAAATAGAATAATTGCCTTCAATTATTTGGTAGTCATAGCAATGCTTTGTAATTTAGCGTGCAATACAGTTGGTGAACTAGTATCCTACAAATTATGAAAATTTCATAATAAAGAGCTAAAATGTAATTTATCAAGGCAACTGTGAGAGGTTTGTCTAACTGGATAGTCTGAATAGTATAGAGTTCTAATATGATTCAATTAGAAATATATGTACACCAATCAAATATCTCATGGTACTCTAAACAATGAACAATATAGGCCAATGATCAGAATGGAATTTTCAATCTTCCAAGCAAAAATAGTCTTGATTGGAAAAATTTAAGAATTGCCTTGAAATAATTGTTTGAAACAAAGTTATTGGTTAACCCTCTCTTGGACTTCACCATAGAGGCTACAAAAATAATAATTAAGTGACAACAAATTTTAAATTATGAAATTTAAGATAATCAACTAAAGAGAATTATACCTGACAATAATTCTAAAGAGATATCAAAATGCTCCACTAGGAAAGCCTTATCATTCTTTGAGAGAAGTAGTTTTTGTGTAACTATAGCGATACTTTTGTGGAATTCTAGTCAATATTTTGATATCAGAGGGTTTGACTATAAAATATATTTTTCGATTCTGTGTTGACAAAGTAACTGAAGAACATATGCTTATACTGAGAGGGGGGGTGAATAGTATAAGATAAAACTTTTTGCTTTTTAATCTAAATGATAACATCAGTAGTATTAAAGCAATAAACATCACACAAAGCATCACACACATGAGAGACATGATTTAACGTGGTTCACCCAATGTGGGCTACTCCACGAAGAAAATATTTCTTATAAATTTTTCTCAAATAAATTCTCTTGGTAATCCTTTCCCTACAATATTTATGGATCTTTTTCCAAAGAAGACACCAATCCCTTAATAAAATTTCATGGATCTCTATCTATAGGAGACACCAATCTCCTAACTCTGCTCTGGTTGGTGATCCTCTAGAAGACCTCTTCCTCCACTACCCTTAGCAAATAGAACTCTATCTATAGAAGATACCTATCCTTCCTGCTCTGGCTGAAGACCTTTATCATCAACTCTGTCACCTTTAAAGCTTACTCTTAACTCTCTCTCAAATCCATACTAAACATATTCCTTCGGTTTAGAATAAATTTTTCCTCAATCTCTGTCTCTAGTTTGGAACAAACTTGTCCTCAAATCTGCACCAAAATCTATCCTCTGATCTATCCTTAGATCTGTCCTCAATCTCTATTTTCAAATCTATCCTCAATATATATTGTAAGCTTCCACAAAATCTCACATAAATATATCCACAAGTCTTCTCTAATACTTACCTCAAATCTTTTCAACAAGTCAACACTAAAAACTTGTCCAATATCATAGAAATATAAAGAGAATTGTTAGAGACTCAATATATTTCACACTTATCAATACTCAACCTCTTTCTCAAATCAATTTAGAATATAGAATAATTTGGTGAGACTCAAACTCATGATGTTGCCTCTACCAGTGCCCTAGTCATGGCTCCAACTGTCGCGTGAGCTAGGCACTCACCTTGGGAGGGAAGAGCACCATGTGCTCTATCTTCTCCCTCTTGGTGCCTCTCCCAAAAGGATTTGCATTGCTTCCTTTGGTGCCTAACCAAGTCCACTCAAAATGATGCCTACCGAAATTCAAACGTGGGTCCTCCCACTCACAAGCACCCTAGCTCACTCAAACTTACCACCAAACCACCATGCTAGATGGTTATGAGTTTTAGGGCTTCTTTCATCTTATTTCTTCACCAATGCACTTAAGACAAAACTTTGTCTTCTTCCTTGCATGAATTTGCATGAACCACACAACTCACAGACCTTTGGTAAATTGAACAAGGGATAATTATTTTGCCACTTAGGCATATGGTTTTTATACCAATATGCCACCACACTTTCAAACATCGACGGATTCCTTTTTCTCTTAGATGTTGGCACCTTTGATATTTAAATAATTAATTTATAAATTATTTAAATTCTTTAGACTTTAAATATTATAAATTAATATTTAAATCCTTTTGGATTTATTAAGGATTAAAGCCTTCTTAGGTTTTACCACTTTGTATAAATAATATTTATTTATAAAATTTAAATTCAATTTGAATTTAAATATTTTATAAAGTAAATATTAAAACTTCCTTGGGCTTTCTAATATGAATTTAAAAGCTTCCTTGGGTTTTTATGAAAAACTTTTTATTTTTCTCATCCATGGTTTTAAATAAAAAGCCTTCTACTTATGCTCCACATAATATTATGAAGCTCTTTTTCCAATAACCTTTTCATTGTTCCTTTTGATCTTTTGACATCAACGGTAGCTTATTCCTTAACATCAATGACAACTTTGTTCCTTGACATTAATGACAACTTTGACTCAAAATCTCCAACAATCTCCCCCTTTGTCATTGATGGCAACCCAAATTATTTTTACCAAAAACTTAACCTTTCATTTGTTCTATTTTCCCTGGGACATTGCTCCTCCTGGCTCAATGCTCTCTTAAAACCTCTCCTCTTTACTCAAATATTAAATCTCTCCCCCTTATTCAAATATCTCCCCCTTTTTATATAAATGGCAAAGGGTCACCTTAGGGGCTTGGGGCTAAGAATGAATCTCTTAGCTTAGCCCCTCTCCCACCTCCTCTTGAGGTGGTTAATTCTAGGAGTGGGAGTCATACTCCCATTTTTCCTCAAAGATACTCAAAGGTCTCTTTTGAAAGTGGCTTAGTGAAAATATTTGCTATATGTTCCTTTGTAGTAACATATTTCAACTTGACCTGTTTATCTATCACATGTTCTCTCAAAAAATAATACTTAATAAAAATGTGATTTGTCCTTGAGTGCATCATTGGATTTTTTGAGATACTTATAGCACTTGTATTATCACATAGTATGGGAATAGGATGATCATGTTTTATCTTTAAGTCTTCTAGAGTTCACTTCATCCATAATACTTGTGTACAATTGGCTATTGCTACAATATATTCTCCTTATGTTGTAGACAAGGATACTAAAACCTGCTTCTTACTTAGCTAAGAGACTAAATAGTCTCCAAGAAAGAATGCTTCTCCACTTGTGCTTTTTCTGTCATCAATACTGCCAGTCCAATTTGCATTTGTATATGTTGTGAGTGTGAAACTGTCACTTTTGGGATACTAGAGCCCAAAATCCATAGGTTCTTTTAGATACTTGAGAATTATCTTTATTGCTACCACATATGTTTCCTTAGGTGCTACCTGAAACCTTACCACTAATCCCACTGACTACACTATGTCTGGTCTTGTAGCTATAACATACAAGTTGGCAATCATAGATCTATATAATCTCTGGTTTACCTCTGGAGATTCATCATCCTTACTTAACTTGCATCCTATTACCATGGGGGTACTTATCGATTTGCAATATTCTAACCTAAATTTCTTTAGCATTTCTTTTATATACTTGGTTTGTGAGAGAAATAGTCCTTTCTCTGATTGTGAGATCTAAAGTCCAAGAAAGAAAGATAACTCACCAAGAATAGACATCTCAAATTCATTTTGCATGTTCTTAGAAAATTCTTTACACATCTTATCATTTTTTTCCCTAAAAATGATGTCATCAACATAAACAACCACAATTAGCAGATTATTCTCTTCATTTTTTATGTATAAGTAGTTGTTTTTCTATTCCTTTTCTGAATCCTTATTCCTAAAGATACTTATACAATATTGAGTACCATGCTCTCGAATATTGCTTTAGACCATATAGTACCTTTTTCAATCTGCATACATGATCTATTTGATCTGCTAATATGAATCCCTATGGATGTTCAATATAAAATTCTTCTTATAGAACACCATTTAGAAATGTTGACTTAACATCCATCTAATATACCTTGAAGTTTTTGAAATTTGATAAGGCTAAGAATATTCTTATGGCTTCAAGTCATGCAACTGGAGAAAATGTCTCATCAAAATCAATCCCCTCTACCTGTGCATAACCTTTGCATACTAACCTCGCTTTATTCCTGACCACCTGTCCATATTCATTTAACTTGTTTATGAATACCCATTTTGTGTCAATCACATTTTTGTCTTTGGTCGAGGAACAAGTTTCCAAGTCTTTATTTTATCTATCTAATCTAATTTCTCATTCATTGCCTTAATCCAAAACTTATCCTCACTTGCTTGAGTGAAGTATTTTGGCTCAATATTAGATAGTAAAGAGAAATTTGTTTGTTGAGATGGTGTTATTATCCTTCTCCTTGTTTTTCTTTCATCTGGATTCCCAATGATTAAATCTCTTGGATGATGCTTCTTTACATACCTGGATGGAGTTTTAGGAATATGTCTTTGTGTTTCTTCTTCTTCTTCATATGATTCCTCATGAAATTCCTCTTGAAAACTTTCATCTTCTTGATACACAATTTTTTGATCTAGTTCTCTTGAATCTATCTTCTCATCAATTATTACATTTATACTTTCTACAATAGTATGTTTTCTCTTGTTGAAGCATATATAGGCTTTACTCCTTGAGAAATAACCAATAAAAATTCCCTCATCACATCTTGGGTCAAACTTGCCTAATTTTTGATCTTCTTGTATTATATAATGGCCAATCTTCCTTTCCAAAGCTCATATGGAGTCTTGTGATGGTTTAACCTCATTTGAGCCCTAGTGATTATGTATACTGTTATCTTGACTACTTCTCTCCAAAATTCATTTGAGAGCTTAGAATCATTTAGCATAGCTCTAGCCCTATTCTCAATGGTCCTATTTTTCCTTTCAACTACTCCATTTTGTTGAGGAGTTCTTGCTACTGAGTATTCTCTTTTGATTCCATGTTTTTCACAAAACTCTACAAATTCATTTGAGGTAAATTCTCCTCCTTTTTTAGATCTCAGACACTTAATATTTTTTTCAGTTTCATTTTCAACAAATTCCTTAAATGCTTTGAATTTTTCAAAGGCCTCTAACTTATCTTTTAGGAAATCTACCCAAACCATTTTGGAGTAATCATCTATAAACAATATAAAGTAACTCTCACCCTGAATACTTTGTGTTTTAGTAGGACCACACAGATTAGTATGTATTAGACTCAATGGCTCAGATGACATTTATCCTTTTGACTTAAAGCTTGTTCTAGTTTGCTTTCCATGTTGACAAGGTGCGTAGATTGTGTTTTGTGGTCTTCTTATTTTGGGTAAATCTTTGATAGTCTTCTTATTGCTTATGTTGAATATGTTTTCAAAATTCAAGTAACCCAATATTCTATGCCACAACCAAATCTCATCTTCTTGTGATAGAAAGCACTTTTCCCCTTTGATCTCACTAAGCATGTATAGATTATTTGGATTTCTTCTTGCATTGGCAATGACCTTTATAGTTTTTTATTTTCTTATCTCACATCTATTTGGGTGAAATGTAACCATATTCCCTTGATCACAAAGTTGACTTACACTTAGAATATTATGTTTTAACCCCTTAACATACAACACATTTTATGTTCTTATTTTTCTATTGTCTAAACTCAAATTTCCTCTTCCACCAATCCTTGTTGATCCATTATCACCAAAATTTGTTGATCCTCTATTAATTTATTTTAGTGCTATGAATTTATATTTGTCTCATGTCATGTGACTAGAGAAACTACTATCAAGATACCATTGTTCTTATTTATCCTGAGCATGAAGGGTTGTTTGAACTAACATTGATCTAGCCTTCACATTTTTCCTTTCATCTTTCCTAGTTGTTGAAATTATTTTTCTAGACTTAGGAAGTATCATTTTACACCATCTAGACTTGTGTCCAAAATTATTGCATTTGTAACACATAATATTTTCATCCATAAGAGGTGCAAAAGAATTGAAATTTCTATTGATATTGTTTCTTGCATAACTAATAGAGTGTACAACTCTATGACCATATTTTTTACAAGAAAAATAATGACCATGGAAGAAATTATGTAACCTGTTTGGATACCTTTGAGATTGTGGTGGAGTATTCTTCTTCTTGTGATTAACTCTCATCCAAGGTTCTTCTTTGCTTTATTCCTTTCTGATATCCTTTGCTTGCTTACCCTTGTTTTAAGTTTCTAATTTTTGAAGACCTGATTCCCTTTGTGAATTCTTATCCTCTACATCTTGTAGTACCTTGGTCCTTTCAACTTCATTCCTTAGATAAAAAATTTTTGCTTCAAATATTTCACATTCTATTTCTCTTTCTCTTAATATATTTGTCATATCCTACTCAATTTTCTTTCCTTCTTCCACCCTTATCTTGAGTTCTATGAGATTTTGTAGAAGTTCCATCCTTGCTTCTTCACCCTCTTGAATTTTTTCCTTCAAACTTGAATTCTTCTCTCTAATTCTTTACAATTTTATAAGAGCAGCAAAGAATTCCTCTTTTATGTCAAACATAGCCTCATCTTCATTTTTTGAAGTCACGTGTGTTACTTATGGATCCTCCTCCAAGTTGTTATTCTTTTCACAGAGAGACCCACTCTGATACCAATTGAATAACATGTGCTTATACTGAGGGGGGGGTGAACAATATAAGATAATTTTTTTTGCTTTTTAATCCATTGATGACATTAGAAATATTAAAGTAGTAAACATGACACAAATCATCACACACATGAGAGACATGATTTAATGTGGTTCACCCAATGTGGGCTACTCCATAGAGAAAATATTCCTTATAAATTTTTCTCAAATAAATTCTCTTGGGAATCCTTTACCTATAATATTTATGGATCTCTGTACAAATAAGATACCAATCCCATAATCAAATTTTGTGGATCTCTATCCACAAGAGATGCCAATCTCCTAACCCTACTCTAGCTCATGATCCTCTAGAAGACCTCTGCCTCCACTACCCTTAGCAAATGGAACTCTATCCATAGAAGACACCTATCCTCCCTACTATGGTTGGAGACCTATGTCCTCAACTTTGTCACCTTCAAATCTTAATCTTAGCTTTGTCTCAAATATGTACTAAACATAATCCTTTAGTTTAGCACAAATCTATCCTCAATATCTATCTATGTTCTGGCACAAACCTATCCTCAAATTTGCACCAAACTCTATCCTCTAATATGTCCTCAGATATGTTCTCGATATTTGTTCTCAAATCTATCCTCAATATGTATTGTAAGCTTCCACAAAATCTCACACAAATCTATCCACAAGTCTTCTCTAAGACTTACCTCAAATTTGTTCAACAAGTCAACACTAAAAACTCGTCCAATTTCATAGAAACATAAAGAGAATTGTTAGAAACTTAATATATTTCACACTCATAAATACTCAACCTATTTTTTCAAATAAATTTAGAATATAGAATAATTTATTTCATTAAACTTGAGCTATCACTATCCACTTGACTCGGATCAACCAAACCTACTCAACCAATCACTCAATAAAATAATTATTGCTCACAAACCCTAGTCCAAGCATATGAACACTCACTCAAAATGTTTTCAATAATTATTATCAACCAATCTCACATAACAATGATACTCATGATCTTTGCAAACCCTAGTCAAATTTCTTCACTCAATCAATCACTTCAACAACAATGCTTATAAACCAATATCACATATAGCTCAACAACTCAATAAGGAAACCAAATTAAATCCTTTTCACTCCAAACTTGTTTTCCAAAAAACAATCAATCAACTCAACTATGGAATAATGTGCCCATACCTTTTTCTTGATGATGAAGGAACCTCAAAAATATGCCACAACCACAAACACTTCTTTTCCAAGATCAAAGAATTTATAAGATGATAAACTCTCTCAAAAGTACAATGGAAATATCAAAACATACATACACCTTATTACTCCATCTTGAAGAAAGAATCCATCAACATATACAAAAATAATTGACCAAATACACCTTATAATCTCCTAGTTAAAATAATATCCAATACCAAAAATAATGTCAATAAAATTACCTTCTCAAAATAACTCAATGGCAAGAAGTCCTCTCAAAATCTAACCAACACTTTAATCTCCAATAAGCTGAAGAACACAAGCTTATATTGAGAGGGGGTGAATAGTATAAGACCACTTTTTACTTTTCTTTTCAAATTAATATTATGCAGTGTATAGATAGTAGTATAAATAGCAGTAATCAAAGCAATGCATAGAACACCATACACAATAGAGACAGATTTTAATGTGGTTCACCCAATGTGGGTTGCCTCCACAGAGAAAATATTTCTTCTAAATCTTTCTCAAATAATCTCTTGGGATTCCTTCCCAAATTACAATTTTTATGAACTTTGTCCAAAGGAGATGTTGATCCCCTAATCTCGGGTTCATGTATTTCTTCCATAGGAGAATTCTTTCCCCTTCTACTTTGGCTAGTGATCTTCTAGAAGACTATATCTCTATGCTGCATTGATTGGTGGATGTCTCTCCACTTGAAGACTCCTCACTCAGATCTATTTTCAATTATCCTAGATGTTGGATCTCTATCCACTGAGACTCTATCCTATATACTTTGTCACCTCCAAATCTCTATCTCAATACTATACCAAACACAGTTCATTTGGTCTAGCACATTTTAGCTCAATATTTTGTACTAAACACAGTACAGTCGATCTAGTATAATTCTACTCAATAGGTTCACTTAGAACCTTCTCAAATATTCTCAATAGGTCCACTCATAACCTTCCCAAATCTGCTCAATAGGTCCACAGAGAACCTTTCCAAATCCGCTCAATAGGTCCACATAGAACCTATCCAAATATGCTTCAACAAGTCCACATAGAACTTGTCCAAATCTTCTCAACATGTCCATACAAAACCTTTCCAAATCTGCTCAACAGGTCCACACAGAATCTATCCAAATATGCTTAACATGTCTAGACAGAACCTATCCAAATCTACTCAACAAGCTCACATAGAACTTGTTCAAATCTGCTCAATAAGTCCTCTGTAGGACTTCCTCAAATCTACATAGCAATATTTCACAAAAGCTTACACAAAATCAGTCCACAAGCCTTCTTAAAGACTTGTCTCAAATCTCCTTAACAAGCTCACACAGAAATTTTTCAAATATTCTCAATAAGTCCTCTCTAGGACTTCCTCAAATCTGCATAGCAAGCTTTCACAAAATATTACACAAAATCAGTCCACAAGCCTTCTCAAAGACTTGTCTCAAATTTACTTTACAAGCTCACACATAACTTTTCCAATCACATAGAATCATAAAGAGAATTGTTAGAGACTCAATATTTTCTAAGCTCAATGTTCAATCAATGTTTCAATTCAGTCTCATAGAAGCATAAAGAGAATTGTTAGAGACTCAATATATTCTATACTTAAATCCCAATCTCAACTCAAATCAATCTCATAGAAGCATAAAGAGAATTGTTAGAGACTCAATATGTTCTATACTCAAATCCCAATCTCAACTCAAATCAATCTCATAGAAGCATAAAGATAATTTTTAGAGACTCAATATGTTCTATACTCAAATCCCAATCTCAACTCAAATCAGAATATAGAATAGTTTTTTTCTAGTAACTTGAACAACCACATGCATCCACTTGACTAGGCTCACTCAACTCAACTCAACCAATCACTTCAAGGATCAATACTTTCTCACAAACCCTAGTCCAAGCATGTATCAACCAACTCAAAATATTTCCAACAATGCTCAACAATAAATCTCACATAACAATGATACTCATGTTCTTCTCTAACTCAAGTTCAAGTTCTTTGCTCAATCAATGGGCTTCAAAAACAATGCTAATAAAACATTCTTCACATAAAAATGATACTCATGTTCTTCTCTAACTCAATTTTAAGTTCTTTGCTCAACCAATGGGCTTCGACAACAATGCTAATAAAAAAAGGTTTTATAACAACTCTTAAACCAAAAAACCTTGATGCATTCAATCAACCACTTTCGAAAAGGAAACCATAATCAATCCTCTTCTCTCCAATGATATTTTAGAAATCAACCACCATAAATAATCAATAGGAGAATGTGCCCATACCTTTTGTTGCCAAGAATTTGTCCACAAAATCTGCCACACTAAACACAACTTTCCTTTCCAATCTTAATTAGGGTTAGTGGATTTCAAATAATAATCACAAGATAAAGCATAGCTCAATTTACACCTTTTTACTCCACCTTAATAAACACATCCACCAATGTCATTTTCAATAAAACCCTTATAAAAAATAATAATCAATAAGTCTCTCAAAAATTATTTTAAAACAACTCCTTATTTCTCCTAAATTTAATTCTTAATAACCATCAAATAAATCATTAAACCCATAAATCTTTGCAATAATAATCACATCCCTAATAACAAAGTTTAATTAAAACTTTAATTTCCAACAACCACCTTATAACTCCAACTTAGGGCCTAAAAAAATTAAATTAATGCAAAACATATTTACCTTATCAAGGGGATTCAAACCCCCGACTTGCCCACACTGTGAGCATATTAGCCATGGCTAATATTCCACATGAACTAGTTGTTCATTGGAAAGATAAAGGCACAGCATGCCTAATCCTCTTCTCCACCTTTCGCAAAACCAAAGGCGGTGAAGCACTTTTATCATGCTTACCAAAAATGCAGTTAAGGGGATTCGAACCTTGACATCTCGTCTACCCTGCACCTTAGCCAAAACTAATTGCCAATGTGTCATGCTACCCACGATTCTTGTTTCTCTGAATGTATTCTATCTTATTCGCTACCTCACTTATCAAGGATTTTGCATGAGCTCATAAATGATTTGATTGCCAATAATTTAATTGCACGAGCAAGGATAGGGAATTAAACATTTGAAACCCCATTTATATAGTAATTTAATAAAATGGATGATGTTAGCAGAAATATAACTTTTTATTATTTTGATGACATAGGTAGAAATCTTGCATATTTAGTTTTAAATTTAAATTCAAATTTTAAATAATTAAAATTTAAACCAAATATTAAAACTTAAATATCTCCATCACCAGGGCACCTTTTTCTATGAAACGAAAGGCCAACTTGGGTTTTAAGAAAAATCTAGATCAAATATGTTGTCCATGGTTTTAAATAAAACAATTTTATTTTTCCTTTCTTGGTTTTCACAAAAACCCTTCATAGATCCTTTTGACATTAAATGATCTTTTGACATCAATGACAACATTTTAGCTTAGGGACTCAAAATGTCCAAAAATATCCCCCTTTGTCATTGATGGCAACCCAAATCCTTTTACTAAAATCTGACCTTCTTTTTTGCTTCCCCTAGAACTTTGCTCCCCCTGGCTCAATGCTCTCTCAAATATTAAATCTCTCCTCATATCAAAAAATCTCCCCAATATACACAAATATCTCCCCCTTTGACATCAATGGCAACCTTTGGGACTCAGGGCTAAGAATGAGCCTCTTAGCTTAGCCCCTCCCCCACCTCCACATAAGGTGGTTAATTCTAGGGTGGGAGTATTTCTACTCCCAAAAAGCATAGCTCTTTACCTTTATCTTTCTATATTTCTTTATGAGTTTGCTGAATCCTCTCATTGTTTCTTTCCATGTCATAATCCCTGTTCCTATTCTTTTTCTTGTCCATATTCCTGTTCTTGTACCTATTCCTATTCTCATTATTTTCTGAGTCTCTATTCATGTTCATCTTCTGATTTCTATTCATGTTCCTATTTCTATATATGCATGTTTCTAGAATATTTGCTCTACACCATCTTGCTATGTGACCATCATTATTGCACTTATAACACTTAATGTTATTATTCCTTGAATGTGCAACTATCTTAGGACTTCTCCTAGTGAATTCATATCCTCTTCTGTCATGAACCTTGCAATTCATTTCCTTGTGACCAAAACCATTACATGAGTAGAAATATCCATGGAAAATTTGTCCTCTTCCATATACTTGTCTTTCATGTGACCTGCACTGTGAAGCCATGTATCCAAACTTGTGACATGAGAACCATCTCCCATTGAAGCTTCCTTGCCCAGACCTCATTGGTCTCTTGTTCTGATTTTTGTTCCATCTGTATCTTCTTTGTGCATTGTTCCTATATTTGTTGAACTCTTTGTTGTCCAACTCATCCTCTGATGTCTCATTTTCACTTCTGCTTATATCTAAGAATACCTCTTTTGAAGTATCTTCTTTTGAAGTTCCTTCTTCTTCAAAAATTGAAGTAGACTTTTCTTTTTCCTGTTTCTTTCCAAAGCCAAGACCTTTTGAACATGATGTTCTTTGATTTCCATAAATGAACTTATCTAAGTTCTTAGAGCTATTTGTGAAACTCTTCATCTTGATCTTGGAGTCCTTTAAATATTTCTTTAGAGTAGCCACTTATTTTGCCAACTTCTCACATTCTAAGATATTTGCTTCTAACATTTCTTTTAACTTACTTGCATTAGCCTTGGACTTTTCTAACTCCTCTATGAGCGATAAGTTATCTTCATCGCATTCTTGAAACTAACTTTCAATCTTAGAGTGTTGCTTTCTTACCTTCTTTATAGTGTCAAGAGCATAGATAAGTTCTCCCTTGAGATCATAACCATTCTCTATTGAATATTCCTCTATTTTTTTGCCTTTGTCCATATCATTTCTTCCTTTTGGCTTGACTTCCATAGGATCACTCACTTCATCTTCTAATTCCATTAGATTATTTTTATTTGTTTTATAAAGTGCATCTTCAAAATCATCATCACTAAAAATATAGCCATCCCTTGTGCAATCATCTTCAAGATGTCCAAATTTACCACATCTAAAACACTTGAGAATAATTGGAGTCTTTTTCTTAACTGGATCTTTTTCTTCAATCGTGAACAAGACTTCATCTCTATCATTGTCTAAAAAACTAGCATCACTATCAATTGAGTACTTACTTGCATTGTCTGCATAGTAGCTTTTCTTTTATCTTTGGAATAAATTCTTCCCTTGTCCATTTTTTCCATCCCTGCTTTTCTTCTGGTACATATATTTTGTAGATTCCTCATACCTGTGATCTTGTTTTTCTTCATCATTGTTATTCTTTGGCTCTTTGCACTTTGTTGCAAAATATCCATACTTGCCACAATTAAAGCACTCAATAGATCTCATATCTATTGGTCTTTTAAAACCTCTATCTCTTCTACCATAGTTAGCTTCTTCATCACTAGAATATTCATTTCTTGATTCTATCTTCTTACCCTTTTTCTTGTTGCCCACTTTGAATACAACTTCTTTTGAAGGAATCGGATCTTTTGTTCTTATCTCAAAAGTTGTAAGAATACCAAACAAAACATTTCTTGTTAGACTATCACTATAAATTGATGTTTCTATGGTAGAAACTTTTTCACTATACCTTTTTGGAAGAGTTCTCAAGATCTTATCTCAAGCATCAGATTCATCAACCTTCATTCCAAGACCTTTCATCTCATGTATAAGTTCATAAACCTTGTTGAGATAGTCATGAATGCTTTCATCATCCCTCATTCTTAGATTCTCAAATTCTCCTTTGAGATTTTTGATCTTAGCTTTCCTGAAACTTTTATCTCCTTCATATATTTCATGTACAAGTTCCCACATTTATTTTGTTATTTTACATTCTATAACCTTCATAGATTTTGATCTATGCAATCCTTTTATAATTGCATTCATAACTCTTGAATTTGCATGCATTAGAAGCTTACCTTCCTTATATGTAGGAGGATTAACTATTGATTTATATCCAAATTCCACTACATCCCAAACTTCATTGCCAAGTTCCATCAAGTGAAATCTCATCAGCACACCAATACAAGAAGTCACTTCCATCAAATACTGGTACTGCATTATTGAAGACCTAATTCTTTTAATCCTTTTGATCCATTGTGTTCTTAGATCACTTTTCCTTCAAGTTGTCAAACTCTTCTAAAGGAACCTCCTCTGATACCAATTTAAGAACACAAGCTTATACTAAGAGGGGGTGAATAGTATAAGACCACTTTTTACTTTTCTTTTCAAATCAATATTATCCAATGTATAGATAGAAGTATCGATAGCAATAATCAAAGCAATGCATAAAACACTATACATAATAGAGACAACAATTTTAATGTGATTCACCCAATGTGGGCTACCTCCACAGAGAAAATATTTCTGCTAAATATTTCTCAAATAATCTCTTGGGAGTCCTTCCCAAATTATAATTTTTATGGATTTTTGTCCAAAGGATATGTTGATCCTCTAATATCAAGTTCATGGATTTCTTCCACAAGAGAATTATTTTCCCTTTTGCTCTAGTATAGTGATCTTCTAGAAGACTTTGTCTCTATGCTGCACTGACTGGTGGATCTCTCTCCACTTGAAGACTCCTCACTCATATCTATCTTTAATTTTCCTAGCTACTAGATCTCTATCCATTGAGACTCTGTCCTCTATACTCTATCACCTCCAAAGCTCTATCTCAATACTATACAAAACACAGTTCATTCGGTCTAGCATAGTTCAACTCAATATTGTGTACTAAACATAGTACAATCAGTCTAGTATAATTTTGCTCAATAGGTTCACTCAAAATCTCCTCAAATATACTCAATAGGTCTACTTAGAACCTATCCAAATATTCTCAATAGGCCCACATAGAACCTTTCCAAATCTGCTCAACAGGTCCACACAGAACCTGTCCAAATTTGCTTCAACAAGTCCACATAGAACTTATCCAAATCTACTCAACAGGTCCACATAGAACCTATCCAAATCTACTCAATAGGTCCACACATAACCTGTCCAAATATACTTAATAGGAACACACAGAACCTGTCAAAATCTACTCAACAATCTCACATAGAAATTTTTTAGATCTTTTCAATAAGTCATCTCTAGGAATTCCTCAAATCTACATAGCAAGATTTCACAAAAGCTTACACAAAATAAATCCACAAGCCTTCTCAAAGACTTGTCTCAAATTTTTTTAACAAGCTCACACATAACTTGTTCAAATCTGCTCAATAAATCCTCTCTAGGACTTCCTCAAATCTTCATAGCAAGATTTCACAAAAGCTTACACAAAATCAGTCCACAAGCCTTCTCAAAGACTTGTCTCAAATTTTCTTTACAAGCTCACACAGAACTTGTCCAATCACATGGAATCATAAAAATAAATGTTAGAGACTCAATAAGTTCTAAGATCAATGTTCAATCAATGTTTCAATTCAGTCTCATAGAAGCATAAAGAGAATTGTTAGAGACTCAATATGTTCTATACTTAAATCCCAATTGTAGAAATCAGTAACTTGTTTATTATTCAGCTCACGTATAAATAATACAGTAAGAACAATATTTCCGGAAACCAACCGGCTACAATAGCATGTTGTTATAACCATATAACAACTGTGTTAATAAGACAAATAAGGTTATAACAATGTAGTACGCTAGCATCCCCCTTTATTACATTATTTGGGTAATGTAATAACTAATAGTTGTACTAGACTACTAACATCCCCTTACATTATTTTGCAATACAAAGTGAGCTGCGAAACAATTCAAATTTGACACGTCCAAGTGCCTTAGTGAAAATGTCCGCAACTTGAGCATCCGTGGGAATGTCTTGAAGCTGAATTCGGTGCTTTGGAACTTCCTCTCGAATGAAATGACATTGTGTGTCAATGTGCTTTGTTTTTTCATGATGGACTGGATTCTTGACGAGGTTCAGAACACCCTGATTGTCGCAGAACAAGTGTATTGGATATTTTGATGGATGGCCCATACTTTTTAGAATGTGACGTAACCATATCACTTCACACACAGCTTCACGTGCGGCACGATATTCTGCCTCTGTTGAAGAAATAGCAACCACCTGTTGCTTCTTGCTGTGCCAAGAGACAAGACCGGATCCCAGATGAAAAATGTATCCAGAAGTTGACTTGCGATCATCAAATGATCCGGCATAGTCGGAGTCCGTGTATCCTTGCAAGAAGAATTTTTTGTTCCTCTTGTATTCTAGGCCATATTCTATAGTACCATGGACATAGTGAAGAACATGTTTTGCTGCTTTCCAATGAGTAGTCTTAGGCTCCTGCATGAACCTCGAAAGATAGTTTACAACAAATACGAGATCTGGCCTAGTATTGGTCAGATATATGAGACTCCCAATCAACTGTCGATAGAGAGTGCCATCTACCAGGGTGAGTCATCATATCGCGATAACCGAAGTCCATTCTCCATAGGAGTTGCCATTGGCTTGCAGTTAGTCATGCGATATTTATCGAGCAATGTCTTGGCATACTTTTTACGAGACACTTTGATGGTGTGCTCCTTCTGGCTGAATTCCAGACCAAGACAGTAATGGAGAAGTTCGAGATCTGTCATCTCAAAATATTTGCACAAGTTTCTTTTGACAGTAGAGATCATATCTTCGAAATCCCTGTAATGAGCGAGATCATCCACATAGAGTACAAGCAACACTATCTCGGAACCCTGTTTCTTGAAATAGAGGTTTGCATCCGACGGACATCTCTTAAATCCATGCTTGCATTAGGTGATTGTCCATTTTTATATACCAAGCTCGAGGAGCTTGTTTCGGACCATACAAGGATTTGACCAATTTGCAAACTTTCTGCTTGTTGGCCTTCCACTTCAAATCCTTCGACTGAGTCATATAGACTTCTTCTTGGAGATCACCATTAAGAAAGGCACTTTTGACATCCATCTGGTGAACTTTCCACCCATATTGTGCTGCCATAGCACACATAACCCGAATTGTGGTCATCCGAGTAGTAGGTGCAAAAGTTTCCTCATAGTCGATGCCTTCCTTTTGAGCATAGCCCTTTGCAACAAGTCGGGCCTTATGCTTATCAATTGCTCCATCTGTCTTGTACTTGACTTTGTATACCCATTTGCAGCCAATAGGTTTCTTTCCATGTGGCAGATCAACAAGCTTCCAAGTTTTATTCTTCATCAGAGACTCATACTCTGTATCCATAGCGGCCTTCCACTGAGGCTCACTGAGAGCATCTTGCACTGATGCAGGTTCAAGACTATCTATGGTAGACATGAATGCCCTGTCATCATCAATATCCATATCCTCAACTTCTCTACTTGGAGTCACAGAAAGTTCCTCAAAAGATTGACAAAGATCATCAACCTCACCAGTTTCTCTGGCTTCTCTTTCCTTTTGAGCCATACTGCGTGTACGAGGTCTATCCAAATTCAAATTGGGAGGAGTGGATAAATTTGCATCTCTGATTGTTTTTGTACACCATTTAGGATTCTGCTTCAGTGGTGGTGAAGAAGATGTAGAAGGACCTCCTGTCTGTGTTGACGAAGGAATCTCCTCTTCCTTTGGTTCCACAATATCCTGGTGTACTATAGATGTGCTCTGTGATGTGAAAGATTCATCAAAGACAACATCTCTTTTGATATGAATTTTCTTGGTCAAAGGATCTATCAACCGATATCCTTTAGAGTGCTCAGAATATCCAAGAAAAATACATATCAATGTTTTCTCATCTAGCTTCTTCCTTTTCTCTTTCGGTATGTGCATGAAAGCTTGACACCCGAAAATACGTAGATGAGATATGGAGGGTTTTCGACCACTCCATACTTCCTGTGGAGTCATTCCTTTTAGGGCCTTTGTGGGTGCCCTATTCAAAAGATACACTGCGGTGGTGACGGCTTACGCCCAATATTGTTGCCCAAGAGTTGCACTCGTGAGCATACAACGAACCATTTCCATGATAGAATGGTTCCTTCTCTCGAACAACTCCATTTCTTTGAGGAGTATAGGCAGTTGTTAACTGTATCTTGATCCCATGATTATCTAGGAATGCAGAAAATTCATTAGAGGTAAACTCTCCCCCTCGATCTGAGTGGAGGGTTTTGATAGAAGCTCCTGACTCCTTCTCAACGGATTTCTTGAACTGTTGGAAGAATGCGAAAGCTTCAGATTTCAGTTTGAGAAAGAAAACCCACATCTTTCGTGAGTAGTCATCTACGAATAACTGAAAGTACCTCTTCCCTCCAACACTGTTGGGTGTGAAAGGACCGCATAGATCGGTGTGAATTAGCTCTAGAGGTTTTCGTGCTCTTGTAGAGCTCTTCTCAAATGGTACTCTATCTTTGCTTTCTCGCTAGCGATCGAGCACACTGGCAATGTGGCAGAAAGGGAAGGAAGACCCTTTACCATATCATACTTGCTGAGCTCAAGTAAGTAGCCAGAACTAAGATGCCCATATCTCTTGTGCCATAGGTAATTTTCCTCCTTGGTAGAGACAGTCATGGCAACATGTGGAGTAGAGATAGCATCTAGTGCAAATAAGACATGCTTATAAGAAGCTGTTGCAATATGCTTACCCTTCCTGGTAATTGTACAACACTTCTTTCCATTCTCAACACGAAAGTTGACAACCATATTTCTGTCCAGGATTTGTGTCACTGACAACAAATTGTTGGCCAATCCCGGAACATAGAGGACCTTGTCAATCTGACACTTGCCATCAGGAAGAGTGGCCGAAGCTGTACCCTCTCCCCGAACCACCGTAGGTTTTATCATCGGCAATTGTGACAGGTTTGCCCTCTTTGGCCACAAATGATTCAAACCACGATCTGTCGCCATTCATATGTTTACTAGCTCTAGAATCGACATACCAAATAGGATCCCTCTGAGTGGAATCTGTGGTAGTCATGAGCACCTTGTGTGCCCATTCAAAATCTGAGTCAGATTCTTCAACGACAACATTCACCGGGGTTGCTTGTTCTTATTTTGTGGTTTGTTTTGGCCTTTTTGCTTGTTCTTATGCCAACACCTGTTGGTGTCATGGTTGTCTTTCTCACAGATCTTGCACCACCTCTTCTTCTGTTGAGGTTGCTTGCCTTTTCCTTTCGTATCCTGTTGAGAATTTCCTCCTTTCTGAAAGTTGCCTCCTTTTTGCCCATTACCTTTCTTCCTAGAACCCTGACTGTTGGTGTATAGGGCTGTATTGGAAGAATCATCCTTGTGAAGTTGGCGTGCCTCCTGTTGTTGAAGCAGATTGACCAACTCGATGTAGGTAATTTGTCGTTGGGACACCTGGATGGATGTTATCAACATGTCAAATGAAGAAGGTAAATCTCTCATCACAAGTGAAATGAGAAGCTTTTCGTCCACAGTATCTCCGAGAGAACTCAATTTCTCTTTCAACTCAGACACTCTGCATAGAAAGAGTTCAACTGTTTCACCCTGCCTCAAACTCAGGTTATGAAGTTGTTGTTGAATATGAAGAATGGTGGATTCATTCTTCCCCTCATAGATGGTTCTAAGGGCATCCCATGCCTCTTTACCACTTGCTTTATCAGCTATATGAGGTTGCACTTCATCTGAAATAGCAAACAAAATGAGCACCTTTGCTCTACTGTCTTTCTTGTCAAAAGCAATCTGATCTGCTGAAGGACCTATGGATCCTGCTGTTGGTGAAGGCCTTGTTGCTACTCCAGTAACAATATCCCACAAATCTTCCATTTGGAGAATAGCCTTCATCTTATGTTTCCATGGTGTATAATTTGGACCTTTCAATAACTGATGTGGATCAGTCATCAATTTTGTAACAACGGCCATAGTGAAGGTTCCTTATATCACCAAATTGGTCCCCCTTTCGATATACCTTTTGCTAGGCCAATATACCGTACAAAATACCCGCCCTTACGTGAGGGAAACTATAGGTATTTAGAAAGATCAACAAAAATCACCCGCCCTTACGTGAGGGAAACTATAGGTGAAATTTAGAGATCATACGATACATGGAACATAAGCGGTACTGAAAGGGAATCGCCTTGTTGATGGCACCTACCATAGAAGATTCTTCTCATGCGTGGGACGTAACTTCCTCTAAACACTATGAAGAATACTTCGTCAGGATTTACGCCTAAACATAAGTGCGATAAAGGGTAGTGGATGGAGTAAAAAATGCAAAAAATGGCGTACTTATTCCTCCCCGACAATTTATAGAGAACAAGCTCAGACGTCGTTATAGCAGCTATGTTAGGCGGCGGATACAGTAGCCAAATCACGACAGCTTTACCTTTAAGTGTTGGCCAGAGGTATCGCAAATACCGAACGCTGCAGTGCAAATAAATTGCACAGATGGGTTTTATATTTCGGGGACTTAGGGAGTGTTTGATTTTAATTTTTAATGTTATAGTGCAAAATTGAAATATGCAACATACAAAAAAAAAAATGCCCACTAGAATAACCCACAAGGTGTCGGTCACAGCCGAAAATGCACCTTTTACAATGCCAAATTGCTATTTCAAAAAATTACTCAACATCCCCCTTTGATTTTTTGAAAAAAAATATCCCCCCTTAAAAGGCTTTCTTTAACAAAGCATTTTTATAATCATTATCAATTTTAAAATTAAAATGAATAATTTTAATTTCTATAGTTTTAAAACTTTAGAAAAAAATAAATTAAAATTAAATTTTAATTTATTAAAGTTTTAAAAACTATATTAAAAAAAATTAAAATTAAAAATTTTAATTAAAAAAAATAATAATTAAAAAATGACTTTAGAAAAAAAAATTATACCTTGGGGGGGAAGTCGGCGGGATTTGAACCCCCGACCTGCAGGCTCCCTGAGCCTTAACCGCACGGCTCACGACCACGTGAGCCAGCGGGCTGATCCAAGAAGATCAGCGGACCTCCTCCTCTTTCAACCCCTCCTTCTGTCTCCTCCTCTGCAACAGCCTCGGCTTGCGACCGCAGCACTGCTCCCGGTGTTTTTTCGGCTGCTTCCGCCTGCAACTCCGTCCTCCAACCGGGAAAAAAAAATTTCTTCTTCCGGCCAAACAGCTTCGGCCCGGCCTGCAAATCCGTCCTCCAACCGAAACCGAAATTTTTTTTTTTTTTCTTTTCGTTTGGGGTGGGGGTGACGCCGCTGCGCGTCGGGGGGAGGGGCTACCGCGCGCAGAGCAACTCACGCTGCGCGGGGGGGGTTTATACTCCTCCACGAAAATTTTGAATTTAAAAAAAAAATTCCCGCTTCGGTGGCGGGCGGGCTGGGGGAGATTGGGGGGGCGCGCCTCCTCCACGCTTGCGCGCGGCACGGGGGAAGGTGATCTCCCTTCCCCTCGCAGTCCCACAGCACGGGCTGTGTGCAGTCCGCACAGGCGGGCTGTGTCTGCGCAACTCCTGCCCGCGCACGGACGGCGCGCGACGCGGGGTCCCCCGTCCTTCCCTCGCGTCCGTGCTTCCGGACGTCGTTGCCGCAGTGCGTCTGCGATTTTTTTTTTTTTTTTTTTTAAACTCTTCGACGCTGCTACAGGGGCCTCCGCCCTCTCCAGAGTCGTGCGTGGATGCGCGATAACTGTCGCACGTCTGCGCGCGACAAAAAAAAAAAAAATGCTCGACTGCACGGCAGGGAGATGACACAGTGCGTCTGCGATAAAAAATCTCCCCTGCTATCACCTCGCCAGAAACTCGAGTGGCTCTGATGCCATGTAGAAATCAGTAACTTGTTTATTATTCAGCTCACGTATAAATAATACAGTAAGAACAATATTTCCGGAAACCAACCAGCTACAATAGCATGTTGTTATAACCATATAACAACTGCGTTAATAAGACAAATAAGGTTATAACAATGTAGTACGCTAACACCAATCTCAACTCAAATCAATCTTATAGAAGCATAAAGAGAATTGTTAGAGACTCAATATGTTCTATACTCAAATCCCAATCTCAACTCAAATAAATATCATAGAAGCATAAATAGAATTGTTATAGACTCAATATGTTCTATACTCAAATCTCAATCTCAACTCAAATCAGAATATATAATAGTTTGTTTCTAGGAACTTGAACAACCACATGCATCCACTTGACTAGGCTCACTCAACTCAACTCAACCAATCACTTCAAGGATCAATGATTTCTCACAAACCCTAGTCCAAGCATGTATCAACCAACTCAAAATATTTCCAACAATGCTCAACAATAATCTCACATAACAATGATACTCATGTTCTTCTCTAACTCAAGTTCAAGTTCTTTTCTCAATCAATGGGCTTCAATAACAATGCTAATAAAACATTCTTCACATAAAAATTATACTCATGTTATTCTCTAGATCAAGTTTAAGTTTTTTGCTCAACCAATGGGCTTCAACAACAATGCTAATAAAACAAGGTTTTATAACAACATTTAAACCAAAAAACCTTGATGCATTCAATCAACCACTTTCAAAAAGGAAACCACAATAAATCATTTTCTATCCAATGATATTTCAGAAATCAACCAACATAAAAAATCAATAGGAGAATGTGCCCATACCTTTTGTTGCCAAGAAGTTTTCCACAAAATCTGCCATACTAAACACAACTTTCCTTTCCAATATTAATTAGGGTTAGTGGACTTCAAATAATAATCACAAGATAAAGCATAACTCAATTTACACCTTTTTACTCCACCTTAATAAACACATCCACCAATGTCCTTTTCAATAAAACCCTTATCAAAAATAATAATCAATAATCCTCTCAGAAATTATTTTAAAACAACTCCTTATTTCTTTGTTGGCAATTTTGGGTTTGAGATCCTAGCTTCTTTTCTATGAGTTGTCATTGATGCCAAAATGAAATGGCATTAATGTTAAGAGGATGTGTTGGCTTCAAAGGTGGAAAATTCCAAGAGAATCTTTTAGAGGAGAGATTCCATTGGCAAGGGTTTCATTAAACCAAGTTAAATGGTTTTTATTAAAACCAATGGAGGTTCTCTTTATTATTTATTTAATTATTATTCAAAACCCTTCAAGGTTTTAATTAATTAATTATTTAATTAATTAAGGGAGAAATTATTTTTAAAAAGGTTTAATTTATTAAAAATACTTAAGGGTTTTTAAACCCTTTAGAAAGCAAATTTTGATTAAATTTGAAATTACTTTTCTTTGCAGCCGACGTGTTCTAAAGTCCACGTATGGACTATAAATATGAGAAGGTTCCTAAGGTTAAATCTACTTGGAAAATCGAAGGCAATTAATTGGTTTGGCTATGATCGAATGTTCTATTTACGCTACGAAAGAGGAGAGCTCGTGGTTTGAAAAGCTTTCAGAAAGCTTGACCGTTCATGTGGAAGGAAGTCCGTCTTGGACTTCGTAAGCCTCTTGTGGGCTAGTGGCAGCATAGGCTGTGTTTGTGCCTTGCGTAGGTGGAGGTCTGTGTTTCAATCCCCACGGAGGGAGCTGTGCATGGATTAGTCACATTTTTATTAAAACATTTTTTTGTGTCGCGAATTTTGGATTCTTCAAGGGCAGCCATTATAAGGTGTGATTATTTTCTTGATATGATTTTTGGCATTGTTTAGCATTGTTTAAAAGACATAGGAGAAATAAGGGGATATTTCTTTTGTTGTATTTTTGAGATTAGTCTTTTGCTATGCTAAATTTAAAAATGGAGATATAAGGTGTAAGTTTTGGTTATTGTGTTTTTGGCTTCTTTGGTGGTTGTTTTTAAAGAAGAGGAGCTAAAAGGTGTATTAAGGAAAGTTTTTATATATGCTCATTTATCTTGGTTCTAACCCTAACTTGGTTGGAAGTTTGAGGGTTGTGTGTGGTGACAACTTGAAGGATCAATTTTCTTCTACTCCAAAAAGGTATGGGCACATTTTCCTTATGAGTATGATTGGTGTATGTTTTCTGAAATAAGGTTGGAGTGAAAAGGTATTCTACTAGGTATCCTTTGGCTAGGTGTAAATCCTATTTTCTGGTTTGTTGAAGACTACTTATGCATTTTTATCCTTAAGGAGTGTTTTTGGTGAATGCATAATTTATGGTTTGAGATAGTGGAAGCTTTGTGCACTAGGGTTTATATTTGTGAGTCTAGCTACTTGCATTGAGTTGGTGGAACCCTTGGTTGGTTGTTTTGATTTTGATGGTTGAGTTGCTTCCATAGAGGTTGTTTGATCAATTTATTGCTTTACTTGATTCATGATATTGGGCTTACTCCATTGAGTTGATTTGAGCAAGTTATTCTTTGCAATTGGTGATATTGTGTTGGTGGCTATTTTGTTCAAATATCTTTGGAGGGAAAAGGATTTCTACTTGTTTCCTTTTCTTGTGATGATTGGTTGAATGCTTCAAGTTTGATGTTGAGTTGAATGGTGTTGGTTGACTAAACCTTGTTTGATGAGCATTGTTGTTGAAACCCTAATTGATGGTGAAAATAACATGAGTATCATTGTTATGTGATTCTTTGCATAGTTGGCAATTGTTGGGTTGTGTTTCATGTTCTTGAGAGAAAGCATTCTACCCTATCCTATTCTTCAGATATTGAGATTGAGTTTTTATGATATTGAGAGTTGAGTATAGAACATATTGAGTCTCTAACAATTCTATTTGAGTTTCTTGAGTTTTGAGATTGATATTGGGATTTGAGTATAGAACATATTGAGTCTCTAACAATTCTCTTTATGCTTCTATGAGGTTGATGAATCACATTGGGTCTCTAACAATTCTCTTTGTGGGTTCCTACTAAGAAATTTTTTTTTGGTGAACTTGTGAGCTGATTTGGACAGGTTCCGGTGGGGACTTGTGAGCAGTTTTGGATAGGTTCCGATGGGGACTTGTGAGCAAGTTTTGGACAGGTTCCAATGGGGACTTGTGAGCAGATTTGGACAGGTCCTAGCAGAGGACTTGTGAGCTAAGTTTGAGAGTTCTATCAGAGAAATTGAGGATAGAGGTGCATTGGTTCTATGAGAAGAACCTAAGGACATATTTGGCAAGTCTTTGAGAAGGCTTGTGTGTAGAGGATTGATTTGTTCAAGAGTTGGATAGATCTAATAGATAGAGGAAGACTTGTACTAGACCGAATGACTGTGTTTGGTATAGGTTGATGAGCTATTGTGGACGTGATCATAGAAGGCAGAGGTCTCTTAGGCTAAGCATTGAGGATAGGAGGTCTTCGATGGAAAGGAGTTCCACGTGCTGGCAAGAGGTAGAGGCAGTTGATCTTCTGAGGGATCATTTCTAGAGCAGAGGGGAAGGTATCTCCTTTGAGCAGAGGCTCATAAATTCTGATTTGGGGAAGGTATCTCCTTTGGGCCGAGGCTCATAAACATTGTAATTGGGAAGGTTTCCCAAAGAACTTTGAGATAAATTTTAGAGAAAAGTTTTGTGGACGTAGCCCAGCCATTTTGGGTGAACCACATTAAAATTGGTGTCACTTTGTGGATGATATTGTGCATTGCTTTGATATTGCTTTGGGTATATTGCTTTACTATTTTGAAGTATAATGGAAAAAGTAAAAAGAGGTCTTATACTGTTCACCCCCCCTCCCAGTATAATCTTGTGTTCTTCAATTGGTATCAGAGCAGGTGCCTTCGAAAATTTTAACATCTTGAAGGAAAAGCTAGTAAAGAACACAATGAATCATTCAAGTGGCAATGCAAAACCTATTCTTGATGGGTCAAATTTTGGTCTTTGGAGTGCAAGGATGAAGGTTCATCTAATGGCACTTGGAAATGAGGTATGGGAAGTGATTGAAGATGAGTACACTATTCCTGAACATGGTCCTAATACTAAATAAGAAAGGCTCCTACATCACAGCAATTCAAAAGCAATGAATGCAATCCTGAAAGGCTTATAGAAAGTAGATCTCACCAAAGTGATTCACTACAAGACAGCTAGTGAAATATGGAATCAGTTGAAGGTGGTTCATACAGGTGATACAAATTTCAGAAAGGCCAAGTTGAGACACTTCAAAGGTATGTTTGAACAACTCAAGATGAATGATGATGAAAATATTAGTGACTACATGCTTCGTATGGATGAGGTTGTTAACTCCATGAAAGACTTAGGTCTTGAGCTTGCTGAAAATGATGTTTGTGATAAGATTTTAAGATCTCTTCCTAATAGATTTAGTGAAAATATTTCTGCTATTGAGGAAGGTAAAGATTTGGATAAGTTGAAAAAGGATGAGCTCCATAGTATACTTGCAGCATTTGAGTTGAGAGCTCAAGTGAAGGTTGATGTCAAGAAAGAGGCAACTTTCAAGGCTACCAAGAATTCCAAGGGTAAACAACTTCAAGATAGTGATGAGTCTTCTAGTGATGAAGAGGCATATTATAGCAAGAAAGGCAAGTTCTCTAGAAAGCACAAAAGTATGAAAAATATAAGATGTTTCAATTGTGGAAAGTTTGGTCATTATGCTCCTGATTGTCATTGTTCCCAAGAATGAAAGTGATGAAGATAAAAAGGATTCTAAGAGCAAGGATTCTGAAAAGCACAAGCATCACAAGAAAAACAAAGATGAGCACAACAATCAAGGAAAGAGGTATTCTCACAAGCACAAGAAGAGTTTCTACCTAGACAAAGCAAGTAAGTGTTCTAGTAGTGATAGTGAAATTTCTTCAAGTGATAATGAAAATGAGATGTTGTTCATATCAAAAAAAGAGGAAGAATCGAAACATAGATTCATTATCATGAAATGTCTTAGATGTGGAAATTTTGGTCACCTTGAGGATGATTGCACAAATAATGATTTGGTTTCTAGTATGTATGAGGATGCTTCAGAAAACTATAAGGAAGATGCATGTATGGTTTTTGAAAATGGTAGCACCTCTAGTGATAAGAAATATAAAAAAAGGCTTTGATGATTCAAAAATCAATCAAATAAAGGATCTTGAAAGTGAACTTATTAGTGCTCTTAGTGCTTTGAAAAAGGAAAGAAAGAAGAATGCTAGACTCAAGGATAAGTTAGATGAATGTTGTATGGAGAGAGATGATCTTATAGAAATTCTTGACTTCTCTATAGCTAAGACACAAGAACTCAAGGATGAGTTAGAGTCTAAGGTTCTTGAGTATAGTGAGTTAGAACAGAAAATGGCTTCTTTGAAAGAGGAAACTAAAGAGTACAAGGATAAGCTTTACGAGGTTTCAAGATAGCTCCAAAAAGGTAAAGTCCATCATCAAAGATCAAAGAAGGGCAACAGATAAAACATGCCTTGGTTTTGGTAAGCCACACAAGGAATAGGTTGGGGAGTCTAGTAAGAGATTCCAAAAAGAAGAGAGTTCTGATGAGGAGAGTATTTCAGAGAAAGAGTCCTTGAGTGATAGATGCACAGAAATAAAAAATAGGAAACAAAAAAAGGGGAGAAAGTTTTCAGGACCCAAGAGGTCAAATAAAGGAAAGTTTCAAGGCAGATGTTTTGTTGGTCATAGGTTTGGTCACATGGCTTCACATTGCATGACTCAAGTAAGGAAGGTAAATGACAGTTTCAGAGGTGGTAATTTATTTCAAGGGTATTTCTACTCTTGTCAATAGTTTGGGCATAAGGCAATTTTTTGCAAGGCAAATAATAGGAACAGGTTTAGTCAAAATAGGTGGATTCAAAGATCAGGTATGCCTAGAAGAAATAACATTGTTACTTGTTATAAGTGCAACAATGAAGGTCACATAGCTAGATAGTGTAGAGCTAAAATTCCAAGGTACAAGAATAGGAACAGTGGTATGATCAGGTCCAAGGATCAAGGCATGGATAAGAACAGGAATAAGAACAAGGACAAGAATAGGAATATGGACAAGGAGAACAAGAGAAGACATGGTAAGGCAACTATAGACACTAATGATGATCAGTGCATGTTGGGAGTTTTACTCCCACCCTGGAATTAAACACCTCAACAGGAGGTGGGGGAGGGACTAAGCTAAGAGGCTCATTCTTAGTCCCAAGCCCCAAAGGTGACCCTTTGCCATTGATGACAAAGGGGGAGAGATATGAGTAAGGGGGAGAGCCTCAAGATAGGGGGAGCTATTTATGTTGAGTTTCTATGTTGTTGAGAAGCATGGTTTGCCATCAATGACAAAGGGGGAGATTGTTGGCAATTTTGGGTTTGAGATCCTAGCTTCTTGTCTATGAGTTGTCATTGATGTCAAAAGGAAATGGAATTAATGTTAAGAGGATGTGTTGGCTTCAAAGGTGGAAGATTCCAAGAGAATATGGTAAGAGATTCCATTGGCAAGGGTTTTCATTCCAAGTTGGAAATGGTTTTTATTAAAACCAATGGAGGTTCTCTTTATTATTTATTTAATTATTATTCAAAACCCTTCAAGGTTTTAATTAATTAATTATTTAATTAATTAAGGGAGAAATTATTTGTAATTTATTAAAAATATCTGGTTTTTACCTTTTTTTTTTAATTTATTAAAATTATTTAAGGGTTTTTAAACCCTTTAGAAAGCAAATTTTGATTAAATTCAAAATTACTTTTCTTTGCAGTCGACGTGTTCTAAAGTCCACGTATGGACTATAAATATGAGAAGGTTCCTAAGGTTAAACCTACTTGGAAAATCGAAGGCAATTAATTGGTTTGGCTGTGATCGAATGTTCTGTTTATGCTGCAAAAGAGGAGAGCTCGTGGTTTGAAAAGCTTTCAAAAAGCTTGACCGTTTATGTGGAAGGAAGTATGTCTTGGACTTCATAAGCCCCTTGTGGGCTAGTGGCAGCGTAGGCTGCATTTGGGCCTTGCGTAGGCGGAGGTCTGCATTTCGATCCCCGTGGAGGGAGCTGTGCATGGATTAGTCATGTTTTTATTAAAACATTTTTTTGTGTCGTGAATTTCGGATTCTTCAAGGGTAGCCATTATAAGGTGTGATTATTTTCTTGATATGATTTTTGGCATTGTTTAGCATTGTTTAAAAGACATAGGAGAAATAATGGGATATTTCTTTGGTTGTATTTTTGAGATTAGTCTTTTGCTATGCTAAATTTAAAAATGGAGATATAAGGTGTAAGTTTTGGTTGTTGTGTTTTTGGCTTCTTTGGTGGTTGTTTTTAAAGAAGAGGAGCTAAAAGGTGTATTAAGGAAAGTTTTTATATATGCTCATTTATCTTGGTTCTAACCCTAACTTGGTTGGAAGTTTGAGAGTTGTGTGTGGTGACAGCTTTAAGGATCAATTATATTCTACTCCAAAAAGGTATGGGCACATTCTCCTTATGAGTATGATTAGTGTATGTTTTCTGAAATAAGGTTGGAGTGAAAAGGATTTCTACTAGGTATCCTTTGGCTGGGTGTAAATCCTATTTTTTGGTTTGTTGAAGACTACTTATGCATTGTTATCCTTAAGGAGAGTTTTTGGTGAATGCATAATTTTTGGTTTGAGATAGTGGAAGCTTTGTGCACTAGGGTTTATGTTTGTGAGTCTTGCTACTTGCATTGAGTTGGTGGAACCCTTGGTTGGATGTTTTGAGTTTGATGGTTGAGTTGCTTCCATAGAGGTTGTTTGATCAAGTTATTGCTTTACTTGATTCATGATAATGGGCTTACTCCATTGAATTGATTTGAGCAAGTTATTCTTTGCAATTGGTGATATTGTGTTGGTGGCTATTTTGTTCAAATATCTTTGGAGGGAAAAGGATTTCTACTTGTTTCCTTTTCTTGTGATGATTGGTTGAATGCTTCAAGGTTGATGTTGAGTTGAATGGTGTTGGTTGACTAAACCTTGTTTGATGAGCATTGTTGTTGAAACCCTAATTGATGGTGAAAAGAACATGAGTATCATTGTTATGTGATTCTTTGCATAGTTGGCAATTGTTGGGTTGTGTTTCATGTTCTTGAGAAAAGCATACTACATCTATCTTATCCATTTTAGATTGTGATTGAGTTGAGTTTGATATTGGGAGTTAATTGTAGAATATTGAGTCTCTAAGTTGATTTGAGTTGAGTTTTGAGATTGGGATTTGAGTATAGAAAATATTGAGTCTCTAACAATTCTCTTTATGCTTCTATGAGTTTGATAAATCACATTGGGTCTCCTACTAAGAAAGTTTTTCTTTGTGGGCTCATGCTAGAAAGTTTTTGGACGAGTTTCGGTGGGGACTTGTGAGCTGTTTTGGATAGGTTTTGATGGGGACTTGTGAGCGGTTTTGGATAGGTTCTGATGGGGACTTGTGAGCAGGTTTTGGACAGGTTTTGGTGGGGACTTGTGAGCAGATTTGGACAGGTCCTAGCAAGAGGAATTGGGAGTTGAGTTTTGAGAGTTCTATTGAGAGAACTTGAGGACAGAGGTGCACTGGTTCTATGAGAAGAACCCGAGGACAGATTTGGCAAGTCTTTGAGAAGGCTTGTGTGCGAGAGGATTGATTTGTTCAAGAGTTGGACAGATCCGACGAGATAGAGGAAGACTTGTACTAGATCGACCGACTGTGTTTGGTATAGAGTTGCTTTGAGCTGCCGTGGACATGATCATAGAAGGTAGAGGTCTCTTAGGCTAAGCATTGAGGATAGGAGGTCTTCGGTGGAAAGGATTTCCACATGCCTGGCAAGAGGTAGAGGCGGTTGATCTTCCGAGGGATCATTTCCAGAGCGAGAGGGAAGGTATCTCCTTTGAGCAGAGGCTCATAAATTTTGATTGGGGGAAGGTATCTCCTTTGGGCGAAGGCTCATAAACATTGTAATTGGGAAGGATTTCCAAAGAACTTTGAGATAACTTTTAGAAAAAAATTTTGTGGACGTAGCCCGACCATTCTGGGTGAACCACGTTAAAATTGGTGTCACTTTGTGGATGATATTGTGCATTTCTTTGATATTGCTTTGGGTATATTGCTTTACTATTTTGAAGTATAATGGAAAAAGTAAAAAGAGGTCTTATACTATTCACCCCCCCTCTCAATATAAGCTTGTGTTCTTCATTCTCCTCAATTTAATTATAAATAACCATCAAATAAATCATTAAACCCATCAAGATTTGCAATAATAATCATAGCTAATTAAAACTTTTATTTCCAAAAACCACCTTATAACTCCAACTTAGGGCCTAAAAAGTTTAAATTAATGCAAAACATATTTACCTTCGCAAGGGGATTCGAACCCCCAGCTTGCCCACACTGTGAGCGTCTTAGCCACAACTAAGATTCCACATGAGCTAGCTGCTCATAGAAAAGAGAAAGGCACAATGTTCTTAATCCCCTTCTCCACCTTCCGCAAAACCAAAGGCATCGAAGCACTTTTCTCACGCTTACCAAAAATGTAGTCAAGGGGATTCGAACCTTGATGTCTTGTATGCCCTATGCCTTAGCCAAAACCAATTTCCAATGCACCATGTTGTCCATGATGCTTGTTTCTCTGAATGTCATTTATCTTATTCGTTGCCTCACTTATCAATGATTTTTCACGAGCTCATAAACGATTCGATTTCCAGCGATTTAATTGCACGATCAAGGATAGGGAATTAAACATTTGAAACCCCCTTTATATAGTCATTTAATCAAATGTATGACATCAGAAGAAATATAATTTTTTATTATTTTTATGACATCGACAAAAATCTTGCATATTTTGTTTTAAATTTAAATTCAAATTTTAAATAATTAAAATTTAAACCAAATATTAAAACTTAAATATCTCCATCACCGGGGCACATTTTTTGATGAAACAAAAGGCCATCTTGGGTTTTAAGAAAAACCCAAATCAAATTTGTTGTCTATGGTTTTAAATAAAACCTTTTATTTTTACTGTATTGGTTTTCACAAAAACCCTTCATAGATCCTTTTGACATTAAATGATCTTTTGACATCAATGACAACATTTTATCTACCCCTTTTAACTCCCTAGGACCTTACGTCAAAACCTTAAGAATAAAGGGCAAAAAGGGCAAAAAGGGAACTTTCTAAGATTCATCCCCAATTAAAGATCGAGTGATCCATATAGCATAAAGGGAAAAACCTTGTAGGTGAAAATCAAACAAACCCATTCATCCATAATCCTTGGGCAAACAACAAATTTTCTAGGCTACTCGATGAAAACCTCATTTGACAGAGTCTTTGGCCCACAAGAAATCTCTCAAAATCTTATCTAGCTTTTTATAACAAGATTTGGATGGAACCCAACAAGATGAATAATAGACATGGGTAGTGGCTAAAACCTTAGAACAAATATAAAATTTTCCTTCCAGATAAAGTTTCTTACTAGTTCAATAAGAAATCTTCTTGTCCACTTTCTCAATAACATACTACCACAATAAAGCCGAGTAACCATGAAATACAAAAGGAATTCCAAGAAATTTAAACACCTCACTGAGTTGAATCCAAGTCCATTGGAAATGATACACCCAACATGGCAGCTGGGATTGAGATTACTAAAAATAGGAGGTTTTTTCCATTGAATAAAAGAACCAAAGGCTAAAAAAAACACCTCTAAGAAAATAATAGCAAATAAAATGGATTTATCATCTTCTCAAAGCGTTCAAAAAGAATCATCAGCAAAATGAACATTGACCAATCGATGATCAAAATTGGGGAGAGCAATACCCTTGATTAATCCTCAATCCACCTTATGGGTAAAAAAATAGCCAAAATCCTCTAAAGCAAGAATGAAAAGATATGGATCAAGAGGGCACCCTTATCTTACAAAATGACTAAGATAAATTGACTAAGATTGACTATTATTCAAATTAATAACATCTAAAGCATCTTGAAATAACATAAGAATGGTGCTCACAAACACTGGCCCAAAGCCCAAAGCTTGAAGCATGGCAGTGATGAAGTACCACTCCATCTTATCATAGCATTTCTCAAAGTCAATATTAATGAATAAAGCATATTGTTTAGAATTTCTCACCCACTCCATACCTTTCCAAACAACAATAATATTATCAAGAATGTATCTTCCCTAAACAAATCTAGTTTGTTCAGGTCTAATAATCATAGATAGAAGATATTTAAGCTTAAGCACAAGGGCTTTGAAAATAATATTATAGCTCACATTAAGCAAGGTGATCGACCTCCAATTAGTGATGAGCTCAGGGTTTCTATACTTAAGAATAAATTTAACATTATCTTTGTTAATAATGGAATCCAGTGAACCACATTGTAGGGCTTCAAGATACACTTTGTGGAGATCAAAACCAAGCATATCCCAAAATTATTTGTAGAATTTACATGGAAATCCATCAAGGCCAGGTGCCTTATCATTGGCCATGAGTAATAAGGTATTTTTCATATCTTCTAGAGAAATAGGAGTGTCACTAAATATCATTTTCTTAGGAGAAATCTTGTTGGGGACAACAACGGTACAATCAACAAGAGCTTGCCTTCTAGCATCATAAAGGGGTTGAGAAGCAAAAACACCTTGATCATGTGAAAAAAAGGCTTTGATAATGTCCAAAATGTCTGTGAATCTCTGCTCATCAACTTGAATTTCTTGAAACTAGGAATAATGGGCAGGAGGTCTAAGGCATTGAAAAAATCTTTGGCCACTTTGTCCCCCACTTTGAGCCAATGCATTCAAGCACGTAATTAAGCACCCTTGGCTTCATACAAATCATATTTTTTAGCTCATGCCGAATGGAAGAAAATTGGGACTGAGCAAAAGAGTTGAAAGGAGAGGCTTCAAGCCTAAGATAGTCTTTGGATAGCTCACTCTACAAGGTAAACTTAGCATTTTTCTGTCACTTTGCAACTTCAACACCTAGAGTCTGTAGCAGCTTAGTGGTTCATTTAATGGCAACATTTTACCACTCAATCCTTCCAAAAATACCATCAGGTCTAGGATTCAAATTCTAAATGTGGTATATATGATATTTCATGCTAAAGCTATGCAAAAAAGAAACATTTAGGTAAAACTATGAAGAATGCACTTTGGATTGAAAGTTTAACTTTGCCACCGAGAATAAAATAGGTGAATGATCAAACAATGTAGTACCAAGGAAATTCAACACATACGGTGAAGAAGGCAAAAGATAAGAAAACTAAAAGTTGTCACACTCAGAAATCATGGCTCTGTCTAATCTTTCCAAAATCTTGGAAAAAGTAGCTTGGATTGGACCAGGTGTACCAAAGATCCTAAGGGAAGTCAGAAGCTGAGAAGCCATAATTAGGGTCATAAAGTAAAATCTTATTTTCACAAAAAACCAATATTACTTTTCACCTAAGCACCACCGCATCAGGGAATGACTAACCTTATCAGAATATTTCTCAACCATATTAAAATCTCCACATATCATCCAAGTGGTAAATTGTAGATTCATGGGAGGCCATATCCATAGCTCACATCGATGAGATGCAATGTTTGAGGTATACACATTAACCATCCCAAACGGTTTTTCGTAGATCTCAAGTAAAATCTATACAACTTGATTGGATGGGCCAACACCCCAGGTTATGACATTATTCTGTAATAGATGTGTAAGTATAGTGATGGATCTCCCTTTTCTCAAGGAATACTTTCTAGCAAAAGAGGCACTTTGTGACCATAAAAATTCACATGCACACCATAGATTGAAATCAAAAATCTTAACTTCTTGCAGACATAAAAAATCGAGGCTTCCATGCACTCGAGAAACATTTGACATCTCATTTTGGATAAAATATTTTTTGACCGGGTCTATCAGTCCTCGAACATTCTATGAGAAGAAAATAATTGGGATTTATCAGGATGCATGATCTCCATGAAATCCTCTGCATCACCTAAAACTTCAAGTGAGCCTTAAGAGTTGAAGATCATGTGCAAAGCATCACTATTTAGCTATTAAAATTTGTTATTTTGAACAAGGCTACGAGAGCGATAGACCTTAAAGGCATGATCCTCCTCCATTGAAAAATTATCTGGAGCTACCACCACTGAGGTAAAATAAGGGCCTGACCAAAGAGATTGAGACACTAAAAAAATTGGGGGTTGCATGCCAATAATTGGAGGAGTCATATAAAAAATATTCCAAACATATTTAGTAGAATCTTGCATGTCTTAAGAAGGAGTAGGGGTAGGTTGCATAGCAAAAATAGAAGCTTCCTGTTTCTTAGCTCCATGGGTTTTCCTGCTAGAAATAGTAGTCCATTCTTCAATGTTTCCTCACAAGCCATTAGCTAGAGCCACGGGAGTGAGCAAGGGATTTGCCTTATATTTCCACTACATTGAAGGACACTTTCAAATTTTGTGAGTTGTAGATTGACATCGGTAACAGGTATTGGGAAAATTGATATAGGTAAATCTTTGACAAAATGATTAGTTCTTGATCTTGATATCAATAAACTCCTGGAAATCCTTGGTAAGGTCAACCTTGATATATATCCTTCTAGTGGGTCAAGCAGATAATAACTTTTATGGTTCAATATAAACAAACTTACCTAAGGGGGTAGCTAAATTCTATAAAAAAACCCAAATGGGAACACGAAGATCGAGGAATTCAACCCACATTGAGACTTCCAGTGTAGCTTGATCAGTAACTTGGAAATCCCTAGAGTAGGGTTGTAGAATCAATAGAGAATTATGGACAGACCATGGTCCCCTAGATATAACCTTTTGTGCTTGAGCTAGGTCTAAAAAATGAAAAATGAAATACCCTTTGGTAAGGTTTTGCACATTCTCCACTTTGACTCCATATGGGCCCCAGACTTGCTAGACCCAGGAATGAATAAGGGTATCATATGGGATACAACATAAAAAATAACCCACCAAGGTATTACTTTCAAACCATTCACAAGTTGTATTATATTCATGCAAAGGAATAACAACTTCAGGTATAGGGTCTTTACCTTATGATACACTTTCAAAATGAACTTGTGTGGACGATTCTCTGGTGCCATTGAGCTCTCTAATAAACTCAGAATAAACTAAGTCGATTGTATGAGCGGTAGCCATTAAAATGGTCAAATTAAAACCATCTTAGAGTTGTGTTAATGCAGCAAATAGAACTTTCCCACCCTAAACCTACCAAGCTAGCAGCTATTTTTTTACTCTTCTATCGCCAATCCTTCTCTGCTACAAATGAATCTTCATCAAGATATCTATATATATATATATATATATATATATATATATATATATATATATATATATATATATATATATATATATATATATATATATATATTGAATTTACATGGTGGAATCGATAGTCACCATGAATCCGGGAAGGTTGTTCGGCTTATATGGCCACCACAATATTCTATGATGTTCACCCCGAAATCCACCACATAGATCTTCACAAAGTCCGTCCTATAACCACCATGCCACAATAATTTGAAAACTATATAAAATAAATTTAGACTTTCTCAATTTTTGTTTTCTCTAAGATATAAAATACAAAATTCATAATTTTTATGATAAAAATGTGCTAGTTATATAGTGTTTAGTTTTTTTTTTAATTGGTTATAGGGATTAAAGCTACTATCATGTATATTACATTCATGATCATATAATAAAATAGCCATGATATATTCAATTATCATATGTGATATAGTTATGAAACATCAAGACCACATCATGGTGTAGCTTGAGTGGGTAGGATGGTGGAAGCTTAAATATATTAAGTAGGAGGTCTGAGGTTTGAGTCTGAATGTTTCATAGGTGAATAATACAAGAGAAGATGGTTTGAAATGTGTAAATTTGTGGATGTTAAAAGTTATTTTCTAATATTATAATAACATTATGATAATTCAAATTTTAAAATTTTAATATAAATTAATCATTTTTCAAAGAAGGTGTAATAGGTTTTAAATTGTTAGTAGTGGTAAGGGATTTAGCCTACTAGGATATGTATGTTTCATAGGTGAATAATACAAGAGAATATGATTTGAAATGTGTAAATGGTCCACTATGGATGTTAAAAGTTATTTTATAATATAATAATAACATTACGATAATTCAAATTTTTAATATAAATTAATTATTTTTCAAAGAAGTTGTAATAGTGTAGAAAATATTAAAGAGTGTATATCTAAAACTATTGCAACATGATAAGAAAATTTAAAAGAAATAACGTGTATGAAACCAAATTCACAATAAATAGAGCCTCCTTTGTATTAATAAATTGTGAAATAGGTTACATATATGTCCCTCTTAGGGATACCAAATGATACATATTTACAATTGTGTCAAAGTCCCTAAACGAGGGTGATATGCTCTAAGGGCTCTTTAGATATCCACTAAATTTGCATGAGGGGTTACTTGAATGCCTCCTCCATTATCAAGAGGAATGATCTTTGAAAGTGCTTTGAATATTTGAATGATCTGTCACCTGCATACAAGAAACAACAAAACACATTAAAAGCATATTAAGCCTCTCATGATGAGGCTATTATCCAAGAAATTCAAGAAATGAAAAAAATACTTGAAGAAAACATAAAATATGTAAAGATGCTTAGGATATTGGCAAATAAACATAAAGCATAGCTTGAAACATGTAAAGATAGCTAATATTGCATGAAATATGAAGTATTAAGCATAAAAGAAGTTAATCTATGAAATCTTATGAAAGAAATCATGTATGACATAAATGAAGGTAAAGCTACATATCATTATTGCTAATTAACCATATAAATGTCTACCCTATAACTAATATATGCTTAGTTAACCTAAATGCATAGTAAGAAAATAAAATCTACAGTTAAAATATAGAAATGAGGGCATCAAACCCTAACCGTGGGTGATCGAAGTAGTTGGATATGTTATCTATGATTGGCAGTCGCATCTAAGCCTTTGGGCCACTACTGACAAAAACGGCCATAGGAAAATTCTTATTTCTTCTGAAACCAGGGATGGAAATGCTCAAATCCTCTATGGAATTTATGTTCAAGGTTCACCTTCGTGTATACACATAGATTGATGGTTGATTTTGCTCGAGTTCACATTGGATTTGTGTGGAATGATAAGGTTTGCTTCTCAATCCTTTAGAAGCTCCATTTTTGCAAAGGTAGGTGTCAAACTGTAATTGGACAGCATTTCCATACTCTTCATAGGTTGCAATTGACTCTCTATTTTGGCAAGGTTTCACTACAATAAAATTAGGATCATATTGACCTATTTGAGGGGTCTATAAATAGACTCCTAAAATTCCAATATTGGCTTCCCAAGAAAGACAAGATCAAGAATAACTAGGTTGGGGCAGTTAGATGGATCCTTCTGGAGGATTTACATCCAATAACCATTTGAATTGGTTGTAAATATCATTGGAATAACCAATTTGGCTTGGCTCAAGATGCTAAGATACTTATAGGGCTAGCCATTGTTTCTCAGTGCAGCTAGGACCCTATCCTTTTTTTTCAACCATGGCTAAGATCTTAGCTACTGATGTCATTAGTTGCTAAGACTGAATACGATTAGGATGCCTAAAATGAGTGGTTAAACCATTGCTTAGCATTGGGAGGGGCCAAGGTCATTCATATGGTCTATAAAGGTACTCATATGATTAGTCTCATAAACATAACATGTTTTAGGGGTCTATAAATACCCCTTTTGGGATGCATTGTGGGAAAACATGATGCTAAGTAAAAACACATCACCTAAAGCTATGTTGTAGGTTGATTGATGATCATTGGTCTAATCATCATTAGATGCCCCAATCCTACAAAGGATGCACATCTCAGAATCATTGCTTCTAATGGGATGGAAGGCTTAACTTGGTTATTTAACATATCTAATCATAATCAGGTAGCATTCCAGCTATAATAGTTATGGTAGGAAAAATTATAAAGGCTTATCTTATCATATTTGCTTTTTGCCCCTACAAATGGGGAAGCTTATGATAGTTGTTAGCAATTATTCGTAAGATGAACTCAATTTACATGATCAAGTGATCAATCATTGATTTTTATTATGATTATTGATATTATGACTACCCCCTCAAGTGATGAGTCGATGAGGGAAAGGATAGGTTATTAAAGCGATGAGTTGCTTGACCAAAATGAATAATTTGGATGATTCAAGACTTTTGCATTTTGTTATATGGTAAGGCCTATTACAATCATGATTTCAAACATTAATAGTAAGTGTACATCTCTATACCATAAATTAGTTTGGCCGCAATGGCCTTCTTAGGGAATCAATATGATAACAATCCCATTTAAGTTTGTGGTGAATCACTATGTTCGATGATCAGTTGAAAATGTCATAGAAGAAATGAAATGAACACCTTGTTCCCATGGGGCAGTCTGACCGCCATGGCCTTCTTCAAGATTGAAGTGAAGACATTTCAATTCAATGATGACTAATTTACCCCAAATGGCCTTATGGTAATTTACTCATCTTTTCGGATTGCATGGAGTGCAAGTTGCTACAACCGCCAAGTGTATAGGGTAAATAAATGGATACGAGGTGCAATTGATATTTTGATGTTATTTGATTATTTTTGTTAATTTGTGATTTATGATGATTTACCTCAAATGACCTTATGGTAATTTACTCATCTTTTTGGATTGCATGGAGCGTAAGTCGCTGCAACTGCCAAGTGTATAGGATAAATAACTAGATACGAGGCTTAATTGAGATTTTGTTGTTATTTGATGATGAATAATTTGGTTCAAATGGCATTATGGTAATTTACTCATCTTACCAGATTGCATGGAGTGCAATTTGCTACAACCGAAAATTGTATAGAATAAATAATTGCATACGAAGTGTATTTTATATTTTGATGTTAATTGATGTTTTTGTTGATTTTTTATTTATGATGAGATGTCATAGAAGAAATTAAATGAATACCTCATTCCCGCGGAGCAATCCAGCCACCATGGCTTTCTTGGGGATTGAAGAGAAGACATTTCAATTCATCCATGAATAATTTATTCCAAATGACCTTATGGTAATTTACTCATCTTATCAGATTGCATGGAGTGCAAGTCACTACAATTGCCAAGTGTATAGGGTAAATAACTAGATACGATGTGCATTTGAAATTTTGTATTTATTTGATTTTTTTGTTAATTTTGTGATTGATGATGATTTGCCTCAAATGAACTTATGGTAATTCACTCATTTTTCTAGATTGCATGGAGTGCAAGCTGCTGCAACTACCAAGTGTATAGGGTAAATAACTAATACGAGGTTTAATTCATATTTTGATTTTATTTTATTGTCTTTGTTATTTTGAAAATTATGATGATTTACCTCAAATGACTTTATGGTAATTTACTCATATTATTGGATTGCATGGAGTGCAAGTTGTTGCAACCACTAAGTGTATAGGGTAAATAACTGAGTATGAGATGTATTTGATATTTTGTTGTTATTTGATGTTTTTTTTATTTTGTAAATTATAATGATTATGGACCAGTAGATATGCTTTAATATCCAGTCTAAAACTCCTTATGGTGATAAAATATGTGCATTTATGACTTGAATGAAATGATCAAAGGTTTAGGCTTCTTTATATATTTTGGGGATTGACCAAAGAAAATTATGCATCTTTGGAACCTTTTGGGATTGATCAAATAAATTAGGCATCTTTGGGGCCTGTGGGGATTGATACTAATAATTCCCCAGTTGATTCTTACAAATATTTTTATTTTTATTTTATGTTATGGATGCAATGATGAATGCAATTCCTAGATAATGATTTGATTATGCTATATGTATGCAATGTACTCATGACATCACTAGCTAGATGATGTATGGATGCTTAGATGCAATGATCTAGATGTATATATGCACTATGATGTATGTATATATGGATTCAATGTTGATTTTTAAATGCATGTTTAATTTATTTCAATTGTTTATGCATTTAATCAATGTGATATGATATGATAGATGATATGTAATGCATTAATTACATGAGGATGATCTAATGCAAATGAACCTTTATGCTTTAATCACTTAAAATATAAGGAATGAATCTAGTATATGTTTACAAACTAATGGATGACACCATAGGATGTATAAAAATCATGAATTAAAATGTGAATAACACAAGCTTATATTGAGAGGGGGATGAACAGTATAAGACCACTTTTTACATTTCTTTCCCAAACAATATTATGCAATATATCAATGGCAATATCAAAAATAGTAATCAAAGCAATGCAAAAATAACCACACACAATAGAGACACCAATTTGTGTGGTTCACCCAAAGTGGGCTACTCCACGGAGAAAATATTTCACTAAAATTTCCTCAATAAATCTCTTGGAAATACTTCTCTATTACAATGTTTATGGACCTCTATCCAAAGGAGACACCAATACCCTAATCAATTTTATGGATATCTATCCATAGGAGAACTATTTTCCCTCTAATGGTTTATGGATCTCTATCCATAAGAGAACTCCTTCTCCTCTGCTCTGGCTAGTGATCCTCTAGAAGACTACTGCCTCCACTACACTAGCTTGTGGATCTCTCTCCATAAGAAATCTATCCTCACTCAAAAGACCTTTGTTCTCACTACCCTGTCTAATGGATCTTTATCCACTAGAGACTACTATACTCTATTCTATCACCTCCAAAGCTTACTCTCAGCTTTACTCAATATTTATCTCAAATCTACACTAAACATTGTCCTTTAATCTAGCAAAAATATTCTTAATATCTATCTCAAATCTACATTAACATTGTCCTTTGTTATAGCACAAATATGCTCAATATCTATCTCAAATATGCATTAAACACTCTCCTTCGGTCTAGCACAAATCTTCTCAATATCTATCTCAAATATATACTAAACATTGTCCTTCGATCTAGCACAAATCTGCTCAATCTCTATCTCAAATCTGCACTAAACACTGTCCTTTGATCTAGCACAAATCTACTCAACCTCTATCTTAAATTTATCCTCAATACTTAACACAAAGCTTGATCTAATCACAAATCAACACTGCTATATATACCCCAAGCCTTAACACAAAGCTTGAATAAATTAATCAATCAAATCTACTCTCAAGTCTTCTCTAAGACTTGCCTTAAATCTATCCACAAGTCCTCTCAATAACTTTCTCAATATGCTCTCAAGTCTTCTCTAAGACTTCCCTCTAATCTATCTACAAGTATTCACCAAGACTTACCTCAAATATGCTCAACAAGTTCTCTCTAGAACTTTTCCAATCTACTCAATAAGTCTTCACCAATATGTTAGTCTTACAATGACATTGAGAGGGGGGGGTGAATCAGTGTAGCTCTATAAACTTAAATTTACAGCTCTTAATACCGCAGCAATTAAAACTTATTACTAGATACAACAAGTATAACAAACGAGCATCACACAACACAAGATTTAACGAGGTTCACCAATGTGGCTACTCCTCAAAAATTGACTGCTTGGACTACCATCCAAATCCAGCCTTTGCAAAGCACCAACTTTACAATCAATTTACCAGCACCCACTGTAAGGAGCACCAACCCCTTATTTATCTGCACCAATAGAAAGGAGCACCAACCCCTTATTTATCTGCACCAATAGAAAGGAGCACCAACCCCTGATGCCAAGCTACAACCTGGACTTCAATTTGAATCTATAAGTTTGACAGTAAGATACCTTTGCTTTTGCAAGACCCTGATTGGTCTTCTTCACCTTTGCGTTCTCTACGCACTCTGCTCTCTCTATGCAATCACTTCGCACACTCTGCTTCATTACAGTCGAACTTCATGATCATCTTCTCCCTTTTGTGCACTCTACTCTCTTTGCGAATTTTGCACTTAGCACGATTCGACATGACTTGCTCTCTATGCACAATGACCGTATTTCACACACATTCCACCATCTCCTCAATTCTCCAAATAACCCTCCTTTTATAACAATATTTTTTATGATGAAAACCCTAATCTTAGTCGGTTGTAAATCCTAATCTTAGTCGGCTTTCATAACAACTATAAACCCTAATTTTAGTCGGTTGTCATCGGTCTTCGTCGGCTTCAACTCAAGAAGATGTTCGGTTTATCCATCGCTTGATGATTTCATTCTAGACAGACCCTGTAACCGCCATACTAACTTTTGATCACTCTTCGTATTTTAGCAGTATGAAATCACTTTGTAACTGCCCTTGTAAATGCCATAGTGATGTCGGTCCACTGTCATACTTCTCATTTTAGTTGGGTTCTCCTTCTTGACTTGCGCATTTATGACCTGTCATGAAATCATGACATTTTTGCCTCTGTAGCTTCTTTTTCTTTTGTTGCGATATCATGACATTTTTGCCTTCATATACTTCATCTTTCTTTTGTCATGATATCATGACACTTCTGCTTCCATAGACTTCGACTTTGCTTTTGTCGTGATATCGTGACACTTCTACCTCCGTAGTCTTCAACTTAGCTTTTGTCATGAAATCATGACACTTCTCTTTCGTACTTAGCTTCTTTGCTTTTGTCATGAAATCATGACACTTCTACCTTGAAGTCTTCTTCTCTTTTGTCATGAAATCGTGACACTTCTCTTTACTTTACTTCTTTGCTTTTGTCATGAAATCGTGACACTTTGCCTTCGAAGTCTTCTTCTCAACTTTTGTCGTGAAATCATGACATTCTTGTACTTTACTTCTTTGCTTTTGTCGTGAAATCGTGACAGTTTTGCCTTTATAGTCTTGCTTTCTACTTTTGTCATGAAATCATGATAGTTCTACTTTCGCTTCCTCTCTTTCTTTTGTCATGAAAATGCGACATGTCACGATATCATGACACTTTTCAAACTTACTTTCTCTCTCCTATTTTAGTCATGAAAATGCGACATGTCACGAAATCGTGACACTTTTCTTACTTGTTCTCTTTCTTCGAACTTGTCATGAAATCATGACACTTTTTCTTGCTTTCTCTTTCTCTTCCAACATGTCATGAAATCATGATAGTTTTTCCACTTGCCTTTTTCTCTTCCAACATGTCACGAAATCATGACATTTTTCCTTCTTTTTCTCTCTTCCAACATGTCATGAAATCACGACAGTTTTTCCTTCTTTTCTCTCTCTTCCAACATGTCACGAAATCGTGACAGTTTTTCCTACTTTTCTCTCTCTTCCAACATGTCATGAAATCATGACAATTTTTCTTGCCTGCTGTATATGTCGCGATATCGCGACACTTTTCTTACTTGTCTTTTTCTTTGATCTTTTGCATATGGGCCACTTCGGTCTTCTTGGAAAATCATTGTACATACTCTGAATAACCTTTGAACTCCTGTCTTCTACATCTGAATAGCTTTTGAACTTCCTGTCCACTGCATCAACAGATCTATCTGATTGTGTTGACAACAATGACAATACTGTTGTTGCACCTTGCTCAACAATCTCCCCCTTTGGAATTTTTGGCAACACATGTGCAATTTCTTGTAACTCTTCTCCCCCTTTGACAATAATACCAAAGGGCTACTGTAGACTCCCCCTGAGTCCATGCACAACATTCTCAGGCAAAATTTATTACACTTAGCAAAAATCATGAACATGAGCAAAAAGATAATCAAATACTTAAATGCTCCCCCTGAGAATGTGATCCCTGTAGCTAGTCAATTCTTGGGAAGTGTGACCACTCCCAATTTATTATGAAGGTACTCAAAAACTTCCTTGGGCAATGGTTTTGTGAAGATATCTGCTACTTGCTCTGTAGTTGGAACAAAATCCAACTTAACCTCACCTTTCGCAACTTTCTCCTTCAAAAAGTGATACCTGATAGCAATGTGTTTTGTGCGTGAATGCATAACCGGATTCTTGGAGATGTTAATGGCATTGGTGTTATCACACTTAACTGATATTGGCTCACTGAAAGCTAATACCAAGATCTTTCAGGGTTTGTTTCATCCACAATACCTACGTACAACATGTTGTCACTGCAATATATTCTGCCTCTGCTGTCGATAAAGAAACTGACTCTTGTTTCTTATTGTGCCACGTGACCAATCTGTCTCCAAGATAGAATGCACCTCCACTGGTACTCTTTCTGTCATCGACACCTCCTGCCCAATCTGCATCTGAATACAAAATAAGGGTGAAGTCTTTACCTTTCGGATACCATAACCCATACTCCATAGTACCCTTGAGGTACCGAAGAATCCTCTTCATTGCTTTCACATGAGTCTCCTTGGGATTAGCCTAAAATCGTGCTACCATGCATACTGCACTGCAAAATATCCGAGTCCAGTAGTCTGTCAGGTACGATAAGCTCCCAATCATAGATCTGTACATGGTTTGATCAACAGGTGGAGATTTGTCATCCTTGCTCAACTTGCAACCTGTCGTCATGGGAGTGCTAAGTGGCTTACAATCCTCCATTGTGAACTTTTTTAACATCTCTTTCACATATTTAACTTGAGAAATAAATATGCCCTTCTTATTTTGATTAACTTGCAACCCGAGGAAATACGAAAGTTCACCAATCATTGACATTTCAAATTCTTTCTGCATCTTATTTGCTAAATCTTTACACGACTCATCTTTCCTGTTGCCAAATATGATATCATCTACGTATACAACAAGAACAATAAGATGCCCATTTTCTATTTTGACATACAAATTACTATCCACCATACCTTTCTTAAACCCTTGTTGAGTGAGATAGTTGTCTAGCCTTGCATACCATGCTCGGGGTGCCTATTTTAAGCCATATAATGCTTTCTTCAACTTGCAAACCAAGTTGGGATCATCACCAAGTTGGAAACCATCTGGTTGCTCAATATAAACCTCTTCTTCAAGTTTCCCATTCAAAAATGCTGATTTCACATCCATTTGATAAACTTTGAAATTCTTGTAGACTGCTAAAGCCAGAAACATTCTAATTGCCTCTAGTCTAGCTACTGGTGCAAAAGTTTCCTCAAAGTCAATGCCTTCAACTTGTGCATAACCCTTACATACCAATCTTGCTTTATTTCTGACTACCTGTCCGTCTTCATTCAATTTGTTTCAAAAAATCCATTTAGTCCCGATTATATTTTTATTTGCCAGGTCTAGGTACTAACTCCCAAGTTTCGTTTTTCTCGATCTGATCTAATTCTTCATTTATTGCCTTCATCCAACTTTCATCTTTGCTTGCATCAACAACATTTTTGGGCTCAATGCTGGATAATAGAGAGTAGTTACTTACTACTCTTCTTCTTGTCTGAACACCAACTTTGGGGTCTCCAATTATTTGCTCTCTAGGATGATTTTTCTGCCAGCTGCCTATTTTGAATTTCTTATTTTCTTCCACTTCTGAATCACAACTTAAATCATCTGAGTCAATTTTTTGTATCTTTTCCGTTTCGTTTTCCTCATCTCCTTCAATAACCTCTTCATAAATTGGGTAGTTCTTTTCATAGCTAATTACTCGTTCTCTACCTTCATCAAATTTAACATCGGCACTATCCACAATTTTCTTTAGCCTCTTGTTGTAGCATTTGTAAGCTTTGTTTTTTGATGAATAACCAACAAAAATACCTTCATCCGCTCTATCTTCAAACTTACCAAGATTATCTTCAGTTCTTTTGATGTAGCACTTGCTGCCAAAAACTTTGAGGTATTTTGTTGTTGCCCTTTTACTCGAACCACAACTCATAAGGAGTTTTGCTTTCATGTGTTCTCAGCATGTACCTATTTTGGATATACACCACAGTATGGACTGCTTCTTTCCAAAATCTATCTGCTACTCTGCTTTCAGCCAACATAGTCCGTGCCATTTCCTGCATTGTCCTGTTCTTTCTTTCTACCACTCCATTCTGCTGAGGTGTCCTGGCTGCTGAAAATTGTCTCCTAATATCGTATTTTTCATAGTACTCTATAAACTCCTCTGAAATGAATTCTCCTCCTCTATCTGATCTTAAACATTTGATCCTCTTTCCTGTTTCATTCTCAACTTGGTTTTTGAAAGTCTTGAACATTTCAAAAGCTTCTGATTTATGCTTCAAGAAAAATATCCATGTCATTCTGGAATAGTCATCAATGCACAACATAAAATATTTGTCACCATTTATGCTTTGTGTTCTCATGGGTCCACATAAATCGGTGTGTATTAGTTCCAAAGGTTTGCTTGTGTAGTACTCTTTTGTTTTGAATGTGACTCTAGTTTGCTTCCCCTTTTGGCATGAAGCACAAATGTTGTTTGCAGGTTTGCTGATGGTGGGAATATCTCTCACTACCCTTTTTGAGTTGATTTTTACTAGATTATCAAAATTGATATGACCGAGTCTCTTGTGCCACAACCAATTTTCTTCTTCCTGTCCAATAAAACAAGCTCCTTCTGAAGTCTCTGAGAGCGTGTACAGGTTTCCAGATGTCCTTGATCCAGTTGCTATCAATTTTCCACTGTTTGTTTTTCCGACTTCACAACCCTACTTCTTAAAAACTACTTCATGACCTTTATCACAAATCTGACTTACGCTCAACAAGTTATGTTTCAAACCATCCACAAACAAGACTTCTTCGACTTAATTTTTCCTTCACTAATTTTAACTGAACCTTTGCCAACTATCTTAGCTCCATCATTATTTCCAAAATTTCTTGAACCACCTTCATATTTCTGTAACTTCTCAAATTTTTGTTTGTCACCTGTCATATGATTGGAGCATCCACTATCAAGTATCCATGGTACATATTTATTCTGTGCTTTAAATGTTGTTTGTACGATTAAGGATTCCTTTTCTTCCTTAAGTCGCTCTTTTTCTTTCCACTCCGTTTTGATAGTAGTTTTGGGCTCTTGTTTTGCCTTTCCCTTATCAATAGCTTGTGCATGTTTTTCGAGAAGTTTTCTATTTTGTCTCATCCTATTTGGTTGAAATTTTCTTCCCTGAAACTGATTTGATGCAAATGTACTTCTACGGTTTCTTGCAATGTGCCCAAAATTATGATAGTTATAACATTCTACTTGTATAATTCATCGAGAGGAGAAAAAGCATTTCTATTGGTGAAATTCCTTGGTCTTACATTATATTTGCAGTCTGAGATTTTATGTCCATAGCCATTGCATTTAAAACAGAAACCAGAAAAGGGATAATTGAACCTGGGTGATGGTCTTTGCCATGTTGCCGTAGGAGCCATAGGTCTTCTTCTTCTTTGATGTGTGACATTGGTGAATCCATCATTGTCAATTCTCCTTTCGTGCCTGGCATTATTGCTTTCTTTTGCATGAGACATTTTTCCTTGATCAACTTTGTTTCTTATCTTCATTCTTTATGGATTCTACATTTCTGGCCTTTGATCCATTTGATGATTCTCCTTCGATGAAACCCAGACCAAATTTGATGCCTGTAGGCCTTTGGTCATTTATAATCTTATCCAGATTCATAGAACTTTCTTCGCGTTTGTGATAGCAACTAATTTTGTGATTCATCTCTTCTATCTGCATCCGTAAACCAACATTCTCTTCTTCTAGTTTGCAGCAATAATCTATTTTCATGGTAATTTGTACTTCGAGATCTTCAGATATTTTCTTGTATTCTTCTGTCTGTACTTTCAGATTGGTTATGATTTCGTTTGCATCCTCAAGATTTTTTGAAATTTTCTTATTCTTTTTCCTCTCTATTTTCCACTCTTCAAGTGCAGAGATCAACTCACCTTCTAGATCTACTTCAGCCTCAAGGTTTTCACCACATACTTTAGAGTTCACTCCTTCTTCCTTTTCTGATTTTACTTCTTCAAATGCCATGAAAAGAGCTTCACCTATTTCCTCTTCAGAATCCTCACCGGAGCTGTCTTCTATTGAATTGGCATTCCTGGAGATGAAACTTTTCTTCTTGAAGTTGCCTTTTCTAAAATTCATTTTCTTCTTCCAGTCACTTCTTTCTTGGTGCGATCCTTCATCATTTTTGTTCTTCTCATTAAGTGGACATTTAGTCACAAAATGCCCAATGCCTCCATAGTTGAAACATTTAAATGGTAGCTTTCCTCTGTATTTTCCTTTTCCCCTTTTTAGTTTTCTAACAAAGTTTGCTTCCATTTCATCTGATGTCTCTTCTTCCTCGGACTCTTGTTTTGCATTTTTATTTTTAAGGGCTTTAAAAGCCGCTTCTCTGTCTGTGGGTTTAGATCTTCCTATCCTCATCTCATATGCGAGTCAAAGAACCATACATCTCATCTATACTAAAATAATTTAGATTTTTAGCTTCTTCTATCGTTGAGACTTTAGAATCAAACCTTTGAGGAAGAGATCTTAATACCTTTTTCACGATGACAGAGTCTTCGATATCCTCGTCGAGTCCTCTGATCGCATTAATGATTCCATTAACTCTCAGCATATATGCCTCAATGTTTTCATCGTCATTCATCTTTAATGCTTCGAACTGAGCTCGATGTGTCTGTAACTTGGCCTCCTTGATCTTATCGTCTCCTTCATGAATACTCCTCAGTTTGTCCCATATTTCTTTTGCCATTTTACAGCTCATGATCTTTACTAGTTCATTGTCTGCTAATCCGCACATGATAGCATTCTTTGCTTTTGAGTTATTTTCAAATAGTTTCTTTTCGTCAGCCTCTTTTGGAGGAGTGATGGGTATTGTGTATCCACTAACTACTGAATCCCAGATGTCGTATCCCAAAGCACAGAGATATGTCTGCATCTTGATTCTCTAGAACGCGTAATTAGATCCGTCAAACAATGGTGCTTTGTTTGATGAGAAGCCTTCACCACCTGCCATTGTGTTACTTCCAAGATCACCCTAGCTGGTTAAGCTTGTATAAGAACTTAGCTCTGATACCAATTGTTAGTCTTACAATGACACTGAGAGGGGGGGTGAATCAGTGTAGCTCTATAAACTTAAATTTATAGCTCTTAATACCATAACAATTAAAAATTATTACTAGATACAACAAGTATAACAAACGAGCATCACACAACACAAGATTTAACGAGGTTCACCAATGTGGCTACTCCTCAAAAATTGACTGCTTGGACTACCATCCAAATCTAGCCTTTGCAAAGCACCAACTTTACAATCAATTTACCAGCACCCATTGTAAGGAGCACCAACCCCTTATTTATCTGCACCAACAGAAAGGAGCACCAACCCCTTATTTATCTGCACCAATAAAAAGGAGCACCAACCCCTGATGCCAAGCTACAACCTGGACTTCAATTTGAATCTATAAGTTTGATAGTAAGATACCTTTGCTTTTGCAAGACCCTGATTGGTCTTCTTCACCTTTGCATTCTCTGTGCACTCTGCTCTCTCTGTGCAATCACTTCGCACACTCTGCTTCATTACAGTCAAACTTCATGATCATCTTCTCCCTTTTGCACACTCTGCTCTCTTTGTGAATTTTGCACTTAGCATGATTCGACACGACTTGCTCTCTGTGCACAATGATCGTATTTCACACACATTCCACCATCTTCTCAATTCTCCAAACAACCCTCCTTTTATAACAATATTTTTTATGATGAAAACCCTAATCTTAGTCGGTTGTAAATCCTAATCTTAGTCGGCTTTCATAACAACTATAAACCCTAATTTTAGTCGGTTGTCATCGGTCTTCATCGGCTTCAACTCAAGAAGATGTTCGGTTTATCCATCGAGCTAGATTTCATTCTAGACAGACCTTGTAACTGCCATATTGACTTTTGATCACTCTTCGTATTTTAGTAGTATGAAATCACTTTGTAACTATCCCCTGTAAATGTCGTAGTGATGTCGGTCCATTGTCATACTTCTCATTTTAGTTGGGTTCTCCTTCTTGACTTGCGCATTTATGACCTGTCATGAAATTGCAACATTTCTGCCTCCGTAGACTTCGTATTTTCTTTATGTCGTGATATCGTGAAATTTTTGCCTTCGTATACTTTGTCTTTTCTTTTGTCATGATATCGTGACACTTCACTTCCATAGACTTCGACTTTGCTTTTGTCGTGATATCGTGACACTTCTGCCTCCATAGTCTTCAACTTAGCTTTTGTCATGAAATCGTGACACTTCACTTTCGTACTTAGCTTCTTTGCTTTTGTCATGAAATCGTGACACTTCTGCCTTCGAAGTCTTCTTCTCTGCTTTTGTCATGAAATCGTGACACTTCTACTTTCGTACTTTACTTCTTTGCTTTTGTCATGAAATCATGACACTTCTGCCTTTGAAGTCTTCTTCTCTACTTTTGTCATGAAATCATGACACTTCTACTTTCGTACTTTACTTCTTTGCTTTTGTCATGAAATCATGACACTTCTGCTTCAAGTCTTGCTTTTTGCTTTTGTCATGAAATCATGATAGTTCTTCGTACGCTTCCTCTCTTTCTTTTGTCATGAAAATGCGACATGTCCCGATATCGTGACACTTTTCAAACTTACTTTCTCTCTCCTATTTTAGTCATGAAAATGCGACATGTCACGAAATCGTGACACTTTTCTTACTTGTTCTCTTTCTTCGAACTTGTCACGAAATCGTGACACTTTTTCCTGCTTTCTCTTTCTCTTCCAACATGTCATGAAATCATGACAGTTTTTCCACTTGCCTTTTTCTCTTCCAACATGTCACGAAATCGTGATAGTTTTTTCTGCTTTTTCTCTCTCTTCCAACATGTCACGAAATCATGATAGTTTTTCTTGCTTTTTCTCTCTCTTCCAACATGTCACGAAATCATGACAGTTTTTCCTACTTTTCTCTCTCTTCCAACATGTCACGAAATCGTGACAGTTTTTCTTGTCTGCTGTATATGTCGCGATATCGCGACACTTTTCTTACTTGTCTTTTTTCTTTGATCTTTTGCATATGGGCCACTTCGGTCTTCTTGGAAAATCATTGTACATACTCTGAATAACCTTTGAACTCCTATCTTCTGCATCTGAATAGCTTTTGAACTTCCTGTCCACTGCATCAACAGATCTATCTGACTGTGTTGACAACAATGACAATATTGTTGCTGCACCTTGCTCAACACAATACTTGTCTCAAATTGGCTTGTAAGCTTCCACAAAATCTCACACAAATATGTCCTTAGGCTTTCACAAAATCTTATTCATATCAATTGCAAAACTTGCATACAAAAATCAACTTGATATCTTTCATAAAACCTCTTCAATCACACAAACAAGTTTCACTCAAAATCTTGTTTAATCATAGAAACATATAGATAATGGTTAGAGACTCAATATTTTTCACACTCACAAAAACATGCAATCACTTCCAAACTCTCTTTCGAGTCAATTTATAATAAATAATTTATTTCACAAAACTTGAACTATCACTCCAATACTTTCAATAAATAATGAACATCCAACTTCACTCAACCATTCACTCAATGAAACATAACTTGCTTTCAAACCCTAACCAAGTATTTCACTATACTTCCAACAATTCACACTATGTATCTCAAACCTTGACTCAAGATGATTCCAAATTCACATAACAATGATACTCATGATCTTTCACAACCCTATCTCAATATAGCACTCAATTTTACATAACAATGATACTCACGATCTTTCACAAACTCTAGCTCAAGATAGTTCTCAATTTCACATAACAATGATACTTGTAATCTTTTACAAAATCTAGTTCAAGATAGTTCTCAATATCACATAACAATGATACTCATGATCTTTCACAAACCCTAGTTCAAAATAGTTGTCAACTTCACACTCAAATGTTCTCTCAAACATTCACCAATCATGCATATGAAAGCTCACTCAAAAATTTCCAACAATGCTTATCAAACAAACATTTTCACTCCAACTTTGCATTTCACAACACTCAATCCAACAATATTTTACTCATAAGGAAGATGTGCCCATACCTTTTGTTTTGATGGAGATATATCTTCAAAAACCTATCTCAATCACAATAAAATCCTCTTTGCCAATTTCAAGGTTAGATAGAAACAACCTATCTCAAAATCTCCACAAATATCCTCCTCAAAAATTAATTCACCATTACAAAAATTAACAAGTCTCAAGTACACCTTATAATCTCCTAACTTCTTAAACAAAGATTCCAATTACACACTTTCACTATAACCTCTTTCAGAAATTTAATGCATAGATTAATCCAAATTTCTTACTTATGTCTCCATATTCAAAAATTACATTTCCAAAAATAATGGACATTACAATCCAGAAATAATGCAATTTACTCTTAAATTAAAATAATAACCTTTTACCCAAGTGTTGTAGGTGAGTTGGAGAGGAGAGGGCAATCCTCCAAGGGAGGTCCCAAGTTCAAATCTCCACCCTACCAAAAGCTGAATTGGGTACCCAAAATCCAATTGATAATGTTGGTGCAAGCAGGGCTGGGTGCGACTCCCGGGTGACTTTGACGGTATAGAACCCCCTGTTCGTGGTCTCTCAGACCAAGGCAGCCCCACAAAGGGTTTTTCGCTTTAAAAAATAATAATAATAGTAACCTTTACCACCTTAAACTAAGGTAAAAATTAATTTTACCTTAACCTCCTTATATCTCCCTAGGTTCTTACTTAACAACCTTAGATCCTATGCTCAGTAAGTGCTCACTATGCAACCTTAGACCTTAGACCATGTGCTCAACAAAATAAAAAATTAAAGTACCTTGCACGCTCCTCGGTGGGATTTGATCCCAGGTTGCACTGCCACCAATGTCCTAGTCGCGGCCCAACTATCGTGTGAGCTAACCGCTCACATGGGAGGGAAAATTGTCTTGTGTGCTTAGTACCTTTGTTTGGTGCCAGACAAAAATAAAAAACCCTTGCCTCTTCGTAGCCATAGAGACTCGAACATGGAACCTCCGCTCTCCCAATGTCTTACACATCGACCACTTGCCACTAGCCCAACCAGTCGGTTGGTGACAAAGCTCTACATCTCGAATAATTTATTCATCACATTTTTTGCTACCCTTTTAAAAACTAAAAACATCTTCTTATGCTCATGAAATTTGCACTAAGACTTTTTTCCATTTTTCACACATGCATTTAAATCAGAGACTTGTATTCTTTTTGGTGATATCTTTTGGTATTTATTCCATATTCTAAGCATCTTCGAACTTCAACAGAGAGGATTAAATAGTTATAACGAAGTTGCGCCCACCGTAACTTTAGGGTTTAATAATATTATTTTATAAATTAATTTATAATATAAATATTATAAATAATTTATAAATTACCTTAGGCTCTAATTTTAACCTTTAATATTATAATAAAAATATTATAATATTATTTCCTTTGGGCCTAGGTATTTTTCTCTTTCACCCTTAGACCTTTTTTGACCTCCTTTAATATTATAATATTATTTCCTTTAGGCCTTTCCTTCAGGGTATTTAACCATCCTTTTGACCAATCATGTGAAGCCCTTAAACCAAATCTCTTGGGCTTAAAATATAAATATTTTAATCCTTCTTTTGCCAAGTCTTGCACTAATCACTGACACTAACTCTTGACATCAATGACAACACAACTAACTCAAATTTTCCAACAATATTTCCCTTTGTCACTAATGGCAACCCTTTCTTTATAACTATTTCTTTTTTCTTTTACAAAATTGCTCCTCGTGAGAAACTTCTCCCCCTGACTGAATGCTCTCCCCTAACTCAAATATCTTCCCCTTTGACATCAATGGCAAAGGGTTACCTCTGGGGCTTGGGTCTAATAATGAGACTCTTATCTCATTTCCTCCACCACATCCTCTCTTGAGGTGGTTAATTTTGGGGTGGGAGTATCTCTACTCCTAGCATACACTGCTCTTTACCTTTTTCCACCTTCTTACTCAAGTGATCCTTCTGATTCCTCTAAATGTTCATGTTCTTGCTTGTCTCTAGAAATTTTTCTCTACACCACTTAGCTATATGCCCAACATTATTACACTTACAACACTTAATGTTATGATTACTTGAAGGTGCAAATATCTTGTAGTTCATCCTGGTGAAGCCATATCCATTCCTGTCATGAACCTTGTAATAAACTACCTTATGACCAAACTGAATACAAGAGTAGCAATACCCTTGAAAGAGATGCTCATTTATGAATTTTATATTGGTGAAACCATATCCCTATCTTTCATGTGTCCTACACTGTGTAGCCTTGTGACTAAACCTATGACATGAGAAGCATCATCCATTGAATAAACCTTGCCTTGACCTCATTGGTCTCTTAGTCTCTTCTTCCCTATATTGTTTCATTTTCATCTGTTCCTCATTTGTGCATTGTTCCTTTCCTTTTTGAACTTTCTATTGTCCAACTTATCCTTAGAAGTCTCACATTATCTTACACTCTTCTTTTGAAGCTTCTTCTTCTTTAGAGATTGATATTGACTCCTCTTCTTCGTATTTGTGTTCCTATTCAAAACCAATTCTTGTTCTCATAAATTGAGATCTGTGTATTTTGATAATGTCATCCAAATCATTTGAACTTTTCTGAACTGATATATCTTATTATTAAAATTTTCAAGCCCTTTCCTTAAAACATCACATTCTTGCTCTTTTATCTTTAACTATTCAATCATGTCCTCTTCAAATCCTTTTTTATTTTCAAATTTATCTTTCAAGTCATTGAGTTCTTGTATAAGCCTTTCTTTCTCTTCATCACATTCTTGAAATTGAAGCTTGAGTTTTGAGTTCTACTTTCTTACCTTTCTTAATTCCTTAAGAGTAGAAATAAGCTCACCTTCAAGATCAACTTCTCCTTCCTCTGATTTTGATTCTTCCTCTACCTTTTTATCATCAAGATCATATTCATTCATTTCTAATTTATATTTAATAGAAGCACTTCCTTCTTCTTCTATTGCCATAAGAAGGCTTTCTTCTTCTGTACCTTCAATAGCATCTTCAAATTCATCTTCATTGAAACTAAACCCATTCCTTGTACAATTATCTTCAATATGACCAATGTTGCCATACCTAAAACACTTGAGAATTATTGGTGCACTTTTTCTAACTTATTTTTCTACTGTTAGAAATAGAATTTCTTCTTCATCATTATTTGAGGACCTTCCATCACTATAACTTGAACTCTTACATGCCTTATCTGCATAAAAAAAAAAAATTATGCCTTTGGAAAAACTTATTTCCTTGCTTGCCTTGTCCATCCCTGCTTTCTTTTGATACTTGTATTTTCCAGTTTCCCTATTCTTGTGATCTTGTTTCTCTTCATCATTGCTATTTCTAGATTTTGGATAATCAGATGCATAGTGACCAAATCTACCACATTTGAAACATTTAACTAATTTCATACCTTTATACTTTCTTATGTCCTTGTTCCTTCTTCCATAGTTTACTTCTTCATCACTGGATAACTCATTACTTGAATCTGACTTCTTACCCTTTGTCTTCTTTTTAACTTTGAAGGCTACTTATTTCTATGGGATTGATTCTTCTTTTATTCTCATCTCAAAATTTGTGAGAATTCCATGTAACTCATCCCTTGTCAAAATTTCAATATATTTTGGTTCTTCTATGGCTAAAATATTTTCACTATACCTCTTAGGGAGTGACCTTAAAACCTTTTGATAAACATCTATTTCTTCAACTTTAAACCCAAGTCCTTGCATGGAGTTAACAACCTCATCTACATGAAGTAGGTATGTAGCAATTTTTTTCTCATCGTTCATATTTAGGTCTTCAAATTTGTTCTTAAGATTTTGCAATTTTGCCATATAGACATTTTTGTCCCCCTCATATATATTTTTCAACTTATCCCAAATCTCTTTTGTTGATGTGCAATGCATAACTTTTACAAAATATTATATTCATTACCTTTGAATTATTCAGTTGTAGAAGCTTACCATATTTATATGTAGGTGAAGTCACTGGCGGTATGTACCCATCCTCAACTGCTTGTCATATATTATTTCCTAGTGCTATTAGGTAAACCTTCATTCCTACACTCCATAATGCATAATTATTCTTGCGCGGAGGGGGTGGGGCGGGGGGAGCGGGGGGGCCGGGGCGGGGGGGGGGCGGTAGCCCCCGGGCCGGCGCCCGCGGCCCCCGCCGGGGGGGCGGGGGGGGGGCCGCCCCCCCCCCGCGCCGCCCCCCCCCCCGCCCCCCCCCCCCCCCCCCCCCCCCCCCCCCCCCCCCCCGCTCCGCGGCGCCCCCCCCCCGCCCCCCCGCCCCCCTCCCCGCCCCCCCCCCCCCCCCCCCCCGCCGCCCCCGGCCCCCCCCCCCCCCCCGCCCCCCCCGCGGCGCCCCCCCCCCCCCCCCCCCCCCCCCCCCCCCGCCCCCCCCCCTGCCCCCCCCCCCCCCGCCCCCCCCTCCCCCCCCCCCCGCCGCCCCGCCCCTCTCCCTCCCCCCCCCCCCCCTCCCCCCCCCTCCCCCCCCCCCCCCCCCCCCCCCCCCCCCCCCCCCCCCCCCCCCCCCCCCCCCCTCCCCCGCGCCCCCCCCCGCCCCCGGCGCCGGTCCCCGCCCCCCCCCCGCGCCCCCCCCCCCCCCCCCCGGGGCCGCCCCCCCGGCCCGCCCCCGGCCCCCCCCCCCCCCGCCCCCCCCCGCCCCCCCCCCCCCCCCCCCCCCCCCCCCCCCCCCCCCCCCCCCCCCCCCCGCCACCCCCCCGCCCGCCCCCCCCGCCCCCCCCCCCCCCCCCCCCCCCCCCCCCCCGCCCCCCCCCCCCCCCCGCGCGTCCGGCTGGCCCGGCGGCGCCCGGCCCCCCCGCCCCCGCCCCCCGCCGCCGGCCCCCGCGGCCGCCCCGCGCCCGCCCGCCGCCCCCCCCGCCGCCGCGCCCCCCCCCGCCCCCCCCCCCCCCCCGCCGCGGCCGCCCCGCCCCCCCCCCCCCCCCCCCCCCCCCCCCCCGCCGCCGCCCCCCCCCCCCCGCGGCCCCCCCCCCCCCCCCTCCCCCCCGCCCCCCTCCCCCCCCCCCCCCCCCCGCGCCCCCCCCTCCCCCCCCCCCCCTCCCCTCCCCCGGCCCCCCCCCGCCGCCCCCCCCTCCCTCCCCCTCCCCCCTCCCCCCCCCCCCCCCCCCCCCCCCCCCCCCCCCCACTCCCCCCCCCCCCTCCCCCCCCCCTCTTCCCCCCCCCCCCCCCTCCCCCCCCCTCTACCCCTCCCCCCCCCCCCCCTCCCCTCTCCCTCCCGCCCCCCCCCCTCCCCTCCCCCCCCCCCCCCCGCCCGCCCCCCCCCCGCGGGGCCCCCCCCCCCCCCCGTGCCGCCCTCCGCGCACGCCCCTTCTCCGCCCCCCCCTCCGCCTTGCGCCCCTTCGCCCCCCCCCCCCCCCGCCGCCTTACCCCCCCCCTTCGCCCTCCCCTCCCCCATTCCCCTCCCCCTCTCCTTCCCGCGGCCCGCCCTCTTACAGCCCCGCGTGGCTGCCGCTCAGTTCGACGCCTGCCTTGCGCCCCCCCCCCTCCCCTTCCTTCTTCCCCCCGCCCCCCCCCCGCGCCCCCCCCCCCTCCTCCCCTCCCCCCCCTCCCCCCTCCTCCCCTTCCGCCCCCTCCCCCCCTCCTCCCCCCCCCTCCCCCTCTCCGTCCTCCCCCCCCCCCCCTCCCCCTCCCCTCTCCTTGACCCTTTTTCCTCCCCCCCCCCTCCCCTCCTCGCCCTCTCCCCCCCTCTTCCTCCCTCGGTGCTTTTGTCCTACGCCCCCCTGCCCCATCGCCCCCCACCCCCCCCTCCCCCCCCCCCCCCCCCCCTATCGCCCCCCCCCCCCGCCACCCTTGCCTATCGCACCTCCCGGCCGCGGCCGCCCCCCCCCCCCCGGTCCCTCCCCCTTTCTCCCCTTTTGTAGACTACCCAGCCGCTCGTCGTCTTCCTCTGTTCTCTTCCTCTCCCTTCTCTTTTCCTTCTCTCTGCGCTCCATGCCCCTCCGGCCTCGGCCGCCTTCGTGCGCCGCTGTGGGGTGTTTGCTCCTGTGGGGCCCCCCCCCCCCCCCCCCCCCCCCCCCCCCCCCCCCCCCCCCCCCGTAGGCCCCCTCTTCCCTTCCCCCCCCCCCCCCCCCCCCCCCCCCCCCCCCCCCCCCCCCCCCCCCCCCGTGGCCCCCCCTCCCCCCCCCCCCCGGGGGGGGGGGTGGGTGTGTTTAGTGGGGTGTGTGGGCCCCATTTTTATTTTTTTTAAAAAAAAAAAAAAAAAAATTATTATTTTTTTTTTTTTTTTTTAAAAAAAAAAATTTACCCCCCCGCCGGGGGGGGGGGGGGGGGGGGGGGGGGGGGGCGGCGGGCCCCCCCCCCCCCGCCCCGGGCCCCGCGGCGGGCCGGGGCGGGGGCGGGGGGGGGGCGGGGGGGGGGGGGGGGGGCGGGGGCCCGCCCCGCGGGGGGGGGGGTGCCCCCCCCCCGCCGGGGCGCCGCCGCGGCGCCCCGCCGGCCGGCCCCCGGCGCCCGCCCCCCCCCCCCCGCGGCCCCCCCCCGCCCCCCCCGCCCCGGCCCCGCCCCCCCCCGGGGGGCCGCCCCCCCGGGGGGGGGGGGGGGGGGAAAAAAGGAGGGGGGGGGGGGGGGGAGAGGGAGGGGGGAGAAAAAAGCCGCGGGGCCCGGGGGGGGGGGGGGGGGGGAGTCCCGGGAAGCCTTCCCTTTGGTTCTTCTAACAAACAATGGTGCCTTATTTCCTAAATATCCACTCTGAGAATCCATCTGTGTTCATGTAAGATTTTCATTCAAGTTGTTAAACTCTTCTAAAGAAACCCACTCTGATACCAATTGAAGAACACAAGCTTATACTAAGAGGGGGTGAACATTATAAAACCACTTTTTACTTTTCTTTTCCAAACAATATTATGTAATATATCAATGGCAATATCAATAGAAATAATCAAATCAATCCATAAATCACCACACATAATAGAGACACCAATTTACGTGGTTCATCCAATGTGGAGATTCACCTTAAAATATGATCTTTTGGATGTTTATTGGGACTATATTCTACCCCATTTTGGTGTTGGTTTGGGCTTCTACATTCCTTGAGATTCATTTCATAATTTATTTGTGATATCTTCTTCACTTCAACTCTGTTTGAAGGAATCTATGTCGTCATTCTACATTTTATTCCCATATTCTCACACTCACTTGAAGTGGGAAGATATTCAACGGATTCTTCATGACTACTTTCTTTCTCGTGAGAGACACATTGTTCATTGCAGAGGCATCCACTTCTTCATAGGACTTCTTAATGGATCTCATCATCCTAGGGGTGTGTTGGGAGCACTCCCTGACTCCATTCTTACTTCTTCTTCTCTCTTTCTAGTAGGATGGTTTTTTTCCCACATGGTTTTCCACCTTCTAGTTCAAGAGCTTTTGGATACACATTGTACATGAGTACCTAATCAGGCCTTGTTGTTGGGACTCATACTATGGATATGCCACTTTATTTTTTGGCCCCTAGCTTCACTTGAGGGAGGGTGTTAGAGTATGTTGTTTACCTTAGATCATGTTCACCTAGGTAATTTATTTTCTTTTTATTTAGTTATTCCATGTATTTTCCCCACCCACTTATGTGTGGATATTTCATTTATATTATTTAGATATTATGAGATGTTACATATTAATTTCTTATATATTATGGGAATATTTTTAGGTTTGACTATTCCTAGGTGTTATGGGGATATTTTTGGGTATATTTAGAGGGTTGATATTCTTTCTCTCCATAGCGATTACAGATATATGGACTATATCACATATTCCTTTTGTAAAATGGATATGTATCCTTAGCTTGATCCTACAACTATGGTTGATCATTCTTGCCTTTATAACCAAGGTATATTTATTGTACTTGAAGTTAATTTTTCAAATCTAATACATGATATTATTGCTCTTTGTTTTGCATATCTATTTATAAGCTTATGTTGTCAATTACTTTCATATTATTGTTTTGGTTGAATGTGGTGTTCTATTAACACATGATATCCTTGTATATTGGAATTATTTTATTATCATTCCTTTTAGTGGTATTACGGCCAAATGATGAGCAGTCCATTTATTTCTACAAAAATGCTTTCCTTGGATATTACGGTTATGAGTTAAGGCAGCAACCTGCAACCACCATTGATATATGTATGGAAAAGACTATTAATATAGGAATAAATATGATTGATAGTGGTAAGATGAAAACATACTCTTCATAGCCCAATAAAATTGAAATAAATCTCAATAAGGTTGAGTTCTCTATCCCTAAGAAAATAGATCCAGATCCTATGAGCAAAATAACTAATCAGTTGAGTGAAATGTTTACCACTTTAAATCATAGGTTGGCTAGAATTTAAAAGAGTAAGGACAATATTGCAGAAACATAATAGGGTAAAAATAGACAAAAATAAGATAACAAGCCTCAATTCAAAAGGAATTTAAATATAAAATAGAATAACAACAAAAATGAAGAGGGAAACAGGAATTAAAAAAGGAATTGAAAAAATAAATAAGCAAAGAGAGATCTAGATTCTATTACAAACCCAATACCATATAACAATATAGCATCAGATCATCCTTTTTATTGCTCTAATTGTGATGCACCACATAACCTTGGTGATTATGGTATATATCTAAGTTTACATTCTAATGTTGATTTAAATGCTAAATTTGAAGATGAAGATATTAGAATTAATGTATGTTGGACTTAGGAGGATGAGGTTAGATAAAAATAATTTGAGAGAGATATGGACTTATGTGCCAATAATCTTGAATAAAGATATTTAGTCTTTGGATAAGCATAAACCTTAGGTGAGTTCCCTAATAATAGATTTAATAGAATGAAGCAAGGAAATATTATACCTACAACAAAATAGATTGAGTCTTTAGAGAGAATACATGCTATCAATCTTAGAAATAGAATAGTGGAGGATAAAATTGATAAAGGACCTAAACAAAAAGAGAAAGCTACATAAGTGATTTCACATAAAAAGGTAAATCATATAAAGCTATGAATGATTCCTTAAGAACTTGAATAAGAGGAAACTATCCAAAAGTAGAAAAGTGACTTAGTTAATCAGAGATCTAGAAAAGTAATTGATTATAAGAAAGATCAATTTGATCTGGTAGCCAAGCTTATAGCTCTCTTCCTACTCATGTAGCTTCTCCATGGTGAATTCTATATGATTCTCTCTATAGGGTAGTGCTCTTGATGGAACTTTATATATTCTCCTTTCTTATGTAGAACTGGTTCTTCAAGAAATACTTCTTCAGAAGAACTAATCCAAGGCCAAGACTATAGTAAATGTAGTATTCCAAAATAGCCTTATATTTTTTGTACATAACCAAAACTCCTTTGTGCCTTTATCCCGATGCTTCTATTTTTTTGAATAAACATAAATTCTTTATGGTTCTAAATAACCATAACTTTTGAATAACCATTTATATCATCATATCAAGTAAGTGTTTAGGTTTCCAAGACACAAATTGCTTGGAATTCTCTTTGCTTTTTTGTTTGCTCTACTCTTTGCTTGCTTTTTTGTATGGTGGTGATGCTTTCCTTTGCTAAATGTTTTCTCATATGAATGATGTGAGCCAATTCGGGCTATAATATAAAAATAATATTTAATTAATAACATAAAAATTATAGTATCTCATGCTATTTATAGGGAATAAAGGATTAGGGAGGACAAATGACAGCAAGGAGGGATAAGGGAGGATAAAGGAGATAAGAGAGGATACAGGAGATAAGGGAGGAGGTGGAGGTGAGAGGTGTCGAGGAGGTATAAGGGTATTTAGGAAGGTAGGTGAGGGTATATAGGGGTTAGGCGAGGGAGAATAGAGAATCGAGGGAAAAGATATTTAGAGGGGCTAGGGAAAAATATAAACCAAAAAAAAAATTGCCGACCATTTGAGTGGGTGTTCACACTTAGGCTAGAATAGCTAGTTTTTTCTAGGCCTTTTGATAGAAACCCCATTCACACTTGTAACATTCTCCCATTAAAGTTGAGAGGACTGACTAAACAGTCTCTTAGCTTTATAAATTGAGATTTAGCCATCGCTTTAGTGAATATTTCTGCGATGTTTTCCTAAGTGCGACAAAAATGAAGCTCAACAATTTTATTTTCTACCATATCTCGGATGAAGTGATACTTCATATCAAAATTCTCCATTCTACTATGGTGGATCAGATTGTATTCCAACTAAATGGCACTAATTTTGTCGCAGTAGACTCTGGTCGGGCCACTTTGTTGCTTTCTTTCTACTCATGTAGATTCTCTATGATGACTTATATATGATTCCATCTATAGGACAATGCTCTTAATGGCACTTTATATATTATCCTTCCCTATATAGAACCGGTTCTTCAAGATATACCTAGAACTTCCTATGTAGGCCAAGATTGTAGTAAATGTAGTATTCTCATTAGCATTATGTTTTTTATCACTACCTAGAACTCCTTTATGCCTTTATCCTAATGCTTATGGTTTTCTGAATAACCATAACTTTTCTAGAGGCTTCTTCTCTATACTTCTCAGTACTAAATGTATCTATGTTCTCTGTATTTATATTATTTTCTTAGGGGCTTATTCTTTGTACTTCTTAGTACTAAAATTATGTATTTCTAGAAGCTTATATTGCTTCTCAATCTCTAACTCAGGAATTTTATATGCTTATCAATCTTCTATCTCTATCTCTATACCTTTTGAAAAATATTTTTGACGTTTGAATTCTATATTCAATGTCTTAGGTCGCACCTAAGAATAAAAAATGATTCTCCTTTTTTTAGAGAACCCAAAATCAATATCAATGTGACTATGAATATCCCCAAATTTTCAACTTTATTTTGAGTTGAATTTCTCTCAATGTCCAACTTTCTTCTGACTTGGCTCTCTCTCAATGTTCAAATTTCTTTTGAGTTGGCTTTTTTTTAATGCTCAACTTTCTTTTGATTTTGTCCCTTAATAAATCTTAGTTGAGTCCTAGTCTTCAATGTTTTTCCTTCAACCAAGTGGAAATACCCAATATTCCAAATCAAGGTGACTTATCCTTGTCCCCTCAATCTCTACTCAATTAGACCTTCAAAAATAGAGTCCAAGTCTTCATTGCTTTCAAAGTGGATAGACTCCAATGTAATGGTGGCTAATAAAATATAACTCTATCAAAAATAAACAAAGTTAAATGGTAGCTCTGATACCATTGTTGGATTTTAATACTTACTACCACAAAATATTATAGGTCCCAATATAAAGAATCCACATTATTATAGGTCCAACTATCAATATCAAGAGTAGAATTATATATGTGAGCAATCAAATATATGTATCTAGGAAAATATAATAATAAAATAACATTCACTTTATAATATCAAATATGAATGTAAATATTTAGGATGATGAGTGAGGATGGTGGATGAGTAAGCATGGAATTGATAGAGGACAATGAATTAGGATCGGGTGGTTGGCCTCAATAGTAGAGAAAAAATTATTATCTTTTTTAAAAATAAGAGAATAAGTTATTCTTGAAGCAAATAAGCTTAAACTTTATATATAAAAGTGAAATATAGCTTTGAAATTTTATAATATTTTATTTAGAGTAGGAAATGTTTTTAATGTTATCAATTAGAATATTTCATGGAATTTCAATATTTATTTTGCTTTTAAGTATTTATTATATTAATTGGTGCAAATTTAATGATATGAAATTACCAATAGTATGATTTAGCATTTGGATATAATTTTCTTAAAACTATGTAAATATAAAATTATTGATAAGTTTTTTTTTTTTTTTTTTAGCCTTAAGATATATATATATATATATATATATATATATATATATATATATATATATATATATATATATAAGATATAGATATATTGGTTGGAGGAAGGGGTTTTGAAAGGGTCCTTGAACCTTTTACAAAGAGAGAAAGCCCTTAGAGAGGGGTCACCCAAAAAATATGAGACTAAAATGAGACAAGATCCACAACATATTAAAATTTAAAGTTTCTCATCTAAGCAAGGGTGCCACTCAAATAAGAAATTCAAATTTGAAAAAATCTTGCCTAAACAAGGGAATCTTGCTCAAACAAAAAATTTGAAAATTTTCCCCCTCTTTGAGTGGGTCTCCACAAGATTGACCATCCAAGAAAAACTCCTCCAAACTTGAAGGTAGAGAATCACCTTGAGAGCACAACAGACCCAACAACACTCAGCTAGATTCAGAAGATCATTTTTTGGAATTAATGGTGCACTTAAATAGAGTTTGCTCTCCTAGGAAGTGAAGGCAAGTGTACACTATCAATGGAAGATAAGGGGCCCTCATGATCCCTAGTAAGACAAGATCTCCAAGGATGCATGCATCCACAGGATGCCCAAGAAGGGCCAACAACCGGATACCATCTAAAGAAGATAGGGAGCCCTCCTAGACCTTAGTAAGACAAGCTATTTGAGGATGCACACGACCACAATATGCTCTCCCAAAGAAAAAAGCAGACGCACACCATCAAAGGAAGATAGGGGACTCTCTTGCTCCCTGGTAAGACAAGCTCTCTAAGGATGCACATGACCATAGGATGCTCTCCTAGGAGATGAAAGCAGTCACACTCCATTGAATAAATACAAGGGGTCTTCCTGGTCCCTGGTAGGATAAGTTATCTAAGGATGCACATATCCCACATCCTCACAAGAATACAGGGGCCCTCTTGGCCCCTATTAAGATAAGCAGGTCCATCAAATCCAGAAGGAAAAAAGCCAACCAACTGAAACCATAGAAAATCCTTAAAGGGGCCTCTCGAGAAAGGAGAAGAAAAACCCTCAAACACAAAAGAAGCAATAGTAGCCTTGCCAAAATCCTAGAATAGAAAAACCAACAGAGACAAATTGAAGGTCAAATAAGAAAGGGAGGCAGAAAGGAATCCCAAAACGTAAAATAAGCAACAACAGTCTTGTTGAAATCCTAGGAGAGGAGATCCAATAGAGACAAGCTAACGGTCTAAGAAGAAAATAGGGGACCAAAAGAAAATTCTGGAGGCTTTCCTACCAAGGAAGGGTCAATAAAGAACCACTAGAAGAACCTCGAATACAAAAAAAAATATAAAAACCCTAAGCTGAGATAAACCAAAGGCTAAAGAAAAAGGGGTTAAAATCACCCTAATTTTGGTAGACTCCAGTCCAAATGAGACCAAGGCAAAAGAACCAGCACTCTGACACCAAGCTAGAAGAACTAGCTCTATGGCACCAAGGTAGGAGAAAGCCTCTCCAGACAGAGTCAATCCAGCAACTCGCATTCCCGCTCTCTTGCGCTCATGCATGGTTCCCCACCTTTTAATATTTATTTTTTAACTATAGATATATGTAAGGAATTAATAAAAATAATTATTAGACACTAATACATTTATTAAAAGGTTTAAATATAGAGAAAGAGAGAGAAAGAGAGAAGGGGGAGGGGGAATAACCCTTTAGTCCACATATTTAAATGTTTACTCCAAGTGAAAAGGACCTGGAGAGGCTTGGGATTGGAACCAACGATCTCGATTTAGTAAAAAAGGCAAAACAGATCAATCTACTATCTTCATCCATTTATTTTTTAATATTATGTATAAACTAATTATTCTTAGATAACTTTTGAAAAATAAAATATGATGTTTTCATTTTATAAAGGAACCTTTCTATATTTCTTAATATTTTAATTTAATTATTTTTTAATTACTTTTAATTCAATAAAAAATATATTCTTTAAATTTAAGCAGCCAATATATGCTTAATTGCCAGAAATATTAAATATGTTATTCATTTTTCAATGAGAAAATATGTTTTTTTACGGGTTGGGAAAAGGGGTTTTGAAAGGGTTCCCAAACCTTGTACAACTAGAGAAGGCCCACATATATGAGCTAGCAAGATAAACTACTGAAACCGAAAGGGAGGAAACCTAGAGACAAAGCTAGAATAGGGGAAATCCTAGAATTGCCAAAACAAAGAAAACAAAAAGCAGAGGACCTATGCAAAGGGGTCCTCATTTGGGTTTGTTGCACCTAAAAAAAAGTTTCATGGAGTCAAGCATCTCACATTCCATGAGGGCATCATTACTTGTAGAGACAAGAGAAGATTTTTCCTCAAGGTTAGCCTTACCTATTTTCCTTTAAGGCTCCACGAAAGGGGGCTCAAACTGATTCATCTTTCCAGTATGGTTTTTGAAGATAAATTTTTGGGTCTTCTCCATGCCAATCGATGGGACCTCCATAAGGGTTATATCCTTGCCATTCAGAGTCTTGGATTCCTCTTGGATCTTTGTCATGCAATTCAAAACCTGGGTTTCCATGTCAACCAAAAACCAAGCTATATGCTTGGCATGGTTGAAAGCGCCCCCACCGAAAGAAACTAGAAGCCTGGTTTCCTCAATCAAAGCCTTCGTAAGATAGGAAGGTTAAGAAAATATTGAATCTATGATAGCACCCGAAATCGTAACAAGGAAATGAGAGGGAACACGATTCATAGACTTTGTGTTGCTAATATTTCTTAGGCTCATATGGGAGAGGGGGGCAAAGAAGGGCACTAAGAGGAGAGATGTCCCTGTCTAGAGCAAGAGGAACAAAATGTTAACTTGTTTTCATACTTGATAGGTTGCACTCTATTACCAAAATATAATAGAAGCTCAATGGAAAACAAGAATTCAAAATCAACGTTAGCATTTATACACATTCTTGCATAAACCATTAAAGACAACTTTATTTGCATGGTTTAAGGCTATGAGATCTCTAATAGCCCTAGTTATACCTTGAAGAATGTCATCATGCCAAAATTGAATCGGTAGTCCAGGAAGCATGATCCAAATTGGGGCGGAGTTGATGCTTTGTGATTTGGGGTCAAATTCAAGAGACCATCTACAAAGAAAAATATTTTGTTTGCCAAAGAACCAACGTCCACCTGAGAATCCTCAACGTTATTTAGCTTAATGAATAAAAACCCTCTAATGATGGCTAAAATTTCCATATGCCCACAAGGCTTCTATTTAGTGAGTACCCACTTTCTTGGGTATTCCATGTCAGAGTGAGAACCAAGAAAATTAAAATAAAGCAAATAGAAGCATAAAATAGACGATCATACTCATGAAATCAAATTTAAAATAAATTTTCCCATATAGGAATAACTTTTCAATCAAGGAGGACCCATAGAGCATTAAATAACTCCCTGACCATCAGGCCATCACTCCCAAGAAACCAAGAAAATATTTTGGCTCAAAAAAGATTCACTTGAAGTACAACTAAGCCTGAGAAACATTTTGGGAAAAAGAGACATTGTAGGAATGTTTTTTAGTCTAACTAATATATTATAAATATTAAATTAGTTTATAGTATACACTTTATTATGTCTAAATTTTAGAATAAAAATATAAGCTAGCAAATATTTGTCTAATATTCTCAAAGAATTATTAGAAAAATCAATTATCAAATAGATGTTTTATTTTTTTAATTGTATTTGGTGTAATTATTTTGAAGAAAAAACACACCCAATTTCAAAAGCAAGGAAGAGTTCTCATCAAATGCAAATATCATCTCGTTAATGTGTTGTACAAAAGCCTTATAAAGGGAATTTGACCGATGGCTTGTACAAAAGCTAATGAAGAGTGTAAAGAGAAACTAAAAATGTGTTCACATACTTTAGAGTTTAAGAAAACTATATTCATGCACTAAATTACACAACGAATATTGTCATATCATCAAATTGACACTAATTATAACAATCAATGCTTTAAAAGTAAATTTACTTAATAAAATTTGCATTGAAATTCCATAAGATATTCTAATTGATAACTTTAAAAAACATTTCCCACTCTAAATAAAATATTATAAATTTTAATATTGAAGTTAGATTGTTAAGGAAAATACTCTTGGGTGGGGAGGAGCGATGGCGAGCATTTTCTCTCAGGTAAGTTCTGGCGGGAATGTATCGGGTGCGACAGCGATGGGGAACTTCGAACCAGGTGAGATTCCCAACTCTGCTACAGGGGAGGGCACGGATGAGTCAGATGTTGATGCTAAAATGGACCTTTCCACTAGGCGGGAGAAAGACCCGAGGAAGGACCCCCGGACAAGAATGAGGGCTATCCCAAAGTAGGTGGGACCGGTGTTGGGCCCTCCGGGTCTACATCTTATCTCGAAAAGGTCACGGGTACCAAATCATAGAAATCTACCAAGGACCGAAGCCCTTTGACAACGGTCGAAGAAGACTTAGTGATTCCAGAAACCCTAATGGTCGAATATCTTTCCCTAGAAGAACACTCTTTGATTGGGAAGTTCGTTGGTGGCAGACTGGACATGGAATCCATTAGGTGGTGGGCCACTACCAGGTGGAAAGTTTTAAGGAATCTTGAGATTGTAGCTCTCCCTAGAGGGTTCTTTCAAATCCGCCTAAACAATCCCGAAGATGCAACTCGCATTCTAATAGGGGGGCCATGGTTCTACGGGAAGAAGAGTTTGTTCATTCGCAGATGGGGGAAATATTTTAACGTCGAAACTCAGAGCATTAATTTTGCTCCAGTGTGGGTTCGTCTTTCGGGACTCCCTAGCCAATTTTGGCATGAAGATATCCTGCAAGGAATAGGCAGATACATAGGGGAAATGGTGGCCATGGATTCAACCACCAAAGCTCGCACCAAGTTGACCCAAGCTAGAATATGCATCAACGTAAATCTTGATTCCCAGCTCCCAACTCGAATCAACCTAGTCTATGGTTCTTTTCGTCATTGCCAGGCCATAGAGTACGAAAACAAACCGACATTCTGCATCGAATGTCAAACCCAAGGACACCTCAAGTCCCACTACCCCTCGCTCAGACCTTAGAAGGAGGTAGATTCTGGCAACCATCTCTATAGGAACCAAGGTTTTTGCTTCCCTAGGAAGCCCCCTATGCAAAAGACCAGGCAAATCTACAACAGAAACCCTTTCCAGCAAGCACCAGGGCAAAACCCTATGGCAAACAAAGGGAAGCAAAAAGTGCAGCTAGAACAATCAGAGGACCAAGCTCAGGTAAGCTCCTTGTTCGCTCATCCCAATCGATTTGATATTTTGGGTAATCTCACCCACTCTGATTCAGAAATAAATGAAGGGTTTTTCACTCAGCAAGAAAATGATAGGTCAGACCTAAATGTCAACCTCCAAATCCCCACCACTGAAGAAGTTTTGCAGTATCCCCTTCCCACCAGCAACCCTGTTTTATCTCCAGTCAAACTAGGTTCCCCTGATCCCCCTCCTGAAAATATTCTTTCCCAAGAGGCTATCGAGAAAACAAGAGTAGATTTCAGTCCCAAAAACACTCGAAGCTCCAAAAAATCCTGTGTGGATGTTGGAAATGACAAGAAAAGGGGAAGGCCTAATATCCAAGAGCAAATAAGAAGCCAAACTGCTGAGGACATAGCCAATGGCGTCCAAACAACCCTTGTTCCAGAAATGTTTACCCACCCGAAGGAAGATCCCAAATTATCCAAACCCCCTGTGCAACAGTCAAAAGGGGGCAAGAAATCATCCAAAGTTTCCAGATGAGGATACTCTCATGGAATGTGAGGGGCCTCAACAACGCGGCCAAGCAGAGGTTGGTTAGCACTGTTAGAAAATAAATCAAACCAACAATCCTCATTATTCAAGAGACTAAGTTAGATCAGTCAAAAGCATGCAAGGCAAGCAACGCCATTTGGAAAAATAGTGGAAGCATTTTCAGTCCCAACCAAGGCCCATCTGGGGGTCTCTTGTGCCTTTGGGATCCAGAGAAAGTAGATGGTAGAGTAATCTCGTCCTCAGATAGAGTTATAAACATCATGTTTTTTTGCAAAGACAAGGATCAATGTTGGATCTTGTCTAATATCTATGCTCCAAACAATCCCCTCAGCAGGAGCTCCTTTTGGGACCAATTAAGTCAAATGAGGCAGGCTTTCAAAAATTTCCCTTGGGTTTTGGTCGGGGATTTCAACTCCCCCCTTTACCCATCAGATAAGGCAGGAGGAAATGACATCCCTACCAAAAGTATTCAGGACTTCCATGGTTTTGTCACTGAAAATAACCTAATGGACATCCAGATTCGGGGAGCTCAATTCACATGGAATAACAGAAGAATAGGGAACAATCTGATCCAAGTTAAGCTAGATAGATTCTTCTTATCTCAAGAAGCCATACCTCTGTTTGGTGATGCCTCCCTCATTTCCCTACCCAGAATCGGCTCGGATCACAACCCTCTTCTGTTCGAAGCTAACAAGCCTCCAATTTTTAGGACCCCTTTCAGATTCGAGGCAATGTGGGTTCTCCACCCATATTTACGTAATCAAATTGCAGGGTGGTGGCAACAATAGGTGGTTGGATCACCCATCGCTCAAGTCACCCAAAAACTCAAAATAATCAAAGACCACATCAAAATATGGAACAAGGAAGTGTTTGGTAACATTTTTGAAAACAAAGAGCAAATCATCAACAAGCTCAAATCTATAGAAGATCAAATTCAGAAAGGGCAGATGAGCATACAAATCAGGAATGAAGAGAAAAAGCTCCTTGCCGATTACCACAACATTCTGGCCAAGGAAGAAATGTACTGGAGACAAAAGTCTAGAGCCTTGTGGCTCAAGGACGGGGACTCAAACACGAAATTCTTCCATGCTTCCACTCTTCGCCACAGAAGCTCCAACAAGATCAGGGAGTTAACAAACAGTGATGGTACAAGTGTGAGAGACATCCACCTCATCAGAGATGAAGCAGTCACTTTCTTTGAAAAAATGTTGGGGACTAATTCCACTATGTTCAAACAGGCACAGGATCAGCTTCTTCAACATATTCCAAATCTGGTATCCCCTGAAATGAATGACATGCTCATCAAGGACCTTACCAATGAAGAAATAAAGCAGGCTCTTTTCTCCATGGCCCTTGATAAAGCTCCGGGGCCTGATGGCTTCTCCCCCAAGTTTTTTCAAACTTACTGGGATATCATAGGGGCTGACATATGCAAAGCTATTATTCACATGTAGAAATCCAAAGCCATCCCCAGAAGCACCAACTCCACTTTCATTGCCCTAATCCCTAAAGGGCCTGAGTGCAAATCCATGAATGACTACAGACCCATCAGTCTATGTAATGTCATATACAAGATTTTTGCCAAAGCCCTGACAACAAGACTCAAAGAAATACTCCCGCTCATTATAGATCCTTGTCAGGGCAGCTCGGTCAAAGGAAGGTCCATTCATGATGGCATAATCACCCTACATGAAGTCCTCCACTCAGCTTCCCAAAACAAGAAAGCAACCCTTTTTCTCAAATTAGATATCAGTAAGGCTTTTGATCGAGTAAACAAGGATTTCCTTTTGGTTGTTCTTCAAAAATTTGGTTTCCATAGGGAATGGATAAATGTAATCAGAGGTTGCATCTCCAACCCGCATTTCTCAGTCTTGGTTAACGGATCACCTGCAGGTTATTTCCCTAGTGGCAGAGGCATCAGGCAGGGAGATCCCTTGTCACCCTTTCTTTTCATCATACTTGTCGAATCTCTGGGAAGAGCACTTAAGAGTGTTGTCAGTGAGAAAAATATCACAGGGATCAGGGTTGCCTCGAGTCTAAATCCTCTGTCACACCAGCAATTTGTGGATGACACAATACTCGCTACCCATGCTTCAGTAGTGGAGGCCAAGATGATCAAAAAAATCCTTGATTTATATGAGAAAGCGGTTGGGCAAGAAATCAACTATACCAAAAGCAAAAGCTTTTTCATCAATACCCCCCTTTCCAGGCAGATTAAAATCGGGCGTATTCTTCAATGTAGCATTGGTGAGTTCCCTACTCGCTATCTAGGGCTTCCTCTTTTCTACAATCATCCCAAATTGTCCATGTGGAGTCATGTGGTGGAAATGATAAACAAAAAGTTAGCAGGATGGAAAGGGGCATTCCTAACCCAAGCTGGTAAAATCACTCTTACTGCAACATGCCTTCAAAGCATCCCAACCTATTTCCTCTCAGTCTTCAAAGCCCCTGCTTCAGTCTACGCCCAAATCGAACAAATACAAAAAATATTCCTATGGGGCGGCACAGAGGAGAAACAAAAAATTCATTTGGTTGGATGGGAAAAGGTCTATCGACCAAAAAACCAAGGGGGTCTGGGACTTAGAAGAATCAAGCATATAAACACTGCTCTGCTGGCTAAGCAAGCCTGGAAAATTCACACAAGTTTCAATGCAGAATGGGTGTCAATAATATAGAGGAAATACCTTCAGCACAAAGAATTCACTGATGAAGATATCCCCAAAGAAGGATCAACTTTTTGGAAGTCAATCATTCAAATTAGGGAAGTTATTCAGAAAGGTTCAAGGTGGCAGCTGGGAACAGGTACCGCCATAAAATTTTGGATAGACAGGTGGGTCAATGATCAGCCCCTAGTTGAAGATGATGAGATATATGTGCTAAAACCCATCCTTGATGGCACCATAGGCAGTAAAGTAGCAGACTTCATCCAAAACATCAATGGGTCTAAAAGCTGGAAAGACCTCAACATTAACTCAAATGATGGGCACATAACCAGGGCAACGAGGGCTTTGGCTCTTATGCTGAATACTACAGTGATCCCGATAGATGGAAGAGAAGACCATCTAATTTGGAAAGAAACAGACAATGGTTGTTTCTCTATCAAATATGCCTACCAACTTCTCCTCAATCCACAACAAGCTCCCTTTTCCCCTAGCCAAATCTGGATCAAGCACCTCATCCCTAAAGTGGTAGTTTTTTCTTGGTTGGCAATTCAAAACAAGATTCTATCCATTGATAATCTCATCAAGAGGGGGATGATGGTACCCAACAGATGCCACTTGTGCTATAAGGCTTGGGAATCCGTCAACCATATTTTCACTAAATGCGAATTCTCATATGTTGTGATGAGCAACCTACTATCTAGTTTCCATATCAACTAGGTCCAACCCAACTCCCTGACAGAGTTTTTTACTCAGTGGCCCAATCCCTTCAAAAATCCTCGGCTGAAATCTTTGTGGAAAATATGCACTCACCATTTCTTATGGCAGGTATGGCTAGAAAGAAACAACAGGGTTTTCTCTAACACTCCCAAGGACCCTACCTCTATTGCTAGCAAAATCATCAGCTTTACCACAGAGAACTCCCAGCTCATCCCTTGCACAGAACCCCCTGATGTGGGATTGGAGGTTTTTCTATTCAGCAGTCTTAATATACCCAGGGAAGATAATCCTCGTGTTACTCATCCCCACCCAAGGCACACTTCTTCATGGAAACCCCCCCCATAGGATGGCTTAAGCTCAATTTTGATGGAGCTTCTAAAGGAAACCCGGGAATGGTAGGGGCAGGAGGACTGGTCAAAGATAGCAATGGCAAGATTGTGGTCGCTTTTGCGAAGAACCTAGGCATTCAAACTAATCACGTAGCAGAAGCCCATGCCCTATGGAGAGGTCTCAACATCATCCAAAAGCACAAATGGAACTACGAAATAGAAGGGGACTCTCTAAACATAATAAATTATATCAACAACAGCTCCAATCCTTCGTGGAAGGTCATGAATGCCATCAGGGAAGCCAGAAACATGATCAAAAGATAGGGCAGCGTAATATGCAGACATGTGTACAGGGAGGCAAACAGATCGGCTGACCTCTTAGCAAACATGGGAATCAGTCAAAATTCCTTGTATGTTTGGGGTGTTGCTATTAGGCTTACTGGATTTTAATCATTGTATGGTGAACGGTGTTTATCCATTTGCGAAAATACTTTTTTTAAAAGTTTAGTCTTCTAAGATGCTAGCCTCCTTTGAGGTTTTTGTAACTACTAGTTTTGGGAGCCAGGAAAAAACCCTTTAATATAAGCTACACTATTTACCAAAAAAAATATATTATAAATTTTCAAAATAATATTTCACTACAATCCTCAAGAAAATTGGCAAATCAAGGGGTCAAGAATTGCTGGTAAGCTCAAACTACTACTCTACTTCAATCTCTTGGCCTAGACATCATGAAACCTCCTCCTACTAAAACATCAATCAATGCACCATACTCCAATAAGAATATTCAAGATGAGATTTACTTAGCATATATAAAAACTACTTGGACTGATCCAAAGGAACCTCTTTCACCAAAATTGCCCCATTACTCTCACTTTTATCTCCAACTAGAGAATGGATTTATCACTACTCCAAAATATAACCTGATACAGATGTCACATAGCCTCAGGTTTCCTCTAGCTCAGCTACGAGTTTGCTCCCACCAACTGCATATTGAGACAGATCATCACCTCCCTAGAGATCAACGTATTTGTAGATTGTGCAATCTTGATGTGGAATCCAAGGAGCATTTCATTTTCACTTGTCCTATCTACTACGAGATACGAGGTTAGATATTATTGCTTATTCAGAGACACCAATACACTAAAATATTGGATTAATTATGAAGATCATAAATGCATTACCATTTTCATCTGGTAATTATTCAATCTCAAGAAAGAACTAAGTAACAGTTTGCAGAAAATAACAGGATCCCGATTTATCACTTCATTCTTCCAGCCTACAGAGGCCACGACCAGAAAGCGCCAGGGTGATCACAGAGATACAACAAGATCAACTCGTCGTCGACTCCAACAAAGAACATCTACGATGACATTCAACTCTTATATCACTCACTTCTCTTCAACCTTGAATGTTGGGAGTAATCCTTGATCCACAAATCTTGTATATCATATGTCATTTTGTTTACTGTTTTTCTTACTTTATTTTCTCTGGAGCCACATCAGGCACTCCCATTGCTTTGTATATGTCTTACTTTATAGTCCTATTGACATCTTTTGGTCACCTATGGGCATTAATACAAATTCAAATTCATTGAAATTTTAAATACAAAGCTCAAGCATCTCTTTGCTTTAAGAATAACTTATTCTCTACTAATTATCCTCTATATCCCCATCCCATCCTCACTAATAGTTCGAATCTTATTTGTAATCTTATTTGTTCATCAAGATAAGGTATAATCTTATTTGTTCTTAATGATTTTATTCTAATAAAGTGTGTAATCGTGAGTGTTTATAATTTTAGATGCAAATCATGTAAGAGCAAAATACTTTCATATGTTAATTATATGGTGTAAAATTGTACACATGATTAAATGTTTTTTAAAAAATTAAATACATTAATGCAATTATGAAAAGTTTAAATAAATGAATATAATTATAAAGTCTTCAAAACTATTAAAATAATATATATATATATATATATATATATATATATATATATATATATATATATATATATATATATATATTTGATTTGGTTATTGTGAAAAACCTCTATGACCAAACGTAAAGGGCTGTGCAATCTCTATATATATATATATATATTTGATTTGGTTATTGTGAAAACCTCTATGACCAAACGTAAAGGGCTGTGCAATCTCCTCCCAACCATGACCCCTTGTAAAGCCGAGAACTATACTTATCAATAGAGAATTTAACATATTTAATATTTTAAAAGATTATGTATATATTGATTGTTCATAATTAAAAAATAAACTTATTTAAATGAGTTATAAAAGCAATTAAAGAAATAAAGTAAAAATTAAAAAATCAAATAAAAATGCACAATGATTAAATTAAAATGTTAAATAAAACTAAGAAATAAAAACAATTCTCCGGTATACAACTGGTACGAGACCTCACCCTGATAGGGTTGAGAGGGGAGGGCTCTGGTCCCTCTCCTGCTCCCCATCCCATGGCTCCTGGTTTCTGCCCAGTCCCTGGCTCAACCCAGGTCATCCCTCCCGGGGAGTGGTTGTTTGCAGATGATCTCCTGGGGGGAGATCCTTCTCCACTATTTGCGTCCCCTCCCGGCCGGCTAGGGTTTCCTTGGTTGTTTTTTCGGACTGGTGCTTCCCAAGGATCCTTGTTTGGTTGGGGATCCCTTCCCTTTTTCCCTTAGGCTTCCCCTTGGGGTTTTTTGCAGGTGATTCGCGTGGATCTGGTCCCCTACGTTTCTCAGTGCGGTGGAGGTGACGATTTAGGGTTTGGATAGCTTCTCCATTTTTCTTGTGAATCCTCGGCAGGCTCTGTGCTTGGACGAGATTCTTGGTCCCTGCTGCTGGGATCCTCTTCTGTTTACCCGGGGCGAGTTCCTTGTGGTGCAACTCTCTGGTCACTTCCTGATGGACTAGATCCTCTCTGTGCTAGCTGTCGACTTCCTACAGGATGGCTCTCGCTGAACTGAATGTTTTCCCGGTGGGCGGGATGGTTTCTCCATAGGGCGGGATCCGCCAAATCCGCCGGTTTTCCCGCGAGGTGGGATCCTTTCTTTTCTGCTGGTTTCTCGGATGGCGGGATTTCCTTGTTGCTTCCCGCTAGGCGGGACTGTTTGTGGTGGTTTTGACTGCTTCCCTCGAGGTAGGATTTTATTGTAACGGTTTTTCTTTGCTTTTTGCTGGGCGGGATCTTCTCGATGGTGGTTTTTAGCTACTCCCCGCTGAGCAGGATCTCCAAAACTACTTTTTTTCTTATTTGTTTGTTTCCCGCCGAGAGGGATTGTTTCATGCTTACTATTACCGCTGGGCGGGATTTGCATTTTGGTGTTCAGTTTCAAGGGATTGATGCCCTAGGCCCATTGCTTATGTAATCAGGTTTTGGGATCCTTGTTAAAACCCGCTATAAATACAAACACATAATTATCAAAAAAAAAAAACAATTCTCTTCTAAAATGAAAATATCACAATTTCTTTTTCAAAAGTTAAAGAATAATAATTAATTGATACAAATTATTAATCAATATATATTTTAGATAACTTAATTCATCGACCAAGTATAAATATTTTATTTTTATTACCTATTTAGATATATCATAGCTCAAAATTTAGTGGAACAATTTTATATTTATATACTTTCAATAAAATGATAGCCAAACACTAAAGAATACAACAAATTAGCATTAATTATAATAATCAATGCTCTAAAGTAAGATTTTTTTATAAAATTAGCATTGAAATATTATAAATTTTCAAAGCAATACCTTACTTTTAAATACAAATCTTAAGCTTCTCTTTGCTTCAAGAATAAGTTATTCTCTTATTTTTTTTAAAAGGAGAACATCTTATTCTCTACTAACAAGACCAACCACGTGAAGGTGAAAGCTTATCTGGCCTCTCCCTACCCATCCCATCCTCACTCATCGTCCCCTACCAACCCCGTCCTTACTCGTCCACCATCCTCACTCATCACCCTAAAGTGCAATCTTAACTTGTTTTTAATTATTTTATACTAATAATGTAAATGTGAAAGTGCTTAGAATTTTAAATGCAAATTGTTAAGAGCTATATATTTACATTGTGATATTATTTTAAAAAAATACCTATAATATGTTAATATTCTAATAAGTTATTGAATTATGAAAAAAATAAATTAGTTAGGGCAATTATGAAGAGTTTTAATATACAAGTACAATTGTTTGAATGTCATGTGCATGAAACTTTTTGAAGGTGTGCATTCATAAATACATATATTAGTTGCAAAACAGTTCATAAATATAATTGTCAACATGAATTGTGTCAAAATTTGTTTTTTTCTAAAAATAAGATATTACTTAAGAATAAGTGTAAAATCAATGCTTATAAATGTAATCAGTACTCAAATTCATGGATATAAATATTATTGATGTAAAAAAATTGTAAATGTGAAATAAATTGGATCATATTTGTTTTCATTTATCTAATATGTTAATTGTCTTATATAAAAATATGTAATTAATAAGAAATTAAATAAGTGAGCACATAGCATATACATGTGAATGATAATTGGGCATTGGATATAAATTCATGAATATTAAAACATGTAAATTTGGTCTATACATTGGATGTGAGTTATGCATAAATTCTTAGTTACAAAATTTTTAGTTGCACAAAGCTTTGTAATTGTGTGCTCATAAATGTGAAATGCATGTGGATCATATAAATGAACATGTTTAAGTGTCTCATATTTAAAAAAATATTAACAAAAATCATGCAACTGCAAAGAGTTTATATAGGTAAATGTATGTGCACAATTAATGTAGAAGTGTAAATATGTGAGTTATGCATAAATTTATAAATACAAATGTTTATTGTGCAAAAGTTAGTGAATACACATAACATGTCAATTGTAGTGGTGTCTATGTTAGTGTATTAGAATACAAAAATGTTAGTTGCACAAAGCTTTGTTATTGTGCTCATGAATGTGAAATACATGTGGATCATATAAATGTTTATTTGAATATAGAGAACATGTTTAAGTCTCATATTTAAAAAAAAAAAAAAAAAAATTACAAAAATTATGGAATTCCAAAGAGTTTATATATGTAAATGCATGTGCACAATTTATGTATGTGTGTAGATAGGTTAGTTGTGTATTAATCTATGAATAAAAATGTTAATAGCACAAAAGTTAATGAATATGTATAGCATCTTAATCGTAGTGTTGTATATGTTAGGGTATTAGAATATAAAAATGTTAGTTGTACAAAGCTTTGTAATTGTGCTCATGAATGTGAAATACATGTGGGTCATATAAGTGTTTCTATGAATGTACAAAAATGTTTAAGTGTCTCATATTTAAAAAATATTTACAAAAATTATGCAATTGCAAAAAAAGTTTATATATGAATGCATATGCACAATTTGAAGTGTAGATATGTGAGTTGTACATAAATCTATGAATGCAAATGTTTATTGCACAAAAATTAGTAAATATGCAAAACATGTGATTATGAACACTACATAAATTTATGAATGAAAATATTGATTGTAAACACGTTAATATATATGATAATGAATTTATCAAATTAATTTGTAAAAAAATATCATATGATTGCTCATTTGAATGTAAATGTTACAAAAATAAATGTCAAAGTTAACTTTGAATGCAAATTATAAATGAAAATAAGAATTGCATAAATATATTACATAAAAATGAAATTAAAAAAATAATTAAAAAAGAAAAAAAAAAAAAAAGACAAGATATAGACCTAATGGAAATAGTCATGGCCAATGACTATTTCTTTAGGCCTTGGAAAGGGGCTTTAACCCCTCTCCCAAAAAAAAAGAAATTTTTATTATCATTGTATACTTATAAAATAGATACATAAAAATAATGTTTTTTTTTTGAAAAAAAAATTCCTTTATAACAAAACTAAAAATATACAACATTTGTCCACTTTGATTCATTTTCTTCTTCTTCTTGGCTTCTTTGCGACATGAAGACACCTAATTACAAAACAATAAAAACAACATTTGAATATTTTATATGTAAACAAACTATAATATTTAGTTTCTCTTTAGATTATTCATTGGCTTTTGTACAACATATTAACTTATAGATAAAAACATTCAAAACATAAAACTCTTGATAATATCTGCATTCAGATTAAAAATCTTCCTTCCTTTTGAAATTGGGTTTGTTTTGATTATACAAAATAACTAAAACAAATTTCAGTCATCAAATAAAACAACTTTTTTTAATATTTATTAAAAAATCTAAAACAATTTTAAAAAATCTAAAATATAAAATGTTTATTAAAAATATAACTAAATAGAACTTTAATTTCCTTTAATTTATATTTGTTAAAAAATAAATTTAAAAAAAAAATATAAAACTTAAATTATAATATATAAAATTTTAAATCTAAAAGAATCCTATATATATAATTATTTTAAAAAACGTGCAAACTAAGGATTGATGAGTGGAACTGGAGTTGATTGCAGTTGCAACAGGTGGACAAATAGTTCCATGGACAGATAATTCAATAATTGAGTATGGTGGTGGTTTTTGATTCCAGGAGAGGAACAATATGCAGTTCGGACATTTGCGGATGATTGATCGCAGGATGGAATTTCAACACGACTATTTTAATAAAAAAATATCCTGCTTAGCTTTGGTTAAATAGGGTTAAGCTGAATATGTATGTATCTTTTTAAACTATATTAAGAGGGGACATTGAAATCGTGGACTACGGCCTTATTTCAAGGTATAAAAGAAGAGAATATACGCTCAGCTGTAGCCATGTGGGTTCCCCTTTTATTTTTCTCCTCCTGTACTTTCACATACCTGGCTTTCACATCCGAGGTTTTCATATATATATATTTTTTTTGATCTTGATCAAAGCCATTGTTCCAAAACATGATCAATACACAGAGGGGGGACAAGATCGAGAAGATTAAAGTTGGGTAGCAGACATGGAATAACACTACTGTTCCAAAAGGTTTATTTTTTGGGAGTGAGATGACTGGCTTGAACAAATGTATATATTCTTGTGGGGCTGTGAGCCCAAGCGAGATTTGCATTTCAGATCACCGAATCCCAAATAATAAAAATTTTAGGGCAAAAGTACGAGACCTCTAATAAGTAGTTTGTTTTTTCTTCATCACACCTTGCAAGTTGGACTAAGGCCTTGGAAACAGACAAAGCCAAAACAAAGGATAAAACAAACGAAATGAGACAAGAATGCTCAGAATTCGTTGTTTCACGAAAGACGGGAAAAAAAGATATCGGTTCTCTGTATTTTTAAATTTACATAACTTCAATCAAGCCAGAACATGATTGGATTGATTAAGGGGAATGATTGAAAAAATTGCCATTAGACGTGATGGAACAGTATGCAGTTGATGCTGTACTAATGACTCTAGCGAAAAATAGTGGACTCCAGCCTATTGATACTTTGACAGCAGTCAATAAATCAAGGAAAATAACTTTCATTTGGGAATAGATTGTAATGATATTGGTACAAACAACATGTTGGAGCAAAATGTGTTTGAAACTTTAATTAGAAAGAAGCAGCAGATTCTACTCGCCACCCATAGTGTCAAGATGATCTTGAAATTTTCACCATTAATGCATTTTATAAATTGATTTTCCCTTAAAAGAGATGCTTAGTAAAATACAGGGAAGCCTTGGTTGTTTCATGTTATCAAACATTTTCATTTTCATGATGCAAGAAGCCTGCAAACGATTTATCTCAACAATAACTGTATCGTGTTATACTATTATTATTTTTTAGTAATATATAAATATTTATATTTATAAAGTAAAATATAATTAATGATATAATCAGGGCTATACTCTTCTGAAGCCCTTTTCTGATAATTCGATCTTACATTACTAAAAGAACAAGCGAACGAGATATCATTATAGTGCCCTAACAAAAACAAAATTATAGAAAAGATAACGCGTTATACTACCGGTTATGACTAAAATACACTACAGGAGAAAACGTGGATACCTTTTCCTGTAGCCTTTCTGCTGGGTCTACAATTTGGAATACAATTTATAGACGTCTCTGTCTGAAGATTTATAGCTTTTCTTGATATTCAATCTGTATTACCTACCCTTCTATATTACCTTCCCGTACCGTAACTTCATAAAATTTAAGAATTCTCATATGCTTCAAAAAAAATTCACTTAAGTTTATAATTCCAAAAAATGCACGTAGTGTCTGTGCACATTGGAAGTTTGGGTTTGTTTAATGGTGCAAGAATTGGTATGATGCATCACAAAGGTGTATGTTAAACTTTTAAAGATTTTGTACCTCAGATGGACATTGCTGTTATTTTTGGTATATAAATATTGACTATGACTATGGTTGTGTGGGTTGATTAAACTAGTGAGGAGATTGCAGCTTTTATATTAATTTTTTTTGGTTTAAACTTAGTGCACTCATTACAATAAACTAACAATCAAGAGTGTAATTAGTTAAATAATAAAAAAAAATTAAACTAAAAACAAAATAATTTTATGAATAAATTATTAATTTAAAAAATTAAAATTAAAAAATAAATTTAAATCTTAAAAATTTAAATAAAATTTTATATACCAAATGAAAGTGTAACCTAATATAACCTAGTTTGTCATTATATTTTTCTAACTAAGCTTAAGAATAATACTAGCTGCTACCCTTACAGTGCATAAGTTATGCAGACAATAATATTCAAAGTACCTGCTAATTTAAAAAACATAAACCAAAATTAGTTGCTAGGAAAAGAAAACCTAGAATATAAGAGACACCTCAAATGGATCTTTAGCCACCAGGGCAGCTCGAAAAATAGGCAAGGAGGATAAATTCCTATTTGGGAAGCCATTACTGTGGCTGCTGCTCTGGCTCTGGTGGGGACTTTCTAAACATATTCGGGGAGATATCACAGTGACTTGGAGAATAAGATCCTGTTCATGCTTTCAAAAGCCTAACTGGACAGTATGAATTTAATAAGGTAGACAACATAACCCTTAAGGTTTATGGCTAATATATAAAAAGACATATTATTTGTTAATTTATTTTTATATAATAAATATTCTCAGATAATATTTGAATCTGATTTTTAGTATAATTTAATTTTATATTTTTTTTATATAGAAAAAATACACGGTATCATGTAACATAAATAACTTATTATATAAGCAATAGAAGATATGTATTATTATTATTTTTTTTAAACCAGATAAAATATATAAAAAAATCTAAAACTAAATATATACAAATAAATTTTTATAAATCTTAAAATAAAATTTTATATCTCCTTTAAAATATTTATTAAAAAAATTTAAACAATCAAATAAAAATATATATATAATATTATAAAACCTTTTCAATATATAAATAATATTTATGTTTCATAATATATATTAAAAAATTATAAATTATTTTTGTTTTAAAATAAAATAAACATAGATTTAATATATATGAAAATATATCTAAAACATTAAAATAATAATATTAATAATAATAATAATAAAGTATATATAAACAAAAATTTCACAAACGATACCTAAAATCAATTCATAACATAATTTTTTTAAAGAGTTTAACAATAAATTTTTAAACCCTATTTAAATTTTAAATAAAATTTTAAATTCCTAATTTAAAAAATAAGTCAGATGTAAAAATGAAACAAACCTGTTTTTGTTTGGACTGTGCTTCATTTTTGTTTTGCTTTCATCGGTTCTTTATCTGCAACCAATTTATTGCCATTTTCCCTCTCTACCACTGCACTCAACCCTGCTCTTAAACAATCTTAAGAAATATAAAATAAACAAATAACTGAAATAAAAAACAACAAAATATTATAAAAACATTAATAGAAAGAAAACTCCAAAAACCCTCCTCTTAATAAACCCTGAAAATTTTAAAATAAACAAAACAATTGAAATGAAGAAGAAGACAAGCATTTTAAAAATCATAAAAACCCTGCAGAAGACCAAAATATTTAAATGAAAAAAGAACAAGAAAATAAAAATAAAAATAAAAAAAGACAGCACGGCGCCATGCTTAAGAATAGAAACATATAAAATCAATTGTCTAATAAGCGATAACAAACAATCAAAAAAAGCCCTGCACTGCGGTCCTTCTGCCCTTCCCTGCCTTTGAATCGAAATCTGCCAGCCTGTCCTGCCCTCCCCTGCCTCTGCGTCCAAATCGAAATGAAGTGAAGACCAAGAAAACCCTTTATATACATTCTATCCGGAATTCAATTTAAATTTAATTTTGGTTTAATTTCATTTTTGAACTTTTTAAGCTTTGTGTAACGGCTCTCACGCTCTCACTTTATTTTATTATTTGTATTGATTTTAGTTTTTAGTCGTTCGGGGCGAATGCAGAAACCGACAGAAATCGAAATGAAGTGAAGACCAAGAAAACCCTTTATATACATTCTATTCGGAATTCAATTTAAATTTAATTTTGGTTTAATTTAATTTTTGAACTTTTTAAGCTTTGTCTCACGCTCTCACTTTATTATTTGTATTGATTTTAGGTTTTTAGTCGTTCGCGGCGAATGTAGAAAACGACAGAATTTGTTTTTAAGTTTTATTTAATTGGTTATTTTGTGATTTTTTTAAGCGTTTTATTATGTCACATTATATTATTTATGTATTTTTGGTTTTTTCTATAAGTTGAGGATTAATATCATTTGATAAAAAATTAAAGTAAATTATTATTATTATTATATTGTAATGGTATGTTTTTGGGTTTTCATTTACCCAAGTTCAAATTCTAATATTAGGGATAGGACCCCTCATAAAAATAAATCATGTTTTTAATTCAAAATTTATGTTATATGAAAAACCTAGTTCAATTCCCTAAAAGGTCAGGGTTCCATTGATTCCATCTTTACCAACAAATTAAAGATTATAGACAACCAAAAAAAATTGTTAATATCATTTCAATGATATTTTACAAATACTTAAAATTTATTTTAAAATTACATTAATTTAAGAATATATTGGTGTCAATATTTTATATATACCATGTAGAGGTTGAAATCTTTGAATTTATAGACAAGCACCCCCACTCATCATTTCATCAAAACATGGTAGTTTTATGTTTTACACATTTTTCCATGCATACTATTGTTTCTAAGGTATTTGTTTACTTTCTTATAAATTATAATTTGTTTGTTAAATGAATTAACATGGATTTTAGTAACTTATATCTATGTCCTAGGAGAACAACATAAAGGTTTGGGCTTTGCCTCTTCTTTGGAGGTCCAAGGTTATATTTTTTCTTTAAATTCTAGGATTAGTACTCAGCAGTATCATGAGTCATGACAACATCAACAATAGCATATGCAATTTTTCTCCAAAAACTTGAAATCCAAATTCTTTGGTTAAATAAAATCAAATCATCAAGCTCTCTTCTTCTTTAATCTCCAAACTCTAAGATTTAATATCAGAATGAGAAATGTGGTAGTACTCTAAAACAAAGATTAACATAGCATAAAATAGAAAAAAATATTGAAATTGTAATCTGGTTCATGGCCAAGGCCAATATTGTGTGATAGGGCATTTCATTGTACAATGTATTAATTATTTGTAATATTTTATTATGTATGCCCTATGGATCCATGTTAACCTTGTTATGGCTAAACCCTCTTTATATTTTGTAATTAACCTAAATCCCTCTTATTATGTCAACTTATGTTAAACATTATTATGTTATTAGAGTTTTGGCATTGGTATAGATGTTCCCTTCCACCCCTCATTTGATTATTACAGTGTTGTGTATCTTATATGTATTTTATCTATAGCTAATACAATGATTATTTATGTTGCCTATGGGTGCCCCCAAATCCATGTATGTTTTCCTTTCTTTCATCCTTTTAAGCTTTGTGTATAAGATTTGAGTGAATGATTCCTTTCTATTATGTTATAGAAAGCATTGTAAATTCCAATATGGTATCACATTGAGTATGGAACGACATCGCTTGGTCAAGCAAGAAGCTAACTTGGTGCCTTTTGATTCATTTTCCAAGTTTTGGGATAAATTATTCCTCAAATATTCATAAGCATATCTTATAGAATAAGTCAAGAGGAAACCCTACTCCACAAATCTATTTTTTCTTCTTTAAATACCTTAGAGAATGTGGGCCTTCTTTTGCTTGCAAAGTTTAGTAAAATGATTTTTTATCATGTTTCCATGGCCACAACTCAGAAAGAAGATTTAGTAGGAAAAATTCAAAATCAAACTGACCTCTTCTCTTGTAAGCACTCTCTACAATGCTACATAAACAAAGCAGGGCCACAAGGGTAATATTGTAAAGACCCTCCTTCACGAACTTGATATTGATGTTGAATTATATACTAATGTGTGGATATATAATGCATTTTTTTATTTTTATGTTATCAAGATGAGTTGATATTGCATTTTATACTTTACTTAAGATATATAGAGAATATGGTATTGCTGATGAAATTTTTAGATGCAAGATCAAGTACTATCACTGATGGATTTGTATGGAACAACCACCAGAGTTGAAAGAAAAATATGGAAAATGATGGATGACTTATTCATCGACAGCTCAAGGGTAAACACATACTGTTCATATAGATGTATTGCATTTATTTGTTGTTTGGATACAACGTTGGGCCATGAGATTGCTATGGTAAAGGATTCATCCTTAGTAGGTAGGGGACAACATGTGGTTATCTTCAAAATAAAAATGTCACCTACTTAAGGATAAAGCAATGGGATGTATTATGGAGTTGAATATTTTTGTTTGTTTATGTTTTGAAAGAATAGAATTGATATTCCAACAAGTATTAATGAAGTCTTGTGATATTAATACTTGAAATAATTAATCTAAATATTTGGTATTTATTTAATTTGTAGGATGGATAATTATTCTAATGTTGGTAGCATTAGAAAAATGAAATTAATGTTTAATTTATGTAATATTGACACATAATTTCTTTCTTAAAAGAGAAAATATAATCATAGAGGAACACATTTTTTGATAAGAAAGGAATATGATGTTTTGCATTAAATATTTTATGTATGTATTGGAACCTTGAAGAATGGATGATTGCTAAATTCTTTGTTTTGGTCTTAACAAAGTGATAATATCAATTTTGTATTATAATATGGATAGTTGATATTATATGTTTGGAGACCTTAGGATTTTGAATGATGGAATTATTTACATTTTTCTTAATCTTTTATACATGCATTGTAAGTTGCATGAATAATATTATTTAAGAATATGGTGAGCATTACTTTCTTTTGTTGCCCTATAATACCTATGAATGGAGGTGATCAACCAGCTTGGGGGGAGAAAGCATATTTTAATCTAAGGCTTTTTAAGAATCCTATGATGGAATGAAATGGGCTAGCATGAGATAAAAGATCGCGAGAGTAGACAGAGGCTTTGGAGAAGGATATTGAATGTATCTAAAAGCCATTGTAATCTATAGAGAAGGTAAGCGGTTTCAATCCATGTTGAATTTGTTTGGTCATAATTTTTACTCTCTTGTTCTATGTGTGCATGCTTCTTTCTTGTTTTGTTAAGCATTAGGTCCTTCTTTGAACCATTATGTTCAGCCATAGTTGGTGGCCTACTTTTTTGTGGACTATTTATGCTTTTTGCTTTCTTTGGGGATGGTTGGAGTCCTTCTTCGTTTGAATCCATAGGATTTGGAGAGCTTCTCTAGGGTTTTCTACATATCCTAGCTTAACATAATACATCTTGTGATGTGTCTGCATTATCCTTGTTTCTTTATGTATTTTGTTCATAAAAGGTAGGATTTGTTGAGCAATGATATGTTTTTTGTGGTTAAAGAAACTACAAAAAAAAGTAGGCTAATAAGTGAGATCAATGCCATATTTATTGCATTGGCTCCCAAAAAGGTGAAATATATTTTAATAATTTTTGTTTGATAAACCTTTGTAACATGATTTATAAAATAATGGCAAACACATTTAAGAATATTTTATAACATGTTATCTTAGTGGAAACAAATTCTTGATGGTATATTCATTGTATAGGAGGCCAAATATTCTCTTCATTCCATTAAAAAAATAGTGTATGCTTGCAAAATTAGAGTTTCCTACATGATGTTTTTGTAAAAATTGATTTTAATCAAGGTTTATGAATGGATTAGATGGTGTTATAACACTCCAAAATATTCTATGTTGATCAATGGATATCCTACTAGTTTGAATAATCTTGTGGAACCCTACTTAGTTGACTTGATGGCACGTTTCATGGGTCTTACCCTCAATAAGACTTTGTCTCCCATAGAGAATTCTCTTGGTGATCTTTTCATATTAGCATAGCTTTTTTGGCGATTGACAACTTCCTTGAGCCTTTGTTGAATCCCTCTAAGCTGCTCCTTCATATCTCTAATAATGTTTGGTTCGATCACCACCTGATCCTATGGATTATCCCATGATAAATATTTTTTGCATCTTCTACCATACAAGGCTTCAAACAGAGTCATTCCCAAGGATGCATGATATCCATTATTATATGTAAATTCCACTAGATGTAAAAATTCTTCCCACTTAGACTTTTGATCTATGTAGTACATGTGAATCATATCCTTTAACACTTGGTTCACCCTCTCCATTTATCTATCTATTTTTGGATGATATGCAAAACTGATATTCAGCTTAGTGCCCACTACACGGTGAAGAGCTTGCCAAAATTCTAAAGTGAACCAAGAATCTTTGTTTAATATGATCACCTTAGAAAAACCATGTAACCTAAAAATTCATTTGGTAAACATATTTACCATTATCGGTGCATCATCCTTGATGTTCCCTAGTATACAATGTGTAACCTTGGTCAACTTGTCAACCACTACAAGAATTGCATCATGTTAGTACTTAGTCTTGGGTAAACCCACAATAAAATCCATAGATATTACCTATCATTTCTGAGTAGGTATATCATGTGGGTATGATTTCCTTGCTAGATGTCAATTTTCTACCTTAACCTTTTGGCATTCTAAACATATTATAATAAAACTAGTGATATCATGTTTCATTCCTACTCAATAGAAGGTATTTCTCATGTTTTCTCTCATTTTTGACCCTCCTAGGTGAGCAAAATATGGAGAACTATGCATCTCTTGCATAATCATTTTCCTTAATTCACCAGTTTTGGGTATGACAACTCTATACTTGAAGCATAAAAGACCATCTTTTGTGTTGACATCCTTATTTTTCCTCATGATTACCCTCAATTTTAGCCCAAATTTCCATGCAATAGTAATCATGTAGTTGCATATCTCTGACTTTGTTCGTCAAGTCTATATGACTCCAGGTTAATGTTTTTATGTGCCTTCTCTCGCTCAAGGTATATGTAACCTCATTTTATTTACCTTTGATATACTCAATAACAAAGTCATACTTTGCTAAGAACTCTATCCATCTTCTCTATCTAGAATTTAGCATAGGTTGGGTAAAAATATACCTTAGACTTTGTTGGTTTATCCTTAGCTCAAAAGGTTTGCCTAACAAATAGTGCCTCTAGACCTTTAGTTCATGCATAATTTTTGCTAATTCTAAGTCATCAGTAGCATAATTCAACTCATGCTTCTTGAGTTTCCTAGACTCATATGCTACTGTAGCCTCATTTAGGGACAATACCACTCCCAAAATTTCTAAGGAAGCATCTATACACACTATAAAATTCTCAATAAGATTTTGAATCTTGAGAATTGGTGTTGTAGTTAGCATATTCTTCAAAGTCTCAAAGGTGGCTTCACATTTCTTTGACCATTTGAAATCCTTTCCTTACCTTTGAAGGTTTGTGATAGAGTAGGAAATATTTGAATAATCCTTTACAAAATACCTATAATAACCAGTGAGCCCCATGAAACTTCTTACTTCAAACACATTTTTTGATGCAAGTCAACTTAATATAACTTCAACCTTTTTGGGATCTACAATAATTCCTTTTATCGATATGATACATCCCAAATACTACACTTGTGAGATATAGAACTCACATTTAGACAACTTTCCATATAGCTAGTTTTTCATAGCACCACTAACACTAACCTTAAATGATGGTCATGTTCCTCTTTGGTATGAGAATATATCAAGATAGCACCTAAAAATACCAAAACAAACTGGTCTAGATATTTTGTAAACATGTTGTTCATCAAATTCATAAAATTTGATGGTACATTTATCAACCCAAATGACAACACTATGAACTCATTGTGTCCATATCTAGTCTTAAAGGTTGTTTTATGAGTATCCTCCTCTCAAATACTCAGTTGATGATATCTAGATCTTAAATCAATCTTTGAAAATATGGTGGCATCCTTTATCTAATCAAAGAGGTTCTCAATCCTTGGTAAAGGATACCTATTTTTTATGGTCACCTTATTCAACATCCTATAATAAATGCACAATATCAAAGAACCATCCTTCATTTTCACAAATAATACTAGATAGGCATTTTTTTTTAAGGTGTCCTTATAATGGGTTTAGCTCCAGGTATTAGTTCAATAATGAAGTCAAATTCACATCGAGGTGGTAGGCATGTGAGGTCTTATATAAATACATCCCTAAATTCATGTAAAATTGAATGTTTGTCTTAACATTTATCTTGACAACATACAACATATCACCTCTTTTAATGACTTTCTTCAATTGCATAGTTGACAGTAAATATGTTCGAAAAGACTCTTGACTACTTTGAACTCTTACTCTCTTCTTATCCTTATTGGTGTAATCCATACATATTTCCTAAATATTGATTAAGGCTCCCTGAGCCCTCAACCAATCTATCCCTATGATACTATCAAAAGCATGAAGTGGTGCTCAATATAAGTTCCATATGGTGGATCCAATGGGTAGGATTATCCTAGTAATAGGTAAACATTGATCCATTGAGTAGTTTTGTCTATAACCCCACTCAACGTTCCACCTTTGTGCCAAAAATCTAGGTATTTCCAACATATCCTCGATAATACTAGTGGAAATAAAACTATATATAGCTCCACTATCTATTAAAATTCTAACATATCTATTAAACAACTTACGATTCATTAGCATAGGTGTCACCTATCCATCTAGGTTCTAATTCCTTGTAGTGGCATAAATTTGGTGTGGTTGCTCCTTTGCTCTGTTACTCGACTCTAGCCATTGGGGACACTTATTGGCATAATGAGTCCCCTTATATACGAAGCAACCTATCTTAGATCCCTGAGATCTTTCCCATATTTTCTCCCTTGTTCCCTTTTTTCATTACATTGTATTGTTTATGAGGTTTAGGATTTTATTTATTTCTTTTTTTGACCATAGGTTCCTTTCTTGAAATTATTTTACCCTTATCATTTTTTAATTCTCATTCAAAAATCATCTCCAACATTAATCATTATTGATTCATCTGGTACTACAATGACCTAACCAAAGATATGAGTTGCTTCACTTCCTCTTATAGCAACTCAACTAGTAAAGTAACGTTGTTCTTCTCCCCATGGAATATTCCATTTTCCTAGCTTCCCTATCGGAGTCAATTTTTCTCCTTATTTTCTTGTCAGAGTTCATGGTTCTTCCAAACTTCTTTGGAGAGTGTACTACAACTTCCTTTTGCATAACCATCTTCTTGGATGATCTCAATATAGGTTTCATCTCCTATGCATAAAATGAGACATATGAGTTACCATATCTTCGTAAACTACACTTTCTAAAATTAGTTAGTTTTTATCTCCCCATGAACTAACCTTGACCATTATCACTCTCCTGATAATGATCCTGGCCATGCTTGCCCTATTGTAGGGTGTTATTTTATGATAGGACTATTATCATTCACCTAATAATGATCATGGTCACACATACCCACCCACAAGGTGCCATTTTTGTCAAGACCATTATCACTTCCTATATAATGATCATGGTCACACTTGCCTCACAACAAGGAGCCATATCCATTAAGAAACTATACTCTCTAGGATTTTTACTCCTTGGTCTGACTGATCTAGTTTGCGTGCAGTACCCGACTTATCCTAAATTATGTTAAGGTTCTTAGTATAGTAAGTCTTCCCAAAGTAGCACATAAAGTCAAGGCCCATCATAGGTGCACTCCTTGGAAGCTTCTAGTCCTATAACCTAAAGCTCTGATACCAACAGTAACAACCCACAAAAATCAATGCAAAAAAATATATATATATATATATATATATATATATATATATATATATATATATATATATATATATATATATATATATATATATAAATTACACAAGTAGGTTCACATAAAGGGGTTCCAATATTATTTTTATCATTCTCAAGCCTTCACCGCATTTTAATTGAATATTTTTGTAGATGACACTCAAGTGAATAGGAGTGGCCAAAATCCCATTTTTTTTGGGATTCACATTACTAGAAGAAAATCAAAGTGGCCCCCCCACCTTTTCTAAACCCTCACTAGTATAGGATAATTTGACCATAATGTAGGGATTATCCTTTAAGGCCTATGCCACTTAAATGGGGATTCCTATTCCCTAACATTTCCATAATTCTATCTATATAGATTACTTTAGCATAAAGCCTTGGTGCTTAGTTACCACACCTTCATGACCTAACTAAGGTCATTATCACTCACCTAGTAATGAACATGGTTACTTGAGTCTCACCATTCAAGGTACCACCACAGTTGTATCATAATTTATTCCATTAAATTCATAGTAGATAGAGGCTTTGGATAAGGGTATTGAATGTATCTAAAAGCCATTATAATCTATAGAGAAGGTAAGCAGTTTCAATCCATGTTGAATTTATTTGGTCATAATTTTTACTCTCTTGTTCTATGTGTGCATGTTTCTTGCTTGTTTTGTTAAGCATTAGGTCCTTCTTTAAACCATTATGTTCAGCCATAGTTGGTGGCCTACATTTTTGTGGACTATTTATGCTTGTTGCTTTCTTTGGGAATGGTTGGATTCCTTCTTCATTTGAATCCATAGGATTTGGAGAGCTTATCCAGGGTTTTCTACATATCCTAGCTTGACATAATACATCTTGTGATGTATCTGCATAATCCTTGTTTCTTTATGTATTTCGTTCATAAAAGGTAGGATTTGTTGAGCAATGATATGTTTTTTGTGGTTAAAGAAACTACAAAAAAAATTAGGCTAATAAGTGAGATCAATGCCATATTTATTGCATTGGCTCCCAAAAAGGTGAAATATATTTTAATAATTTTTGTTTGATAAACCTTTGTAACATGATTTATAAAATAATTTTAAAAATAATGGCAAACACATTTAGGAATATTTTATAACATGTTATCTTAGTGGAAACAAATTCTTGATGGTATATTCATTGTATAGGAGGCCAAATATTCTCTTCATTCCATTAAAAAAATAGTGTATGCTTGTAAAATTAGAGTTTCCTACATGATTTTTTTTGTAAAAAATGATTTTAATCAAGGTTTGCGAATGGATTAGATGGTGTTATAACACTCCAAAATATTCTATGTTGATCAATGGATTCCCTACTAGTTTGAATAATCTTATGGAACCTGATATGGAAATTATGACGCTAATTATTATTGAAAACATAGGACTTTAAATAAGTCCAAAAATAAAACCGTAATCCTGGAAATCATCAACTGCTCCAAGGATTTACATACAAAATCAAGGAAAGGCTAAAGAGGAAAGCCCTAAAATGCCGAAAAGAAAAACACCTAGACCTAGACCATTCAACGGAGGAAACAAACAACTCACGTTGATTATTGTGCTTACTAAGTCCTAATTAAAATATCCTAGGTCTAAAAAGAAATTAGCCCCTAGGTCTAAATTTCCTCATCATTCGTCCCAACAAAAGAAGCATTGGACTCCAATGCTTTTAACAAAGAGGGAAAATCCCCGGACAGAATGTGAGCAGAAATCCAGCAAGCTTGATGTGGAAATTGGCCTCGTCGAGCCACAATATATGAAGTAGAAACACCTTGGCGTGTTTTTCGGGTCTTCGTATCAAAGACTGTATCGATGTCAAGCGGAAGTTGAGCATCAGGAACCACATCAACTGGATGTATGATGGCTGGAACTGTTTCCAGTGTGGAATCATAGTATGGTTTGAGAAGATCAACATTGACGACATCGTGAATGCCAAGATGAGCTGGAAGATCCAAGCAAAAGGCATTCTCAGAGATTTGCTGAAGAATAGTATAAGGCCCATAACGAAGAGGCTTGATTTTGCTATGTGCCTTATCTGCAAATCAGTGTTTGTCAAGATGAAACCATACTTTGTCACCAACTTGAAAGGAATGAGGTGTACGGTGCTTTTCCATCTGTTGTTTTTGCTTTTGCTAAGTCTTCTGAAGAATTTGAACCACTTTGGATTGAAGACTCTGCAAATGTTGTACAAAAGAGTTGGCCTTGTCTTGTTCCTTCTAAATGTGTATTGTGGCTGAAGAAGGCAAAGACAAAGGTAACTCATAAGGAGCAAGTGGTTGAAAACCAAAACACACTTCAAATGGAGAGTGCCCTGTAGAACTATGGACGGCCCTGTTGTAGGCGTGCTCAATGTGAGTGAGGCTTAAGTCCCACTTGGATGGAGTGGAATGATGGTATATCCTCAAACTTTGCACTAGAGTACGATTAACTACCTCTGTCTGCCCATCGGATTGTGGATGATAAGTAGTAGAGAAGTTAAGAGATACTCCCAAAATCTTCCAAAGTGATCGCCAAAAGTGACCCACAAAGCGCGAGTCACGATCAAAGACAATGCTAGTAGGAAGACCAAAAGAACGCCATACCACCTCAAAGAAGAGTTGGGCAAGATCCTGTGTAGTACTTGTCTTGCGACAAGGAATGAATTTGGCCATTTTTCTGAATTTGTCCACCACAACAAAGACACAATCATGCTTGCGTACTGTCATTGGAAAACCGCTCAAGAGATCCATGGAAATTCTTTCCCACGGACGAGAAGGAATGGGCAAAGGCATGCTCATTCCCAATGTCCTATTGGCTGATTTGGAGCGATTACATACGACACATTGTCGCAAGAAGTGAAGAACATCTCTTTGCATGTGTGGCCAAAAGAAAAACCTTTGCAGATGATGAAGAGTTTTTTGCCTACCAAAATTTCCCCCATAGAGTGTGGAATGAGCCTCCTTCAGAAGAGACTCCCTGTTCCCATGAGGAACACAAAGTTTGTCCAATTTGTACAATAGTCCATCCTGAATATGAAAGTCCTGAAGAGCTCTCAAATTTGAAGAAGGATTGGAAAGTTGGTGGAAAACTTTGCCAAAATTTGGATCCATAGGATACTGTGTAGGCCAAGTTTGGAAGCCAAGATGAGAAGTAGTGACAATTGTCAAAACAAGAGTAGAAGGATGACGACTCAAACAATCAACCACTGCATTGTTTCGTCCTTTCTTGTACTTGATTACCAAATGGAATTATTGCAAGTACGATGCCCATTTCATGTGCCTAGCTTCTTCAATTTTTGTTTGAGATTGAAGAAACTTAAGGGGCATGTGATCTGTATGAACAATTGTTTCTTTTCCCAAGAGATAATGCCTCCAATACTTGATTGCTTGAACCAAAGCATAGAACTCCTTATCATATGTAGAATAGTTCTTCTTGGCCTCTAAAAATGTCTCCGAATGATAGGCCACTGGATGGCCATTCTGCAGGAGCACAACTCCAAGTGCAATTTGCAAAGCATCATTTTCTATCTCAAATGGTTGAGACAAATCAGGAAGAACAAGAACTGGTGCAGTACTCAATTTGTGTTTCAATGTGTCAAAGGCTTTTTGTTGTTCCTTTGTCCACTAAAACTGAACTTTGATCTTTGTTAAATAGTGTAAAGGTGCTGCAATAGAAGAATATCCTCCAATGAACTTGCGATAGAAATTGGCAAGTCCAAGAAAACTCCTTAACTCCGTGACTAAAGTAGGAGTTGGCCAAGAGAAGATAACTTCAACTTTGGAAGGATCTACTTGCACACATTTTTCACTAATTACAAACCCAAGATAGGCAATGAATGTTTGCCCAAATGAACACTTAGGAAAATTTGCATACAATTGGTTCTTTCGAAGAGTTTGAAGAACCGTTTCCAAATGTTCCAAATGATTCTCCAAAGTAGAATAATATATAAGAATGTCATCCAAATAGATTATTACAAATTGATCCAAACAATATCTGAATACTTCATTCATCAGCCGCATGAATGTAGCTGGAGCATTTGTAAGGCCAAAGGGCATGACAAGCCATTCAAAGAGCCCCATTTTGGTTTTAAATGTTGTTTTCCAAGTGTATTCTGCTTGAATTCTCACTTGATGATACCCACTTTTGAGATCAATTTTGGAGAAGAATTTTGCACCTTGCAATTGGTACAAAAGATCATCAATGCAAGGAAGTGGATAATGATTCTTGATTGTAATCTTATTGAGTGCCCTGAAATCAATGCATAATATCCATGTGCCATCCTTCTTCAACACAAGCAATATAGGAGAAGCACAAGGGGAAGTACTGGGTTTGATGAACCCTTTAGTCAACAATGCTTGAATTTGCTTTTTAATTTCTTCCATTTGCACTATTGATTGTCTATACATTGAAGAATTAGGAAGAGAAGATGCAGGAACAATCTCAATAGTATGATTAATCTATCTTTCAGGAGGAAGACTTGTGGGTTCTTGAAAAACATAAAAAAATGATTGAAGTATTGAATGAACTGAATAACTCATGTTATTAGTGTGCTTAGGTGCTTGCTTTTCTTCTTGAATTGGTCGGATGAAGATGAGTGCTAATTCCTTTGCTTGATTTACATCTTTGCGTGCTTGTCTACAACTCAACATCAAATTATGTGGAGTTTGTTGTGTACTTCTGATTATGAAAGTCTTATTATCTTTGTGTAAATTGTATGTATTTTTTTACCCATCATGTATAGACCTCCTATCGTATTGATAGGGTCTTCCAAGCAACAAACCACAACAATCCATTGGAGTTACATCGCACACAACCGAGTCCACAAAATAAGGACTGAAAGCAAAATTCACAGTGCAAGTGTGTGTGATGTCAGATGTAATCCCATTTTCCTTCCATCCCAAAGGATAAGGATGAGGATGAGGATTCATCGGTAACTTTAGTTTGTCAACAACTGACCTCGCAATTAGATTTTTCTGCAAGCCGCTATCGATGATACAATCAACCATAAAGGTGTCACTGAGATGGACCGTAGTCACAAACAAATTCTCGCGATCACCTTGTGAAGTATTCATAAGGGTCAATTTTTTTAACCCTGCCAATTCCTTATAAGGCTTACGTTCCCCTGTAGCCTTAATAGGACTTTCTTGTGAGTCCTCATTGGAAGGCTTTACAACTAGGGATTGTTTCTTCACATTTTGCAACTTAAAACACCTCTTTTGAGTATGCCCTGGCTTTTTACAATAATTACAAATCAAAGGTGACTTAGAAGAAGAAGAAGATTTTTGTGAAGAAGAAGGGGAAGATCAAGAAGATGGAGAAGGAGAATAAGAAGATTTAACTCCATTGGAAGGGTGAGGAGAAACCTTCAGATTTCCTCCTGACGTAGAAGAGCGAGTCCCACGCGATTGCTCCCTTATTTCCTCCTCAGCAAGAAGGGCTTGATTGAAATCCATGTCAATGTTAACAATCAACTTGTATTTCATCTTCCTATAAATGGGTTCCTACAAGCCACTTTTGAATTTGTTAACAAGTTGTGCTGCATTATCCTGGATAGAATTCAAAATTTGCAACTTGCTAAACTAAAAAATATAATCATGAACAGTCATATTGGAGGTTTGTCGAAGGCGAAGCCACTTGATGTCAAGCTCAGTGGCATAGTTTGAAGGATAAAAATTATTCTTCAAAACTCTTTGCAATTCATCCCACGTGTCAATGGAATTTTGGGTCCGTAGTCGATCGGTGACAAGGACCTTGGCAATGCCAGAAAGCTTCAACTTAGCAAAGTTAACCTGCTGATCCTTTGCTATCTTGGTATACTCAAACCAACTGTCCATGTCCAAAATGCAACTGTTGAGGACCTTTGGATCTCGCGAACCAGTGTAAAGGGGAACCTCACACTGTTTTTGCACTTCATTAGAATTAACCTTATCAGCCAAAACGCTGACAAGTTGGGTTACTTGAGCCAATTTGTCGGCTAATTCGGAAGCCATTTGACCCCGAGTGATCGCCAGCAAAAAGTGTCACAAAAGACACAATTACAAAATGTGCAAAAATAAATGTGCCCAATTTAATTTGCAAAAATGGCAAATTAATAACATGTAAGGGCAAAAATAAATTTCTGCACAATGCGTAAAAAACAGTCAAAGTATGACTTTGCACAAAAATAATCTACCTTTTTTATGTTGTTTTTTTTTTTTTTTTTTTTAAAAAGGTGGTTTTTTTTTTTTTAAATCGAAGGCAATCTTACTATGGTCAATGACTATACAAATTCAGGCATGAAAGTCAACATGGAATAATTCTTCGAAAACCAGGTGACAAAGTCAACAACCAAACAAGACTTGCGCAGAGGGCACGATAGTGTCGTTGATAGTATAAAGGAAAAATTCCTATTATAAAATGCAAGTGGGGCAGCCTGTGTTAAATGTGGGATTAAACCCATAGGAGACCAAGCAACAGGCCTCCGTAACAGCATGCGAAGAGCCAACTGTCCAACGATAAACTTGTCACCGATTTCCTTGCCCTACATAGAAGAAAACAAAATGGCGTCCTCCAAGTTAGAGCCCTGCATAGAATGGATCGAACGATCTCACCCTCTCCCGGCACACATTAGAATCATGTGACCTTGATGCACGTTTCATTTATAGCACGCAGGCTGAGACAATGCAAAGTGTAGTGTTCGACGAGTTTGGCTTCCAGAGGATCGTCCTGTTCGCACGTAGTCTCTGGCACCTTCTAGCAATTTTGACAGATGTCAGAGTACCAGATGTCCTTCTATTTGCTAGAAACCCACATAACATAGCCAATCACTGGATACGATCACCGTCTGGCAACCCGACCATGATCTGTAGGCAGACTGCAGATAGCTGATGGCAGGCTGCAAGATCTGACAACCGCCTGTCATGATCCAACAACATCGCCTGAATCTTCCTAAACCTGGTTGGCATCAGGTCTTAGAGAATATTTTGTCCGCATGGATCGTCCTATCACCGTCTAACAAGTCTGGCAGAAGCCAAAGGACATAGGGGCAGGTTGTCGGCACGCGGAGGCAGGCGATAGGGATCTGACAGCCGTCTGTCATTATCCAACAGCATCGGAGTAGACAAATCATCTAGATCATCAGAGACAACACAACTCACAGGTCGAGAGTTTGTAACAATGCACCAAATCAACAACGTGTGTCTAACACATTGAAAACGCTGAAAATCATCACAAAACGGACATGGAAGGCCAGAGCTTCAAAATCCACAGGACGTTCAGCTGGGTAAGTCAGAACGTGAAACAAAAAAGATGTTCCACTAGCTCAAAATTTTATGCAACCGCACACACTACCCTTAAATGCAAAATTCGACGCAAATATGAATCACCCTTCAAAAATTTGATGTTGTTGTTACTTCAAAAGTTGTCGACAATTTTTTTTATGTCAACAAAATGTGTCAACAAATTTTGTCAACCAAAAATGGAAATTAGCAGCAATTTTTCTGCAATTTCCCTGAGCTTCAACTGGAACAGGTGGTGGAGTTCACTATGGAGGTTGGAAATGACCCAAAAATCCAAAATTAACCCACTCTGATACCAATGATATGGAAATTATGAAGCTAATTATTATTGAAAACATAGGACTTTAAATAAGTCCAAAAATAAAACCGTAATCCTGGAAATCATCAACTGCTCCAAGGATTTACGTACAAAATCAAGAAAGGCTAAAGAGGAAAGCCCTAAAATGCCGAAAAGAAAAACACCTAGACCTAGACCATTCAATGGAGGAAACAAACAATTCACATTGATTATTGTGCTTACTAAGTCCTAATTAAAATATCCTAGGTCTAAAAATAAATTAGCCCCTAGGTCTAAATTTCCTCATCAAAACCCTACTTAGTTGACTTGATGGCACTTTTCATGGGTCTTACCCTCAATAAGACTTTGTCTCCCATAGAGATTTCTCTTGGTGATATTTTCATATTAGCATAGATTTTTTTGTGATTGACAACTTCCTTGAGCCTTTGTTTAATCCCTCTAAGCTGCTCCTCCATATCTCTGATAACCTTTGGTTCGATCACCACCTGATCCTCTGGATTATCCCATGATAGAGATTTTTTGCATCTTCTACCATACAAGGCTTCAAACAGATCCATTCCTAAGGATGCATGGTATCCATTATTATATGTAAATTCCACTAGATGTAAAAAGTCTTCCCACTTAGACTTTTAATCTATGTAGTACATGTGAATCATATCCTTTAACACTTGGTTCGCCCTCTCCATTTGTCTATCTATTTTTGTATGATATGCAAAAATGATATTCATCTTAGTGCCCACTACACGGTGAAGAGCTTGCAAAAATTCTAAAGTGAACCAAGAATATTTGTTTAATATGATCACCTTAGGAAAACCATGTAACCTAAAAATTCATTTGGTAAACATATTTACCATTATCGATGCATCATCCTTGATGTTCCCTAGTATACAATTTGTAACCTTGGTCAACTTGTCGACCACTACAAGAATTGTATCATGTTAGTACCTAGTCTTGGGTAAACCCACAATAAAATCCATAGCTATTACCTATCATTTTTGAGTAGGTATATCATGTGGGTATGATTTCCTTGCTAGATGTCAATCTTCTACTTTAACATTTTGGCATTCTAAACATATTATAATAAAACTAGTGATATCATGTTTCATTCCTACTCAATAGAAGGCATTTCTCATGTTTTATCTCATTTTTGACCCTCCTAGGTGAGAAAAATATGGAGAACTATGCATCTCTTGCATAATCATTTTCCTTAATTCACCAGTTTTGGGTATGAAAACTCTATACTTGAAGCATAAAAGACCATCTTTTGTGTTGACATCCTTATTTTTCCTCAGGATTACCCTCAATTTTAGCCCAAATTTCCATGCAATATTAATCATGTAGTTGCATATATCTGACTTTGTTCATCAAGTCTATATGACTCCAGGTTAATGTTTTTATGTGCCTTCCCTCGCTCAAGGTATATGTAACCTTATTTTCTTTACCTTTGATATACTCAATAACAAAGTCATACTTTGCTAAGAACTCTATCCATCTTCTCTATCTAGCATTTAGCATAGGTTGGGTAAAAATATACCTTAGACTTTGATGGTTTATCCTTAGCTCAAAAGTATTGCCTAACAAATAGTGCCTCTAGACCTTTAGTTCATGCATAATTGCTGCTAATTCTAAGTCATCAGTAGCATAATTCAACTCATGCTTCTTGAGTTTCCTAGACTCATATGCTACTATAGCCTCATTCAGGGACAATACCCCACCCAAAATTTCTAAGGAAGCATCTATACACACTATAATATTCTCAATAAGATTTTGTATCTTGAGAATTGGTGTTGTAGTTAGCATATTCTTCAAAGTCTCAAAGGTGGCTTCACATATCTTTGACCATTTGAAATCCTTTCCTTACCTTTGAAGGTTTGTGATAGAGTAGGCAATATTTGAATAATCCTTTACAAAATACCTATAATAACCAGTAAGCCCCATGAAACTTCTTACTTCAAACACATTTTTTGATGCAAGTCAACTTAATATAACTTCACCCTTTTTGGGATCTACAATAATTCCTTTTATCGATATGATACGTCCCAAATACTACACTTGTGAAATATAGAACTCACATTTAGACAACTTTCCATATAACTAGTTTTTCATAGCACCAATAACACTAACCTTAAATTATGGTCATGTTCCTCTTTGGTATGAGAATATATCAAGATATCATCTAAAAATACCAAAACAAACTGGTCTAGATATTTTGTAAACATGTTGTTCATCAAATTCATAAAATTTAATGGTACATTTATCAACCCAAATGACAACACTATGAACTCATTGTGTCCATATCTAGTCTTAAAGGTTGTTTTATGAGTATCCTCCTCTCAAATACTCAGTTGATGATATCTAGATCTTAAATCAATCTTTGAAAATATGGTGGCATCATTTATCTAATCAAAGAGGTTCTCAATCCTTGGCAAAGGATACCTATTTTTTATGGTCACCTTATTCAACATCCTATAATAAATGCACAATATCAAAGAACCATCCTTCATTTTCACAAATAATACTAGAGCATCCCAAGGTGACACACTAGATTTGATGAGACCCTTTTTTAACAAAATGAAGTTGCACCTTTAACTCCTATAACTTGATAGGGGTTGTTTTTTAAGGTGTCCTTATAATGGCTTTAGCTCCAGGTATTAGTTCAATAGTGAAGTCAAATTCACATAGAGGTGGTAGGCATGTGAGGTCTTATATAAATACATCCCTAAATTCATGTAAAATTGAATATTTCTTAAATATTTCCTCATCCACTTTATTGTTTGTCTTAACATTTATCTTGACAACATACAACATATCACCTCTTTTAATGACTTTCTTCAGTTGCATAGTTGACAATAAATATGGTTGAAAAGGCCCTTGACTACTTTGAACTCTTAGTCTCTTCTTATCCTTATTGGTGTAATCCATCCATATTTCCTAAATATTGATTAAGGCTCCATGAGCCCTCAACCAATCTATCCCTATGATACTATCAAAAGCATGAAGTGGTGCTCAATATAAGTTCCATATGGTGGATCCAATGGGTAGGTTTATCCTATTAATAGGTAAAAATTGATCCATTGAGTAGTTTTGTCTATAAACCCACTCAACGTTCCACCTTTGTGCCAAAAATCTAGGTCTTTCCAACATATCCTCAATAATACTAGTGGAAATAAAACTATATATAGCTCCACTATCTATTAAAATTCTAACATCTCTATTAAACAACTTACGATTCATTAGCATAGGTGTCACTTGTCCATATAGGTTCTAATTCCTTGTAGTGGCATAAATTTGGTGTGGTTGCTCCTTTGCTCTGTTACTCGACTCTGGCCATTGGGGACACTTATTGGCACAATGATTCCCCTTACAGATGAAGCAACCTATCTTAGATCCCTGATATCTTTCCCATATTTTTCCCTTGTTCCCTTTTTTCATTACATTGTATTGTTTATGAGGTTTAGGATTTTATTTATTTCTTTTTTTGACCATAGGTTCCTTTCCTGAAATTCTTTTACCCTTCTCATTTTTGAATTCTCATTCAAAAATCATCTCCAACATTAATCATTATTGATTCATCTGGTCCTACAATGACCTAACCAAAGATATTAGTCGCTTCACTTCCTCTTGTAGCAACTCAACTAGGAAAGTAACATTGTTTTTCTCCCCATGGAATCTTCCATTTTCCTAGCTTTCCTATCGAAGTCAATTTTTATCCTTATTTTCTTGTCGAAGTTCATGGTTCTTCTAGACTTCTTTGGAGAGTGTACTACAATTTCCTTTTGAAAAACCATCTTCTTGGATGATCTCAATATAGGTTTCATCTCCTATGCATAAAAGGAGACATATGAGTTACCATCTCTTCCTAAACTACACTTTCTAAAATTAGTTAGTTTTTATCTTCCCATGAACTAACCTTGACCATTATCACTCTCCTAATAATGATCCTGGCCATGCTTGCCCTATTGTAGGATGTTATTTTATGATAGGACCATTATCATTCACCTGATAATGATCATGGTCACACATACCCACCCACAAGGTGCCATTTTTGTCAAGACCATTATCACTTCCTATATAATGATCATGGTCACACTTGCCTCACCACAAGGAGCCATATCCATTAAGAAACTATACTCTCTAGGATTTTTACTCCTTGGTCTGACTGATCTAGTTTGCGTGCAGTACCCGACTTATCCTAAATTATGCTAAGGTTGTTAGTAGAGTAACTCTTCCCAAAGTAGCACATAAAGTCAAGGCCCATCATAGGTGCACTCCTTGGAAGCTTCTAGTCCTATAACCTAAAGCTCTGATACCAACAGTAACAACCCACAAAAATCAATCCAAAAGATATATATATATATATATATATATATATATATATATATATATATATATATATATATAAATTACACAAGTAGGTTCACATAAAGGGGTTCCAATATTATTTTCATCATTTTCAAGGCTTCACCGCATTTGAATTGAATGTTTTTGTAGATGACACTCAAGTGAATAGGAGTGGCCAACATCCCATATTTTTTGTTATTCACATCACTAAACCTCATTGTTTAGAAGAAAATCAAAGTGGTGCACCCACCTTTTCTAAACCCTCACTAGTATAGGATAATTTGACCATAATGTAGGGATTATCCTTTAAGGCCTATGCCACTTAAAGGGGGACGCATATTCACTAACATTTCCATAATTCTATCTATATAGATTACTTTAGCATAAAGCCTTGGTGCTTATTTACCACACCTTCATGACCTAACAAAGGTCATTATCACTCACCTAGTAATGAACATGGTTACTTGAGTCTCACCATTCAAGGTACCACCACAGTTGTATCATAATTTATTCCATTAAATTCATAGTATACAGAGGCTTTGGAGAAGGGTATTGAATGTATCTAAAAGCCATTGTAATCTATAGAGAAGGTAAGCAGTTTCAATCCATGTTGAATTTGTTTGGTCATAATTTTTACTCTCTTGTTCTGTGTGTGCATGCTTCTTGCTTGTTTTGTTAAGCATTAGGTCCTTCTTTAAACCATTATGTTCAGCCATAGTTGGTGGCCTACTTTTTTGTGGACTATTTATGCTTTTTTATTTCTTTGGGAATGGTTGGATTCCTTCTTCATTTGAATCCATAGGATTTGGAGAGCTTATCCAGGGTTTTCTACATATCCTAGCTTGACATAATACATCTTGTGATGTGTCTGCATTATCCTTGTTTCTTTATGTATTTCGTTCATAAAAGGTAGGATTTGTTGAGCAATGATATATTTTTTGTGGTTAAAGAAACTACAAAAAAAAGTAGACTAATAAGTGATATCAATGCCATATTTATTGCATTGGCTCCCAAAAAGGTGAAATATACTTTAATAATTTTTGTTTGATAAACCTTTCTAACATGATTTATAAAATAATTTTAAAAATAATGGCAAACACATTTAAGAATATTTTATAACATGTTATCTTAGTGGAAACAAATTCTTAATGGTATATTCATTGTATAGGAGGCCAAATATTCTCTTCATTCCATTAAAAAAAAAGTGTATGCGTGTAAAATTAGAGTTTCCTACATGATTTTTTTGTAAAAATTGATTTTAATCAAGGTTTGCGAATGGATTAGATGGTGTTATAACACTCCAAAATATTCTATGTTGATCAATGGATTCCCTACTAGTTTGAATAATCTTATGGAACCCTACTTATTTGACTTGATGGCACTTTTCATGGGTCTTACCCTCAATAAGACTTTGTCTCCCATAGAGATTTCTCTTGGTGATCTTTTCAGATTAGCATAGATTTTTTTGCGATTGACAACTTCCTTGAGCCTTTGTTGAATCCCTCTAAGCTGCTCCTCCATATATCTAATAATTTTTGGTTCGATCACCACCTGATCCTCTGGATTATCCCATGATAGAGATTTTTTGCATATTCTACCATACAAGGCTTCAAACAGAGCCATTCCTAAGGATGCATGGTATCCATTATTATATGTAAATTCCACTAGATGTAAAAAGTCTTCCCACTTAGACTTTTGAACTATGTAGTACATGTGAATCATATCCTTTAACAGAATCTTTATTTAAGAATATGGTGAGCATTACTTTCTTTTGTTGCCCTATAATACCTATGAATGGAGGTGGTCAACCAGCTTGGGGGGAGAAAGCATATTTTAATCTAAGGCTTTTTAAGAATCCTATGATGGAATGAAATGGGCTAGCATGAGATAAAATATCATGAGAGTAAACAGAGGCTTTGGAGAAGGATATTGAATGTATCTAAAAGCCATTGTAATCTATAGAAAAGGTAAGTAGTTTCAATCCATGTTGAATTTGTTTGGTCATAATTTTTACTCTCTTGTTCTATGTGTGCATTCTTCTTTGTTGTTTTGTTAAGCATTAGGTCCTTCTTTGAACCATTATGTTCAGCCATAGTTGGTGGCCTACTTTTTTGTGGACTATTTATGCTTGTTGCTTTCTTTGGGTATGGTTGGAGTCCTTCTTCGTTTGAATCCATAGGATTTGGAGAGCTTCTCTAGGGTTTTCTACATATCCTAGCTTGACATAATACATCTTGTGATGTGTCTGCATTATCCTTGTTTCTTTATGTATTTCGTTCATAAAAGGTAGGATTTGTTGAGCAATGATATGTTTTTTGTGGTTAAAGAAACTACAAAAAAAATTAGGCTAATAAGTGAGATCAATGCCATATTTATTGCATTGGCTCCCAAAAAGGTGAAATATATTTTAATAATTTTTTTTTGATAAACCTTTGTAACATGATTTATAAAATAATTTTAAAAATAATGGCAAACACATTTAGGAATATTTTATAACATGTTATCTTAGTGGAAACAAATTCTTAATGGTATATTCATTGTATAGGAGGCCAAATATTCTCTTCATTCCATTAAAAAAATAGTGTATGCTTGCAAAATTAGAGTTTCCTACATGATGTTTTTGTAAAAATTGATTTTAATCAAGTTTTATGAATGGATTAGATGGTGTTATAACACTCCAAAATATTCTATGTTGATCAATGTATTCTCTACTAGTTTGAATAATCTTATGGAACCCTACTTAGTTGACTTGATGGCACTTTTCATGGGTCTTACCCTTAATAAGACTTTGTCTCCCATAGAGATTTCTCTTGGTGATCTTTTCAGATTAGCATAGCTTTTTTTGTGATTGACAACTTCCTTGAGCCTTTGTTGAATCCCTCTAAGCTGCTCCTCCATATATCTAATAATGTTTGGTTCGATCACCACCTGATCCTCTGGATTATCCCATGATAGAGATTTTTTGCATCTTCTACCATACAAGGCTTCAAACAGAGTCATTCCCAAGGATGCATGGTATCCATTATTATATGTAAATTCCACTAGACGTAAAAATTCTTCCCACTTAGACTTTTGATCTATGTAGTACATGTGAATCATATCCTTTAACACTCTGTTCACCCTTTCCATTTTTCTATCTATTTTTGTATGATATGCAAAACTGATATTCAGCTTAGTGCCCACTACACGGTGAAGAGCTTGCCAAAATTCTAAAGTGAACCAAGAATATTTGTTTAATATGATCACCTTAGGAAAACCATGTAACCTAAAAATTCATTTGGTAAACATATTTACCATTATCGGTGCATCATCCTTGATGTTCCCTAGTATACAATCTGTAACCTTGGTCAACTTTTCGACCACTACAAGAATTGTATAATGTTGGTACCTAGTCTTGGGTAAATCCACAATAAAATCCATAGATATTACCTATCATTTCTGTGTAGGTATATCATGTGGGTATGATTTCCTTTCTAGATGTCAATGTTCTACCTTAAAATTTTTGCATTCTAAAAATATTATAATAAAACTAGTGATATCATGCTTCATTCTTACTTAATAGAAGGTATTTCTCATGTTTTCTCTCATTTTTGACCCTCCTAGGTGAGCAAAATATGGAGAACTATGCATCTCTTGCATAATCATTTTCCTTAATTCACCAGTTTTGGGTATGAAAACTCTATACTTGAAGCATAAAAGACCATATTTTGTGTTGACATCCTTATTTTTCCTCAATATTACCCTCAATTTTAGCCCAAATTTCCATGCAATATTAATCATGTAGTTGCATATCTTTGACTTTGTTCGTCAAGTCTATATGACTCCAAGTTAATATTTTTATGTGCCTTCTCTCGCTCAAGGTATATGTAACCTTATTTTCTTTACCTTTGATATACTCAATAACAAAGTCATACTTTGCTAAGAACTCTATCCATCTTCTCTATCTAGCATTTAGCATAGGTTGGGTAAAAATATACCTTAGACTTTGATGGTTTATCCTTAGATCAAAAGGTTTGCCTAACAAATAGTGCCTCTAGACCTTTAGTTCATGAATAATTGCTACTAATTCTAAGTCATCAGTAGCATAATTCAACTCATGCTTATTGAGTTTCCTAGACTCATATGCTACTGTAGCCTCATTCAGGGACAATACCCCACCCAAACTTTCTAAGGAAGCATCTATACACACTATAAAATTCTCAATAAGATTTTGTATCTTGAGAATTGGTGTTGTAGTTATCATATTCTTCAAAGTCTTAAAGGTGGCTTCACATTTCTTTGACCATTTGAAATCCTTTCCTTACCTTTGAAGGTTTGTGATAGATTAGGCAATATTTGAATAATACTTTACAAAATACCTATAATAACCAGTGAGCCCAATGAAACTTCTTACTTCAAACACATTTTTTGATGCAAGTCAACTTAATATAACTTCAACATTTTTGGGATCTACAATAATTCCTTTTATCGAGATGATACATCCCAAATACTACATAGAACTCACATTTAGACAACTTTTCATATAGCTAGTTTTTCATAGCACCACTAACACTAACCTTAAATTATGGTCATGTTCCTCTTTGGTATGAGAATATATCAAGATATCATCTAAAAATACCAAAACAAACTGGTGTAGATATTTTGTAAACATGTTCATCAAATTCATAAAATTTGATGGTACATTTATCAACCCAAATGACAACACTATGAACTCATTGTGTCCATATCTAGTCTGAAAGGTTGTTTTATGAGTATCCTCCTCTCAAATACTCAATTGATGATATCTAGATCTTAAATCAATCTTTGAAAATATGTTGGCATCCTTTATCTAATCAAAGAGGTTCTCAATCCTTGGCAAAGGATACCTATTTTTTATGGTCACCTTATTCAACATCCTATAATAAAAGCACAATATCAAAGAACCATCCTTCATTTTCACAAATAATACTAGAGCATCCCAAGGTGACATACTAGATTTGATGAGACCCTTTTTTAACAAAATGAAGTTGCACCTTTAACTCCTATAACTTGATAGGGGTTTTTTTTTAAGGTGTCCTTATAATGGGTTTAGCTCTAGGTATTAGTTCAATAGTGAAGTCAAATTCACATAGAGGTGGTAGGCATGTGAGGTCTTATAGAAATACATCCCTAAATTCATGTAAAATTGAATGTTTCTTAAATATTTCCTCATCCACTTTATTGTTTGTCTTAACATTTATCTTGACTACATACAACATATCACCTCTTTTAATGACTTTATTCAGTTGCATAGTTGATAATAAATATGGTCGAAAAGACCCTTGACTACTTTGAACTCTTACTCTCTTCTTATCCTTATTGGTGTAATCCATCCATATTTCCTAAATATTGATTAAGGCTCCATGAGCCCTCAACTAATATATCCCTATGATACTATCAAAAGCATGAAGTGGTGCTCAATATAAGTTCCATATGGTGGATCCAATGGGTAGGGTTATCCTATTCATAGGTAAACATTGATCCATTGAGTAGTTTTGTCTATAACCCCACTCAACATTCCACCTTTGTGCCAAAAATCTAGGTCTTTCCAACATATCCTCGATAATACTAGTGGAAATAAAACTATATATATCTCCACTATCTATTAAAATTCTAACATCTCTATTAAAAAACTTACGATTCATTAGCATAGGTGTCACTTGTCCATCTAGGTTCTAATTCCTTGTAGTGGAATAAATTTGGTGTGGTTGCTCCTTTGCTCTGTTACTCGACTCTGGCCATTGGGGGTACTTATTGGAATAATGAGTCCCCTTACAGACAAAGCAACCTATCTTAGATCCCTGAGATCTTTCCCATATTTTTCCCTTGTTCCCTTTTTTCATTACATTGTATTGTTTATGAGGTTTAGGTTTTTATTTATTTCTTTTTTTGACCATAGGTTCCTTTCTTGAAATTCCTTTACCCTTCTCATTTTTGAATTCTCATTCAAAAATCATCTCCAACATTAATCATTATTGATTCATCTGGTCCTCCAATGACCTAACCAAAGATATGAGTTGCTTCACTTCCTCTTGTAGCAACTCAACTAGGAAAGTAATGTTCTTCTTCTCCCCATGGAATCTTCCATTTTCCTATCTTCCCTATCGGAGTCAATTGTTCTCCTTATTTTATTTTCAGAGTTCGTGGTTCTTCTAGACTTCTTTGGAGAGTGTACTACAACTTCCTTGTGCATAACCATCTTCTTGGATGATCTCAATATAGGTTTCATCTCATATGCATAAGAGGAGAAATATCAGTTACCATCTCTTCCTAAACTACACTTTCTAAAATTAGTTAGTTTTTATCTCCCCATGAACTAGCCTTTACCATTATCACTCTCCTAATAATGATCCTTACCATGCTTGACCTATTGTAGGGTGTTATTTTATGATAGGACCATTATCATTCACCTGATAATGATCATGGTCACACATACCCACCCACAAGGTGCCATTTTTGTCAAGACCATTATCACTTCCTATATAATTATCATGGTCACACTTGCCTCACCATAATGAGCCATCTCCATTAAGAAACTATACTCTCTAGGATTTTTACTCCTTGGTCTGACTGATATGGTTTGCGTGCAGTACCCAACTTATCCTAAATCATGTTAAGGTTGTTAGTAGAGTAACTCTTCCCAAAGTAACACATAAAGTCAAGGCCCATCATAGGTGCACTCCTTGGAAGCTTCTAGTCCTATAACCTAAAGCTCTGATACCAATAGTAACAACCCACAAAAATCAATCCAATATATATATATATATATATATTACACAAGTAGGTTCACATAAAGGGGTTCCAATATTATTTTCATCATTCTCAAGAATTCACCGCATTTGAATTGAATGTTTTTGTAGATGAAACTCAAGTGAATAGGAGTGGCCAACATCCCATATTTTTTGGGATTCACTTTACTAAACCTCATTGTTTAGAAGAAAATCAAAGTGCCCCCCCCACATTTTCTAAACCCTCACTAGTATAGGATAATTTGACCATAATGTACGGATTATCCTTTAAGGCCTATGCCACTTAAAGGGGGATGTCTATTCCCTAACATTTCCATAATTCTATCTATATAGATTACTTTAGCATAAAGCCTTGGTGCTTAGTTACCACACCTTCATGACCTAACTAAGGTCATTATCACTCACCTAGTAATGAACATGGTTACTTGAGTCTCACCATTCAAGGTACCACCAAAGTTGTATCATAATTTTGTTCCATTAAATTCATAGTTATGGAAAACCTGATCCTCACCATTCAAGGTGTATCATTTACAAGTTTCAGGTTATTGCATCCCCAAAACTCCTTCCATATTCATGAGTACTTGGCTATTGCATCTCTGCAACTCCTTCCAAAACTCATGACCACCTGGTTTTTGCACCACAACTCCTCCCATGATTGGGTCATCTTTGACTCAGAAATCCTATTAATGTTTTAGATTCATTCCTAAGAAATCCCACCCAAAACCAGGGTATCCAAAATAATAATAACATCTCTCTCATAAATAATTAAAGTGCTATAACGAAACATGTTTAATTATAACACCATGTTAGATCTTTAATTAAAGTAGAACATAAATCTCAATATAAGTCTACTATAAAGGAAACATCTTGCTAAGTTAAAGAACAATATTAAAGTAATCATAATGCTAACTTCTAACATAATGCTAGCATAGAACATCTATTTAATTTAAACTAGAAAAGCAACTTAAATATATCTTAAGCTAACTTATAACTTTTCTTCTTCTTTCATCATAATCAACTTATTACTTCATTGCTCAAAAATCAAGTTCTCTACATTTTTAGATGAAGGCTTCCAAGTCCTATTATTGGAGGAATAGAAATAACCAAGTGTTACATAGTTAAAATTCCAATTACATAACAACTTTTCATTCCCAAAAACATCAGAGCAAGTCCATCCAAATGGCCACTGCACCATTTTCTTTTCATGGTCTTCTTCATAAATAAATCTTTCCCATTCACTTTAAGAAAACTAAGGAATTATGAAAGCTCATGATGTAATGCAACTAAATATGCACCATGTATAATTCAAGCAACCATGCATCATATATTTCAACACACAAGGACAGAATCCCATACTTATCTCTATAATGGTCACCTTACCTACTAAAGTCTCAAGAAACCGTTATAATTATTTTTGATCAAGCAACTATACAAAAATACAATAGCGAGGCGAAAATACCTTTTATATTTCCTTTCATTTTCACCTCTGAGAAATATCTCCCCAAATAGCGAGGCAAAAATGAAAGGAAAGATAAAAGGTATTTAGGTTGCAATATATGGTCCCTTCAAATCTTATCTCGAATTTGTTGATGATACTTTTCTTTTGGATCACCCCTCAATCAACAAGGCCATGAATTTTAAACCAATATCATCATGCTATGAGCAGACTACTGGATGGATGGTTAATACTACATAATTAGGCTCTTTTTCATTAAGATTGCATTAAATCTACAATGGATTATTGTATAGATTTTAGGCTTTAAAGTAAATTGTCATCAACTTATCTAGGTATTCTCTTGTCTAACAAAAGAAAGAAGGATAGTTGACTCAATTTTGGATAGAATAAAATATTGTTTTATAGGTTGGAAAGGTAATTTCTTAGCCATGGTTTGGAGGCTAAACTCATAAAGACTAAATTGCACTCTATCCATATATATAATATGCCATTTTCAAGGTTTCCAATAGGTATAATATTTGAATTTAATAATAATAATAAATATTTTCTTTAAAAAGGATTTGAGGAAGATTTTAGATTTCTTCAATTGAGATAGGGTTATTATAGGAAAGAATATCATATGAGTGGGGTTATGAAACTTTAGACTCGAGAGTTTGACATTAAGGACAAACATGGTTGAAGATTATTCAAAGATCGAGGAAAGAGTTGAGTAAAAATGTTACTCTATATATATAGTTTTGTTGATGCAATAAAATTGTTTAAGAAATGATTCCTACCTAAAGTCTTGGCAAAATGGAACTTCATATTAGATAGTTTACAATTGATCAAGAAACGTATTAAATGGACAATCAATAATGGGAATTTTGCAAATCTTTGGTCTAATGTTTGGTTGAGCCCTTATCCTCTTAATTTTGATCCACAATGGCAATTGTTGGTTCAAGCACGTTTAACTTGTAAAGGTTCAAAGGTCAAAACTTATATTAATGTGAGCAATAAATCTAGATTATAGATTTATATTAACAACTAGTTGAAGAAGATGACCTCAAACAAATAACACATGAGCTTGGAAGGATGTTCAAGATTTATATATATTTTTTTATGATGAATGATAATTGGTTTGGAATATAGCAAAAGATAATGGGTACATGATCAAGTTGGGATATAACGATTTAGAACAATAAAAAATTGAGACTCCCAAAGATTTCTTTTAGAACAATGTTTGGTCACTTGAGAACCTCTCTAAGCTCTCAAAATTCCTTTGGTTATTTATCTAAAGCAAGATTCCTATAGGTGGGAGTTTACAAAGAAGAGTATATCATGGATAGATCAAGTGAGAAGGATCTAGATACATACTTTTACTTCTTCTTTGTGCTTTTGCTTATACCATTTGGGGTCACATTTTTAAAAATATAAGAATATATTGGCTAGCTCTATCAACATTGAAAAAATCATAAAATATTGGATTAAATATTTCAATTCTAAAGTATTATGCATCTCATGGAGGATCAGCCCTATCATTGTTTATTGGAATGTATAGTTTAAAAGGAATAATAAAATAAAAAAATAAATCTATTGATCATGCCCAATTTTGGAATCATATTTTTGCCTTGCTTGTAAAATGTTAATAGACATGGTGTTCCTCGTGGGATATCTCAAGTGTAAAAGAAGAGGTGCTAACCTCTTGGTTATAGGGTTTGAATATACATGAAGGGTCATCTTAGAGTTAACATTAAGAATATGCTTTGATCTATGGAAAAATAAAAATTTCTAAAAGTTAGGTTTATCAAAAATAATTTGGTGGTGCTTCCAAAGGAAATTTGGAAAAGTTGAAGGTGATGTGTTTCAATATAATGAATGCAAAATTCTCCTCATTTACTCATAATCATATAGAACTTCAACTAACAACTATGCAGAGTCTATTGCACTTTATGATTGAAAAATGATGAAAATATATTTAAATGAAATGAGAGTTCCAAACTATTGCCATCAAGAAAATGGAAGTAATTGGATAAAATTAATATTATTTTTTTATGTTTATTAGTTAATATTTTGACGATATTAAATAAAAACATGGGGTTTTGACTAATTTCAATGACACGCTTGTCTTGTGAAACATGGAAAATGGGGTTTACACTAGGGTATTTTGCATACCCTAGGCCTCTACTCAAGCCTTCACTTAAAGCTATTTTTTTATATAGATATATAAGGGGTTTCAAAAGGATCCCCAAACCTTTTACAATAGGAGAAACCCTACAAAACTTGGCCTAAAACCAACAATACAGGGACAAGAACAACTATAAAACACTACAATTGACCACCCATTACCAAGTGAACGAACAAAAACTTGATACAAGAAACAAAATTAGAACAACATTGATAAGCCCCCAACCAACCAACACTCCCATACGACTATACCACAAAAAAGCTTGCAGAACATCAAGAAACATGCATCCCTAAATCCAATCGAGAAAATTATTTCTCTAAACAAACAGACCATTAAAACTTATATCCAAATTTACCATAAAATCAGTGTGATAGTTTCCTTCCCTTTATCTCTCTATCCTCTCTAACCTAAAAAATTCGCCTAGCTTCTATAATCAAAATCTCAATATTTCAACCGAAAACTTATACTTAAGGTTATTTTTAATGTTTAAGGGTTTCCTCCACATTGGTGGCTTGCATGGTGGGGGAAAGGTCTATGGGTGTGAAATTTCTTTTGCACAAAATACCTTCATTCAAAGGGATTCATCATATAAAATAGCCCATGAGAGGTCAAACAACCCAATTCTGACACTTCACAACGAAGTGAAGAGTAGAATGACTTAGGGAAGTTTTTGTGTGGCAGTTTATTGGTTAAGGTTTTGAGTTTTATGAAAAACTAAATTTAAAATTATTATTAAATTTTTATTGATTAAGGTTTTGAGTTTTATGAAAAATCAAAATTATTGTTAGATGTGGATGTGTGCATGCATGGTGTGTGGTATATTAAAAAAAAAATAGAAATACTTAGATGAGACATTTGCATAAAGCGTATCAAAACCATACACATCACCAGTCAAATCATCCATGTTAGCAATTAAATCATCCACATCAATGTTTGTTGATACTTTTAATTTGATATGCATCTGGAGGTAAGTGTTTATTTTTTTAAGGATTTTTTTGTTGAGGAGGTTGAGGAGTTTTGTCCAAAAAAGACTTGGGGTTTTTTTGAAAAGATAGATGGGGAGGAACTTTAGTTTGAAGAAAGGGATGAATTTTTTTTTTAAATAGGAGTTAAAAATTAGTGTTTTTTTCATAATTAAAATTTTAAATGCACAACAAGTTATGGAATGGATTATATTTAACTTTTTCAATGAAATAAAACGAATAATAGAAAACACAGGAAACATTTTTTTTTATAAAAGCTTAGTTTTTTTTCAACATATATAACAATCGAAGCATACAACTTGGGGCATAACAAAATTTTCCCACCCCATGATTTGAACTTGGGTCTCCGCAATAAGAGCCCAAATCCATAATAATGCATTGTCCTGATAGGAACAAAGCTTAGTTTTAATCTATGACAACATAATTAAATATATTAAAACAATAAATCAACTCAACCCTTTCTAACCAAACATGTACCCCATAATTAGAGAGACAATGATGGACAATGTGCAAGATGACACAACTTTTGAGGAGATTGATGAGAAGTTTTTCAATTCCCTTCTGTTAAAGGATTGACCATGTTACACATAAGAGGAGGAGAATTCAAGGTTATAGGGTGACCAAGTACATATACCCATAAATGGTTGTTGCATTTTATCTGTGATTCATTTATGCACAAGGAAAACCACCTAATAATGATGAACTTCCATGAATTTTTTCTTTGATGATTCATTGTGAGTTCTATTATAATATAAATATTGACTATACTTCCATATTGCATTATGGAGGGCAAGGTTTAGATCATTTGTGTGATTGCCCAAAGTTTAGGAGAGTCCTTGACAATGATGAGCACCATAGGGATTTATGTGGAGAAGAAATCATTGGCCTTTGAAGACCCTTAGTCATTTGGGTGTATAAAAGTGGATGAGGTGGTCAATAAGATCAATTCATCACTTTTTGATCATACTAGTTGGATCGTAGGACCCCTCTAGGACTTATACCAATCATAACATATCATCTATAGTTACATGGTTTTTAGGTCTTCTCTTCATGACCCAACCCTATCTAAGATTCCTTATGACGTGTTGCAATCAACCAAAGGATTATTAAAGAAACATATCAAATTTAAGTCATTTGATAGGGACTAGATTATTGATCTTATACACATACACACTTTTATGAGATTTATAACATGTCTATTATGGTGTATATTTATTACATGGAGTTCCTATAAGTGATGTGGTCAAAATATGAATAGATCATCCTCCAAAATATGAATACACATATGATGTCCCTTCTAGATACAAGGTTGGTAAGTCATCATCCCATCCTTAGGCTACACGTGATTATGTAGGCACTCATATGGGTGAGAAAGCTGATGGTCAACATGAGAGGATATTGATATTTAAAATGTTCATCAAGCTCATGATGGGAAGGGGATGTTGATATTTAGATTGCTGACTATGCACATGATGAAGAGATATGTCGATGTTCAAATGATTATTGATCACTATTAAGGAGGATGTTGATATTTTATAGGTTATTTCCATGTGGTAGAAGAGTATAGTGTTACCAATGAGCTACCTATTATTCTATACCACCTCTTAAATATAGGATGAGCGAGGATGGACCAATCAAGGTCACTTCATCCCATAGGGAACCTATAGGCAATAATATTGGTATCTCCTCCTCACACTCACAATGAATAGGTACGGGTGCACCCACAATATGATGACACAAGCTTTCATGTACATATGATTTTGATGTGCAGTTCCAAGTTGGTACCATAATACATGATATTAAATTTGTACTCAAATTTTAATTAATAATTTGATATTTTTAAGTTCATTTAAAAAATTAGTTATGTATGGATATAAATATATATTTTATATAGTTTTTGTAGACACCTAAAATGCATAATTTGCGAGGAGACTCCCAAAATACCTCCTTTCTAACTCACACCCTCCATCTTGGGCAGCCTTAGGGTTAATCCAATGATTTTTCCTAAGCAACAAGCAACATTCCCCATAGGAAGCCTGACTATCTCGATCCAAGATGGTCTCACGATCAGGACCGTCTCGATTCGAGACAGTCATGCCAAACCAAAGATAAAAAAATTAACTGGGAGTGAAACTGCATATTAGCACAATGCATGAAATTGCATCGACGTCAGACGCTCGACATGAAATAATTTTGTTAATCATATGCAAACATTTAGTGGCATGTATCTGATTTTTTATGCAGATTGTCCCTAAATGGCACTTACCATTTCATGCATTTTTACCCTATGAGCCTATAAAACGGTGCCCTCCCCCCTTGTTTTAGAGATGAAGTTTTGAATCCTAGAGCAATGAAGTGTTACCAAAAATATGCTAGGTTCTCTCGTTGCCCATCTAATGGTGCAAGATTGCTACTTAGGATTTGAAGTCGCTTTCCTTTCCCTCGAAATATTTCCCATATTGTCCCATTGATCACCCGCATCCTTTCACCCGCTCGCACGTTCCCAAAGATCTACCTGAAATAACACCCCATGCAACCCCAAATGTTATTCAGATTTGGTTAAATCGAGGTGCAGGCCCATGATAACATTTATATCACCTTGAGATGATCCATAGATAAAATCATCTTGACCCAAGATGGTCTTGGTCAGACCTTTGTTTTTCTATTTTTTGTGCATCATAGCTTAGATTTGCTCATTTCTTGTTCTTGCATCAGTTTAGATTTTTATTATAATACGCATGCATTTGTATTTCATTTCATTTATCAGTTTCATATTCAATATGGGTCAGACTCTGGTGGGCCCTTTATATGCTATTGATTTGTTTACTGGTTTGTTTGTGTGTAGGTTACAAGGATCCAAGACAACAAAAGATAGTGGATCCAAACCTCATGTGACGGTCCTAAAAAATTTGCTTCAACGAATTATGTTGGCACAAAAATACTTAGATTGCACCTTATTATTTGAAAATAGGGGAATCATATCCTGAATTTGTAATTCATTGTATCATCTAAAAAGATCCTCTCGAGAGGACTCTCTTTGTAACCTTGAAACACAAATTAATATAAAAAGTTCACTTTATTGCTTTACACATTTGTGTTTACTTTGTTGGGTGCAAATTTCTTGCTTTTAAATGGTGATCATGGTGGGACCTTGTCCCTATTTTTCTAAATTCATGATTAATTATTGATCGTTTCTATGTTTTACAGGTGCTTAGGTTGAACCTTCTTTACTCAAGATAATCCTTGTATTGTAACTGTCTCATCCCGAGACGATCTTTGATCAGAGTCCAAACAATAGTAGACCTACCAATCTACAATAAGCATAGGATTTCAAGGTTATTTTTTCTATATTTTTCTTTCCTATTTCTGAAAAGAAAGAAAACATTTATTTGTAGCATACTTGTAGAATATTTCAACTTTAATTCAATTAGAGTGTGACTGTCTCAAGTCGAGATGGTCTCTATCTGTGATCATTTTAGGTCGAGACAGTCTATGTTTGTGATCATCCCAACAAGATATGGTCTCTGTATTCTCTATTTATTTATCTACATTGTTATTTGTCCAAAGGTAGAACCTCATTTAAGGAATACTACATTTTTAGATTACATTTTTTTTGTATTAGTGAAAGTCATCGCATGTTGTTTGATTTTACTTTTTGAAAATAAAATAACCCACACACACTCATGAGGCACTTTTAATGTTGGTCAAATGGATTTCATCACCAATTATCTATAACAATCATGCAACATGGGCATTCATATCCCATCACAGATTGGCCCCCTACACACCATAATAGCCCCTGCAAGTAGCTTTTCAAATTTCATCACCAAAAAGTCCCTTGCTTTTGGGTGCATCTCGAAGTAGGTCAGTTTTAGATGCCCTTTTACCATAGGGCTTAATAATTTGTGGAACGCGGTTGTTGTTTATATCCAAGCACATCTGAGTGTGAATAAAATGCTCGACTGGGAAAGTAGAAGGATTTAGACAGTGCGACCCCTCCTTGGGGGGTTTATTATTCCTATAGGATACCCATTGCCTATCCACCATCATAGGAAGTCATTTTTACCATTTATGTCACATTACTTGATAGGGGTTGTGCACAAACTACCTTTTAGTAGTGTTCATTTCATCTACCTTAGTATTTTAGAGATAAAAGTTTAAAAAACACATAAAATTAAAAAACCCAAAATCCAAAAAAATAAATCATCAAAAAACAAAAGAAAAAAAGCACATTGATTATTTGCTTTGTTTGTGTTGTTTGGATATCTTAGAATGAATGGGTATACCATTTGCTTGGCTTATGGTAGTAACACACAGTCAAGCCCAATCAAGAGCGAACACTACTGAACCAATAACAAAAATCATGGAACACTTTCAAATTGATCCATAGGACCTTGTCATACCTAAATGGAAACCTGACTCCCAAGGTGTGAACATCAATATTCATCCCACTGACCCTGACATGTCGAGTGTCGCTACTTAGGATCCACCTACATGTCCTAATTATGATCATGATATAGATTATTCATACCAGGCCACCTTGCATGCTATGTATAGGGACAACTACCTTCAAGCGGAAGCACCTAGGAAGTCCTTACCTCACATACGCATCTTGGCTTAGCCTACAAAACCCCTAGATCAATATTAGGAGTACATTCCCCAACAAGACAAGGATGCTCAAGTGACCATAATTGAGTACCCATGGATGAACTACGAATATGATCATGTGGATATGTACACCGTTAGAGGTAATAATAGGCTTAACATGTCAGCTCATACGTGGAGGGAGGGTGATTTTGATGTTCCCTCTACATCTTACCATCAACAACCTAGTCAGGTACGTTGTGTTTTAGTACCCCTTAATTACACGAAACCTATCTTGCACTACCAATATCAAGTTAATGCTACCTCTCACAACATTGGAAAATAAGTTATTGATATTTCCAAGTCTGAAGCACAAATCACACCCAATAACATTACCAACACATGTGTGAACCACCCTCACATAATAGACTAGGTGAATCAATCACATCAAGCACCCAAGACAAACCTTGATTACCAAAAGTAGTTGCAATGGATACTACATTAAAGGTTGCCCATGCTTGTGCATCAAAGGTGATCTATCCAACTAGCCCAATACTATCATCTTCCACCTTGACCAAATTAGAACCTCCCACCTCACCCATGCCCAAATCCACTTTGCACCTAATATCATAGACCACCACCCATCCATCACCAAGAACCCTATTTACCCCAACAATACCAATATCAACAAGAAGATGAACTCTATGAAGAACCCCAACAAGAATATCAGGAACAAGTCGATACCTATCCTGAATCAAATTATGGTGAAGTGCCTATTGATCACACTTATCATCCACCACCTCAACATCAAAACCTACCACCTCCACCTAATCAAGGACAAAGGCAAGTGAATTACATCATCTTGTCAGAAGCCTACAAAGTGTTGACTAATCAAATAAATTTATTAGAAAATAAAACCTTGGGCATGGGTTACCAAAAACCCACATTAAGGCAGCTTAGAAATCAACCCCTCCATCCATCAGTTCCATCACCTCCATACCCACTACACTTTGAGATGCCTAAACTCAAAAATTTTAAAGGTGATGAAAACACACAAGAGCATGTGAGTAGCTTCATGAATATTTTCTTTCGTCTTCAATATAATGATCCCCTAATACTAAGAACATTTTTCATAACTCTAGTTGGGGGTGCTTTGGTGTGGTATAATAATTTACCACACCATAGCATTTATACTTTTGAGCAATTAGCAGATGCATTTTTTGAGCATTTCACCTTTAGCGTTAGGAAAAAGGCTACCCTGACTGACTTGTATAACCTTCATCAATTTGAAGATGAGCCAATCATGGAATATGGTAACAAGGGATGAGAAATTATAATAAAATTTCCCTTCACCTTACCCATCATGGAGCTTACTCAAATGTTCATGTGAACTTGCTCAAAATAGATCTCACTCTTATTGCAACTTCAACAATATCAAACTTTCGAGGAAGCCCTAGCCCAAGCCAAGGTAATTGAGGACATCAAGATCCAAGAAGGAGACATTAAGCTTTGAAAGAAAGAATGGCCTGGAAAAAATGCTAAGGGTAATCAAACCCAAAAATAGGCAACTCTGATGAACCAAGTCATTTTGAGTGCCTTTGGGCCCTCAAATAAAACCCCATATCAACTTATAAACTATAAATTCTAATCGCTACCCACACAATATCATCCTCAAAAACCACAAAATCAACCACCAATGCAACAATTATGCCCACCTCGCTAATAGACTCCATTATTAGAACCTTTGGTGAACATATTTTATTGGTTGTGTGAGGCACAAGCGATCACTCTCCTTGATATTCGTTCATTGAACTCGAATCATCCTAAACCTAAGAATTATAGGGAGGATTAGTACTACATCTACCACAAATAGAAGGGTCATGACATTCAGTTATGCTACTCCTTCAAAAACCTAGTGCAAGACATGATCGAGAGGTAAGAAATTCAAATAGACAATCCTCTTACCATAAATAATAAAAACATGGGGGTCTATCAAGATCCTCTGCCTTAATGTGGACCAAATATAGCACCTGTTATAGGTTAACAAAAAAAGTAGGTCATTTAGGTCCACGATGTCCCACCTAACCAAGGTTTTGTGGAAATGATTAATATAGTAACAAGGAATAGAAGGTACCCAACATAATCCACACAAACTATGGGCTCTTCCAATATTCCTTCAACGTCACAAGCACCGCCACAACCATTGCCAATCATACCTCCTCCACCTCGCCTAATGCTCACATTGAGAAATAGACTCACCCAAAGTCTTAAAATGACCTCAATGAAACTCTCCATCTATGATATCATACAAAAATCGCCTCCATATCGTGAAGCTCTAATGGAGATTTTGAAATAGATTGAATTGCAACCCTAGGATCCCAATGCTTTTACCAATTTTGTGGGATAAATTTAATATTGCAAAGAGCCTGCAATAACTTTTCACAATCATGAGATCAAGACCATACCTATTGAGATTCCTGATCCACCACTACACATCATGGCTAGTGTGGATGGGATAACTTATAAATGGGTCTTGATTGACATAGGCTCATCCATTAACATCATCACCTCCATCACACTTAAACACCTCAACCTACCATCATCACATATCACCACATCCACATTCACCCTCAGATCCTTCAATGATGCATTGTGTTCCACTATTGGGATAGTGGTTCTTCTTATTAAAGTGGGACTAAATATCATTCACACACTTTACCATGTGTTGGAAGGGGCCATGCAATACAACTTGTTGCTTGGTCGACCATGGATAAGAGACATGAAGTGTGTACCTTCTATACTGCACCAAAGCATAAAATATGTGTATGAAGGTCAAGTCCATTGTATCCCAATAAATTTGGAACCCTTTAAGTTTTACCACATGGTGTCACATCCTCATGAGTCCACCTTACCATAAAATCATTTGGATATCCAACTTAACCACCTTGACCAACAATCCAATCATCCATCCAAATCCTCCATGTCATCATCATTGCCATCACCATCGTAATTGTAATTATCAACCTCCATAGGAATCCCCCCTGACCTATCGAAACCTCCCATGAGGATCCTAGGAAAGGTGCCCATGACATCTCCACCACATGAGTCCTTATCACTAATCACATCCACATCCAATTTTGCCAACCCACCTCCTGTACCATCAATCTCCACCATCTCCATAGTGTCCACACACATTTATCCTGAACCTGAGGAACCACCCTCCATCACCTATAGCCCACCACCATCCACCAATCTATCCTCAGCTACCCATTCATTGTAGGTGATAATTCACATGACTAATCAAATCTTGGGGGAATATTCAGTACAAGATGTTACCTTTACCCCCCTGATTGAGTCAATAAGAGACTTTGGTAGGCCTTGCAATGTGCAGCTACTTATAGGCATCATTGTCCCCCTCGAATCCTTCCCAAATTAAACCATTTTTGTCTATGGAGGCATCGATACCTCTATAGATGCACCTCTTATATCACAAAAGGAAAAGTCATTTCTTGCTAATATCGATTATCTATCGAACTCGTCCTTTTCTCTATGATACTTGTATCACTACCATTGGTACGAGAATGACTTGGGTTGCTACAAGAAGGGTCCTCGAACCCTACTAGAACCAAAGTATCAACTATCAACAAAAAAGTCAAGATTAGGATACCACATACGAATGTCTGACGAACTTCTAGCGAATTCCCTTCAATGTCTTAACCTAGGTCTTAGGGGAAATATTGATGGCAACGATTATGCTGATCTTGGAAATATTCACTTGTTTAGTGATCATCTACAAATTGCTACGTTAGATGTTGATAATTTTTACTCATCAGATAAGGAATTAGAGTATAATTGGAAGGCATTATCTATTACCTCCTTTAGCTCAAAAGAAGAATCTGCCCCCATTGAGTCTCTCACAAATCTAGATGAATTATATATTAATATATTTCCTAGGCAACAACTCATTTGGAGATAACTTCTCTGACTCAAGGATCGAGTCATCCCAATTCCACCTAGGGCACACCTCATCATCCTGATTCCACCTCAGCCACCCCTTGCGTAATTGCAACTTGTGTTTTGTTTTTTTTCTTTTTAGATTGTTCGATCTTGACTTAGCAAGAGTTAAATATCCCAGAGTTTGGTTAAGATCTCCACTGATCAAAATGCGGTTAAATACCCCAACAAAGGCTAAAAGGGATAATATTATATATTTTTTTTACTTAAGGTTCAAAAAATGTCTAAATGCGAAAAGGAAAACACCTAGGCCCAATGGAAATATATTATAATATTTCATTATAATATTAAAAGTTTAATTATGCCTAAGGTAGTTTATAAATAATTTATAATATTTTATTATAAATTTATTTTTAAAATAATTTGTTTATAACCCAAGTTGGGTTGGGCACCAAAACAATTTAATTTTTATCTCCATGGAGAGGGGGGCATTGGTATAAATATCTTCCCCCAAAAAAAGTCTCGATTATTCATGCATGCAATTTTAGAGTGAATGCGAAATATTTTTGTGAGCAAGCAAAGGATAAAGGCTCTATTTTTTTCCTCCAACATTTATGGAAGATGTGAAGGGTGAAAACCAACCAATGGTTGGGTAGGGGGAGGATTTTGGAACATAGAGGTGTGCTTTTTCGGATGTGGGACAAAGCCTTTTTGGCTTTTGGATGGCAAGGAGGAGTCAAGCCCTAGGCCTTGACTCCCATGGAGGCTTAGCTCACATGGATAGTAAGAACTTTTAAGGTATTTATTTTTATGTTTAGATTATAGTGTGAAGAGGGAAAATTTCTAGCATGTGGGGTTATTTGATTTTTTTTAAGTGTGTAGGGAGTTAAAAGGTAAGGTAATTTTTTACCTTAGAGAAGTGAAATATTTTTAGGTTAAAATATATTGCTTATTTTATAGCTATTAGAAATGCATATTGAGTAGGAAGACATAAGTAGTGTTTGGATTATTTCATGCATTAAATTTATGAAAGGGGTTATTGTGAAATTGAGTAGGTGAAATATTTATTTGATAAATTTGGATATTATAAGGTGTAATTGAGAATTAATAATATGTGTATGGTGAAATATTTGAAAGAAAAATTGGGATAGATTCTTTGGTTGGGGGATTGTGTTGTGGGGGATTTCTCCATCAAGAAAAAGGTATGGGCATATCTTCCTTGTGAGGTATTGTTGGGTTGAATGTTATGTGCTATGGGTTGGTTTGTTTGATATGTTGTTTAGTTGTTGTTTTAGACTTTGGTTTGATATTGGTTGGTTATGTGGTGTGGGTTAATTATTCTTTAATAATTAGTGAAGAGATTGAGATGTGAAACATATTGATTCTCTTACCATTCTCCATATGTTTGGGTGGGTGTATTTTTGTGTGTGTGGGGAATATGAGCTCTTACCATTCTCCATATGTTTATATAGTGAATATTGTTTGTATTGTTTTTTTGGTAAGATTGAAGAGTCTCTTACCATTCTTCATATTTTTGGGTTAAAGGTGATAGTGATTAAAAGTTTGGAGGGAAACATATTGATTCTCTAACCATTCTCTATTTTTGTTTCTGGGTTTTGTTGAAGTCTTGACTTGTGGATTGGTGAAGTTTTGTGGCTATGTAGGTCTGTGAGGTTTTGTTGATTATATTGTGCTTGGTTTTTGACTTGTGTGATTAGTGTAGATTTGTTTGTATTTTTTTAAGTATATATTTGATGGTATTTTTATGATAAGGTTTGGGGGTGGATGAAAGAGAGGATAGTAGTCTCTAGTGGATAGAGATCTATTATCTAGGGTAATGAGGACAATTATATTTTGAGTGAGGGAAGAGTCTTCTATGGATAGAGATCCATAATCTAGTGTAGTGGAGGTAGTAGTCTTCTATAGGATCACTAGATAAAGTAGAGAAGGAGTTCTTCTATGGATAGAGATCCACGAACCAATTGAGGATATTGGTGTCTCCTATGGATGGATAGAGATCCATGAACTTGATTATGGGTATTGGTGTCTCCTTTTGATAATGGTCCATAAACATTGTAATAGGGAAGGATTCCCAAGATATTTATTGAGAAAATTTTAGTGGAATATTTTCTCCATGGAGTAGCCCACATTGGGTGAACCACGTTAAATTTGTGTCTCTATTGTGTGTGGTGATTTGTACATTGATTTTATTACTACTGTTGACATTACATTTGTATATTACATAATAGTGTTTGAGTAAAGAAAAGTAAAAAGTGGTCTTATATTGTTCACCCCCCTCTCAGTATAATCTTGTGTTCTTCACAACCACCTATTTATAACTACTTGTTTCCACCTAAGAATGGTTTTCATCCATCTTCCATTAATATGATCTCCATTGACCTAGCTGCACCACTCATCTACCTAGGTAACCCATCATGATATTTACCCCTCAATCTTGAGGCTATTGACTTTGATCAAGTTGCTATCCCGCCTTTGCTCGATGAGTTCTTCACCTTCGAGAATATGCTATAGTTGTATCATCTTACATCACAACCAACCTTAGCAGTTATCCAATATTATATAGAGTCAAACAACACATCTGACTCTTTCAGTCTAGTTGATGATATTCATCTGATCCTAACTCCTCATCAATTGGAAGAGGGATCCCATATGTTGATAGAAGAGACGATCAACATTGACATCAACACTAATCCTAAAAATCCTCAAATTCTTAAGTTGGGAAAAAGTCTCTTAGAGATAGAACATGTTGCTTCATCACTCTTATAAAAGAGAAAAGAATTTTTTTTGCATGGTCATACAAGGATATGCTTGGTCTGGACCCAAACCTAGTGGTCCATAATTTGATGCTTGATCTAGCGATCAAACTAGTTAAGCAAAAACTTTGCAAACTACATCCAACAATTGTGCTAATGATAAAATATAAATTGCAAAAAATGTTGGACGTAGGCTTAATTCAACCCATTGACTACTATGAATGGGTTTCCAATATGGTACCTATTAGGAAGCCAAATGGGGGGGTTTGCATATGCATTAATTTTTGAGATCTCAACAAAGTGAGCCCTAAGGATGAATTTTTGCTCCCAAGCATTGATACGCTCATAGATGCAGTTGCAGGTCATGAAATGCTTTCCCTCATGGATGGTTTCTTGGGCTATAATCAAATTCGCATCAATCTTGATGATCAACCCAAAATAGCCTTTACCACACCATGGGGGACATTTTTCTACAAAGTCATGTCGTTTGATCTAAAGAATGCTGGTGCCACTTATCAGAGGGCCATGACCTACATTTTTCATGACTATATACACAAGATTGTTGAAGATTATTTTGACGATCTTCTAGCCAAGTCTTTATTGCGTGGTGATCATGTTGATGTTTTACGAAAGGTCTTCGATTACCTACTAGACCATAATGTATGACTAAATACTATTAAGTATTTTTTGGAGTAACATCTAGAAATATTTTAGGCTTCATCATGTCTAAATGAGACATCGAAGTAGACCCAAACAAGGTCGAAGTAATCATAAACATACCACCCTTCACCAACCTTAGGTAGCTTCACAGCTTACAAGGGAAGATACAAATCATTTGATGTTTTATAGTGCAACTATCGGATAAATGTCGATAGTTCAACCATCTTCTACAAAAGGGGGTGATGTTAAATTGGGATCAAGATTACCAAAAGGTCTTCGAGGACATAAAGTAGTACTTGGTTTCTACACTAGTATTATCTCCTCTGTGACCTAGTGTGTCATTTCTACTATATATTTCTGCAACTAACTTTGCCTTAGGGACTATGTTGGCCCAAAAGAATAAGGCAAATAAGGAGTAGACCATCTATTACATCAGTCGCACCTTCATCTCATACGAAATAAAATATAATTACATTGAGAAGCTCTACTTAGTGGTAGTTTTTGCCACCAAGAAATTATCATTACATGATAAATAAAACAACGTATGTTATTTCCAAGGAAAATCCTTTATGATATATGATGAGTCATGCATATCATAATAGTTGCACTATGAAGTGAATCATGCTATTGATATAATTTGACGTGGAATTCATCGATCAAAAATCTTTCAAAGGTTAGATCATCATAGACCAAATAGTGAAAGCACCTCTTCTCGACGATAAGCCTATCATAATTGAGCTACTTGATGATGCAATATTTACATTGTCTAGCTCAAAAGAGCCCAATAATTAGAAAAAAAAGCTGATCTCACACTATTATTTGATGATTCTAAGTGTGAGCAAGGGGGTGGTGCTGGAATCATGTTTTTCATACCATAAGGAGCTCTTATTCCCCTTTCATTCAAACTTGACTTTCCATGCACCAATAACAACGTTGAGTATGAAGCCCTCCTTTTAGGACTTCAAATGACTCTGGCCATGAACATTAATCACCTAAGCATATTTGGAGACTCCTTGCTCATTGTTAACCAAGTAAAAGAGATCTATCAGTGCAAGTGCTCAGTCTTGAAATCATACAAGACCCTTGTGGATAAATTGCTTGCTAAGTTTGAGTGGTATGACATCGAGGCAATCCCTCATTTATCAAACCATTTTGTGGATACAATGGCTTCCTTGGGAGCCTTAATTCCACAAAACCCTTCAAATTATGTCACCACCATTCATGTCAAAATTCTCAAGCAATATACAATTTCATGGGACATTACTAATGAAGAGTAAAGCATCAATATGGTACGGATTGAACCATACAAAGATTGGTTCTCTTAAATTCAAGACTTACTGAACCTTGCTTCCTGGGGATCCCTGATACCACAAGGTCCTTATGATAATGTCACAATTATTTATCTTAAAGTTCTCTCTCAATTTGTATTACTACCAGGTGTCTATAGAGAGGAGCAAGATGTTTATTTGGTCCAAGCTGAGTCTTATCAAGATTGGTTCACGTAAATTTGATATTTTCTAAAGCCTAGTAATCTCCCTTAAGGATTATTGCATGCTATAAAATGAGCATTTAAGCAAAAAGTGACTAAACATGTCTTGCTAGAAGATATGTTGTATCATTGAAGCTATGATGGTCTCCTTCTTTAATGCTTAGAGACCCAAGAATCTACTTGGACCATTTCTCAAGCTCATGATGGTACTTGCGATGGCCATTTTAGAAGTATGGCTATCACAAAGTGCATCTTTCAAATGGGCTATTATTGACCCACAATAGAGAGAGACTATTGCACTTATGTCAAAATATGTATCAAGTGTCAACATCATGCTAATCTATTGCACGTACCTTCATTGGCTCTACAATCGATACATTCATTGTGGTATTTTTTGCAATGGGGCTTAGATCTAATTGGAAAAATCATGCCCCCATATTCAAGCTAACACACATTCATTCTAATGGCCATGAAATACTTCACAAAGTGGGTAGAAGCTATTCCCCTTACCACTATGATAGGATCATGCATTGTAGAGTTCATACTACATAATATCATATGTCATTTTGGTATTCCATCAAAGATCATCTTGGATAATGGGACACCATTTAAAAATAAGGATGTTCGAGCTTTGTGCAACAAGTATCATATCCAACATAACTTTTCAACTCCTTATTATCCATAGACTAATGGTCAAGCTAAGGTATCAAACAAAATAATTATCGCCATCCTTAAGAAAACCGTTAACAATCATCACAAGGATTGGCATCTTCAACTACATCTAGAACTTTTTGCTTATAGGACAAGCATCAGAACACTATTTGGGGCAACTCCATTTTTATTAGTATATGGTGCTGAGGCCATCACGACCTTAGAGCTTGAAATTCCCTCATTGTGCATATCATTGCAAGAATTCATTGATGATGACGCTACATGATATGCTTGCCTAGATCAACTCACTCTTCTTGATGAATGATGCATTAATGCTCTTGAACATATTTACGTTTATCAATATCATATTAAATGAGCCTATGATACAAAGGTTCATCCTAGGGAATTTTATATTGGTGATATTGTGCTAAAGGAGAACCAACATAATTCTAACATCCCTAGCCATTTGCACGATAAATTCACTACAAACAGGTTAGGCCCATTCATCATTAGAAAAAAATTTGGACCAGGACACTTATCGTTTAGCTACACTTGAGGGTGTTGAGGAACCTAAACCACTTAACATTCTCCACCTACAGGAATTTTATGCATAAAAAAAGAAACAAACAAAAACACAAAAAAATCAAAATTCACAAAAAATACAAATATATATATATATATATACTAATTTCATACCACCATCCATCACACTTGTCATTGCAATTCATCAATGCATTGCATATAATCATGTAGTACATTGTGCATTTTATCATCATTGCATCTTCATGAATTTGGCTAGTTGTATGATTAGTTACATTGCATTAGGCATTTTGTTCAACATAGTTGCATTCATCTTGCATTGAGTGTTTTATGTAGCATCATGTTTGTAGGAGAGTCACTTGTCTTGATGTAACCTCCTTTATCTTGGGCATACACCCCATTTTATTGTTCATACACATTCATATTCCCATGTTTCTTGTTCATACAACTTCCAACTCACCTTCAGTAGTGGTTGTCAAGAGTCTAATTAGATCTTTCAATCATTCAGCCATCCCTAGTTGGTCTTTCAAATGTCATTATGAACCATCTTGATGTTTGGAAATAGAATCTCACTTTGGTTGTACTTTTATTATCTCAAAATCCCAACACATGCTCACAATCTTAATTATAATTTTGCACAAGGAAAGATGACACTACAAAGTATGTCTTGCCTCAAAAGAAAAAAGTTTCCCTTGCTCTTCCTATCATGCGCATGGTCTAAAAAGCTAAGAATTGACAAAAGGACAAGCTAACCCCCCCCCACAAAAAAAAAATCCCCTTGCTTCTCTAAAAAATGAGCAAGTCCCCAAAAGCAATAAAATCCCCTTGCTCTTCCATAAAATGAGCATATCCCAAAAAAAATTCCCTTAAAAGCAAAATCCTCAAAATCCCAAAGGAAAAGAAGAAAAATAGCTTGAAACCTTGGAATTCTCAGTTTTTGACAACCATGTGGTGATATCCATCACCATCAATAGGCTATAGATGCTTGACTGATAGTGGAGTAGCCTTACACATGGTGAAACATCTGTCATATTAACAACCTTATTTTATATAGACCAATGTTAGCTTGTGGTTGAGCTAGCTTTTGATGGCTTGCATTCAGAGTAGTTAAGTCCAATCGAGTCCAAAGTCGGGGTAATGAACTTCACTATGCACACACAGGGATATTGAATATCTTGGTCTTCCTAGCAGATTTTTATCTTTTAGATGCTTGCATGGTCAGTACATGACTTTTGATTGGTCAACTAGGGTGTTTGAGTCTCATGAAAGCCTTATTTTTCCATTATGACCTCTCACTATTTGTAATACATTATCATCATGCTTATCCATTGCATATCATTTTTTGCCTAGATTTTGCGTTAGTGTATACCCTTGATGAAACTATTTATATCTTGATGTATGTCTCTCATGCATTCTATAGTTCCCATACTTAGTTTGTTATTGCATTATAGAATCATCCATTATGTTTCATTAGTAAAACAATTATTCACAATTTGCATTAATTAAGTTATTATGTGTCATTAGTACATCATAGGCATACCTAGTTCTATGCATACATAATAGCTCTATCATATCAAGAACATTCATTCATATAACATTAATGCATTATCATATCTACAAATCTAGGCATCCATATATAAACATCTAGCATCTATCCATGCATCCATAATTACACATACATATGTATAAATAAAAAACACAATAGGCATAAATAAAATGACCATCTCATATATATAAAAAATAATAATGTACATCATAATACCCATAGGCTACAATATGATGGGTCCTTAGACCTCACATTAAAAAAAGTAAGCTAGTACATAGCAGCCTTACTCAGGCTATCCCTGCTCCATCGCTCTCCCCACTATCCTCTGCCTTGTATCTATGAGGCTACCTATACCGCCTAGCCCTTGACATTTGAGATGTACCTAGCGATGAAAATCATGGAATAGGTTGTCTAATTAAAGGATCTTTTGATGCTCTGCTTTGTCGAATCCATTGAGACTAAGAGGATGATGGCCATGATGATAGTACTCCACCCACTCTATACACTGCATCCTCCAATAACCCCATATAGTCTTTCTTAGTCTAATATTGAGCATGATATGTAGCTACCATAGCTTACAACTAGGTTACCTCATCTACAGTCTATCCAATTGAAAATACCTAGGCTTGCCTAGTAATGGAACCCACCATCTGGGTATGCAGAGCATCTCACTATGCAATGAATATATATTGCTCCTCTCAAAGACTCAAAAATTGAGCTCATAGGGTGTCCCTCTCCTCTAAAAAACCCCACCATCATTGCCTATATGTATTCCACAGCTCTACGTTGTAGCATGGGCTATGTCCTTGTTAGTCAGCTAAACTTGGAGGATGTGTACCTGCTCTCTCAAGATAGCGATCTACTCCTATGGATCATCCTCATCTACACCATCATCCCTATCACTCCTCACAAGAGTCTTTGAACCCTTAGTGGATCCTTATGATGATGATCCCCTCGCCTCCCTCTCCAGTCAACAATGAACTCATCGTTGTGAAAGGTCCTCTACTGCACCATCGACCCTTGCCTCTCTAGTCACTACCCCTCCCTAAAAAAATTAATCTATAAGCCAGGCATCATACTTGGTTGTGGTACTTGGATCCTTTGCATCAACATCTGTCAAAGGTACATATGCATCTTCACCCATAGGATCAGGTCATGGCCTTGCTAGTTGTGTCTTGCTAGTCCTCTGCCTATAAACAATTAGGTACTTAGGAACACCTTACCTCACCCCAAGCTAGCAGGTCACCCATAAGCATTGAAAGTGCTCATGCTATATCCCATGTCACCATAAAACCATCTACCATATCACAATTATCTCAAGTGATGGGCCTCCTCATCCCAGGTTAGTGCTCCTTGCCATGTTCTCTAGATCACTTATCCTAGCTACAGTCCAACCCATGCCTCTACATAGTGCTCTATGATACCTTGAAATGGGCAGCTCTTGTCCCACTCTCACTCATGCAACCACCACTTCATATAAGGAATATCCCTATCAACCATATATCTACATGCGGTTCATGACAACCTAGTTGATCAATCTACCCAAAAATTCTCCCATCCCCACACATGCAGAAGGAAGCTACAACCTAAGCCCAATTAGCTCCAATGGAGGATATCATACAACTTCCTATATAGTTGTGTTAGCAATTTCATACCCCATGCCATGATCATGGTATCCTCAACCAGATCCATCACATGGCCCAAGAGGTTCTAGAGGAACCTCATACCTAAAAAATCAGGAAAAATAAAGTTAGACATCAGTGACATCAACACTGTTTGTCTAACTATAAGGAGATCTATATCATACCCAACACCCACTCTGAATCCATCAATTGTAACACATGGAAAACACTAATTTGTGCTAAATGCTATTTTATTAATATGAAATTAGGGTTACAAAATGAGCTTCCTCTTGAGAAAGTTTTTATACCTTTTTCCACATGAATTTGAGAACATTTGCTAGTGTCTTCTGATGCTCTCAGTGAAGGTGGACTATTGTGCATGTGTACCATTGGTAGTGATGTTTGATTATGTCCTTTTGTACCTACTTTTGCCTTAAAAATGGGAGTTAGTGTGTTTGGGGGTATGCCTTGGTAAATCCCCATATTTATGAAGATAAATCGACTCAAATATGAAGAAAAACATGATGTAAATTGATAGAAATATTGTAAGAAGTATCTAAAACTAATATATACCTGATTTGATTTGGTTTGTATGGTGGCATGCAAACTATATCTTGGGTTCATATGTCGGGCTGTGAACTGAGCTACTATTGACCATTGCTACAAATTTTATATCCGAATAGGTTGTAGGTAATGTCTGTCAGTGTTTACCAAGTGTAAAATGGTTAGAAGGAATTCTAACACAATTTTGGTAGAGTTTGGATATGTTAATTGAAAGTGAGAGAGAGATAAATGAGGGAATGAGTCCACTATTTATAGGGAAAACCAAGTTCAGGGGGTAGTTAGGTGTACTAGACCCTAGAGTCAAGTCCTAGAAAGGTTAGGTTAGGGTTTTTGAGGTGGTAAGCTTAGTCATCCTCTTACATACCCTAAGGAAAATATCCTATCCTCACACATATGTGAGCTAAAATTAGGGTTAATTGGTATTAGCTAATCCCTAGGTTAGGTGAGGGTTGAGTTAGTATTTCCTAGAAAATATCCTAACTAACTTTGGGTGCACACATGTGTGAGGACATGTTTAGGGCTAATTTGACTCTTAACCCTAATTAAATATAATTTAATGATAAAGTGCACTTTAAGTGAAACTTATTTGCAAATTAGAATTCTAATTAGCCTAATTAAGGGTTTTAATAGAGAATGGTCCCATGGGGACCTTAATTAGACATATGAAATGGCTTAGGTGGCCTTAAGGGGCTTGTAGGTAGCCCTTCTGTGAATAGGAGGTATTTTGGATGTGTTTTGTATAGTTTTTATAGGGTTTTGTGCCTACAGATAACTATGGTGGCCTATGATGGCCTACGATGGCCTACGATGTCCTATGATGGCCTATGGAGGCCTATGATGGCCTACGATGGCCTATGAATGCCTATGTATGCCTACAAGTTTCTATGCGGGTCTATAGGTATCTATGGGTGAGCATGTGCGACTTTTATTTGTCTACATTTGCTCCCTTTTGTACGATGTTGTGTAAAATATAGTTTAATACAAAAATATGATGAAAGAAGGTGGTGAGGTGTTTTGAGAAGATGAAGAATGTGGGGATGAATGCAAATGAATGAATATGGATGAAATATGATGATAAAGCAAGTGATTTATCGATTTTAGTACAATATTTTGCAATATCATACTGGTTGTTTATGACAGTAACTTAAGACTGCTTTGCTTTTTCAACCAATGCAAGGTGGTCCAATTACGAATAGAACAACTACCTATTCAAATTTTTGCTTCTAATTGATTGATGAGCACATGATGACATTTGTCAAATAATTTGAGTTGAGTGGCATGGATGAATCAAGCATAACATTTAGTATGTGGTCACTACCGATATATAAAATGAAATCAAGATGTGTCCTATATTGCATGTGGATCTCGTGATCTAATATATGTCTGATTGGAATTGAGTTTTTTATTATCTTGAGATAATATTCAGCAAAACATTTTGTAGATAGATGTGATATCCGTGATTTTTATGTTTGATTGTTTGATCACATGCAAAGAAAATTTGTGTATGAATACCCCCTCAAGCGAGGAATCAACAATGATGCAGATGAAATGTGATGATGTGGTGATGAGTCGATTGATAGAAGAATATGGTGACAAGAGAGAAAAATTGGGACAGACAGTGGTTGGAAATAAAAAAAAGTTGTAGGAGTGAAGAAAATATGAAAATTTTTGCATGAAGTTTGGTTCACATAACACCATGCGAACTAGGTTTGTATGGTGGCATGTGAACTAGAGTTCACATGGCAGCATGTGAACTAGACTAGAGTTCGCATGGCGACATGTGAATTAGAACTTTTTGGAGTATAAAATCCCTTCTCACTCGTGTGAGAGTCATTTGTGCTATGAAGGGTTGTGAGGAGAGGATTGAGTGAAAGTTGGAGAAGCGAAGTGCTTGTAAAATCCCAAGTGATTGCGGAGATGGCAAGAGGGTATGCAATCACTAGTAATCAACATGAGACCCCACCACTAAGTACTCAAGACTTAAACTGATTTTGATTTTGAATTGTGTGAACGTTTGCATAGTATGGTAATGGATTTTGAGTGTGTATGTATGTTTGCATGTGATGAATGATTGAAATTTGTGCATAAAGTGTCAAAGTGACCAAATGGGTATCCATAAATATAGTCTATTTTTTTATTTGACCAGTATTTTGACTAGTTTGATTGTGTGGCGTGTGTTGTGTGTGAAAGGTTGAATTTGATTGTTTTGCATGAATGATATACTGTTTTCAAAATGTGTTTGAACTTTCACTATGAAAGGGTGAAATGGATGTCCAAAAATGTAATTTGTTTTTTATTTTGTGATGTTTTGGCAAGTCTTGGAATTGCATGTTGTGAGATGTATGTGTGTGAGGTTTGACTTTATCGTAAGTTGTGAATGGTGTACTATTTTTTGAATGTGTTTAAAATTTCACCATGAAAGGGCAAAATGGGTGTTTGAAAATGTAATTTTTTTGCTATTTTGTTGTGTGCTTGTATATTTTTAGAAGTGTAGGATTTGAAGGGGGGGGGGGGGGGGGGGGTGGGGATAAAATTGTTTAAAAAAAGAGGGGGGGGGGGGGGGGAGGAAGAAAGGAGGAGAGGGAGGGGGGTGGAGAAGGAAGTATGGGATGTGTTGAGCATCCATGCCAACAAGGCATACATCTCAGCATTGTGTGAGAGGTGGGATCCAGACAGGAACACATTTCACTTTCCTACTAGTAAGATGACCATTACATTGGAGGACATATACAAAATCTATAAACTATCGATAGAGGGTGTTCTAGTGAGAGTAGTGGCATATGGTATGCAAAAGGAGGTATTGCAATGCATATTTGGTGTAAAGTGGGGAGAGGTACGATTTGAGAAAGGAGTAGACTATGAGTACTATTGGTACCAAAATATGTTTTCTAATCATCATTGCATGATGATGCTTATGATATCTACGTATGCTCTGTTAGATACCTCAGGAATGAAGTTCTCCTAGAATATGATGGATGTAGTATGTGATATGGTAGAGCATGAGGTAGTATTTGCATGGGTGCCCATGTTGTTGGCATAGGTATACAAGAAGTTGCACGATGTAGTGTAAGTGGCACGAACTGGCTTGAGTTGGATCTCATTATTGCAAGTTTGGGCATGGGAGCATATAGTGGTAGAGTAGTCGTAGTTGTTGCCATATGGTGCTTATGAGTTGATGGGTGACTTTGTATCTTATACCTTGATATGGTGTACGAATATGGAGGGGGGTATGAAGAGGGGACATGAGGGTGATTACATGTTTTGGAGGAGACAGTTAGGCAATTTAGAGCCTAAGCACATTCATTGGAGTCCATGGAGGAGTAGGGTGGTGTGGGATAAGGATGCTAAGCAGTTGGGAGTGATCCATCAAGGGCGATGGCTAGTAGGGTAGTATATGCAATAAGTAGAGTTCTTTCCCTTTAGTAGGGTCATGCAATAATTTAGGTTGTGTTAGGGGAGATCGAGTGTACTTATTGTGATATAGAGAGGGGAGGGTGATTGGGGGAGGTAACCTATAGTTCCTCCCTAGGGTAGTGAGAGCAATCTAATGATGATGATTCTAGACGTGGATGATGTAGGGATTCCTACTGAGTATGATGCATGGTGGGCCACATAGAGGTGGGAACCAAGAGTTGGAGTGATTGATGGCTAGGTGCAATCCATGGTAGGATTACCTATAACAAGAGGATAGGCATCAAGGGGAGATGGACCTATGCTAGAGGTAGGGTTTGAGGATGACATAAAGTATCCACTTTGATGATAGAGGTAATATCAAGATGATGGATCTGGGATTCCTATTAGGAGATTGCCAGATCGATAGGCCAGTGGTATAGACTAGCCCTTGGATGATCTAGTGCCTATGGAGGAGGAATCCAGTTGCATGGTAGTTGTGTTGGCAATTTTGGGTACTTTGGGTACATTGCCTTTGCTCAAGTATTGATGTTGTCATTGATGTCAAGAAGCGAAAGGGTTTTTGTGAAAACCAAGGGACAAAATAAAGGTTTTATTTAAAACCATGGACGTTTGAAATAGGTTTTTCTTAAAACCCAGTTGGCTCTTTGTTTCGTTGAAAAGGTCCTGGTGTGAAGTATTTAATTTTAAATATTTAGTTTAATTTTATTTATTTAAATTTAATTAATATTTTAAAATTAAATTAAAGTATTAATGTTTGGAAATGCCGACGTGTTTGGTAATGCATCGAAGTACATATAAAAGGTGGCAATGGAATTCATTAAAGGGTGTATGTTGATGATATGAATCCTTGTGCAATTTCGATTTAGTCGGAGCCTCTACGCTATCGAAGAATGATGCTTGAGAGCAGCGCCAAAGAGGAGGGCTCGCGATGGAGATTCAAATGATGCGTGGAGCGGAGTATGGAGAGCACGGATAGCATTTGTCCTTATGTGAAAAATCGCGAGTGAGTGCTTGGTTGAAGGTGAGTGATTGGACGAGTGATTGGTTGGCAAGTGTTGTTGAAGGTAGCTTAGTTTCAAGCCTGCATGGTATTTGAAGAGCGCCTCATGATAAATAATATTTGTGAAAACATTCTCTTGTGACCAAAGCTTAAGAAGAAAATGAATGCGCAGGATTGAGAAAGTCAGGTGCAAGTAATTGGTATGGATTTCGAAATGCATATGTTAGTTTGAAAGGGGCAACGAAGAATTCTGTGTGAATCATGATAGAGAATGGAAGAAAGAAATGGTATTGTGTTCGAAGCATTCGGCTAAGTGCAACTATGAATGGTTTGGGTTAAGCATTGGTATGAGAAAAACTTAGAGCATGTGCACTAATGACTAGCTAAACGAGGCATCCAATTATTCATTGAAAGCATATGATCGAAGTGTGTGTCTACAATGTACAAGGCGAATTAATATGGAGGTACGCTTGTTTATAAGATATATTCGAGAGCAATAAAGTTTGATTGATTATAGGGAGACATAAGGGCTTGAAAGGCTAAATAGTTTAATTTAAATTTTGTTGTTTGAATTATTAGAATTGGGAGTTATAAGGGTTTAGATATCTGCGAGATTAAAAGGTATTGTATGTTAAAATAATTGGAGAGGTGTAATAAGTTGTTGAAATAAATTATTGTGAATTAGTTTATGGTACAAGTGGTTTTAGGAGAGATAAGGAAGTTGTGCAATTAGAGACCTTGGTGATGATTATTGAAAAGTGGAGTAATGTTGATTATGTTGTGATCTACTAACCCTTGTGAAGATTGGCAAAAGAATTTTGTGATTGTGGGATTTCCAAGGGTTCCTTCACTTCAATAAGGTATGGGCACATTCTTCTTATGAGTATGATTGGTGTATGTTTTCCTGAAATAAGATTGGGTGAAAAGGTATTCAACAAGGTTTCCTTTGGTTGGGTATAAGTCCTAGTTTTTGGTTGTTGAAGACTCTTATGCATTGTTATCATTGATGAGTTTTTGGTGAATGCATATTTTTGGTTTGGGGTAGTGGAAGCATTGTGCACTAGGGTTTATGGTTGTGAGTCTTGATACTTGCTTTGAGTTGGTGAAACCCTTGGATGGTTGTGTTAAGTTTGATGGTTGAGTTGCTTCCATAGAGGTTGGTTGATCAAGTTATTGTTTTTACTTGAGTCATGATATTGGGCTTACTCCATTGAGTTGATTTGAACAAGTTATTCTTTGCATTTGGTGATATTGTGTTGGTGGCTGTTTTGTTCAAATATCTTTGGAGGAAATGATTTCTACTTGTTTCCTTTTCTTGTGATGATTGGTTGAATGCTTCAAGGTTAATGTTGAGTTGAATGTTGTTTGTTAAACCTTGTCTATGAGCATTGTTGTTGAAGCCCAATTGGTTGAGAAAAGATATTGGTTTTGGAAAGAACGAGTACATTGTTATATAAGATATTGCATGGTTGGCAATTGTTGGGTTGTGTTCATGTTCTTGAGAAAAGCATACTACATCTATCTTATTATTTTGAGAATTGAGATTGAGTTGAGATTGATATTGGGAGTTAAGTATAGAACATATTGAGTCTCTAAAAATTATCTTTATGCTTCTATGAGGTTGATGAATCATATTGAGTCTCTAACAATTCTCTTTATGCTTCTATGAGGTGGATGAATCACATTGGGTCTCTAACCATTCTCTTTGTGGATTCATGCCGCAAGTGTTTGAACTTGTGGCGGTTTTGGACGGGTTCCATTGGGGACTTGTGGGTTGTGGAGTTTGTTGAGGACTTGTGAGCATATTTGGATAGGTCCTAGTAGAGGACTTGTGAAGCTGAGGTTTATAGTTCTATGAGAAGAACCTAAGGACAGATTTGTACCAGACCGAAGGACTGTGTTTGGTGTAGATCAAAGACAGAGGACAAGGAAATTTGTGCTAGACCAAAGGATTGTGTTTAGTGCAAATTCGAGGACAAGCTTTGAGGTGATAGAGTTGAGGACAAAGGTCTCTAGCCAGAGCAGGGAATACAGGTGTCTTATGTGGATAGAGTTCCATTTTCTAAGGGCAGCGGAGGGAAGGTCTTCTAGAGGATCACCACCGAGCGGAGGTAGGGAAGGTATCTCCTTTGAGCAGAGGCTCATAAATTCATATTGGGGGAAGGTTTCTCCTTTGATCCGAGGCTCATAAACATTGTAATTGGGAAGGTTTCCCAAAGAAATTTGAGATAACTTTTAGAGAAAAGTTTTGTGGATGAACCATGTAAATTGTTGTGTCACTTTGTGGATGGTTTTGTGCATTGCTTTGATATTGCTTTGGATATATTGCTTTACTGTTTTGAAGTATAAAGGAAAAAGTAAAAAGAGGTCTTATATTGTTCACCTCCCCCCTCTCAGTATAAGCTTATGTTCTTCAACTTGATGTATTAGTGGGATATCCCCAGGTAGATACAATGACAATGGAGGATGATGATGTTGGAGATATGTTGGATATATCCTTTGATATATAGGAGAGGATGGATTCTTAGAAGGAGTTGTTTATATCGAGGGAGAGGGTACGAGATATGAAGGGGATATTACATGAGAGTGAGGTATATTGGACCCTAGATCTATGGAAATGGAGGGAGGAGTGATGGGGGTTAAAGGAGAGATCTGAGGGCCTATGAGGATAGCTTGAGGTAGAGTAGGGGAAGCATGTCAAGATTATAGAGGATCTACATCATCAGGTTGTAGAGATGATGGTGATTGAGGAGATATTGAAGGTTGATATTCTCATAGTATAACGGGCATAAGGTGAGATGGAAGCGGTTTGAGTAGTGCATGAGGAAGAGGTGGTAAAGCTACATGCTGAGATAGAGAGGTAGTAGTAGACATAGGGGGAGGTTGATCATGCAAGGGTAGCAAAGCAAGTCAAGATGGATATGGTTGCTTTGAGGGAAAATTTGGATCATTTATGATGAGCAAACGAGTATGTTTTAAGGTTGTATAGAGAGGAGGGATTGATGATGATATAGTGTGATGTTGGCTTGATTTATTTTGGGCATGCAATTCTAGATTACAATGGGTCATGATTGAGATAGAGTTCACAGTTATGAATATTGATGCATTCATAGCAGATTCGATGGAGTGCTCCATTGATAGTGCTAAGGGATCCAAATATGGTAGTACTAGAGGTGTCTCAGGTAGTTGGAGCTATCCCAAATATGGATTGGGTAGCAGTATCTATGGTGGTATAGGTGTTAGAGGTAGTTCAAGCATCTAGTAGGGCAGCGCAGGCATGCAGGGTGAAGTAGGTGATAGTGGCTTGCGAGGGGAGCATTGAGACTCCTAGTGAGCATCAAGGCTAAGATATATGATGTATGGATTCCATTTTTGCTGCTTGAGGGAGGTTTTTATTGTAATATATATACATGTTTTTTTTATTGTGAATTTATATTCATGTGATATGAATTGATGTGAATGAATGTGTGATTTCTCATTATGTGTCTGTGTTAGTGTAGGATATTGGTAGTGAATGTATGATGAATGTATATGTATGCTTATGGTAAAATGTAGGAGAATGATATCACTGTAGATTAGATGTAATGTGTAATGATGTATGTAAATGAACGAATGAAAAATAGATGCAATGATGCATGCATGTGAATGATGAAATGTGTATAGGAAGAACTTGTATCGTAATAGAACCTGGTGGTAATGTGATATATTTTGTTATCTTAGGGATGTAGGATGGTATATGGGATTATGCAATAATCTTAACTATCATAGTTATAGCAATCAAACCTCATGATAAATTGAGCAAGGTTCGACTACAACTCATAACTAACCTGACTGGATCAAAGTCTATCAGGGACCAGTATGTGTGATGAGTGATGTTCATTTATCCATTTTGAGGGAGGTAAGACTAACCCATTGTAAACGTAGCCAAAATATCTAGCTTATCCACAAGCATGCAGTGATATATACAAAATAAGGTCGCTAATGTGATAGATGTGTCGCCACTTATAAGACTATTCCATTGGTATGAAGGCGCTTAAAGCCTATACTGGCGATGGAAATCATCCCATGATGTTAGTTTAAATCGAAGGACCAAAGGAGACCAAGCATAATAGTAGTGCTCTTGGAGGTTTTTTCTTTTGTTTTATATCCCTCGTTCGTTTGATTCTCTTATGGTGGTATTTTTTCATTTCTTTTCATCTCTTTTTTTTTTGGAATGTGGGCATTGTCATTTGTTTTCTACTCATTTTATGATTTTTGCTTACGCTTGTCCCTTTGTTTATCCCAAAGTCATATTTTGATCACGCAAATGATAGGATGAGTAAGGAAAACTTTCACTAGATGGCAATATCTATGCAAGGTGCTGCCTTCCCTAAAATCAAAACTTGCTTAAAAATATGACATGTGTGAGTGGTTCTTGAAATATGTTGAATTAACCAAATAAAGTTGTAACAACAATGTAGCTACTCGAAGCGTGACCATACAACAATGTAGGATAACAAGAAGAAAGAGAGGAAGAAGAGAAAAATAAATGAAGTCTAGCATAGGTATGTAGCTACTCGAAGTGTGACCATACAACAATACAAGAAAACAAGAAGGGGAGAAAAAAATAGAGAAATAAAGAAATAGGAAGGTAATCTAAGAATGTGTGAAATGGTGAAGATCAGGTCATGAATGACTAGGTGACGTGGTGATATGACTAGGATTCTGGTAATTTGTGTAGTTGGATAATTACTAGAAATAATGGGGTGTCGATATGAAGGACTTGCATGAAGACATGGGGTGAGGAATGGGAGGAGGCACAGTGCACAAAACTCCAGGAGGTGCAACATTTATGGATCATGGAGGAAGTATGCAATCTACCATATTGTTAATAAGGATTTCAAAAGTGTAGCAGTGGTCAATGTCATGATCGATTATCGATGGTAAATGTAAAATTGGTTTTCCTTGTAATTTCTTGGCTTAGGATGAAGGGGTCAATGGGACAGATTTCATGTAACTCAAGGCATTTTGCATGCATTAGCTGGTGAAATATGTGAGAGAGTGGCTCTGAAAGTATATGTGTGGGATAAATATATGTCTCAGGTGGCGATGAGTGCAAAGGATGTGGGGTAGGCTTGAGTGGTTGGATCATGGTCTGGTGGGGTATGTGTGTAGGAGTGAGGCATAGAAATGGAAGAAGGAGAGGGAATGCGGGTAATGGAAGAATTATTTTGAGAGGAATGGTATTGACAATGACTCAAGTGTAACTCAAGGTTGTCAAGGTGAGAGATAATATGCTAGAGATCAATATGTGGGGATGATGGAATCAAAGTCGATGGGGAGCAAGACTCTAGTGTAATAATGGAATTGGAATATAGGAATGGATATGAAAATGAATGAGGGGAAGGAGGAGGAGATTGGAATTTGTGAGTTTGTATTGGAGCAGGCTGAAGTGAAATACCACAAAATAGGAATGGGGGTTTTTGGAGAATGGGTGGTGCATGGGATGGTTGTATGGAGCAATGTAGCCAAGATGTATGATCACGCAAGGGATATATTGGGAAATATATTGGTGAAGGGATTGGTCATAAGGTGACATCCCACTTGGTAGGGGTGGAGGTGATCCTAAGAAATATGAGTGAGTAGGTGAATTTTCCCTTTTAGGAGGAAAATAGCGAAGTGGAGGTCATTGAGTTGAAAATGTTGGTAGATATGTATCTCGCTCATCAACTAATGGAGAAGGATATGAGCTCCATGCGTGAGGGTATGGTGGATGGGAATATTACTCCTTATCTACAAATGAGGAGATGGAAATATGACTATAATTGGAGTGAGGATAATAGGAGGAATCCCTATGATCTGGTGAGTGATATCGAGGTAATCTATCATGAGCTGAATGTTATGAAATGGATGATTGATGAACATGGAATGGGCCAAGTGGCATCACAAAATTGGCTGGGATGATCAATACTGGAGGGAGTGTCGAAATATCTTACATGATGGAGCAGTAGAATACTGAAAGCATGGATTTGAAGCAATGTATCTCTACGAAGGTGTCACAGTTGAGGATCGTGAACCTGTAAGACAAAAGATACCAAAAGCATAAAAGTGTTTATGTCGTATAACCAAAATTTCAAAGTGTTTATAGTGCAATATAGAATGTGAATGTGTGAGTGAGGTGATATATACAACATAATGATGACAATATGTGCAACCACGGGTGATGTGTATGTAGGCTAGCTAGGCATTGGATATGCGAAGGTGAATAATGTTGATAGGTTTGGGCTCTGCAAGTCCTTTGAGGTTGGCCAATAAATAGGTGACATAACTGAATTTATGTGTGATAATATAAGGACCCAACCAATTTTGGATGAACTTGTCTTACTATTGATGGGGTTGACTAGTGTTTTATTGGTTCTCTTTGAGAACCTGGTCACCAATCTAAAATTAACATTGGTGTACCTTACTATCATAGGTACGATGAAGATGGTCTTGATAAACACATGTGTGCTCTATGGCATGGATTCCACACTCATCTAAAAGTATTAATTGGTATAGCCTAGCTTGGCATGCGGTGTCATCATCAATGAAGTCCTTCATAGAGATGCAAAGAGAAGGTATCTCAAGTTCTAGGGGAATAATAGATTTAGCACCATAAACCAAAGAAAAGGGTATTGCTTAGTAGGAGTATGGATGCTTGTGCAGTAGGTCCACAAGGCTAATGGAATTTGAGTATGCCAATCATGGTGAGAGTCTACGATTATTTTGTGAAGGATAGTGCAGATGGTTTTGTTATTAGCTTCGGCATAGCCATTACCCTATGGATAGTAAGGGGTAGAGAAGCTATGGTGAATGTAAAATTTGGTGCATAATGCAAAAAGAGTGCCATTGTCAAAAATGATTTGTGAGGATTCCAAAGTGGTAGATGATATGTTCAGTGATGAATGCTATGATTTTTGCTCTCATGTTTGAACAAGTGGGATAGCTTTGACCCACTTTGTAAGATATTCAGTGGCAATGATGATAAACTTATGATTTCTTGAGGAAGTAGGTAAGGTTTGGTTAATAAGATCTAGGCCCCATTGTGAGAAGGGCCACATGGATTGTATGGGTTGGAGTTCTTGCAAAGGTAAGTGTGTGAGGTTAGCATGTTGTTGATATTTGATGCACCATTTGATATATTCATAGTAATCATGTTCTATTTTGGGCCAATAGTAGCCCATGCGTAAAATGTGTTTAGTGGTGGCCATGCCACTTAAGTGGCCATCGTAAGTTCCATAATGGATATCTTTAACTATTCATTTGGCCTTGTGTGGCTCTAGGCAAGGTAAAAGAATGCCATCATGATTACAGTGGTAAAGGATGTCCCCTAGTAGCATGTAATATATTACCCTTTATTTGAGTGCTTGATGGTGAGCATGTGGTAGGTCATAAGGTAGGAAGCCTAGTTTGGTATAATACTTAATCTAAGAAAACCAAGGATCATGTGGTTTAGTGTGGATGACATAAATTCCACCATCATCGATGGAGGATGGAGGTGCAATAGCGAATCTTGCAAGGTATGAATGGAAACATGTGTCATGTCAGAGAGGGGGTTTTGTGGTATTAAACACCCCAAGAAAGCCATTGTGTCATCAAAATGGTTGGATGAGAGAGGAGTAACCTCAATGTCATACCACTAAAGTTGAGTGAGTAGTTGTTGAGTGAGTTGCTTATATTGTTGGAGTACTAGGCAATGACATTGCCAGATCTTCTCGACTTGATTTACCATGAGAAGGGAGTCACCAATGATTTGAAGGCATAAAATGTGTATAGAGAGCAACTATTTCAAATCGATAATTAGGGCTTTGCATCCAGTGTTATCATTTGTGCAAGGAAACCCTAATTTGAAGGAAAATGGGAGAGGTTCTCAATTAGGTGTAAAAAATATGATTCCAATACCCTAATCTGAGCGCAGTGAGAGCCATTGAAGAAGAGCATTAGATCAGTTGGTGCATCAGTTTCAACATATTACTCAACTTTAGTGATATGAAAGATAGAGTTATCGAGAAGCTGTATGAGGAGGGGATGGTTGTCAAGCAAAGGAGCATCATCTAGTTGGTCTATGATGACATGTCCCTTGATAGATTTATAAGAAATCAATTCGAAGTCAAATTTGGTAAGAAGCATAATCCACTTAGCAGTGTGAGAATTATGGTAACTCTTGTTCATAATATAGCATAATGGATTATCATGAGCAATAACAAATGTGGTATGGTTAAGCATGTAATGCCATAGTTTTTGTATAGCAAAGACTATAGTGAGGCATAACTTCTCCATGTATGCGTATTATGTTTCGTAGTTTACCAGTATACGACTGATATAATAGATGGCTTGTTCATGATTGAGGGTGTTCTTCTAGGCTAGTAATATTCTAATCATATAATTTGTAGCAAAAATGTACAAGAGGAATGGTAATTATGGATGTGGTAGAGATAGAATTGGTGGGGATGTGAGGTAGGATTTGATGGAGTCATAGGCTTGTTGATAGTTGGTATCCCATTTGAAGGTAACCCCTTTTTGTTTGTGGTTAAATGGTTTACATTTATCAGATAATTGGGCAATGAAATGATGAATGGATTGAATTTTTCCCTATAAACTATGTAGTTGTTTGAGATTTATGGATGGGGGTATCTCAATGATGGATTTGAATTTATTGGGGTCTACTTCAATGCCTTATTGGGAGACAATGAACCCCAATATCTTACCTGAAGTGATGCTAAAGATGCACTTCTTTGGGTTGATATGCACATTGTGTTCAAGAAGATGATCAAAGATCTTATGAAGATCAAAAAGGTGTTGCAAGTGTTCCTTTGATTTTGCTATGAGGTCATCGATGTAGCCCTCCATAATTTTGTGCATGTAGTCATGGAAAATTTAAGTTATGGCATGTTGATAAGTTTCCCCAACATTCTTAAGGTCAAAGAGCATGACCTTGTAGCAGAAGGTCCCCTAGGATGTTGTGGAAGATATCTTGTGTTGATTGGTTGGATTGATTTTAATTTGATTTTAATCGAGAAATCCATCCATGAGGGATATCATTTCATGGCCTATTATGGAATCAACTAGTGAATCAATGTTTGGGAGGGGAAATTTGTCCTTGGGATAAGCTTTGTTCAAATCTCTAAAATCAGTGTAAACATGAACTTCATCGGAAGGCTTGGGTACTAGGACAATGTTGGACACCCACTCTGGGTAATCAATGGTTGTATGAACCCTACAAAGAGGATATTTTGGATCTTTGGTTTTACCATCAAAGCATCGATAGGATACATGCATCATAATTTTTGCTTAATAGGTTTGGCATCCCCACCAAGAGTGAGGTTGTGAACTACTAATGTGGGATCGAGTCCAAGCATGTCCATGTAGGACCAGGCAAAAAATTTGATATATTCTTGAAGTAAAGATGTGAACAAGGCACATATTTCTAAGGAGAGGTTGGTGGAAATTTTAATGATATGGTAATTATCGGGATCATCACCAATGTCGATGTTGATAGGATCCTCTACAAGCATGTGGGAACCACCTTGAAGTTGGGAAATGATAGGAATAAGAAGAAGGTCATTGATAGCCTCAGGTAAATCAAATTCATCATCCAATTATACTTCCATATGATTGACCCATGCTATATGGGGTGGAGTGGATGGCGAAGGCACATTGGCAGCACACACGACAAGAGATGATAGTAAGAAGTCTTGTGAATAATGTGTAGGGAATATGTGTGTGAAATCAATGAAGTTTAGATTTGGTGCCTCGATGTGATATGTACGAGAGGTATACCAAAGTGGATATAATAAATAAACATCAACCATGTTAAAAAAAGTGGTGTAGATGGTGTTAGATGATGAGTTTGAGGATGAAGACTCTTGAGTGTGTGAACGATGTGGAAAATTTAACGATGAGCGTAGCACTGAGGGTGGAGAATGAGATCGAATTATAGAATGATGAGTGTGTCATCAATGAGGTGAATGCATGAAGGAATGTGTAGATGATGAAGGGGGAGGTGAAGAAATGCACTCTGAGCAATCATTTATAAGGGAGAGAGCAGAAAAACTATCAACTAGCTCATCAATGGAGTATGTAGTGGTAATGTCAAAAAATGGTGTTTCCTAGAAGAAGCTACAAGGAATATTGATAGTAAAATAAGGAGAAGGACTCTCATCTTGGACGTTAAAATTGATATATTCTTCCAATGAGTGTGTAGAAATTGGTGGAGGATTAAGGGAGAGATCTTGAATCTCATCTTCGAGTGTATGGATAGTTGTAGGGTGATATTCAAACCCTAATTTTTTGATGGATAATTGAACACGAGGGTTGATAGGCACTTGTAAGCCTTGATTATAATGTCCTAGTCCAAATCCATTCCAATGGAAACATTGAAGATAGTGTAAGGTGAAGTGTGGGTTGGACATGTGGTTCAAGGTATCACAAAAACTAGATTTCAGTGATGGGGGTACAATGGTTGGGAGTGATGATCCTAGACCTATGTAGATGAAGTTTGGTATGATTCTCTGGTGATCCTAGGGAAAAGATAGTACCAATGGCTAGAATAGAGGCTGAAGGGTGATCAATATCATGGGTATATTGGATTGTAGGAGGGTGCACATGAGCATCATGAACATTGTATTCACCCAGACCAGTGTTCATCATAAAAATGGAGACTTGGGGTGATGTATGAGGTGGTGAACGAGGTGGTGAATCTAAATTAGAGGATGAACATGAGAGTTGGAAATTATGGATAGTAGTGGTATAGATATGAAGTAATTGGTCATCAATATGAGAGGCTCACTACTCCCAATCATGATATTCAATCATAGTGGAAGGGATTGGATGACCTGTGTGTGGAAACTATGAAGTGGGGAGAGCAGGTCAAGGTGTCAGGCTGTGAGAAGATGTGAAAGATCGAGGTCAAGAATGGAATAGAAGTGGGGGTGTTTGAGGAGTAGGAAGAAGAGGAGGCTCTATGGAGAAATATGGATGAGATGAATCGAGAGGCCAAAAATATTGGCAAAAAAGGTACAGACACGAGAGGTGGTTTCATGGAAGAAGAAGACTAGGAGGGAGGAGGAGACCAAGAGGAAGGTGGCAAAAAGGGTATGAATGGAGGATAAGGATCTATAGAGGAGGATGAAGGTATGTGAGAAGAAGATGTAATGGGACATGTGGGTGTCCCTGATGAGCTATGTGGAGGTGAAACAGTTGTGGGAGAATATGTAGAGGTTTCTAGCTGATGACGTGAAGGAATAGGGAGTACCTATGTAGAATATGATGAAGGTCCTGGTGGGAGGTCAGTGATGTTACAAAACTTGAATGGGTCACCATCAACTAGAACACAATGGACGAGTCCATCATACACATACTTGAGATAGTGATGCAAGGTGGAAGGAACACATTGCATATCTCTGATATATGGTCATCCAAGTAAGATATTGTATTGCATCTTACCTTGAATAATGTGGAATAAAATGGATAGGTTCATAATGCCTATATGGATAGGTAGTATGATGGAACCTACTATGGATCACATAGAACCATCGAAGGCACGAAGGTCGAGCGATGATGTGGTGAAGTGGGTAGGTAAGTTGTGTAGGTGATGAAGAGTAGTAGTGGAGATGATGCTAATGGAAGAACCTATATCGATGAGGATGTGATTGTAGGTGATGTCATTGATAGTTTCTTGTATATGGAGGGGAGGGTCAGCTCCCTCACCCATGAGTTTGGTAATCTTATGGTCATGAAAATTGATGGAATACAATGGGGTATGTTCCCTATGAAGTTCACAAAGGCATTGGTGTCATGAGTATCAAGGTCAATGGATCAAAGGATATCATTCAACACCTCACGATGGGGTTGAGAACATTGTAATAGATAAAAAATGGATAGCTTGGCAAGGGTGTTGCATAATTGATGTATGAGGCTACCATAAATGATGATTATGTTTTATGATAGGGGTGTTGAATCCTACACTGTTGTAGGGGATTGAGAAGAAGTGAAAGGTACTAGAGGTGAAGTGAAGGGCATGTCCTGGTGTGTCGGGTAATTTTGGGTACAAGTGGTGAGGTTAATCATATTGGCCACACCACATGAGGGGGGTTGTGTTGAACATTGTTAACCTATCTAGATTATCCTAAAAACTTATATTGGGCTCTTTGGGGATTGGTCCCCCTATGTTCAGGTAGTGGGTTTTGATAGATACCCAAATTCTAGTTTTGTGGTGCGAGGGAATTTGAAACTTGGATGGTACCCTGATCGATGAGGTCATGTACAAGGCTACAAAAGGAGCGACAATATTCTATATCATGGCTATGTTGTTGATGGTAGGTGCAAAAGGCTTGTTTAATATACCCTCGAGGCTTGGGTTGATTTAGATCAATAGTTTGAATGTCAGACAACATGATATGACCTGCATTGTATAATATATGCAATATGACTGATAAGGGCTCAGAGAGGGGTCATATTATATTGCTAAATTTGAGGTATAATACCATGGGCTTGTTGTGGATTATATGGAAGGGGTGCACTGGTTTGGAACAACTACTACTATTGTAGAGGAGACCGTGAGATTGATGGAGAAGTTGTAGAAGATGCTACCACTTGGTTGGTTTATGGTGGTTTTGAATAGGGTTAATTTAGTATATTTCAATTGAAGCAAAAATTTGAGTTGTAATATGGTTTCTACTTGAGCTTGATCTTGCCATATTGGACTTTAATATCATTTATGACCTTGTATTGAGCAATGGCCTCATAAAACATGTGACTTTGATGAAGTTGCAGAGGTGTGAAGATATGTTTATGACAACTCTTGGCAAAGAGGGTAACTATTTTAGTGGATGGAAGGATGTGAGCTAGGTCATGGATGACTGATTGTCATCGAGAAATAAACTTTCTAATGAGTTTTCATCAGCTTGACACAAGACATAAACATTAGATAAGTTCATCTTATTTTTTATATTGATTGAGAAATGTTTGAGGAATGAATTGGCCAACTGTTCAAAGGTAAATAGGATATTGCCCAGAAGCATATTGTACCAATCAAGAGATTTTTCCCCAAGGGAGAGGACAAAGGTACGCAACATGAGGGGATCTCTACTATGTAGCTGATAATAGGTGAAGTGATAATTATTAATGTGTTCTCGTAGGTCCTCTTTACCTTTGTACTTATCAAAATTTGGAATATCAAAGCGATATGGGTGAGGGATAGAAACTGAGGGTGAATAGGTTTGTTGCATAGCTTATTGGATGTGGGTTTTTAGGGCTCATAACCAGCGATGCAAAGGTTTAGCATCTTAACTTCCTCCTACAAGAGTTGAAGTTCAGGTGATGGGGGTGTACCAAACTATCATAAAGTAGTCATATATTGAGATTGAGAAGGATATTGGAGCTTTTGTTCTTCCCATTGTAAAGTAGGAATGTGTTGTAGGTGTCCTCATGGATTTTATGGAGCATATGGGATATGCTATTAAGGAGCATATGTCTATTGAGGGTGGAGATATTATGGTTGTAGAGTCTATTATTGTTGCACAATGGTCTACTCTAATGGTTGTGCAATAGGAGATGACAACCAAGAAGTAGGTATCATGAAAAATGTGGGTGCTATAAACTATAATTGAGGTAATAGAATCAAAATAGATGGCATAAGTGGTGGGAAAGATGATGTATCAAAAGGTGGTACCTGCACCTGACCAGACAAGTAAAGAGTGGAGAAGTCAAGCTGAGAAAAATAGCAAGGGAGTTTTTAAGGATAAGATGGGTAGTGCGAATCATAGGAAGAAAAGGATATGGAAGGCAGAGCCTGAAATGGTGGAGGTGGAGGGAGTCAAAATATGGAAGTAGTTGAATATGGAGGAGGAACATAAGATGGCATACTATACATTTTGGAATAGGGGAATGTAAGTGGTGGTAATGATGAAAGAGGGAATGTAGACCTCAAATATAGAGCTTTGAGAGGAAGGCATGGTGAATGTGTCCATAAAATATTGTGGATATGGGATTTGTTGGTGTTATTGATATTGGAATGGTTGGGATTGAGAGGGTGGTTGTGATGTGGTATCAAAATACAAGAAAAAGAACTATTGGAAAGGTGGTGGTTGCTATGCTTGGGAAGTGTACTGATGTGATGATATAACATATGGAAAAACACTAATTTGTGTTAAATACTATTTTATTAATCTAAAATAAGGGTTACAAAATGAGCTTCCACTTGAGAAGGGTTTTATCCTTTTTTCTACATGAATTTGAGAACATTTGCTAGTGTCTTCCAGTGTTCTCATTGAAGGTGGGCTTCTATGCATGTGTGCCACTGGTAGTGATGTTTGATTCTATCCTTTTGTACTTGCTTTAGGCTTGCAAAAGGAAGTTAGTGTCTTTAGGGGCTTGCCTTGGTCAAGCCCTAGAGTTATGAAGATAAATTGACTCAAATATGAAGAAAAACATGATGTAAATTGATAGAAATGTTATAAGAAGTATCTAAAACTGATATATACCTAATTTGATGTTGTAAATATGTTGTAGAGCTGGTTCACATGGTGGCATGCAAACTAGATCCTATGTTCACAAGTCGGGCTATGAATTGAGCTACTATTGATTGTTGCTACAAAGTTTCTATCCAAATAGATTACAGGTGATGTCTATCAATGTTTACCATATGTAAAATGGTTAGAAGAAATTCTAAGACAATTTTGGTAGAGTATGGGTATGTTAATTAAAATTGAGAGAGAGAGAGATAAATAGGGGAATGGATCCACTATTTATAGGTAAAACCAAGGTTAGGGGGAGTAGTTAGGTGTACTAGACCCTAGAGTCAAGTCCTAGAAGGGTTATGTTAGGGTTTATGAGGTGGTAAGCTTAGTCATCCTCTTACATGCCCTAAAAAAAATATCCTATCCTCATACATGTGTGAGCTAGGATTAGTGTTAACTAAGGCTATCTAATCCTTGGTTAGGTGAGGGTTGAGTTAGGGTTTCCTAGAAAATATCCTAACTAACTTAGGGTGCATACATATGTGAGGACATGTTTAGGGCTAATTTGACTCTTAACCCTAATTAAACCCAATTTAATGATAAAGTGCACTTTAAGTGAAACTCACTTGTAAATTAGAATCCTAATTAGCTCAATTAGGGTTTTCAATAGGGAATGATCCCATGGGGGCCTTAATTAGGAATAGGAAAGCACTTAGGTGGCCTTAATGGGCTTTTAGGTAGCCCTTCTACAAATAGGAGGTATTTTCGATGCATTTTGGATTCATTTTGTATAGTTGTAATAGGGTTTTGTGCCTATAGATAACTATGATGGCCTACGATGGCCTATGATGGCCTACGATGGCATATGGAGGCCTATGGAGGCCTATGATGGCCTACGATGGCCTATGAATTCCTATGTATGCCTACAAATTTCTATGCAAGTCTATAGGTATCTACAAGTGAGCATGCATGACTTTTAGGTGTCTACATCACTATCAAAATTGTAGTCTACTAGGTGCCACCAATCTTCATATACATGTTGAAGCACAAACTCTCTTTGAACGATCACCATAGTAAAAATAGGCTCTCCCTCTATAAGGATTTGCAAAATATGTATACATCCTCAAGAGTGATGTGATTTCTTTAGTGGGTATATCAAAGGTGTTCATGTTACTATTACACTGGTCTATCAAGGCTATCAGATAGGCTTGGTCTACGTGTATAGAATCTAATGGAATAGTGTGTTGAAGACTAATATTCTTTACCCACTACTAATCATTGCTAAACAACACATCATGTATGATCCTATAGGCATTTGTGAACTGTTGTCAGGCTCTAACTAACTATCGCAAATAATTAAAAACTCAATTAAAAAATATAATAAAACAAAAATAGACCATCTCGACTTAGACGATCAATAAGAGAGGTCATATTGAGTTGAGACAATCACAAAAAACAACTATCTCAACCTGAGACAACCCCAAAATCTATCAAAAACAAGCAAAAAAAGAAATAAAGAGAGTAACCATGCAAAACGAGAAGGGAAGAGGAGATAATTGAAAGCAATAAATACTAATCTACCCATCCCACCCCATTTTTCATTTCACCCAAGATAAAAATTTAACCCATACCACCCTTTCATTAACTGTTTCATTTTAGTGTGGGTTCATTTTATTAAAGAAAAGGTTTGGATTTTCATCCTTACCTTCCTAGCACTGGCTCCTTCGCTCGTAGAGGCACCCGATGGGTCCATGTGATCAGTAAAGAAATATTTTGATAGCACTTTATGGCACAAATTGAGCTTTCCTCCTTGCTCATGTTTCTCTCATCTCAAATGATCAAAATGAGTCATTTTCCATGAAATCCAACTTATATAGCTTTTCATGCCTATGGCTATCCGAGACGATTGTGTGGCATGACGTGACCATTCGAGATGGTCGTAATTTTGTAAAAAAATACATAAAATAACAATCATCTCAAGTTGATATGGTCATAAAAATTTAATATTTTCCTAGGAAACTAGGATAACAATCCCAATTTAGTCAAGTGATACATTTCTATCATAATATTACATCTCCTCCATCGACTCATCGCTTGAGAGGGTCATCAATAATCACAAAATTTGCATTTCAAAATCAAGTCAATAATCAAACACTCAAAAGTGGAAGTTGCATTCATCCAAGAATCATTGCAAAAAATGATCATACATCCTCCTTGCTAGGAAAAAATCAAAAATATCAATCAAATAAATACTTGGTAGACCTAAAGCCTAGAGCCTATAGACTAATAACATCTACCCATGGCCAAAAAGCTACCAAGATTAAATTAAGTCCATCAATGTGTTGGAAGTAATGACTCAATAATGTGCTCCATGCTTGGGGCATATTACATTGACTTTAGTCAACTCGACCATTTTAGATCATCTATTTTTGTTATACATTGTGATTTCACACAAAGTATCTCAAAAAGAGGCATCTGTAGACACCTAAAATATGTAAGGAGACTCCCAAAATACCTCATTTTTTTTTTCACACCCTCCATCTTGGGTAGCCTTAGGTTTAATCTAATAATTTTCTCTAAGCAGCAGACAAAATTCCCCAAATGAAGCATGATCATCTTGACCCAAGACGATATCAAGATCGAGACCATCTTGACCTGAGATGGTTGCGTTAGACCAAAGATAAAAATAATTAACTGGTATCAAAACTGCATGTTAGCATGGTGCATAAAATTGCATTGATGTCAAACATCCTACATAAAATAATTTCATTAATCACATGCAAACATTCAATGGCATGTATATGCTTTTTCATGTAGACTACCCCTGAGTGGCACTTGCCATGTCATGCATTTTTACCCTAGGAGCCTATAAAATGGTGTCCTCCCCCCTTGTTTTAGAGATAAATTTTTGAACCCTAGAGTAATGAAGTGCCACCAAAAATCTACTAGGTTCTCTTGTTTCCCATATAATACTATGAGATTGCTACTTAGGATTTGAATCTACTTTCCTTTGCCTCGAAAGACTACCCATATTGTCCCATTGATCACCCACATCCTTTCACTCACTTGTAGGTTCCCAAAGATCTACCCAAAATGGCATATCATGCAATCTCAAACTCTATTCGAATCTAGTTACGTCGAGGTACAGACCCATGACAACAATCATCTCACTTTGAGACAGTCTATGGAAAAAACTGTCTCAACCTGAGACGATCTTGGGTAGACCACTATTTTTCTATTTTATGTATCATAGCTTAGATCCCTTTATTTCTTATTCTTGCACTAGTTTAGATTTTTATTATTACATGCATGCATCTATATTTCATTTTTTTTATCAGTTTCATATTCAATACGAGTCTGAATCTGGTGGGCCCTTCATATGCTATTGATTCATTTGTTGGTTTCTTTGTGTGCAAGTTACAAGACTCCAATACAACGAAAGATAGCGAATCCAAACCTCATGTGGCGATCCCAAAAAATCCGCTCTCAACAAATTGTGCTGGCATGTAAAAATTTATATCACACCTTATTATTTGAAAAGTGGGGAATCATATCTTGGATTTTTAATTCATTGTATCATCTAAAAAGACCCTCTCTAGAGGTCTCTCTTTGTAACCTTGAAACACAAATTAGTACAAAAAGTTCACTTTACTACTTTACGCATTTGTGTTTACTTTATTGGGCGCAAATTTCCTACTTTCAGTTGCATGTATAGTTTTAGAGATATTGCAATCAACTACAGCTCAACACCAATTGACATCGCAACATGGGCATACACTCATTATTCTCTTGATATTCATGCTTTGATGGAGGAATAGTAAGGTGGTTTTGATACCATAATTGACTGTGTTCTTTAGTCCTATGAGACATCTTGTTGAGGTAGATCTAATATCCAGAGACGTGATGTAGGTGCAAATCATGTTACCATTGAGATTTATATATGTTATAATTTAATTTATTATTTTATTTAAATTATTTATTTAATTTAAAATGCAATGACTAGGTGGTTGAAGTGACATAAATTAAGGTTATGACACATGCTCCTCCATCCACTATACTTACATTATCAACTTTGATATTTAAATTACATTTATATATGTAGCTCATTTTAGTTTTTGTTGGACAGTCTATTTTTTAGTTGAGTTAATTAATTTATCTATGCATGTAAGTAGATGAGTCCATGGAGATTGACACATCATCATAAGCTCCAACCATGCACTTTGTCCTTATCGATACTAGTAAGACATTTGAACTTGTTGGATTTTGTATTTAGTAAATTTTAATTTTATAATATTTTATTATGTTAGATTAATTTATAAATTATATGTTTGTGCACTATGTAGGTTCCTTTTGTGTGATATCCACATACCAACTTGGAATGATCTATAAATAGTGTGTATTTATACTTGTGTTGTATATATGATATTGTAGACTTATCCCTAAACATGAACTTGATGTATACATTAATTTATATTTTCACATGTATTCATTTAATCAATGTACCTACATTTCAGAGATGAACTATCTATAATTTGTATATATTTTTATACATCCATGTTCATTTTATACTTCCACATTCATGATTTGTCCAATTAAATGCATCACTTATTGCTATGAAATGCCATTTTTATTTTAAGAATTAGTTCTATAATGCACTTAAATGCATATAATTAGTTGTAACATACAATGTGTTTCACTAAGTTGAACTTAAAGTTTTATTATTATCTAAGTATGGATGAAGGATGAAGAAATTTAGTATTTGATATTCAAAATAAAATTGGGGACATATGAATTATTAGTACTATAGATCATTTTCCACAATACATTATCCAACTCTGTTAGGCAAATGAATGGATTTCTAATACATCAATTCTTAAGTTCCCTTTTAATTGTATATTTGGACATGATATGACTATTTATTATCATACATGGGAAGAACATGCTTGTGCCACTATCTTAAGTGTAAAAATAGTACAAAGAAATAAATTGCTTAGTATGAAAATATGAATTTAGAAGTGGTTGAAACCTACTAAGACAAAAAAAATATGAAAATCTTCGTAAGGACTATGTAGTGCTTGCAAGAATTCATATTATATTTTTCTAGTAATGAATAAAAGCTCCATCTATTTTGTCACAAGTTAAACTCAATGGATTTAAAAGTAGTAATACTCCATTATCTAAATCTATTGAACAAATAATATTTATTTAACAAGATACAAAAATAATTTAACCCATTGTATTTGGTACAAGGAAAGGAATAATATATGAAAATGGGACTATGCATATTCAAAATTATGGTTCATGGATACAAAGGCATGGAAAAATAATATCCTATTAAGATACTAATATGTGTCATCTATTACTAAAATTTTTAACAAAATATCTATTACTAAAATGCTTAACAAAATCCCTTCATCAAATTTTTATCCTTCTATTTCATGAATTTAATGTACCATCTTTATAAACATAATCATAAAGGAAACCTTATGGGCAGAGACAAACATTCCTTTATTGCCACCCAACCATACCTCATGGAAAATAATTAAGCCTCCTATGTGAGGCCCATCTAATTTTCTATGATATGAAGTAAATAGTAGGAACATTGCCTACCATACATCCAGGACTTGAAATTCATAAATAATAAACTCTACAACTACCCTAATCTAATGCTCATGATGATAACTTTAGGCTTAACACCTTTGATGACTATAGTAGCTGTAGCACCCTAAAATTGGCACAGTTAAACCTTAGTAAAAAGATAAAAATTTGAATTTCAACCCAAACCACCTGTTACCCACTCCCCTTGTTTTCCATGCCATTTTTAGGATTTGTTTTGACCGTTGGACGATATCATCTACAATCAAACGAAATCGTCCTAGATCTAACGAATTCATCTAGAAGAGAATGTCCAGATGATTGCGTCCCAAAACTAAATTTTCATAATTAGCTTCTGTTCAACAGCTTCTCTAACTTGGGAAAAAAGCATGTCTGTAGGGTTAGAGTCTCCCCCATTGGAGATCTCCCAAATTGGGGTGATCTCCAACCTCCTAACATCTCCCTAATCCTATATAAACTAGGATTTTCTCAGTTTATCCCCCTAGTTGATTGATTTCCTTGCAACTTTAGTTTCTTGTGCATTAGAACACCCTCGCATCATCGTTTGCATTCTATATTTCAAGTTTTTCTTGCAAGAATTTACTATTTTTTAGTTGGAGCAAGCTCGGATCATCTCAAGCGATTCCAGACGATTTCGGATGATCCTATCGTAGATCAGCGATGATCTCGTACGATCAGAGGTGATCTCGAATGCAGTATAGATTGGGGGAAATCAAAGCTCAGAGTTTGCATTTCTTTACCTTCTCTCTTCATTTATTTATGCATTAACTTATTTTATTCCATTTCTGCATCCTGGAGTTCACCTCATTTAGCATAGATGCATGATAAAGTTAAAATAAATTATTAAATTAATGCATTTATTTTAATCATTATCTAGATCTATCATTTAGGTAAATTTACTATTATTTCTATTGTTTCCACTTGCTTTTTCAGTTGCATTTTTGGTCCTTGGTATCTGTTTCTATGATTGCAGGTTTTTGACGAATTCGTCAGATCGACGATGATCTCGTTTGATCTCAGATGACCGACTATGATTTGAGATGATTTTGTGCAATTGTAGATGATTATGTAATATTTGAGATGATATGGACTTCTACAAACCTCAGACTCTTCATCAAACATCTAGAATTAGGTATATTTTGTCTTATTTAGCATACTTTTTGTGTTCAACACTTATTCATGTTTTTTGTATCCATATAAATCAGCATTGGCATATAGAATAGCTTAGATTCATCTTGGCCAAACCTATGAATTGAATTATTAAAGTACAATATGAACACATCAAACCTATTCCCAACCTAGGCTTGGAAACTACCACTCAAAAGTTTCCTGGTGAACCCACCATCCGTCGAAAATTCACCCTTATACCCCTCCCCCGAGAGGCACGACCTTCAAATGGCCTCTTATTTCAAGGTATTGTCCCATATTTCTTGCATCCACCTTCCGGGCATGGATCCTATAGCCTGAAGGTAAGGATGCAAAAAATTTGGAGCGATACATTTTGGTGAACCCGACGTGAAAAAATAAAAACCTTTTGAAAACAATCCAAAAAATAAAATAAAAAATAAATGCATTTAGAATCATCAGATAAACAAGTAAGATTGCATATCATATTTAGATGGTAGATTATAATAAAATATGAGTTGTCACCATAAATTTTGAAAATCAATTAGCAACCATAGAGATTACTTCTATGCTTAGAGTACCTCAAACAAATAGGGTTCAACCTTTGTGGGATGAACTTGATAGGAGATTGGGTATCATTGGATCTAAGTCAACCGAAATTAGGCAAATCAAGAGGTTTGCCCTAGATAGAATCTTGGATCTTGATCAGGTAAATTTGTACCATGAACTTTAGAGATCTTGCCATAGGTGGTTAGCAGATAAAAGAGCACTTGTGTCTTTCGATTTGTACACCTTTGGGAATACCTTGAGAACGCAGTTGTAGTACATAAATTTCTATCTCGTATAGAGGATAAAGAGGTCATTCTTTCGGATAGAAAAATATGGAATAGAGTTCCTAGAGTTGTGTTATATCGAGAGTATTTCCATGAAATCTAATTTTACAAGTTCTAGTATGAAGCAGATAATATCACCATAGCACACTTTGTCAAATTCTTGAAAAACAATTTCCAATTTGAAGAGGAGCATTTCATGACTCCCGATGAACTTGATCCTATTAATGATATCCATAAACTATTTATAGAAAACTAAGCCATTCTTTTATTATTATTATTTCTTGCATTTAGTATGTTGTTTGTTGTCTTTATAATATTATTATAAAAACAAAGAAAAAAAACAAAAACAAAACAAAAATATAACAAAAATTAAAACATTTTTTTAGTATTATAGTAGGTATATAATTAAAATATATACCTCCCAAACTTGCCACATATATATATATATATATATATATATATATATATATATTTCTAAAATCAAATTTTAAAGCATAATGACTAGACTTAGGAATGGAAAATAGACTGAAGTAGAAGAAGATTGGTTAGGAAAACTAGTAAATAAACCATATGTCCTTATTGAAGACCCAATTCAGGAAGAAGGAACCATAGACCTGTTAGTCTCACAATGACACTAAGAGGGGGGGTGAATCAGTGTAGCTCTTTTAAAACTTAAATTTTAAAATCTTAAATCCGAAATAATGAGAACTTAAAAACAAATAAAGCAAATATAACAAGAGAGCATCACACAACACAAGATGTACCGAGGTTCACTTATTTGGCTACTCCTCAAAAATTGACTGTTTGGACTCCCATCAAAATCCAGTCTTTGAAAAGCAACAACTTTACAATCAATTTACCAGCACCCACTGGAAGGAGCACCAACCCCTGATTTATCTGCACAAACAGAAAGGAGCACCAACCCCTGATTTACTAGCACCAACTGGAAGGAGCACCAACCCCTGATTTATCTGCACCAATAGAAAGGAGAACCAACCCATGATTTACCAGCACCAACTGGAAGGAGCACCAACCCCTGATTTATTTGCACCAATAGAAAGGAGCACTAACCCCTGATTTACCAGCACCAACTGGAAGGAGAACCAACCCCTGATTTATTTGCACCAACAGAAAGGAACACCAACCCCTGATTTATCTACACCAACAGAAAGGAGCACCAACCCCTAATTTACCAGCACCAACTAGAAGGAGCACCAAACCCTGATGCCAAGCACCAACTTGGACTTTTGTTCTGAAACTAGAAGATTGACATAAAGATGCCTTCACTTTTACAAGACCCTGACTGGTCTATTGCTTACTCAACATCTCCCATACTTCACAAAACACATTTCCTTCTCGCTCGCCTCTTGCTCTCCTCTCGCGCTCCTCTCGCGCACTTCTCGCTCTCTTCGCAAGATTAAATCTACGACGCTTTAATCCCCATCACTTCATAAATTCTCCAAGAAACACTCCTTTTATAACAATCCTTTCTCTTCATAACTCCAGTTGTAACTCCTTTCATTTCTCATATGCGACTTTTCAATTGTAACGTCTTCTTTATGTAACTCCTTTTGTATATATAAAGTAGGCATTTCGTCAAACACGTTACATGCAATGAATTGACACCATATTCTCCTACCATGATTGTTCATCTTCTCGATCATGACTATTCATTTTCTCCTTTGTGCATGCATGCGTTTTGGTTTCCGAAAAAGCTTTTCGATTCTATTTTGAAGACTGTTCATTTTCTCCTTCTTCGACTGTTCATTTTCTCCACATAGGCATGCATCTGCTTCTTTCCATGACTGTTTGTTTTCTCCTTCATGAATTTTCATTTTCTTGGTCATAACTGTTCGTTTTCGAGTCGTAAAAATGCAACATGTCGCGATATCGCAACACTTTTGTTACTCTGCCTTCCTGGCCTTTTCAAGTCATGAAAATGTGACATGTCGCGATATCGTGACACTTTTGTTACTTTGCCTACCTGCCATTTTTGTCACAAAAATGTGACATGTCGTGATATCGCGACACTTTTGCTTCTCTGCATTCCTGCCCTTTTCAATTCATGAAAATGTGACATGTCACGATATCGTGACACTTTTGCTTCTCTGCCTGCCTGCCCTTTTCAAGTCACAAAAATACAACATGTCACGATATCATGACAGTTTTGCTTCTTTGCCTTCCTACCCTTTTCAAGTCGCAAAAATGTGACATGTCATGATATCGCGACACTTTTGCTTCTCTGCCTTCCTGCCCTTTTTGAGTCACGAAAATATGACATGTCGCGATATCGCGACACCTTTTCCTTCTTGCTCTTTCTCTTCGCTTTGGACCGCAAAAATGCTACATGTCGCGATATCGCGACACTTTTTATTTCTCTATATTTCTCTTCGCTTTGGACCGTGAAAATGCTACATGTCGCGATATCGTGACACTTTTTCCTCCTTGCATTTTCTCTTCGCTTTGGACCGTGAAAATGCAACATGTCACGATATCGCGACACTTTTTCCTCCTTGCATTTTCTCTTCGCTTTGGACCGTGAAAATGCAACATGTCACGATATCGCGACACTTTTTCCTCCTTGCATTTTCTCTTCGCTTTGGACCGTGAAAATGCAACATGTCGCGATATCGTGACACTTTTTCTCCTTACTCTTTTTCTTTGCTTTGGCCCACGAAAATACAACATGTCACGATATCACGACACTTTTTCTCCTTGCTATTTTTCTTTGCTTTGGCCCATGAAAATACAACATGTCGCGATATCGTGACACTTTTTCCTTCTTGTCCTTTCTCTTTGCTTTGGCCCACGAAAATGCTACATGTCACGATATCGTGACAGTTTTTCCTCCTTGCATTTTCTCTTCTCTTTTGGCCATGAAAATGCAACATGTCGTGATATCGCGACACTTTTTCTCCTTGCATTTTCTCTTCTATTTTGGCCGTGAAAATGCAACATGTCGTGATATCATGACACTTTTTCTCCTTGCATTTTCTCTTCTCTCTTTGCCGTGAAAATGCAACATGTTGTGATATCGCGACACTTTTTTCTTTTGCTTTTTTTTCACTTCTCTTTTATCTTTTGCATATGGGCCACTTTGGTCTTCTTGGACAACCTGTAACAACTTCACCCAAACATAAAAAACATCCTCATAAGAATTTAACTTCATTGTACATACTATGATTAACCTCTGAACTCCTTTCCACTACATCAACTGATCTATCTGACCTGTCCACTGCATCAACCGATCTATCTGACTGTGTTGACAACAATGACAATACCGTCGCTGCACCTTGCTCTACAATTCAATAAAACTAGTAAATAAACCAGATGTCCTTCTTGAAGACCCAATTCATGAAGAAGGAACCATAGACCAACAAGAAGAAGAGTTTGCTAAAGGAAATGAACAAAGAGAAACTATTAGAGAGGAAGGATCCTCATCCCCTAAAATGTCTCCTGGAGGAGCTATTACTTTTGATAACATGGAACATTTCTGGAAGTTCCTCAATACTAATATTGACACTCTTAATAGAGTAGTCCATATGGACAAGGATCAAATTAGTGACACTCAAGCAACCCTAGAAGAAATATATCACACACGCACTAATCCCTTGTCCTTCGTTGATCAAGAAAGTGATCAAGCTAGACCATCCAATTTGGATATGGCTGCTATAATCCAGAACATGCAACAACAACAGGTTATCCAGCCACCTAGAGTGCCTGTTACCAAGCCTAGGGTTATTCCCACACAAAATAAACCTTCATTCACTACTCTATTTTGCCAAGTTATTGATCAACATACCTCAAATCAACAAAATCTCAAAACAAAACCAAACACCAATTTCCAACAATCTGGGATACAACATAATGCTACTACAAATATTCTTCATAATACTCTTCCTACCAACCATTTGCATAATAGAAATATAGCATCTAATCCTTATGTCACACTATCATATGCTCATAAATCCCATACTCAGGTACCATCGAACCAATATGGTGGACAAACTAGTAATCTTGAAACTATGGTGAAACAGTTAGTTTCCCGCATGGACCAGATAGATCCCTACCGTCCCTCGTACAATTATTGAGAGATGTGTAGTCAACCTCTAGATCCTATAGTTGTAGCACAACCATATCCTAAAAACTTTCCTATGCCTGTCCTACCTATATACAAAGGAACCGAAGATCCTATAGAGCATCTTCGTATGTTTAGGATAGCATGTCATGATATATCACATGATGACTTGTTATTACTAAAAATGTTCCTAAAAAGTTTAGGAGGAATGGAATTGGAGTGGTATTATCAATTACCCACTCATTCTTTGAGGAATTTCGAAGAAACAACCAAGTCTTTTGTTCATCAATTTAGTGCCTACATCAAAAGGCATGTAACCATTAAATATTTGTACAACTTAAAACAAGACAAAGATGAATGTTTTGCTGATTTCCTAGCTCGGTGGAGATAGTTGATAGGAAAATTACACTTTGTGTTACGTTATCAGGAAATTATGGATATATTTATCAATAATTTACAAGAACAACTATCCTACGAGTTATTAATTGCTACCTTGACCACCTTCGATCAAGCTAAGACTTAGCTCAAAGAGTGGAAGATGCTCTCATTAGGAGAGGTCAGCTTAAAAAGAAAGATGATGAGAAAACATCCAAAAATCAATATAAAAATAAACAAGTTGTGGGTGATGGAGTCACTGATAGTAGAAATATTGCTACTGTTAATGTTGCAAAAACCATGGAGAATTTTATACTGAAACCTCTTGATAAACCACCTTGAGAATTTACTAGGTTAAATAAACCTCTATCAACCATTCTCCCACAATTATTAGAACAAGGTTTGATCCAATTACCAGCTATCCAGGAACCTGATCCAACTATACCCGGATACAGAACTGATTTACACTGTGATTTCCATAGAGGACCTGGACACGCTACCAACTCTTGTAAAATATTAAAACATAAAATACAAGACTTAATTTATAACAATGAGATGGAGGTGCAAGCCTTTCAACCTAAACAAAATCCTCCTAATAATTCTCAAAAGAACATCCCCTAAAATCATAATCAGAATGCCAATCAATCATTGGAAATATTTCAACATCCTTTACCCAAGCATGGTAAAGAGGTGGCTAATCAAATTGAGCATCATAATGTTCCCCCTCCTACCTGATATGTAGGAACTATTAGTGGACATTTACCTACTCATGATTTGGAAATATTTGACACAAATTTATCCATGGTTACGACCAGACCTCTATATAACATTCAGACACTTGATATTAGTGATACAAAATACGAGACTGAAAGTGACATGGAAATTACCTCAAATAAATCAAATAGTTCTAAAGATGAATCAGATGCTATTCAACCTATCACAAATTATATGGTTCCGGAAGAACCATTTCCAAGAAGAGTCACTACTAGACCATCTTCTCACCAATTACTTTCTAATGAACAAGCCATAAATGCTAGACCAAGACCCATTCATCATCCGTAAAATAATATTGTAGGTACCATCGGAGCTGTTACTTGACAACAAGATCAAAATTCTCAACAAGATCAAACTCAGAATGATGGATCAGCTCCATTTGTTTTGAAAGTTCCTAATAAAGGGAATCATGCGCCTAATGTTCAACCTAAACCTCCTTATAATATTAATGAACAATTATCAAATACTACAGCTAGAATTTCCCTTTTGGACCTTTTAAAATCTTCTCCTACACATAGGAATGAATTAATGCTCACATTAAGCCAAATGATGGTACCACAAAATATTCAACCTAAATCCATGGCCAATACTATCATAACTCGAGAAGTCGATTGTATTGACTTTCGAGATAGAGATATACCGTAACATAGTTTACATAAGGATAACCCCTTATATATTACTGCCCTAATTGGAGATGTAGCAGTTAAACGGGTCTTGATTGATAATGGTTCATCTTTAAACATTTGCAATTTTGACTTCTACCAAAGATTTGGGTTTAGAAGTGACAAAATGAAAAGAACTGATATGATCATAAAAGCCTTCAATGATGAAACACAATAAATGTGTGGATTTATTACTATCCCCTTGCAACTTGGTTCGAGAACCTTAGACACGACCGTGTTTATTGTACATTGCCCTGCATCGTACAATATACTCTTGGGTCACCCTTGGATCAAAGCGATGTGAGCTATTCCCTCAACTTTACATCAGTGTATTAAATTTGAATTTAAGAATTAGTTGGTTACCATTCATGGTGATCCTAGACCCTTTGATATGTGTGCTTTGGCAGAACCTGTCAGAGTTCAATTTTTCCCTGCTTTATCATTCACACATCCTAATTCTCATTATCCATCTAAACGTGTGAAACACAAACCCATAACATCATTTACATTTTCTCCATCAACTCCACCTCTACATATAGCTCAACCATCTTCTGAATAAACCACATTAGAACCTCAACAAGATCCTAAACCCACAACCAATACTTCTTGTTTTACTCATATAAATTCCATACCTATAGATCCATCCATCGACATATCTACAACATCTATACCTACCAGAGGCATATTTTCCACATCCGAAGATGTAGGAAATGTTCCTTCTACCTCTTACACTCTTACTGATGAGCTCTTACCCGATTTATCTAAAATTCTTATATAAAAAAAAAACAAATGTTGCTATACAAGATTCCCTTATTTTAAATAAATTTCCACCCTCTCCTCGTACCTTGGGCCTCCCATAGCCTATGGGAAGTATTTACCAAGTTGGGAGCTGTGCTTTTATTTATAAGGGATATGACTGGGGAAGAATACCTAGAAATCTCAAGACTCATTATGATGGATATGCTCGATGTTATTTTACTAATGAGTATATTAAAGCTAAGCCTATAATGCTTAAATTGGGATATAAAGGGAAAGGTTTGGGACCTTTCCAAAATGGTATGAAAAAACCTTTTGAGGTAGAACCATGGCCTGCCCGATGTGGTGTGGGCCTATTTCCTAATAAGGGTTAGCCCTTCCCATTTGAGGATGATGACCATATCATATGTTACCAAGATTATTTGGATAAACATGATGCTTTGCGTTTAATGAATAAGCCATTTACATGTCATATGCTATCTATAACCTACCCTCAGATGATCGTTGAATCCAATGATGAGTTGGAGGGAGATATCTTCCATGATGTCTCCGTTGAGGAATTATTACATAATGGATTTTATTTCGATGGATCCTTACCTAGTATAGCCCAGCTTGAGGCCACAACTCCTCAAGATGAATTATCTAAGCTAACCTTGAAAGAATTAAAAGAATTGGGCGTTTCACCCACCCCACCTAATTTTGAGAGAGATCTACGCATGGAAGTAGAAAACGTCATAAAAATTAACATTGGAACCAACAATAATCATCACATAATCAACATTGGATTAGAATTAAGTCAAGAAAAACAAGATAAATACATTACATCTCTTAAAGACTATGAAGATGTTTTTGCTTGGACATATGAGGATATGCCATGTTTAGACCCTTTTGTAGTCATGCATCACCTAGTAGTCCATCTGGATGCTAAACATGTTAAAAAAAAACTTAGAAAAATGCATCCTAAAGTGGCCTTACTAGTCAAAGGGGAATTAGAAAAAATCTTGAAGGTTATTTTTATACAAGCCATTGATTATGCTGAATGGATATCGAATGTAGTTCCAGTAACTAAGAAAGAAGCTACCAAAGTTAGGGTGTGCATAGAATTTAGAGATATTAATGTTGCATGCCCTAAAGATGATTTTACTCTTCCCAACATGGATCAGATCATTGATTTTACTGCTGGGAGTGGAATGATATCCTTAATGGATGTATTTTCTAGTTATAATCAGATCAGGATAGCTCTTGAAGATCAAGCTAAAATAGCCTTTATTACCCCTTGGGGGACCTTTTGTTGGAAAGTGATGCCATTCGGTTTGAAGAATGCAGGTGCAACATATCAACGAGTCGTGACTTATATCTTTCATGATATGATGCATGATATTCTACAAGATTATGTAGATGATATTATATCTCGTTCCATCAAAGAAGATGATCATTTAGATGACTTGAGAAAAGTATTTGATCGGTTAAGGGAATATCTCATCCAATTGAATCCATCCAAATGTATATTCGGAGTTAAGTCTGGTAAATTATTGGGGGTTATGGTTTCTTTACGTGGCATTTAAATTGACCCTCTCAAGATCGTGGCTATCACTGATATGCCCGCACCCACATATATATCTGAATTACGGAGTCTACAAGGTAAGCTTCAAGCTATTCATCGCTTCATCGATAAGTTGGCAGACAAAACAGGACCCTTTCTTAAGCTTCTTAAGAAAGATGTCTCTTTTCATTGGGACGATGAATGTCAGGAAGAATTTGAACTCCTTAAACAATATCTCCTTAACCCACCTGTGCTTTCACCACCTAGATCTGATCGCCCATTTATATTGTATATTTTTGCCTCAGATTTTGCCTTAGGAGCTATGTTAGCTCAACTTGACGATGAGAAAAGAGAGCGTCCTAATTATTACATTAGCCGAACCTTAATCAGTTATGAAACCCGCTACACAAAATTAGAGAAACTATGTCTAGCAGTCATATTTTCTACACAAAAATTATGCCATTATATGCTCAGTCATGTCATTGCTAAATTTGATCCTTTGTGATATCTCATGAGTCGACATTATTTATCTAGTCGCACAACAAAGTGGGTTCTTGCGCTAAGCAAGTTTGAACTCATGTTTATAGGACAAAAGTCTGTTAAGGGTCAAATCATAGCAGATCAATTAGTTGTTGCACCTTTAGAGTCTACTCATCCCCTCATCATTGAGTTTCTCAATGAATGCCTTAAATTAGAGGCAGACCATCTAGAGCAATGGTTCCTATACTTTGACAGAGCCTGATGCATGAGTGGGGATAGTGTAGGTATTATTTTAATATCTCCCCCTAAACATATTATACCTTTGTCCTTTAAATTAATGTTTTCTTGTACTAATAACACTCCTAAATATGAGGCTCTAATCCTTGGATTACGAGCTGCCTTGGCACTAAAAATTAAAAGTCTATTGGTTTTCGATGATTCTCAACTTGTCATAAATCAAATCAATGATGTTTATCAGACCATAGATGATAAATTGCATCCATATAAAGCATATGTCTTACAATTAATATATTTTTTTGATCAAGTTACCTTGGAAGATATTCCTCGAACTAGCAATCGTGCGGCTGATGCTATTGCTGCAGCTGCATCTCTTTTGCCCTTGGAGGTAGATGACGAATATGCTACCATAATTATTTGTCGACTCTAGGAACCCGTTTCAAATAAATCATGCTTAAAACCTTTGGATGTGTTTCTAATCAACGAAACTACTCCTGAACCTTGGTACACTGATATACTTAATTTTCTCCAAAATGGGACCTTCCCTGAAGGTTGTAATAACAACCAACACCGGTTATTACGTAGACACACAATTCGCTTCGTAATTATTGGCAATATGCTATATAGAAGATATTTTGAAGGTATCCTATTGAGATGTTTGAATCTAGAAGAATCTAGATCAGCTTTGAGTGAAGCCCATGATGGATATTATGGGGGAAATTTTAGTGGTAGCACCATTGCTAAGAAGCTCCTTAGGATAGGATATTTTTGGCCTACCATGGAGAATGATGCACATGATTATGTGTGCCATTGCGATAAGTTCCAGAAACATGCTGACCTTGTCCATGCGCCTACACAAGAACTATAGGCTATTTCATCTCCTTAGCCCTTTTCAAAATGGGGCCTAAACATCATTCAAAAATTCAATCATGTGTCATCTGATGGACACAAATTCATCATAACCGCCATCGAGTATTTTACAAAGTGGGTTGAAGCTATGCCCTTAGCTTCTTACACTGGAACCCAAGTTTCCAAATTTATTTTTAATACAATTATTTGTAGATTCGAAATTCCTATAAATCTCATCTCAGATAATGGAACTTGTTTCAAAACTAAATATGTCAAAAAATTATGTCAAAAATATAAAATTCAACATCGTTGGTCCACTCCCTATTATCCTCAGGGTAATGGCCAAGCAGAAGCATCTAATAAAACATTAATCAAAATACTTAAAATACTGGTCAATAAATCTGGCCGAAATTGGCACATTCAACTATATCCTGCTTTGTGGGCTTATCGAACTAGCGTTCGCACTCCCACGAGAACTTCACCTTTTGTTTTGGTTTATGGCGCTGAAGTAGTTTTTCCCTTTGAATTAGAAGTTCCTTCTTTGGCTTTACTACTTCAATATACTGAAGTAGGAGATGAATATCGTGTTGGCAGATTTAGTCAGCTGGAACTCCTAGATGAGAAGTGCATCAATGCTTTGGAGCATCTTCGTGCCTACCAAAACAAGCTCAAGCAAGCATACCTCAAGAAAGTTCATCATCGATCCTTTGAGATCGGCAACCTTGTCTTAAAAGAAAATAAAAAAAATACTAATGCAACTAAAGACCTTAAAGGTAAATTTGATCCCAACTGTCTTGGACCGTATATCATCACTGCTACATTTGGATTGGGAGCATACCGATTAGCTACATTATATGGTAAATATCTTAAAGAACCTATGAAAATTCTACATCTTAAATGCTATTATGCATAAATATGGTCATTTCATCATTGTATATATTGTTATTCTGCATATTGTTTCTTTTTTTCATCCATATAAAAATTTCAAAAAAATAGTAATAGTATTTATTCTTTCCATTCATAAATTAAAATCAAAATATAAAACTTCAAAATCATCAAAATCTTCAAAACCATATTTTATTTTCGTACTTGTCAATTCTTGACGTGTTGCAGTCATATTTTCAATTATTTTGGATAAATTAGCATTTATTTGGAATCCCGCACTTTCACATTCACATGAATAAATATCTTGATTTTATTTGGTATGATTATTAATCTCTCTTATATCAAAGTCCACATTTGAATTAAATAAAATTTTGAGCATAGAGAACTGATCTTGTTATTTACTTGAACCAAGCATATCTTTTCACATTAAAATGATTTCATTGCAAATTCAATATGATGCTACATAGTAGAAGTGGTTTCTTGAGCGAAAAGTTTCCCTCGCTATCCTATCATGCACATGGTCTAGAATCTTTGAGAATTGACAAAAGTACAAGCTCACACCTGCCCAGAATAAAAATCCCTTGCTCTACATCCAATCCAAGCAAGTATACCTAGCATAGGAAGAAAAAGAAAAGTCAAATAAAATGAGAAAAATATATATTATTTTGTACCATCGTAGCAATATTTCAGCATTATCTCAGTTCCAAGCAAAAATACAAAAAAAGAAAGGAAAAAAAAAGCAAAAGAGAAAAGAAAAAAGCAATAAAATCTCTTTTCCCTACCCTTTGAAAAGAAAAGAAGGGTGAATGAGCTCGAATCCCTGGAATTCTCAATTATTCGAAAATTGTGAGGTAAGCCCCATAATAGGCAGTTTGTGCCCAACCCACTTGGCCTTGGGTAATCCCTAACGTGATGATATGTCTATCACATTAGCGACCTTCTTTTGTATAGACCTATGTCGGCTTATGGATTAGCTAGCTCTTGATGACCCGACTTACATAGTAGTCTGGTACAATTACATGCATATAAATCATGGTCAACGAACACTCAGTTGGTTAATTCAAATTACTTGTATCAAATTATCTTGCTCAAAATTGGTAAATGAACATACAATTGCACACACATTTGTATTTGAGAGATTTTGTATCATTATGATAAATCAAGATCAGTAATGAACTCACATTTGCACATGAGGGTTCCTTATAAATCTACATTTTGTCTTTGAGATAATTTAAAATATCTCTGCAATTCTTTTCGAATAATTTCATCTTCTTATTTAAGAACATTTGCTCAACATAAAAACAATTAAATATATTTATTTCCAAAAACCAAAATTTTCTTTCACATATTCAAAAACCTAGTAAATAAAGTCATGTTTATATATTTTTCTGTTTATCTCAAAATCAAAAATCAATCATGCAATAAAACTAAAATATCAATTTCTTCTTTGGATTTCACGATGATGGTATAAGTCTATACCTATAATTCTATGCCTAGCGCAAACCATTATTCTAATTTTATTTCCCATGCATTTTAATTCATAAAAACATATGGCTTACATCATTATGTTACACAATTGTGCTTTAAAAAGAACGCAAAATTTTCTACTTTCATTTCATTATGTCAACATTCAATTTTGCAATGATGGTATAATTCCTAGGGACTTATTCAAACATTTTATCACACTTAGGAATTTATGCCTACCAAAAATCATATTTCTTTTAATATCTCATGCATAATGTTTTTATGAAAATCTAAAAACAAATCATCACCATCATCATTTTCATCATCACAACACAAAGTCTTAAGACAGTCTCTTAAGCACCCCCTTTTTACTTTTAGCAATATTTCTATACTGGGATTAGCTTGACGACCTAGTGAGCAGCGACTCCATGAAATGGTCTATAACAACGACAATGTCCTTCGAAATTATTGTTAGAAGTCCCTTTTATTTTGCATCAAAACACACCACCAAAAAAACCAATTTGTTTACATCGGATTATTCCATTTAAATTTTATGGCATGACAAAATTATAATTTATTTCCAATGACATAATTACATGAATAATCAATCAAAAAATCCAAAATTAAAGCATCATACAACATATACACAAGTCATATCATCAAAAAGACCATATATATATCTACAAATTATGTACACCATATCAAAACTGGATTGGTATGCCACAATCAATATCTTGGCATACTCAATCCTCTCAAAAAATAATAATAATAAAATATACAATTCAGTCTGTGGCAGCTAGTCTCGAGAAGCCCTCGAGCTCTTAGTCTCATCTCCTCTCCCACCCTGGCATGGAGGAGGTGGTGCCATAGAGGTTAAGGTAGTATCTTGGGTCCTCGTCATCGATCATGAGGAAGTCCTCGATGATCCCACCCTGATCGACTCTGTAATGTCGATTGGCAACTGCAACCTCTAGCCCTCTAGAACTAGCTGGTAGTATAATCCCTGGTAGAATGTGGTCTGAGCCATAGACCGTGCTAACTCCTACATGCTCACCCATCTACTATGAGCCCTAAGTCATGTAGCCTCATCCTGTAGAGTCTACACCTAAGCTAGGAGGTGGGCAACCTCAGCCTGGAGAGCCACCGTCTCTCTACTCTCCCCTACCTTGACACCCTTGCCCTTATCGGGAAATGGTGGACTCTCCCCCTACTGATAAGGGAATCCCCAATCCCTCCTCCCTATCTACTATGGTCTTTGTGGATCCTGTGGCATCCTCTGGCATCTTGCCTATGGAGACTATTGTTGCTCTCTCCCACTATGACCCTGCGCTGCCTCAATAGTAGCCTGGTGCCACCTCCCCATCCGTCACACAATCCCATGCACCAAAACCTATGCCCTTGTCATCTGAGGAGGGCAAATGCCTATGTACCAGGCATTGTATCCATCTACAACCCTAGCATCGTCCCCATCCACTGGTTGGATAGGGGCATCATTCACATCCTGGCTCTAGAATCGCTACATATCTGGAGCCCCACTCAATGTAGTACTATCTCGAACAGTCCAAGAGTACTCATAATCCTTGAGAGAAGGGATCCCATGCTAAAGACCGAACTACCACAAAACTTGGTTGTAGCGGTGGAGCTCTACCTCTCCTCGCTCCATCCTCAGCCAACAAACTTGCCTGATGCGAGCCAAATCTTGCCCGTCCTCTACCCACCCTGGATGATCTCTCCATGGCCTCCAGGTGATCTGGTCTAGGATGAGGTCGTCTAGCAACCTCTGTGACATCGGTAGATCTATCCGCCATTGTGACCCTCTCTATAGCCACCAATAGAAAACCTAGGGTCTCTCCAAGTCAACCCCTATCAGTGGGAGTCCTATCGGCCTCTGTACTGCGATGTGATCCCAGCACCAAACCTGCAGTAGCGATGTCAAAACCAAACATCATCCTCCCTTTTATACGACCCCGTGCAGGATCATATACAAGTGGTATAGTACAAAGTTGAGCCAGGGTAATCTGCACCCATTCTGGTGGCATAGCAGTAAGCCACCCACTATCCCTGCCAACACTCGAGTCAACCTAGATGCCCTAGGCATCTACCTCAGAGACTTTGTTTACTCCGCCCTTCTCTAGGGTGAAGCTCAGGTCTCCACACAGTCGCATCATAGCCTAGCCCTGATTGGCCATAGGAGTCATGAATCGTCCTTCTATGGGGATCCTCAAGATCCTCCATACATCCTCTAGTGTGGGAGTCATCTCCCCTATCGGTAACCAAAAGCAAGATGACCCCGGATACCATCTCTCTGCTAGGGCTATCAGTAGCCCCATGTCTATCGATACTTGTGGCATCTCTACCACATGCTGCAATCCGACCTGTGCTAGTCGGTCTCGCTTCGCCTGGTCGAGCATGGCTACATCATCCCTCATACCCCCGTATTTCCATTCCTAACTCTTTATTAATCCCCTCTACAAAATAAACAATACAAAAATAAAATTCATTAATAAAGCAATCATTAAAAACAATTAAATGCAATTTAAACAAGCTTAATTTCATAAAAATGATGATATCGTCCACTATTGGATGATATCATCCTAAATTGGGTAAATCATCCTTTATAGGATGAAATTGTCTCCTATTTCACAAACTTGGGGATCACCCCTTGTTGGACGGGATCACCCCTAGTTCTCAGATTTTGCCCTCAGACGAAATCGACGATCTAGAGACGATTTCGACGAAATAGGGATGATTTCAACGAAATGGGGACGATTTCGTCCCGACATCGTCGACTGCCTAAAAACGGCCACGATGCCCCAAAACAATCAAAATTTAAGAAAAAAATTACACAAATCAAATTACAAACATAATTCACTAGGTTTAGATCCTTACCCGTAGCCCGCGCCGGACCTTTGTTGATCTGTGCGTGGTTTCAACCATTTTGTCTACAGAGCTCTAAAACAGTAAAAATGAATTAGGGTTTTACCCTATTTTCTTAATTTTATTTAAAAACAACATTTTTAATTTTGCTTTTTCGCACTTTTACCTCAAAAATTCGATTTGGGTAAAAACACGGAGGGGGCACCATAGTCAGCAGTCGTACGATTCGACCTAGAATCGTCGTCTAAAAAATTGAGTAAATTTTTGCTTTCTCGTAAAATGGAAAGAACTCATATTTAACGCATTTTCTTTAGAAAAATTTGCTAAAGAGGGGGCAAAATGTAGCAACCTAAAATTGGCATAGTTAAACCTTAGTAAAAAGATAAAAATTTGAATTTCAACCCAAATCGCTCGTTACCCGCTCCCCTTGTTTTTCGTGCCATTTTTAGGATTTGTTTTGACCGTTGGACGATATCGTCGACGATCAAACAAAATCATCCCAGATCTGATGAATTCATCTGGAAGAGAACATCTAGATGATTTCATCCCAAAACTGAATTTTCATAATTAGCTTCTGTTCAACAGCTTCTCTAACTTGGGCAGAAAGCATGTCTGCACGATTAGAGTCTCCCCCGTTGGAGATCTCCCAAATTGGGGTGATCTCCAACCTCCTAACCTCTCCCTAATCCTATATAAACTGGGATTTTCTTAGTTTATCCCCCTGGATGACTGATTTCCCTACAAATTTAGTTTCTTGTGCATTAGAACACCCTCGCACCATCGTTTGCATTCTGTATTTCAAGTTTTTCTTGCAGGAATTTACTGTTTTTCAGTTGGAGCAAGCTCGGATCGTCTCAGGCGATTCTAGATGATTTCGGATGATCCTATCGCATATCGGCGATGATCTTGTATGATCGGATGCGATCTCGACTACAGTCTAGATTGGGGGCAATCAGAGCCCGGAGTTTGCATTTCTTTACCTTCTCTCTTCATTTCTTTATGCATTAACTTATTTTATTCCATTTTTGCATCCTGGAGTTCACCTCATTTAGCATAGATGCATGATAAAGTTAAAATAAATTATTAAAGTAATGCATTTCTTTTAATCATTATCTGGATCTATAATTTAGGAAAATTTACTATTATTTCTATCATTTCCCCTTGCTTTTGCAGTTGCATTTTTGGTCCTTGGTATCTGTTTCTGTGATTGCAGGTTTTTGACAAATTCATCTAATGAATTCGTCAGATCGACGATGATATCGTCTGATCTCAGATGATCGACTGTGATTTGAGATGATTTTGTGCAATTGTAGATGATTATGTAATATTTGAGATGATCTCGACTTCTACAAACCTCATACTCTTCATCAGACATCCGAAATCAGGTATATTATGTCTTATTTAGCATACTTTCTGTGTTCAACACTTATTCATGTTTTTTGTATCCATATAAATCAGCATTGGCATATAGAATAGCTTAGATTCATCTTGGACAAACCTAGGAATTGAATGATTAAAGTACAAAATGAACACATCAAACCTATTCTCAACCTAGGCATGGAAACTGCCACTCAAAAGTTTCCTGGTGAACCCACCATCCGTCGAAAATTCACCCTTATACCCCTCCCCCGAGAGGCGTGACCTTCAAAGGGCCTCTCAGTCCGAGGTATTGTCCCATCCTTCTCACATCCCCCTTCCGGGCGCGGATCCTATAGCCTGAAGGTAAGGATGCAAAAAATTTGGAGCGATACAGTAGCTTAGCTACTACCTTAAAATTCCTACAAGGATTTAGCCAATAAATGATGAAGGAATTTTTCCATCCTAGAACTAGTAGTGTGAGCTAGAAATTTTAATTTTTTTTTAAGAAGAATTGTGAAGTATGGGAATTGGTAGTTTGTCAAAAAACTCCTAATCCATCAACAAAATCTGGACTTGTTGATAAATCAATGATTTATTAGCTTTCCTTTTAGCATTAGCATGATGTCATCCAAAAAATTGGTGGTTTTTTGGAAATCCATGACTTGAAAAAAAGTTGTGATATGCTAGAAAGTTGTAATCCATCAAAAAGTTGTGATCCATTAACAAACCAATGATTCATTGGATTGCGAGGTAATGGATGAAAAATAATGATCTAAAAATGATGTTTTGTATTTTACCTATAATTGTAAAAGTAAATATTTTTACTTAAAGGGAAAATAGGGTTAAACCTCTACTATAAATAAGATCCATGGGATCATTTGTATTATCTTTCTTCCATTTTGAGAAAGTTAGCACTACACTTTTTGAGTGTAATCCTCTCTTTTATTATAAACAAAATATTATACATGGTGTTTATGTTCAACTATGTCTCATTCACTGAACCCCTTGGTGTATAAATGAAGGGTGTTTGTGCCCATGCCTTCTCATATTCCTATTAGTCCTATTTTTTGTTAAATTATATGTTGAATAAATGAAGTCAAGTTATTGTTATTTGGTTTTCTCTTTATGGAACAACTGATCACACACTAGCCTTGTTACAACCTTTGGTTGTATTTTATTTTTTTGCATTTACTTTTATCCCTTGTGCCCTTAAATTACCAAATTTTGTTTATGAATTTATATTAGTTATGTTAGCATAGGATAGTGGGAAGCCAACCCAAATCTAAATGTCAAAGAGACTTAAACCTCCCCATTTCCTAGGCTATGAATGTGGGATCATAGGTGTAATTTCTATATTAAGTAGTCTCATGGATCAACATTTTTTTGGCATGCCTTATGAGGGTCATACTTTAATACCTTCACCCTTATTTCTCAGATCTATGCCAACTCATTAAAATTTTTGTAAGATCCATAAAAGGATTTTAGATTTTGTGTTTTTTATTTCTACACATTCTGTTTACATAGATCTAGGGTTTTAGATTGATTATCATTTGAATGAGTGATTTGTTAACACCCTCAATAATATTCAATAAATTTCCTTGTCTCTCATTTTGCTTAAGTTCTTATTTCTTCGATTTTCCATTTTAGCCTATGATTTGTTGAGATTCACTTATGTCACCCCTTTCCAAAATGTTCCTTGCTTTTTCCAAGTCAACTTTTTACCGATTCATTGGCTAATACAAAATATTTATCAATTTTATTATTGATGAGAAATGATGTCATACATCCTCATTCAAATATACTAATCCACTAGGTCCCTATTTTGATAATTTTCTAGAATTATAGCAATTTATCAAATTTTCTAGCAATTTTCTAGCTTCTCTAATGACATTATGTTGACATGAACACAATCCTGATGATTTAAAAATAAAATTTTTGCTAAGGTTGGATTCCAATGATTCATTGAATTTTTGGTGATTCACTAGCTTTAGAAAAATGTTATTTTTTTATAATTTAAGTAAAACCATCCCAATTTTTTTGGGTACTACACCATAACCCACCCCCTGAATAGGGGAATCATACAAGATATGCTCAAGTATTTGACATATTCAGGCATTGGGTAACATTATAGCAACTCAACTAGGGGTAACCCCTAAATGATGTAGAATATGCCATGGATTCTAAATGCTTAATTACCCCAATACCAACAAGAATATCAAATCTAACAACCAATGCAATAGTTCATGCAATAATAGAAGGTGGCTCCAAATTGCGAAGTTGCACAAAATAAATGACTAATATAATCTCCTCAATAATAACTAGCATGTGCTCTAATGGGAAAACAAATATGCCAAATGATGTTTGGATAAAGATAGTACAACTGACAAACATAATATGGACAAGCATCTCAACAACCTAAATTGATCTAATAACAAAATCTAATGGTGTATGTGCAAAAAAATTATCCAGCATATTTGACCCAAACTCATCAACAATAAGTGAACTTGGTATCAACAAGTTCCCTAGGATTAGTAGTACTAACAAGAAATTCAAAGGGAACTAGAACAACTCAAAGGAGTGCTGATAGTCCTTAAATGGTTAATGATACAAGATCATGAACTTGAAGAGGAAAATGGCCAATTTATTACCAAGAAAATAAGTAGTTCACCAATCAAGAGCCTCAATGACCAATGAATCAACAATAAGATCTATCTACCCCCACTCCTAGAAAAATTTTAGCCTATAAGAAGTCCCTTTGTTCTAGGGTAATCAAGTAGGGAAACATGCAGGTGACTAATAAGGTTCATAATGGCATGGGAATACAAATTTAATTTTTGATGCTTTACCTATAAAATGTGTCCTAATTCAACAAATTGTGCTATAGCAATTCACTATGTTCAATCGATAAGTCATCCTATAATATCTAATTATCCCATTACCATTAGTCAAATAATGGTTAGTCAACGTACAATAAACCAACCAATAGTAAATAAAGTGATTACACTGTTGGGTCCTCAAATTCCAACTTGAGTTTACCCACTATTATGGGGATTTCCTGCTTACCTCCTTAAGCTTTGTCACGTCATAGGAATTATGAAGATCACAATGAGTATTATAAAATCTGGTGGATCTACCACTTTGACCTAGAAATAGATTATCATAATGACTCTAGACAGATTGGGTCGAGTAAGGAAACCCCAAATAGTGGGTTCATATATTTACCATTTTAATGCAGTCACTCATGTATTACCAAATTAAATGATGTATTATTTTGATTATTTTATGACCAAACTAGGCATTGTTAAAGCACTTCAAGACCATATCCATGCCATGTCCATTGGGTAGTCGTAGCAGAATTATATTCAGTGACTTAGAAAATAAAAATAAAGGAGAACTAGTTTGTTTTCGTTCATTCAAATAATGTAATAAATAAAAATGATTCAACTAGCAAAGAAAAATGTTACCCAAATATTCTGATTACAATAATACGTAAATAAGCAAACATAGACTAAGAACACATAAGATGTCTAGAATAAAGTTGGAGTTTATATTCATATAAAAATATGTACATATGAAAAGCTCGGTAGAGAGCTCAGGTCCTATATGATGTTAATTATAATGGCTATCCCATTCGAATATTTTAATGAGGGGTTATTTCTCTCCATCCTAGATGTATTTATGTGAGAGTATCCAACTTTGGCACATTCCACAGGAAATGATCTCAATGAACAACTCTTCCTGGATAGTCCTGGGAAAATGGCAGAAGAAAAGGTGAGATAAGGCAAACAACAAAACACACAAGGGGAATTACGACTAACTCTTAGACACATCAATACCTAGACTTAATATTTCTCTCTTAAATGTTTGATACAAAAATTGTTGTTGTAGTGGTCTCCCTTATGTAGCGTTGGTTTCTCAGACGAGACTGTAATAATTTCCTCTAGCTAGCCTAATATTGCTCCCTCCAAAAGTAGGATGAAATAAAAAATGGATAAGTAGCCCACATATCTTTGTTTAAGTAGATGATGGATGTGGTTGTTTACTATCTCCCCCACTATCCTGGGTACGTGGATGTGCTACACTCGGCTCGTGTGCTCTCCCTGGTGAGTTGGGTCCCATTTCTTCCCTTCCGAGGTCCTGTAGACTTTGGTCAATGTAGTCCCATGCTTCATCACAGAAGGTTAAGGTGACTATTAATAGGTTGAGATCTTGTGTGACTTTATTCACCCTTTCTTTGGCCCACTCCATAATATTTTTGGTGAAGACATATACATGGTCAACCATTTGTACCTAAGCCATAAACTATTTTGATAATTTTCCATCAAGACCAAAGTCAAAATTTTATATTTTATTGAGCACAAACTTCTTGATGTTAAGGTTTTGGATGAATTCACTTAATGTGAAACCACAATAATTCAGTTCATCTTCAACCTTCTACTTTGCATCAATAAATTTATGATTCTAGAGGACCCAATTGGATCTGTTCTACAGATACACAAAAAATTTAGAGTATTCTTCTACAAAGAAACAAACAGTTCTATATACCAAGGTAACTTCTCCCCCATTGATTTCCATGTAGATTTCCCTGAACCTTTTGTATACAGAAAATATTGCATTTACTCTCTGATCTGCTTGTTACAATCATTCATGCATGAGATTAGCTGTGTTCCTGGTGGCATAGATGTTATAAAATATGGAGTTAAGATCCTCCATATTCTCCAGTATCTTCTCCTTCATCTCCTATTTAAACTCATCAATAGACCCAAATCGATCATTGGCCTGTGCAACAATGGCCTAGGAGGGAGCTGTCATCTGCTTCAACTGATCAACCTTAGCCTAAAGCTACTGCACTTGAAGCTATAGTTGCCCCACCTGATGAGCACCAGAAATGCTCATATTTTGTACACATTTTCTTGATCATTATGTGGCTGTATAATAAGGATTGCATACTTTTAAAATGATTATATACATATTTGATGAAATTATGTGTGTTATCTAAATTATGTATTTTCAATGTGTTTTTGTGGAATTGCAGTTGATTTAGTTAGATTTGTATCAGTCAAGATCTCTTTATGGACCTGGCACTTCGTTTCTTTTGGGTTCAATGCAGAAAATATAGGCACCTTCCACTTCTAGGAAGGTGCCAAACGAGAGTAGGCGCCTTCCTCTTCTAGGAAGGTGCCAAGCGGAGGTAGGCACCTTCCTATTCCAAGAAGGTGCCAAGCGGAAGTAGGTGCCTTCCTCTTCTAGTAAGGTGCCAAGGAAATACAAGCACCTTCCTCTCCCAGGAGGGCGCCAATAGAAGGTTAGCGCCTTCCTCTTCCGGGAAGGCGCTAAAGGAGAAGCAGTGCCTTACTCCCATAAGGAAGGCACTGACAGGAAGGCACCACTAGAATGCAAGCGCCTTCCTCCCATAAGGAAGGTGCCAACAGAAGATAAGTGCCTTCCTCTTCCAGGAAGGTGCCCACGACAATAAGGTACCTTTCGCATGGAGAAGGCACCCGATATACTCAGGCACCTTTCGCATAGGGAAGGCACCCCTGTTCTTCACTCGTTGACCAGAAAAGCATGATGTGGACAAAAGCGACTAGTGCAGTTCCAACTCTACATCAAGTAGAGCTAAATTGGGGATTGCACCAATGTATGAGAATGTCCTACCAATGCCAGGAAAAGCACAACCCAATCAATGAACACGCCATCGATAGAACCAAATGCCAGCTTTAGTAGACATCGATTACATTTACCAGACTATCTTAGTTTAGTCTGGGATGAATCGACTGTTACAACTTCTTTTGTAACAGAAGTTCTATAGGTGTGCTATATAAACACATATAGACCTCTCTAAAGATATATAGAAAATATATAGAAATAGAGAGATATAAATAAGATATACAGAGAGAGGAGATAAAATATTTTTGTAATACTTTGATAATTGGAATACAGTTCTAAGAGTTCTAAGTGTGTGTTAAACTGGGAGGAAGCTGCTAGAGCCTAGGCCCACTCCAAGCTAGTATTTCTTCCCCTAATTTTCTTGTATTCTTTTCTATATTAGTTTACTATTTTATAAGATTGTTTATTGCATCGATATTTCCAGTATTTGCAGTAGGTTCATTTCCAGGAATGTGTGGACATTTTCTTTCTATAGATTTAATCGTTTGTTTACGTAAATTATTGAGGAGTGCATGAATTATTGACAACCGTTTGAAACACCCCCCAATAGTAGAACTAGCGGACTCATCTCAAGTGGTATTGTAAGCAATATTATTCAGACCCTTCGCAAGTGGGTTGATAAATTAAATGCACGGGCATGTGACAAAAGTAGGAAAAAGTTAACCTTGTTTGGCCCGCAACATTTTGGTGCCATTTTCGAGGAAGCATCTCAACTAGATTATTTATAATACCTGGAAACCTTCCATATGACCTTGTATGAGTTCTTCGAGAAGAAGAGGACTGAACGATCTATTTATAAGAACCAATCCATCAGAACCCGAGTTAGCCGAGCATTCTGAATTTGAATTAGACTCACCTAACCCACCAACAATCCATTGGAGTGAAGAGCCACACTTTGTGCAAAGTGCCTCCTCATACCATCAACATGGGGAAGAATGAATCATCATAAATCCCCTATTTAATAGGACACCCTTAGAGGAAGCCCTATTGTGGAAAGCTATAGAAGATTGGACGATAGCATCGAACAACCTCAGAGCCTTGACTCAGAAATTCTTAAATGACCATAAGGCCATAAAAACTGCATTTGAGACCATATTTCTTGAAAAAATGGCTGACAACGAAGAATTCTCATCTGGCTTTAGTTTCCCGATTGAGGAAGGAGTAGGAAATACCAAAATGAAGAACATATCCCCTGCTCACCTTTTGACCTTCAGAGGATACCTAGCTGAGGATCCTGACCTATTTTTATTCAAGTTTGATGTCTTATGCAGGTCTATGGACTACAAATATGATACGTAGAAGCTGAAACTCTTTCCTTCCATGTTGGATGATGCAGCTCTATGGTGGTTCATCGGTCTGGGAGAAAAACACATTGCCACTTGGGATCAAATGAAGAGGCTCTTTTTAGAGCAATACCAAGATTTCAGGAGACCAAGAGACTCCAGAGAGGAGGTCCTGAGCATGATGCAGAAAGAATATGAGTCTCTCGAGGAATACTAGGAGAGATTCAACTTTAATCTTTAATGATCTCACATGAGACTATCTGATAAGTCTCTAAAAAGCATATTTTTGAGAGGACTTACCAATGAATCACTAGAGGCTCTTAACATGATTTTTGGAGGTGATGTCTACCAGCACACGATGGAAGACATCCGACAAATATGCCGAAACTACTCAAGGAGGAGAGGCAAGACCACTTCTAGAGCCATGAAAGTGACTACTTCAGTCACGAAGACAAAAATAGGTAACATGCTAGAAGATTTATAGAGCGAAATGCTCTCATCTATAGCTTTGCATATGGATACATTGCTGTTAGAGAAGAAGAAGCAAGAAAATGAAGCAGCATTGGCTTATTTCCATCCAAAATATAGAGGGAAGCATACAAATAATGCATGACAAAAGAACAAAGTTAGAGTATGCACTGTGTGCAGGCTGAACCATAAAACCCGATTGTGCCCACAACTACCCAGTAATCAGGAGGAAGCTGAAAGTGCAGATGCCTATTTTATAGGCAATCAGAAGAGTTGGCCATAACCCCCTACAAGGAATATGCCAATCAAAATGTCATCATATGGAGGAGGACCATACTTGCACCAAGTTCCACCTCAACCACCTAACATGGGGTGGTGGGGGCCATCACCCTGGTCTAATGCACCCCTAGTAGCATTCCCAAACCAGCAGCCATGGATGCCATATCCATATCCTAGGCAATAGTGGAGAGGCCACACTTCATGGAATCATGCTCCATAGAACGTAGCACCAGCTCACCCCCAACAAAAATTACCGGCATTGCTAGTAGTAAGACCTACGCAGCTACCAACACAACCGACGACAAATCCGAATAATAGGGTAAATCAGCCAGCATACAACATGGAGGGTGAGATGTATCCGATGTACCATATTCAGCTTAGGTCTGGTAGACATCTAGGAGTAGGAATGCCTCCACTGGTAGAAGAGGAGGAAGAATTAGAAATGCCTCTTGTAGAAGAGGTGATAGAAGAAAAGCCTGAGAGAGTAAAGGCTCCATTTCCCAACCGGCTACAATAATAGAGGAAAGTAACATACTTGGAGTTCGATATCCTGTCTAGCTTGAAGAACCTCACCGTGACAATTCCATTATTTCAAGCCATCCGAGATGTATCGATATATACCAAAGTGATAAGAGAGATGTGTCTAAGGAAGCCCGGATGAAGAGCAACCCAGAATATCAATGTCATGGGTCAATTGGTAGATTTGATGATGGGAAAAATGTGCCATCCGAAGTATGCAGACCTAGGCAACCCAATGCTGACTATAAAAATTGAGGGATATTCCTTGTCCAATACATTGGTCAATCTCGAAGTAGCCATCAATGTAATGCCTTAGGAGACCATGCAGAGGCTACAACTCATGAACCTAAAACCCACTATGACAATGTTGTAGCTAGTCGATCGATCGACCATGGCACCAAAAGGAATGTTGGAAGATGTAATAGTAATAGTCAGCGCATGGGAATACCCAACCAACTTTTTAGTCTTGCAATATAAGACTAGGCTGGGCGGTTACCCGCTCATCCTAGGAAGGCCATGGCTGGCAACAACTGACACCTACATTAGCTGTCGAGATGGGTTGATGACCATATTCAATGGGAAGAACATTAAAATATTGACCATTTCACCCCCAGCTCAGTCCGTTGACTCAGTAGGAGAACCCATGTTGACTGTTCATGAAAATCTTGAGTTGTCCATGCTTCAGCTGGTAATGACATTGGATGAGTTGGCAAAAGAAGATGAGGATGGCACTATTATGGAGTTCCTCCATGGGGAGTCCTCCATCTCCGTACCTAGATCACCGTTTGTGGGTGCCCAAGACCACCACATTTAGTAGATACATGTCAGGATAGGAAGAACGTTGAGTATCAACAGTAGGTTGACTCTCACCCAATTGACGAAAGTAGAAGAGCTCCTGGTTAGACACCAACAAGCATTTTCCTAGGATTACATGGATATGCAGGGCATCAGCCCAAAAATTTGTACCCATCGGATATACCTCGATGATCAAACAACTCCAAGTAGGCAGCCATAGAGAAGAATGAATCCGATAATGAAGGACATTGTCAAGGAAGAACTCCAAAAGCTCTTGACCGTCGGATTCATCTATCTGATTTTTGATAGTGAGTGGGTATCACCATTAGTGGTAGTCCCCAAAAAGAATGAGAAATGGTGAATCTATGTGGATTACAGAGCATTGAACAAGGCGACCAAGAAGGACCACTTCCTACTCTTGTTCATTGATCAAGTCTTGGATACACTCTCAGGGAAGAAGTATTTCTCCTTTCTGGATGAATTCAGTGGATACAAATAGATCCGGATAGGAGAAGAGGATCAGGATAAGACAACGTTCACCTACCCATGGGGAACGTTTACCTATTGGGTATTACATTTCAGATTGTGCAACGCACCTACCACCTTTCAAAGGGCGGTGCTTAGCATATTCTTAGACATGATGGGAGACGCGATCGAAGTATACATGGACGAATTCACTGTCTATGGAGAAACCTTTGACGAAGTAATGACGAATTTGGAAAGAGTGCTCGAAAGAAGCAAGGAAAACAATTTGTCCCTGAGTAATGAGAAATGCTTCATGATGATGCAAGAAGGCATTGTACTAGGACACCACCTCTCCATAGAAGGAATAAAGGTTGATAAAAGAAAAATTGAGGTCATCAAGACCTACCCAGCCTTAGAATGCAGAGATAGGTAAGGATTTTTCTTGGATCAGTCGGGTACTACCGACGATTTATCGCCAAGTTCAACAAAATTGTGAAACCACTACACACTCTATTATCTAAAGATGTGGAGGTCAACTGGACGGAAGACTGCGAGAAAGCGTTTCAATTGCTCAAATAAAAAATGATATCCGCATTAGTTCTAAGAGGACCAAATTGGGCCATACCATTTCATATCTACTGTGATGCATCCAAAAATGCGATTGGATCAGTCGTCGGACATAAGGATGGCGAAGAATTTTACGCCATCTATTATGTCAAAAAAAACTTGGCAGGAGCCGAGCTCAACTACACAGTGATGGAGAAGGAGTTCCTTATGGTGGTGCGGTGGTGCATGCCATAAACAAATTCTTCCATTATATCATCAGGTATAAGGTAATTGTCCACATAGACCATGCGGCTATCAGATACTTGATGAGCAAGATAGCCATTGGCAGAAGAATCATCGGGTGGCTCCTGTTACTATAGGAATTTGACATCATAATAGTCGATAAACCAGGCAAGGACAACGTCGTAGCAGATTTTATATCCAGATTGATACCAGTAGACCATGCAATAGTGGAAGATAAATTTCTAGATGAGCATTTATTCACCATTAGTGAGCAAGTCCCGTGGTATGCATATATAGCCAATTACTTGGACACCGAAATAACCTCACCTACTCTCTCTTTCTGATAAAAGTAGGTGGTCATACAGAAAAGCACATCGTTCATATGGGTTTATGGCCTCCTACTCAAAAGAGGACGTGACCATATTATAAGGATATGCGTAGCAGAGCGGGAGTTCTCAAAAGTACTCAAGGCATGTCACAAAGAACCATGCAGAGGACACTTTGCAAGGAAACAAACTGCCTTCAAAATCCTATAGGATGGGTATTTTTGGCCCACTCTATTCAAGGATGTGGCTGCATACACCAACAAGTGCGATGAATACCAAAGAATGGGCATACCAACCCATCAAGACGAAATGCACCTCCAACATTAGGTACACCTGAAACCTTTTGATAAATGGGGCATGGACTTCATGGGACCAATTAACCCACCTTTAATAGGGAGGAGGTTTATTTTGGTATATACAAATTATGTCACCAAATGGGTTGAATTTCAAGCATTAAGAGAATCAAAAGAAAGAACAGTCATCGATTTCCTATTTTCTCACATTTTTACATGATTTGGGGTCCCTAGAGAGATAACAATAGACCAGGGGCCTCAATTTACCTTCAGATTGATCAAGGAGCTGATGGAACAATATAGAGTTCGACATAATAAAACTACACCCTACCATCCACAGGAAAATGGGCAAGTGGAAGTGATGAACAGGGAAATAGAGAACATCCTAACAAAGACTGTGCAACAACATAAAAAATATTGGGCTACACGGTTGTCGGAGGTAGTTTGGGCATATAATACCACGTGGAAATCCACCGCAATCTTCACACCATTCCAACTGGTCTATGGGAAGAGTGCAATGATGCCCATTGAATTCAAAATCAAGATGCTAAGAACGGCTTCAGAGTTGAACTTGAGCTTGGATGATGCTCAAGAAGAAAGGATTCGACAGCTCGATCAGCTAGACAAAATATGAATGGACGCTCTGCAGAGAACGAAAATCATACAGAAGCAAAGAAAGCGATGGCATGATCGCCACATTAAACTGAACTAGTTCCAAGAAGGATAATGGTGTTGAGCAAGGTGCAGCAACAGTATTTTCATTGTTGTCAACACAGTTAGATAGATCTGTTGATGCAGTGGATAGGAAGTTCAAAAGCTATTCAGATGTAGAAGACAAGAGTTCAAAGGTTATTCAAAGTATGTACAATGATTTTCCAAGAAGACCGAAGTGGCCCATATGCAAAAGATCAAAGAAAAAGGCAAGTAAGAAAAGTGTCGCGATATCGCGACATATACAGCAGGAAAGAAAAACTGTCATGATTTCATGACATGTTGGAAGTGAGAGAAAAATCAGGACAAACTGTCACGATTTCGCGACATGTTGGAAGAGAGAAAAAGCAGGAAAAAATGTCGCGATTTCGTGACATGTTGGAAGAGAGAAAAATTAGGAAAAACTATCGTGATTTCATGACATGTTGGAAGAAAAAAGGCAAGTGGAAAAACTGTCGTGATATCGCGACATGTTGGAAGAGAAAAAGGCAAGTGGAAAAACTGTCATGATTTCGCGACATGTTGGAAGAGAAAAAGGCAAGTGGAAAAACTATCGCGATTTCGCGACATGTTGGAAGAAAAAGAGAAAGCAGGTAGAAGTGTCGCGATTTCGCGACAAGTTCAAAGAATGAGAAGTAAGAAAAGTGTCGCGATTTTGTGACATGTCGCATTTTCACGACTAAAATAGGAGAGAGAAAGTAAGTTGAAAATATTTCACTTTTTCGTGACATGTCGCATTTTCACGACTAAAATAGGAGAGAGAAAGTAAGTTGGAAAAGTGTCGCGATATCACGACATGTTGCATTTTCACGACTCAAAAATGCCAGGCAGGAAGAGAAACAAAAGTGTCGCGATATCGCGACATGTCGCATTTTTGTGACTCAAGAAGTGTAGGCTGGCAGAAAAACAAAAGTGTCGCGATATCACGACATGTCGCATTTTTGTGACAAAAGAAAGAGAGGAAGTGTACATAAGAAGAACTGTCATGATTTCGCGACAAAAGCAGAAAGCAAGACTTCGAAAGAAAAAGTGTCACGATTTCATGATAAAAGTAGAGAAGAAGAATTCGAAGGCAGAAGTGTCATGATTTCATGACAAAAGCAGAGAAGAAGACTTCATAGGCAGAAGTGTCACGATTTCATGACAAAAGCAAAGAAGCTAAGTACAAAAGTAGAAGTGTCACGATTTCGTGACAAAATCTAAGTTGAAGACTACGGAGGCAGAAGTGTCACGATATCACGACAAAAGCAAAGTCGAAGTCTATGGAAGCAGAAGTGTCACGATATCACAAAAAAATAATAGAGAAAGCGTACGGAGGTGAAAGTGTCGCGATATTGCGACATGTTGTATTTTTGCGGGCCTAAGCAAAGAAAAAGAGCAAGGAGAAAAAGTGTCATGATATTGCGACATGTTGTATTTTTGCAGGCCAAAGCAAAGAGAAAGAGGAGAGAGAAAAAAGTGTTGCGATATCGCGACATGTATTTTCGCGGGCCAAAGCAAAGAGAAAGAGGAGAGAGAAAAAAGTGTCACGATATCGCGACATGTTGTAGTTTCGCGGAAACAACAACAAAAGAAGCTACAGAGGTAGAAATGTCACGATTTCGTGATAGGTCATAAATGCGCAAGTCAAGAAGGAGAACCCAACTGAAATGAGAAGTATGAAAACCGACTAAAATTAGGGTTTACAGTTGTTATGAAAGCCGACCAAGATTAGGGTTTACAGCCGACTAAGATTAGGATTTTCATCATGAAAATATTGTTATAAAAGGAGGGTTGTTTGGAGAATTGTGGTGTTGTTGAATAAGTTGTCGAATGCGAGTCGAAGTGTGAAATGTGGCCGTAAGAGCGCAAAAAGCGTAGAAGCGACGAGATGATGGCAAAGTGCGCAAAGTGAGCGAAGAGTCATGTCGAATTGTCCTAAGTACGTCTATGATTGCGCAGAGAAAGCAGAAGGCATAGAGAGTGCAAAGGGTGAAGACGATCATGAAGTTTGACTGTAACAAAGTAGAGTGTGCGAAGTGATTATGTAGAGAGAGCAGAGTGTGCAAAGAATGCAAAGGTGAAGAATACCAGTTAGGGTCTTGCAAAAGCAAAGGTATCTTATTGTCAAACTTGTAGATTCAAATTGAAGTCCAAGTTGGTGCTTGGCATCAGGGGTTGATGCTCCTTCCAGTTGGTGCTGGTAAATCAGGGGTTGGTGCTCCTTCCAGTTGGTGCTGGTAAATCAGGGGTTGGTGCTCCTTTTTTTTTGTGCAAATAAATCAGGGTTTGGTGCTTCTTTCTATTGGTGCAGATAAATCAGGGGTTGGTGCTCCTTTCTGTTGGTGTAGATAAATCAAGGGTTGGTGCTCCTTCCAGTTGGTGTTGGTAAATTGATTGTAAAGTTGGTGCTTTGCAAAGGCTGGATTTGGATGGTAGTCCAAGAAGTCATTCTTGAGGAGTAGCCAAATTGGTGAACCTCGTTAAATCTTGTGTTGTGTGATGTTCTCTTGTGATACTTGTTTTATCTGGTTTTAAGGTTTCATTATTTCAGTTTTAAGAGCTATGAATTTAAGTTTAAAGAACTACACTGATTCACCCCCCCTCTAAGTGCCATTGTAAGACTAACAAATGGGTGCTATTGTATGATTCTTGATTCCAAGAAAGAAAAGGTAAATTAATGCAAATATGGATGGGACTGTATGAGGTGGTAGAGCTCATCAGGAGTGGGGTAGTGCACGTTAGAAAAATTGACGATAGCAACACTGTGTTAACGATTAATGGCCATCGACTGTGCCCCTCTAGTACATCCAAAACCTTGCAAGTGGAATCTAGGATAGACATGGGGGAGACCCCATCTTGTTAGACTGAACACTCAATAGGAAAAATAGTGGGCATAGAGATGCTCACCAAAAATAGTTAGTTTAGTTTTTTTCTTACAAGTGTGTTTTGCAGGGACGACTCTCGCATGCAAGTTGTAGGCATCCTAACCCAGGGCCTAACAGGCACGGAATGCGTCTAACTGCCTTTATTTTTTTTCTTTTTTTTTGTTTGCTTTTTGCAGGTGGAGGACCTGACAGCACAAGGAATAGATATCTAGGAAACTAGACCTGATTCAGCTCAGCATTTCGACACAAGCACTCATAGGTAGAAGCTGAGGCAGCATGAAGCAAGACTGAGAAGGCTTGATCACCCTTTCCTAGTCAATCGCAACATGATTTCTGAGAAGAAGGTACCTTCCACATCAAGAAGGTGCCACACCAAAATAAGGCACATTTCTTATAAAGAAGGCATCCTACCATAATAAGGCACCTTCCTTATAAAGAAGGTGCCCTACCAGAAGAAGGTGCCTTAATTATAAAGAAGGCACCCAAAATGAATAAGGTGCCTTCCTTATAAAGAAGGCACCCTGCCAAAATAAGGCACCTTCCTTATAAATAAGGTTCCCTACTAGAAGAAGGTGCATTCCTTATAAAGAAGGCACCCAGCCTGAAAAATATGGCTTCCTTATAAAGAAGGCACACACAAAAAAAAAATGGGGAAAGCCAGAGGAACCTTCCACATCGAGAAGGCACATGCAGACGGAGGTGCCTTGTACATCAGGAAGGCGCATACAAGACCGAGGCACCTTCCACATCGAGAAGGCACATCTAGCCAGAGGTGCCTTCCACATTGGGAAGGTGCATACAGACCAAGGAGTCTTCCACATTGAGAAGGTGCACGTAGAGCAAGATGCCTTCCACCATCAAAATGTGCACCCATTCAGAAGCACCTTCTGTAGCAGGAAGGCACCATCATAAAGAAGATGCCTTCCACCATCAAAAGGTGCATCCCATCAGAGACGTCTTCCACCACTGGAGGTGCATCCATTTAGAGAGCATCGACAACATCGGGAAGGCACCACATCAATGCCTTCCACATGGGGAAGGTACCAAAGAACTCATTCCACGTACAGCCAGCACTTACACCTCCCAGATGCCTTGAGCAGAACGAAGTATCGCATGAATGAGAGACACCAGATGACCATACCCCTCCCCCATGTCACAAATCAACAAATCAACGACTTCCATGATGCCTGAAACACCAAATCAGGTATGCGCATGTTAATTCAAATTTTTATATAATTATTTATAAAATATGTAGTACCGAAAAAGATACCACCGTCATAAAGATCATATCCCCTCACGTTCCAATGATATGGTGCCTTCCATAAATACTAGGGTTAGGCACCTTCCCTATAAGAAGGTGCCTTCCTGAGGAAGGAAGGATAGAAAAAAATAGCAGTAGTAAGGGAAGGCGCCATGGGAGGAAGGTCTAAGAATCATGCAGTGAAGAAGAATGAACCAGGTGATACGGAAGGAATCAGAGGGGTGATGAAGACACAGTTTGAGGTCGAGGGATGGCTCAAATACTATACCCTAGTTAGTCAGGGGCCAGGATATAGAGGTAGCCAAAGATTTTGCCACCTCCTTGAGGGGCGATGTGGCTCAGGTGCGAGGGGTATTAATTCCAAACTCGGTTACAATACATCTCCTCCCCTTTTAGGGGCTAGGAGTGTTAGCATGTCTTGATTACAATCGTGATCAATACTCCTTCTTTCGCATGCCCACATTTGAAATGGGCGGGCCAGAGTGTTGCCGTCGCTTATGCTGATGAATCCTTGCTTGCTGCTTCTCCTGCGATCAAAGAAACACAAAGACGTTAGTAGCACCTGTAACAAAAGGATAGAACGTTTGACTTTAGAAATCAATAAGAAATGCATGCAAAAGATTGATTAAACCAGTGAATAAAATAACTCAGGCTGCTGCCAGCAAAACAGTCGATGAATCTGATCGTTGTTACCTGCAAGTTAGTGAAGAACCAAAAATCGACAAAAACATGATAATATTTGATAAGCAGCTCCAGACGTAAAGCGTAATGCAAGATACATTCGAACATACAGCGTAGTGCAGGATATATTCTAACGTAAAGCGTGAACTATTTAAACAGCATAAAGTGTAATGTAAGATAAACACGTGATAATAGAATAAATTAAATTGAAACTAAGAGCGTGCGGGGTGCCCGAGTGGGCCGCCCATCGTTGGAATTTGATTTTGACGCCAATCCACTAGGGATGGGCTCAAAATCTCAGAGAATGTGGTGTCATCGAATTGATGGATTACTGTGGTAAAATGTCGGGTTTAGGTCCGGATCCACGCTTCTAAAAGCCACCCAATAACCTCTCTTGCGAAAGAGATTACGGGTGTAGAAGAAATGAATCGAAAAGGGGTAAAGGCGTGTTCAATTTGGCAGCACTTCGTTGCTTGGAAATGTCTACCAACTTGTCCTTTTTTTGGGTGGGAAAGTCCACCATTTTATAGACCCATGGGGTCTCTTTGGAGGGGCACGTAGGGATGCCACATGGCGGCCATGCCTTCCCAAGAGGGAGGAGACTCCTCCTTGACTTGGGCTTACATGATCGCCCTTGTGACAGTCCTCTAACTGCCAATCTGCCCACCTACGCGCGCATGCACAGCGAGCGGCAATAATTGACTGTCTTCGGCTGCCACTCGTTTAATGTCTGCTTTAATGGTTTAATGTTTGCTTTTGAATGCTTTAATGTCTGCCTTTGATTGGTTAAAGTCTGCCTTTGATTGGTTAACGTCCGCCTTTGATTGGTTAAATTCTGCCCAGGTGCAAATGCGAAGTTTGTCGCGATATCGCGACGTCGTGATATCGCGACACTTCGGCCAAGGCTTTCCTTTGGGCTTTTGGTGTCGTATCGCGATGTCGCGATATCGTGACACTTCGGCCAAGGCTTTGCTTTGGGCTTTTGGTGTCGCGATATCGCGACGTCGTGATATCGTGACACTTCGGCCAAGGCTTTCCTTTGGGCTTTTGGTGTCGCGATATCACGACATTGTGATATCGCGACACTTCAGCCAAGGCTTTCCTTTGGGCTTTTGGTGTCGCGATTTTGTGACACCCTCGGCCAAGGCTTTCTTTTGACTTTGCCTTGTTAAAATGACCAACTTTGCTTTGTTTACTTTTCGACCTTCTAAACTGCTGTGTAAGTGGCTAGGACCACTGTTTGACCTCTGAGGGCTGCCCTAAAAGTCGTGTGTGTCAATGCGATCAGTGTTTGTAGTCACATAATCGGATTGGTGCTATTTTGGTGTCTATAGATGCCCCTTTTTGGGAAGCGCTGTGGGTGGCGCAGCGTTGAGCAAAAATAGATAACCAAAGCACTAATGATTAGGGTTTCTTGGTAACCTAACCAACTTTTGATGCCCCAAGTATGGAAAGGGCATGCATTCTTGAATCCTTGCTTCTGACGAGCTAAGGAATTTGATTTCAAGTGTTAACCTATTTTGGTGAGGTGTGACTTGAGCTTGGACATTGATCAGTCATGATTAGGCAAAGGGCGCAACCTTTTGTCCATAGGGGAACCTTGTGTTCATGCTTCGGGAATGCCAAGTGTTTGATCAATTTGATTGTTGCTTGTTTACTCGCCCCAAGCAGGAGCGTGATTGTCTTTGTCAATGATTCTTTGAATGCATGTCATTGCTTTGATTGGGTGTGTGCTTGTTGATTGGTGACTAAGTGTGACTACCCCCTCAAGCGACGAATCGATGAGGGAATGACCTTCATGAGAAAAGCGACGAGTCGCTTGACCCAAGATGACTTGTGCAAGGGTGCCTTTAGATGGTTTACCATTAAGCATGTGCAATTTCTCGACATTTGGACCTATTTTTGGTGGGTGTTAACCCTTTTGGTGATGCCATAATGGGGTGAAATCGTCGAAAACCCGTCTTCCCGTGGAGCGGTCCGGCTATGGTAGCCTTCTTGGGGAAGTAGGAGAGTGACAATTTGAGCCCCGACATCGATTTTCTATGCCAAGAGGTTAAGTGCAAGAGCACTTGTGTCCGGCAATGCTTATTGCTATGTTTTTGTGTTGCATTTTTGTGATGTTTTTGTTGTTTTGATTTTCTTGCTTTGTGTATATGTCATGATTTTATGTTATGCACAATGATTGATGTTGATGGATGCATGCTACTTTATATTGATGTATGCATATGGTATGATAAATGCGATTGTTGTATGTTGATTTATTTTGATGGATGCATATGTTATGATGAATGCAAATGTTTTTGATTTATATGTGATATGCAAAAATGAAATGGATGAATAGAATTTGTGATGTTTGGCTATGGCACCATAGACTGTTTAGAACTTTGTTATTTTGTCTTTAGGCGATTGTTGTGATGCATGACTTTGTATGTATACATGTGGTTTTTCTTTTTTTTGTATTTTCTGATGGTATTGTAAGGATGAAAAGTAGCGCAGTTGGTTTAGAAATGTAGCTAAGGTTTTCTGAGACTCGGACGGTTTTAACTTACTAGCCATGACTGTACTTTATCTTACAAGACTTTTGAACAAGGTATGAATCGGACTTGTTTTTGACCAAGCTATTTCACATCCCTGTGTGTGCAATTGAGTTCATTTATGTGGTATTTGTCAGGATACCGCCAGTGCCAGATGGGCTTTCAACCGAACTCGTATTGAGGATCACCTAATTAGCTCCACTAACTCCTTTGTTGTATTTAGTTAGATTAATCTACGGTGTTATCCAGGATACCATAAGCTAGCTCATCCTTATGCAAACATTGGTCTACACACACGCAAAGCGAATGTGACAGACATATCGTCATGCGGGTAGGATACCACCATTGCCAGATAGGCTATCAACCAAACCTGTAATGAGGATCACCTAGATGGTTTTCGAATGCTGAGAATTCCAGGGATTCAAGTTCAGGATATTTGTTGGCTGAATGATTTAGAAAGTTGCTCGTCTATATAGTGATGAAAATCACTGTTTATTTTCTATTAATTCTTTTTGAGCAAGGATTTTGAATAGTAGTGATAACCACTGTTATTTGATTTTGTATTTTGTTTTGAGTATTGTGAGTTTGGGCTGGTGAGTGGCCTTGATCCTTGTGGCCTTGGGGACGACTACGCATCCTTTGCAGGGACGTGTAGTACGAATCCTTACGACGTTGGGAACCAAGGGGGTGATGGAGATTATGGAGTAAGGGCATTGATCTTTTAGGCCTTGGGGATGACTACCCATCCTGGTTAGGGGCGGATAGTACGAATCCTTACAACTTGGAGACCAAAGGTGAATGGAAAGTGTTAGGATGATGATTTGTTGGAATTTTGTTTGTGAATGGCATTGATCCCTTTTGGGTCTTGGGGATGACTACCCATCCTTGGCAGGGACGTGTAGTACAAATCCTTACAACTTTGGGAACCAACTATGATTGGGATTTGGTAGTGGTGAAAAACCACTGTTTTATGGAGGTGAATGGATAGGAAAGAGCTCGTCCTTTTGTCAATTCTCAGCATTCTGGAACCATTCGCACAGGGGGATGAGCAAGATAACCATTTCACTTATGGTGACCTGGATTACTGCATAGGTTTCATCTTTCGTTCACACAACTTGGGAATTTTTATGTGTTTTAATTTGTGTTGGGATGTTACGTAACAAGGCGTATTTCAAGTGTAACTCTACCTTCGTAAAATCTGTCTGACTCGGTACATTACGTAGCTAAAGAGCAAAATGATGACTGAATCACGAAAACTCTTGATACATTAAAAGACCACTGACTCTAGTGTGGTAAAAAGCAATGCATGGTGTTTTTGTTGTTTTTGTAAAATGGAACAGTGTGGAACAAGATGGACTAGCAGAGCAATTACAGCCTATGGTGCCTTTGACTCGTACGACCACAAATATGCAATGTATGGATGCAATGCTTTAATGCAGCTATGTATTTTTGTATTTTTGATGGATTGATTTTTGTGAATATGAAGATGAGGTGCGAGAAGAGCTCTCTATTGATGAATTTGAGTATGCCTAGAAATGAGATGCAAATTTTTTTTTGTTGTTTTTGATGATTTTTGAATTTTAACTTTTCTTATTTTTGACCAAGCGATTGTGGAAATCCTTGGAGCATTTTGGGATTGACCAAGCGATTTTAGGGATCCTTGGAGCATTTTTGGGATTGACCAAGCGATTATAGAATCCTTGGAGCATTTTTGGGATTGACCAAGCGATTTATAGGATCCTTGGAGCATTTTTGGGATTGACCAAGCGATTATAGAATCCTTGGAGCATTTTTGGGATTTGACCAAGCGATTATAGAATCCTTGGAGCATTTTGGGATTGACCAAGCGATTATAGAATCCTTGGAGCATTTTTGGGATTGACCAAGCGATTATAGAATCCTTGGAGCATTTTGGGATTGACCAAGCGATTATAGAATCCTTGGAGCATTTTTGGGATTGACCAAGCGATTGTGATAATCCTTGGAGCATTTTTGGGATTGACCAAGCGATTATAGAATCCTTGGAGCATTTTGGGATTGACCAAGCGATTATAGAATCCTTGGAGCATTTTTGGGATTGACCAAGCGATTGTGATAATCCTTGGAGCATTTTGGGATTGACCAAGCGATTGTGATAATCCTTGGAGCATTTTGGGATTGACCAAGTGATTGTGATAATCCTTGGAGCTTTTGGGGATTTGACCAAGCGATTGTGATAATCCTTGGAGCTTTTTGGTTTGGACTATGGCTCTTCAGGGGATAGAGGTACCCCCAGCTTGATGGTCTTTGCACTCCGGATCTGGCTCTAGAGGGATGGGCACGAATGGATCGTCCCTATGCACGGATAGGAGGACAGGGTCTACCCTCGGCACTGATATTGCTATGGGATCTCTGGGCGGAAGTTGATCTCTGTATGCCCAAAGTGGCGGATGTAACGCTTGGTCCCACTGCGGTGGGTTAACGCGCCACTCATGCCCTAGTATTATGTTTATCTGTTGACATGCTTCATCGATATTTATGGGATGTCGATGCTGTCGCATGTGATTGTTGTGGGCTATCTCTGTTTTATCCTCACCTTCGACCAGTGAGTACAGCTCATCAAAATCTAGAGATTCTGAGACATGGAGGACTGCATCATCAGGTAGCCCTACGGTTAAAGGTTGATCCTCTTCGAAAGGAGCCTCATGTAAGTTGGGCCTTGGGAGCTCCAAAATCTTGGTCTCTACCGACTCTAAGTGCTCTAGCGCTTTGCATGTATCGGGAGATTTGAGCTCCTCCTCTTTGGTTGGTTCTTGTTGAGGAACTTGGGGCCTATGGAGGGGTGGCCGGATAGCACCCCCCATGCCTTGGTAGGGCATTTCATCCCGCTCTTCTTCTCGCTCAGATTCCTTAGAGGCTTCTTGATGAATTTCTAAGGGTGGCCCATAAACCTGAGTGGGTTCCTGAGGAAGGCGCCCATCATTGGTTATAGGAGTAGCCTCCCGCTCATGTCTAGGAGGCATCGGGGGTGGTGCTTGATGAGGTCACGGAGACTTGTCTCGCACCCGGGGGTTGTGCCTCTCATAATGTTTTGTCTTATGTGTGTGAGGGGTTGGAGTCCTCTCCTGCATAGTGTGTTGGAACAACTCATCCTTCTGGTGCTGAAGGTGCTCTTTATTTAGAAGATACCATTGCTCTAACTATTGTCGTTCTAGCTCAAGTTGCGTGAGTTGCATCCGGTGTGCGAAATGCTTGACAGATTCTAAGATAGTTGGTCTTACCGCCTCATGTCTAGAAGGCCTAGATGCCTCTCCTAGATATCTATCTCGGTCGTAGTGATCCAAGATCTCTATAGGCCGCCTCCCTCTGTTGGAGGTAGTGGCATTTATCCGAGGCTCTGGCCTCAGTAGGTGATCCTGATAGCTAGCATTTGCGGAGGCGTCTTGCTCCCGTGATGTATATTGTTCTTGAGGAAGGTAAGGGTTTTCCTCTTGCTCTTTTTCATAAGTGAAAAAGGAACGGGTGGAGTTGGCTCGCCCCGCCTGAGGAGCCTTGTGCTCTGGATTTGTCTTTGTAGTCCGGACAACTAGAGGGGGTGAAGGAGGGATAGTGTAATGATGTGGTTCCTCCCGTTGAACCCTATGTTGACCTAGCGCTTCATCGCGCGGTGACCGCTCATAGCGAGCATCTAAGGGAGCTCTCCTATGACTGTACCCCTCATGGAAGGGTGTGTGCTGAGTGCTATGCTGAACAGGAGTGCTCCTCGAAGAGGTGCCCCTATAGTCCCATTTCGTCGAGGCACGGAGGGGACTGCCTTGTGTGTCAGGCCGCCAAGGTGGTATGACCAAATCCTTGGGGCTATACCGGAGGTGACTTGTGCCTCCTTGGATATTCCCCATAGCATCCGCCCGTGATTGGGCTTGGCTACGGGTGAGCACCATTGTGGTGCTCTTCTACTAGCTAAGCAGATTTTTATCTCGTTTATGATGATTTTTTTTTTGTTACACTAAGCAGAAATGAACACACACATACACAAACAGTGATTATCTCTTTTAAGGATTAATAGTGTGTCCTAAACTGGTTTAGTGCATTTTGATGTTTTGTTTTGTTTTTGCAAGTTTTGAAGAACGTTTAAATGCATAATGTTGGCTCATATGACTCCCATAAATGGTCGCCCCTTCAATATACCATTGCCGGACCGATATACCAACCTCTCTATATACCCGCCCTTACGAGAGGGAAACTATAGGTACGTGAGAGCAGATGGTACGTGGAACATAGGCGGTACGAAAGGGGGATTGTCCTATTAATGACACCTACCATAGAAGACTTATCCTCGTGCACATGGGAATCACCCCAACAACACTCGGTCAGCTTTCATCAGGATTTACGCCTAACAACAGTGACAATCGGGGTGATGGATGCAAAATCAAGACAAGGTGGTGATGAAATCCACCGATGGTCTTGATCAAGGGTCGGGGTTTTACGACCAACTCCTTGGTTTAATTTTACCACGTGATGTGTGTGGGGTTCATTTTATTTAATGAAAATGAAACAAGCATAAACAACTTTCCCTAAGCAAGTAAAAGTTGACAAAAAAATAGAAACAAAAAATAATAATAAAAATAATAATAAAAAATGACAGGTACAGTTTTGGAACCTTACCTCTTTTCTGCTCAAATCGGCTGTCTTTTCTGCCCAAATCGGCTGTTTCTGATTCGGCCCGGTACCTTTAAGCACAAAAACATAAATTTCAATCAGTTTCTGAATCTAAAAAAAATAGGGGACAGGGTCCCACCGTGATCGCCACTGAAAGCATGAGATTTCGAAAGAAAAACAGTATTGAGATGCAATATAAACAAAGACTAACTCGATGCATGAAATAGGACAAACGTAATCAAATCGAGATAAAACATAAAGAGGAAGCAGGAGCACAACCCTTTTATATTAATTCCAAACTCGGTTACAATCCATCTCCTCCCTTTTAGGGGCTAGGAGTGTTAGCATGTTTTTGATTACAATCATGATTAATACTTCTTCTTTCGCATGCCCACATTTGAAATGGGTGGGCCAGAGTGTTGTCGCCGCTTATGCTGATGAATCCTTGCTTGCTGCTTCTCCTGCGATCAAAGAAACACAAAGACGTTAGTAGCACCTGTAACAAAAGGATAGAACGTTTGACTTTAGAAATCAATAAGAAATGCATGCAAAAGATTGATTAAATCATGAATAAAATAACTTAGGTGCCAAAGAAACATCAATGAATCGATCGTGTTACCTGCAAGTTAGTGAAGAACAAAAATGACAAAAGCATGATAATATTTGATAAATTAAAGTAATGAAGATAATTGAAATAACATAGTGCAGGATATATTCTAACGTAAAGCGTGAACTATTTAAACAACATAAAGCATAAGGTAAGATAAACATGTGATAATAGAATAAATTAAATTGAAACTAAGAGTGTGCGGGGTGCTCGAGCGGGCCGCCCACCGTTGGAATTTGATTTCGACGCCAATCCACTAGGGATGGGCTCAAAATCTCAGAGAATGTGGTGTCATCGAATTGATGGATTACTATGGTCAAATGTCGGGTTTAGGTCCAGATCCACGCTTCTAAAAGCCACCAATAACCTCTCTTGCGAAAGAGATTACGGGTGTAGAAGAAATGAATCGAAAAGGATGCAATCGGGTGTTTAATTTGGCAGCACTTCGTTGCTTGGAAATGTCTACCAACTTGTCTTTTTGGGTGGGAAAGTCCACCATTTTATAGACCCATGGGGTCTCTTTGGAGGGGCACGTAGGGATGCCACATGGCGGCCATGCCTTCCCAAGAGGGAGGAGACTCCTCCTTGACTTGGGCTTACATGACTGCCCTTGTGATAGTCCTCTAACTGCCAATCTGCCCACCTACGCGCGCATGCATGGCAAAAGGCAATAATTGACTGTCCTCGGCTGCCACTCATTTAATGTCTACTTTAATGGTTTTAATGTTTGCTTTTGAATGTTTTAATGTCTGCCTTTGATTGGTTAAAGTCCGCCTTTGATTGGTTAATTTTTAAGCGCAAATGCGAAGTTTGTCGCGATATCGCGACGTCGCGATATCGTGACACTTTGGCCAAGGCTTTCCTTTGGGCTTTTGGTGTCGCGATATCGTGACGTCGTGATATCGCGACACTTCGGCCAAGGCTTTCCTTTGGGCTTTTGGTGTCGCGATATCGCGACGTTGCGATATCGTGACACTTCGGCCAAGGCTTTCCTTTGGGCTTTTGGTGTCGCGATATCGCGACGTCGCGATATCGCGACACTTCGGCCAAGGCTTTCCTTTGGGCTTTTGGTGTCGCGATATCATGACACTTCGGCCAAGGCTTTCCTTTGGGCTTTTGGTGTCGCGATATCGTGACACTTCGGCCAAGGCTTTCCTTTGGGCTTTTGGTGTCGCGATTTCGTGACACCCTCGGCCAAGGCTTTCTTTTGGGCTTTGCCTTGTTAAAATGACCAACTTTGCTTTGTTTACTTTTTGACCTTCTAAACTGCTGTGTAAGTGGCTAGGACCACTGTTCGAGGCCGAGGGATGGCTCAAATACTATACCCTAGTTAGTCAGGGCCAGGATATAGAGGTAGCAAAAGATTTTGCCACCTCCTTGAGGGGCGATGTGGCTTAGGTGCGAGGGGTATAAATTCCAGTCACCCCCGAATTCATCTCACAGGTGACTAGATTGCCCCTCACAGGGGAATGTGTATACAATGGCAGACTGTAGAAGCTATACGCTAAGGTGCTACTGCCAGGGTAGAATGTATAGATAGACAAGGAGGGGCTACCAAAAAATAGCCTCCCCATGAATTTGTTGAAGATATTCAAGCAGGTTGCTCGATTCTTCACATGCATCAGGAAATATACCCATATGCATGCTAATCATGTGCAGTTTCTTGATCACTTGGTGCATGGAAGGAAGTTGAATGTGCCCTTTACCTGGTGAATGCTCCGAAAGACGAAGTGGCTCAGTACCAAAAGGGGTCACCTTTCGCCTTAACCCACCATAGGCTGATATTGGCACTGGTTTGCCATGCAAAGGCAGAACCCCGACGTAGAGGGAAATGGCTACCAAGAAAGGCGATAGGATGTTGTTGTCGGAATAGGGCAAGAAGAGATAAGCCTTGTAGAAGAAATGGTGAGTGTTGAGCAATTGGCATTGCCCTATTTCATAGAGGAAATAGGGCAGTCCCCAGTGCTCAAAAACATGGAGGAAAGAGGGCATTCCCCAGTGCCCGAGCATGAGGAAGGAGTGTCGCTTATTATCGACGAGGATGAGTTTCGGCCGACAGAACCAGTCCCCAAGAGGAAACATCTACGATGACTCCTGTCGGTAGAAGAAAAACAGAGTGACCCGAAAGTAGATTTTGAAGCCCAAATCTTCTGGGAATTGACAAACCAGAGCCAACAAGATGCAGGGACTTCCAGGAACAATGACCAGGTCGATGCGGCCTTGGAGGAGGCACTCATATGGCAAACCAATTGCTAGATGACCCAACAAATTTTGGAGGACTTCCAAAAAAAAGTGCATGGGAGTTGAAGGAATGAGACATATGGATCACCCAGCTCGAGCAGTTGGTTTGATAGTTGCGGGAGGAAAACCAACTGCTTTAGGATAGGGGAACAGAAATAAGGGTTAAGTCGACCCAAACTGATTGGGTAAAAAAAGTCTTGACAAATTCTCCCACATCTGCCAAATGAGTATTTTCTTTGGGAGAAATTCGATCGGATGCTCGACAGAGCAGCCTAAAGGCAGGGGAAATTCTTATATTTTTGGGAGTGAATGGGAGAGAAATCCCACAATACCCTCTATCATCGTCCTGAGTGATACAGAGCAGGACGAGGACCTCCAACATTAGACAGGACCAGAGGATAAGGGGGAACTCCCTAGACCTAAGGAAGGAGTTGAAGAGCCTGAGGGGTCGACACTAGACAGACAGGAGAATGAAGGAGCACCCCTAGAGACAGCAACACATAATGAAGAGAACACTCCAGAGTAGGCCCCTTGAAATGAGGAGTCATCCACCAGGGAGAAAGGGAAAACCCCTGTTTGATCCGTCACATTCTCTATAGAGGTCAGAGGAAAAGGACCCAGGTCGACTCAAAATAAGGCAAAGGTGACCTTTACTAATCCATAAGAGGACGAATGAGATATGTAGCCATTCATAGATAGGAGAAAACAATTCAAATTACTGCTCAAAGAGATGATGGCAGCCAAGGAGACCCGAAAGGCAACCTCGAGGATGTAGGGGGACACTGGTATCTACGTCAACCCGATAGAGGACAACTAGTTTTGGGATATTTATAGGTCATCCCGGGGATGGCCCTCCATGATGAGGAGGTATTTGGAATGATGGGGGGTATATGACCCCCAATTGGATGTCGTTGCAATTGCAAAGGAGAATGCAAGGCTTACTCCTGAAGCAGCCATATTATACAAAGCCCAAGTAGTACATTCCAGGAGGGATAATTCAAATATCCCTCTGGCAGCGATCAGACCTCCGGAAGTTGACCTCTAGAAAGCTGCTGAAACTACATTCCAGTCAACAGAGATGATGCTGGCTAGATCACCACTAGTAGCAGCCAGAATGAGGAAAGTACAGTCGACAGTCACACCCTCAGTTTCGCATAGGAAAAGGTGAGCCACACCTTCAGATGCCAGTGCACAAAAGAGATAGACTCAAGCCACAGGTACAGCTGAATCCTCCAAGAAACGGCAATGATGAGGGGTCAACAGGGCTACTTGTAGTTTTGATGCCACGAGGGCATGGCATATGTTAGGTGTGGGGGATGATGAGCACTAGAAATTCTCATATTTTGTACACATTTTCTTGATCATTATGCGGCTGTATAATAAGGATTGCATAATTTTATAAATGATTATATAGATATTTGATGAAATTATGCGTGTTATCTAATTTATGTGTTTTCAGTGTGTTTTTATGGAATTGCGGTTGATTTAGTTAGATTTGGATCAGTAAAGGTCTCTTTATGGACCTGGCACTTTATTTCTTTTGGGTTCAATGCAAAAAATATAGGTGCCTTCCTCTTCCAGGAAGGTGCCAAATGGGAGTAGGTGCCTTCCTCTTCCAAGAAGGCATCAAACATAAGTAGATGCTGAAAGCACGAGGATACGGAAGCAAAAAGGAAAGCAAAGATGCGATGCAAAACCGAACCAAACTTAACGCTAAATCCTAGGAATTTGAAAGTGCATGAAAAGAGGGAAAAGCATGAGCAAATCGAAATGAAAAAAATGCGAATAAAGAAGACAACCCTTTTTATTGATATGTTTCAAACTCGGTTACAATGCACATCCTCCCCTTCCAAGGGCTAGGAGCGTTTAAGCATGAGTTCTTGTTACATCCATGGGTGCCTTTCCTTCTTCCGCATGCCCACATGTAAAATGGGCAGACCAAATGTCACCGTCGCTTGCTTTGATGAGTCTTGTCTCCTCACTGCTCTTCCGATGTCTGAACCCTACATTCAAAGGAACAAGAAACAGTCAATAGCACCCGCGGATAAAACAGAGCATGCAATCCCCAAGCCTACGATAAGTGAATGAGAAATATGAATTAAACTAAGTCTAAAACAGGTCCAAATGCTCTAAAAATTTGACAAGGGAATCAAGACACCACCAGGAAGGCCCTACAAAAATAACAATCAGGAAATTCCTCACCGATTTGAATTCGCTCTGGGGCGGGACGAATTCACCTGTAATAAAATGCCAAAAAAGTACTGTCCCAATGTCCTTCCTAGGAAGCTCCAAAATACCTAAAAACTTTATCTAATTGGGGGCATTTTGGGAAGACCCAGATGGTCATATTTTCCCAATTTAGCCTCCATCAATAGGAATTTGATGATGCTACCTGTAGGTTAGTGGAAGTGAGCAAAGCTAGAAATATGATCAAAATTGTTCAAAACAAGAAAAAATTCAAATGACAACCTATCTAAGAATCATAGAATTGAATGCAAAAATGAAAGAAATCAAATCTGCCACAGAATTACCATCACTCTTGAAGGGGGCGATTAGGATTGTGGCAGTGTGGGAGGGGGCGCCCATGGGGCAGGTCGCCCACTGTTTGAGGCCTGATTTTGGCACCAATCCACTTGGGATGGATCCAAAACCTCTTGTGTGGTATTTTTATGGCTGAATGTCAAGTTTTGGGTTCAAGATTCATCCTCCCAATAGTCACCCAATGACCTCCCCTCTCAAGGAGATCAAGGATGTGAAAGGCGCAAATCCAAAAGGTGTGAGGTATGACAATAAAATGACAACACTTCGTTGCTCTAAAATGCTCCTTTTTTCTCTATTTTTAGGTGAGGAAAATCACCAATTTATAGACCTGGAGGTCTCTTGAAATGGGCATGCAGAGGCGCCACTTGGAAATCATGCCTTCCTAGGGGGAAGGAGATTCCTCCCTGAATAGGGACTTCATGACTGACCTTGTAAATGCCTCTAATGCTCAAAAACGCTCACCCACACTCCCATGCGATGAAGGAAGTGTTGAGTGGTGGATCTAATCTACCATTTGTCAAGATTTGAATTTTTTCCCGTCAAACCTGCAATTCGCCCCACCCTAGAGCGAATCTAGAATTCGTCCCTGGGTGGGGCGAATCCTAGTTTGAATTCATTCCAGGGTGGAACAGATATTGAGAAAAGTGCCTAAAGGTGCAAAATTGATCTCTGACCTTTCAAAACTGCTGTGAGAGTGGTTAGGACCACTGTTTAACCTCTGGGGGCTGCCCTTGGGGCTGTGTGTGTCAAAGCGATTAGTGCTTGTAGTCACATAATCGGATTGGTGTTGTTTTGGTGTCTACAGGTGCCTTCATCTTCCAGGAAGGCGCCAAGTGGAATTAGGCACCTTCCTCTTTCAGGAAGGTGCCAAGGAAATACAAGCGCCTTCCTCTCCCAGGAAGGCGCCAATAGAAGGTCAATGCCTTCCTCTTCTAGGAAGGCACCAAAGGAGAAGCAATGCCTTCCTCCCATAAGGAAGGCACCGATGGGAAGGCACCACTAGAAGGCAAGCGCCTTCCTCCCATAATGAAGGCACCAATAGGAAGGTGCCAATAGAAGATAAGTGCCTTCATCTTCCAGGAAGGTGCCCATGGCAATAAGATACCTTTCGCATGGAGAAGGTTCCCGATATACTAAGGCACCTTTCACATAAGTAAGGCACCCCTATTCTTTGTCCGTTGACCAGACAAGCATGACGTGGACAAAATCAACTAGTGCAGTTCCAAATCTACATCAAGTAGAGCTAAATTGGGGATCACACCAACGTATGAGAATGTCCTACCAATGCCAGGTGAAGCACAACCCAATCAGCAAACATGCCATCGATATAACCGAATGCCAGCTTTAGTAGACATCGATTACATTTACCAGACTATCTTAGTTTATTCTGGGATGAATCAACTGTTACAACTTCTTTTGTAACAGAAGTTCTGTGGGTGTGCTATATAAACACATGCAGACCTCTCTGAAGATATATAGAAAATATATAGAAATAGAGAGATAGAAATAAGATATACAGAGAGAGGAGATATAATATTTTGTAATACTTTGATAATTGGAATACATTTCTAAGAGTTATAAGTGTGTGTTCAGCTGGGAGGAAGCTGCTGGAGCTTGGGTCCACTTCAATCTAGTATTCTTCCCCTAATTTTCCTATATTCTTTTCTAGATTAGTTTACTGTTTTATCATATTGTTTATCACATCAATATTTCTAGTATTTACAATAGGTTCATTTCCAGGAATGTGTAGACATTTTATTTCTATAGATTTAATCATTTGTTTACGTAAATTATTGAGGAGTGTGTGAATGATTGACAACCGTTTGAAACACCCCCCAATAGTAGAACTAGAGGACTCATCTCAAGTGGTATTGTAAGCAATATTATTCAGACCCTTCGCAAGTTTACGAAGCTCCCTAGGTTGATAAATTAAATGCACGAGCATGTGACAAAAGTAGGAAAAAGTTAACCTTGTTTGGCCCGCAACACCACCTGCATAGCCTTGGTATTTAAAAATTCCATCTATTTTTCCACTACTGCTGCCACTTGTACTTGAGAGGCTACATGGAACTTCATCATGTCTATCGGACCAACCTTTACCCTAATTATACCTTTATTAATATCAATAGTTTCTTCTTTTAGGCTCGATGGTAAGGGGATAACAAACATAGCGATGGACACGTCACACATTTCCTGTACAACTATCTATCGAGGCCTGATTACTCCTTTATTGGAATACTTTTGCTCCTCTATATCTTGTATTTGATCTTCTTCATATACAGTGAACTGGAGCATGTCCCTCACCCTTGCTAGTGTGAAATTTTTGGTGTCCCCAGTAGAAGACTCAGCTCTAGCTTTCTTCCTGGTGGGGGACAGTGAGGGACTTATTTCTTGGAATTCATACTCCCTAAGCACATTGGATAATCCCCACACCTCTTGTATTTTCTTCAAATATCTATGAGGAATGGGAAATTCTTCTTAGTTGATCACTAAGGTGGCAGTGAAAAACGAGGGTTGGCCCACTGCCACATCGTTTTGCTCAGATGGACACATCAACATTTAAACTAATGAAGTCAAACTTTGTGATTGCTGGAAGGAGTAAATGACCAGCTCCTTCCCCTTTGAAGTGGCAATGGTAGAACTGGAGGAAGAGGGAAGTTTTACTTGCTTCTGCTGCACTTCATCCATTATTTTCATCATGACCTCAAACAAGTCAGTATCTTGATGGACCACCTAGAAAGTGGGGTCCTGAAATTCCTTTGGAGGAGTAGTTGGGACCAATGACATCACCTTGTACACTAACAATTCTCGATGTAGTCTCAAATTAGATCCATAATCTCCAACTGCTTCTAGCTTGCTATAAGGCCTCTTATCTATTCTCCACACCAATTCTAGTGATCAGTTTTCTTTGATGGCCTTATGCATATCATCTTCAAATTCATCTCCCCTATGGTTAACTTGTAATAGAGCAAGATAACCAACAACAACCCGCCTATGGTGGCCCTTAGGGTCGTAGGGTCTCCACGTAACTTCAAGTAAGCAATAGGTGTCCATATTCCATATGGACTACAACATTGCAAAATGGAATAAATAAGTATAGGGGCTCATCAATCAAGGAATGGGCAGCCATGACACACTCCCCTTATTTTTAAGGAATCTAATTTTTACTTCCTTGGCAATCTATCGGGTTATCTCCAGGATAGCTATGGAGGTAGGGCAGTGCTTTGGTAAAGTTTTCGAGGGAATATTAGCACTATAAATTATGATATAAGAAAATTATTCTATATAGAAGAAATCTCCTACCCCATATTCATGCAAAAATTTTCTCACCTCGACCCCAAGTCTATCAGGTTTAATGCCGCACATGGGGGTGTGTACCACTGGAAGGACATTTCCTAAGAAGATTGTGTAACTTGAATATACTTCTTGTATACACAGTAGCGCATCATGAATAATGGCAAGAGTTACTCCTTCCAATCGAGTTACCAAATATTTGTCAAATTGTGCTATAACCAGATGAATAAAAAATGAGTAATAGGAAAATGGAGGAAGCTCTTATTTATTAGCTAGTATGGCTGCCTACAATTTCACTAGTTCTCTTTCCATGTTGTCACTAATGACATCTTCCCATCAATAGAGAGGAATTTTATCTATCCTTTTGCATTGGATAATCAGGAACATGACCTCCTTTGTAATATGCTCTAGATTTTTTGTGCCCAACACCAGGTTGATCATATCCATGTAATCTTGTGCCTAGGGCCTAAGGAGGAACTTGTGAATTGGGAAGCCAGGAGACCTACACTTGCCTCTCTTCAAGAGCATCTCTAGGAATATAGTGTTCAACATGAAATTGACCTAAAGGGTTAGCATGTGAAATTCCAGAACCTACAAGGTTGTAGCAAACCCGAACACCTGCCTAAGTCTATCGGTTGTTAACCTAGCCATGACTTGATTTATGTGGTCGTGAATGGTTTTTTGTTTTTGGAGTTGTAGGCCATTGCTAACCACACTAGGAGGTCTAAGGAGTGGTACACCCTCAGGTAAGTTAACCATCCCAGGTTGGTGTTCTATTTGTTGTAAACTAGGCTTGGCTCATTGCTATCCCACTACGCTCTCATAAATAGACTCCTCAATAACGTGGGGTGGCACTGGATATCTTCCTTAGTAGGATCAAATCTATAAATTGTCATGTATTCCACATCCCATTGCTGGTCTGCTGTGATATCCTTACCCTAATATGGTAGGTTAGTCAGTTCCTTTGGGTTCTAGGCTCTTCCTACCCTTTTGGTAATCGTCCATGCCCCTATAATTTTCCCAACTTGGGCTCTAACATCTGGTACTCCTATTGCAGCTACACTGGTGGAAGCCATGGAAGCACGCCTTTGTGAATAGAAAGGGTTACCAAAATTCTATGCTTGACCTCATCAAGAAAATACTCTGCATATGCATTTACGCTAATGCCACAGGGGAGATCTGCCACCTTTCATTTAAAGAGCCTGCATTAATTTTCTTAGGTGGAGCACATATTTTTTCATTCGTCGAGACATTATGATTGGTCGTGCCACAAGGCTAAGTGCACCATGTCATTCTTCTTGTTGGTTACAAATTGGCTATCTTTATGCCCACTTGATTGAGTTACAATGCGATGGGATCTCTAGCCATATGATGTCTTCTAATAGGTTTGTTTAGGGTGCACTCGAGCTAAGGTGCATGGCTTTTTGGAAGGGACACACAAAAATTGCACCTCATTAATTCTTTGCACACCTCAAAGAGGACTAGGTGCACGGATTTGTGCATCCTTAAAAAAATTATGTGCTCCATTGGGGGATCAGAGCGCATGAACCTCGAGTTAAGCGCATGGTCTTGTGTACCCATAAATTTTTTGCATGCTCCAAAGGAGTGGAGTGCGTAAAAAAATGGGGTGCATAGGGTCGTGTACCCTTAAGACCCTCGTGCACTCCACCCTCTAGTGGAGAGTACAAACATAGAGGTGGGTGCATGACTTGGTGCACCCAACTACACCCTTGCATGCTCCATTGGAGTGGAACACACAAACACAATGTAGGGCACATGAATTTATGCACCCTTCAGGACTTCATGTGCTACATGACTTTGTGCACCCAAAATACTCTCATACGCTCCATTGGAGTGGAGTGTGCTAGTGGGATCAGGGTGTATGAAGTTGTGCATCCTTAAGGATTTTACGTGCTCCAATTTCCAGTGGAGCGCATAGACTCTATGATGGGCGTACGACCTTGTGTACCCATCTAGACCTTTGTGCGCTTTATGGACATGAAGCACGTAGATCGAGTTTGGGGTGCATAGAGTTATGTACCCCTTAAAAACTTTGTGTGCTCCATGCTCCCGTGGAGTGCACAGACTCAAGGTGAGATGCATGAAGTAGTACAACCCTTAGATATTCTTGTGTGCTCCATTCCCCAATGGAGCACACGAGCCAAAGTTGGGCGTATGGCTTCGTGCACCTGAAAATACTTTCATGCGCTCCACTTGTGGAGTGTGCAGACTTGGCTGGGGATGCACAGGCTCATGCACCCTTGGGAATTTCATGTTCTCCACTAGATAGTGGAGCATACGACTCAAATTTAGATGCACCACCTTGTGTGCCACTTCATAAAAATAAGGGGGGCAACAAAAAACAAAAGGGAGTTGCCCTCCGAGGCTAACACTCCCATTTTTTGAATTTTATTGTCTTTTGAGTCCTTTTAAAGATTGCAATAATACCCTGGTCAATATATTTTTAATATTCATAAATTTTGGATCTTTTTGAGTCCTTCCTTACCCTTAAAAAGTAGTGAAATATTTTATATCTCCAAGGTTAGGCCTTTGTTTTGGTTTTCCTAAGGTCTTTTGTTAATAAATGTTTGGCCTAAATAATGTTGATGCAGTATCCTATCTTCTAGAGGGCATAAATTTTGATCCGGCTGTTGGATCGGCTTGAAATTTTATGTGGAGCTAGATAAAGAGGAGGAAAATATCATGTCTAGGCTAAACTAGTAGCCTATATGATTTTTCAAGATTTTATTAGGCCCTAATATATTTCATTTAGTACCCCAAAAATGGAATTTCGTGTTTTTTAGAAAATCGGAAGAAAGAATATTTGAAATTTAACATCTTAGACATGAGTAGGTATTGATATTTTCTAGAAGGATTAATATGGGTGATCGAATAATGTGTATTAATTTAGAGGGCTATCCAGGTATTTTTTGTGACTTACTAAAAATAGTGTAGTTTTTGGCCAAAAATGACAAATTATCCCAAAATAGTAACTAAAAAAATAAAGGTGATGGAGATAGTGGCTATTATGGGTCATTTTCAAGATCTAATTAAGATACAGTAAGAAGTCATAATTACCAGTTATAAAATATGATTATTATCAAGTTTTATGTAATAGGTAATTTTAACCAACTAAGACCACTACCACACTGCAAATAAAAACCACTACAAGCACAATTAATAATATGGGCCATCATGAAGAAAATTTCAATTTTTGTAATTATGGACCAAATGATCAAGATATTTAAGAGAGTTACTACAATAGGGAATTTATCATCAATTTTTTGCATAGTAACATTATACAAGAGGTATACTAGAGTGCCCATCCTTATCGGTTGTATTTTTCTTTTTGTGTCTTGTCTAGTCACCTACTTTTTTTCCATTATTGTGCATGTTTTTTTTGAGGAGGTTCCCAGTTAATTGAGATCATTTCTAGTGGCTAAGGTCAAAATATAGGAGGCTCTTCATTGAAGAACATAAGCTTATACTAAGAGGGGGTGAACAGTATAAGAGCACATTTTATTTTCTTTCTCAATCAATATTATGCAATGTATCAATAACAATATCAACAACAGTAATCAAAGCAATACATAAATCACCATACACAATAGAGACATCAATTTAACATGGTTCACCCATTGTGGGCTACTCCATAAAGAAAATATTTCACTAATATTTCTAAATAAATCTCTTGGGAATCCTTTCCCTATTACAATGTTTATGGACCTCTATCCAAAGGAGACACCAATCCCCTGATCAAGTTTGTGGATCTCTATCCATAGGAGAATTCCTTTCTCCTATGCGCTAGTTGGTGATCTTCTAGAAGAACTGCTACCTCCACTGCACTGGCTAATGGATTTATATCCATTGAAGACTACTTTCCTCACTCAAAATACCTATCCTCACTACCTTAGCTAATGGATCTCTATCCACTAGAGACTGCCATCCTCTATACTCTATCACCTCCAAAGCTTGCTCGTAGTGTTGGCAATTTTGGGTTTGAGATCCTAGCTTCTTGTCTATGAGTTGTCATTGATGTCAAAAGGAAATGGCATTAATGTTAAGAGGATGTGTTGGCTTCAAATTTGGAAGATTCCAAGAGAATATTTTTAAGAGAATCCAGAGAGATTCCATTGGCAAGGGTTTTTCATTAAAACCAAACTGGTTTTTATTAAAACCAAGTTGGATAGGGTTTTTATTAAAACCAAGTTAAATGGTTTTTATTAAAACCAATGGAGGTTCTCTTTATTATTTATTTAATTATTATTTAAAACCCTTCAAGGTTTTAATTAATTAATTATTTAATTAATTAAGGGAGAAATTATTTTTAATTTATTAAAAATACTTAAAGGTTTTTAAACATTTTTTTATTCTTAATTTATTAAAATTATTTAAGGGTTTTTAAACCCTTTTTGAAAAGACTTTTAATTAATTTCAAAATGGTCTTTACTTCCACCGACGTCAAGGTGTCTTCGAAGAGACTATTTATTCTCCAACTCCTAAGGTTGGAAGGCTAATTAATTCGAAATTCCCCAAATGCAATTTGCGGTGTTTGTGCTCTGTATTCGCTGCGATCGAAGGAAGACTTAGAAGCACATGTGGTTGAAAAGTCTTCGGGAGTTTTTTTTTTAGGGTGAAGTGGAGGGAAGTTCACTTGTGAACTTCGTAGCCCACGTGGGCTAGTGGCAGCGAAGGCTGCTGTTGGGCGCTGCATTGGCGGAGGTCGTCGTTTTTAGTCTCGCGAGGATGCTTTGCTAGAGTAACACATGTTTTTATTAAAACGTCTTTATGCCATGAAATTTAGAGTTTCTTGGACAGCGATTTATAAGGTGTGATTAAATTTTATGAGTTTTGGCTTTTGTGATTAGCATTAAATTAAAGCTTAGGAGAAATAAGGGCATATTTCTTTGGATGTATTTTCAAGATTATTCTTTGCTATGCTAAAATTAAAAATGGAGGTATAAGGTGTGAGTCTGTGATTGTTGATTTATTGGCATGTTATGGTGGTTGTGTTTAAATAAGTGAAGCTAAAAGGTGTAATAAAGGAAGTTTATATTATTGCTCATTTTTTTTTATTCTAACCCTAACTTGGTTGGAATTTTGAGAGTTGTGTGTGGTGAGAGCTTGAAGGTTCAATTATATTCTACTACAATAAGGTATGGGCACATTCTTCTTATGAGTATGATTGGTGTATTTTTTTTTGAAATAAGGTTGGAGTGAAAAGGTATTCTACTAGGTATCCTTTGGCTAGGTGTAAATCCTATTTTCTGGTTTGTTGAAGACTACTTATGCATTGTTATCCTTAAGGAGAGTTTTTGGTGAATGCATAATTTATGGTTTGAGATAGTGGAAGATTTGTGCACTAGGGTTTATATTTGTGAGTCTAGCTACTTGCATTGAGTTGGTGGAACCCTTGGTTGGCTGTTTTGAGTTTGATGGTTGAGTTGCTTCCATAGACGTTGTTTGATCAAGTTATTGCTTTACTTGATTCATGATATTGGGCTTACTCCATTGAGTTGATTTGAGCAAGTTATTCTTTGCATTTGGTGATATTGTGTTGGTGGCTATTTTGTTCAAATATCTTTGGAGGGAAAAGGATTTCTACTTGTTTCCTTTTCTTGTGATGATTGGTTGAATGCTTCAAGATTGATGTTGAGTTGAATGGTGTTGGTTGACTAAACCTTGTTTGATGAGCATTGTTGTTGAAACCCTAATTGATGGTGAAAAGAACATGAGTATCATTGTTATGTGATTATTTGCATAGTTGGCAATTGTTGGGGTTTCATGTTCTTGAAAGAAAACATTCTATCCTATCCATTTTAGATATTGAGCTGAGTTTTCAGATTTGAGATTTAGATTGAGCTGAGTTGATTTGAGTTGAGTTTTGAGATTAGGATTTGAGTATATAACATATTGAGTCTCTAACAATTCTCTTTATGCTTCTATGATTTTGACAAATAACATTGGGTCTCTAACAATTCACTTTGTGATTTCCTACTAAGGAAGTTTTTCTTGGTGAGCTTGCTGAGTTTTTGGACAGGTTTCGGTGGGTACTTGTGAGCAATTTTGGACAGGTTCCAGTGGGGACTTGTGAGCAGTTTTGGACAAGTTCCAGTGGGTACTTGTGAGTAGTTTTGGACAGGTTCCGGTGGGGACTTGTGAGCAGTTTTGGACAGGTTTCGGTGGGGACTTGTTAGCAGATTTGGACAGGTCCTAGTAGAGGACTTGTGAGATGAGTTTGATAGTTCTATCAGAGAACTTAAGGACAGAAGAGCACTGGTTCTTTGAGAAGAACCTGAGGACATATTTGGCAAGTCTTTGAGAAGGCTTGTATGTAGAGGATTGATTTGTTCAAGTGTTGGAAATATTTGATAGAGAGAGGAAGACTTATACTAGACCTACTGACTGTGTTTGGTACAGGTTGCTGAGCTGCTATGGATGTGATCATAGAAGGCAGAGGTCTCTTAGGCTAAGCATAGAGGACAGGAGGTCTTCGGTGGAAAGGAGTTCCATGTGCTGGCAAGAGGTAGAGGCAGTTGATCTTCTAAGGGATCATTTCCAGAGCAGAGGGGAAGGTATCTCCTTTGAGCAGAGGCTCATAAATTTAGATTTGGGGAAGGTATCTCCTTTGGGCCGAGGCTCATAAACATTGTAATTTGGAAGGATTCCCAAAGAACTTTGAGATAACTTTTAGAGAAAAGTTTTGTGGACATAGCCTAGCAATTCTGGGTGAACCACGTTAAAATTGGTGTCACTTTGTGGATGATATTATACATTGCTTTGATATTGCTTTGGGTATATTGCTTTACTATTTTGAAGTATAAAGGAAAAAGTAAAAAGAGGTCTTATACTGTTCACCCCCCCTCTCAGTTTAAGATTGTGTTCTTTAATTGGTATCATAGCAGGTGCCTTCAAAAATTTTAACAGCTTGAAGGAAAAGCTAGTAAAGAACACAATGGATTATTCAAGTGGCAATGCAGCACCTATTATTGATGGGTCAGATTTTGGTCTTTGGAGTGCAAGGATGAAGGTTCATCTAATGGCACTTGGGAATGAGGTTTGGGAAGTGATTGAAGATGAGTACACTATTCCTGAACATGGTCCTAATAATAAAGAAGAAAAGCTCCTACATCACAACAATTCAAAAGCAATGAATGCAATCCTGAAAGGCTTACAGAAAGCAGATCTCACCAAAGTGATTCACTACAAGAAAACTAGTGAAATGTGGAAATAGTTGAAGGTGGTTCATACAGGTGATACAAATGTCAGAAAGTCCAAGTTGAGACACTTCAAAGGTATGTTTGAACAACTCAAGATGAATGATGATGAAAATATTAGTGACTACATGCTTCGTATGGATGAGGTTGTTAACTCCATGAAAGACTTAGGTCTTGAGCTTGCTAAAAATGATGTTTGTGATAAGATTTTAAGATCTCTTTCTAATAGATTTAGTGAAAATATTTTTGCTATTGAGGAAGCTAAAGATTTTGATAAGTTGAAAAATGATGAGCTCCATAATATACTTGCAGCATTCGAGTTGAGAACTCAAGTGAAGGTTGATGTCAAAAAAGAGGCAGCTTTCAAGGCTACTAAGAATTCCAAGGGTAAACAACTTCAAGATAGTGATGAGTCTTCTAGTGATGAAGAGGCATATTAAAACAAGAAAGGCAAGTTCTCTAGAAAGCACAAAAGTATGAAAAATATAATATGTTTCAATTATGGAAAGTTTGGTCATTATGCTACTGACTGTACTATTCCCAAGAATGAAAGTGATGAAGATAAACAGGATTCTAAGAGCAAAGATTCTGAAAAGCACAACCATCATAGGAAAAACAAAGATGAGCACAACAATCAAGGAAAGAGGTATTCTCACAAGCACAAGAAGATTTTCTACCTAGACAAAGCAAGTAAATGTTCTAGTAGTGATAGTGAAAGTTCTTCAAGTGATAATGAAAATGAGATGTTGTTCATATCAGAAAAAGAGGAAGAACCGAAACGTAGATTCATTATCATGAAATGTCTTAGATGTGGAAACTTTGGTCACCTTGAGGATGATTGCACAAATAATGATTTGGTTTCTAGTACGTATGAGGATGCTTCAGAAAACTATAAGGAAGATGCATGTATGGTTTTTGAAAAGAGTAGCACCTCTAGTGATAAGAAATCTAAAAAAGGCCTTGATGATTCAAAAAGTAAACAAATAGAGGAAGATATAGAGGAAGGTGAAGTAGATCTTGAAGGTGAACTTATTAGTGCTCTTAGTGATTTGAAAAAATAAAGAAAGAAGAATGCTAGACTCAAGGATAAGTTAGATGAATGTTGTATGGAGAGAGATGATCTTATAGAAAGTCTTGACTTCTCTATGGCTAAGACACAAGAACTCAAGGATGAGTTAGAGTCTAAGGTTATTGAGTATAGTGAGTTAGAACAGAAAATGGCTTCTTTGAAAGAGGAAACTAAAGAGTACAAAGATAAGCTTTACAGGTTTCAAGATAGCTCCAAAAAGTTTAAGTCACTCATCAAAGGTCAAATAAAGACAACAGATAAAATAGGCCTTGGTTTTGTTAAGCCACACAAGGAACAAGTTGGAGAGTCTAGTAAGAGACTCCAAAAGGAAGAGAGTTCTAATGAGGAAAGTATTTTAGAAAAGGAGTCCTTGAATGATAGATGCACAAAAATAGAAAATAGAATTCGAATGAGAAGAAGAAGTTTTCGGAACCTAAGAGGTCAATTAAAGGAAAGTTTCAAGGCAGATGTTTTGCTTGTCACAGATTTGGTTACATGGCTTCACATTGCATGGCTCAAGTGAAGGAGGTAAATGACAGTTTTAGAAGTGCTAGTTACTTTCAAGGGTATTGCTACTCTTGTCAACAGTTTGGGCACAAGGTAGTTTATTGCAAGGAAAATAACAAGAACAGGTTTGGTCAGAACAGGTTTGGTCAGAACTGGTGGATTCAAATATTAGGTTTACCTCAGAGAAACAACATCGTCAAGTGTTTCAAGTGCAACAATGAAGGTCACACAATCAGATAGTGTAGAGCTAAAATTTTAGAATATAGGAACATGAACAGTGGCATGATCAGGTCCAAGGATCAAGGCATGGACAAGAACAGGGATGAGAACAAGAACAAGAATAGTGACAAGAACAGGAATATGGACAAAGAGTTCAAGAGAAGGCCCGACAAGGAAGTTATAGATGCTGATGATGATCAGTGCCTAATGGGAGTTTTACTCCCACCCAAGAATTAATCACCTCATCCGGAGGTGGGGGAGGGACTAAGCTAAGAGGCTCATTCTTAGTCCCGAGCCCCAAAGGTGACCCATTGCCATTGATGACAAAGGAGGAGATATTTGAGTAAGGGGGAGAGCCTCAAGACAGGGGGAGCTGTTTATGTTGAGTTTCTGTGTTGTTGAGAAGCATGGTTTACCATCAATGACAAAGGGGGAGATTGTTGGCAATTTTGGGTTTGAGATCCTAGCTTCTTGTCTATGAGTTGTCATTGATTTCAAAAGGAAATGGCATTAATGTTAAGAGGATGTGTTGGCTTCAAAGGTGGAAGATTCCAAGAGAATATTTTTAAGAGAATCCGGAGAGATTCCATTGGCAAGGGTTTTTCATTAAAACCAAACCGGTTTTTATTAAAACCAAGTTAAATGGTTTTTATTAAAACCAATGGAGGTTCTCTTTATTATTTATTTAATTATTATTTAAAACCCTTCAAGGTTTTAATTAATTAATTATTTAATTAATTAAGGGAGAAATTATTTTTAATTTATTAAAAATACTTAAAGGTTTTTAAACCTTTTTTTATTCTTAATTTATTAAAATTATTTAAGGGTTTTTAAACCCTTTTTGAAAAGACTTTTGATTAATTTCGAAATGGTCTTTACTTTCGCCGACATCAAGGTGTCTTCGAAGAGACTATTTATTCTCCAACTCCTAAGGTTGGAAGGCTAATTAATTCAAAATTCCTCGAATGCAATTTGTGGTGTTTGTGCTTTGTATTCGCTGCGATCGAAGGAAGACTTAGAAGCACGTGCGATTGAAAAGTCTTCGAGAGTTTTTTTTTCGAGGGTGAAGTGGAGGGAAGTTCACTTGTGAACTTCGTAGCCCACGTGGGCTAGTGGCAACGAAGGCTGTTGTTGGGCGCTGCATTGGTGGAGGTCGCCGTTTCGAGTCTCGCGGGGGTGCTTTGCTAGAGTAACACATGTTTTTATTAAAACATCTTTATGCCGTGAAATTCGGAGTTTCTTGGACAGCGATTTATAAGGTGTGATTAAATTTTATGAGTTTTGGATTTTGTGATTAGCATTGAATAAAATCTTAGGAGAAATAAGGGCATATTTCTTTGGATGTATTTTTAAGATTATTCTTTGCTATGCTAAAATTAAAAATGGAGGTATAAGGTGTGAGTCTGTGATTGTTGATTTATTGGCATGTTATGGTGGTTGTGTTTAAATACATGGATCTAAAAGGTGTAATAAAGGAAGTTTATATTATTGCTCATTTATTTTTATTCTAACCCTAACTTGGTTGGAAGTTTGAGAGTTGTGTGTGGTGAGAGCTTGAAGGTTCAATTATCTTCTACTCCAATAAGGTATGGGCACATTCTTCTTATGAGTATGATTGGTGTATGTTTTCTAAAATGAGGTTGGAGTGAAAAGGTATTCTACTAGGTATCCTTTGGCTAGGTGTAAATCCTATTTTCTGGTTTGTTGAAGACTACTTATGCATTGTTATCCTTAAGGAGAGTTTTTGGTGAATGCATAATTTATGGTTTGAGATTGTGGAAGCTTTGTACACTAGGGTTTATATTTGTGAGTCTAGCTACTTGCATTGAGTTGGTGGAACCCTTGGTTGGTTGTTTTGAGTTTGATGGTTGAGTTGCTTCCATAGAGGTTGTTTGATCAAGTTATTGCTTTACTTGATTCATGATATTGGGCTTACTCCATTGAGTTGATTTGAGAAAGTTATTCTTTGCATTTGGTGATATTGTGTTGGTGGTTGTTTTGTTCAAATATCTTTGGAGGGAAAAGGATTTCTACTTGTTTCCTTTTCTTGTGATGATTGGTTGAATGCTTCAAGATTGATGTTGAGTTGAATGGTGTTGGTTGACTAAACCTTGTTTGATGATCATTGTTGTTGAAACCTTAATTGATGGTGAAAATAACATGAGTATCATTGTTATGTGATTCTTTGCATAGTTGGAAATTATTGGGGTTTCATGTTCTTGAAAGAAAACATTCTATCCTATCCTTTTCAGATATTGAGTTGAGTTTTCAGATTTGAGATTTAGATTGAGCTGAGTTGATTTGAGTTGAGTTTTGAGATTGGGATTTGAGTATAGAACATATTGAGTCTCTAAAAATTCTCTTTATGCTTCTATGAGTTTGACAAATCACATTGGGTCTCTAACAATTCACTTTGTGATTTCCTACTAAGGAAGTTTTTCTTGGTGAGCTTGCTGAGTTTTTGGACAGGTTTCGGTGGGGACTTGTGAGCAGTTTTGGACAGGTTCTAGTGGGGACTTGTGAGCAATTTTGGACATGTTACGGTGGGGACTTGTGAGCATTTTTGGACAGGTTCTGGTGGAGACTTGTGAGCATTTTTGGATAGGTTTCGGTGGGGAATTATGAGCATATTTGGACAGGTCCTAATAGAGGACTTGTGAGCTGAGTTTGATAGTTCTATCAGAGAACTTGAGAATAGAAGAGCACTGGATCTTTGAGAAGAACCTGAGGACAGATTTGGCAAGTCTTTGAGAAGGCTTGTATACAGAGGATTGATTTGTTCAAGTGTTGGATAGATTTGATAGACAGAGGAAGACTTGTACTAGACCGACTGACTATGTTTGGTACAGGTTGCTAAGCTGTTGTGGACGTGATCATAGAAGGTAGAGGTCTCTTAGGCTAAGCATTGAGGACAAGAGGTCTTTGGTGGAAAGGAGTTCCACATGCTGGCAAGAGGTAGAGGCAGTTGATCTTTTGAGGGATCATTTCCAAAGCAGAGGGGAAGGTATCTCCTTTGAGCAGAGGCTCATAAATTTAGATTGGGGGAAGGTATCTCCTTTGGGCCGAGGCTCATAAACATTGTAATTGGGAAGGATTCCCAAAGAACTTTAAGATAACTTTTAGAGAAAAGTTTTGTGGACATAGCCTGACCATTACGGGTGAACCACGTTAAAATTAGTGTCACTTTGTGGATGATATTGTGCATTGCTTTGATATTGCTTTGGGTATATTGCTTTACTATTTTTAAGTATAAAGGAAAAAGTAAAAATAGGTCTTATACTGTTCACCCCCCCTCTCAGTATAAGCTTGTGTTTTTCATTTAGCTTTGTCTCAAATCTACACTAAACATAGTCATTCAATCTAGAATAAATTTGCTCAATCTTTGTCTCTGGTCTGGTACAAACCTATCCTCAAATATACACCAAAATCTATCCTTAAATATATACTAAACACAGTCCTTCGGTCTAGCACAAATTTACTCAATATTTATCTTTGGTCTAGCACAAACTTGTCCTCAAATATGCACCAAACTCTGTCCTCAAATCTACACTAAAAATAGTCCTTCGATCTAGCACAAATATGTTCTCAATATCTATCCTCAAGCCTTAACACAAAATCTTGACTTAATTACAAATCAACTCTACTAGATCTACCCCAAAAATTAACCCAAGGTTTGAACAAATCAATCAATCAAATCTGCTCACAAGTCTTCTCAAAGACTTATCTCAAATATACCTTGTCAGCTTCCACAAAAGCTCATACTAATCTATCCAGAAGTCTTCTCAAAGACTTACCTCAAATATACTCAAAACGTCCTTACTAGAACTTGTTCAATATGCTCTCAATATTTGTCCTCAAATATGTATTGTAAGCTTCCACAAATGCTTACACAAATCTGTCGACAAGTTTTCTCAAAGATTTACCTCAAATCTGCTCAACAAGTCCTCACTAGAACTTGTCCAATCTCACAAAAACTTATAGAGAATTTTTAGAGACTCAATATGCTTCACATTCATAACAATGCTCAATCACTTTCAATCTCTCTTTTTACCACTTAAACATATAGAGAATTGTTAGAGACTCAATATGTTTCACATTAAAAAACACTCAACCTCTTTCTCAAATAAATTTAGAATATGGAACAATTTGTTTCACAAAAATTGAACTATCACTTTAAAACATCCACTCAACTAAGCTCAATCACTTCCACTCAACCAATCACTTCAAAAACAATGCTTATCAAGTCATCCTCACATAACAATGATACTCATGATATTTGCAAACCCTAGTTCAAGTTCTTCCCTCAACCAATCACTTCAATGATGCAGGAGCCTATCTTTAGAGGGTTTTTTTAAAAGAAGTTTTAAAGTAATTTTTTTATTACTCAAAATGGAATTATTTGACGCAAAATATAATTTGTCGAAAATGATAATTACTAAAAAAGGTATTTTTTTATGAAAAAATAATTTGTCGAAAATAGTAATTACTTAAAAAGGCATTTTTGGTTGGAAAAATCAATTTGTCAAAAATAGTAATTTTTTTATTTTTAAGGTTTTAAGATTTAGGGTTTTATTTTAGGGTTTCTTTTAGGGCTTCAAGTTTTAGGGTTTTCTTTTAGGGTTTCTTTGGGGATATATATTCCCTTGGTATTGCATTGTAAAAGGGGAAGTGAATCTAGGAATGAGAAAATAAGATATTTATTGGTTTATTTTTATGTATTGTAGTTTTTATGTAAATGGAGGGTTTTATTGATTATTTCCATTTATTACAGTTTTTATGTAAATGGAGGGTTTTACATATTATTTTCATTTGCCACAATTTTTATGTAATGGGAGGTATTTGTTTTTACCTCTTACAGCTGGGTTTACATCATTTGGTATCAGAGAAAGTTGGATATTGTTGGGAGGAGAAAAGAGAAGAGAAAAAAAGAGAAAAGGAGAGGAAGCAAAGAGGCTCAAAAAAAAAAATTGGCACTCTGTGGAGTTCTTGTAGAAGATTTGTAAAACCTTGGAGATAGAAATTGACACTCTGTGTAAATGCTTACATGAGATTTTTTATGTAAAAGCCTCAGAGAAAGAGACTGGCACTTTGTGTAGTGCTTGCAAAAGGTTTGTAAAACCTTGAAGAAAAAAATTGGCACTCTATATAAGTGCTTGCAGGAGGTTTTTAATATAAAACATCACAAGGAGGAATTGACACCTTGTGTAGTGCTTGCAAAAGGTTTGTAAAACCTTAAAGAAATAAATTGTCACTCTGTGTAGTGCTTGCAGGGGTTTTTTTTTTCATTAAAAATCTTAGATAGAAGAATTGGCCCTTTATGTAGTGCTTACAAGAGGTTTGCTATTTTAAAACCTTGAAGGAATAAATTGACACTATGTGTAGTGCTTGCAGGAGGTTTGAGATATAAAACCTCAAAAGGAGATTGGTACTTTGAGGAGTACTTGCATATGTGTGGCACTCTATGGATAGGGATTATGAGTTTGATTAGAGGAACTTGTAGGAGCAGAGTTCTTTTCAACCAAAGGAGAATGATGCAGGAGCCTATCTTTAAAGGGTTTTTTTAAAATAAGTTTTAAAGTAAATTTTTTATTACTCAAAATGGAATTATTTGACGCAAAATATAATTTGCCGAAAATGACAATTTCAAAAAAAGGCAATTTTTAATGAAAAATTAATTTGCCTAAAATAGTAATTACTTAAAAAGGTATTTTTTGTTAGAAAAATAAATTTGCCGAAAATAGTAATTTTTTTATTTTTAGGGTTTTAAGCTTTAGGGTTTTCTTTTAGGGCTTCAATTTTTAGGGTTTTCTTTTAGGGTTTATTTGGGGATATATATTCCCTTGGTATTGCATTGTAAAATGGGAAGTGAATCCAGGAATGAGAAAATAAAATATTTATTGGTTTATTTCCATGTACTGTAGTTTTTATGTGAATGAAGGGTTTTACTGATTATTTCCATTTATTACAGTTTTTATGTAAATGGAGGGTTTTACATATTATTTTCATTTACCGTAATTTTTATGTAATGGGAGGTATTTTGTTTTGACATCTTGTAGCTGGATTTACATCATCCAACAACAATGTTTATCAAGTAATCCTCACATAACAATGATAGTCATGATCTTTCATGAACCCTAATTCAAGCATATGAAAGCTTTACTTAATATTTCCAACAATGCTTATAAAACAAGGTTTTTATCATCAACTCTCACTTAGAAAACCTTCAACAATCAAACTCAAAATGATTTTTAAACAATCATTTTCACTCCAACTTAGCATTCACAACATCCAACAATCACTCACTAGGAAGATGTGCCCATACCTTTTTTTTGATGTAGAAGTGTCCTTAAAACCTGTCTCAATCATAATTTTCTTCTTTGCCAATTTCAATGGTTAGATGACAAATATCATACTAACACTCTCTCAAAAATATTTCTCAATTACAAAAATAATCAAACTCAAATACACCTTATTTCTACTTCTTGAAATTAGCAATCATCAAATCATACATAAAAATAATTACTCAATAGCTCCTTATAATCTCCAACTTTAATTAATCAACCTCCAAAAATTAAACTTTCAAAATAATATTTTCCTACCCTTTTATCTCCCTAAAATACTCAATATGTAATTTAATTCACACAAAAATAAACTTTATAACCATAAAAATATTTTATTTTTCTCAACCTTAGCACATCTGAAATAATCAGGCGACCAAAATAAATGACATCAACACATACCTTTAACATAATCCAAAAGGCCTCAATGGATTTCGAACGTGAGACCACTCCCAGCCGAGCATCTTATCGAGGCACTAGCCCACCACATGGGCTAAGCGCTTCGATGGGGAAGGGAAGGCACAAGCATCCCTTTATTCCATTCATTTGGTGTTGTTCAAAAACAAAAATGTCCTAACTGCCTTGCAAAACAAATTTGGTAGGATTTAAACCTTGTAAACTTTTCCTGCTGAAAGACTTAGCACCATCCATCGTTGCCAACTATGCTACACAGTGTTGTGTGAGGTAAGAGGAGACTTGCTCCTATTTCTTTAATATTCTACCGTCATAGACCTTTCAAAACGTGAATAACTCTTTCTATTTTATGCATAATACTTTGGACCATGGAAAATTCGATCGATGGTGTATTAAAGGTAAGGCAGAGGTTTTGCCACCTTTTCTACATGAAGCCTCGTGCCATGAAATGTCAGCACTCCAAATCGAATTTCAAATTTGATTTTTAATTTAACCTTATAACCCTCTTTAGGGTTTATTAAATTAATATAAATTAATTTATAATTAAATTATAATTAACTTAAATAACTTTGAAAGTTAATTAAATTAATTAATAAATTAATTTATAATAAAATTATATTAATTAATTTATAATTAATTTAAATTTCCCTCTTTAATATTATAATAAAATATTATAATATTATTTTCTTGGGCCTCTTCTTTGCACTTTGGACCACATATGACTACCTGGAACCAGATCTGACCAATCGAAGCAGACTCTCCTTTTTGCACTAATTGTGGAACTGCTTCTCCTTGCATTGCTCACTAAAATTGACTTTTGACATCAATGACCACTCAATCTTGACATCAATGACAACTCATCTACTCAAAAAGGCCAACATTCATTACATTATTTGAATGAAGAGTTTTAGTTCTCTATTGCATCATTTGAATGGAGAACTTGTTTGTACTTGCTTAGTGAGATCTAGTTATTCTGATCAGACTCCATTGTAATGATCAATTTATTAATACAATCTTGCTTCCTCCTTTCAGTAGTTCTATGTGCAATTTTGTGTGTTATCCTGTTTACATGTTCATTTGAATGTGTAAATGACATATTTTTCACTAGCATGTTCAATCATTTCTATTAAATTATTTGAATGGATGTGATTGGATCAATATTTATCTCCTCCCCATTCTCTTATCACCATATTTTAATTTTGGCTACAATTACCCAATTGATAAGGCACTGATCTACTACTTGAAGCACTAGTTGAGAGTTACTTTGAAGTTTGGTCAACTATGATGTTGTAGTTTTATTTTATTTTTTACAAATTTGGATGAGCATAAGAATATGATAAATATTGTAGGCTCACCTCAATGGTTTACTTAACTTACTCAGTTTGTTTAGAGTCTTTGATAATAATTTTTGAGGCAAAGAGGTGGATCTACTAGAGTCCACGATGCTGATTGAATTAGGGAAGTCTTGCAGTGTGACAAATCTCTTAAGGATGCAAGAAATTCCTCCAATAGTTTTTGACTCTATTGCTAGGGATTATAATTCTTATTGCAAGGAGATCTAAGACGTGTATTTTATTTTATAACTAGCTTTGTGAGAATCGAGTGAATATCAGGCTTAGCAATTTTGGCCTAAGTATTATTGAAGATCTTGCTCTTTCTTTGCACATCCGTATTGGAAACTCCAAATGAACTAAGAAATTTAAAAATAAAGAAATAAGAAGGGGTTGGATCTACCGTCTACAAGAAGAAGTAGCAAATAATTGCTTGTTGGAGTGCCAAATCCTAAGGTATTCTTTGAATCTCATGAAAAAGCATCAATTCTTGTTATTCATATTTTTAGTGCAAATCCTAGTTTAAATTAGTCTTCTCCTATTGTGAATGAAATACCTATAGTAAATCAACTTGTATTATGATAGATCCTAATGTAAATAAAAATGTCAATGCTAACCAAAATTTCATTCAATGGAGAATCAATAGATATAGAGATTTTTTTTCCCTCCAAATCTAATTCCTCTACCTAGTAAAGCTCACAAGTACTTTCCTAAATTCCAAGAAAATAATGTTGTCACTGGTGAATATTATAATAGAGATTTTGTGTATGCCATGGATAGTCTTGAGTTAGATGATGAAGATGTTGTCCTTAGAATATTCTTTTAAAATTTAGAGGAAAATGCTCGAGAATGGTTTAACAACCTTGGAGCTGGTAATATCCATAATTTTCAATAGCTAGAGCACACTTTCCTTAGAAAATATGGATAGAGGAAGAATGAATAGTCCTTGCAGACATAGTTGGCTACCATGAATAATAAGGAAAATGAATCTATGGAAGACTTCAATAGAATATTATTTAAGATAAAAAATAATATTTGAGTAGCATTAAGGCCAAATTATGATCAATCCATTTATTTCTACAATAATGCTTTCCTTGGAGATTTTAGTTATGAACTAAGATAACAATCTGGAGCCACCATTGATATATGTATGGAATTGACTATTGAGATAGAAAGAAATATGATTGATAGTGGTAATATGAAAACATACTCTTTAGATCCCAATAAACCTAAAATAAATCCTAAGAAGTTTGAGTTCTTTGTCCCTAAGAAAATAGATCCAGATCCTATGAGCAAAATAGCTAACCAGTTGAGTGAAATGTTTACCACTTTGAATAATAGGTTGGATAGAATTGAAAATGGCAAGGACAACATTGCAAAAATCACACAGGGTAATAATAGACAACAAGAATATAACAAGCCTCCATTCAGGAGGAATTTCAATACAAAATGGAATAACAATGGAAATGATGAGGGAAACAAAATTTGGAATAGAAATTGGAAAAATAAATAAGTAGAGAGAGATCTAGATTATGTTCCAAATCCAATACCATATAAAAACATAGCATCAGATCATCATTTCTATTGATTTTCCTGTGATGCACCACATAACCTTGTTGATTGTGGTATTTATTTAAGTTTGCATTCTAATGTTGATTTAAATGTTGAATTTGAAGATGAAGATATTAGAATTAATGTATGCTAGACTCAAGAGGATGAGGTTAGAGAAAAAGAATTTGAGAGGGATATGGACTTATGTGCTAATAATATTGAACAAATAGCCTTAGTCTTTAGAGAGGCATCAACCTTAGGTGAGTCTCATAATACCAAATTTGATAGAATGAAGTAGGGAAAGCTTATACCTACAACATAAGAGGTTGAGTCTTTAGAGAGAATACATGCTATCAATCTCAAAAATAGAATAGTGGAGGATAAAATTGATGAAGTAATTGCACAAAAGGAGAAAGCTACAAGAGTGATTTCACATAAAAAGGTAAACTAGATGAAGCTACGAATGATTCCTGAAGAACCTGAAGAAGAGAAAATTATCCAAAAGTAGCAAAATGACTTAGTTAATCAAATATCTAGAAAAGCAATTAATGATAATAAAAATAAATTTTAGCTAGGAGTAGAGGTTTCCAAGCAGAAGGTTAACATCACTTTTGGATAATTAATGACCATCCCAAAGTACCCATATCAGGTATGTAGAGCCTTCAAACTAACTGATTAGTTAGGAGGAAAGCCTCAAAACCCCATAGACCTTGAAAATAATGCATTCAAAGCCCCATATTTAGTCAAGCTATTTACATATCACTAAGATATACATAAATCTATGGAGACCAATATTTTTTTAATAATTGCATGCTTGATAGTGGTGCTTCCATGAATGTGATGTCAAAACAAGTAGTTGATCAATTAGGCTTGATTTATCAGAAAGAGCACCCCATATTTTTGTGAAGGATACTAGGAGAGTACCTTGTGTAGGTATTATTAGTGGTCTTCTATTCCATATTGAACAATATTCTAAGAAATATGTGGTAATGGATGTTGTAGTTGTAGATGTGGACCCTTTATTTTCCATCTTACTCTCTAGGCATTAGGCAGAGTAGCTAGGTGGTACTATTCAGTTGGATTGGTCATATGCCACTATCCTGATGCAAAGTAAGGAAAAATTCATCTTGAAAAGAGAACCCTTTAATAGGTATTTAGTTTAATTCAGATATCTCAACGATAATATGGTTAATGTCATGAATTATGCTAAGGAAAAATACATGGGGGTTTACTCTTTTGGCATTATCCTTTCTTGTTAGAAGTGCCTAATGCTGAGAATATGGATCCTAAACTGAAGGCTGAAGTGGATGTAAAAACTGATAAAATTTTAACTTCAGAGTTATGGACTATGACCTTTGATGGGGTAAAATCTTGATGAGGAGCAGGAGTTGGGGTATTTTTAATAGATATAAATGGAATTTATCTTGGAATAACATATAGTTTAGAATTTTCTTATACAAATAATGTTGTAGAGTATGAAGATTTCTTGCTAGGGCTAAGAAAAGCAAAGGAATTGGGTATTAATTACCTCAAAGTTAGTGGGGATGTTGAGCTTATAATTCAATAGATCAAAGAAAAATATCAAATAAAGCACCTTAGATTAAAGCAGTATAAGCAAGCAGTGTTGGATGAAATAGATAGATTCTTGGATTTTTATCTATAATACATTTCTAGAGCATAGGATCATAATGCAAATATATTGACAATTAATGCTTCTGGAGTAGATAGCCTTGAGATAAATGTTTGGTTTATGGATAGGTTCCCAAAAATATCTATTTATAAGCTATATATCCCTGATAATGTGGAAAATTTACAAGTTTTTCATGATGATATACACATTAATGATTTTATGACTATGCAAAATGAACTTTTTGGTGTTATTTGTGATGAAAGTGATGAAGAAAAATTGAAGGATGTTATTAGAGAACCCATAGAAGTCATACAATTAAAGACCAACATAATCTTGAGGGGGTTGGTATCTTTAGAGAGCTTGTTTGATGAATTTTATAGAGCATATAAACCTTTATTTTAGGATTCTAAGGTAGATGAATTTAATATTGGAATAGAGGAAGAGCCCAATATTGTTAGGATCAATAAAAATCTATCAAGAAAAGAGAATCTAAAGTATATCATGTTTTTGAAAAATAAAATTGATACTTTTGCTTGGAGTTATAAGGATATGAAGACCTTAAAAACAAAGGTTATGACTCACATAATACCCCTTTAGAAGGATACCAAACCTTTTAGGGAGAAACAAAGAATGTTTAATCCCACTTTACATCCAATTATACAAAAAGAAGTGTAGAAGTTACTGGATACAAAGATAATCAGGAAGGTGAGATTTTTTTCTTGGTTGGCAAACTTGGTCTTAGTTAGAAATAAGAATGGTGATATTAGGATTTAAGTAGATTTTAGAAATCTAAATAAGAGCCCAAGATTGTTAGGATCAATAAAAATATATCAAGAAAAGAGAATCAGTAGTATATCAATTTTTTGAAAAATAAAATTGATACTTTTGCTTGGAGTTATGAGGATCTGAAGACCTTCAAAACAAAGGTTATGACTCACATAATAACCCTTTAGAAGGATACCAAGCCTTTTAGGTAGAAATAAAGAAAGTTTAATCCCACTTTACATCCAATTATGCAGAAAGAAGTGCAGAAGTTATTGGATACCAAGATAATTAGGAAGGTGAGATTTTCTTCTTTGTTGGAAAACTTGGTCTCAGTTAGAAAGAAGAATGGTGAGATCAATATTTAAGTAGATTTTAGGAATCTGAATAAGAGCTCTCTTAAAGATAACTATCCACTTTGAAATATGTAACAATTGCCTCAAGCAGTGGTTGGATCATCAAGAATGTATTTATTGGATGGCTTTTTAGGATATAATCACATTGCAGTGAATCAAGAAGATAGACACAAAATAGATTTCACCACATCATGGGAAACATTTGAATACCTTAGGATACCCTTGGGTTGATGAATACAGGAGGAATTTCAAAGAGCCATGGATTTTTCATTTAAGGGCTTGATGTTCAAGATAGTGGTAGTATATCTTAATGATATTGCAATTTTTTCCAAAATTTTTGAAGATCATTTTACACATCTAACTGAAGTGTTTGATAGATGCAAGGAGTTTGGCATATAATTGAATCTTATAAAATATGTGTTTAGGGCCACACAAGGTAGATTTCTTGGGCATATTGTTTCAAAGTATGGGATTAGCATTAATCTACAGAGAATTGAAGCAATTGCTAAAATTTCCCCTCCTAAAAATCTTAAGGGAGTTAGATCATTCTTTGGGAAGATTAATTTTTTTGGAAGTTTATCCTTGATTTCACTTAAATTGCCAAGCCAATAAATGACATGATCAAGAAAATTAGAGAAATAAGGTGGATAAAGGAAAATACTACAACTTTCTAGAAGATCAAAGATGCAATTACTCAAGCTCTAGTATTGAATTGCCCTGATTACTCCAAAGATTTTAAAATATACTTATTTTCCTCAGAATACACTATTTTTGTAGTTCTAGCTCAAAAGGATGAGGAGAAAATGAAATACCTAGTATTTATGAGTATAGGATTGAAGGGAGCTAAACTGAAACACTCTGTGCTAGAAAAATAGGCTTATGCATTAATTAGAGCATTAGATAATTTCAAAGGTATCTTTGGAACCAACAAGGCAATAGCTTGTATCCCCTACATTGTTGTTAAAGATATTTTCACTCAAAATAAATATTTAGGCAGTCCTACAAGATGGATGGCTAAGTTATTATAGTATGATGTAGATTTCAAAGTAATGTAAATTATCAGAGGATAGGGACTAGCAAAGTATCTAGCTAATAAAGTTGAGGAGGCTATGAATAACACTATTATAATGGATGACCAACAATAAGTTAGATCAATTGATAATTCTTATTGCTAGTGGTATGATGGCATTATGTTTTACCTTCAAAACTTATCATTTCCAAAAGACATGCCCAAAAATAAAAGGAGATCTATCAAGCAATTGGCTCAAAAATACTACATTCAAGAAGGTAGATTGTATTGGAGGTATCCAAATGGTGTGTTGCTTCTCTATGTGTTTGAAAAAGAGGCCCCACAAGTACTAAAATAATATCATTCTAGCTTTTGTGGAGGTCACTTTGATCCACAAGCTACTGATCATAAAATCATGAGAGCTAGTTAGTATTGGACCTCCTTGTTTAAAGATGTATATCATTTTGTTAGAATTTGTTATAATTGTTAGATTTTTGTAGGAAAAAAAAACTTATCAACCATGCCCCTAAGGCCAATTAATTGTGGAAGATTATTTTACTCAATGCGGAATATATCCCATAGGTGAGTTTAACCCAAATTATTATACAGTTCATAGGTGGATTATTACAACAACAAACTATTTTAACAAGTGGGTAGAAGCAGCCTCTCAATAAATCCACTGCAAAAGTGGTCATCAAATCACTGAAAATGGTAACTATTTCACTTTTGAGATAATTGAATTTTGTGCTAGGTATAGCATAGAGCTTTCTCATTTTGCAAATTAATAACCTTAAGGGAATAGTTTAGTAGAATTCTTTTACAATAATTTGATCACAAGAATCAGAAGAGCATTAGAAAAAAACAAAAATTGGTATAGTGAGCTAAAGTTTACTTTATGGGCTAATAGAATATCTATCAAAATAAGCATAGGAAAATATCCTTATGAGTTGGTTTATGGTGAGAATGCTCTATTACCCCCTCAAGTGGAAATTCAAGTTTTATATTTGCTTCTTGAGGATCATAAAAATCCAAATATTTTGTAGAGAAGACTTGATAAAATTGTGAAGTTGCAAGAAGATAGAAAGGATTCTTTAATGAATATAACTGAGCAGGCTCATAAAACAACACAACTGTTCAATAATAAAGAAAAAGATAAACCTTTTTAGGGAGGAGATATAGTGATATACTAGGATCCCATAAATGAGAAGTATGGTGAGAAAGGGAAGTGGAAACCCAAATGGCTTGGTCCCTATCAAATATTTCAGAATTTAGGCTAACATACTTACAAATTGCAAACTCTGCATGATACAAAATTTTCAATTTCTATCAATGGCCAACATTTGAAATTGTATCATTATGCATAAAGGGATTGAGAAGCCACAAAAAAATAAAAAAGGAGTGTTTTAGTATTTCAGTATTGTCCATTTTAGTTGATTAAGGTGTTCTCTTTAGGTGATTAAAAGAGTATTTCAGTCTTGTTATTGTTAGGTGATTAAGGTATTTTTTTTTTAGGTGATTAAGGTGTTTTCTTTAGGTGATTAAGATGTTCTCTTTTAGGTGATTAGGCAAGTTTTTTAGTCCTTGTGTTCTGCTAAAGTTTTTGGAATTCTTAGGTGATTCATTTTCAAAGAGTATTTTTCATCACCTATCCCATCCAAATCCTGTGTTGGATCCTCAAAATCCAACTTGAGTTTACACTTATTTATTGAATTTTGGTGTCCTAAGAATCCTTTCAAAGTTTGCAATAATCCCCTGGTCAGTCTCCTTTTAATATTTAAAAATTTTGGGTCTTTTTTATTCCTTATTTACCCTTCAAGAGTAGTGAAATATTTTATGTCAACAAGGTCAGACCTTTGTTTTAGTTTTCCTAAGGTCTTTTGTCAGTAAATATTTGACCTAAATAATGTTGATGCAAGAGCCTATCTTTCGGAGGCCATAAATTTTTATCTGATCATTGGATTGGCTTGAAATTTTATGAAGAGCTAGATAAAGAGGAGGAAAATATCATGGCTATGCTACTTTGGTAGCCTAGATAATTTTCCAAGATTTTATTAGGCCCTAATTCCTTCATCTAGTACCCCAAAAATAGAATTTAGTATTTTTTAGAAATCTGGAAGAAAGAATATTTGGAATTTAATATCTTACACATGAGTAGGTATTGGGATTTTCTAGAAGGATTAATATGGATGATCCAATAATGTGTATTAATTTAGAGGGCTATTCAGGATTTTTTGGTGACTTACTAAAAATAGTGTAGTTTTTGGCCAAAAATGACAAATTGCTCAAAAATAGTAATTAAAAAAAAATGAAGACAATGGAGATAGTGGCTATTATAGGCTATTTCCAAGATCTAATTAAGAGACATTAAGATTCCATAATTTAGCTCTGGTAAATGTAGTTATAAAATATGATATTTTTTTTTAAATAAAGAGGTAAAAATTTATTGATAAAATTTTGGATTACAGAGTACAACTGAGCTCCCAACTAGGACTATAATAAGCAACAAAACAAGCTAAAACCACCAAAAAAGGTTGAAACCTGATGAAGACAAAAAGAATAAACTACATTAAGTTTGAACATCCTTGTGGATCAACTCCCAGAGTCGTTGAGAGTCCCCAAATGGGAGACTCTCCCAGTTATCGATAATCCAAGGATCCAATAACTCAAAAGCCCTTTTGACCAGGTAATAAGCAACCCCATTCCATTCCCTTGGAATGTGCACAAAGGATATAAATTCAAACTCTTCACTCATTCTAAGAATTTGAACAACCATAGATACCAACTGCCAATTAACATCCTCCACCCTTTTGCTGTTTAAAATATTAACCAAAATTTGAGATTCAAACTCGTAGATAATCCTACACCATCCAAGAGAAAACCCCCTCTACAAGGCCTCAAGAATCACAAGAGCTTCCATAAAATTGTTGGAGTGAACACCTTTATAAATGAAAAATAAAAAACTGACCATGCCAGTAGAATCTCTCCCAACACCACCAATTACAGCATGTCCAGGATTTCCCCTGGATGACCCATCAGTATTAATTTTTAAAACTCCTCTAGGGGGTGGCCTCCACCTACCATCTCTCCTAACCTTATTGCTGAGTTGAGGAATCCTTCTAGGGCTAGAATAGTTTGTACCAACCCCAAAGAGACCAAGGGCCTAATGTACCTTCTCCTCCTTAAAGTCCAAAAGAGGTTCCACATCACATTTACTATGGATAGTTTACTAAACCATACATAGGATCCTTTGCCATATTTGTTGAATAGCCAAATGACTACCTTGAAATATGTGATAGTTCCGTTTAAGCCAAATCTATCAGATGATGCAAGAAGGACCCAAATTCCAAGAAACCTGGAGGAAGGGGGCCTTGGTAGAAGGTCTACCTAGACTATTCCAAAACTCCACCAGGGAGAGCACATGAAAACAAGGATGGTTCCAAGAACTCCACCAATGGTGCAAAATATCTCTAGCAAGGGAGCATTGGAAAAATAAATGAGAAGAGTCATCCTCATTCTTACAACAAAGGACACAAAAAGAGGGACCCTGAAATCCCCTCTTCCTCATGTTATCCCAAGTGAGGCATTTATTATGAGCCACCAGCCAGAGAAAGAAGTTACATTTTTGTCAAGCATATATGTTCCACACCTTTTTCCACCATGTGATAGGGAGACTCCCAAAATTTTTCTTATCAAGAACCTGATAACCATAGGCTATAGAGTAGGTTCCCTTGGGATCAGGGTTTCAAGCTAGAATGTCTTTACCCCTCAAAAAAGAACATGGTCTCCCCACAAGAATAAGAGCAAGCACATATTTGTCCTCAACCAATCCCCCCTAGGACCATTCCTATAGATATTTCCAATTTTATATCTCTAGATTTCTAAAAGACTAGATTTTTTTTAAAGTCCTCCACACGAGACCAACCTGATTCCAAGAAAAAAACACTTAGGGAACATAACCTAGGATATTGAGTCAAGACAGGAGGGTGTCCATCCCAATAATCCTCCCAAAAAATATCATATGATCCCAAAAAAATGAAGGCGATAGAGATAGTGGTTATTATGGGTCATTTTCAAGATCTAATTAAGAGACAATAAGAGGTCATCATTAAACTCTAGTAAATGCAGTTATAAAAGATGATTATTATCAAGCTTTATGTAACAAGTATTTTTGACCAACTAAGACCACTACCACACTACAAATAAGAACCACTACAAGCACAATTAATAATATGGGCCATCATGAGGACAGTTTTATTTTTTGCAAGTATGGACCAAATGATCAAGCTATTTAAGAGAGTTGCTACAACAGGAAAATATCATCAAGTTTTTGCATAGTAAAATTTTGCAAGAGGTATACTAGAGTGCCCATCCTTATCGGTTGTATTTTCATTTTTGTGTCTTGTCTAGTCATATTTTTTTCCCATTATTGTGAATGTTCTTTTTAGGAGATACCCCATTAATTGAGATAATTTCTAGTGGCTGAGGTCGAAAGCTAGGAGGCTCTTCATTACATAATTTGAATGAATATTTTTAGTTATCTATTACATAATTTGAATGGGAAACTTATTTGTACTTGCTTAATGAAATCTAGTTATTCTAAATAGACTCCATTGTAATGATCAATTTATTAATACAAACTTGCTTCCTCCTTTTAGCAGTTCTATGTGTAGTTTTGTGTGTTATCCTATTTACATGTTACTTCGTTTGAATGTATAAATGGTATATTTTTTCACTGACATGTTCAATCATTTATGTTACATTATTTAAATAGATGTGATTGGCTCAGTTTTTATCTCCCTCATTTCTCTCATCACCATATTTTAAGTCTAGCTACAATTTTCCAATGGATAAGGTATCGATCTACAGCTTGAAGTTCTAGCTAGGAGTTATTTCAAATATTGGTCAACTTTGGTGTTGTGGTTTTATTTCATTTTTTGTAAATCTGGATGAGCATGAGCGTATGCGAAATATTATAGGATCACCTCAAGGGTTTCCTTACCTTACTTAGTCTATCTAGAGTCTTGTGATAATATTTTCCTGAGGCAAAGAGGTGGTTCCACTAGAGTCCATGGTGTTGATTGGATCAAGGAAGTATTGCAACGTGATAAATCTCTTAAGGATGAAATGAATTCCCCCAATAGTTTTTTGCATAATTACCAAGGATTAAAATTCTTATTGCAAGGAGTTCTAAGACCTCTGTATTTTATTTTATAACCAATTTTGTGAGAATTAAGTGAATATTAGGCTAAGAAATATTTGCCTAAGTATTATTGAAGATCTTGCTCTTTATTTGCACATTCATGTTGGTGACTATGAATGAACTTAAAAACTAAAAAATCAAGAAAAGAGGATCTGGTTCTAAAATCTACAAGAATATGTGGCAAATAAGTGCTTGCTGGAGTGCCAAATCTTGAGGTATTCTTCAAATCTCATGAAAAACGTCAATTCCTATTATTCCTATTTTTAGTCCAAATCCTGGTTTAAATCACTATTCTCCTATTGTGAATTAAATACCTACAGTAAATCAACCTATAGTGAGTATGAAAGCTCCTAATGTAAATCAAAATATCAATGTTAATAAAAATTTCAATGCTAACCAAAATGTTAATTAGTGGAGAACAATAGATATAGAGCTTTTGTTTTACCTCCAAATCTGAATCCTCTACCTGGTAAAGCTCACAAGTACTTGCCTAAATTCCAAGGAAACAATGATGTCACTGGTGAAGATCATATTAGATATTTTTTGTATGCCATAGATATTCTTGAGGTAGATTATGAAGATGTTGTCCTTAGATTTCTTGTTCAAATTTTAGAGAAAGATGCTTGAGAATGGAGCTGGTACTATCTATAATTTTCATGAGCTAGAGCACACTTTCCTTAGGAAATATGGAGAGAGGAAGAATGAACAGTCCTTACTGATAGAGTTGGCTACCATGAAGAAGAATGAAAATGAATTAGTGGAAGAATTCAATAGAATATTCTTTAAGACCAAAAATAATATTCCAATAGCATTAAGGCCAAATGATGAGTAGTCCATTTGTTTCTACAAAAATACTTTCCTTAAAGATTTTAGTTATGAGCTAATGTAGCAATTTGGAGCCACCATTAATATATGTATGGAAAGTACTATTGAGAAAGAAAAAATATGATTGATAGTGGCAAGATGAAAACATACTCTTCAAAGCCTAATCAACCTAAAAGAAAGCCCAAGAAGGTTGAATTCTCTATCCCTAAGAAAACAGATCTAAATCCTATGAGCAAAATATCTAATCAGTTGAGTGAAATGTTTACCACTTTGAATAACAAGTTGGCCAAGATTGAAAGGGTAAGGAAAACATTTCAAAAACCTCACAAGATAATAATAAATAACAAGAAGATAACAAGCCTCCATTCAGGAGGATTTTCAATAAAAACTGGAATAACAATGGAAATGAAGACAGAAACAAGAACTAGAATGGGAGTTGGAAAAATAAGTAGAGAGAGATCTAGATATTGTTACAAACCCAATACCATTTAAAAATATAGCATCAAATCATCCTTTCTATTGATTTTACTATGATGCACCGCATAACCCTGTTGATTGTGGTATTTATCTAAGTCTGCATTCTAATATTGATTTAAATGCTAAATTTGAAGATGAAGATATTAGAATTAATGTATGTTGGAATGAGGAAGATGAGGTCAGAGAAAAATAATTTGAGAGAGATATGGAATTATGTGCCAATAATATTAAACAAAGAGCCTTAGTCTTTGGAGAGGCATCAACCTCAAGTGAATCCCATAATACCATATTTGATAGAATGAAGCAGGGAAATCTTATACCTACAGTAGAAGAGGTTGATTCTTTAGAGAGAATACATGTTAACAATATCATAAATACAATAGTGGAGGATAAAATTGATGAAGGACCTACACAAAAGAAAAAATCTACAAGAGTGATTTCATAGAAAAAGGTAAATTAGATGAAGCTGCAAATGATTCCTGAAGAACTTGAAGAAGAGGAAATTATCCAAAAGTAGCAAAATAACTTAGTTAATCAGAGATCTAGAAAAACAATTGATGATAAGAAATATCAGTTTGATCTAGAAGTAGAGGTTTCCAAGAATAAGGTTAGCATCACTTTTGGAGAATTAATGACCATCCCAATGTACCGATATCAGGTATGTAGGGCCTTCAAACTAACTGATCAATTAGGAGGAAAGCCTCAAAATCCCATAGGTCTTTAAAATAATACAGTTAGAGCCCCATATTTAGTCAAGTGATTTTACATATCACTAAGATATAAATCAGTGTAAAATTTGGACGAGGTGGAACAACATTAAATTAACTTAATAATTTAATATTCATAAAAATTAGCACTCTTACTGGCGAATCAACCTAACTTGATTTTAATGAATTATTATGGGCGATAGGAAGAAAGGAGGGAAGTGGAGGAATAAGGGGAAAGGGAGTGGAGGGATAAGGAGGAAGAAGGAATAACGGAGGAAATGGAGGGATAAGGAGAAAGTAGAGGAAATAATATAGGAGGAGGATAGGGAGAAAATAATCGTGCCAACAAAAACTTGCCAACAAACCTTGAGAGTTTTCACACTTAGGATTAGAAAAGAGATTTTTCTAAGCCACTTATGGAGAAACCCTATTCACACTTGCAATATTCTCCCCCTTAAAGGAGAGGACAACTACCAAATAAATGCCAATCACATGCCGCCACGTCAACTACCACCTCAACTGCTTCGATCCACGTGTCGTCAACTACCACCTCAACATTGCCATGTCAGCCACCTCAATCCATGTGCTACCCAATCAGCACCTAGCTAGCCGCCACGTGTCATCTCAGAATCTGTGTCGAGTCTACTGTCTACTGCCATGTGTCACCTCAAGATCCATGCCAAGCCTATGCATGATTTGTCTCAGGATTCGTGCCTGATCTACCTCGAGATTTGTGCCTAAACCTGCTCGTGATCTACCTTGGGATTCGAGCCCTACTGGTGACGCCTCGACCTACGCACCTGACACCTGCCTCGAGAATCGTGTCTGACTGGCTTCACCTCGGCTCTGATACCAAATGTAAAATTTGGACGAGGTGGAACAACATTAAATTAACTTAATAATTTAATATTCATAAAAATTTCAGCAGCTACATTACCATGGCGAATCAACCTTAACATTGCATATTATAATGAATATATATATGTAGGCGATAGGAAGAAAGTCGACGAAGGGAAGTTGGAGGAATAAGGGGAAAGGGAGTTGGAGGGATAAGGAGGAAGAAGGAATAATGGAGGAAATGGAGGGATAAGGAGAAAGTAGAGGAAAGAATATAAGAGGAGGATAGGGAGAAAATAATCGTGCCGACAAAAACTTGCCGACAAACCTTGAGAGTTTTCACAGTTAGGATTAGAAAAGATATTTTTCTAAGCCACTTATGGAGAAACCCTATTCACCTTCAAATCAGGCTATGGATACCAATATGTTATTCATAACTGCATGCTTGATAGTGGTGCTTCCATGAATGTGATGTCAAAATATGTAGCTGATTAGTTAGGCTTGATTTATCAAAAAGAGCACCCCCTTATTTTTGTGATGGATAAAAAGAGAGTACCTTGTGTAGGCATTATTACTGAGCTTCTTGTCCATCTTGAACAATATCCTAAGAAAAGTGTGGTAATGGATGTTGCAATTGTAGATGTGGACCCTTTCTTTTCCATCTTATTCTCTAGGCATTGAGAAGAGCAACTAGGTGGTACAATTTGGTTAGATTGGTCATATACCACTATTTTGATGCAAGGTAAGGAAAAATTCATATTGAAAAGAAAACCTTCAACAGGTATTTAGTTGAATTTAGAGATCCCAACAATAATATGGTTAATGTCATGAATTATGTCGAGGAAAAAATACATGGGGGTTTACTCTATTTGGCATTATCCTTTCTTGTTAGAAGTGCTTGATGCTGAGAATATGGATCCTAAACTGAAGGCCAAAGTGGATGTAAAAACTAATTTTTTTTTGACTTAAAAGTTATGGACTATGATCTTTTATGGGGCAAAAGCTCGAGCAGGAGCACGAGTTGGGGTACTATTGATGGATATCAATGGAGGCTATCTTAGCATACCTTATATGTTAGAATTTTCTTGTACAAATAATGTTTCTAAGTGTGAAGCTTTATTGCTAGGGATAAGGAAAGCCAAGGAATTAGGTATTAATTACCTCAAAGTTAGTGGGGATGTTGAACTAATAATTCAACAGATCAAAGGAAAATATCAAACAAAGCACTGTAGATTAAAGAAATATAAGCAAGTAGTGTTAGGTGAAATAGATAGATTCTTGGCTTTTGATCTGCAATACATTCCTAGAGCACAAAATCATAATGCAAATCTATTGGCAATTAATGCTTCTAGAGCAGATTGCCCTAATATGGACACTTGGTTTATGGATAGGTTCCCAAACATATCTTTTTATAAGCTATCTATCCTTGATAATATGGTATATTTAAAAATTTTTCATGATGATATACACATTAATGATTTTATGACTATGCAAAATGATTTTTTTGATGTTATTTGTGATAAAAGTGATGAAGAAAAACTAAAGGATGTTATTGGAGAATCCACAAAAGTCATACAACTGAAGACCAACATAATCCTGAGGGGGTTGGTATCTTTAGAGAGCTTGTTTTATGACTTTGATAGAGCATATAAACCTATGGTTTAAGAGTCTAAGGTAGATGAAGTTAATATTGGAAGAGATAAAGAGCCCAATATTGTTAGGATCAATAAAGGTCTATCAAGAAAAGAGAAGCAGTAGTATATCAACTTCTTGAAAAATAAAATTGATACTTTTGCCTAGAGTTATGAGGATCTAAAGACCTTCAACACAAATGTGATGACTCACATAATACCCCTTTAGAAGGATACCAAGCCTTTCAGGTAGAAATAAAGAAATTTCAATCCCACTTTGCATCCAATTATGTAGAAAGAAGTGCAGAAGTTACTGGATACCAAGATAATTGGGAAGGTGAGATTTTCTTCTTGGTTGGCAAACCTAGTCTTAGTTAGAAAAAAAATGGTGAGATCAAGCTTTGTGTAGATTTTAGGAATCTGAATAGGAGCTCTCTTAAAGATAACTATCCACTTTTGAATATGAAATAATTGCTTCAAGTAGTGGTTGGGTCATCAAGAATGTCTTTATTGGATGGCTTTTTAGGATATAATCAGATTGCAGTGAATCAAGAAGATAGACACAAAATAGCTTTCACCACACCATGGGTAATATTTGAATATCTTAGGATGTCCTTTGGGTTGATGAATGTAGGGACAACATTTTAGAGAGCTATGGATGTTTCATTTAAGGGGTTGATGTTCAAGATAGTGGTAGTATATATTAATGACATTACAGTTTTTTCTAAAATCCTAAAGATCATATTGCACATCTAACTCAAGTGTTTGATAGGTGCAAGGAGTTTGGCATATCCTTGAATCCTAAGAAATATGTGTTTGGAGCCACACAAGGTAAACTTCTTGGGCATATTTTTTCAAAGGATGAGATTAGCATTGATCCATAGAGAAAAAAAGTAATTGCTAAAATTTTCCCTCCTAAAAAACTTAAGGAAGTTAGATTGCTCTTTAAGAAGATTAAATTTGTTAGGAGGTTTGTCCCTGATTTCACTCATATTGCCAAGCCAATAAATGACATGATAAAGAAAATTAGGGAAATAAGGTGGACAAATGAAAATATTGCATCTTTTCAAAAGATCAAAGATACAATTACTCAAGCTCCAGTATTGAATTACCTTGATTACTTCAAATATTTCAAAATCTACTCAATTGCTTAAGAACACACTATTGCTATAGTTCTAGCTCAAAAGGATGAAGAGAAAAATGAAATATCTATAGCCTTTATGAGTACAATATTGAAGGGAGCTAAATTGAAATACTCTATGCTAGAAAAACAAGCTTATGCATTAATTAGAGCATTAGATCATTTCAAAGGTATCTTTGGATCCAACAAGGTAATAGCATGTATCCCCTACATTATTGTTAAAGATGTTTTCACTCAGCTTGAACCTTTAGGCAGTCCTACATGATGGATGGTTAAGTTATTACAGTATGATGTAGAGTTCAAAGCAGTACATATTGTTAGAGGACAGGGACTGGCAAAGTATCTGGCTAACAAATATGGGGAGACTATGAATAACACTATTGCAGTAAATGAGTAGTAAGAAGCTAGAGAAGTTGATAATTTTTATTGCTAGTGGTATGATGGCATTATGTTTTACCTTCAAAACTTGTCATTTCCATAAGACATGCCCAAAAATAAAAGAAGATCTATTGAACAATTGGCTCAAAAATACTACATTCAAGAAGGTAGATTGTATTGGAGGCATTAATATGGTGTGTTGCTTCTCTATTTATTTGAAAAAGAGGTCCCTCAAGTGCTGAAAGAATATCATTCTAGATTTTATGGAGGTCACTTTGCTCCACAAGCTACTACTCACAAAATCATGAGAGCTAGTTATTATTGGCCCTCCTTGTTTGAAGATGTATATCATTTTGTTAGAAGTTGTCATAATTGTTAGATTTTTGCAAGAAAAAAGAACTTTCCAGCCATACCCTAAGGCCAGTAATTGTGGAATCTCCTTTTACTCAATGGGGAATAGATCTCAAAGGTGAGATTAACCCCAATTCTCTTGGAGTTCACAATGGGATTATTACAACAACATACTATTTTACCAAGTGGGTAGAAGCATCACCTCTCAAGAAATACACTACAAAAGTGGTCATCAAGTTTTTAGAAGACCATATATTGACAAGATTTGGGGTTCTCGAGAAGATAGTCACTGACAATGGTAACTATTTCATTTCTTTTGAGATGATTGAATTTTGTGCTTGATACAACATAAAGCTTTATCATTCTGTGAATTACTACCCTCTAGAGAATGGTTTAGTAGAATCCTCAAACAAGAATTTGATCACAAGAATTAGAAGAGCATTAGGTAGAAACAAAAGAAGTTAGGATATGAGCTAAAGTTTGCTTTATGGGCTGATAGAATATCTATCAAAAGAAGCATAGAAAAATCTTCTTATGAGCTAGTTTATGGTGAGAATGCTTTGTTATTCCCTCAGGTGGAAAGACATGCTTTATCTTTACTTCTTGAGGATCATAAAAATCCAAATGTCTTGTAGAGAAGACTTGATCAGATTATGAAGTTGTAGGAAGATAGAAAGGATTCATTAATGAAGATAACTAAGCAGGCTCATAAAATAATGCAATTGTTCAATAATAAAGCCAAAGGTAAACCTTTTCAAAGAGGAGATATAGTGTTGTACTAAGATCCCAAAAATGAGAAGCATGGTGAAAAAGGGAAGTGGGAACCCAAATGGCTTGGTCCCTATCAAATCCTTTAGAATATAGGCCAACATACTTATAAATTGCAAAATATGCATGGTACAGAATTTTTAATTCCTGTCAATGGCCAACATTTGAAATCGTATCATTCTACACAAAGGGCTTGAGAAGCCACAAAAAAAAAATGAGTATTTCAATCTTTCAATCTTGCCCTTTTTAGGTGATTAAGGCATATTTTTATGTGATTAAGGTGTTCTCTTTACGTGATTAAGAGAGTGTTTAAATCTTGTTCTTTTTAGGTGATTAAGGTGTTCTCTTTAGGTGATTAATAGAGTGTTTCAGTATTCTTATTGTTAGGTGAATAAGGTGTTATTTTGTTAGGCGATTAAGGTGTTTTATTTGGGTGATTAAGGTGTTCTCTTTTAGGTGATTAGGCAAGTTTTTGAGTCCTTGTGGTCTACTGGAGTTTTTCGGAGTTCTCAGGTGATTCATTTTCAAAGAGTATTTTTCATAACTTGTCCTAGTCAAAGCTTGTGTTGGATCCTCAAAATCCAACTTGAGTTTACCTCTATTTTTTAAATTTTGGTGTCTTGTGAGTCCTTTCAAAGTTTGCAATAATCCCCTGGTCAGTACCCTTTTAATATTCACAAATTTTGGGTCTTTTTGAGTCCTTCCTTACCCTTCAAGAGTAGAGAAATATTTTATGTCACCAAGGTTAGGCCTTTGTTTTGGTTTTCCTAAGGTCTTTTGTCAATAAATGTTTGGCCTAAATAATGTTGATGCAAAAGCCTATCTTTCAGAGGGTATACTTTTGATCCAACTGTTGGATCAGCTTGAACTTCTATGTGGAGCTAGATAAAGAGGAGGACAATGTTGTGGCTAGGCTACTATAGTAGCCTAGATGAATTTTCAAGATTTTATCGAGCCCTAATTCCTTCATCTAGTGCCTCAAAAATGGAATTTAGTGTTTTTAGAAAACTAGAAGAAATAATATTTGGAATTTAATAACTTCTTAGACATGAGTAGGTGTTGAGATTTTCTAGAAGGCTTAATATGGGTGATCCAATAATGTGTATTAATTTAGAGGGCTATCCAAGATTTTTTGGTGACTTACTAAAAATAGTGTAGTTTTTGGCCAAAAATGATAAATTGCCCAAAAATAGTAATTAAAAAAAAATGAAGGCAATGGAGATAGTGGCTATTATGGGTCATTTCCAAGATCTAATTAAGAGATAGTAAGAGGCCATCATTCAACTCTGGTAAATGTAGTTAAAAAGATGATTATTATCAATATTTATATAACATGTATGTTTGACCAACTGAAACCACTACAAGCTCAATTAATAATATGGGCCATCATGAAGATAATTTTAGTTTTTGCAATTATGGACCAAATGATCAAGCTATTTAAGAGAGTTGCTACAATAGGAAAAGATCATCAAGTTTTTGCATGGTAAAATTCTGTAATGGGTATACTAGAGTGCCCATATTTGTTAGTTGTATTTTTATTTTTGTGTCTTGTCTAGTCACCCATTTTTCTACCCCATTATTGTTCGAGTTTTTTTTGAGGAGGTGTCCAGTTAATTGAGATCATTTCCAGTGGCTGAGGTTGAAATCCAGGAGGCTCTTCGTTATATCATTTGAACAAATATTTGCAGTTATATATTGCATCATTTGAATGAAGAACTTGTTGGTACTTACTGTGATTTGGTTATTTTTATTAGACTCCATTATAATGATCTATTGATTAATACAATATTGCTTCCTCTTTTCAACAGTTCTATGTGCAGTTTTATGTGTTATCTTATTTACATGTTACTTCATTTGAATGTGTAAATGGCATCTTCTTTCACTGGCATGTTCAATTATTTCTATTATATTATTTGAATGGATGTGATTGGCTTAATTTTTATCTCCTCCCCTTTCTCTCCTTACCATATTTTAAGTCTAAATACAATTTCCCAATAGATAAGGCACCAATATACTGCTTGAAGCACTAGCTGGGAGTTACTTCGAAGATTGGTCAACTTTGATGTTGTAGTTTTATTTTATTTTTTGCAAATTTGGATGAGCATGAGCATATGAGAAATATTGTAGGTTCACCTAAAGGGTTTTCTTACCTTACTTGGTTTGTCTAGAGTCTTGTGATAATATTTTATCGAGGCAAAAATATGGATCCACCAGAGTCCACAATGTTGATTGGATCAGGGAAGTCTTGTTGCATGACAAATCTCTTAAGGATGCAAGAAATTGCCCCAACAATTTTTGGCATTGTTGTTGGTGATTATAATTCTTGTTGCAAGGAGATCTAAGACCTGTGTATTTTATTTTATAACCATTTTTTATAAGAATTGAGTGAATTTCAAGCTGAGCAATCTTTGCCTAAGTATTATTGAAGATCTTGCTCTTTCTTTACACATCCATGTTGGCAACTCCGGATGAACTAAAAAAATTTAAAATCAAGAAATAAGGAGGATTTGAATCTGGCATCTACAAGAAGTGACAAAGAAGTGCTTGTTGGAGTGCCAAATCTTGAGGTATTCTTCAAATCTCATGAAAAAACTTCAATTCCTGTTATTCATATTTTTAGTCCAAATCCTAGTTTAAATAAGTCTTCTCCTACTATGAATCAAATACCTGCACTAAATCAACCTGTAGTGAGTAGGGTAGCTCCTAATGCAAATAAAAATGTGAATGCTAACAAAAATGTCAATTAGTGGAGAACCAATAGATATATAACTTTTGTTTTACCTCCAAATATTAATCCTCTACCTAGTAAAGCTCACAAGTACTTACCTAAATTCTAAGAAAATAATGTTGTCACAAGTGAAGATCATACTAGAGATTTTTTGTATGCCATGGATAGTCTTGAGAATGTTGTCCCTAGATTATTCTTTCAAACTTTAGAGAAAGATGCTCAAGAATGGTTTAACAACCTTGGAGCTGGTACTATCCATAATTTTCAAGAGCTAGAGCACACTTTCCTTAGAAAATATGGAGAGAGAAAGAATGAACAATCCTTGCTAATAGAGTTGGATACCATGAAGAAGAAGGAAAATGAATCAATGGAAGAATTCAATAGAATATTATTTAAGACCAAAAATAAGATTCCAGTAGTTGTTAGAGTAGGTTGTTTACCTTAGCTCATGTTCACCTAGGTAATTTATTTCCTTTTTTATTTAGTTATTCTATGTATTTCCCCACCCACTTATGTGTGGATATTTCATTTATCTTATTTAGATATTATGAGATGTTACATATTTATTTCTTAGAGATTATGGAGATATTTTTAGGTTTGACTATTCTTAGGTGTTATAGGGATATTTTTAATTATATTTGGAGGGTTAAGATTATTTCTCCCCATAGCGATTATAGATCTATGGACCATATCACATATTCCTTTTGTATAGTGGATATTTATCCTTAGCTTGATCCTATAGCTATGGTTGATAATTCTTACATTTATAAGCAAGTAACCTGAGATCCTTGTAGCTTGGAATAATTTTATTATCATTCCTTTTATGACATTAGAGCAATAGGTGTTGTAGTCATCCATTTGTGAGTGTTGTGTAGTTGTTTCTCTTATAGGTTTGAAGATTGGTATGTAAGCTTTGGTTTTTGTGATCGAGTCTTTGGTGGAGTTGTTGGCCAATTTGTATCTATCATTACATTGTTAGATCATCATCAACCTCTTAAACCCTCTTCAACCTATACAACAACAACCTCAACCCCTTGGATCTGTCCTAAGCAATTTTTTTTAGCATTTCCCTTTTTTGATAGGGTCACCAATACAACCCATTTTTGTATTTTGCATATATATTTTGATAGAATGTAAATTTTTCCATGAAAATTTGTAGAGGTTTATAGATGCATTCATATGATCTATACCCAAAATTTTAGCTCATTTGGATAAGTACTTCCAGTTATCAAGATTTTACAAAAACCTATCCATATTTAGTAATCTGCATGTATCTTCATCAAAGATTCAAATTTTTTGTAGATTATTTTTCAAAATCCTTAAAATAAGTAGATAGACCTACCCATAAAATTTTAGAGCATTTGGAGCCGTATTCAGACCGTTATAGTGATTTTACTATTTTTAGTAAACTCATTATTTTGGATGAAATATTTGGAGTTGCTCAACAAATTTTTTTCCAAGACTGTAAAATCATGTTTCTGATATGTCTCTAAAATTTTAGATTATTTGGATTTGTATTTAGATATTTATGATGATTTTATGATGCACTCTCATTATATTACATTGTAAAAAAATGTATTTTTATTTTTTGCACTTGAACCTTGTATATGGACTATTATTCTAAACTCCCATATTCCTTCATTTGTTATTTGTCTACTTAGTTTGGATATTTATGATTAGCTTACTTGGTATTCAATATTAGGAGAGCCTATACATTATTGTGCTTGAGAAGTCCTTTGTCTTTGACTTCCCTTGCTTTATTGTGGTGCATCCTCTTGTGCCAATCTTCCTCATTGAGGCACTTAGTTTGAAGGAGAGGATTATTTTGGGAATTCCTTTGGAGTTTTTTAGAGTTTAAAGGCTTCATTTCTGTATTGGTGTGATTTTATGGTATTTTGCACCACCTTGTGACATCACACTAGACCTCTCACATTATAATGGCATTTGATTTTGGGGGGCTCTTCTACTTTTGAGGACATCTTGGAAACTTATTTTTTTAAACTTAGCATAGAGGTAAATGCTGAAACTTTTGAAGCATGGTTTAAGGTACTTTGTTCATTATGTAAAATTTGAGGTTTGGATCCTTTGTTCATAACTCCAAAATCCAAACCAATGGTGAAGGATAAGGAGTATAGGACATGGTTCATGAACAATCTAAGGATCTCTAGCATGCTTTTATTATTCAGTTTATGGGGAGCTTCAAAAATTTATTGGAGTTCACAAGAACATGCCTCACCTTTTTTCTCATATGTTGAGAAGAAATTTTTTACCCAAGGCACCTTCTCTTACAATTGCTTGCATGGAGGATATCATTTGTAACATTGCATATTTGTTTCTAGAGTCACTATCTCATGATATTTTGGATGATGAGGTTGATGCTATAGTACCTACTTCAAATATTTTACAGGACACATCTCCACACTTGTTTTATGTGGATGATCATGTTGATGTTGCAACATATACAATAGAGATTTCATGGCATGTTACATCCTTACATATGGATGACTTATTAGATGGTGTTACCTCTCTCTTCATTGAGTGTCACACATGTGATTTTCTTGACATGTATGAGGAGCTTACTCATTTATTTGATGATGATGTATATATTGTATCTCCTCCATGTATTTCTTATTTTGAGGACCCTTTTATGGTGTGCCCTCCTTTGAGTGAGCCACCTTGTCCACCATTTTCTTCTCTTATTTATTTCAAATTAGATGATGTACTCCTACAAGAGTTGGATATAAAGATTTTGTCTTTGGTTGGAATCTCACTTAGAGATCCTGAAGACCATGTTGATTCTTTTGAGGCTTTTAAGCCTCCACTTATTTCTCTTGCTACTTCCATAGGCTCTTCATCACTTATGTAGTAGGATATTGGTGATTCTTCCTTGATGGATGCTCTTCACACCTCTCTTCCACTTTTGCACACTCATGGTTTTGTGCACATTGATATTTTGGATGTTGATTGGGATTATATTCTGTCCCATTTTGGTGTTGGTTTGGGCTTCTACATTCCTGGAGATTCATTTCATAATTTATTGGTGATATCTTCTTCACTTCAACTCTGTTTGAAGGAATCTATGTCATCATTCTACATTTTATTCCCATCTTCTCACACTCACTTGGAGTGGGAAGACATTTGACGGATGCTTCATGGCTACTTTATTCCTCGTGGGAGACACATTGTTCATCGCAGAGGCATCCACTTCTTCATAGGACTTCTTCATGGATCTCATCATCCTAGGGGGTGTTGGGAGCACTCCTTAGCTCCATTCTTACTTCTTCTCTCTTTCTAGTAGGATGGTTTTTTTCCCATATGGTTTTCCACCTTCTAGTTCAAGAGCTTATGGATACACATTGTACATGAGTACCTTATTAGGCCTTGTTGTTGGAACTCATACTATGGATATGCCACTTTATTTTTTGACCCCTAGCTTCACTTGAGGAGGGGGTGTTAGAGTAGGTTTTTTACCTTAGATCATGTTCACCTAGGTAATCTATTTTCTTTTTATTTAGTTATTCCATGTATTTTCCCCACCCAATTATGTGTGGATATTTCATTTATCTTATTTAGATATTATGAGATGTTACATATTTATTTCTTATATATTATGGGTATATTTTTAGATTTGACTATTCCTAGGTATTATGGGGATATTTTTAGGTATATTTGGAGGGTTGATATTCTTTCTCCCCATAGCAGTTATAGATATATGGACTATATCACATATTCCTTTTGTACGGTGGATATTTATCCTTAGCTTGATCCTATAGCTATGGTTGATCATCCTTGCATTTATAAGCAAGGTATATTTATTGTACTTGAAGTTAATTTTTTAGATCTAATACATGATATTGTTGCTCTTTGTTTTGCATATCTATTTGTAAGCTTATGTTATCAATTGCTTTTAGATTCTTATTTTGTTTGAATGTGGTGTTCTATTAACACCTGATATCCTTGTAGCTTGGAATAATTTGATTATCATTCCTTTCAGTGGCATTAAGGCCAAATGATGAGCAGTCCATTTTTTTCTACAAAAATGCTTTCCTTGGAGATTACAATTATGAGTTAAGGTAGCAAGCTACAACCACCATTGATATATGTATGAAAAAGGCTATTAAGATAGAAAGAAATATGATTGATAGTGGCAAGATGAAAACATACTCTTTAGAGCCCAATAAACCTAAAAGAAATCCCAAGAAGGTTGAGTTCTCTATCCCTAAGAAAACAGATCCAGATCCTATGAGCAAAATAGCTAATCAGTTGAGTGAAATGTTTACCACTTTGAATCATAGGTTGGGTAGAATTAAAAAGGGTAAAGACAATATTGCAAAAAAATCACAGGGTAAAAATAGACAACAAGAAGATAACAGGCCTCCATTCATAAGGAATTTAAATAGAAACTAGAATAACAATGGAAATGAAGAGGGAAACATGAATAAAAAAAGGAATTGAAAAAAGAAAGTAGAGAGAGATCTAGATTCTATTCCAAACCTAATACCATCTAACAATATAGCATCAGATCATCCTTTTTATTGCTCTAGTTATGATGCACCACATAACCCTATTGATTATGGTATTTATCTAAGTCTGCATTCTAATGTTGATTTAAATGCTAAATCTGAAGATGAAGATATTAGAATTAATGTATGTTGGACTTAGGAGGATGAGGTCAAAGAAAAATAATTTGAGAGAGATATGGACTTATGTGCCAATAATCTTGAATAAAGAGTTTTAGTCTTGGGAGAGGCATCAACCTTAGGTGAATCCCATAATAACATATTTGATAGAATGAAGCAAGGAAAGCTTATACCTACAACAAAAGAGATTGAGTCTATAGAGAGAATACATGCTATCAATCTCAAAAATAGAATACTAGAGGATAAAATTTATAAAGGACCTACACAAAAGGAGAAAGCTACATTAGTGATTTCACAAAAAAGGTAAATCATATGAAGCTATGAATAATTCCTGAAGAACTTGAAGAAGAGAAAATTATCCAAAAGTAGCAAAATGACTTAGTTAATCAGATATCTAGAAAAGCAATTGATGATAAGAAATATCAGTTTGATCTGGGAGTAGAAGTTGCCAAGTAGAAGGTCAGTATCACTTTTGGATAATTAATGACCATCCCAAAGTATCGGTATCAGGTATGTAGGGCCTTCAAACTAACTGATCAGTCAGGAGGAAAGCCTCAAAATCCCATAGGACTTGAAAATAATGTAGTTAGAGCCCCATATTCAGTTAAACCATTTTACATATTTGTAGAGGTGGAAAATTGCCCTACCACATACAATTCCCAAAAGCTAGATCCACAAAAGAGAGAATCCATTGGGGTGAACCACGAGGGCTATGTTGTTCTCTACACTCGATGCTGGGAGGGAAGAGTTCACTAGGAATAGTTTAAGGACTCGCTCCAAGTCCTCTAGAATTTTGGGAATGTTTGATGTGTTCAGTTTAAAAGCAATCACCTGAATTTGGCCTCTCTAGATCTATACTATGAAATATAAAGGACAATGCAAAAATACAGAATGCATGAATACAAGAGCTAACCCTAGAATGATTCTTTCTTTGAATGCTTTCTAACCTAGGATTTTAAATAAACAATATTTAAGCAAGGGCTCAAGAAGATATGCACAAACAAAATTAACCCTAAATGCACACTATATGCTATTTATCTTTCATATGCCTAGAAATTAATTAAATATATTTCTTTTATATCAGATCTTAGGGTTTACAAAAGAAATAAAAGACACCCAACAAATAGCCTAAATATTAATTAGAACACTTAGCTTATCCGGTGGTTGATCCTTGCTTTTATCCTTTGATCCAATGCTATCAATAATTCTTGTTCCTGCAAGATAACTTAACAAACACTTGAAAAATATGATTAGCATTAGGGGGCCTTCTTAGGCTATTGTACAATAATTCTTGGAGGTGCAATAGTCAAGCCCCCTAAGTCCTTTTAGCTGACCTTTGAAAATAGAAGCGTAAATTGACCTTTGGAAGATGAACAAGCATAACAGAATATAGCATAACAAAATAGTAAAATAGAGTACAAAATGCCCTAATATGGCCTAAATGCAATCTATAACATAGATCTAGGGTTTGGGGGTAGTAGATTACCCCCAAATGTGGTCTATGCAAAATTGTGCCTTGTATGGAGCGATTGCAATATCGCATGATGAAATCATGCCTCGTAAAAACCTAGGTGTGATTTTGTAGAAGTTAGAAAAACATATAAAATATGAATTAATGGATGCATAATCAAAAATATAATTAATATGCAAAGTACAAAAGAGAAAAACAACTTGGCGAGTAGTGAAGAAGCAAGCAAAAGGGATGGAGACCTCAAAGTAGTAGATTCCACCTTAGGGCTTCAACACTTGTCCACCAAGAGTAGCAATACATAATCCAATGTAGTAGAAAACAAAGCTTCAATAGATCACACTTCACACTTACGAGTTAGCTTGCTTGCAGAAGAAGAAGAAGACCTCAAGAAAATAGAGCTTGAAATAATAAATGTTATTATTGCTTGGTGAGAAATAAATTTCAAACCCTCCTTTTATAGTGGATTTGAAAGAATAATGGCTAGGAAAAACTAATCACAACCATCCTTAAAAATATCAACTTTGAAAATTAGGATTTTCGTAAAAGAAAACCCTAAAATGCAAAGTCACACTCCATAAAAACGGACCATGACCTCGCACTAGCTAGACCCTTGTACAGTTTTAATGCAGTTTGGAGGGTCAAATAGAGTCAAAATGGGTCATATCATATACTGTTGGAAAGATATTTTTGAGATTGATCCAATGGTATAGGATATAGAAGAAATGGATAAGATTTGGTAGGGGAAAAATGGCTCAAATATGACCCTAATTTTCCAAGGAGAAAATAAGGGATCTTGGGAAAATTACTCACTTTAGTGGGTCAATTTTTTGTGTCTACATTTCCCCCTCTTTGATGTATTTAAGGCCAAATAAATGCATCAAAGAAATATGTAGACTCCTATGGGCAAAAATAACAAACACATAAAAGGGATGGCCAGGTTTGGACAAAGGGGTGGTGCAAAAGGGATATCACGAAGGACACTCTGGAATTTTGCATACAAGGTAAGACATTACTACCATTAATGCCTCTATGGCTAGGGTGCCCCCTCAAGTTTCAAAAGGAATGAAAATTTCTTAAGAAACTCAAAAAAGAAAAGAAATAAAGAGCAAAACATAGATAACACAAAGAATAAAGTAAGCAAACAAATAGTAGAACAAATATCACTACGTTCAACATGAATCTAATGTAGCTAGCATGAAATGCATGGATGAAATAGAAGAAAGGGAAAGAAATAAGAAGGGAAGAGGAGAGAAGAACAAGAAGAAGGAGATCCAAAGGTCAACCATAGAAAGCAAGAGAAGCTAATCAAATAACCTTGAATAAAGGGTGTTATACCCAAAAGAATGGTCCAAGGGTGGAGTGAAAATTTTCTATGGGTGTAGTACTCACTAAGTTGGACAAATGGACAAAAATATGGAGCATAACCTTCTATGGGTGATTGCTCAAGTGATCAAATGTTGGAGCATAAACCACTATGGATGATTTCTCTCTAGTGACTACTATGGGGTGATTACCCACTAGGATGTATGCTAAGACCTATTGAAATTTCCAAGGAGCTTATCTTGTAATGGGGTGTTGAGCTTGCTAAGTCAAAAGAAGTGTAACCCAATAGGGGTGATATATTATTGTTGATGTGAATGATATATTAGCAAGTACTACCTGATAGGGGTGTGTTAAGAATATATATAGACCAAGTCATATGAGCATAACATAATGTGAATGTGTGCATGTGCTAGAATAAATAAGAGGAAGAAAATAAGGAGCAAATAATTGTGCGTGTGTATCCCCAGCCTGAAGTTTCAGCTAGTAAAAAGTCAATAGGGGGTAAATGTATAAACTAAGGAGAGAAGAAGGTATATCCTTACCTGAAAAAATAAGATAAAGGAAAAATAAGAATCATGAAAAATACAATGACATACCAAAAGAGGATTGTATTCCTTGACTTTGGAGAGAAATGATGATCTTTGTAAAACTTTTAAAGTCAAGGAACACAAGAAGAAGAGAGAAGAGAAGAAAAGAGCAAAGGAATATGAGAAGAGAATAAGGGATGAAAATGCATGAGCCCTAGGTTGGGGCTTCACTAGGTATTAGAACCCTAGTGAAAAGTACAATGCATGTGAGCTATGACCTAACTAGGTATCATCACTTGCCATTATCACGAATCCTCAAAAAGCTATATGATCAAGCAGTCATGAGCAAGAAAAAATGCAAGAGGAATAGAATGTTAGAAAACTATGCAAAATATGATAAGAAATCATGCAGTATGAGCAAGAAAGCAAATGAAATATGAACATATGCTAAATGCATGCCTAATTAATGATTTATTTTATTTTATTTAATATTTTAATAAACAAGAAATCAGACTAGTAGTCGACACATATTCCAATTATACCTCCTATCTTAACAAAAAGAATAGGCATTCAAGGGACTGCTTCATCAAAGAAAAATCTAGAAGGTAAGCCATATCAATGACTATAATAATGGAGAGGCTCCTTTATATCTCTTTCTTTGGCATTCATAACATGATAATCAATACATTCTTGAACAAAACTATTTTTCTTAACATAAGAAGGAGAAATCCCTAACATTGCAAGATCTTTATGAGAAGCAAAATATTTATCATTAGAACACATAGAATTTATCATATTACAAAAAATATGTTAGGGGGATAAGGGGGATCCTTAACCTCAATACTCTGCTCATAATCTTGATGAGATATATTCAGAAGAGGTTCTTGAAGAAATCTATTGTCTTGATCCCATTATGAATTGATTAAAGGTTCCTCACTAACTTTTATATTGTTAAATTGCTCAAATTTTTGAGATGAGGAACTTCGAGAAATAGATGATGAAACTAAAGGACAAACATTGAGACCAAACTGAGCTCGTTCATCCATTGAACAATATTCAAATGAATGAAGGTTACCTGGAATGGTGACAAGTTGATCCTTAAACTTAAACTTCAAACATTTATGAAGAGTAGAAGGGATGGCCTTCATTGCATGGATCCAAGGATGTCCAAGAAGCTTATTAAAATATGCAGGGTAAGGTACCACATAGAATAAAATATCCAATATTTTAGGTCTAACTTTGAGGAAAAGAGAAATGACACCATAGGCCTCTTGGGACTCATTATTGAATGTTTTGATGATTGCATTAGATTTAGTTAAATCTTTCTCTTTTAATCCATATTTTTGGAAAAATTGATATGTGCATAAATTGAGGGAAGAACCATTATCAATCATAACCCTTTTGATAAATGTATCCCTAATAAATGCAGTAATATAGAGAGAAGAATCCCTACGTAGGTCTGAGGAAGAAATATCGCCATCCGAGAATGTGATGTGATGTGTCCCAAGAAATCTCACAAAATTGGCCATATCACTAGGGGAAATATTTGGAGGGACATATTACTATTCTAGAATATTTAATAAGGCTTCTCCATGAGTAGGAGAATTTTGCAAAATTTCTAAGAGGGAAATATTTGCTGAAAAACTCATCTCCTATTGAGACTATTGGATCTATCGATTTTGCACCTATTGCTCTAAAGTAGTTGTTACTATACCAACTATATGGTGATCATAATGATGTGGTACATTTTTAGAAGAAACTTGATTAACTTCCTATTGTCCTTTCTTATGTACATTCTGGTCGATAGTGGACTTTTGTTGATTATTTGAAGATTGAGAATTTCTTACATCAAGAGGTTTTGCATCAATTAAATCTTGAACCACATGGTTTAATTTCTTACAAAAATTTGTCCAATGTCCTTCTACTCTATGATATGCACAATGTTGTCCTATATTGTACCAACTAGTTATAGTATATGGTTGTCTTAGAGGAGGTAACTCAATTATGTTGGATTCTAGAAGTTTCTTTAGGACTTCTTCCATAGGTGTGCCAAGTCTTGTAAAATTTCTTCATGGAGTTTTTTGAAGTATTATATTTTGTAAGTTGTTAAAAATACTATTAATAGACCTACTATCCATTACACCATCACCTACCACATCCTTATTCTTATACTATGACTGAATGGTTTTATCTTCTTTCACTTTGAGCTATCCTCTTATGATAAGAGCTTGTTCTACTTTCCTTGCTAACTCAATCGCTTGACCAAAATATGTGATAGTTGTAGTTTCTAATTCATACGATAACTGTTCTTGCAAATTATTGATAAATATATCAAGCATATCTCTAATAGGTATAGTATATCTCAAGCATCCAACTAGACTTCTCCAATGAGCCAAAGACTCTAAAACAATTTCCTCTTTACCTTGTTTCAAATTATAAACACCTTTCATGGTCACATCAATCAACCCTATTTGCCTATATTTGAGCTAAGTTGTCCATAGAAGATATTCAACAAAGTTGTGTGTGCTATCCAAATGGGTTAATGTTTGGACAATCTTCTCTTCTATAACCTACAACTTATCCTTACAACTTTGCATTGTATCAAGTTCTAGATTGTGATCAGTAGCACACAATAAAGTTTTTGATTTACCATCTTTGGCATAATGATCAGAATCAACATCCCTTTTAACACTACATTCACCAACTTCGTGTATCAAAGTTATAATTGATTCATTCTCAACCCAAGAGTCATCAATAATTGTTGATTTAGCAACCAAATCAACATTCTCCACTTTCTTACTTCCATTGTACATCTCTCTAGAAGTGGACCCACAAGATGAATTAACTTCATCTTCATAAAAAATAGTACCATGATCAAAAGGAAATTCATATTCGCTCTCCAATATTGGGACCTATGGGTTATCCGATTCACCATCCAACACCTTGTTGATCCTCTCTACCTCTGAACTCAAAGAAGAATCATCATGGGTTTCCAATTCATCATACTTAGGATCTTCAAGAACATCATAATTTTCATCATTATGCATAGACAAATGGCTACTCAACCTATTGTAAGAAATCCCATAACTATCAATGGATTGTTCTGCATGTAAACCCATAATTTTTGCCCCATCACTATTATCATCAAAAAATTTCTTAACCAGGTCATCCTAATAATCTGATATGGATTCAACCTGTGACAAACCATATTATACTAGCTCATCACCACCCAAATCATTTTAAGTCTCTATCATTCTTACCTCATGAGATGAAGCATCTGTTATAAATTCAACTATTTCATTATCCTAAACTATGTGTAGCTGCAATAAAACACTAACATTACTGGTTCCACAAACATGACCAAATATCCAATTCTGGTGACATGTGAGACACCTGTTCTCTCTCCTCAACTGGTTCCTACTTATATGAGGAGGTCCTCTATCCTATGAAACTTTAGAAAACATTATTTTACCTACCAAATTCTATTTTCCTTTGTCATTTCTTATTGGGACAACAAGTTCATCTCTTTTAATTCCAAATTGTATTGGCAACTCGGTGTATAAAGGTTCAATCTTGACCGAAGGAGCACCTGTTGGTAGAGAAATTTTCATCATTGTAGCTAAATTTTTTAGGGATTATTCTATCTCATGTTGGATATTATCCCACTCACGCTGTCTCTTAGTCCAGTCATTAATAGGTGTCATGAATCTAAAATTAATTTGAGGCTTCCACAAGTTGGCAGGAATGACTGATAGTGATGAATGGAGACCAAAGTTTTTTGGGCAACAGAGCTAAAAGATAAAATGGATCCACATCCTCCAAAAAAAAGGTGATGACTTAGTTTTTAGGTGACCCTTGCACATACGTGTCTGAGAAATAATTCTAGCAACTCATAATTTCTAATAAAACAACTCAATAACATAGACTATTACAGATACGGTATGAGTTGTTGTTGATTTTTCACTGTATTAAATCTCGAAGAAGAAAAATATAATATCCTGTGTCGCTGATTAAATTATTCCCCTTGTGCAATTCAGAAACCATAGGTTTTATACAAAATATATCATAGATCTAAAAACCATCAAAATATTGCACAACTGGAGAACCAAAATCTTCTTCAATTTTTAATCATTGTTTTTGAAAAACCCTAACATGATGGCAGGAAAAAATTTGAGCTCTGATACCAATGTAGTGAGCTACCCTATTCTATGTTTGGTGTTTTTGCAATAACTATGGATTAATTTGAACATGCAATAATACCCAAATGAAAGAAGCCAATAATAGTAGCATGCAATGATACCCAGATGGATTTAACACTGAATAATCAATTTTTATGCAGAACCCATAATCAAAATAGCTTATGAATTCATATCAGCAAATTAACAACAATGTTTAGAAATTCCAGATGGATAAATGTTTTTAGAATCTCATTATAAACATACCAATTTGCTATTATCTCAAACTGATGGACTATAAACCTCTAAATATTTGATTGAATCACATAAATGTGAATCCTAAGTGAATTCATCAACTAAGAACTGGGTGTTCATCTAGCTTCCTTCTCCAATACTAAGGGTTTTCATCCTCAAAGCTTCAACAATTTGCACACTATCGATCTCTAGAATGGAACCGATCTGCCCTTCGAGGTTTCATCCGTCGGGTTATCGATTGGGGTTTCCATCCCTTTCGATGAAGAAATATCAACCACCAGCGTTAATCTCCAAGAGAAGAAATAACATAAACCAGAATGTCTAAAATGAGACCAAGCCACCAAATAAATAGGCTCCTCCTTGGCAAAATCTTTTTTGCACGCTCAATGTGGAATAAACATGTTTCTTTATTTTTTAATTCCCACATCCCTTTAATTATAATATAAAGTTTTAACTATATAAAATGAATTTAATAATTCACTTAATAAAGCCAAGCTTCACGCTTTAAAAACTCTACCTTATAAAAATTTTAATGACCAACTGAAACTTATTCTGGATACCTATTTTGTTGTAGAACAACATCCCCTTGTCTGATCGACAAGAAACCCTAAAATCTGACATTACTAAAAATAGCAATTCCAACATCCTAGCTCCGTTTGATCCCGAACGACCACTAAAATTGAGCTCTAAGAATTCAAAAGTTGTCTCAAATATCTCCAAATACTCTCATCCATATGACATAGCCTACAGGAACCCGTGTATAAGCTAGTATCAATGTGCTCCCACTAGCTGATTAGAAGGGGACATTACAGTTGCACATCCTACTCAATGGAAAAAATTGTTGTTTCTTCCTTCTCTTTAAATTACCCCTTTTTCAGTAGATTAGTCCTATAACCCTTTTCGGCTTTATAGTCCTTCTCATATTTTCTATAGGGTAGTTTCTTAAGTGCTTTAGTAGGTTAAGTGTTGTAAAATGAACATATAATATCCTTCTTATAAGAAAATATTTTTAATGGAAACTTAAAACCTAAAGAGGGCATATATTTTAAATATAAAAAAATAACTCTCACAATTACAAAAGAAACTTTGCAAGTATATATATATATATATATATATATATATATATATATATATATAATTAAAGCAAACATCCTAAAGTATTTATCTTCCAGCCCCTGGTAAACATATTATTGTTTTATGGTTTGTGAATGTTTATAAATTTTTTCTGAATCTATCTTCTAAAATAAGACTTGGTAAAGTTTCATATAAGTTCAAGCATACGGCCAAAAATAGGAGAACAAATGTATATACAATTTGTTTGTATATGAGTTATTTTAAAATACAAAAATTGTCAATATAACCTCTATAAATAAATCCACAGTTTTCTAAAAAAAATACATACATAAGTTATCAACATAATCTCTATGTTTTCCTAATAAATACAAATCTATAGCTTTCTAATATAATTATCAACACAATCCTTAATGATTTCCTAGTAATTATAAAACCATGGCTTTTTAATAAAATTCTAGCTTCGAGGTATTATTCCTTGACTTGATTTTTCTTTTATAGTTTGTCCTATTATATAATTACTTTTCAACAAATACCATGGTTAATCCAAATCATAGACGATTTTCATGATTGAAGAAGAAAGTACAAACAATTAAGTTTCTGGATTTTCAAATAAGATTAGTTGTTGTAGGTTCATCCTAATATAAAGTTCTTCCCATTTGACATAATGGAGAACTTATAATCACAAATACGTGTTCCAAACTTAAAAAGAGACTAATGCTTATGCTGTCAAGTCTTTCATTGAATATCTATTTCCATTATGAGTGTATAATATAAGGAAAACATAATTTCATAGATGGTGGAATCATCTTTTAGGACCAATTACGGTTGATTTTACCCAAGCTAACACAATTCGACGCAATAGGTATTCACACCCCCTAACCGTGTTGATGGCTAAATTACAAATAAAATTTTCATGTATAAACCTTTTTCCGAGGTAAATGTAAATTTTTCACAAATGTTGTTATCTCAATAATAGGATATTAAATAGGTATTAATTCAGAATATTCACGACGTTTATCATTCATAGGTTATAATTTATAAAGGATAGCAAGTCTAACTTAAAAAAGAAACTACGTTTTACTTCGCAAAAGGATTTTTTGCAGTGCAGTGCTCAAAAAGAGTATTCATACGGTCCAACCTTCTATGGTTTTTTAAAGAGGTATAAATATTTAGGTCATCTCACTAAAAATAAAGTAAAATTTTTTAGGTAATAACACCAAATGTGTTACAATATAGTATTGAATGAGAACGTAGTAACTAGGGAAGTTCTTTAACATTCTAAAATCTAACAATGAGATCTTATTCTAAAATTATCTACGTTCACATTTTAAAACTTAATTGTTTATATTGTCTTTAGTTAAACCCAAAAAGAAGATTAACTTGTCATGATATGCAAAATATATTCCACAAAGACAACTAAAAATTCTCTTTCACAGTGCACTCAAAAGGATGGGTTTCTTCACTTAAAATATATAATTCATCAACCAGCTCTTCTATGATTAAATTTAAAGATAACAGTTATACTTTGTGATACATAACTCAATAATTCATTTTTGTCTACAGCATACATTATTTTCTAAAAAATTATACAAATTAAAACAAAGTTGAGTTTGTTTCCCATTTTGTTGAATGTCAAAATATATCTAGTGTATAATAAATTTGTTTTCTTAAACTGTGCCTCAGAGCTTATGTTCTTCTATCTAGGGAGCACTCCATTCATGCTTATCCACCCACCCTGTCTTGATGATGATAAATGGTTATAATTTGAAGGGGTCAGCATGGACCTTTGCATGCATACTAATCTACTTAGGCAGAATTGTAGAGGAAATAAAAACAAGAAGCAAGATTGTTCGTAATGAAATGATAGGCATCCCTTAAAACCATTTACTATCACATAGAAGATTTACTTAATAGTTTTTTTTAGACATTCACTCATATGACACAGACCCAACATCCAATTCATAGGCAGGTTTATATCTCTATTCGACAAAAATTCAACCAATAGTTTTGTTGAGTGGATATTTTGCCCTATAGCAAAATGATCACCACAACTAGAGTCTCAAACAGGAAACTCTCTCTTGCAAAGAAACTAAGTAGCATTACTCATTTCTCCAAGGTTCTTGTGAACAAACATTCATGTGCATGTAATCAATCAAGACTAAAGCAAATAAATGAATGTATGCCAGAATAACCTAAACCATGCAAGTAACAGTTAACAAGGGGCCTTTAATGATTCGAATGAGTACTTTGCAACCATAATCCATTAAATCGACCAAATGTGATGATAGCTTCTTTTAATGTTCCTAAGATTAAAATGATCTACCCGAAACCCAGTTAGTAACCTCTTTTATCTTCAGCTTAAAAGGATTCCAAATGAGAAAGTGCGTGGTTTAAACCACTTCATTTTAAACTCCGTGCCTTTAACATGAGGTTCATTTTTTAGAATTAGCGGATTCGTTTTATCTTCGTTTAAAAGTGTTCCACTATCCCTATGTTAGCATTTGGTGTTAGTAAGGTTAGTAAGTTAGAAAATTAGGATTCATTCACTTAATCTGATTTAATGTGCATTTGGAATTAGTAGCCCTCCTAAACCCATATCTTATCTAAAAATTAGATGAAGGCGTTTGGAGATGCAAGAAATTCTGGAACGGACCAGAATCAGAAAAGCAGATTTTAAGAAGAGGTTAATCCAAATATCAAAAAATAAAACATAAACATTATCTACAACAGTTAGCTGGAAAAACAAAACAGGACATTAATTTGGTTAGCAATCTCCTCCCTGCAAAACCCCAAGTTATGAGATGAAATTCTAAGACTACCTGACCTAACAGACCTGTAACATAAACACAGTCAGATTAGATCAGATGCAAGACTCTAAGGAAACAAATAATTGCATCATTCCATCATTCACCTATCGTAACCCACTTTATGGCATCAACGAATAGATACAAGAAGCAATAATGCAAAGGAAATATTTACAGAAATAACAATAGTCTTAGTTTCAATCTCCTTTTGGTTTCACACACAAGAGTTGCTCTTGCCAAAAAACTCCTTTATTTCGAAAGATAGTCTTTGTTTTTCTCTACAATTTCCAGCCCCTTCTGGCCTCTTTGAATGGCGTATTTAAAATTTTCAGGAAGCTTTTCGTTTCGTTTTCCAATGGTCATTCGCTTCACCTTCCCTGACTGTTCGTGTGCTTTGGTTTCCATTTTGTGGCCCTTCGCTGCGTTTTCTCCACATGGGCTTGCGTCCGTTTCCCTCCGTGTGTAACGACCATCTTAAATGATTTCAAATCATTAGATCCCTTATGTAACGCTTTGTCTTATTCATTGGATTTTGTCCTTATGTCCACGTCACTATGCAGGTCCGTTACCTTGGCAAAAATGGAACATGTCGCGATATCACGACACTTTTGCCTCCTTGCTCTCTTTTGTTGCTTTTAGCCACGAAAATGTAACATGTCGCGATATCGCGACACTTTTTCCTTTGGCCGCGAAAATGCAACATGTCACGATATCGCGACACTTTTTCTTTTGGCCATGAAAATGCAACATGTCGCGATATCGCGACACTTTTCTTTTGGCCGCGAAAATGCAACATGTCGCGATATCGCGACACTTTTTCTTTTTGGTCGCGAAAATGCAACATGTCGCGATATCGCGACACTTTTCTTTGCGTAAAATGCAACATGTCACGATATCGCGACACTTTTCTCTTTTTTGGTCGTGAAAATGCAACATGTCGCGATATCGCGACACTTTTTCTCTTTTGCTTGAAATGCAACATGTCAGGATATCGCGACACTTTTCTCTTTTGGCCGTGACAATGCAACATGTCGCGATATCGTGACACTTTTTCTTTTGCTTTGGACCGCGACAATGCAACATGTCGCGATATCGCGACACTTTTCTCTTTGGGGATAGTGCAACATGTCACGATATCGTGACACTTTTTCTCTTTTGGTCGTGACAATGCAACATGTCGCGATATCGCGACACTTTTTCTTCTTTGCTCTCTCCCTTTGCCTTGGATCGTGAAAATGCAACATGTCGCGATATCGCGACACTTTTTCTTCTTTTTTTCTGCCAGAAATGCAACATGTCGCGATATCGTGACACTTTTCTCTTTTGGCCGCGATAATGCAACATGTCGCGATATCGTGACACTTTTCTCTTTTGGCCGTGATGATGCAACATGTCGCGATATCGCGACACTTTTTCTATTTTGGCCGCGATGATGCAACATGTCGCGATATCGTGACACTTTTTCATTTTGGTCATGACCATGCAACATGTCGCGATATCGTGACACTTTTTCTCCTTGTGGTATTTTTCTTTTTCTTTGATCTTTAGCATATGGGCCACTTCGGTCTTCTTGGAAACATGCAAAAAAGGTGGGTCCCCAATTTTGGGGTACATTGTGGAGCAGCCACAACAAATGGCGACTCTATTGGGAAATGCTCCTGAGCATTTTGGTGAGAACTCAACTTGAAAATACACTGAACTCAACTACAAAGTGTCAACAAGTATCCAAAGAATGCAAGCAAACCAGAAATACATGAAGCATTAGAATTATTCAGCATCCGCTCAATGTGTGCAAAGTGATTCATTCTTTATCGTTTGAAATAGTTCCCCATTCTATTGCCAATTTCACATGAATGCATATGATGAATAGTGGAGGGTCTATGCAAGATCGAATGTATTGCCAGCATAATGAACTATGGCTGACCTGCTTTACCAAGACTCTTAACTTTTAGTAGCGCGAGCACAAACATTAAACATATCCAACCCTCTCAGGACCAATCATGCATGAATTGAGTTCATATACCCAATCTCAAGGTTGGTTATGCACCACTGCCATATTGAATCAATGTGCATGTGTAAGTGAAATCAGAGCTTTGGGGAATCAGATTCTCAACCTAAGCATGATGAGAATTTAACCCTATCCTTACTACTCTGATTTGAGTTCATTACTTCATCTTAAGCAAAATGATTAAACCTATTATGGATAACTGTTAGGCTAGCCTGTCCGTGTGAGCGGTCAGAGGTCTTGCTTTTAAATGAGACATGTCACCACGCATGAGCCTACTCCACTGCCAGTCAGGCGTCTATAGCCCCGATGGAGATCAGCCCCATAGTCCAGGTTTTGGCTTTGGCTTTCTTGAATTTTAGGGATGACTACCCATCCTTGTGAGGGACACGTAGTACGATCCTTCCAACTCAAATGATGTGATGGAGGTGGATTAGTAATGGCTTCCTTGAATCTTAGGGATGACTACTCATCCTTATGAGGGACACGTAGTACGATCCTTCCAACTCAAATGATATGATGGAGGTGGATTAATGCTGGATTTCTTGAATTTTAGGGATGACTACCCATCCTTGTGAGGGACACGTAGTACGATCCTTCCAACTCAAATGATATTATGGAGATGGAGTAGTAATGGCTTCCTTGAATCTTAGGGATGACTACCCATCCTTATGAGGGACACGTAGTACGATCCTTCCAACTCAAATGATGTTATGGAGATGGAGTAGTAATGGCTTCCTTGAATCTTAGGGATGACTACCCATCCTTATGAGGGACACGTAGTACGATCCTTTCAACCCAAGTGATGTTATGGAGGTGGAGTGGTGAAAACCACTGTTTCTTGGACTATGTTTTGCATGATGGGACAGACAAGAAAAATTCTTTTCGCCTAACTTTTCTTCCAAGTAAGGTTTCAACCATTTTTCCCAAGATGTTCTTTATATGTGCAGAGCGTGTTTAATTCAAGACAATGCGGCATCAGTTTCCAACCCCAAGACCTTACTTAATGTTTATTGTGCAATGATCCTAAGAGGGTCTGACATGCTTTTGGTGGTTGTTTTTGAAATATGGGATGGAATGAGACTCGAGGCTATTATGCAATGCATCTTGAACACAAATGGGTAAGATGGATTATACAAAAATGCTTCACCCTATCTTGCAAAATTGACAACTTTCATGTATCCCAAATTTCAAACGATATTCTTTAATGTGTTTGCAGTGCTCGTGGAGCTTTTTGTAAAACAATTCTGTTGTTTCATATATTTCTAGTTTTAGAACATTGCTAAGGATACACACTAACCACTTTGCTATATATATATATATATTTATTTTTTTTTTTCAAACCCAAAACTGGTCCCATGACCAACACACTAGGCTAAGACAAGAACAATGCAATCAAAATGCCTAAAAAACCTTTTTCAGAACAATCTCCTCATGCTAAAATAAAGGTTGAAAGCAAAAAGAAACTAACACACACCTAAGAAAATCAAAACTACACACGAAAAGACAAAACATGACATATTTACATATAATACAAGGCCTTGCCATTTCAGGCCTGGAAATAGTGCTTTAAATGCAGCCCATTGACGGGTAAAGCCAAATATTTTTCGTCCAGGGTTTTTAATCTAAAACTGTTTTCACCTAGGACTTCTGAAATTTGGTAAGGACCCAACCATAAGTAATCAAATTTATCATGATCTCCTTTCCTCTCATGTCTCTTATCCCACAACAACACTAAATCTGAAACTTTAAATGTTTTGACTCTAGACTTTTTATCAAACCACCTTTTTACTACATCTTGGTGTTTACTGAAGTGAAGCATAGCCTCATCCCTCTTTTCATCGAGATGCATCAATTGTGTTAGTCTAGCTTCAAGTTTATTATCAGTTCCAAGGTAATCTTTCATGAAATGTAATGTTTGTAACTTAAGATTTGTGGGAAAAATAGGATCTTGTCCATAAACTAAGTGGTAAGGAGATGTTCCTAATGATTCCTTGATTCTGATTCTATCAGCCCAAAGAGCCAACTTAAGTTTGTTATGCCAATCTCTAGGATTTCTTTCAAGCAACTTTTTAATGACACATAACAAGTTCTTATTGGAAGACTCAGCCAATCCATTACCTTGTGGATAATAATTTGAAGAAAACTTCAAACTCACCATGTTGTCGAATGCCCAATTTGCAAATTCTAGAGAGGAGAAAGCGGAACCATTGTCACTTACAATGGAGTTAGGCATTCCGAATCGAGTGACAATGTTATCCTCTAAGAATTTGATAACAACTTCTGAAGTGGCATTTTTAGTGGGAATAGCTTCCGTCCACCTTGTGCAATAATCTGTAGCCGTGAGAATGTATTTATGGGAATCAGATGAATTGGGACTGATGATCCCAACAAAATCCAAACCCCATTGTGCAAAAGGTCTAGACTCGATTACAGATTGTAATGGCATAGAAGCACCCCTTTCTCTATTTGCCACGATTTGACAAGTATGACATGACCTCACATGAGCATGAGCATCTTTAAACACTTGAGGCCAATAGTAACCAGCTCTAAGGATTTGATGGGCTGTGGCATTAGCAGACCCATGCCCTGTCCCATACTTACCGTGGAACTCCCCGAGTATTTGAGCTGCCTCTTTTCGATCAACGCAACGAAGGTAAATTCCTTCATGGTTTTTCTTGTATAACGCACCGGATCTGATTAGAAAATTAGCAGATTTTAGACGCAAGGCTCTTCGTTGAGTAGAATTTAAATGTGGTGGACACTTACCATTTAGTAAGAAATGCACAACATCTACATACCACTCATCTTCAGTTATATCTGCTATTTCATAATGCTGACAGGATATTAAAGGATCATTTTCTGCTATGGCCTTAACCAACCCTTGTCCCCGCACTATCTTCATAGATTGAATTTCAAGATCAAATTCTTGAAGAGTTGAGATCCACTTACCCCGCATTTCACCCAGTTCATTCTGTATAAACATGGATTTAACTGCAGGATCTGGGACTATAGCAAACACCCTACTGTGGACTATATAATGTCTGAATTTTTTTACAGTCTTAAATAGGGCATACATCTGCTTGTCCAAGATGGAATATCTCAATTTCGCATCTTTGAGAGGAGTACTAAGGAAGGCAATGGGATTTTCAATGTTGCGTTCACTCCTCTGAGTTAGAACACTCGCAAAGGAATGGTCTGAAGCAAATGTGTAAATGTAGAAAGGCTTCGCATAGTCAGGACTCACTAAAACCGGGGCTCTAGAAATCGCATCCTTGATTCTTTGGAAAGCATCCCTATTTTCATTCGTCCATTTGATTTGGACCTCTTTCTTCAACATATCGTTCAAGGGTTTTGCAATTTCTGAAAAACCTGAAATAAATTTTCTAACAAAATTAATTTTCCCAAAAAATGATCTCAATTCTTTTTTGCTATTGGGAAAAGGAATCTGTTGTATGGCCTCTATTCTTTCAGGATCAATGGAAATTCCATCTTTGGATATTACATGCCCCAATAATTTTCCTTCCGTTACCCCGAAAATGCACTTCTTTGGGTTGAGTGAAATGCCATGTTCCCTACATCTTTGGAGCACTTTCCTTAGATCCTTGACATGGTTCTCCCTGTTCTTAGAAAATACGGGAATATCATCTACATAGACAATAATGCACTTACCGATGAGCCCCTTAAAGGCAAAGTCCATGGCTCGTTGGAATGTGGCACCTGCATTCAATAAACCAAAAGGCATTCTCCTATATGCAAACGTGCCCCATTTTGTGGTGAAGGCGGTTTTCATTCTATCATTAGGATGTATGAGGACTTGATTGTATCCTGAATAGCCATCTAGGAATGACATCATTTCCGACCCATTTACCTTTTGAAGGATTTCGTCAATGGTAGGTAAAGGGTAATTGTCCTTTTGTGAGGCCTTATTCAGATTTCTAAAATCAATGCATAGCCTTATCTCTCCATTCTTTTTCCTCACAGGGACCAAGTTAGCAACCCATGTGGAATGCCTAACAGGAAAGATGATTTTAGCTTCTAGTAGTCGCTTTACCTCCTTTTCTATCAAGGGCTCTAGTAACGGATTGACTGGCCTCTGTCTTTGCCTAAAGGGTTTGGAGTCTGGCTTCAAAGGGATTGTATGCATTATAACATTCTGATCATAAGTTCTCAACTCCTTATAGCTCCAAGCTATGCAATCTATGTATTCCTTCAATGCATTGGCAATGGAATTCTTTTCATATTCGGTACATGCCTTTGCAATGAGTATTTCGCGAGGATTTTCTGCACTTCCAATATTGACTGAGTGACAAGCCTCTTTGGGAGGTGGAACTTTTCTCCCTCCTTTCGGTTGGTATCCAATATCAAACATTTTTTCTAATGAGGCCATCCCATTTGGCATCTCATTCCATTTTCCTGTAGCTTCACTTTTCAAACCTGCCTCTTCTTGCCCCCTCTCGTCTTCATCAATAACCTGATTTTCAAAGATACCAGAATTAGTGACAAAATTGAATACATGTCTGTCACTATCAAAGACTTGGAAATTCGTGACGTTATCAGGTATCGAGGGGCTAGGGACTAATTCTATGGAAAATCTCTTGCACTGCTTGTGATCCGCTGGTTTAAGCATGCTAGCGGCTGCGGCTAAAGAATCCGCCAAACGATTTCCTTTTCTAGAGATTAGAGATATGTTAAAAGCATCAAATTCATTTATTAAATCTCTAACTCTGGTTCGGTAAAGGCTGAGCCGCTTGTTCTTACATGCATATTGTCCTTTGACTTGCTTTACCACCAATTCAGAATCACCTAAGACCTTGATACATTTGATTTTCTTCCGAAGGGCCAATTGAAGTCCGAAAATCAAGGCCTCATATTCTGCCACATTGTTGGTGGCTAGGAACTGTAATCGATATGCAGCCAACATAGGTTGTCTGTCTAGACATGAAAGTTCAATACCAGCTCCCGCCCCTTGTTTGGACTTGGATCCATCAAATCTTAAAGTCCAAACCTTATGGTGTTCTTCAGAATCATTGCATCCAATCCTTCCATTTTTAGAACTCTCAGGAATTTCTACGTCCAAGCAATAGGCTCCTAATTCAGTTTCAACGTATTGAATCTCATTAGGTTTGTTGTACTCTGTTATCATTTCCTTGAGCCTAGGTTCACTATCGATTCGAATTTGATTGGCCACTCCTCTCCAAGGCAACCACATATGTGAAGAGTCTGTTACAATATATCCATTTAAGTTCTTGCTCCAATCTCTTCCCAACACCATGCCATACTTGATAGGAATGTTAAGAACCAATATATCTATGTGATGTTGAACCCTAGGTTCTGAGTTGACCTGAATAAGAATATCCCTTAATTCTCCCTCTGCATCCATGGCCGATCTATCCAGCTTGCACCACCCTGCTTTTAGAAGGTTTTGGTGTAAGTCCCAATTTTTGATAGATTTCTAGGGGCATAATGCTAGCGAGAGGCCCCTGAATCTATTAGACAATTGTGTAGATTTCTACCAAGCAATTCTAATGGTTATGAGGAATGGGGGCACATCTCGCTTTTCCCCTTTCCAAACCAATTTGGATTCAACACCTTTAGCTTCATGAACTTGGGTAGGTGGATCCAAACCTTTTGGTGGACTTACTTCTTGGCCTAAAAGTTGGGACATATCATACATTGAGACATTGGCCTTAGTTTTCTTCATGTCTTCTATCAAGTCATAGGTGGGTTTTTCCAAATTTGACATGTTTTGCACCAACTTAGACTTCTCCGCCATTGATGGAGGAGGTGGATTAACATCTCCTTTGAGATCGGGAGGAAGTAATGGGTTGTTTGGAGGGGTAGAGGAAGTTTTGGGATCCTTAGAACTCCTTGTGTAATACTTGTGATTTCCTTTCCCAAAACGTTTATTGGCATGAACTTCCAATGTTTCTTCATCTTCTTTTCCAAAGAACTCCACATCCTCCTCTTCTTCACTATCTTGGGAATATATAACTTCAGTCAATATAGATTCCTGCTTTCCATGGCAACAGTGCGGGCAATCATTATCACAAGATCCTGACTCTCCAAAATCTTTCGAGACCTCTACCTGATTGGCTACGGGATTGGGTACTCGTCCATTATTAGGATGTGTGTTGTATGTTCCTTTTCCTCTATGGTTATGAGGTCGGTTATGACCCATGACTTGGTCAACTTTTTTATTAACATTTCCCACAGTAACCAAAACTTTGGCCAATGTTTCCTTCATGTCTTCTATCACGGATTCAGGCCCATGTGGTTGGGGCACTGTAATTCCGGGCCCAGCTGTATTTGCTGCATTAGCCACCTCTGGAATAGGTACGATGGCTTGGGTCTGGGCACTTTGATTCCATCCTGGATTCACACTTTGAATAGGAGTGATTGTTGGATAAGTCGTTGGACTTGGCATACTAATCGGAGTAAACCCAGGTATGGTCAACAAGTTATTGCCCGTATTGAACCCAGTCAAGGTCATCGGGTTATTTGGAATCAAAGCCTGCGTTGGACCAGAGGCATTAGGATAAGTAGGAAATGATGCGACTTGAGATGGTTGTTGGAAATTGTTCATTGTTGGAACTTGTGGTGCCATTAATTGATTCATCATGGCGAATTGACTGTATGGACCATATTGTCCCATCCCAGTCAATTGAGACAACCCTACTCCTGGTAAATTCATTTGTTGTTCGAGGGTCATTGTCTCCGCATAAGCTAACGAAAGCGTCGTAACCTGAGGGTTCCTTCTAGTCAACAAGGATGTTAACGGATCTAAAGCTCCAAAGTATAGTTGCAGGGCCACAGCAGGATCTACTGCGAAGTGGCGAGTCAAATTTGTATACAGCTTTTGGAACCTCTGATTGAATGTTCTTATGGGCTCATTGGGTAACCTTTTGCATGATACGAATAAATTATAAATTATGGAAGGATCTACCAACATTCGAAATTGGCTAATAAAGGCAGTTTCTAATTGGGCCCATGAAGCAATGGACCTCATGGGAAGATTCCTGTACCATTCATTGGTCGTACTTGTCTAGACTAGCAGGGAAAATTTGACAAGCGATATCTTCATGGGTGACTCCTTGTCTAAACATGTAATCTTTGTAAATTTGGACATGCTCTTCGGCTGTTATGGGACCATCATGCACGAATTTAGGCAATCCCCTTTCAATATTTCTAGGCAAGTCATGAACTATCCCAGGGATATTCAAGGGAGAACTTTGCGCACCATACCAAAGGGTAGGTGGTTGTTGTTGTTGTTGTGGTTGTTGGGCCATGTTATTCAAAGGTATCGACCCTATAGGAACAATGGCGACACTTGTAATGATGGGGACAGACGCACTTGGTGTAGTTGTCACGTTTGAAATTGTGGGCTCAGGCCCGCGAGACGTACTTGAGTCTAAAGAAGCTCCTAACTCAAGTACACTGGGTGGTATTTCGATCTCTAATGTTTGGTTTCTCGGCTTCCTACCAGTGGGAGAAAGGCTTTGGAAAATAGTTTCCCCTGTGGTTTTGGACCTAGTAGCTATGTACTCAGGTTGGGCCAGCTTGAAAACTCTAGACCTCTAAAAGACTTCTCTCAACTCACTTGCAAAATGAAACAAATAAATGTTATACCTACAAGCACAATAGGTGGAAACAAAACTACCCACGTTAATCGTTAGAACAGATCGTAATCACAAAGCAATAAAGAAGGCCCTCCTTCTAGCGCCAAAATGTTGAGTGGATATTTTGCCCTATAGCAAAATGATCACCACAACTAGAGTCTCAAACAGGAAACTCTCTCTTGCAAAGAAATTAAGTAGCATTACTCATTTCTCCAAGGTTCTTGTGAACAAACATTCATGTGCATGTAATCAATCAAGACTAAAGCAAATAAATGAATGTATGCCGGAATAACCTAAACCATGCAAGTAACGAGTTAACAAGGGGCCTTTAATGATTCGAATGAGTACTTTGCAACCATAATCCATTAAATCGACCAAATGTGATGATAGCTTCTTTTAATGTTCCTAAGATTAAAATGATCTACCCGAAACCCAGTTAGTAACCTCTTTTATCTTCAGCTTAAAAGGATTCCAAATGAGAAAGTGTGTGGTTTAAACCACTTCATTTTAAACTCCGTGCCTTTAACATGAGGTTCATTTTTTAGAATTAGCGGATTCGTTTTATCTTCGTTTAAAAGTGTTCCACTATCCCTATGTTAGCATTTGGTGTTAGTAAGGTTAGTAAGTTAGAAAATTAGGATTCATTCACTTAATCTGATTTAATGTGCATTTGGAATTAGTAGCCCTCCTAAACCCATATCTTATCTAAAAATTAGATGAAGGTGTTTGGAGATGCAAGAAATTCTGGAACGGACCAGAATCAGAAAAGCAGATTTTAAGACGAGGTTAATCCAAATATCAAAAAATAAAACATAAACATTATCTACAACAGTTAGCTGGAAAAACAAAACAGGACATTAATTTGGTTAGCAATCTCCTCCCTACAAAACCCCAAGTTATGAGATGAAATTCTAAGACTACCTGACCTAACAGACCTGTAACATAAACACAGTCAGATTAGATCAGATGCAAGACTCTAAGGAAACAAATAATTGCATCATTCCATCATTCACCTATCGTAACCCATTTTATGGCATCAACGAATAGATACAAGAAGCAATAATGCAAAGGAAAGATTTACAAAAATAACAGTAGTCTTAGTTTCAATCTCCTTTTGGTTTCACACACAAGAGTTGCTCTTGCCAAAAAACTCCTTTATTTCGAAAGATAGTCTTTGTTTTTCTCTACAATTTCCAACCCCTTCTGGCCTCTTTGAATGGCATATTTAAAATTTTCAAGAAGCTTTTCATTTCATTTTCCAATGGTCATTCGCTTCACCTTCCCTGACTGTTCGTGTGCTTTGTTTTCCATTTTGTGGCCCTTCGTTGCATTTTCTCCACATGGGCTTGCGTCCATTTCCCTCCGTGTGTAACGACCATCTTAAATGATTATGTAACGCTTTGTCTTATTCATTGGATTTTGTCCTTATGTCCACGTCACTATGCAGGTCCGTTACCTTGGCAAAAATGGAACATGTCGCGATATCGCGACACTTTTGCCTCCTTGCTCTCTTTTGTTGCTTTTAGCCGTGAAAATGTAACATGTCACGATATCGCGACACTTTTTCTTTTTGAAAAATGCAACATGTCACGATATCGCGACACTTTTCTTTTGGTCGTGAAAATGCAACATGTCGCGATATCGTCGACACTTTTCTTTTGCGCGGAAATGCAACATGTCGCGATATCGCGACACTTTTTCTTTTTGGCCACGAAAATGCAACATGTCGCGATATCGCGACACTTTTTCTCTTTCTCTATTGCAACATGTCATGATATCATGACACTTTTTCTCTTTGGTCGTGAAAATGCAACATGTCGCGATATCGCGACACTTTTTCTCTTTTGATCGAAAATGCAACATGTCGCGATATCGCGACACTTTTCTCTTTGGCGTAAAATGCAACATGTCGCGATATCGTGACACTTTCTCTTTCGACCATGAAAATGCAACATGTCGCGATATCGTGACACTTTTTCCTCCTTTGGCCGCGATAATGCAACATGTCGCGATATCGCGACACTTTTTCTCTTTTGGCCGTGACGGTGCAACATGTCGCGATATCATGACACTTTTTTTCTTTGCTCTTTCTTTGCTTGGATCGTGAAACGCAACATGTCGCGATATCACGACACTTTTTCTCCTTTTTTTTCTTTTTTGGTCGCGATAATGCAACATGTCGCGATATCGCGACACTTTTTCTTTTTGTCCGCGATGATGCAACATGTCACGATATCGCGACACTTTTCTCTTTTGGTCGTGACGATGCAACATGTCACGATATCGCGACACTTTTTCTCTTTTGGCCGTGATGATGCAACATGTCGCGATATCGCGACACTTTTTCTCTTTTGGCGACCATGCAACATGTCGCGATATCGCGACACTTTTTCATCCTTGTGGTATTTTGCTTTTTCTTTGATCTTTAGCATATGGGCCACTTCGGTCTTCTTGGAAAACATGCAAAAAAGGTGGGTCCCCAATTTTGGGGTACGTTGTGGAGCAGCCACAACAATTTTATAGCTAGATTAACTCTTATTTTTAAATAATGATATAACTATTCTCAATTTTAGAATATTTACAATTCGATAGTGAAGTTTTCAAAAATCATAGGAAGAGATAATCACATAGTAATACAGCATACATTCATTAATGATCTTAAAGTACAAGAGAGACCTAGTTATAGATGGATATGAACATGACCAAAACGATTTGAAGACAACTAAGGAATACTCGTTCTATATCTTCCACCGACAAAAGATCATAAAATTGGATATCTCTAGAATGAGTTTCTTTTCTTCTTATAACAAAATTCGAGAGAATTATTTTATAGACACCTTGACCTTTACATGCAATAACTAGTTTTCCTCTGTCGCCAGGTGGAGCGGGTGGAAAAACATTCTCAATTATTCCAAAACATTTCCAATTATTCGTAAGACATTCTTTCCTTAGTTAATTTCATAATCAAGGTATTTGGTTAAATGATAAAATATTTTTATTTTATTTAATTATTTATTTTTAGTTTATTATTATTTAAATATTGATTTTTTTTTTTTTATTATTATTATTTATATATATTTATACCAACTTTACCTAATTGACAAAACATATATATACATATATACATACATACATACATACATATATATATATATATATATATATATATATATATATATATATATATATATTCAAACAAACAAAGATGCAAACAACAAGCAACAATTTCTATATGAAATCCTATTTGTGGGCTTCCATGTACCCACAAGCCATGGTGCATAAATCACGACATCATATCCCACCTTACCTGATTCTTTCAACCACAATATCTGCCAAGGTTGGGTGTTTTTCTTGTCTGTCTCACTTGTGACAGAGTGGAAGCCTACGTTTGCAAACACAAAAACTTCCAGCAGTATCACATTCTTCCAATATATAGTGAACAATTAGTGGGGATATTACATTCTTCTCCACCAGAATTCAACACAATCCTTGTGTTAATAAAAAAATATGGTATATTTTTAAAATACTTGAACATACATAAGTATATAACCAACAAAAATATTATAACAAAAATGGTATTCATTAGAATTATCAATATAATATGATCCATAAAACCAAAATGTATAAGTACTATCATATCAAAGATTCAAATGTCCATATAAATGTTAATTTTCAAACAAAAATAGAAATTATCTTTTCATTTCTTCCACATATTCCCATGTGGCATTCCTTTCTAAGTAGACATCCCACTAGAATATACAATAATAAATGGATCTTTTCCTCAACTGCTTTTTTCTATATCACCAAATTTTGATAGGTCAAATCTCAATGAGCTGCGGGTTCGATGTTTGCAAGTGAGAAACATCTAGAATATGTGAAGGTTCAGCTACATATTTACGAAGGAGAGACACATGGAAAATATTGTGGATCTTGGACAAATTAGGTGGTAGAGCTAGCTTATATGCAACAGGACTAATTTTGGCAATGATATCAAATGGGTCAAAAAATCTAGGGCTAAGTTTGGTATATTTGATGGAGGTTTTGGCTGGTTTGACTCTTAGAAAGACCTTATTTCAAATAGTAAATTCTCGAGGGATTTATTTTAAGTCAACATAGCTCTTCTAAAATTAGCGGCTTCTCAAAGTAACTAGTGGATCTCTTTTAATTGAACCTCCATTTTCTTAACAGCATCAGGTCTGATCATTTCTTGATCATCCAAGTTATCCTATGTCAATGGTTTTCTATAACTACTTCCATACAGAGCTTCAAAAGGGGCCATGCCCAATGTGGTATGATAGCTATTGTTATATGCAAATTCTACCAGGAAGAGATAATATTTTCACTTACTTTGATGGTCCATATAGTACATTCGTAGCTTATCCTCTAGCACTTGATTGACCCTCTCAGTTTGTCCATATGTCTCAGGATGATAGGTAGTGCTGATATTAAGCTTTGTGCCCCATTCTTAGTGTAAAGATTACCAAAAATCAGATGTAAATCATGAATCTCTATCTGAGATGATTATTTAGGGGAAACCATGCAACCTCACAATTTCTTGAGAAAACTTTTATGCTATTGTAGGAGCATCGTCATGAACATTGCTCGATATAAAATGTTCTACCTTAGTCAATTTATCCACAACCATAAAAATTGCATCATGCTAGAATCAATTTTTAGGAAGACCAACTATAAAATCCATAGAAATTACTTGTCATTTCTGCTCTAGAATATCAAATAGATGTAGTTGTCACCCAAGATGTTTATGCTCGAACTTGAATTTTTGATATTCCAGATATCTTGCAACAAATTGAACCACATATTTCTTCATGCCAGGTCAGTAGAAGTCCTTTTGCAAATTCTCTTATTTTTACCACTCCTGGGTGAGCAGAATATGGTGCACAATGTGTTTCCTATAAAATTATCCTTTTTATCCCTTCATTGTTGGGTACTATTAACCAGTATTTAAAGTATACCATATCCTCCTTGATTTTGAAATTTGTATGCCATTTTGGTTCTTGTCTAGCCTTAGTGCATCATAGGTTGCAGTATTCATCATTTTTTTGCAACTCCTTAATTTGCTCTTTTAGTCCATACTAACATCGTGTTAATGCGGCTATATGTCTTCTTCGACTAAGAGAACCTGCTAATTTATTTTCTTTTCCTTTTATATATTCAATTCTAAAATCATATTCAGCCAAGAATTCCATCCATTTCCATTGTCTAGAATTTAATAAAGTCTAAGCAAAGATGTATATCAAACTTTGATGATCTATTTTTAACTCCAAAGGTTTACCTAACAAATAGTGTCACCACATTTTAAGAGCATGGACTACAACAACCAGTTCTAGATCATGAATGGTATAATTAACCTTATGCTTCTTGAGCTTTCTGGACTCATATGCCATAATGGCTTCATTTTGCAGTAAGACACCTCCTAAACCTTCTAAAGAGGCATCTATACAAACTATGAATGACTTACTGGGGTCTAGAATTTGAAGAATAGGTGTCATTGTCAACTTTTATTTAAGGATTCTAAATGCTTCTTTACACTGAGCTATCCATTTAACTACTTTTCCCTTTGTTTGCAGATTGGTGATAGGATAAGTAATATTTGAGAAACCCTTTATAAATTATCAATAATATCCAACCATTCCCATAAAACTTCCTACTTCACTAACATTGGTGGGAGTTGACTAGTCTACTATGACTTCTATCTTTTTAGGATCAACATCTACTGCCTTTTCTAAGACTATGTGCCCCAAATATTGAATTTGTGGAGTATAAAACTCACAATTAGATAATTTTCCATACAACTAATTTTTCCTGAGGATTTCCAAAACTATTCTCATATGTTGATCATGTTCCTCTTTATTTACAGAATATATTAAAATATCATCCATAAATATCAATACAAACTAATCCAATTGCTCCCTAAAGACATTATTCATCAAATTCATGAAAGCAGTTGGTGCATTTGTTAATCTGAAATGTAGCACTATGAACTTGTAATGTCCACAATGGGTTCTAAAAGTAGTCTTGTAGGTATATTCTTCCTTGATCCTCAATTGATGGTATCCAGATCTAAAATTGATTTTTGAAAAGATAGTCGCCCCCCTTAGTTGATCAAAAATATTATCTATCCTTGGTAAAGAATATTTGTTCTTCATTGTCATCTTATTGAGCATTCTATAGTCAATACAAAGTCTCAAATATCCATCCTTATTTTTCACAAAAAGAACTGGTTCTCCCCATGGTGAGACATTAGGCTTAATGTATCCATTTTTTAATAGATCATGTAGTTGGATCTTGAGTTCTTACAATTCAAAGGGTGTCATTTGGTAAGGGGTTATTTCTATAGGATATGCTCTTAGTAAAATCTCAGTAGAAAAGTCGAATTCTCTTTTTGGAGGAAGTCCAAGTAGGTCTTCAAGAAAAACATCTCTAAACTCATTCAAAATAGGATACTGTTGAAACAGAGTAGAGCTAGATTCAATTTCCTCTTTCTTATTTAGTTTGAATACATAAAGTCTACACCCTTTTATTAAAGCTAATTTTAACTTGAATTGCAGTCATCATATGGGGTTCAAAATATAATCTATTACAATGAACACAGATTCACTGATTGAAATAATATATGAAGTCCAACCACTTTTCTTCAAAATTTAGCAGGGCTTTATGGTCTTTTAGCCAATCTAATCCTAGGAAAATATCAAATGTATGCAAGGGTGCTACATAAAGGTTCCAATTAATCTTTCCTTGGGGTATATCTATTCGAGGGTCAAATAAAAACTAGTTGACCATATAGGTTTGTCTTGAACCATACTCAACCTACCACCCATTTTCCATTATCCCTAGTTTTTATGGTATATTCCTCAAAATACTAGATGATATAAAGCTATATGTTGCACCACTATCTATAAAAATACAAACATATTTCTTTCCTATTTTTCCTTCTATAATTAATGGAGTAGCTTTCCCTAAAAGATTATATTTACCTATGGCAGCATAGATCCTATGTGGGGTATCTTATGTAGGATTTCTCTTGTTGAATCTCTACGGGAACTGATTTGCATAATGATCCAAGGCTCCGCACACAAATCATATATTTGGTCCTATATTCTTTTGCTTTTCCCCTTCTCTATTTGGGTTGACATTTTTTCCCTTGTCCTGGGCATTATTCCTTTTCTCTTGAAAATTCGTTCTGTCTACATGCCCCTTGTTCCATTGAAACTTTTCTTTGTTTTTGTTATCTCCTTTGTAATGGCCACCCTATCTATATTTCTTATACTAATATTTACCCCTAACTGGATCTGGGTATTTTCTCTTCTTAGGGTCCTCCTTTTCAATTTTTTGGTAGTAAACCTTTGCATTTTTTTGACTTATCTCTTCATATCGGGCAACATCAAAAGCAACTATCAAATTTTTAAGTGTTACTATTCCAACAGGAGTTCCAATTTTGGGATGTAGTCCCATTAAAAAATTTTGAGCCTTGAATTCCTCACGCTTATCATACTTTGGAGTGTATTTCAAAATTTAGACAAAATTTTGATAGTATTCAATCACAATCATGTTCTCTTGGCATAAATTGGTGAATTCAACATATTTCTCAATATAGAATTGTGGCGTAAGAAATCAATCCTTAAATTCTCTTTCAAATAAATCCCAAGGGATGTAATAAACTTCCTTCTTAGTGGTTTTCTTATAAGTGGTCCATAAATCCTTGGCTGGACCTATTAAATGTGCCATTGCCCAAGTTGTTTTGGATTCCGCATAAAGGGCTAAATTAAGAAATACCCTTAAGCTTCACTCAACCAATTAACGACTACTTCACCATCACCCTTTCCATAAAATTTGTAAATATCTAATTTCTTGATTTCCTTCTACAATTCAATGTTGACCTTCCTTCTTGAAGACCCCTCAAGAAATTCACTTACTCTTTTAGTCTCCTTATGTTTTGTTAGATTTTCAATAACCATCTATTGTTTAGTGATAATATCTTATTTTGGAGCCATATGTGCTCTTTTATGATCCATATTCTCACTCATTTGAGACCTTTATATCTCCATTTTTTCCCTTACTAATTCAGTTGTTCTTGCATTAACTGAATCATTTTTATCATATTTTCATCATTCTATGTAGCTCTTGTAGCTCCTCTTTTCTTATAATATGTCAAGGCACTTCAATTGTTTGTACTCGCTCTAACTCCATCATGAGTCATCTTAGTCCCTTCCTCGAGACTTATACAATCTCCTCTTGTAGATTTGCATTTGCTCTTCTCGAGATCCCTGCCATACCTAGTGATAAAAAAGCTATGTCAATTCAATAGTTCATATTTATAACCTAGGGTTTTACAACCTAGGCTTTGATACCAACTATAACAACCTAGGTCTACTCACCTAGTTGTCAAAAAAAATAATTTCAAAGTTCCAAATTATTCAATTCAAATGTCATATACCAACGTAATCACAACTTGTATTGGTACTTGGCATAGAAATACACACTTCGAGTTCTCAAACCACTATAGACAAAAACTCAAGTGCTCGGGATTGGCTAATTTCCTATTGTAGATTACCTTATATGAGACCCATTTTCTCCTTCTCAAGGTTGGGGTCTTAGTGTGGGGTTTCCATTTCATGGCCTATATCACCTAGAAGGGTGGACGTATTATTCTCTCCATATCATAGCATGGAGGACTTAGATCTATGATCCCATTCTTGTCCTGATGGTCCTCTGACCATATTCAATCTTGAAAAAACCTTCAAGCCCATGCTAGAGTTAGTGTATCTATGTCGGTGCCTGATTATTGATCTTCTTCTAAGGTGTTATTAGGGTCCTCCATTACTCTGGCATTTGGACCAGGTGTCTCAGACTAATTCCAGTTGATAGTAATGTTGCCCATACCATCTACTACTAAACCTTCCAACCTCATGAACTAGCTATCTAATATTAAGTTTTGTTGGTAATTCTACAACTGGTTATGGTTCATAAGGACCTTCACATACTACATCGTATGACAAACTTGCTCTCGATAGCATGGAATCCATTGATTCCTCTAGAATGCTAGAGTACAGTTTTCCCTGATTCACAAAATTCACCACTACGGTCTATTGGAGTTGGGTGGTTGCACATCCTACTTGATGGTAAAAATTGTTGTTTCTTCCTTCTCTTTGAATTACCCCTTTTTTGGTAGATTAGTCCTATAACCCTTTTCGGCTTTATAGCCCTTCTCAACTTTTCGATAGGGTAGTTTCTTAAGTGCTTTAGTAGGTTTAAGTGTTGTAAAATGAACATATAATATCCTTCTTATAAGAAAATATTTTTAATGGAAACTTAAAATCTAAAGAGGGCATATATATTTTAAATATAAACAAATAACTCTCACAATAACAAAAGAAACTTTGTGAGTATATATATATATACCTTTTAAAATTAAAGCAAACATCCTAAAGTATTTAGCTTCATGCCCCTGGTAAACATATTATTGTTTTATGGTTTGTGAATGTTTATAAAAGTTTTTGAATCTGTCTTATAAAATAAGACTTGTTAAAGTTTCATATAAGTTCAAGCATACGGCCAAAAATAGGAGAAAAAATGTATATACAATTTGTTTGTATATGAATTATTTAAAAATACAAAAATTGTTAATATAACCTCTATAATATAAATCCACGGTTTTCTAAAAAAATACATACATAAGTTATCAACATAATCTCTATGTTTTCCTAATAAATACAAATCCATAGCTTTCTAATATAATTATCAACACAATCCTTAATGATTTCCTAGTAGTTATAAAACCATGGCTTTCTTATAAAATTTTAGCCTCATTTAATATTTCACTTCAAGGCATTATTCCTTAACTTGATTTTTATTTTATACTTTGTTCTATTATATAATTGCTTTTCAACAAATACCATGGTTAATCCAGATCGTGGATGATTTTCATGATTGAACAAGAAAGCACAAACAATTAAGTTTCTAGATTTTCAAATAAGAGTAGTTGTTGTAGGTTCATCCTAATCTAAAGTGCTTTCCATCTGATATAATGGAGAGCTTCTAATCACAAACACGTGTTCCAAACTTTAAAAGAGACAAATGCTTATGCTATCAAGTCTTTCATTGAATATTTATTTCTAGTATGAGTATATAATACAAGCAAAACATAATTTCATACCTGGTGGAATCATCTTTTATGACCAATTGTGGTTGATATAACCCAGGCTAAAACGGTTTGACATAGTAGGTATTCACACCCTCTAACCATGCTAACGACTAAATTACAAATAAAATTCTCATGTATAAACCTTTTTCCAAGGCAAATGTAAAGTTTTTTACAAATGTTGTTATCTCAAAAATAGGATATTAAATAGGTATTAATTCAGAATATTCACGATGCTTATCATTCATAGGTTATCGTTTATCAAGGATAGCAAGGCTAACTTAAAAAAGAAACTTCGTTTTACTTCGCAAAAGGATTTGCTGCAGTGTAGTGCTCAAAGAGAGTATTCATACAGTCCAACCTTCTAAGGTTTTTGAAAGAGGTATAAACATTTAGGTCATCTCACTAAAAATAAAGTAAAATTTTTCGGGTAATAACACCAAATGTGTTACAATACAATACTGAATGAGAACGTAGTAACTAGGGAAGTTCTTTAACATTCTAAAATCTAACAATGAGCTCTTATTATGAAATTATTTATGTTCACATTTTAAAACTTAATTGGTTATATTATCTTTAGTTAGACCCAAAGAGAAGATTAACCTGTCATGATATGCGAAATATATTCCACAAAGACAACTAAAAATTCTCTTTCACAGTGCACTCAAAAGGATGGGTTTCTTCACTTAAAATATATAATTCATCAACCAGCTCTTCTATGATTAAATTTAAAGATAACAGTTATACTTTGTGATACATAACTCAATCATTCATTTTCATTTACAACATACATTATTTTCTAAAAAATTATACAAATTAAAACAAAGTTGAGTCCGTTTCCCATTTTATTGAATGTCAAAATCTATCTAGTGTATAGTCAATTTTTTTTTTGAAACTACGCCATAGAGCTTGCATTCTTCTATCCAGGGAGCGCTCCATCCGCACTTATCCACCCACCCCATCTTGACGATAAAAAATGGTTATAAACTAAATGGGTCAACATGGCCCTTTGCATGCATACTAATCTACTCAGACAAAATGTAGAGGAAAGAAAAATAACAAGCAAGCATGGTCATAATGAAATGATAAACATCCCTTAAAACCATTTACTATCACACAAAAGAGTTACTTAATAGTTTTTTTTAGACCTTCACTCATATGACACAGACCCAACATCCAATTCATAGGCAGGTTTATATCTCCATTCGACACAAATTCAACCAATAGTTTATAGCTAGATTAACTCTTTTTTTTAAATAACAATGCAACTATTCTCAATTTTAGAATCTTTACAATTCGATAGTAAATTTTTCAAAAATCATAGGAAGAGATAATCATACAATAATACATAATAACTTCATTAATGATATTAAAGTAAAAGAATGGACTGGTTATAGATGGAGATGAACATGACCAAAATGATTTGAAGACAACTGAGGAATACTCGTTCTATAGCTTCCATCGATAAAAGCTCATAAAATTGAATATCTCTAGAATGATTTTATTTTCTCCTTATAACAGAATTGGAGAGAATTATTGTAGAGACACCTTGACCTTTACATGCAACAAGTAGTTTTCCTCTGTCGCCAGGTGGAGCGGGTGGAAAAACATTCTCAATTATTCCAAAACATTTCCAATTATTCGTAAGACATTCTTTCCTAAGCTAATTTCATAATCAAGCTATTTACTTAAATGATAAAATATTCTTATTTTATTTAATTATTTATTTTTAATTTATTATTATTATTTAAATATTTATTATTATATTTTTTTATCATTATTATTTATATATATCTATACCAACTTTTCCTAATTGACAAAACATATACATATATATCTATATATATATATATATATATTCAAACAGACAAAGATGCAAACAACAAGCAACAATTTATATATGAAATCCTATTTATGGGCTTCCATGTACCCATGAGCCATGGTGCATAAAGCACGAAATCATATCCCACCTTACATGACACTTTCAACCATAGTCTCCATCAGGGGTGGGTGTTTTTCTTGTCTGGCTCACTTGTGACAGAGTGGAAGCGTGCGCCTGCAAACACAAACACTTCCAGTAGTATCACATTCTTCCAATAAATAATAAACAATTAGTGGGGATATTCTAGATTAGTATTGATCCACAGAGAATAGAAGCAATTGATAAAATCCTCCTCCTAAAAATCTTAAGGGAGTAAGATCATTCTTTGGGACGATTAACTTTTTTAGGAGGTTTGTCCATGATTTTGCTCAGATTGCCAAGCCAATAAATGACATGATCAAGAAAAGTGGGGAAATAATGTGGATAGAGAAAAATATTGCAACTTTTTAGAAGATCAAAGATGCAATTACTCAAGCTCCAATATTAAATTGCCTTGATTACTCCAAATATTTCAAAATCTACTCATTTGCCTCAGAATACACTATTGCTAAAGTTCTAGCTCAAAAGGATGAAGAGAAAAATGAAAGGCCTATAGCCTTTATGAGTACATGATTGAAGGGAGCTAAACTAAAATACTCTCGTGTTAGAAAAATAGACTTATGCATTAATTAGAGCATTAGATCATTTTAAAGGTATATTTGGATCCAACAAGGTAATAGTTTGTATCCCCTACATTTTTATTAAATATGTTTTCACTTAGCTTAAACCTTTATATAGTCCTATAATATGGATGGCTAAGTTATTACAGTATGATATAGAGTTCAAAGCAGTGTATATTTTCAGAGGATAGGGATTGGCAAAGTATCTAGCTAACAAAGAGAGGGAGGCTATGGATAATACTATTACAGTGGATGAGAAACAAGAAGCTAGAGTAGTTGATAATTTTGATTGCTAGTGGTATGATGGCATTATGTTTTACCTTCAAAAATTATCATTTGTAGAAGACATGCTCAAAAATAAAATGAAATCTATCAAGCAATTGGCTCAAAATTACTATATTCAGGAAGGTAGATTGTATTGGAGGCATCCATATGGTGTGTTGCTTCTCTAATTGTTTTAAAAAGAGGTCCCTCAAGTGTTCAAAGAATATCATTCTAGCTTTTGTGGAGGTCACTTTTCTCCATAAGCTACTGCTCATTAAATCATGAGAGCTGGTTATTATTGGTCCTCCTTGTTTAAATATGTATATCATTTTGTTAGAAGTTGTCATAACTATCAAATTTTTGTAGGAAAAAAGAACTTACCAACCATGCCCCTAAGGCTAGTAATTGTGGAAGCTCCTTTTACTCAATGGGGAATAGATCTAATAGGTGAGATTAATCTCGATTATTCTAGAGGTCACAGGTGGATTATTACAACAATAGACTATTTTACCAAGTGGGTAGAAGTAACACCTAACAAGAAATACACTATAGAAGTGGTCATCAAATTTTTAGAAGAGCACATATTGATAAGATTTGGGGTTCTTAGGAAGATAGTCACTGATAATGGTAACTATTTCACTTCTTTTGAGATGATTGAATTTTGTGCTAGGTACAACATAGAGCTTTCTCATTCTACAAATTACTACCCTCAAGGGAATGGTTTAGCAGAATCCTTGAACAAGAATTTGATCACTAGAATCAGAAGAGCATTAGGAAGAAACAAAAAAGTTGGGACAATGTGTTGAAGTTTGCTTTATGGGCTGACATAATATCTTTTAAAAGAAGCATAGGAAAATATCCTTATGATCTAGTTTATGGTGAGAATGCTTTGTTACCCCCTCAGGTGGAAGTCCATGCTTTATATTTACTTCTTGAGGATCATGAAAATCCAAATTTCTTGTAGAGAATATTTGACTAGATTGTGAAGTTGCAGGAATATGGAAAGGATTCATTAATAAAGATAACTAAGCAGACTCATAAAATAGCATAGTTTTTCAATAAGAAAGCCAAAGAAAAATCTTTTTAGGGAGGATATATAGTGTTGTACTGGGATCCTAAAAATGAGAAGCACAGTGAAAAAGGGAAGTGGGAATCCAAATGGCTTGGCCCCTATCAAATCCTTCAGAATATAGGCCAACATAATTACAAATTTTGAACTCTGAATGGTACAAAATTTTCAATTACTATTAGTGGCCAACATTTGAAATTGTATCATTGTACAGAGATGGGTTGAGAAGCCACAAAAAAAGAGTGTTTCAGTATTTTAGTCTTGTCCTTTTTAGGTGAGTAAGGCATATTTTTTAGGTAATTAAGGTGTTATCTTTAGGTTATTAAGAGAGTGTTTTAGTCTTGTCCTCTTTAGGTGATTAATGTGTTCTCTTTAGGTGATTAAGAGAGTGTTTCAGTCTTGTTATTGTTAGGTAATTAAGGTATTTTTTGTTAGGTGATTAAGGTGTTTTATTTAGGTAATTAAGGTGTTCTCTTTTAGGTGATGAGTCAAGTTTTTGAGTCCTTGTGGTCTGCTAGAGTTTTTGGAGTTCTAAGGTGATTCATTTTCAAAGAGTATTTTTCATCACCTATCCTAGTCATAGCCTGTGTTGGATCCTCAAAATCCAACTTGAGTTTACCTCCATTTTTTGAATTTTGGTGTCTTGTGAGTCCTTTCAAAGTTTGCAATAATCTCCTCGTTGGTCTCCTTTTAATATTCACAAATTTTTGGTCTCTTTGAGTCCTTCCTTACCCTTCAAGAGTAGTGAAATATTTTATGTCACCAAGTTTAGGCCTTTGTTTTGATTTTCCTAAGGTCTTTTGTCAATAAATATTTGGCCTAAATAATGTTGATGCAGGAGCCTATCTTCTAGAGGACATAACTTTTGATCCTACCATTGGATTGGCTTGAAATTTTATGTGGAGCTAGATAAAGAAGAGGAAACTATTGTGGCTAGGTTACTTTAGTAGCCTAGATGATTTTCAAGATTGTATCGGGCCCTAATTCCTTCATCTAGTGCCTCGAAAATGGAATTTAGTGTTTTTTTAGAAAACTGGAAGAAAGAATATTTGGAATTTAATAACTTCTTAGACATGAGTAGGTGTTGAGATTTTATAGAAGGCTTAATATGGGTGATACAATAATGTGTATTAATTTAGAGGGCTATCTAGGCTTTTTTGGTGACTTACTAAAAAAAGGGTAGTTTTTGGCCAAAATGACAAATTGCACAAAAATAGTAATTAAAAAAAATGAAGGCGATGGAGATAGTGGATATTATGGGTCATTTCCAAGATCTAATTAAGAGACAATAAGAGGTCATCATTCAAATCTGGTAAATACAATTATAAGATATGATTATTATCAAGCTTTATGTAACAGGTATTTTTAACCAACTGAGACTACTACCACACTACAAATAAGAACCACTACAAGCGCAATTAATAATATGGGCCATCATGAATACAATTTTAGTTTTTGCAATTATGGAAAAAATTATCAAGCTATTTAAGAGATTTGCTACAAGACAAAAATATCATCAATTTTTTGCACAGTAAAATTTTGCAAGAGGTATACCAAAGTGCCCATCCTTGTCTTGTGTATTTTCCTTTTTGTGTCTTGTCTAGTCACCCCTTTTTCTTCTCCATTATTGTGCATGTTTTTCTAAGGAGGTACCCAGTTAATTGAGATCATTTCTAGTGGTTGAGGTCGGAAGCTAGGAGGCTCTTCATTACATCATTTGAACGAAGATTTTTAGTTCTCTATTGCATCATTTGAATGGAGAACTTGTTTGTACTTGCTTAGTGATATTTGGTTATTCTAATCATACTCCATTACAATGATCTATTGATTAATACAATCTTACTTTCTCCTTTCAATAGTTCTAAATGCAATTTTATGTATTATCCTATTTACATGTTACTTCATTTGAATATGTAAATGGTGTCTTCTTTAACTGACATGTTCAATCATTTTTATTACATTATTTGAATGGATGTGACTAGCTCAGTTTCTATCTCCTCCTCTTTCTCTCCTCACCATATTTTAAGTATAGCTACAATTTCCCAATGGATAAGGCATCGATCTACTACTAGAAGCACTAGCTTTGAGTTACTTCGAAGGTTGGTCAACTTTGATGTTGTAGTTTTATTTCATTTTTTGTAAATTTGGATGAGCATGAGCATATGAGAAATATTGTAGGCTCACCTCAAGGGTTTCCTTACCTTACTCATTCTTTCTAATGTCTTGTGATAATATTTTCTCAATGCAAAGAGGTGGATCCACTAGAGTCCACAATGTTGATTGGATTAGATTAGTCTTGCAACATGACAAATCTCTTAAGGATGCAAGAAATTCCCCCAAAATTTTTTGGCATCATTGTTGAGGATTAGAATTCTTGTTGCAAGGAGTTCTAGGACATGTGTATTTTATTTTATAACCATTTTTATGAGAATCCAGTGAATATCAAGTTGAGCAATCTTGGCCTAAGTATTATTGAAGATATTGGTCTTTCTTTGCATATCCATGTTGGCGACTCCGAATGAACTCATAAATTTAAAAATCAAGAAAGAAGGAGTTGGATATGACATCTACAAGAAGTGGCAAAGAAGTGCTTACTGGAATGCCAAATCCTGAGGTATTTTTCAAATATCATAAAAAAACTTCAATTCATATGGTTTAAATCAGTCTTCTCTTATTGCAAATCAAATACCTATAGTAAATCAAGCTGTAGTGAGTATGGCAACTCCTAATGCAAATCAAAATATCAATGTTAATCAAAATATCAATGCTAACCAAAATATCAATTAGTGGAGAAACAATAGATATAGAGCTTTTATTTTACCTCCAAATTTGAATCCCCTATCTGGTAAAGCTCACAAGTACTTGCCTAAATTCAAAGGAAATAATGTTGTCATCGGTGAAGATCATAATAGAGATTTTTTGTATGCCATGGATAGTCTTGAGGTAGATGATGAAGATGTCCTTAGATTGTTCTTTCAAACTTTAGAGAAATATGCTCAAGAATGGTTTAACAACCTTGGAGCTGGTACTATCCATAATTTTCAAGAGCTAGAGCACACTTTCCTTAATAAATATGGAGAGAGGAAGAATGAACAGTCCTTGTTGAATTGCCTTGATTACTCCAAAGATTACAAAATCTACTCATTTTCCTTAGAACACACTATTATTGTAGTTCTAGCTCAAAAGGATGAAGAGAAAAATGAAATATCTATAGCCTTTATGAGTATAGGATTGAAGGGTGCTAAACTAAAATACTCTATGCTAGAAAAATAGGCTTATGCATTAATCAGAGCATTAGATCATTTCAAAGGTATCTTTGGATCTAACAAGGTAATAGTATGTATCCCCTACATTGTTGTTAAAGATGTTTTCACTCATCCTGAACCTTTAGGTAGTCCTACAAGATGGATGACTAAGTTATTACAATATGATGTAGATTTCAAAGCAGTACAATTTATCAAAGGGTAAATATTGGTAAAGTATATGGCTAACAAATATGGGGAGGCTATGAATAACACTATTGCAATTGATGAGAAGTAATAAGCTAGAGTAGTTGATAATTTTGATTACCAGTGGTATGATGGCATTATGTTTTACCTTTAGAACTTGTCATATCCAGAAGATATACCCAAAAATAAAAGGACATCTATGAAGCAATTAGATCAAAAATAGTACATTCAAGAAGGTAGATTCTATTGGAGGTATCCATATGGTGTGTTTCTTCTCTATTTTTTGAAAAAGAGGTCCCTCAAGTGATGAAAGAATATCATTTTGGCTTTTGTGGAGTTCACTTTTCTCCATAAGCTATTGCTCACAAAATTATGAGAGCTAGTTATTATTGACCCTCTTTGTCTAAATATGTATATCATTTTGTTATAAGTTGTCATAACTATCAAATTTTTGTAGGAAATAAGAACTTACCAACCATGCCCCTAAGGGCAATTATTATGGAAGCTCCTTTTACTCAACAACGAATAGATATCATAGGTGAGATTAACCCCAATTCTTTTGGAGGTCACAGGTGGATTATTACAACAATAGACTATTTTACCAAGTGGATAGAAGAAATATCTCTCAATAAATCCACTACAAAAGTGGTCATCAAGTTTTTAGAAGAGCACATATTGTCAAGATTTGGGGTTCCTAAGAAGATAGTCACTAACAATGGTAACCATTTCACTTCTTTTGAGATGATTGAATTTTGTGCTAGGTACAACATAGAGCTTTCTCATTCTACAAATTACTACCCTCAAGGGAATGGTTTAGTAGAATCCTCGAACAAGAATTTGATCACAAGAATCATAAGAGCATTAGGTAGAAACAAAAAAAAATGGAATAGTGAGCTGAAGTTTGCTTTATGGGTTAACATAATATCTATCAAAAGAAGCACAAGAAAATCTCCTTATGAGCTGGTTTATGGTGAGAATTCTCTGTTACACCCTTAGGTGGAAATTCATGGTTTATCTTTGCTTCTTGAGGATCATGAAAATCCAAATGTCTTGTAGAGAAGACTTGATCACATTGTAAAGTTGCGGGAAGATAGAAAGGATTCATTAATGAAGATAACTGATTAGACTCATAAAACAACACAGTTGTTCAATAAGAAAGCTAAAGGTAAACCTTTTCAAGGAGGATATATAGTGCTATATTGGAATTCCAAAAATGAGAAGCATGGTGAAAATGGGAAGTGGGAACCCAAATGGCTTGGCCCCTATCAAATATTTTAGAATGTAGGCCAACATACTTACAAATTGCAAACTCTGCATGGTACAAAATTTTCAATTCCTATTAATGGCCAACATTTGAAATTGTATCATTTTGCATAGAAGGGTTGAGAAGCCACAAAAAAAGAGTGTTTTAATCTTGAAGTCTTGTCCTCTTTAGGTGATTAAGGCATCGTTTTTAGGTGATTAAGGTGTTATCTTTAGGTTATTAAGAGATTGTTTCATTATTTTCCTTTTTAGGTGATAAAGTGTTCTCTTTAGGTGATTAAGAGAGTGTTTTAGTGTTGTTATTATTATGTGATTAAGGTGTTTTTTGTTAGGTGATTAAGGTGTTTTCTTTAGGTGATTAAAGTGTTCTATTTTAGGTGATTAGGCAAGTTTTTGAGTCCCTATGGTCTATTGAAGTTTCTGGAGTTCTTAGGTGATTAATTATCAAAGAGTCTTTTTCATCACCTATCCCAGTCAAAGCTTGTGTTGGATCCTCAAAATCCAACTTGAGTTTGCCCCCATGTTTTGAATTTTGGTGTCTTGTGAGTCCTTTCAAAGTTTGCAATAATCTCCTGGTCAGTATCCTTTTAATATTCACAAGTTTTGGGTCTTTTGAGTCCTTCATTACACTTCAAGAGTAGTGAAATATTTTATGTCACCAAGGTTAGGCCCTTGTTTTGGTTTTCCTTAGGTCTTTTATCAGTATATGTTTGGCCTAAATAATGTTGATACAAGAGCCTATCTTCTAGAGGGTATAATTTTTGATCCGATCATTGGATCCACTTGAAATTTTACATGGAGTCAGATAAATAGGAGGAAAATCATGGCTAGGTTACTTTGGTAGCCTAAATTATTTTTCAATATTTTATCGGGCTTTAATTCCTTCATCTAGTGCCCCAAAAATGGAATTTAGTGTTTTTTAGAAAACTGGAAGAAATAATATTTGGAATTTAATAACTTCTTAGACATGAGTAGGTGTTGATATTTTCTAGAAGGATTAATATGGGTGATCCAATAATGTGTATTAATTTAGAGGGCTATCTAGGGTTTTTTGGTGACTTACTAAAAATAGGGTAGTTTTTGGCAAAAATGACAAATTGCCCAAAAAGAGTAATTAAAAAAATGAAGGTGATGGAGATAGTTGCTATTAAGGGCTATTTCCAAAATCTAATTAAGAGACAGTAAGAGGTCATCATTCATATTTGGTAAATGTAGTTATAAATGATGATTATTATCAAGCTTTATGTAACAGGTATTTTTAACCAACTGAGACCACTACCACACTGCAAATAAGAACCACTACAAGCACAATTAATAATATGGGTCATCATGAAGACAATTTTAATTTTTGCAATTATGGACCAAATGATCAAGCTATTTAAGAGAGTTGATGCAACAGGAAAATATCATCAAGTTTTTGCACAATAAAATTGTCCAAGAGGTATACTAGAGTGCCCATCCTTGTCAATTGTATTTTCCTTTTTGTGTCTTATCTAGTCACCCCTTTTTCTTCCCCATTATTGTACATGTTTTTACTGAGGAGGTGCCTAGTTAACTAAGATCATTTCCAGTGGTTGAGGTCAAAAGCCATGAGGCTCTTCATTACATCATTTAAATAAAGAGTTACAATTCTCTATTGCATCATTTGAATGGAGAATTTTTTTGTACTTACTAAGATCTGGTTATTCTAATCAAACTCCATTGTAATGATTTATTGATTAATATAATCTTGCTTCCTCCTTTTAGTCTATGTGCAATTTTGTGTGTTATCCTATTTACATGTTACTTCATTTGAATGTGTAAATGGTGTCTTCTTTCATTGGTATGTTCAATCATTTCTGTTACATTATTTGAATGGATGTGATTGGATCAGTTTTTATCTCCTTCCCTTTCTCTCCTCACCATATTTTAAGTTTAGATACAATTACCCAATTGATAAGGGACCAATCTACTACTTGAATTGCTATCTTTGAGTTACTTCAAAGCTTGGTCAACTTTGATGTTGTAGTTTTATTTCATTTTTTGCAAATATGGATGAGCATGAGCGTATGAGAAATATTGTAGGCTCACCTCAAGGGTTTCCTTACCTTACTCGATCTGTCTAGATTCTTGTGATAATATTTTCTCAAGGCAAAGAGGTGGATCCACTAGAGTCCATGGTGTTGATTGGATCAGATAGTATTGCAGCATGATAAATATCTTAAGGATGCAATAAATTCCTCCAACATGCACCTTAGGTCAAAATAACAAGTAGTAATTGAATACCTGAAATGAGAAGTTATTACTTATCTACTCTAAGTGTACTATGAACAACCCTCATTTTGAGGAATTAGCAACTCCTCTAGAGAATCCTTTGTCTACTTCCCAAGAACCATATTCCCTTCAATAGAAGATAGAACCTAAGATTATAATGATGGATTGATGATTCTCACAGGTGAGCCCCAATATTCTCATTAAGGGATATGTCTCCCATGTTTAGAGGCAATCCTTAGGATTAAAAATGAGGATTCTAAAGATAAAATATCAAAGGCTAAAGAAGACTATGAATCATTTAATCCTTTCTTGGATAAAGAGTCATAGAGAATAGAAGAATGTGAGGTGTTTATTGTTCCCCTAGGAGAAGGATCTATTTTAGGAGCAAAAACCAAGCTAAAATATAGGGGATTCAGTTTTCCCTTTGAGGATGTGGCACCTATCAAGGTGATAAAGAAAAAATTACAATTAGAACATGAGTTATTGGTTCTTTCCTTAGATGTTGTATGGAAGCATACAAAGGCAATGGAAAGGGAAATTATAATATAATATGAAAAATAAAAGAAGTTTGCATGTTTTAAAGAATTGACACACAAATATCCTTTTATAAAATAATTTTATTTTGAAAGGATATTCTCTTATCATCTTCTCCGATTCAAAAATCAAGAACAATATAATGGGTAGTGGTCCATGGTTTGGGGAGAGATGCATCCTATTTAAGACAATGGATTGAGAATTTTATTATGGAGACAAAAACTATTAAAATACTTCTCATGTGGGTTAAGATTCATAGACTTCCATATCGTCTTATACACAAGCATGCTTTGAAAAATATTGACAAACACTGTAGGAAATTTCATACAAGAGGACTAACTACTAAGGAGTGAAGGCATGTTGTATATACTTGGATATGTGTTGCTATGAATATTTTAAAATGTATGTTGTAGTCCACTAGGATTTAAATTAAATCAAGAGAACATGATCAACAATTGGATTATGAAAACATTGGATTTTGATATTGCAAACGTTATCATATTACACATGACAAGAGATTACAAAGTGAAAACAATGGAAAATTTGATAATTTTTTTGGACACAAGACAAAATTTGATATGAAGTATGGTAGTCATACCATAGTAAAAGCTAGATCAAATCAAAAAAATTCCACTCCCAAGAAAGTGGTAAAGAAATCCCCTACACATCATAAAATTCCAAATGCCATTATGGTTTACTCATATCAACCATGAAAAGAAACAAAGGACATAATGGATGAGGAAGTACAATGCACACGTTTAAGTTTAGAAGGAACTAAAAATGTAGAGGAATATAGAAAGGAAAAATTTAAATCAAAGGAGATAAAAGAGGTCAATATTAATTTATGCAAACCATCCTCATTTCCCTCAAGTAGTATAAAATCTTCTCCTTGGAATAAAAAAGAAATCCCTTAGATTTTAGGGTTTCAAGAGGAGCATAAAAAAATGACTATGGAGGATACCCATGGAAATTTGGCATTTACAAGGTAGTATAAAAAAGTAATTACTTTTGAGGATCATCCTTACACTTTAGGGTGTCTAAGGCAACATTTAGGGTTTCAGAGTAGCATAATGTTAGGACCCCATCCTAACACTATTTTTGTACTACTCATATGATTATGTAATGACTCCATTTCGATGTGGGGATCCCTTTATAATGTTAGTTTTGTAATACTTTGTAATGGTATGTGGCACGTAAGGTGCCTAAACAAGTAGGGTCATTTCATGTAATCATTATCAATAATGTAACCGATGTTTGGCATAAGATTCTAGCTTGAGTGGAATTTTGCATGTAAGTCAACTCTTGAGCATTAGATTAGGGTTGCATGAAGTGTATCTTTAAAATACATGGATCTATGAATGAATGTATATTTTTACAAATTAATGAAAGTATTGAAGGAGGTTTCCCCCTCGAAGAGGCCTATGATTTTGTGTTGTTTTGTGAGATTGTTTTAATTCTACATTTATATTTTGTATTGCAATATACTATTATTTCATGAATTTCTATTTTAATTGCAATGTTTATGTGAGTGAGTTTTTTTTTAATAGAAGGTTCCTAAAAAGTGGTATCAAAGAAAATTTCAGGGTCAACTTCTGCTATAACTGCGATAGTTCTCACCCTTCCATTATGACTATTAGGTATAAATTTCTTGTGTTTTCCATTTTTTGTTTGTCATTTTACTAAAAAAAAAAAAAACCAACAAAACCACAATATTTTTTTCTTGTAATAGTTTCTTAGGTTAGAAACCTTATGTTGGGGGTTTTAAAATATCACAGAGGAGCTATCATTATTGGCTAAGCTAGATTTCTTGTAAAGCATCTAGTGAAGTGAGGGGTGATCAAGCTCTAATACCTAGGCCTTAGACGACACCCTTCTATAGAATTTATCTCCCATGTATCCTCAGGTATATAGGGATACCACATAGGATTAGGAGAAACCTTTATCCCTAGAAAAATTTGTTGGCCTTGTATTATCCATAGTACATTAGACACAACATTTGGAAATATTACCCTCTCCTACTATCACAGAGGTAGGTAGTGTGTTCAAGGGTATGCGTGGAATATTCCTTGAGTAGTGGCTTGAAATATTGGTCCAAGCATTATCATTTGTCACTATGATATAACAAAGGGCATATGGGTATTACATACACCTTGGCTTAGCATGCCCTAGTTCTATTAAAATGTTACCCTGCAAAAACCTTCCTATTCTGTTGAATTTTTAACCTGCAACCAAAAATACTCCCTCAAAAATTGAGCATACAAAGGATACTTCTCTATCACCATAATAATGTTTATAATGGTTGAAAGAGTGGGTGGACATAACAGAGTCTATCAGTATTATTAGCAGTCCAGTATCATTTCAATTTGAGAATAGTAACAGTTAGGTCAGATTGTTAGTTGTCAGTGCCAGTAATAGTTATCTGTGATAGTCAAAATTTATACTAGGTAGAGAATTTTTAGTGATAGATTTAGAACATACCATTGTCAGTACAGGGAACCATAACATCAATGACATAACAATATCAGTAATAGCCATTATAGAGATAGTGTGAGTAATTGTTAGTGTAGGGATAATGTCAATAATATTTAGTGTAGGGACAATGTCATAAGGGGTTGGCCAACAACAAAATCTAACTTTTGAACCAAGCCTCTAAGAGGAAAATCAACAACACCAACAACCTCGACAACAAAATAAATTTTAAAAAAAATTTGGGGTACCCAAACTAGCGTTGTGATATATAGCTCATTGTGAACATATTTTGAGATGATGATTTTGATATATAGCACCCAAGCACTTTTTTTGGATCCTTACTAAAATAGTAACTCATAAAACTTTGTAGATTTGTGGATGTAGTTTTCACGGAATGGTAGGTCCTACACTCTTTGTGGCTAACAAGCAGGATCTCCTTAGATTATCATTTCAAACCATATGGATAAGTTGTTATATAAATCTTCTCAGGGGGCAATCACTCAGATATTTTTCATATAATCACCTCCTTCAATTGAAGATAAACTTCTAGTAGATTTGTAAATCATCTTGACCAAGCATGATGTAGTCTTTGCAAAACTAATAAAATTACGACCTCGTTGCTTCCATGATCATGCAATTCCATTGGTACCTGGTAGTGTGCCACCTAACATTATATCTTACCACTACCCCATGCATTTAAATTGGAAATCAAGAAATTAGTACAAGAATTGTTAAAAGCTGAAGTCATTTGGCCTAGTAACAATCCTTATTCTTCTCCAGTCTTATTGGTTCACAAGAAATATGGGTCTTGGTGATTGTGTATAGATTTTTATGAGCTCAATAAGATCACCATTAAGGATAAATTTCCTATTCTTGTGGTATATGAATTATTGGATGAATTGCATGGTGCTATATTTTCTCTAAGTTAGATCTTCACTTGGGTTACCATCAAATATAGCTTGAGGAGGAAACAACATTATGCACTCATAAGGGCCATCATGAATTTTTGGTTATGCTATTTGGCTTGACAAATATCCCTTCCACATTTTAGAGCCTCATGAATAACATTATCTTTCCTTTCCTTCGTAAATTTATTGTAGATTTCTTTGATGATATTTTGGTTTATAGTCACTCTTGGGAAAAGCATCTCATCCACGTGGATCAAACCTTATAGCTTTTGTCTCAACATCAATTTTATGTTAAGTGGTCCAAGTGTTATTTTAGGTTTATTGAAGTAGAGTATTTGGGATACATTTTCACCAAAGATGGAGTTAAAGTCAACCCTAAGGAGATTCAATCCATTCAAGATTGGTTGAAGCCTCTCACTCTTAAAGGCCTTCGTGGATTTTTGGAACTCATAGGCTATTACTACAAATTTATCTGTAACTATAGCAAGATCGCTCCTCCTCTAACAACCATGTTAAAGAAAAATTATTTCATGAATAGGTCTAGTTGAATACGCTTTCCTTGATCTAAAGCATGTTGTGATAACCACTCCAGTCTTATCAATGCCTAATTTCTCCAAACCATTTGTAATTGAAAGTGATGCTTCGGGCAATGGCATTGGAGCCATGTTGATGTAGGAAGGACAACCCTTGGCTTTCACTAGTAAAGCGATTTCAAGTCAAAATATGGGTAAATCAACTTATGCGAAGAAGATGCTTGTAATATTGCATCTAGTTACTCACTAGTGACATTATATCATTGGGCATCATTTCTCCATAAAAATAAACCACCAAAGTCTCAAGTACTTCCTAGAGCAGTAGGTCACTACCCTAGAACAACACAAGTGGGTCTCTAAACTCATGGGCTATGTTTATGAGATTAAAAAGGGTAAGGAAAATATTATGGCAGATGCACTCTCTCATCAATTTGAGACTCAAAGTATGCTATGTATCATCTCTTTGCCCATTCCATATTGGATAAATTCTCTCTATGAGGATGTGCTCAAGAACTTGAGATTGCAAAATTTGATTACCACACTTCAAATAGTGCCTACCTTATGTCTAGGGCTTCACTTGGGATGGATAAGATTTGAGATACCTCCAATGCCTTGTTATCCCCCACACTTCTCAACTACTAGAAATGATATTGCAAGATATGCATGCTTCACCCATTGTAGGCCATTTTGGGTTCCTCAAGAGCTATGAACAAATTAAGCTACTTTCTTCTAGAAGGGCATGAAGAAGGACATTCAAACTTTTATGGTAAAGTGTGACATATGTTAGCAGATGAAGTAAGAAATGGTGCATTCCCTGAGAAGTCTTTAGTCCTTTCCTATTAAAAAATAAATCTAGATATATATTTTCATGGGCTTTATTGAAGGGTTACCTAAGTCTAGAGGTAAATCAATTATTTTGGTGGTAGTAGATCGTCTCACAAAGTATGCTCATTTTTTTCCCCTCTACCATACTTACGTGATCTCAATCATCACCCAATTTTTTTAAACTCTATTTTTTTCCTTCATGGCATACCCACATTCATTAGTATTTTTTGGCAAGAATTGTTTAAGTTGTAGGGAATTCGGCTCAAAATTATTTCAGCCTACCATCCAAAAATTAATGGTCAAACAAATATTATCAACAAATTTTTGGAGACCTACCTTCATTGCTTTACCTTTGATCATCATGCATAGTGGGCAAAGTGGCTTCCCTTGGATGAATGGTGGTATAACACTTCCTATCATATTGCGACCAAATTTACCCTTTTCAATTAGTTTATGGATGACCTCCATAAACACCCTCCTTCTACATCCTAGGTAGCTCTAAGGTCCATGTTGTTGACACTACACTCTGCCAACATGCTGAAGTCCTCCATCAACTAAAGATGAATTTGGAATTGGCCCAAAATTAAATGTGTTGATAGGCTGATCAACATCATTTTGAGTGTAACTTTGATATTGATAATATAGTTTTCCTCTACTTGCAACCATATAAACAATAATCACTCCAGATTTACAAGTTCTAAAAACTCATTGCCAAATACTATGGGCCCTACAAGGTCTTACAACGAATTGGTGCAATGGCCTACAAATTGGCCCTTTTATCAACCTCCAAGATCTATATTATCTTTTATGTATCCTCACTCAAGAAGGTTGTGGGTAATTGGGTACAGGTTTAGTCTATTTACCTGAATTGGATGAAGTGATTTTTATCTTGCTCGAGCTTGAACAATTGTTGGACTACAGATCATGCACTCTTTGAAATTGTGTCATCATTGAGGTTATTGTTCAATGACATGGAATCCAACTAGAAGATACCATTTGGGAGTCTCTCAATTAGCTGAAACACTAGTTTCCTCATCTATAGCTTTGAGAATAAAGATTTTTGAAGGCTAAGAGCATGTTAGAACCCCATCCTAACACTATTTTTGTAATACTCATATGATTATGTAATGACCCCCTTCCAACATGGAGATCCCTTTATAATATTATTTTATAATACTTTGTAATGGTATGTGGCACATAAGGCACCTAGACAAGTGGGTCCATTTCATGTAACTATTATCAAGAATGTAACTGATGTTTGGTAGAATATTCTAGCTCGAGTGACATTTTGCATAGCATTAGGTTAGGATTGCATGAAGTGTATCTTTAAAAGACATGGATCTATGAACAAATGTATATTTTTGCAAATTAATAAAAGTATTGAAGGAGGTTTCCCCCTTGAAGAGGCCTACGATTTTGTGTTGTTTTGTGAGATTGTTTTAATTATGCATTTACATTATGTATTGCAATATACTATTATTTCATGATTTTTTGTTTAATTGCAATGTTTATGTGAGTGAGTTTATTCCCAATAAAAGGTTCCTAACACATAAGAAAGTAATTACTATGGATGATCATCCTTACACTTTAGGGTCTCTAGGGTAGCATAAAAAAGAAATAATTTTTGAGGATATCCCTTGCACTTGATATTCTCTAGGGGAACATAAACCTTTAGAAGATAAGTCGCGTTATGAACAAATGTGAAAAAATAGAAGATATTGATGAAGATAAAAGTACTGGTGGGAATGAAAAATGAGAGGAAGACCCTTAAATAAAGAATAAAGAAAAGAAAATCAAAGTTTTATGATTTGGAAAACTAAAAAAATACCATAGGTGTTAATAAGAAGTGTGGCTAAGCCCACAAATTAAACTTTTATTTTTTAAAAATTGAAGAGAAAAATAGTATCGTAGAATATTAAGGATATGAATAAGATCCCAAAAGAGTTATTAATGAATTAATAGGTTATTATAGTATTGTATTTTTTAAATAAAATTAAGTAGTGAGGAATCTAAGGATGAATTCAAAAATATTTGGAAGATGAGGGATTGTCTAGCAGTTTCTTCCATAGGAGTTTCCAAAGGTATTGCAATAATATGAGATAAACACAAATGGGGTGGAAAATTGCTAGAAGAAAAAATTAATTGGGTTGTTGGCCTATTTAGAAGCAAAGAGGAAGATATAAAAGTTGGGATTATAAATGTATATGCTCCAACTATAGTTACTCATGAAATATGTTAGAAGGATCTCAACATATTTTTGTTAAATACACCATGATTCATAATTGTAATCTATAGATTCTTGGGGGGCTTCAACATAGTTGTAACTCCTTTGTAATTTATGTAGGATTTTTATTCATTTGTTAATTCTAATGGCATTTGGGATGCTTCTTGAGAATTGTGATACTAAATGAGACAAAAATCAAAATAGGACAAGAATTGGGATAAAATCAAAAGAGAAAAAGAGTAAAACCTAAAATAGGATAAGATAGAACTAGTATTGCAACTAAAAATAATAAAAATAAATATTCTCATCTAGATTTAGAGAGGATGTGAAGCACCAAGAGTCTCTTAATACAACCAAGAGACATCTTATTGTATTATATAAGTATAGGGTATTGTATCAAAGAAGAAGCTATAGATTTGAAGATAGATGAATTGTTGTTTAGAGGGTTTTTATGTAATTTTATTTTATGTTTATTTTTATTGGAATTCACAAAGCTTTCCAAAAATAAACAAAATCAAATCCTTCACTCAAATCTTATACAAAAAGCTTAAAAGGATGAAACAAAGAAAAATAGACATAGAGATTTGGAGGCACCCCTAAGTACCATAAGTAATCACTACATTACCCATAGATAATATTAAAAACACTCTAATAATCAAATGAGGAGTGGAAAGGGGTATTTATATTAATACCAAAATCCTAATTATATAATAATATTTAACCTAAGCTAACCTAAAAATGGGGCTTTGGATTAAGATACAAAAAGGATTTAACTATAACAAGGTTAACTTGGGCCCATAGGGTATACATAATAAAATATTACAAAAAAATTATACATTATACAAAGAAATGTCTTAGGGCTATCCAAAAATTGCACAATATCAGCCTTAGCCATGAACCAAATTATAATTTCAACACCCCCCATAATTTGGATTGAGCGGCCAAGGAGAAAAGATATTAATGACAATAATATCTTCCTATTATAATGTCTTCTCTAATGGGCCTTCATAGTTAAGGTAAATCCTTTAGAATATCCCTCATCATTTGGAAGACATTCATTAAGCTTCATGAATTCAACTTCAATCCTTTACAATTTTAGTAGGTAATTCTTTGTTGGATGTCCCTCCCTCTTACAATATCCACAAGTGGTCTTTATTTTCTTTGAAGACTTAGCTTGGCCCTTGACCCTCTAGGTATTATAATCCTTAGATTTGAATTCCTTTACATGAACTTATATTTGAAGAGTCCCACAACAATTCCACATAGCCACCTAAAAATGAACTAGGAGAGAAAAAAATTGATTAAGAGTAAGAGTATTTTGATATTTCAAGAACACAATAATCATATGAACCATTAGGTTCAATATCTAAAAGGAGGGGGAGAGATTAGAAAGGACAATCTAACACATTTTGCATCATCTTTTTTTTACCTCTAGAAGATGCAATATATGTTACCAAATCCTTGAATCTCATAATATAGTCCTTAACATTATCAAACTCAACTAGTTTAAGAGAAGAAAGTTCCAATTCTAAGTGAATTACTTCAATAGTATCAAATTTTATAAAAAAATCATACAATTTTGACCATACCTATTGAATTTTTAATCTAATTCATGTCCAAGATCTAAGGGTATTGGATAAACCTAAGGATATTTCATTATGTAATGTATTTACTATTTTGTAATATTTTATTAAGCCAGCCCAATAGGCCATGGTTAATCTTGTTATGGTTAAACCTCATTTAATATTTAGAAGTAACCTAAAGCCCATTGTTATATCAACTTAGGTTAAATTATAATATAATTAGGGGTTTTGGTATTTCTATAAATACCCCTCGCACACTCCTCATTTCTTATTGGAGTGTTGTGCAATATTAACTATGGATAGTGATTATTTATGGAGCCTATGGACTTCCCAATCTATTTTGCTCCATTCACTTTCTATATAAGATTTGAGTGTATTTTTTTCTTTTGTTCATTTCTAGAAACCATTGTGAATTCCAACATGGTATCACAATAGATATGGAGCAACATTACTTGGTCATATAGGAAGTGTCTTCGAAGCCTCTAGTCCTTCCAATATTTAGGATGAATTATTCTCCAAAGTTTTATAAGTCAGGTTTGGTATAGAAAGCATTGATAGATCTCTTTTCTAATCAATCTCCTTATCTATGCTACATGTATGAGCAATTTAATAAAGGAGTGTATGTGGAGGTAAAATTCAATTCAATTTTTTTATAAGTAGACTACTCATTATCTTTGTAGTAGTCTAGGATCAAATGCATTGGATGTCATAGACCAATGGTGAGTTTTTTGAATGCTATAGGATTTTAAAATATGTAAAATATCATTTGAACACCTTGCAAACCCATGAGCAAAACCGTTCTATCATCTAGAAGATCTTGTGTCTATTCTCATTATCTCTCTCTTCAAAAAATGTGCTTTATTGGTTAATTTATTTTCAATTCTATTTGTAGTCAAGGAAAATGTAGATAGTAGGTGGTGGTGTGAGATGTCTCATAGGGAAGATAAGGGTTTGACCCTTTTTTCACTCTTATAATCTTATTTTTGACCATAGGCAGAGTGTTTCTAGTCCTTGATGATTATATTTATGAAGGTAGTCAATCCTTTATTGCACACATAGACATTGATGTAGTGGAAAATGAGTGTTGGTAAGGTTTTATAAGGGCACCGATGGGATTTTGAATCCAATATTTTAAATACAAGTATATTGGCATTAGGGTATAATATGACAAATTTTTTTACTTCCATCACTATGACATGGGAGGATTGCTAGCCCACCACACATAGGTCATTTGCTACTAAGAGATCAATAGTTTGAACCTCCCCCTCACTGTTCCCTTGATATTTGGTCTTTTTTCACTCAGGTTTTGGCCCATGCAAAGGTCATCATGGCATGCAAAAGGAGAGAATTATTTTTATGTATTTAAATCCTTTCAATAAATCAAACAAAAGAAAGTGGTAATGATTTGGCAACTCTAAATAACTACAATCACAAAATGAATTGGAGCAATTCAACAAATTAAGGCTCACCAAGTGGTAGGTTGAGATTGGCTCCTATTTTCCTAAGGTTGGAGGCTTTGATTTTTTTTGGCAGGGGGGTTTAATAGGACAATTATTTTGGAGGCTATAAATTTTAAATAACAAGGCATTTTGAGCCTTTTTTTCAAATTGCATGATTTTTCAAGCTCTATGTACTGGTGCGATCATTTTATAGATCTATTATGGTGTTAAGCACTAAATTGAGTAATATGGATGAAAAAACCCTAGTTACTTGTCCTAATGGAAAATTTGCAACATTTGGTCAACTCAAATTATTGGCATAATACAAAGTAAGAACCTATGGTACATATTTTAGGAGGAAAAATCAATAGTTCTTGATGATGAAATTCGACATCAAAAGGTATAAGAGGCCCTAGGTTATTTTTCCTTGCTAATTAAACCATAATTGTATTTCCATGTCAAAGAAGAGAGTGACCCTATCTAGATATGGTCAAAGTTGCATGAAAATTTTGAAAAGGTTAATACTACTAAAGTAAGTTGTTTGGAGTTAGAGTTTTCTTCTCTCAAGTTATTTAAGCTTGATATCGTTGAGGACTATATTACAATATTTAAGGATTTAAGGAAAGATATTGCATTCTCTATAGGTAAAAATAAATATGATGTGGAATGCATTAATATTTTCCTTGCTAATTTCCATGCCTCCTTTTAGATATTGAACCTAATGGTTCATATGATTCCTATGTTCTTGGTATCCCAAAGACTCTTACTCTTAATCAACTTTTTTCACTTCTAATTCATTTTTAGTTTGCAATGAAGAATTATAGTGGTGGATCTCTTCAAATATATACTCACACAAATGAATTCAATTCTAAGGAGGCTAAGAACAAGGGGATTGTTAGAGTTAAAGTGCACTATGCCTTCAGTTTGACACTTGTCAGTTTCATTGACAAGTGTCATGTTCATCATATAGGCTTATGTCTATATATTGTAACCTATTTTTATCAATAATTAATCCCTTGAGTTTTCCCTCCTAACATTTGGTATATATAGGCATAAGCCTATATTCAACACATGACACTTGTCAAGTGAAACTGACAAGTGTCAAGGTGAAGGCATAGTGCACTTTAACTCTAACATTCCCCCTTAAAGTGCACTATCCTAACTAAAGAAAAAAAAGCAAGTCAACATTAGGTAACATTCCCCCTTAATGTTGACTTCTCGAAAACAACCTATCATCCTCGCTTATTGCTGATTTGGTCTAGGCTCGTGCTCTATGCTCTTGGCTCTCCAACTATGAATAATGCTAGATTCACTGTGTATACATCTCGGTCTGTTGCCTCAGGGTCAGCCACTTCAACGGGTCTATTGCCACTGGGTCAGCCGTCTAAGTGCCTTAGGGTCATCATGGGTGCCTCAGGGTCAGCCACATCTGGGTCTGTTGCCTCTGCAAGTCATCCTCAGAGGATTTTGCCACTCGTAGGTCACTGACTAGATTCACCATGAGTATGAAATCCCTCCTCATGGTGAACTCAATCTAGAAGGTGTCGGTCTCTGCCAAAAATGCACCTAATGAAAGGAAAAACGAGCCATATAAGAGTGTCGGTCTCTGTCGAAAATGCACTCAATACAATAAAATGAGCCATAGATCAAAATAGGAGGAGAGAAGAAGAAAAGAAGAGAATCTTCTGAAGTGTCTTCGTCTGTAGTCTTCAGAAGTAGATCCGAAAACAACCTCGGATAGAGTCTAGGGTGTCTTTTTCTGTAGTCCCTAGTATAAGTGTCCTTATGGTGACCATGTCATCCCACCGAAATGCATGGGTAACCAGCCGCTGCATTCGCCAAGTGTATAGACAAGATCACTAAATACAAGGATCACATATGAAATTACCTTGGGAGTGTCGGGTACAACCGAGAGTGCTCCAAGGTTGAAAAAATTTGAGGCTAAAAAACTGAAGTGAAACAGCCTCAAAAATACAATTTGACACCACCATTGTGTTCGTCATGAAAAAACGTTTCCAACGACTATAAATACCCCTATAGGGCACTATCAAAGGGGCCTTCATCATGTGGAACAATCATCATGCCTATCTAAGGCAACAAAAATAAACTTCAGGAATATCATATTCCTGGCATCGCACTGTGGTGGATTAAAGGCAAAATTACATCATTTCAAATCATATGAAAAGTAAGATATTATGGACGGATTCTTTCACTTCCACCTTCACATGGAAAAACACATTGACTATCCTTATGGGCATATAATAAAAAATATCCGTCATATTGCATTTTAAACAAAATGCCCATCCACTTGACACATGCACATCCAATTAGTGCGGGGGCCCACCATAATTAGAACATTGGCAAAATAAAAAAAAATCCTGCCATACATTACACATCCATGCTCCATTACCTCATTTTTGCTGTGGGCAGAGTGCTGTTCATAGCCTACCATGTGGCCACGTCATTCATAATGGCATCGTGCATGTACTACAGATGGCATGACGCCCTCGCCCACATGGCTCTCCTGGTCGTGATCGAGAGCACCAGTGCCTGCCAGAACATTTGGTCTTTCTCCACAACACTCTGCCTTCTGTCACAGAACAACCAAAGCGACATGATACAACACCGGATGCAACACTGTGTTCATCAAATCTTTATGAAACAACACGAGGTGCACATGCTTCATCATGGGCAAAATGTTATCCATGAGCCGTCAAAGCTAAAACCTTCTATTTCATTATTCCTACTGGGCCACCCCTGAATCCAAAGAACGTGCTGTCTTTTGTATTATTTTGCACATAGTCGAACAATCCTGCAATGACATTGTGACCTCTGGGAGCCTGATCTCCAAAAATTATGACTTCGATCTTCATCCAATTTTAACACAGGCGTGTCACTCGTAACAAAACTAACTGATGACGTCCTTCCTTAGGGGTGCTCCACCGAGCCTAATCTGCTGTAGAGACTGTAAGTTGTAGTTGTCCGCATCATCAGACCTGGCCAAAGCCGCAAAAATAGAGGGCACGGTTGGCAGAAGTGAAACATTGTATTTCTAGACGTAGCTTAGCATTTCCCACCATGTCATGAGATACCATATGAACCAACCTTCATTCCTTCAAATTTGAGGCCGGAGCTCCGCCAGGCCGATTTGCTCCCAGCGTTCCCATTTTGGCGACCAAAAATTACTTGGGCCGACCATTTCGTTCCAACGGAGGAGGTCGCAGGAACGAATATCAGTCCCTCTCGAGTAAAAGTGGGCCATGGAGGGCTGCCCAGGTAGAAACAGTAGCAGACGATGGGGAAAGAGAACAGAAGCTCGAATCCTGTCTCATCTGCAATCTTCATCAAATAATCACTTCAATCCTTGTTTTCCCCAAACTTGGAGGTCCGAAACCCTATTCGTACGATTTAGACTTGAAATCCTAGATCAAACTGCGTGTCGTATCGGGCTGCTTGCCATCGCCCAACCTCTCCACAATGGCAGGCAGCAACGCATTGAAATTCACCTTCAGATGCTCCCCTGAAAATGCGGCCGCTGAAGAAACCATCATGCTCACGGATCTCTGAAAAAATTATGGAAACCCCATTCGAAGAGACAGAAAATCCGAGCATTAAAAAAATAAATAAAATCATGGCCCCAAGCATTGAAGCTTCAGGGGCAGCCATGAAATCTGAAAATATTTTCCAAACTTTTAAAAAAAATTTCCATCTGGTTTCTGATCCATCAAATGATGGAGAGCATACTCCCTCGGTAAACTTTTTTTTTTTTTAAATAGGAAAAAAATAAAATAAAATTAGGGGGAGTAGGATTTCCATGGGGGAGGGAGGATTTCCATGAGGGAAATCCCCCCTCAAGCTCACAAGGCTAGAGAAAGCCTGGAGCTCTGATACCAAATGTTAGGAGGGAAAACTGAAGGGAATAATTATTGATAAAAATAGGTTACAATATATAGGCATAAGCCTATATTCAACACATGACACTTGTCAAGTGAAACTGACAAGTGTCAAGGTGAAGGCATAGTGCACTTTAACTCTAACAGGGATTATGTTCAAGGCTAATTATTCAAGTAGATTGAATACCACTTGTGGATACTATAAATGGAGGGACATCCAACAAAGAATTACTTGCTAAATATACAAAATATTGAAGCTAAGTTATTGAAGCAAGGTGAATATATTTAGATGATGGAGGAGATTTTGATGGATATATATTAACTAAAGAGACCCACTAGAGCATCCATTATGGAGGAGAATTTATTATTATCACTAATGTCTTCTCTCCTTGGCCCCTAAACTTAGATTATGGGGGTGTTGAATTTTTAATATGATTATGAATAATACAAGCTTATAATGAGGGGGGTGAACATTATAAGATAAAGCTTTTTTCTTTTCTTTCCAAAGCAATAAATTCAAACAATATCAATGAATTAATAAAAAATGCACAAATCATTACACACATAAGAGAAATAGATTTAACGTGGTTCACCCAACATGGGCTACATCCACAGAGAAAAATTTCTTATAATTTTCTTCAATAAATTTTGTGGGTTCCAACCCACAGAAGATACCAATCCCCTATTACAATTTTCATGGACACCAATCCACATAATACATCTATCCCCTCTCACAAGTTCATGGGCACCTACCCATAGGAGACATCTATCCCATCTCAAGTTCATGTACACCAATCCACAGAAGACACCAATCCCCTCTACTATATCATGGACACCAATCCATAGGAGACACCAATCCCATCTACTCTAGTTCATGGGCACAAATCCACAGGAGACACCAATCCCATATGCTTTGGTTTGTGGACACCTATCCATAGGAGACACCAATCCCCTCTCAAGTCTAGTGAAAAATATTCTTAGGTCTACTCCAAACTTACTCACAAAATTGCTCAAATATGCTCTAAAATCACTCACAAAACTTGCTCAAATCTGCTCCGTACTTGCTCACAAATCCTACTCAAACCTACTCATAAAACTGGTCAAATTTTATCCAAAACCTACTGATAAAATATGCTCAATTATGCTCCAAACCTACTCATAAATCTTGCTCAAATGTGCTCTATAATCTAATCTAAAATATTCTCAATTGTGCTCTAGAATATGATCCAAAACCTGCTTACAAACACTTCTCATCTACTCCCAAATATTACATACATATAATGCTCATCTATCCTTTACTATGCTTTCCTCTACTATAGCAATTCAGACATATCTACCCAAAATTATTTTATCTTCATGAACATATAGAGAATGATATGCACTAACAAATTCTAAATATGTTCTTCACATTCATTAAGTCTATTGCTTACACATGTCTCACATTTATATTTTAAGGTAGCTATAGTCTAGCACTTGATAACTGACCTTATAATTGTTGATTTGCACCTTTCCTTCTGATGCAGGAGCATTCGATGGCAGCAGCACAATATTGCATCAACAAAAAAATTTCTAAGTTTTCGCAACTCAAGAAGGGGAGAGAGAAAGTGTAGAGCAAAAACTGTCATGATTTCGCGACATGTCACGAAATCGCGATAGTCAATAGGAGAGAGAAAATGCCTTTGAAAAGGTCATGATTTCGCGACGTCGCGAAATCGTGACAGTCAGCAGGAGAAAGAAATGTCATTGAAAAAGGTCACAATTTCGTGACGTGTCACGAAATCGCGATAGTCACAAAATCACGACGAAGAGCAACTAAGGGAAGATGCTTATGGGAATGTCGCGATTTCACGACATGTCATGAAATCGTGACTATCGCAAAATTGTGACAAGGAGGCAGCCGAAGGAAGATGCTTATGGGAATGTCGCGATTTCATGACATGTCACAAAATCACGGCCATCACGAAATCGTGACAAGGAGGCAGCTGAAGGAAGACGCTTATGGGAATGTCATGATTTCGCGACATGTCACGAAATTATGGCCGTCGTGAAATCGCGACAAGGAGGCATTCGAAGGAAGACGCTTATGGGAATGTCGCAATTTCATGACATGTCACGAAATCATGACTGTCACAAAATCATGATCAGAGCAGGAAAGCAGGGGGCATCCGAAGGCAAATGTCACGATATCACGACATGTCACGATATCACGACCCAAAGGCGAGAAAGGCAGAGATGAAGATAAAACATCACGATATCATGACATGTCGCGATATCACGATCGAAAGGGAGAAGGAGCGCAAGGAAGTCAAAATGTCACGATATCATGACATGTCGTGATATCACAACAAATGGCTGGTTCATGGTTCTAAAAGGCACGCGTTCCAACGTTATGTTTCTGAGGCGGTCAAGGGCCTCATTAATGCATGTTTTCGTATCCGGTAAGTTTTTTGAACATGGCAGCCTCTCGAATTCTGTGTCTAGAGGTCAGAAATGTCAGATGGTTCTTTAATGCATGCTTTCATGGCAGATAGGGGCAGTTGCCAATTATGGAAGGAGAATTGAAAACTCGACGGAGGAAGCTGAATTTGTAGGTTTTTATGATACATTCTTTTTCAAGGGACATTAATGGCCTAGAGGGTCGAGACCTCGATAAAAACTCAGATATTGTAATAGGTTAAGGGGGGTGGATTGGAGATCGCACGTAGAGGATAGAGTTAGAGAAAACCAAGCCGAGCGCTGGTTATTGTAAAGCCTGCAGGCTGTTTCTGTAAAAGAGATTCCAGATTAATGAAGAAAACTTGGATTTGAGAAGGTGCGATTTTTTGTCCCCCATCACCTTCCCTTTTTTAGATAGCTTAAAATGTCCTTATTTTCAATTGAATCCTTTCACATTATCCTTGCACTATGTGAAACTTCCAAATCTACCTCAACTATAGGATGCACTCCAAATATTTCTTCAACAATAATGATGCACCTCAATTCTATCTTCAAAAATAATGATGCATCTCAAATGTATCTCAACAATAATAATGCATCTCAAATCTATCTCAACAAAGATGATGCACTCCAAAATCTATCTCAACAAAGATGATGCATTCCAAATCTATCTCAACAAAGATGATGCATTCCAAATCTATCTCAACAAAGATGATGCACTCCAAAATCTATCTCAACAAAGATGATGCATTCCAAATCTATCTCAACAAAGATGATGCACTCCCAAATCTATCTCATAATTTTCCTTTTTTATTTAAATATCAAATCAAAACACTTTAAACCCTTATTACTCCTTTTAAGACATACATAGTAAATCTTATGAATGTAAAATAATTCCTTACATTTTTGTTCTTTTGTCCTTTGTTTGAATGTCTTCTTTTAGCATTGAAAGCTTTCTTAAACCATTTACACTGATCCACCTCCATGTATATTTTGATCATTTGCTTTGCTACCCCTTGCACTATCTCACTACCATGTGTATACCTATATGTTGAAGTAGCACAATCGAAGAGGTCTACCTGCACTCCTACACCATCTGTGTGGAAACCCTAGCACACTGCATGTAACCATTTCAACTTCAGCAACCATAGCTTCTAGGTTTTGTTTGAACCTGCTAACAGTTTCAATGTTTACTCCTTTGGTGGTGCTACCTCCTTTCGATGGTCTGTGATCAAATATTTGTGATGGTGCTTTAACTTTAAGCTTGATGTATTGCTACCTTCATCACAGAGTTCCTTAAGGACACTCTTTTTAAATTTTGATGACTGCACCCTTCCACAAAAACATAGAATACCGCTTCAATGTCGTTCATGGAGTTCCTTGAGTTTGTAGTTAAAACCACCACTACCATATATCTTGATGCTTTGGTTTGATTTCACTTGGCAGATCTTCAACCACCTTGAATACTGATTTTAAACTTGCTCTTCATGTCTTCATCACTTTTGATGAAAAAATCTAGCCTCATAAGTAATTTCTAAATATGAAATGCTCCTGTGAGTGCAGATATCTTGTCACTTTACTTTGTTGCTGCTGAAACAAACATCACCTCCATTGTTCACACTGCTGCCTTATATCCTGTGTATTCTATTCTTTCATTTCACCATTCATCCATATCAAGACATCCATTTTGATGCTACTTCTTGAGAGATATTCCAACGAAGTCAAAATATAGCTCAGATGCTTATTATTTTGAAAACATGCCTTTGTTCTGCCTTATCTGGATTCTGTTATGAGTCTCTCCAACATAGATTTCTTCTATTCAGATTGATGACACTAATACCCTTGCCTCTTGACATTGCACTGCGTTGTAATCATTTGGAATATGAACATCTATGAACTCATGTGAATCCTTCTTGATTTGTCATCGTTGCTCGATGCGGTTTCTCCTTCGAATGCAAGACAAAGGCTCTCTCTCCAAACGTAAACAAAGACTCTCACTCTCTGAATGCAAAACAATGATACTCTTTCTTCGAATACAAAATAAAGGCTCTCTCCAAATCACACTCAACCATAATGTTTGGATCATATATATATGAATAATAATTTTTGAATTTCAAACATAAAGGTTGACCCTTACATTATTTTTCAATTTATATTTAAATCCTTTGATTTAAATACATCCCACTTTTAAAAACATTACTTTAATATTTAAATATTTAATTTAAATATTAAAGTAATTTTTTTAAAAGTGCGATGTATTTAAATCAAAGGATTTAAATATAAATTGAAAAATAATGTAAGGGTCAACCTTTATTGTTTTAAATATTAAAGTATACATCACCACTTCATACATCATCACTTTATTTGCTCAGGAACATTTTAATAATATTGACAACTCATAATTTCATCCTTGAAGATATTTTTTCCTTTTACATCAATGAAAACTCAATATTTCTAACAATATCCCCCTTTGTCAATGATGGAAACCCTATAATGAAATTTTCCTTCATTACAACATGATCACAAACTGCTCCCCCTGAATAGTTTCTCCTGATGAGCACCAGAAATGCTCATATTTTGTACACATTTTCTTGATCATTATGCGGCTGTATAATAAGGATTGCATACTTTTATAAATGATTATATAGATATTTGATGAAATTATGCGTGTTATCTAATTTGTGTGTTTTCAGTGTGTTTTGTGGAATTGCAGTTGGTTTAGTTAGATTTGGATCAGTCGAGGTCTTTTTGATGGACCTGGCACTTTGTTTCTTTGGGGATCAATGCAGAGAACATAGGCGCCTTCCTCTTCCAGGAAGGCGCCAAGAGAAAGTAGGCACCTTCCTCTTCCAGGAAGGCACCAAGAGAACGTAGGCACCTTCCTCTTCCAGGAAGGCGCCAAGAGTAAGTAGGCGCCTTCCTCTTCCAGGAAGGCACCAAGGAAATAAAAGCGCCTTCCTCCTCCAGGAAGGCGCCAAAGGGAAGGAAGCGCCTTCCTCTCATAAGGAAGGCACCGACGGGAAGGCACCACGATAGGCAAAGTGCCTTCCTCCCATAAGGAAGGCGCCACTAGAAGACAAGCGCCTTCCTCTCACAGAAGGCGAGCGCCTTCCTCCCATAAGGAAGGTGCCACTAGAAGGCAAGCGCCTTCCTCCCACAGGAAGGCGCCAATAGAAGGTAAGCACCTTCCTCTTCCAGGAAGGCGCCACGATAGTAAGATACCTTTCGTATAGGGAAGGCGCCCGATATACTTAGGCACCTTCCTCATAGGGAAGGCACCTCTGTTCTTCACCCGTTGACCAGATTTGCATGACGTGGACAACAGTGGCTGGTGCAGTTCCAACTCTACATCATGTAGAGCTAAATTGGAGATCACACCAATGTATGAAAGTATCTTACCAATGCTAGGCGAAGCACGAACCAATCAGCGAACACGCCACCGTTAGAACCAAATGCCAGTTTTAAGCAGACATCGATTGCATTCACCAGACTATCTTAATTTAGTCTAGGATGAATCGACTATTGTAACCTCTTTGTAATAGAAGTTCTATGGGTGTGTTATATAAACACACGTAGACCACTCTGAGAGATATAGATTGATATAGATTTATATAGAGATATAGAGACAGATAGATATTGTAACACTTTGATAAATATATTACAGTTCTAAGAGTTCTAAGCGCGTGTTCAGCTGGGAGGAAGCTACTGGAGCCTGGGCCCACTCCAAGCCAGTATTTCTTCCCCACTTTTCTTCTATTTTCTAGATTAGTTTATTGCTTTTATAAGGTCGTTTACCACATTGCTATTTCTAGTATTTGCAGTAGATTCATTTTCAGGAATGTGTGAATGTTTTATTTTCGTAGATTTAATTATTTTCTTCTTACGTAAATTATTGAGGAGTGCATGAATGATTGACAACCATTTTGAAAACACCCCCCAATAGTAGAATTAGCGGACTCATCTCAAGTGGTATTGTAAGCAATCTTATTCAGACCCTTCGCAAGTTTACGAAGCTCCCTGGGTTGATAATTAAATGCACGGGCATGTGACAAAAGTAGGAAAAAGTTAACCTTGTTTGGCCCGCAACATTTTGGCACCGTTGTCGGGGAAGCGTCTCAACTAGATTATTTACAATACCCTGAAACCTTCCATCTGACCTTGTATGAGTTCTTCGAGAAGAAGAGGACCGGACGGTCGGTTTATAAGAACCAACCCATCAGAACCAGAGTCAGCCGAGCATTCTGAATTTGAATTAGACTCGCCCGACCCACCAACAATCCATTGGAGTGAGGAACCACACTTTGTGCAAAGTGCCTCCTCATCCCATCAATGTGGGGAAGAATGAATCATCATAAATCCCCTGTTTAATAGGACTCCCTTAGAGGAAGCCCTATTGTGGAAAGCTGTAGAAGATCGGACGATCTCACCAGACAACCTTAGAGCTTTGACTCAGAAAGTCTTAAATGACCGTAAGGCCATAAGCACTGCATTAGAAACCACATTTCCTAAAAAAATGGCTGATAACGATGAAGTCTCATCTGGCTTTAGTTTCCCGATAGAGGAAGGAGTAGGAGATGCCAAAATGAAAAACATATCCCCTGCTCACCTTTCGACCTTCAGAGGATACCCAACTGAGGACCCTGACCTATTTTTATTTAAGTTTGATGTCTTATGCAGGTCTATGGACTACAAATCTGATACGTAGAAGCTGAAACTCTTTCCTTCTACATTAGACGATGCAGCTCTATGATGGTTCATCGGTCTAGGAGACAAACACATTGCCACGTGGGACCAGATGAAGAGGCTCTTTTTAGAGCAATACCAAGATTTTGGGAGAGCAAGAGACTCCAGGGAGGAGGTCCTGAGCATGACACAAAAAGAAGATGAGTCTCTCGAGGAGTACTGGGAGAGATTCAACTTTAATCTTCAATGATCTCCTCACGCGAGACTATCTGATAAGTCCCTCAAAAGCATATTTTTGAGAGGACTTACCAATGAATCACTGGAGGCTCTTAACATGATCTTCGAAGGTGATGTCTACCAGCATGCTATGGAAGACATCCGACAACTATGCCGGAACTACTCAAGAAGGTGAGGCAAGGCCACCTCCAGAACCATGAAAGTGACTGCTTCAGTCACAAAGACAGAAATAGGTAACATGCTGGAGGATTTAAAGAGTGAAATGCTCTCATCTCTAGCATTGCAGATGGATACGTTGTTGTTAGAGAAAAAGAAGCAAGAAAATGATGCAGCATTGGCTTATTTCTATCCAAAATGTAGAGGGAGGCATGCAAAGAATGCATGCCCGGAGAACAAAGTTAGAGTATGCACAGTTTGTAGGCTGAATCATAAAACTCGATTGTGCCCACAACTGCCCAGTAATCAGGAGGAGGTTGAAAGCATGGATGCCTATTTCATAGGCAATCAAAAGAGTTGGCCATAGCCCCCTACGGGGAATATGCCAACCGAAATGCCGCCATATGGGGGAGGGCCATACATGCACCAAGGACCACCTCAACCACCTAACATGGGGTGGTGGGGGCCATCACCCTGGTCTAACGCACCCCCAGCAGCATTCCCGAACCAGCGAGCCATGGATGCCATATCCATATCCTGGGCAGCAGTGGAGAGGCCACACTGCATGGAATCAGGCTCCATAGAACGTAGCACCTGCTCACCCCCAACAGAATTTATCGACATTTCCAGTAGTGAGACCTGCGCAGCTACCCGCACAACCGATGGCAAATCCAAATAACAGGGTGAACCAACTAGCATACAACATGGAGGGTGAGATGTATCCTATGTACAATATTCAGCTTAGGTCAGGTAGGCAGCTAGGAGTAGGAACACCTCCACTGGTAGAAGAGGAGGAAGAGGTAGAAGAAACACCTTTGGTAGAGGAGGAAGAAACACTTGAGAGAGTGAAGGCTCCATTTCCCAACCGGCTGCAAGAACAGAGAAAAGTAACACAACCGGAATTCGACATCTTGTCAAGCTTGAAGAACCTCACAGTGACAATTCCATTATTTCAAGCAATCCGAGATGTTCCAATATATACCAAGGCAATCAGAGAGATGTGTCTGAGGAAGCCAGGATGAAGAGCAACCCAGACTATCAACGTCATGGGTAAACTGGCAGATTTGATGATGGGCAGAACATGCCATCCGAAGTATGCAGACCCAGGCAGCCCGATGCTGACTATAAAAATTGAGGGACATTCCCTGTCCAATACGTTGGTCGATCTCGGAGTAGCCATCAACGTAATGCCTCAGGAGACCATGCAGAGGCTACAACTCATGAACCTGAAACCCACCATGATAGTGCTATAGCTAGCCGATCGATCGACCGTAGCACTCGAAAGGAATGTTGGAAGACGTGATAGTAATGGTCAACGCATGGGAATACCCAACCGACTTTTTAGTCTTGCAATCCAAAACTAGGCTAGGCGGTTACCCGCTCATCTTGGGGAGGCCATGGCTGGCAATAGTTGACACTTACATCAGCTACTGGGATGGGCTGATGACCATCTCCGATGGGCGAAACATTAAAAGGTTGACCATTTCACCCCCAACATAGTCCGTCGACTCAGTAGGAGAACCCATGTTCATCGAGCATGGAAATCTAGAGCTGTCCATGATCCAACCGGTGATGACATTGGAGGAGTTGATAGAAGAAGATGAAGATGGTGCTATTGTGGAGTTTCTCCATGGAGAGCCCTCCATCTCCGCACCTGGATCACCGTTGACTGGCGCCCAAGATCACCACGTTCGGTAGATACACGTTGGGCCAGGAAGAACGTTAAATGTCAGCAGTAGGTTGACGCCCACACAACTGACAAAATTAGAAGAGCTCCTGGTAAGGCACCAACAAGCATTTGCATGGGATTACTCAGATATGCAGGGCATCAGCCTAGAGATCTGTACCCATCGGATTTATCTAGATGATCAGGCAACTCCAAGCCGACAGTCATAGAGAAGAATGAACCCGACAATGAAAGACATTGTCAAGGAAGAACTGCACAAACTCTTGGCTATCGGATTCATATATCCAATTTTTGATAGTGAGTGGGTATCACCATTAGTGGTGGTCCCTAAAAATAATGGGAAGTGGTGAATCTATGTGGACTACAGAGCATTGAACAAAGCAACCAAGAAAGACCACTTCCCACTCCCGTTCATTGATCAGGTCTTGGACACACTCTCGGGGAGGAAGTACTTCTCCTTTCTGGATGGATTCAGTGGATACAACCAGATCCAGATAGGAGAAGAAGATCAGGATAAGACAACGTTCACCTACCCATGGGGAACGTTTGCCTATAGGGTATTGCCTTTCGGACTGTGCAACACACCTGCCACCTTTCAAAGGGCGGTGCTTAGCATATTCTCAGACATGATGGGAGACGGGGTCGAGGTATACATGGATGACTTCACCATCTATGGAGAAACCTTTGAGGAGGCAATGACGAACTTGGAAAGAGTGCTCGATAGAAGCAAGAAAAATAATTTGTCCCTAAGTAACGAAAAATGCTTTATGATGATGCAAGAAGGCATCGTACTGGGGCACCACCTCTCTATAGAAGGAATAAAGGTTGATAAAAGGAAGATTGAGGTCATCAGGGACCTACCCAACCCTAGAATGTAGAAAGAGGTAAGGAGTTTTCTTGGATCAATCAGGTACTATCGATGATTTATCATCAAATTTAGCAAAATTGCCAAACCACTGCACACTCTATTATCTAAGGATGTGGAGTTCAATTGGATGGAAGACTACGAAGAAGCATTCCAATTGCTTAAGGAGAAACTGATATCTGCACCAGTTTTAAGAGGACCAAATTGGGCCATACCATTCCATATCTACTGTGATGCATCCAACGGTGCGATTGGAGCAGTCCTCGGACAAAAATATGGCAAAGAATTTTATGCCATTTATTATGTCAATAAAAACTTGGCAGGAGCAGAGCTCAACTACACGGTGATAGAGAAGGAGTTCCTCATAGTTGTCCATGCTATAAACAAATTCTACCACTATATCATCGGATATAAGGTATTTTTCCATATGGACCATGTGGCTATCAGATACCTAATGAGCAAGCCGGCCATTGGTAAAAGAATTATCAGATGGCTATTGCTACTGTAGGAATTCGACATCACCATAGTCGACAAACCAGGCAAGGATAACGTCGTGGCAGATTTTCTGTCCAGATTGATACCAGCAGACCATCAAGCAGTGGAAGACCAATTTCTGGATGAACATTTGTTCACTATTAGTGAGCAAACCCCGTGGTATGCAGATATAGCCAATTACTTGGCCATCGGAAGGACCTCACCTGCTCTCTCTTTCCGAGAAAAGCAAGTGGTCATAGAGAAAAGTGCATCATTCCTATGGATGGATGGCCTCCTATTTAAAATAGGACATGACCAAATTATAAGAAGATGCGTAGCAGAATAGGAGTTCTCAGAAGTACTCAAAGCATGTCACGATGAACCATGCAGAGGACACTTTGCAGGGAAATGAACTGCCTACAAAATCCTACAGGCTGGGTACTTTTGGCCCACTCTATTTAAGGATGCGGCTACGTACGCCAACAAGTGTGATGAATGCCAAAGGATGGGCAGACCAACCCATCGAGATGAAATGCCCCTCCAGCCTCAGGTACACCTGGAACCTTTCGATAAGTGGGGCATGGACTTCGTGGGACCGTTTAATCCACCTTCGATGGGGAGGAGGTTTATTTTGGTCTGTACGGATTACGTTACCAAATGGGTTGAAGTTCAGGCATTGAGGGATTCAAAGGAAAGAACGGTTGCCGATTTCTTATTTGCCCATATTTTTACATGATTTGGGGTCCCTAGGGAGATAACAATAGACCAAGGGCCTCAATTTACCTCCAAGTTGATCGAGGAGCTGATGGAGCAATACAGAGTTTGGCACAATAAAACTACGCCCTACCATCCACAGGAAAATGGGCAAGTGGAAGTGACAAATAGAGAAATAGAGAACATCCTGATGAAGACCATGCAACAACATAGGAAATATTGGGCTACACGGTTGCCGAAGGTAGTCTGGGCATATAACACCACGTGGAAATCCACCATAGGCTTTACACCTTTCCAACTGGTCTATGGGAAAAATGCGATGATGCCCATCAAATTTGAAATCAAGACGCTGAGAACGGCTTCAGAATTGAACTTGAGCTTGGATGAAGCTCAAAAACAAAGGATTCGATAGCTAGATCAGCTGGATGAAATCCGATTAGATGCTTTGCAGAGAACAAAAATTATACAGAAGTAAAGAAAGTGGTGGCATGATAGCCACATTAAGTTGAAGCAGTTCCAAGAAGGGGAATGGGTACTATTGTATGATTCTCGGTTCCAAGAGAGGAAAGGCAAATTAATGCAGAGATGGATGGGGCCGTATGAGGTGGTAGAGCTCATCAAGAATGGGGCAGTGCACGTTAAGACAATTGATGACAGCAACACCATGTTCACAGTCAATGGCCACCGACTACGCCCCTATAACACGTCCAAAACATTACAGGTAGAATCTAGAATAGGCATGGGGGAGACCCCATCTTGTTAGATCTAGACCGAACTCTCATAGGTGAAATGGTGGGCATGGAAGTGCTCACCCAAAATTAGTTAATGTAGTTTTTTTTTATAGTGTGTTTTTGCAAGGATGACGCCCGCATGCAAGCTACAGGCATCCTAACCCAGGGCCTAATAGGCATGGAATGCATCTAACTACCTTTATTTTCCTTTCTTTTTTGGTTGCTTTTTGTAGGTGGAGGACCTGACAACATGAGGAATAGGTATCTAGGAAACCAGGCCTGATTCGGCTCAGCATTCCGACACCGGCTCATAGGTAGAAGCTGAGGCAGCATGAAGCAAGACTGAGAAGGCTTGATCACCCTTTCCCAGTCAATCACAACATGATTGCCAAGAATAAGGTGCCTTCCTTATAAAGAAGGCACCCAGCCAGAAGAAGGCACCTTCCACATCTAGAAGGTGCCCCGAAGAAGGCACCTTCCTTATAAAGAAGGCACTAAAGAGTCTTCCTTATAAAGAAGGTGCCAGAAGGGTTAAGGTGCCAAGAAGGCACCTTCCTTATAAAGAAGGCACCCATCAGAAGAAGGCACCTTCCACATCAAGAAGGCGCCCCACTAGAAGAAGGTGCCTTCCTTATAAAGAAGGCAAAGAAGGGGCTTCCTTATAAAGAAGGTGCACATAAAGAAAAAAAAATATATATATATATATATATATATATATATATAGGCGCCTTCCGTGGCTGGAAGGCACCATAAAAAAAAAAAGCCAAGGCGCCTTCCACATCAGGAAGGCGCATCCAGCCAGAGGTGCCTTCCACATCGGGAAGGCGCATGCAGACCGAGGCGCCTTCCACATCGGAAAGGTGCACCCAATCAGGAGCACCTTTCGTAGCAGGAAGGTGCCATCATCAAGAAGGCACCTTCCACCACCGGATGACACATCCAATCAGAGGCACCTTCCATCATCGAAAGGTGCATCCATTCAGAGAGCACCGACAACATCGAGAAGGCGCCACATCAGCACCTTCCACATGGGGAAGGTACCAAAGAATGCCTTCCACGTACAGCCAGCACTCACGCCTCTCGGATGCCTCGAGCGGAATGAAGCATCACATGAATGAGCGGCACCAGATGACCATACCCCTCCCCCGTGTCACAAATCAGTGAATCAACGGCCTTCATGATGCCTGAAACATCGAATCAGGTACGCGCATGTTAATTCAAATTTTTATATAATTATTTATAAAATATGCAGTACCAAAAAATATACCACCATCATAAAGATCATATCCCCCCATAGCCGGAACCGCATGCCAATGATATGGCACCTTCCATAACTGCTAGGGTTAGGCACCTTCCCTATAAGAAGGTGCCTTCTTGAGGAAGGAAGGACAAAAAAAATAGCAGTAGTAAGGGAAGGCGCCATGGGAGGAAGGTCTAAGAATCACGCAGTGAAGAAGAATGAACCAGGTGATACGGACGGAATCAGAGGAGCGGTGAAGACACAGTTCGAGGCCGAGGGATGGCTCGAATACTATACCCTGGTTAGTCAGGGCTAGGATATGGAGGCAGCCAAGGAGTTCGCTACCTCCTTGAGGGGTGATGTAGCCCAGGTGCGAGGGGTAGAAATTCTAGTCACCCCCAAGTTCATCTCATAGGTGACTGGATTGCCCCTCACAGGGGAATGTGTATACAAGGGCGGACTGTTGAAGCCGTACATCGAGGTGCTGCTGCCAGGGGAGAATGTGTAGATAGACAAGGAGGGGTTACCCAAAAATAGCCTCCCCATGAATCTATGAAAGATATTCGAGCAGGTTGCTCGATTCTTCACATGCACCAAGAAATATACCCATCTACATGCTAATCATGTGCAGTTTCTCAATCACCTGGTGCATGGAAGGAAGTTGAACGTGCCCTTCTACTTGGTGAATGCTCTGAAGGATGAAGTGGCTCGGTACTAGAAGGGGGCACCATCCGCCTTAGCCCACCATGGGCTGATATCGACATTGGCCCGCCATGCAGAAGTGTAGAGGTAGAACCCCGATGTAGAGGGAGATGGCGGCCAAGAAAGGTGACATGATGTTATTGTCAAAGTAGGGCAAGACGAGAGATGCCCTATAGAGGAAATAGTGAGTATCGGGCAATTGGCATTGCCCTATTTCATAGAGGAAAGAGGGCAGTCACCAGTGCCCAAAAACATAAAGGAAAGAGGGCATTCCCTAGTGCTCGAGCATGAGGAAGAAGGAGCACCGCTTATTAGCGGTGAGGATGAGTTTTGGCCGATAGAACCAGTCCCTAGGAGGAAATGTCTGTGGTGACTCCTCTCGGTAGAAGAAGAATAGAGCGACCTAGAAGTAGACGTTGCAGCCCAAACCCTCCGAGAATTGACAAACTAGAGCCCACAAGATGCAGGGACTTCCAGGAACAATGACCAGGTCGATGCGGCCTTGGAGGAGGCGCTCGAATGGCAAACCAATTGCTGGATGACCCAAAAAATTTTGGAGGACTTCCAGAACAAGCATGCAGGGGAGTTGAAGGAATGAGACAGATGGATCACCCAGCTCGAGCAGCTGGTCCGGCAGTTGTGGGAGGAAAACCAACTGCTTCAGGATAGGGGAATGGAAAGAAGGGATGCATCGACCCAAACTGATTGGGTGAAAGAAGTCTCGATGAATTCTCCCACATCTGTCGAATGAGTATTCTCTTCAGGGGAAATTCGATCGGACGCTCGATAGAGCAGCCTGGAGGTAGGGGAGAATTCCTCTATTTTTGGGAGTGAAGGGGAGAGAAGTCCCACAATACCCCCTGTCATCATCCTGAGTGATACAGAGCAGGACGAGGGCCTCCAATAGTAGACAGGACTAGAGGATAAGGAGGAACTCCCTAGACCTAAAGGAGGAGAAGAGCCTGAGGGGTCGACACCGAACATATAGGAGAATGAAGGATCACCCCTAGAGATAGCAGCATAGAATGAAGAGAATGCTCTAGAGTAGGCCCCTCGAAGCGAGGAGACATCCACCAGGGAGAAAGAGAAGACCCCTATTCGAGCCACCACATTTTCCATAGAGGCCAAAGGAAAAATGCCCAGGATGGCTCGAAAGAAGGTGAAGGTGACCTTCATCGAGCTAGAAGAGGACGAGTGGGATATGCAACCATTCATCGAAAGGCAAAAATAGTTTGAATGACTGCTCAAGGAGATGAAAGCAGCCAAAGAGGCTAGGAAGGCAGCCTCGAGGATGCGAGGAGACTCTGGCATCTACATCAATCCGATAGAGGACAGCCAGTTCTGGGATATTTACGGTTCATCCCGGGGATGACCCTCCATGATGAGGAGGTATTTGGAATGATGGGGGGTATATGGCCCCCAATTGGAGGCCACTACCATTGCAAAGGAGAATGTAGGGCTTACTCCTAAAGCAGCCAGATTATACAAGGCCCAAGTAGTACCTTCCAGGAGGGATAATTCAGATATCCCTCTGGCAATGGTCAGACCTCCGGATGCTGACCTCTGGCAAGCTTTCGAAGCTGCATTCCAGTCAACAGAGACGATGCTGGCTAGATCACCGCCAGTAGCGGCCAGAATGAGAAAAGGATAGTCGATAGCCACACCCTCAGTTCCATGTAGGAAAAGGTGAGCCACACCTTCAGATGCCAACACATAGAAGAGACAGACTCGGGCTGTAGGTGCAGTCGAATCCTCCAAGAAATGACAATGATGAAGGGTCAATAGGGCTACCTACAGTTTTGATGCCACGAGGGCATGGCATATGTTAGGCATGGGGGGATGATGAGCACCAAAAATGCTCATATTTTGTACACATTTTCTTGATCATTATGCAGCTGTATAATAAGGATTGCATACTTTTATAAATGATTATATAGATATTTGATGAAATTATGCATGTTATCTAATTTGTGTGTTTTTAGTGTGTTTTGTGGAATTGCAGTTGGTTTAGTTAGATTTGGATCAGTCGAGGTCTTTTTGATGGACCTGGCACTTTGTTTCTTTGGGGATCAATGTAGAGAACATAGGCGCCTTCCTCTTCTAGGAAGGCACCAAGAGAAAGTAGGTGCCTTCCTCTTCCAGGAAGGCACCAAGAGAACGTAGGCACCTTCCTCTTCCAGGAAGGCACCAAAAGTAAGTAGGTGCCTTCCTCTTCCAGGAAGGCACCAAGGAAAGAAAAGTGCCTTCCTCCTCCAGGAAGGTGCCAAAGGGAAGGAAGCACCTTCCTCTCATAAGGAAGGCACCGATGGGAAGGCGCCATGATAGGCAAAGCGCCTTCCTCCCATAAGGAAGGCGCCACTAGAAGACAAGCGCCTTCCTCTCACAGAAGGCGAGCGCCTTCCTCCCATAAGGAAGGCACCACTAGAAGGCAAGCGCCTTCCTCCCATAGGAAGGCACCAACAGAAGGTAAGCGCCTTCCTCTTCCAGGAAGGCGCCATGGTAGTAAGATACCTTCCGTATAGGGAAGGCACCCGATATACTTAGGCACCTTCCTCATAGGGAAGGCACCTCTGTTCTTCGCCCGTTGACCAGATTTGCATGACGTGGACAACAGCGGCTAGTGCAGTTCCAACTCTACGTCATGTAGAGCTAAATTGGAGATCACACCAATGTATGAAAGCATCTTACCAATGCCAGGTGAAGCATGAACCAATCAGCGAACACGCCACCGTTAGAACCAAATGCCAGTTTTAAGCAGACGTCGATTGCATTCACCAGACTGTCTTAATTTAGTCTGGGATGAATCGACTGTTGTAACCTCTTTGTAATAAAAGTTCTGCAGGTGTGTTATATAAACACACGCAGACCGCTCTGAGAGATATAGATTGATATAGATTTATATAGAGATACAGATACAGATAGATATTGTAACACTTTGATAAATATATTACAGTTCTAAGAGTTCTAAGCGCGTGTTCAACTGGGAGGAAGTTGCTGGAGCTTGGGCCCACTCCAAGCCAGTATTTCTTCCCCACTTTTCTTCTATTTTCTAGATTAGTTTATTGCTTTTATAAGGTCATTTACCGCATTGCTATTTCTAGTATTTGCAGTAGATTCATTTTCAGGAATGTGTGAATGTTTTATTTTCGTAGATTTAATTATTTTCTTCTTACGTAAATTATTGAGGAGTGCATGAATGATTGACAACCATTTTGAAAACACCCCCCAATAGTAGAATTAGCGGACTCATCTCAAGTGGTATTGTAAGCAATCTTATTCAGACCCTTCGCAAGTTTACGAAGCTCCCTGGGTTGATAATTAAATGCACGGGCATGTGACAAAAGTAGGAAAAAGTTAACCTTGTTTGGGCCGCAACAACTTCTCTTACTAAAATTCTCCCCCTTTGACATCAATGGCAAAGGGCTCCTTGGGGATGAAATATAAGACACTAAACACAACCCCCTCACCACCTCCTTGTCTTGAGGTGATCAATTTTGATATGGGAGTAAAGTTACTCCCAACTTACAATGCTCTTCTTATTTTTCAATTTTATTTTTCCAAACTTTTGAGGTCATACCTTTTTGAACATTTTGACTATCCTTCTTCTTGCTTGACTTTGGGAGTTCAGGGAACACTGTTCTACACCATTTTGATCTATGCCCAAAATTGTTGCAATTGTAACAAATAATGTTGTAGTCCATGAAAGGTGCATATGAATTGAATTTTCTCTTGCAATTTACAACTTTATAATTACATGAGAAACAATAACCTTGAAAAAAATATTCATCTTACCTTGGAGGATATGGTCGCATGGTTCTTTATTTGCTTTTTCTATGATGGTATTTGTTTCTTGATGATGCTTTGTTTTCATCCTCCTTGATGCTTCCTCTTCTCAATACATCAACATAGGTCTTAGGTTCCTCTTAAATCATTTTATTTGATGCCTCCGTTCCCTTTGAGCTTGACTCCACATTTTGTTTTTTTTTACTTTCTTAAAACCAAGTCCAGTATTTATCACCGAAGATCTCTATGCTTTGATAATATCATCCATCATTTTTGTACTTTTCTCAAACTTATGTAGCTTATAATTTAATTTTTCCACTTCCTTCCTTAGAGAGACAACTTCATGTTCCAGTTTTTCATATTCAACTCTTTTTCCTTTAATTGCTCAGCCATACCTTCTTCAATTCTCTTTTCCTATTCAACCTTAACTTTTAAGTAGGTGAGATATTGTAGAAGCTTTGCCTTTGTTTTCTCATCCTCTTGTACTTGAGCCTTCAATTTTGAGTTCTTATTTCTAACCCTCTTCAACTATTCAAGAGAAACAATAATTTCTTCTATATCAATTGTGGCTTCCTCTTCATCTTCTAAATTTTTCTCTTCTTCTTGATCTTCAACAACAATATCATATTCTTTCTCTTCTATGGCCAAAAATAGGATTTCTTCTTTTTTATTATTAGAGAGGCTTGCATCACTGCTGCTGGAAGCACTGCTTTCTTCTTCAACATGAAAACTCTTCTTGTGTCTTTGAAAGATCTTCTTCTCATGCTTGCATTGACCGTACCTCTTTTTCTTTTCATGATAAAATTTTCTTTCTTTATTTTTCTTGTATTCCTTTTCTTCTTCACTGCTACTACTTCCATCTTATGGATAATTAGGTGCATAATGACCAAAGATACCACAATTAAAATATTTTACAGACTGCATACCTTTGTATTTTTTGGACCCTTCGTATTCCTTCACACAAAGTTAGCTTCTTCTCCACTTATTGATTCTTCACTTGATTCCAGTTCTTTATTCTTTGTCTTCTTTGAAGATTTTAATGTTGCCTCTCATTTGGATGTTTGATCTTTTTTTGTCCTCATATCATAGGTTGTGATAATCCTATGTAGCTCATCCATGCTCAAAGTTTTGAGATCCTTCATTTCTTCAATTGCTAAAACCTTTGCATCAAACCTCATGGGAAGTGACCTCAAGATTTTCTAAACAATATTAGAGTCTTCAATACTTTCTCCAAGTCCACAAATGGTGTAGGCAACCTCATCAACACAAATTAGATACCTAGCAATATCTTCCTCATCTTTCATCTTCAAGTCTTCAAACTTCTTTCTGTGGGTTTTAAGTTTTACCATTTTAACCTTGTTGTCTCCTTCATAAGTTCTCTATAACTTGTCCCATATTTATTTTGCTAAAGTGCATTGCATGAATTTCACAAACTCTGATTCACATAATCCACTTAAGATTACATTCATTGCCCTGGAATTATTTTCATATGGTTTCTTACCATTTGCATATGTGGGAGGAGTAGTAGATGGTGTGAACCCATCATCAACGAATTACCATATATCATAGCCATGTGCCATAAAATATTTTTTTATCCTTATGCTCCATAAAGCATAGTTAGTCTTATCAAACAATGGAGCCCTGTTTGACGAAAAAATTTCTTTGCCAACCATGTGTGTTCTTGTAGAGTCTTCCTTCAAGCTATTAGGATTTCATAAAACGCTCTATTACCAATTGAAGAACACAATATTATACTAAGATGGGGGGTGAACAATATAAGATGAAACTTTTTTTCTTTTATTTCCAAATCAATAACTTTAAATAATATCAATGCATTAATAAAACAATGCACAAATCACTACACACATAAGAGACACATTTAATATGGTTCACCCAATATGGGCTCATCCATGAAGAAATATTACTTATAAATTTCTTCAAGAAATTTCGTGGGCTCCAACCCATAGGAGATACCAATCCCATTTTATAATATTCGTGGACACAAATTCACAGGAGACACTTATCCCCTCTCACAAGTTCGTGGGCACCTACCAATAGGATTCACCTATCCCCTCTTAATTTTGTGGACACTAATCCACAAGATATATAAATCCCCTCTACTAGTTCATGGACACCAATACACAGGAGGCACCAATACCCTCTGTTTGTTTGTGGACATCAATCCATAAGAGACACCAATCCCCTCTACTCTAATTTATGGACACCAATCCATAGGAGACACCAATCCCATCTACTCTAGTTCATGTACACAAATCCAAAGGAGATACCAATCCCCTTTGCTTTGGTTCATGGATACAAATCCATAGGAGACACCAATCCCCTATGCTCTGGTTCATGGAAACCAATCCATAGGAGACACCAATACCCTCTACTCTGGTTTGTAGACACTAATATATAGGAGACACCAATCCCCTCTCAAGTCTGGTAAAAACTCTACTCAGGTTTTCTCCAAACCTGCTTACAAAACCTACTCAAATCTACTCTAAAACTTCTCATGAAACCTACTCAAATATGCTTCAAACCTGCTCACAAATATTACTCAAACCTACTCACAAAACTGCTCTAAAACCTGCTCAAATTTACTCCAAACTTGCTCATAAATCCTGCTTAAATGTGCTCTAGAATATGATCTAAAACCTTCTCAAATGTGCTTTAGAATCTGATCCAAAACCTTCTTACAAAAACTACTCATCTACTCCCAAATATTGCATACATACAATGCTCATCTATCCTTCAGTGTGCTTTCCTCTACTATAGCAATTCAGACATATTCTACCCAAAATTATTTTATCTTCATGAACATATAGATAATGATATGCACTAACAAATGTCCAATATGTTCTTCACATTCATTAAGTCTATTGATTTCACATGTCTCACATTTATATTAAAAGGTATATCTAGTCTAGCACTTGATAATTGACCTTGTAATTGCTGATTTGCATATTTCCTTCCCTTTTGTAGATAGCTAAAAATGTCCTTCTTTTCAATTGAATCCTTTCACACTATCCTTGCACTATGTGACACTTCCAAATCTACCTCAACAATAGGATGCACTCCAAATATTTCTTCAACAATAATGATGCACCTCAATTCTATCTTCAACAATAATGATGCATCTCAAATCTATCTCAACAATAATGATGCATCTCAAATCTATCTCAACAAATATGATGCACTCCAAAATCTATCTCAACAAAGATGATGCATTCCAAATATATCTCAACAAATATGATGCACTCCAAAATCTATCTCAACAATGATGATGCATTCCAAATCTATCTCAACAAAGATGATGCACTCCCAAATCTATCTCATAATTTTCCTTTTTGATTTAAATATCAAATCAAAACACTTTAAACCCTTATTACTCCTTTTAAGACATACATAGTAAAGCTTATGAAAGAAAAATAATTCCTTACATTTTTGTTCTTTTATCCTTTGTCTAAATGTCTTCTTTTAGCGTTGAAAGCTTTCTTGAACCATTTACACTGATCCACCTCCAAGCATATTTTGATCATTTGCTTTGCTTCCCCTTGCACTATCTCACTACCATGTGTATACCTATCTACTAAAGTAGCACAATCAAAGAGGTTTACCTGCACTCCTACGTCATCCGTGTGGAAACCCTAGCACACTACATGTAACTATTTCAACTTTAGCAATTGTGACTTCTAGGTTTTGTTTGAACCTGCTAACAGTTTCAACATTTACTCCTTTGGTGGTGCTACCTCCTTTCAATGGTCTACGATCAAATCTTTGTGATGGTGATTTAACTTCAATCATGACGTCTTGATGCCTTTGTATCAAAGTTCCAGCAGGACACTCTTTTTCATTTTTTATGACTTCACCCTTCCACGAAAACATACAATACCACTTCAATGTTGTTCATGGAGTTCCTTGAGTTTGTAGTTAAAACCACCACTACCGTATATCCTGATGCTCTGGTTTGATTTCACTTGGTAGATCTTCAACCACCTTGAATACTGGTTTTAAACTTGCTCTTCATGTCTTCGTCACTTTTGATGAAAAACTCTAGTCTCCTCAGCAATTTTTGAATACAAAATGCTCCTATGAGCACAAATATCTTGTCACTTTACTTTTTGTTGCTGAAATAAACATCACCTTCATCATTCACACTACTACCTTATATCTTGTGTATTCTATTCTTTCATTTTACCATTCATCCATATCAAGACATCCATTTTGATGTTGCTTCTCGAGAGATATTCCAACAAAGTCAAAATGTAGCTCAGATGCTTATTGTTTCAAAAACATGCCTTCATTTTGCCTTATCTGGATTCTACTGTGAGTCTCTCCAACATAGATTTCTTCTATTCAGAATGATGACACTAAGACCCTTGCCTCTTGACGTTGCACTATGTTGTAATCAGTTTGGAACATGAACATCTGCGAACTCATGTGAATCCTTCTTGATATTTCACCATTGCTCGATGTGATTTCTCCTTCGAACACAAGACGGAGGTTCTATCTCTCCGAATGTAAACAAAGATTGTCACTCTCCAAACACAAAACAACGATACTCTTTCTACGAACGTAAAATGAAGGCTCTTTGCAAATAAAACTCAACCATAATGTTTGGATCATATATATATATGAATAATAATTTTTTAATTTCAACCATAAATGTCAGTCCTTACATTATTTTTCAATTTATATTTAAATAATTTGATTTAAATACATCCCACTTTTTTTTTTTTTTTGAAAAAAATGAAAAACTTGTATTAAAACAAAGAACAGTTACAAATGGGAGTAAACACATCCCAACCAAGAGCAAAGAAACAAGATTACAAGCGCAGAGCTTAAAAAGTCAACACTTTCCCCCGCAGAGCGCAAAAGTCAACAGGGCACGAAAACGCGACATGTCGCGAAATCGCGACAATCAAACCCGCCTCGGCCGCGCCAGAGCCACAAGTCACGAAAACGCGACATGTCGCGATATCGCGACATGTCGCGATATCACGACAGCCAGAGCCCGCGACGCCCGATCACCAAAAGTGTCACGAAATCGCGACGGCTGCTCCCCGTGGCGCCCCATCACCAAAGGTGTCGCGATATCGCGACGAGTTTTCCAAATGGCGCCTGATCTCCAAAAGTGTCGCGAAATCGCGACGAGTTTTCTCCTCAGCGCCCAACCTGCAAAAGTGTCGCGATATCGCGACGAGTTTTCCACTTGGCGCCCAGTCTTCAAAAGTGTCGCGATATCGCGACGATTTTTCCCCAAGACTCCTATTCGCCAAAAGTGTCACGAAATCGCGACGAGTTTTCCTTTCGACGCCCAATCCTCAAAAGTGTCGCGATATCGCGACGAGTTTTCCACTTTGCACCCAGTCTTCAAAAGTGTCGCGATATCGCGACGAGTTTTCCCCATGGCGCCTGTTCGCCAAAAGTGTCACGAAATCGCGACGAGTTTTCCTTTCGGCGCCCGATCCTCAAAAGTGTCACGAAATCGCGACGAGTTTTCCACTTTGCGCCCAGTCTTCAAAAGTGTCGCGATATCGCGACGAGTTTTCCCCATGGCGCCTGTTCGCCAAAAGTGTCGCGATATCGCGACGAGTTTTCTCCTTGGCGCCCAATCTTCAAAAGTGTCGCGATATCGCGACAAGTTATCCCCTTGGTGCCCGTTCTTCAAAAGTGTCGCGATATCGCGACGGTTTTTCCCCTTAGTGCCAATTGTCCAAAACTGTCGCGAAATCGCGACGATTTTTCCTTGTGGCTCCCAATCTTCAAAAATGTCACGAAATCGCGACGGATTTTCCTCTTGGCTCCAATTCACCAAAATTGTCGCGATATCGCGACGATTATCCTCCTTGGCGCCCCTGCTCCAAAAGCGTCACGAAATCGCTGCAGCTTCCAGCCAAAGGCCGCGATGGCGCAACAGGTCACGAAATCGTGACAGCTTCCCACTAAAGGCCGCGACAGCGCAACAGGTCACGAAATCGTGACAGCATCTCTCCAAGGGCCGCGACAGCGTGACATGTCACGATATCGCGACAGGTTCCCTCCAAAGGCCGCGACGGCGCAACCTGTCGTGATATCACGATAGCTTCCCTCCAAAGGCCGCGACGGTGCTACAGGTCGCGATATCGTGACAAAAACCTCCCTTAGCATAAACTTTGCTCATTGTCTCAAGGATCGTTCAAGACCTTGCCTAATCACTGCATCCTCCACAGGCATGTCACTGTGCAGCTGCACCCCTACCTCTTTCTCAGCACCCATCTTTGCAAGGAAATCGGCCACCTTATTTAAATCTCTACTCACATAGACGGGGATCACATCATCTAATTCCCTCCATAGTTCCTTGATTTGAGAGACCAGAATCCGCAACCTCCAAGCTTTCGAGGCAAAGTTCCTCATGCGACCTAGAGCGCCAACCAGAATTTGAGAATCAGACTCGAGAATTATCTTCCTGTGTCCCTGATTAACAGCCCAGATGGAAGCAGATTTAATAGCAAAGGCTTCTGCTTCATTGTTTGTGGCTCGTCCCAGACCTTGCATTTCCCAATAGAGCACAGACCCAGCATGATCACGGCACACTACTCCAATTCCAGCACTACCCGGATTGCCTTTTGCAGCTCCATCAGTATTGATTTTGATCCAACCTTCTGGGGGAGGTTTCCAGCTATCTCTAACCTGTCTCTCTTGCTCTACAGCTCCCTCTTCCAGTGGCCCAGGACCAACCTGATTTTCCTCCTCAGCATAGATGGCAACCGTTTTCGTGACTTTGCTCCAGATGACTTGCCAAATTCCATCTAGCGAGGAGAAGGTTTCTCTAAAAATACGAGCATTTCTCTCCAACCACACCTGCCACCAGATGAAAAGTAAGCCAAGCTCCCAACCAATTCGAAGAGCTTTAGATTTAAATCTACCTCTCTTCCATATTTCCCAAATATTGGTCCGAGTCAGATCACCATTAGCCTGGATTTTATAGTGAGAGAACCAACGCTTCCAAATCTGACGCGTGAAGGGGCACTCAAACATCAGATGATCAGTTGTTTCCTCATTCTTGTGGCATAAAACACACTGAGATGGACCGATGATTCCTCTATTTCTGAGATTGTCAAAGGTGAGAATTCCATTGTGCATAAACTGCCAGGCAAAGAAATTCACTTTCGGCCAGCCCTTGGAATGCCATATCTTCCTCCAATCTTGAATCGAAAATAAATGTGGGGGAGGCTCTGGGAGGATCTTATCGTATCCATCCTTCACTGTATATACCCCAAGGTTCCCATAGCCCCAAGCTAGTTCATCCTCCTCATCTCTCCCTGTGAGAAACCTTTCTGTCAAAATTTTGGTCAAGATGGGTGCCAGCTCCGGAGGGATTGTAATTGGCCACTCTTCCAACCGCTTAAACTTCTTGAACTTGTACTCCCCCAATTGGCTGGTGTTGAAATAACTCTCAATATGAACCCAGCCCTTGGCTTCTATGGCGGATTTAATTGGTTGCAATTCAGGAAACTCAGCAATGATGGGTGGGTACTGGTCCCATGAATCAGTCCAGAAACGTGCCTTCTCCCCTCTCCCCACTTTCCAAAACAATTGGTCTTTAATAACCTGAGATCCAAGCTTGAGAGCCTGCCACACTAAGGATCCATTACCATCCAGAGGGAAACGGCCCACTTCATTGGGGTGAACATGACCCAAGTATTTACTGGATAGGATTCTACTGAATAAGGATGTTGGCTGGGAAATCCACCTCCAGTACAGTTTTCCAGCCAAAGCTTTGTTGTTAAGCTTGGAGCTTCTCAGTCCCAGCCCTCCTTTTTCCTTGGGCTGGGTAACTTTATCCCAACCAACCAAGGCCCATTTCTTCTCCCCTTTTGCTCCTTCCCATAAAAATCTTCTAGCCATTTTGTCCAGCTCTTTCCAAATAGAATGTGGGGCAGCCAGGATAGAGAATTTATAGATTGGCATGGCCTGAATAATCGATCGTAAGAAAGTTAATCGGCCCCCATAGCTTAACCATTTATGAGACCAATGGTTCATTCTATCTTTGATGCCATCCAAAAGATCCTTCCAGATATCTATTTTTAATTTTTTGAAATGCAAAGGAACCCCCAAGTAAACTACTGGCAGAGAGGTCCTAGTGAATCCCAAGATCTCTATAACTCTGTCCCGTAGCCTTTGGTCAAGATTGAAGAAGACCACTTTGGATTTTTTATCATTGATGACTTGGTTTGAGGCCCTGAGGTAGACATTTAGAGTATCTCTGATTCCTCTTGCTTCCCTGAGACTGGCCACTCCAACCAATCCTGTATCATCCACAAACTGTAAGTGAGTCAAAACTTCCTCACCCACCTTGATACCTGTTATCAGGCCTTGATGTCTTCTCCTCAAGAAGAGTCTACCTAATCCTTCAGCCAAGATGAGGAAGAGATAGGGAGAGCAAGGGTCCCCTTGACGAAGACCCCGTGTGGCTCCAAAAGGTGGCGAGGGAAGCCCCTTGATTAGAACAGAATAAGAAGGCATAGAAACACAACTCATAACCCAATCTATCCAGTCCTGAGAGAAACCAAAGGCTGCCAACATCTTTGACAGGAAGCCCCACTCCACCCTATCATAAGCCTTGGACATATCCAGTTTAATGAACATTCCTTTGTTACCAGATTTTTGCATTGTATGGATTGCCTCCTGGGCGAGGACCACCCCATCCAAGATCTGTCTACCCTCTACAAAACCCCCTTGCTCTGAGGAAATGATATTATGAAGGAGAGGTTTTAGCCGTTCAGCCATTATCTTTGTGATTATTTTATAAATCACGTTGCATAAGGCAATAGGTCTGAAATCAGAGATATGAACCCCCTCCTCCCCTTTTGGAATTAAAGTGATGAAGGTGTGATTTAGTGCCTTGAGCATTCTTTTATTAGTTCTGGACTCCTCTGTGACAACCAAAACATCCTCCTCCAAGGTATCCCAAAAGGCCTGAAAAAACTCAATAGGAAAACCATCTGGACCTGGAGATTTGCCGGTGCTCATTCCAAAGACCACATTCTTCAGTTCATCTCTATCAATGGGTCTAAGAAGGGCCTGATTCTCTTCTTGAGAGATAATAGAGGGTATGACATCAATAACTTCATTTTGAGCCTCCACATCTTGCTCCATACTTTCCTTAAAAAGTTTAGAAAAATAATCCATTGAGTGGGAATGCATACCAGGAAGAGTATCAAAGGAGTGTCCATTCTCATCTTGAAGGACTTCCATGTTATTCATCTGTCTCCTAGCACAGGCTGATCGATGGAAAATTTTTGTATTTCTATCTCCTTCTAATAACCAAGTGTTTCTTGCTCTCTGTTTCCAGTAAGTCTCCTCTTGGTTATCAATGTCCTCAACCGCTTTGCGCAAGGCATCATCCTCGGTTTTAAGTTGCTCAGTAATTGTTCCTTCCCTGAAGTGTTTTTGCACCTCTTCCCATCTAGCCACCAAGGGAGCTCTTTGGAGCTGGAAATCTGACTTATTAGTTTGCCTCCACTGTTTCAATTTAACTTTGACAAAATGAAGCTGTTTGTGGAATTTAAACATTGTTGTCCCAAAAGGTAGGCGACCTTCTTCCCACCACTGTGGAATTTTCTTTCGGAGATCCTCCTTTTGCAACCAAAAATTCTCAAATTTAAACGGTTTGTGGTGCTGCCTTGTCATAGTCCCTCCCTCCAACAAAATGGGAAAGTGATCTGAAACTGGGCCCTCCAAAATCTGGAATTTAATATTCCACTTAACAAATGCCTCCTCTGAGACCAGAAAATGGTCTAGCTTTACCTTCCTGCTGTGTGGCTCCCTCCTCTTGTTAGTCCAAGTAAAGTAGGTTCCAGGGCCTTTGATATCCACTAGGTGAAAGGCCTGGACTTGGGCAATCAGAAGCCGGTCCCCTGGATCCAAAACTGGGGTACCACCTTCCTGATCTCGAGCAGATAATTTGGCATTAAAATCCCCAGCAATAATCCAGTCTAAATCTTCCCGTGAGGACCTCATGTTGTGTACAACTTTCCATTGGAGCCTCTGGCCATCAATGCTTTGAGCCCCATAAAAATTTGTAATTAAAACATGTTCAGCTGTGACATTATTCCTAAAATGAGATGTGAGAACACCCCTCCAAGCTATATGTTCTATTGCTGTCCATTCCAGAGGGTTCCAAAGAGTAACAATCCCCCCAGAGGCACCTTGAGCAGCCACATCCATATAACCAGCGCCCCTCCATATTCTACTAACTGTTTTACACATAAGATCTAAAGACATTTTTGTCTCCTGGATGAGCAAAAAGTCTGTTTTACACTTTCCTAAGAGTCTTTGAACAATATATTGATGGGTTCTACTGTTTAAACCCCTAACATTCCAAGATTGAATAATCATTGAAAACCTTGGGAGCAGTAAGAATCAATTGTCCTCACCGATCCTCCATTGATCAGCTTGTCTCCTTGCACTGCTAGTAGATCCTTATTGGACTTTCTCGCCCGCTCCTTGAGAGTTACTATTTTTGGATCTCTTCTCCACCTGAGTAATCCCTAGGGCTGGCCTTTCTCTGTTCTTTTTTGCACTTCCCATGCTGACATCCTTAATTACTGGCTGTGCTTGGGAGTGTATTATCAATGCCCCTGGGTTCTCTGGCTGCAATATCTCAGTGGACTCAATCACCTGTTCTAAGACAGGAGGAGATGAAGGAGAAGCATGAGTGTGGATGTTATTATCCTCAGTATTCCCATCCACTCCTTCCATGACTTGGTCCTCTTGATCCACTAGTGACTTAAAGATTTCATACCTATTGGTTGGCTTGAGTTGTGCCTGCTCCTTGCCATTTTTCTTTTGCTTTCTCCTTCTTTTAGGCTGTTCAAAGCCATCTTTCTGAACATCATTACCCTGAGGAGTATTGGATGGTTCTTTGACAAGAGTAGACTTACCCTCTCTGGGGCGATTTGGCATTCCAAGCGGAGCCTCCGCTTTTGTGTTCAAAATATTTGGACAAAACCTTGCCAAATGGCCATGCTTATGGCAGACTCTGCATCTAAAGGGCAGGGCCTCATAATCTAACTGTTGGATCCAGGATAGTCCTGCCAACTCAAGTTCCACCTCTATCGATAGAGGCTGGCTAATATCCATTTCTACGCAAATTCTTGCAAAGACAGCTGTGTTTCCCTCTATGGTGTCCTTGGAGACGCCCAGATGTCTACCGAGGGAATTACCAATCATTTCCAGAACCTGCTCACCCCAAAACTCCATCGGGAGAGCGTACAACCGGATCCAAACCGGGACAGCCGTGGGTTCAATACGAGGATCGAAACCCACTCTCCAGGGTTGAACAAATAACCCTGTCGGTCCGTGGTTCCTCTTCTCTGATTCAAATGCTCTGTTTCTATCGGCTAAAGAAGAGAAACTAATAATGAAATACCCATTGCTTATAGACCATAAGGAGTACTCACCGTGTGGCTCCCAGTTCTGTCTCGACCCAGGTATGCAAAAAATTTAGGGTAGGTCGGATACCCATGAATTTACAAATCAGATCATGGTTAGCTCGGTAGATGATTGTGTCTTCGACCATCTTTGGTTCGATGACAATCTTAGGTCCTGGAGGCGGATTGCGGGAGGCATCCATTAACTCGGTGTGCAGTTGAGCCCTTGCCAACATTCTTGAAGAGCGTTTGAAAAGCATTCCTCTGAGCTTCGTCATTGGAAGACGAAGCATTTTCTTTTAGCATCTCAGCATATGAGCTCTTTCTCCCAGAGAGAGGATCTGGAGGAGACCCCATTGGGCCCTCCCGGGGCAGCAGACGATCCTTCAGAGTAGCACTATGTCAACCCACCAAAGTCCCTGGATTTTCCTTCACACCAGAAACCCTAGAACATCGCCTGTCGCCTGCTCAAAAATTTTCCCGCCAAATCGCCAGAGCTCCATTTCGAAAACTCCCACAAATACATCCCACTTTTAAAAATATTACTTTAATATTTAAATATTTAATTTAAATATTAAAGTATACATCACCACTTCATACATCATCACTTTATTTTCTCAGGCACCTTTTGATAATATTGACAACTCACAATTTCATCCTTGAAGATATTTATGCCTTTGACATCAATGACAACTCAATATTTCTAATAGATTCATGGCCAAGAGCTGACATTATGTAAATTTTGGATAGGCCTAAGGGCATTTCATTGTATAATGTATTTATTATTTTGTAATATTTTATTGTGTAGGCTCAGTGGCCTATGGTTAACCTTGTTATGGTTAATCCTCATTTAAAATTAACTTAAATCATATTTGTTATGTCGGCTTAGGTTAAATATTATGATGTAATTATAGGTTCTGATATTGTTATAAATACCCCCCTCACACTCTTTATTTATTATCAAAGTGTTGTGCAATATTATCTATGGATAGTGATTATTTATGAAGCCTATGGGCTCCCCAATATATTTTATATCTTTTGATTTCTATATAATATTTGAGTGTATGTTTTGATTTTGTTCATTTCTAGAAAGCATTGTGAATTCCAACAATACCTTGATAGGGTCACTCTCCTCTTTGATGTGGAAAAATAACTCTAGTTCAATCATTAAGGAAAATAGACCTAGATCCTCTTCTTCTTTTTGATGGTGAGTTTCATCATCAAGAACAATTGCTTTATCCTCCTAAAATATGCACCACAAGTTCTTACTTCATTAGTTGACTTGACCAAACACTATATATTTTTTCATTAAGGCAAGAAACTAGGGCTTTATGGTTCATCCTACCCAATTCAATCCCTAACACTATAACAAGTCTATGAATTTATTCCACCAATGCATAGAGCTCAAAAAATAGTGTGATTTGAAAAAGGCTCAAAATGCTTTTGTGTGTAAAAGATATGGCCTCTAGAAGTTTTTCCCTAATGGACCCCAAAAAGTTAAAAATTAAATGCTTAAACTTTAGGGTTTCATGATCCAATATTGATCTACCACTTGAAAATAAAGATTCATCGCTACACTCCAATCACACTTTACCACTTTACCTCCTCTCATGTGCTAGATTGACTTGTAAGTATTTCATTTTGTGAGGCTCTTGAAATATCATAAAATAGTTTTTCATGGTGCATGAGAGCCCCACATAAGCTGCCATGTAGGCCATAGAGATATTTTATTTAGTGAATGGTATCGATGAGATTAGATCTTGGGTATTTTTTGGCCTAACAATGATGTGTTGTCCAAGATAGCACAACCTCCATTAGGATCTTGAAGTGATTTCCAATCAAATATTACCACCTCAAATTCTAAATGAGATGTAAAAGCATATAGTAGAGTGATTTGAATACACATTATATCCCTAGATAAAACTCTAACTACCTCACCATAGCCAACTGACCAAGTCTCATGCTTGAGACAATGTGGCCAAGCCTATTGGAAAAATACCCCCATATCCCTATATGATGAAAGGGTTGGGCTAGGGTCATAATATAATCTCAAGCATGTAATAACTTAACATTACTTCACCTAACCAGTCCACCATTGGTCTAGGTTGGTATAAAATATGGTAGCATACCATCCATCCTCTGTAAACTAGAATAAATTAACCAAACTAAATGTAATTTGAGCAACCAAAGCATATCCAAGATTTAAATTTGTGTTGCATAGTGAAAAATCCTAATAATTCCCCTATTTGTCCACCTCATTGGCCTCAGTGAATGTGCACAAGGGGGCATCTTTGTAACAACCAACCAAAACCAACCCAAGAGAGAGATTTTTTTACACAAGTAGGTTCACATAAAGGGGTTCCAATATTATTTTCAGCATTCTCAAGGCTTCACCACATTTGAGTTTAATGTCACTACAGATGACACTCAAGTGGAAAAGAGTGGCCAACATCTTGTATTTTCAAGGGTCCACCTTACTAAAACTCACCATTTAGAAGGATGCCAAAGTGGTCCCCCCACATTTCCTAAACCCTCATTGGTATAGGAAAATTTGACCATAGCATAGGGATTATCCTTTAAGGCCCATATCACTTAAAGGGGTATGCCTATTACCTAGCCTTTCCATTAGTCTATCTATGTAGGTTACTTTGGCGTAAAGTTGTGGTGCTTTGTTACCACACCTCCATGGGCTAACTAAGGTCATTATCACTCACCTCATAAAGAACATGGTTACCTGAGCCTCATCATTCAAGGTACCACCATAGCTATCTCATAATTGATTCCATTAATTTCATAGTTACGGAACACCCAATCCTCACCGTTCAAGGTGTATCTATTACAAGTATCTGGCTATTGCATCACTATAAATCCTTCTAGATTCATGAGTACTTGGCTATTGCATCTTCACAACTCCTTTCGAGACTCACAACCACTTGGTTATTGCATCACCACAACTCCTCCTAATATTGGGTCATCTTTGACTTAGGAATCCTATTAAGGTTCTAGATTCATTCCCAAGAAACCCCACCCAAAACCAAGGTATCCAAAACAATAATAACATCTCTCTCATAAATAATTAAAGTGCTATAATGGAACAACATGCTTAATTATAACACCATGCTAGATATTTAATTAAAGTAGAACATAAATCTCAATATAAGTCTAGCATAAAGGAAACATCTTACTAAGTTAAAGAACAAGATTAAAGTAACTTCTAACATAATGATAGCATATAACATCTATTTAACGTTTCTTATTATTTCATCATAACCAACTCATTACTTCATTTCTCAAAAACCAAATTCTCTACATTTTTACATGAAGGCTTCCAAGTCCTATTATTGCAGGAATAAAAATAACCAAGTGTTACATAACAAAACTTCCAATTACATAACAACTTTTCATTCTCAAAAACATCATAGCAAGTCCATCCAAATGGCCACTACACCATCTTCCTTTCATGATATTCTTCATGAAGAAATATTTCCCATGAACTTTAAGAAAACTAAGGGATTAGGACAACTCATGATGCAATGCAACTAAATATGCACCATGTATAAGGCAAGCAACCATGCATCATACATTTCAACATACAAGGAGAGAATCCCATACTTCTCTCTATAATGGTCCCCTTACCTACTCAAGTCTTAGGAAACCATTATAATTATTTCTAATCAAGAAACTATGCAAAATACAATGCAACACATAAGGAGAGAATCCCATACTTCTCTCTATAATCATCCCCTTACCTACTCAAGTCTCAGGAAACCATTATAATTTCTAATCCAAAGTTCTTTCATCAAGTAACTATGTAAAAATACAATGCAAGCAACTAAATGGAAGATCACTAACTAATTAAAATATCACCATAATCTATTAGATCAATGTTTCTTTACTAGAAGCCATACATAGTGAGCTAAAATATTCTAATGAAAGAAGCTCCAAGCATAATAACTCCATATCTAATTTATTTCCTAATTTTAATGGTTTATAAACTAAATACTAAGTTATCCCATAAAACATCTTTTAATATTTTTCTAAATCTTTCATTAAAAATCATAGAGCTAACATGGTCAAATTTCTTTAATTCCACCAAGGATCAAAAGATGTTTAAAAGCTAACACAATAAAAATATAAATAAAAGATCATCTCTAGTTGATGCAGGTTGTGCGGATGAGATAATGTTGGCACCCAACGTAGCCCACAAAATAGAGCTTTAACACACACTATAGCCAATCCTAAAAATGAGGTCAAAAGAAGACATCCAAACTCTACCTAATAAATAAAAAATCTGATCTACATAAACAAACAGAAAGGAGCCATACTAATATTTAACAAGCATTAACAACTAAGAAGCATCATAATTAAATCAAAGCATGAGACAATGCTTGGGTACACAGAAGAACAAGTAACCTAGGAGATATTCCTAGCTTAAATCTTAACGCCTAAAGAAACAAGGATAACACATGTGCATCATAGGAGGTATTATGTCAAGCTAGGCTATATTGAACACCCTGACAAAGCTCTCTAAAGCCTATGGATCCAAAAAAAGGATTCCAACCATCCCCAAAGAAAAAACAAGCATAAAGAGTCCACAAAGAAAAATAGGCCACCAACTATGGTTGAACATAATGGTTCAAAGGACCTAGCACTTAACAAAACAAGAAAGAAGCTTGCGCACATAGAATAAGAGAGCAAAGCTTACGACCAAACAAAATGAACAACATGGAATGAACCCACTTACCTTCTCTACAAGTTACAATGGCTTTTAGATACGTCCAACTCCCTTATCCAAAGCCTCTGTCTACTCCCGTGATCTTATACCTCATGCTTGCCCTTTTCCTTCCATCGAAGGATTCTTAAAAAGCCCTAGATTGAAACATTCTTTCTTTCCTCTTCAAGCTGGTTGACCACCTTCATTCACAGGTGTTATCGGGCAGCAAAATAAATTAATGCTTTCCACCTTCTTAAATAATCTTATTCAAGCAACTTATAATGCATGTATAAAAGATTAAGAAGAATGTAAACAATTTCATTATTTAAAATTCTAAGGTCTCCAAACATATAATATCAATTATCCACCTTATAATACAACATTGATATTATCACTTTGGTAAGACCAAAATAGAGGAATTAACACCCATCCATTCTTCAAGCTTCCAATACATACATAAAGCATTTAATGCAAAACATCATATTCCTTTCTTATGAAACAATGTGTTCCTCTATGTTTATATTTTCTCTTTTAAGAAAGAAATACTTTTGCCAAGCTTACATAAATAAAATATTTTCTTCATTTTTCTAATGCTACCAACATTAGAATAATTATCCTTCCTAAAAATTAAATTAATACCAAATATTAATATTAATATTAATTATTAATATTGATGTTAATATTACAAGTCCTCATTAATACTTGTTGGAATATCAATTCTATTCTTCCAAAACATAAACAAACAAAATTCTTCAACTCCATAATATATCCAGTTGCTTTTTTTGATTATACTAGAGGAATCGGTAACACATTACAATTTTCTATGCCTCTTCATGGGTTTGAATATCACTCCTTGTTGCCACTATAACCTCCAGTTGCATCGGGGTAAACCTTTTACGTAGTTGGCGATGCTGACATGACACGCCCACCGGTACTACGGGGCTCGAGGGATTGGAACCCTGGTCTTCGAATATATCCAGTTGCTTTATCCTTAAGTAGGTGGCATTTTTTTAAGATAACCACATGTTATCCCCTACCTACTAAGGATGAATCCTTTACCATAGCAATATCATGGCCCAACGATGTATCCAAACAAGAAGCAAATGCAATGCATCTATATGAAGGGTATACTTTTACCCTTGAGTAGTCGATGAACAAGCCATCCATCATTTCCCATATTTTTCTCTCAAAAATGGTGGTTGTCCCATAGAAATCCACCAGTGAGAGTGCCTAGTTTTGCATCCAAAAAATCATCAACAGTACCATATTCTCCATATATCTTAAGAAGAGCATAAAATGCAATATCAACTCATCTTGATAACATAAAAATAAGAACATGCATTAGATATCCACATATCAATACATAATTCAGTATCAAGATCAAGTTCTGCCAAGGAGGATCGTTACATACTCCCACCTTGGACTAAACATAGTTCTTTGTGTTTCCTATAGCTAAGCATAACATATATATTTCATTCAAATAAATATGGTAATTGCTTTCTCATTTCTTTAGCATCTTCTCATGTTGCACAATTTTCAAAATATTGGTCCCACTAGATCTTACATTGATCTAGGGTCCATTTCCTCAACATATTGGAATGAAACCCTAGAATATTTATCGATCTTACCTCAATGGCTAAGGGATTTGCCATATGGAATTTAGAAATATTTCAAATGAGTAGGATCAACAACATATTTCCTAAGCAGGGATATGTGGAGAGTATCATGAATCTTTGATAGGTTGGGCAATAAGGCGAGCCTATAGGCTATTGGACTAACCTTATTAATGATCTCAAAAGGCCCAACATAGTGAGGATCTAACTTAGTTGACTTGATGGCACTTTTCATGGGTCTTACCCTCAATAAGACTTTGTCTCCCATAGAGAATTCTCTTGGTGATATTTTTAGATTAGCATAGCTCTTTTAGTGATTGACAACTTCCTTGAGCCTTTGTTGAATCCCTCTAAGCTGCTCCTCCATATCTCTAATAATGTCTGGTTTGATCACCACCTGATCCTCTGGATTATCCCATGATAGATATTTTTTGCATCTTCTACCATACAAGGCTTCAAACAGAGCCATTCCCAAGGATGCATGGTATCCATTATTATATGTAAATTCCACTAGATGTAAAAAGTCTTCCCACTTAGAATTTTGATCCATGCAGTACATGTGAATCATATCCTTTAAAACTTGGTTCACCCTCTCCATTTGTCCATCTATTTTTGGATGATATGCAGAATTGATATTCAACTTAGTGCCCACTGCATGGTGAAGAGCTTGCCAAAATTCTAAAGTGAACCAAGAATATTTGTTTGATATGATCACCTTAGGAAAACCATGTAACCTAGAAATTCATTTGGTAAACATATTTACCACTATCGGTGCATCATCCTTGATGTTCCCTAGTATACAGTGTGCAACCTTGGTCAACTTGTCGACCACTACAAGAATTACATCATGTTAGTACCTAGTCTTGGGTAAACCCACAATAAAATCCATAGATATTACCTGCCATTTTTGAGTAGGTATATCATGTGGGTATGATTTCCTTGCTAGGTGTCGATGTTCTACCTTAACCTTTTGGTATTCTAAACATATTATAATAAAACTAGTGATATCATGTTTCATTCCTACCCAATAGAAGGTCTTTCTCATGTTTTCTCTCATTTTTACCCTCTTGGGTGAGTAGAATATGGAGAACTATGCACCTCTTGCATAATCATTCTCCTTAATTCACCAGTTTTGGGTATGACAACTCTATCCTTGAAGCATAAAAGACCATATTTTATGTTGACATCCTTATTTTTCCTCAGGATTGCCCTCAATTTTAGCCCAAATTTCCATGCAATATTAATCATGTAGTTGCATATCTCTAACTTTGTTCATCAAGTCTATATGACTCCAGGTTAATGTTGTTATGTGCCTTCTCTCGCTCAAGGTATATGTAACCTTATTTTATTTACCTTTGATATACTCAATACCAAAGTCATACTCTACTAAGAACTCTATCCATCTTCTCTATCTTGCATTTAGCATAGGTTGGGTAAAAATATACCTTAGACTTTGATGGTTTGTCCTTAGCCCAAAAGGTTTGCCCAACAAATAGTGCCTCTAGACCTTTAGTGCATGCATAACTACTGCTAATTCTAAGTCATCAGTAGCATAATTCAACTCATGCTTCTTGAGTTTCCTAGACTCATATGCTATTGTAGCCTCATTCAGGGATAATACCCCACCCAAACCTTCTAAGGAAGCATTTGTACACACTATAAAATTCTCAATAAGATTTTGTATCTTAAGAATTGGTGTTGTAGTTAGCATATTCTTCAAAGTCTCAAAGGCGGCTTCACATTTCTTTGACCATTTGAAATCCTTTCCTTACCTCTGAAGGTTGGTGATAGAGTAGGCAATATTTGAATAATCCTTTACAAAATACCTATAATAACTAGTGAGCCCCATGAAACTTCTTACTTCAAACACATTTGTTGATGCAAGCCAACTTAATATAACTTCAACCTTTTTAGGATCTACAATAATTCCTTCTATCGAGATGATACATCCCAAATACTACACTTGTGAGGTATAGAACTCACATTTAGACAACTTTCCATATAGCTAGTTTTTCATAGCACCACTAACACTAACCTTAAATGATGGTCATGTTCCTCTTTGGTATGAGAATATATCAAGATATCATCTAAAAATACCAAAACAAACTGGTCTAGATATTTTGTAAACATGTTGTTCATCAAATTCATAAAATTTGATGGTACATTTATCAACCCAAATGGCAACACTGTGAACTCATAGTGTCCATATCTAGTCTTAAAGGTTGTTTTATGAGTATCCTCCTCTCAAATCCTCAGTTGATGATATCTAGATCTCAAATCAATCTTTGAAAATATGGTGGCATCCTTTAGCTAATAAAAGAGGTCATCAATCCTTGGCAAAGGATACCTATTTTTTATGGTCACCTTATTCAACATCCTATAATAAATGCACAATATCAAAGAACCATCCTTCATTTTCACAAATAATACTAGAGCATCCCAAGGTGACACACTAGATTTGATCAGACCCTTTTTTAACAAATTGAAGTTGCACCTTTAACTCCTATAACTTGATAGGGGTTATTTTTTAAGGTGTCCTTATAATGGGTTTAGCTCTAGGTATTAGTTCAATAGTGAAGTCAAATTCACATCGAGGTGGTAGGCCTATGAGGTCTTCTAAAAATACATCCCTAAATTCATGTAAAATTGAATGTTTCTTAAATATTTCCTCATCCACTTTATTGTTTGTCTTACCATTTATCTTGACTACATACAACATACCACCTCTTTTAATGACTTTCTTTAGTTGCATAGTTGACAATAAATATGGTCGAAAAGACCCTTGACTACTTTGAACTCTTACTCTCTTCTTATCCTTATTGGTGTAATCCATCCATATTTCCTAAAAATTGATTAAGGCTCCATGAGCCCTCAACCAATCTATCCCTAGGATAATATCAAAAGCATGAAGTGGTGCTACATATAAGTGCCATATGGTGGATCCAATGGGTAGGGTTATCTTAGTCGTAGGCAAACATTGATCCACTAAGTAGTTCTGTCTAGAACCACACTCAACTTTCCACCTTTGTGCCAAAAATCTAGGTCTTTCCAACATATCCCCGATAATACTAGTGGAAATAAAACTATCTATAGCTCCACTATCTATTAAAATTCTAACATCTCTATTAAACAACTTACGATTCATTAGCATAGGTGTCACTTGTCCATCTAGGTTCTAATTCCTTGTAGTGGCATAAATTTGGTGTGGTTGCTCCTTTGCTTTGTTACTCGACTCTAGCCATTGGGGACACTTATTGGTATAATGAGTCCCCTTACAGACGAAGCAACCTATCTTAGATCCCTGAGATCTTTCCCACATTTTCTCTCTTGTTCCCTTTTTTGCATTACATCGTATTGTTTATGAGGTTTGGGTTTTGATTTATTTATTTTTTTGACCATAGGTTCCTTTCTTGAAATTCCTTTACCCTTCTCATTTTTGAATTCTCATTCAAAAATCATCTCCAACATTAATCATTATTGATTCATCTGGTCCTACAATGACCTAACCAAAGATATGAGTTGCTTCACTTCCTCTTGTAGCAACTCAACTAGAAAAGTAACATATGTTCTTCTCCCCATGGAATCTTCTATTTTTCTAGCTTCCTTTTTGGAGTCAATTGTTCTCCTTATTTTCTTTCTAGAGTTCATGGTTCTTCTAGACTTCTTTGGACAGTGTACTACAACTTCCTTTTGCATAACCATCTTCTTAGATGATCTCAATATAGGTTTCATCTCCTATCCATAAAAGGAGATAGATGAGTTACCATCTCTTCCTAAACTACACTTTCTAAAATTAGTTAGTTTTTATCTCCCCATGAACTAACCTTGACCATTATCACTCTCCTGATAATGATCCTGGCCATGCTTGCCCTATTGTAGGGTGTTATTTTATAATAGGACCATTATCATTCACTTGATAATGATCATGGTCATACATGCCCACCCATAAGGTGCCATTTTTGTCAAGACCATTATCACTTCCTAGATAATGATCATGGTCACACTTGCCTCACCACAAGGAGCCATATCCATTAAGAAATTATACTCTCTAGGATTTTTACTCCTTGGTCTAACTGATCTGGTTGGCATGCAATACCCGACTTATCCTAAATCATGTTAAGGTTCCTAGTAGAGTAAGTCTTCCCAAAGTAGCACATCAAGTCAAGGCCCATCATAGGTGCACTCCCTGGAAGCTTCTAGTCCTATGACCTAAAGCTCTGATACCAACAATAACAACCCACAAAAATCAATCCAAAAGATATATATATATATATATATTTTATATATATCACACAAGTAGGTTCACATAAAGGGGTTCCAATATTATTTTCATCATTCTCAAGGCTTCACCACATTTGAATTTAATTTGTTGTAGATGACACTCAAGTGAATAGGAGTGGCCAACATCCCATATTTTTTGGGATTCACCTTACTAAACCTCATCATTTAGAAGAATACCAAAGTGGCCCCCCACCTTTTCTAAACCCTCACTGGTATAGGACAATTTGACCACAATGTAGGGATTATCCTTTAAGGCCTATGCCACTTAAAGGGGGATGCCTATTCCCTAACATTTCCATAATTCTATCTGTATAGGTTACTTTAGCATAAAGCCTTGGTGCTTAGTTACCACACCTTCATGACCTAACTAAGGTCATTATCACTCACCTAGTAATGAACATGGTTACTTGAGTCTCACCATTCAAGGTACCACCATAGTTGTCTCATAATTTATTCCATTAATTTCATAGTTATGGAACACTTGATCCTCACCATTCAAGGTGTATCAATTACAAGTATCTGGTTATTGCATCCCCACAACTCCTTCCAAATTCATGAGTACTTGGCTATTGCATCTCTGCAACTCCTTCCAAAACTCATGACCACCTGGTTTTTGCACCACAACTCCTCCCATGATTGGGTCATCTTTGACTCAGAAATCCTATTAATGTTTTAGATTCATTCCTAAGAAATCCCACCCAAAACCAGGGTATCCAAAATAATAATAACATCTCTCTCATAAATAATTAAAGTTCTATAATGAAACATGCTTAATTATAACACCATGCTAGATCTTTAATTAAAGTAGAACATAAATCTCAATATAAGTATACTATAAAGGAAACATCTTGCTAAGTTAAAGAACAATATTAAAGTAATCATAATGCTAACTTCTAACATAATGCTAGCATAGAACATCTATTTAATTTAAACTAGAAAAGCAACTTAAATATATCATAAGCTAACTTATAACTTTTCTTCTTCTTTCATCATAACCAACTTATTACTTCATTGCTCAAAAATCAAGTTCTCTACATTTTTACATGAAGGCTTCCAAGTCCTATTATTGCAGGAATAAAAATAACCAAGTGTTACATAACAAAACTTCCAATTACATAACAACTTTTCATTCCCAAAAACATCAGAGCAAGTCCATCCAAATGGCCACTGCACCATCTTCTTTTCATGATCTTCTTCATAAAGAAATATTTCCCATGGACTTTAAGAAAACTAAGGGATTATGATAGCTCATGATGTAATGCAACTAAATATACACCATGTATAAGGCAAGCAACCATGCATCATACATTTCAACACACAAGGAGAGAATCCCATACTTCTCTCTATAATGGTCACCTTACCTACTAAAGTCTCAAGAAACCATTATAATTATTTTTGATCAAGCAATTATACAAAAATACAATGCAACACACAAGGAGAGAATCCCATACTTCTCTCTATAATCATCCCCTTACCTACTCAAGTCTTAGGAAACCATTATAATTATTTCTAATCCAAAGTTCTTTCATCAAGCAACTATGTAAAAATACAATGCAAGCAACTAAATGGAAGATCACTAACTAATTAAAAGATCACCATAATCCATTAGATCAATATTTCTTTACTAGAAGCCATACATAGTGAGCTAAAATATTCTAATGAAAGAAGCTCCAAGAATAATAACTCCATATCTAATTTCTTTTCTAATTTCAATGGTTTATAAACTAATGTCTAAGTTATCCCATAAAACATCTTTTAATCTTTCCCTAAATCTTTCATTAAAAACCATAGAGCTAACATGGTCAAATTTCTTTAATTCCACCAAGGATCAAAATATGTTTAAAAGCTAACACAATGAAAAGATAAATAAAATATCATCTCTAGTTGATGTAGGTCATGCATACGAGACAACATCACCCATCATAGCCCACAAAATAGAGCTTTAACACACACTACAACCAATCCTAAAAACAAGGCCAAAAGAAGACATCCAAACTTTGCCTGATAAATAAAAAAATATGATCCAGATAAACAATTAGAAAGGAGCTATACTAAAATTTAACAAGCATTAACAACTAAGAAGCATCAGGCTAAAATCAAAGCATGAGATAGTGCTCAGGCACATAAAAGAACATGCAACCAGGACGATGTTTCAAACTTAAAGCTTGGCACCTAAAGAAACAAAGATAATGCATGCACATCATAGGAGGTATTATATCAAGCTAGGCTATGTAGAACACCCTGGAGAAGCTTTCCAAATCCTATGGATTCAAATGAAGGACTTCAACCATCCCCAAAGAAAGTAACAAGCATAAATAGTCCACAAAAAAAATAGGCCACCAACTATGGCTGAACATAATGGTTCAAAGAAGGACCTAATGCTTAACAAAACAAGCAAGAAGCATGCACACATAGAACAAGAGAGTAAAAATTATGACCAAACAAATTCAACATGGATTGAAACCGCTTACCTTCTCTATAGATTACAATGGCTTTTAGATACATTCAATACCTTTCTCCAAAGCCTCTATCTACTCTCACGATATTTTACCTCATGCTAGCCCCTTTCATTCCATCAAAGGATTCTTAAAAAGCCCTAGATTAAAATATTCTTTCTCCTCCCCAAGCTGGTTGACCACCTCCATTCATAGGTATTACAGGGCAACAAAAGAAAGTAATGCTCGCCATATTCTTAAATAATCTTATTCAAGCAACTTATAATGCATGTATAAAAGATTAAGAAAAATGTGAATAATTCCATCATTCAAAATCCTAAGGTCTCCAAACATATAATATCAACTATCCATCTTATAATACAACATTGATATTATCACTTTGGTAAGACCAAAACAAAGGAATTAACAATCATCCATTCTTCAAGCTTCCAATACATACATAAAACATTTAATGCAAAACATCATATTCCTTTCTTATGAAACAATGTGTTCCTCTATGTTTATATTTTCTCTTTTAAGAAAGAAATAATGTGTCAAGCTTACATAAATTAAACATTTATTTCATTTTTCTAATGCTACCAACATTAGAATAATTATCCATCCTACAAATTAAATTAATACCAAATATTTAGATTAATTATTTCAAGTATTAATATCACAAGCCTTCATTAATACTTGTTGGAATATCAATTCTATTCTTTCAAAACATAAAAAAACAAAAATCTTCAACTCCATAATACATCCCATTGCTTTATCCTTAAGTAGGTGGCATTTTTCTTTTGAAGATAACCACATGTTGTCCCCTACCTACTAAGGATGACTCCTTTGCCATAGCAATCTCATGGCCCAACGTTGTATCCAAACAACAAATAAATGCAATACATCTATATGAAGGGTATACTTTTACCCTTGAGTTGTCGATGAATAAGTCATCCATCATTTTCCATATTTTTCTTTCAACTCTGGTGGTTGTCCCATACAAATCCATCGGTGAGAGTACTTGATCTTGCATCTAAAAAGTTCGTCAACAATACCATATTCTCCATATATCTTAAGCAAAGTATAAAATGCAATATCAACTCATCTTGATAACATAAAAATAAAAACATGCATTAGATATCCACACATCAGTACATAATTCAACATCAAGATCAAGTTCGTGAAGGAGGGTCTTTACAATCTTACCCTTGTGGCCCTGCTTTGTTGATGTAGCATTGTAGAGAGTGCTTACAAGAGAAGAGGTCAGTTTGATTTTGAATTTTTCCTACTAAATCTTCTTTTTGAGTTGTGGCCATGGAAACATGATGAAAAATCATTTTACTAAACTTTGCAGGCAAAAGAAGGCCCACATTCTCTAAGGTATTTAAAGAAGAAAAAATAGATTTGTGGAGTAGGGTTTCCTCTTGACTTATTCTATAAGATATGCTTATGAATATTTGAGGAATAATTTATCCCAAAACTTGGAAAAAGAATCAAAAGGCACCAAGTTAGCTTCTTGCTTGACCAAGTGATGTTGTTCCATACTCGCTGTGATACCATATTGGAATTTGCAATGCTTTCCATAAAATAATAGAAAGAAATCATTCACTCAAATCTTATACACAAAGCTTAAAAGGATGAAAGAAAGGAAAACATACATGGATTTGGGGGCACCCATAGGCACCATAAATAATCATTGCATTATCCATAGATAAGATACACAACACTGTAATAATCAAATGAGGGGTGGAAGGGAGCATCTATACCAATACCAAAACTCTAATAACATAATAATGTTTAACCTAAGTTGACATAATAAGAGGGATTTAGGTTAATTACAAAATATAAAGAGGGTTTAACCATAACAAGGTTAACTTGGATCCATAGGGCATACATAATAAAATATTACAAATAATTAATACATTGTACAATGAAATGCCCTATCACACAATATTGGCCTTGGCCATGAACCAAATTACAATTTCAATAATTTTCTCTATTCTATGCTATGTTAATCTTTGTTTTAGAGTACCACCACATTTCTCATTTTGATATTAGATCTTAAAGTTTGGAGATTGGATAAGTGGAGAGCTTGATGATTTGATTTCATTTAACCAAAGAATTTGGATTTCAAGTTTGTGGAGAAAAACTGCATATGTTATTGTTGATGTTGTCATGGCTCATGGCTCATGATACTGCTCAGTACCAATCCTAGAATTTAAAGAAAAAAATATAACCTTGGACCTCCAAAGAAGAGGCAAAGCCCAAACCTTTATGTTGTTCTCCTAAGACATATATATAAGTTATATTAATCTTCCTACAAACTAAAATCCATGATAATTCATTTAACAAACAAATTACAATTTATAAGAAAGTAAACAAATACCTTAGAAACAATAGTATGCATGGAAAAAGGTGTAAAACATAAAACTACCATGTTTTGATGAAATGATGAGTGGGGGTGCTTGTCTATAAATTCAAAGATTTCAACCCTTGTTAATCAAGCTTCTAATGAGAAAAACCAGCCAACCAAATATGGGTCTAACAGTGACTGGAAGGTGGTCTCCAAGAAAGGCAAGCATGTCCCTGGTAAAGGCCCTCAGGGAGGCCAGTCCTCTGTCCATAATCCTCAGGGGGGTCAACCTGCTAGCTCTTATGCTCAAGCCACAGCGATAAAACCGCCCTTGCATGTCCCAGTTCCATCCCAGAATGCTTCCCCAAATACTGAAATCATTTCCAATTCAGCAGCTGTGGCTGAAGATATGTCGATGGCTCTTAAAGATGATGGTATCCTCTCTGTCTCCATGGTTGCTCACCAGCTGGAGCAAAAAGAAGGCATGAATGCCCGAAGATGAAGGTCTCGTAGTCCAGTGCAGGGTCTGCATGCAGACAAAAATCGGCAACTGGGAAGCTTTTCTAGCAACTCGTTTCAGTCGCTTGCTATTCTTGGTGACTCTGATGAGGTCAGAGGAAGTTTGATCCTCGATAGGTCAGAATGATTTTTCTATCATGGAATGTTAGAGGACTGACGGACCCATTTCGAAGATACATGGTCCACGATGATATTACTTTCTGTGCAACCAAGTATGGGGGCCCAAATATTGTTTGCTTGCAAGAAGTTAAAATTACTGAGTTCCAATTGCAGTGTGCCTATGCGCTCATTTACCCTAATAGTCAACTTTTTTCCACCAAGAACCCTCCCGGTCGTGGTGGTGCTGTTATTCTCCTAGCCAATAGATGGCATGGGATTTTTTTTGATTGGGGGGTTGACCCTTCTAACCAAGCTGTTTGGATTTTGCTTGAAGTTGACGGAATGTCCTTTGGAATTTTAAATGTATATGCCTCCAATAGTGCTCCGGAGCACTGTTTGCTTTGGAAATGGTGTGCCTTTTCTTTGCCTCCTGCAGTTTGGATCTTCTATGGAGATTTTAATATGGTTGACCATGCTTCTGATAAAATTGGGGGTCTAAACCACAGGTGGGCCCTTGGTGAGCGTGAAGCCTAGTTTTTTATGAAAAAAAAATTATGTTTGTCTGACCCTAATTCCTGTCTTTCTCCCGCTTCTTTTGATGAGCACCTTTGGTTTACCTGGAATAACTTTCAAGTTGGGCGGGCAAGGATTCTCAAACGTTTAGATAGAGCTATGTTGTCAGACCATACCCAGTTTTATTTTCATCGGAAGCATGGTGATGCTCCAGTTGTGGAGGTTATTGCTGGTACTATTGGGTCTGATCATTCCCCAATTATGTTCACTTGTTTTATCTTCTGTGGTACTTGATCAGGGTATTAAGTCTCAGTTTTTTCTTAACACATCCTTTCTTCAGCATTCTTCCATGATGTGTCATATTCGAAGAGTCTGGAATTTGGCGGATAGACCTGTTGGTGAAGAAGGATGGATTGAGTGGTGGAATGATGCTATATCCCAAACCACAGCCCTTCTTCGTAGTTTGGGCAAGAAAGTTGCTCAGTATAGAAAATATTCTTTGCTTGCTTTACGCACTGAACCGACAAAAGCATCTTGTAGGCTTGAAGCCAACCCTCTCTATCCTATTTTGTAGGGGCATGCTACTCGGGTTCGTCATGAGCTCAAGGTGGCAGAGCTCTATGAAGCTAAAGGTGCTCGAGATCAAGGCCCGCTTACATTGGCTTAAAATTGGGGACAGAGTTTCTAAGGAATTCTTCCAAAAGTTACGTCCTCCTCGTAATGCCACTAAATTCAAAGCTATTGTGGACAATGGTATTCGCCATACCTCTCTACCTAGTATTGTTGACATTTTTGTTAAGCATTACACTCAAGTTTTTGTTGCTCAGTCTTCTTCTCCAGAGAGGGATGAAGCTCTCAAGCTTTGCATGGATGTCGTCCCTAACAAACTCTCTGTTGCTCAAAGAGAGGAGTGTGAAAAGTATTTGTCTGTTGATGACCTTGCCTCAGCATTAACTCAAATGGCCAATGAGAAGGCCCCAGGCTTGGATGGATTTCCTTGTGAATTCTACAAGGCATGTTGGGACTTTGTTGGTTCTGATTTACACAAAGTCTACCTTGAAGCCATGCACAGTGGCTCTCTTGGAGCAATTTTGAACCGAGGTAATATCAAGTTCATTCCAAAACATGGGGATCCTGAATGTATAACAAATTGGAGGCCAATTACCTTGCTCAATGTCAGCTATAAGATTATTGCCAAAGCCCTGGCTCTAAAACTCCGGCCCCTGTTGCCTCTTATTGTTAGGCCGGAGCAAACAGGATTTATTAAAGGCAAATATATATTGGATAATGTCATTGCAGTTTGGGAAGGTATGGAATGGGCTAGGCGGTCTGGTCAACAAGCCCTCTTCTTGAAAATTGATTTTGAAAAGGCCTATGATAGAATTGAATGGAACTTCATTCTTTCCATGTTACAATCTTTAGGGTTTGGGCCTGTGTTTGTTCAATCTGTCAATATTCTTTTTCAGGATGCTTTGGTTGTTTTATCTTTGAATAATCATCAAACTAGGCCAATCGATTTGTTCAGATCTGTTCGACAAGGTTGTCCCTTGGCTCCTTCTTTGTATATCCTTATTGCTGAAGCCTTTGGATATTTGCTTGCTAGGCATGCTTCTTTGGGCCAAATTAAGGGTATTTCTCTCCCTGATAACCAAGGTCAACTCATTAATGGTCACTTTGCTGATGACTCTTTTCTCACTCTTTTAGAGGAGGAACACTCAGTGAAGGAAGCACTCAGATGTTTGGAAGTTTTTTGTCAGGACTCTGGTTCTAGTATTTAGTGGAGAAAAACTTCTTGTTATCGGCAGTCCCCTACCCCGCTCCCTCCTTGGCTAGAACAGTTTCAATGGCATTGGATTTTTCCAGGAGAAGTGTTCAAATTTCTAGGGATCCCTTTTGCCTTTTATGGTTCCCCTGTTCAGTTATGGAACTATGTTCTGCAGAAAGTTGAGAAAAATCTTGAGTATTGGATTACTAAGAAGATGTCTTTGGCAGGAAAATTCCAGATTTGTTCTAAGGTCCTTGCCTCTACTCATGTGTATTACTCTTCTTGTTGGGTCCCTTCACAAGCATGCTACCTTAAGCTTGAAAGACTATTGAGGAATTTTTTGTGGGCAAACTCAGTTGAGAAGAAAGGTTTTCACCGGGTTGCTTGGGATATGTGTTGTTTACCTAAAGCTTCAGGAGGAATGGGCATGGTTGATTGTAAAAGACAAGGCACGGCTCTCTGTGCCAAATGGATCATATGAGCCCTTAAAGGCTCGGAGGCCTGGAAAATCCTCATCAGACATTGTATTTCTTCAAGGCTGCTTTTGAACAAACAAGCCTGGAGAGGAATTGACCTCCCTTCCCTAATTGTAATGCCAGTCTTTGTGAAAATATCTGGTTCTTTTGTGATTAAAAGTATTTGGAAATCATGGCAGCAATTCACTCCTTGGCTTAAGTGGAAAGGGAATAGAGGCCATAAAGGACTGTCCATCAATTCTTTAAACATCTGGTGGTCTTCGGTGATTAACATTCAGGGAACTCCTCTTGCTCAGGTCCCGTGGATTCATGCCCAAAAGTTTTTTAAAAAAGGTATATCTACAGTTTCTGATTTTTATTCTCAAACCTCGAGGGATTGGATCCCTTGGCCGCTTTTTAAACAACAATTTCAGTTGAGCACCGGTGACAAGCTCACTTATGACTCAGTAATTGACATTATCCCCTTTTCCATGTGGCACAAGTGTGGGCGGCACTCTCAGAGGCCATGGTGGAAAGATTGGTCCTGGTGTTCGGATATACCCTTGTTGAATTACTCGGCTAAATTGGGTTACAAGTGGCTCTCCCCAATGTTGCCAATGGTCCCTAGACTTAATGATAAATGGGGAGATCCAGTGGCGGTTTCCGGTTGGAAGGCTCGATTTCGAGATAGTTTGGTCTTCTTTTCTTGAGCCAAAACAATCTTTTTTTGCTTGGAGCCTTCTCTTTCAAAGTTTACCCTTAGGAGACAGGACTCGAGGCACTTGGGAGTTGCAAACCCTAAATGTGCATTATGTAATGAGGATGAATCTTCTCATATTTTCTGGTTTTGCACAAGAGCGAGGAGTGCCTGGGAATGGGGATGGTCTTTTTTTCCCAATTCCAGGATGAATCCCTTACATGGCAGCAAGCTCTGTTAGGGGATAAGATTAAATTTGTTCTTCCCTTGTCCAAAGTGTGGCACATATTTCGAATTAGTCTTCTTTTTCACATGTGGAAATCTAGAAACAAGATAGTTTTTCAGCATCAAACTCCTTCTGATGAATTTTCTCTAGGTGACAAAATAGAGGTGTTTCAAGATACATGGTTCCAAATTTGCAATCAGCAGGCTAAACTTGACATTGAGCAAGCGCACATGAAGGCACTTTTGGATGACTGGAAAAATGCACCTTGCTCAGTTAGCAGGGTTTTTCCAAACAACGCACATCAGACATCCTGTTCCCGCTCGAGGTCTCATCAACTGCCACGTCTGGTGCATGCACAGGGAGGTTGGGGACATGACAGTTTTACCTACAATGATGGATGGAATGCACAGCCAATTCAATCACCATCATGTTCTCCACCCAGAGGTGCCGGGGATGAGCTGGTGGAAGTTAATGGTGGCACATAGGATCGTGCCTGGAATGCAGGGGATATAAGTGCACATAATTGCCAGCTTGATAGATCTTGAGGACAGGGCTGGGGAGATTCAAATGTTCATGAGGATCGGGGACACACAGATTACTGGGGATGACCGCATACCTCAGCCATTCCATGGGACTCTAACGTAGACGTGCGACCACAAAATTTCGATTGCAGGCAAGTTTCACTGCCTGTTTGATTGTTGTTGCCTAGTTTATAGTGAGCTCTGGTTTGTGGTTTCCCAACCTGTGGTTAGGGTTGGCTTGTTTCTTCCAGGGGTGTGATCATTGCCACCCACCACTTTTTTCATGTTAAACTTTATTATTAATATAATTTAGCTTTTCATCAAAAAAAGATTTCAACCTCTATATGGTATATATAAAATATTGACACCAATATATTCTTAAATTAATGTAATTTTAAAATAAATTTTAAGTATTTGTAAAATATCATTAAAATGATATTAACATTTTTTTTTGGTTGTCTATAATCCCTAGTTTGTTGGTAAAGATGGAATCAATGGAACCCTGACCTTTTAGGGAATTGAACTAGGTTTTTCACATGACATAAATTTTGAATTAAAAACATGATTTATTTTTATGAGGGGTCCTATCCCTAATATTAGAATTTGAACTTGCTTAAATGAAAACCCAAAAACATACCATTACAATATAATAATAATAATAATTTACTTTAATTTTTTATCAAATGATATTAATCCTCAACTTATAGAAAAACCAAAAATACATAAATAATATAATGTGATATAATAAAACGCTTAAAAAAATCACAAAATAACCAATTAAATAAAACTTAAAAACAAATTCTGTCGTTTTCTACATTCGCCCCGAACGACTAAAAACTAAAATCAATACAAATAATAAAGTGAGAGCGTGAGAGCCGTTACACAAAGCTTAAAAAGTTCAAAAATGAAATTAAACCAAAATTAAATTTAAATTGAATTCCGAATAGAATGTATATAAAGGGTTTTCTTGGTCTTCACTTCATTTTGATTTCTGTCGGTTTCTGCATTCGCCCCGAACGACTAAAAACTAAAATCAATACAAATAATAAAATAAAGTGAGAGCGTGAGAGCCGTTACACAAAGCTAAAAAGTTCAAAAATGAAATTAAACCAAAATTAAATTTAAATTGAATTCCGGATAGAGTGTATATAAAGGGTTTTCTTGGTCTTCACTTCATTTCTATTTGGAGGCAGAGGCAGGGGAGGGCAGGACAGGATGGCAGATTTCGATTCAAAGGCAGGGGAGGGCAGAAGGACCGCAGTGCAGGGCTTTTTTCGATTGTTTGTTATCGCTTATTAGACAATTGATTTTATATGTTTCTATTCTTAAGCATGGCGCCGTGCTGTCTTTTGTTTCTTTGTTCTTTTTTCATTTAAATATTTTGGTCTTCTACAGGGTTTTTATGATTTTTAAAATGCTTGTCTTCTTCTTCATTTCAATTGTTTTGTTTATGTTAAAATTGTCAGGGTTTATTAAGAGGAGGGTTTTTGGAGGTTTTTTTTATTAATGTTTTTAAAATGTTTTGTTGTTTTTTATTTCAGTTATTTGTTTATTTTATATTTTATAGGATTGTTTAAGAGCAGGGTTGAGTGCAGTGGTAGAGAGGGAAAATGGCAATAAATTGGTTGCAGATAAAGAACTGATGAAAGCAAAACAAAAATAAGCACAGTCCAAACAAAAACAGGTTTGCTTCATTTTTACATCTGACTTATTTTTTAAATTAGGAATTTAAAATTTTATTTATAATTTAAATAGGGTTTAAAAATTTATTGTTAAACTCTTTAAAAAAATTATGTTATGAATTGATTTTAGGCATTTTTTTGAAATTTTTGTTTATATATACTTTATTTATTATTATTATTATCATTTTAATGTTTTAGATATATTTTCATATATATTAAATCTATGTTTATATTATTTTAAAACAAAAACAATTTATAATTTTTTAATATATATTATGAAACATAAATATTATTTATATATTGAAAAGGTTTTATATGTATTATATATATATATATATATATATATATATGATTGTTTTAAATTTGTTTGAGTAAATATTTTTTAGACACTTTATATATATATATATATATATATCTATATATTTATTTATTTGATTGTTTAAATTTTTTTAATAAATATTTTAAAGGAGATATAAAATTTTATTTTAAGATTTATAAAAATTTATTTGTATATATTTACTTGAAAGTGATTATTTTAGTTTTAGATTTTTTTATATATTTTATCTGTTTTTAAAAAAAATTAATAATACATATCTTCTATTGCTTATATAATAAGTTATTTATGTTACATGATACCGTGTATTTTTTCTATATAAAAAAAATATATAAAAAAATGGTACTAAAAATCAGATTCAAATCTTATCTGAGAATATTTATTATATAAAAATAAATTAACAAATAATAGGTCTTTTTATATATTACCCATAAACCTTAAGAGTTATGTTGTCTACCTTATTAAATTTGTATTGTCCAGTTAGGCTTTTGAAAGCATGAATAGGATCTTATTCTCCAAGTCACTGTGATATCTCCCCGAATATGTTTAGAAAGTCCCCACCAGAGCCAGAGCAGCAGCCACAGTAATGGCTTCCCAAATAGGAATTTATCCTCCATTCCTATTTTTGGAGCTGTCCTGATGGCTAAAGATCCATTTGAGGTGTCTCTTATATTCTAGGTTTTCTTTTCCTAGCAACTAATTTTGGTTTATGTTTTTTAAATTAGCAGGTACTTTGAATATTATTGTCTGCATAACTTATGCACTGTAAGGGTAGCAGCTAGTATTATTCTTAAGCTTAGTTAGAAAAATATAATGACAAACTAGGTTATATTAGGTTACACTTTCATTTGGTATATAAAATTTTATTTAATTTTTTAAAATTTAAATTTATTTTTTAATTTTAATTTTTTAAACTAATAATTTATCCATAAAATTATTTTGTTTTTGGTTTAATTTTTTTTTATTATTTAACTAATTACACTCTTGATTGTTAGTTTATTGTAACTAGTGCAGTAAGTTTAAAAAATAAAAATAAAATAATATAAAAGCTGCAATCTCCTCACTAGTTTAATCAACCCACACAACCATAGTCATAGTCAATATTTATATACCAAAATAACAATGTCCAACCCACACAACCATAGTCATAGTCAATATTTATATACCAAAAATAACAGCAATGTCCATCTGAGGTACAAAATCTTTAAAAGTTTAACATACACCTTTGTGATGCATCATACCAATTCGTGCACCATTAAACAAACCCAAACTTCCAATGTGCACAGACACTATGTGCATTTTTGAAATTATAAACTTCAGTGAATTTTTTTGAAGCATATGAGAATTCTTAAGTTTTATGAAGTTACGGTACGGGAAGGTAATATAGAAGGGTAGGTAATACAGATTGAATATCAAGAAAAGCTATAAATCTTCAGACAGAGACGTCTATAAATTGTATTCCAAATTGTAGACCCAGCAGAAAGGCTACAGGAAAAGGTATCCACGTTTTCTCCTGTAGTGTATTTTAGTCATAACCGGTAGTATAACGCGTTATCTTTTCTATAATTTTGTTTTTGTTAGGGCACTATAATGATATCTCGTTCGCTTGTTCTTTAAGTTATTTAAGATTGAATTATCAGAAAAGGGCTTCAGAAGAGTATGGCCCTGATTATATCATTAATTATATTTTATTTTATAAATATATATATTTATATATTACTAAGAAAATAATAATAGTATAACACGATACAGTTATTGTTGAGATATATCTTTTGCAAGGCTTCTTGCATCATGAAAATGTTTGATAACATGAAACAACCAAGGCTTCCCTGAATTTTACTAAGCACCCCTCTTTTAAGGGAAAAGCTATTTATAAATAGCTTGATGGTGAAATTTTCAAGATCATCTTGACACTATGGGTGGCGACTAGAATCTGCTGCTTCTTTCTAATTAAAGTTTCAAACACATATTGCTCCAACATGTTGTTACCAATATCATTACAATCTATTCCCAAATGAAAGTTATTTTCCTTGATTTATTGACTGCTGTCAAAGTATCAATAGGCTGGAGTCCACTATTTTTCGCTAGAGTCATTAGTACAGCATCAACTGCATATTGTTCCATCACGTCTAATGGCAATTTTGTCAATCATTCCCCTTAATCAATCCAATCATGTTCTGGCTTGATTGAAGTTACGTAAATTTAAAAATACAGAGAACCGATATCTTTTTTCCCGTCTTTCGTGAAACAACGAATTCTGAGCATTCTTGTCTCATTTCGTTTGTTTTATCCTTTGTTTTGGCTTTGTCTGTTTCCAAGGCCTTAGCCCAACTTGCAAGGTGTGATGAAGAAAAAACAAACTACTTATTAGAGGTCTCGTACTTTTGCCCTAAAATTTTTATTATTTGGGATTCGGTGATCTGAAATGCAAATCTCGCTTGGGCTCACAGCCCCACAAGAATATATACATTTGTTCAAGCCAGTCGTCTCACTCCCAAAAAATAAACCTTTTGGAACAGTAGTGTTATTTCATGTCTACTACCCAAATTTAATCTTCTCGATCTTGTCCCCCCCTCTGTGTATTGATCATGTTTTGGAACAATGGCTTTGATCAAGATAAAAAAAAAAATATGAAAACCTCGGATGTGAAAGCCAGGTATGTGAAAGTACAGGAGGAGAAAAATAAAAGGGGAACCCACATGGCTACAGCTGAGCGTATATTCTCTTCTTTTATACCTTGAAATAAGGCCGTAGTCCACGATTTCAATGTCCCCTCTTAATATAGTTTAAGAAGATACATGCATATTCAGCTTAACCTTATTTAAGCAAAGCTAAGCAGGAATTTTTTTTATTAAATTAGTCGTGTTGAAATTCGATCCTGCGATCAAGAGCATCCGCAAATGTCCGAACTGCATATTGTTCCTCTCCTGGAATCAAGAACCACCACCATACTCAATTATTGAATTATCTGTCCATGGAACTATTTGTCCACCTGTTGCAATTGCAATCAACTCCAGTTCCACTCATCAATCCTTAGTTTGCACGTTTTTTAAAATAATTATATATATAGATTCTTTTAGATTTAAAATTTTATATATTATTATTATTTAAGTTTTAGATTTATTTATTTATTTATTAATTAACAAATATAAATTAAAGGAAATTAAAGTTCTATTTAGTTATATTTTTAATAAATATTTTATATTTTAGATTTTTTAAAATTGTTTTAGATTTTGTAATAAATATTAAAAAAAGTTGTTTCATTTGATGACTGAAATTGTTTTAGTTATTTTGTATAAGCAAAACAAACCCAATTTTAAAAGGAAAGAAGATTTTTAATCTGAATGCATGCAGATATTATCAAGAGTTTTATGTTTTGAATGTTCTATCTATAAGTTAATATGTTGTACAAAAGCCAATGAATAATCTAAAGAGAAATTAAATATTATAGTTTGTTTACATATAAAATATTGAAATGTTGTTTTTATTGTTTTGTAATTAGGTGTCTTCATGTCGCAAAGAAGCCAAGAAGAAGAAAATGAATCAAAGTGGACAAATGTTGTATATTTTTAGTTTAGTTATAGAGGAATTTTTTTTTCAAAAAAATATTATTTTTATGTATATATTTTATAAGTATACAATGATAATAAAAATTTCTTTTTTTGGGAGAGGGGTTAAAGCCCCTTTCCAAGGCCTAAAGAAATAGTCATTGGCCATGACTATTTCCATTAGGTCTATATGTTGTCTTTTCTTTTTTCTTTTTCTTTTAATTATTTTTTTAATTTTATTTTTGTGTAATATATTTATGCAATTCTTATTTTCATTTATAATTTGCATTCAAAGTTAACTTTGACATTTATTTTTGTAACATTTCCATTCAAATGAGCAATCATATGATCTTTTTTTACAAATTAATTTGTTAAATTCATTATCATATATATTAACTTGTTTACAATCAACATTTTCATTCATGAATTTATGCAGTGTTCATAATCACATGTTTTGCATATTCACTAATTTTTGTGCAATAAACATTTGCATTCATAGATTTATGTACAACTCACATATCTACACTTCAAATTGTGCACATGCATTCATATATAAACTTTTTTTGCAATTGCATAATTTTTGTAAATACTTTTTAAATATGAGACACTTAAAACATTTTTATACATTCATAGAAACACTTATATGACCCACATGTATTTCACATTCATGAGCATAATTACAAAGCTTTGTACAACTAACATTTTTATATTCTAATACCCTAACACCTAATATATACACTATCAAAATATACATAAAACACTACCACACCCACATAACATTGAAACTAACATAATTAAACCCTAACATATACAACACTACGATTAAGATGCTATACATATTCATTAACTTTTGTGCTATTAACATTTGTATTCATAGATTAATACACAACTCACATATCTACACATATACATAAATTGTGCACATGCATTTACATATATATAACTCTTTGGAATTGCATAATTTTTGTAAATATTTTTTAAATATGAGACTTAAACATGTTCTCTATATTCAAATAAACATTTATATGATCCACATGTATTTCACATTCATGAGCACAATTACAAAGCTTTGTGCAACTAACATTTTTGTATTCTAATACACTAACATAGACACCACTACAATTGACATGTTATGCGTATTCACTAAATTTTGTGCAATAAACATTTGTATTTATAGATTTATGCATAACTCACATATTTACACTTCTACATAAATTGTGCACATACATTTACCTATATAAACTCTTTGCAGTTGCATGATTTCTGTTAATATTTTTGTTAATATTTTTTTAAATATGAGACACTTAACATGTTTTGTATATTCAAATAAACATTTATATGATCCACATGTATTTCACATTTATGAGCACACAATTACAAAGCTTTGTGCAACTAACAATTTTGTAATTAAGCATTTATGCATAACTCACATCCAATGTATAGACCACATTTACATGTTTTAATATTCATGAATTTATATCCAATGCCCAATTATCATTCACATGTATATGCTATGTGCTCACTTATTTAATTTCTTATTAATTACACATTTTATATAAGACAATTAACATATTTGATAAATGAAAACAAATATGATCCAATTTATTTCACATTTACAAATTTTTTACATCAATAATATTTATATCCATGAATTTATGTACAGATTACATTTATAAGCATTGACTTTACACTTATTCTTAAGTAATTTCTTATATTTAGAAAAAACAATCTTTGACACAATTCAAGTTCACAATTATATTTATGAACTGTTTTGCAACTAATATATGTATTTATGAATGCACACCTTCAAAAAGTTTCATGCACATGACATTCAAACAATTGTACTTGTATATTAAAACTCTTCAGAATTGCTCTAACTAATTTATTTTTTTCATAATTCAATAACTTATTAGAATATTAACATATTATAGGTATTTTTAAAAATAATATCACAATGTAAATATATAGCTCTTAACAATTTGCATTTAAAATTCCAAGCACTTTCACATTTACATTATTAGTATAAAATAATTAAAAACAAGTAAGATTGCACTTTAGGGTGATGAGTGAGGATGGTGGACGAGTAAGGACGGGGTTGGTAGGGGACGATGAGTGAGGATGGGATGGGTAGGGAGAGGCTAGATAAGCTTCCACCTTCACGTGGTTGGCCTTGTTAGTAGAGAATAAGTTGTTCTCCTTTTAAAAAATAAGAGAATAACTTATTCTTGAAGCAAAGAGAAGCTTAAACTTTGTATTTAAAAGTAAGATATTGCTTTGAAAATTTATATTTTTAAAATATTTTAGAGCTGATATATAATTAATGCTAATTTGTTGTATTTATCATTTTAAAAGTATATAAATATAAAATTGTTCCTTTACATTTTGAGCTATGATATATCTAAATAGGTAATAAAAATAAAATATTTATACTTGGTCGATGAATTAAGTTATCTAAAATATATATTGATTAATAATTTGTATCAATTAATTATTATTCTATAACTTTTGAAAAAGAAAGTGTGATATTTTCATTTTAGAAAAGAATTGTTTTTTATTTCTTAGAATTTTCTTAGCATTTTAATTTAATCATTGTGCATTTTTATTTGATTTTTTAATTTTTACTTTATTTCTTTAATTACTTTTATAGCTCATTAAAATAAGTTTATTTTTTAATTATGAACAAGCAATATATGCATAATCCTTTAAAATATTAAATATGTAAATTTATTTAATAGTTTTTTTAGACTTTATAATTACATTCATTTAGACTTTTCATAATTGCATTAATGTATTTAAATTAAAAAAAATTAATCATATTTGCAAACTTTTACACCATATAATTAACATATGAAAGTATGTAGCTCTTACATGATTTGCATCTAAAATTCTAAACACTCACGATTACACACTTTATTAGAATAAAATTATTAAAAACAAATAAGATTACACCTTAGCTTGATGAACAAATAAGATTACAAATAATTATTAGAATAAAATTATTAAGAACAAGTAAGATTACACCTTAGCATGATGAACAAATAAGATTACAAATAAGATTCGGATTACTAGTGAGGATGGGATGGGGATATAGAGGATAATTAGTAGAGAATAAGTTATTCTTAAAGCAAAGAGATGCTTAAGCTTTGTATTTAAAAGTGAAATATTATTTTGAAAATTTATAATATTTTATTTAGAGTGGGAAATGTTTTTTGAAGTTATCAATTAGAATATTTCATGGAATTTCAATGCAAATTTAATTAAGTAAATTTACTTTGATTGATTGTTATAATTAGTGCCAATTTGATGATATGACAATATTCGTTGTGTTATTTAGTGCATGAATATAATTTTCTTAAACTCTAAAGTATGTGAACACATTTTAATATTTAGTTTCTCTTTACACTATTCATTAGCTTTTGTACAACACATTAACTAGATGATATTTGCATCTGATGAGAACTCTTCCTTGCTTTTGAAATTGGGTTTGTTTTTTCTTCAAAATAATTACACCAAAATTAAAAAATAAAACATCTATTTGATAATTGATTTTTCTAATAATTCTTTGAGAATATTAGACAATTATTTGCTAGCTTATATTTTTATTCTAAAATTTAGACATAATAAAGTGTATAATATAAAATAATTTAATATTTCTAATAATATTAGTTAGACAAAAAAATTCCTACAATGTCTCTTTTTTCCAAAATGTTTCTCGGGCTTAGTTGTACTTCAAGTGAACCTCTTTTAAGCCAGAATTTTTCTTGGTTTCTTGGGAGTGGATGGCCTGATGGTAAGGGAGTTATTTACTACTCTGTGGGTCCTCTTTGATTGAAAAGTTTTTCCTAGATGGGAAACTTTATTTCAAATTTGATTTCATGAGCAGGATCCTTTGTTTTATGCTTTAAAACAAAGAATTTTAAATTCATGAGTGGGTCCCTTTTGAATGGGCAGATCTCTTCTTCGATCCCTTCAGGCGGTGTTTCCTTTGACTTGCTTCCCAACCAAGGTAAACTATGAATCCCTTTTGAGATTACTTCCATAACTGTTTCTCATTACTCATTTTCCCTCATTGGTAAATTTGTTGGTTCTCGCTCCGACATGGACACTATCAGAAAGTGGGCATTCACTAAATAGAAGCCTTGTGGGCATATGGAACTTTTAGCCATCCTTAGAGGGTTTTTCTTCATTAAGCTAAATAACATTGAGGATTCAAGTTGAATCCTTTCGGGTGGACGTTGGTTCTTCGGCAAACAAAATCTTTTTCTCCGTAGATGGCCTCCTAACTTTGACCCCAAATCGTAAAGCATCAACTCCACCCCAATTTGGGTCAGGCTTCCTGGACTATCGATTCAATTATGGCATGATGACATTCTTCAAGGTATAGCTAGGGCTATTAGAGATCTCATAGCCTTAAACCATGCAACTATAGCCAAGTCTCGAATGGTTTATGCAAGAATGTGTATAAATACCAACCTTGATTTTGAATTATCATCTTCCATTGAGATTCTATTAGATTTTGGCAATAGAGTGCAACCTATCGAGTATAAAAACAAGTCAACTTTTTGTTCCTCTTGCTCTAGAAAAGGCCATCTCTCCTTTAGTGCCCCTCTCTGTCCCCCTCCCAGCTGAGCCTAAGAAATCTTGGCAACACAAAGTCTATAAATTCCTTTCCCTCGCGTTTCCCTATTGTGGTTTTGGATGCTATCATAGATTCCATATTTTCTCAATCTTCCTATCCTACAGAGGCTTTGATTGAGGAAACCAGGCTTCTAGTTTCTTTCGATGGGGGTGCTTCCAACCATGCCCGGGAGATAGCTTAGTTTTTTGGTTGACATGGAAACCCAAGTTTTGAATTGCATGAGAAAGATCCAAGAGGAGGCCAAGACTCTGAATGGCAAGGAGATACCCCTTATGGAGGCTCCGTCGATTGGCATGGAGAAGACCCAAAAATTTATCTTCAAAAACCTGGAATGGTGAGATGAACCAGTTTGTGCCTTCTTTTGTGGAGCTTCAAAGGAAAAGAGGTAAGGTCATGAACCATAACCCTAAGGAAAAAACTTCTCTTATCCCTGCAAGTAATGAAACTTTTTTTAGGTGCAGCAAACCCAGATGTGGACCCCTTTGCATGGTTCCTCTATTTTTTGTTTTCTTTGTTTTGGCAGTTCTAGGATTTATCCTATTCTAGCTTTGTCTCTAGGTTTCCTCCCTTTCGGTTTCAGGAGTTTGTCTTGCTAGCTTCTATCTGTGGGCCTTCTCTAGTTGTACAAGGTTTGGGGACCCTTTCAAAACCCCTTTTTCCAACCAGTAAAAAAAATATATTTACTCATTGAAAAATGAATAACATATTTAATATTTTTGGCAATTATGCATATATTGGTTGCTCAAATTTAAAAAATAAATTTATTTTATTGAATTAAAAGTAATTAAAAAAATAATTAAATTAAAATGTTAAGAAATATAGAAAGATTCCTTTATAAAATGAAAACATCATATTTTATTTTTCAAAAATTATCTAAGAATAATTAGTTGATACATAATATTAATAAATAAATGGACGACGAAGATAGTAGATCGATCGGTTTTACCTGTGTTTACTAGTTTGAGATCGTTGGTTCCAATCCCAAGCCTCTCCAGGTTCCTCTCACTCGAAGTAAACATTTAAAGAGATGGGGTAGGGGGTTATTCCCCATTCCCCCTCTCTCTCTCTCTCTCTCTCTCTATATATATATATATATATATATATATATATATTTAAACATTTTAATAAATGTATTAGTGTTTACTAATTTTTTATTAATTAATTATATATATCTATAGTTAAACAAATATTAAAAGGTGGGGAACCATGTACTAGCGCAAGAGAGCGGGAATGCAAGTTGTTGAATCGACTTTGGAGAGGCTTTCTCCTGCCTTGGTGCCATAGTGCTGGTTCTTCTAGCTTGGTGCCATAGTGCTGGTTCTTCTGCCTTGGTCTCGGTTGGACTAGAGCCTACCAAAATTAGGGTGACTTTAACCCCTTTTTCTTTAGCCTTCAGTTTATCTCCACCTAGGGTTTTTGCATTTTTTTTGTGTTCTAGGTTCTTCTGGTGGTTCTTTCCTAACCCTTCCTTGGTAGGGAAGCCTCCAAATTTTTCTTTTTGTCCTCCATTTTCTTCTTCGACCTTTAGCTTGTCTTTGCTGGATCTCCTCTCCTAAGATTTTAACAAGATTGTTGTTGCTTATTTTACATTTGGGGGTTCCTTTCTACCTTCCTTTCTTCTTTTATCTTCAATTTATCTCTACTGGTTTTCTATCCTAGGATTTTGGTAAGGCTACTATTGCTTCTTTTGCGTTTGAGGGTTTTTCTTCTCGTTTCTCGAGAAGCCCCTTTTAGGCTTTTCTATGGAGCTCAGTTGGTTGGCTTTGTTCCTTTTGGATCCGATGGACATGTTTATCTTAATAGGAACCAAGAGGGCCCCTATCTTCTTGTGAGGATGTGGGATGTGTGCATCCTCAGATTGCTTATCCTACTAGGGACCAGGAGGGTCCCTTGTCTTCCTTCAATGGTGTGCAACTACTTTCCTCTCCTAGGAGAGCATTCTATGGTCATGTGCATCCTCAGAGAGTTTGTCTTACTAGGGATCAAGAGGGTTCCCCGTCTTTCTTCGATGGTGTGCAACTGCATTTATCTCTGGGAGAGCATCCTATGGTCGTGTGCATCCTCGAATAGCTTGTCTTACTAAGGGTTAGGAGGGCTCCCTATCTTCTTTGGATGGTATGCGGTTGTTGGCCCTTCTTGGGCATCCTGTGGATGCATGCATCTTTGGAGATCTTATCTTACTTGGGGTCAGGAGGGCCCTCTATCTTCCATTGGTAGTGTATGCTTGCCTTCCCTTCTTGGGAGAGCATCCTTGGTCGCATGCACCATTAATTTTTAAAAATAATCTTCTGGCTCTAGCTGAGTGTTGTTGGGTCTGTTGTGCTCTCAAGGTGCTTCTCTACCTTCAAGTTTGGAGTTTTCCTTGGATGATCAATCTTGTGGAGACCCACTCGAAGAGGGGGAAAATTTTCAAAAAAAAAATTGAGCAAGATTTCCTTGTTTAGGAGATATTTTTTCAAATTTGAATTTCTTATTTGAGCAACACCCTTGCTTAGGTGAGAAACTTCAAATTTGAATCTGTTATGGGTCTTGTCTCATTTTAGTCTCACGTTTTTTGGGTGACTCCTCTCTAAGGGTTTTCTCTCTTTGTAAAAGGTTCAAGGACCCTTTCATAACCCCTTCCTCCAACAAATATATATATATTAAAGCTCAAAATTAAAAAAATACTTATCAATAATTTCATATTTACATAGTTTTAAGAAAATTATATCCAAATGCTAAATCATACTATTGATAATGTCATATCATTATATTTGCACCAATTAATATAATCAATGCTTTAAAGCAAAATAAATATTGAAATTCCATGAAATATTCTAATTGATAACATTAAAAACATTTTCTACTTTGAATAAAATATTATAATTTTTCAAAGCTATATTTCACTTGTATATACAAAGTTTAAGCTTCTTTGCTTCAAGAATAACTTATTCTCTTATTTTTAAAGAAGATAATAACTTTTTCTCTACTATCGAGGCCAACCACCCCATCCTATTTCATCATCTCCTATCAACCCCATGCTTACTCGTCCACCATCCTCACTCATCGTCCTAAATATTTACATTCATATTTGATATTATAAGTGAATGTTATTTCATTATTATATTGGCCTAGATACATATATTTGATTGCTCACATATATAATTCTACTCTTGATATTGATATTTTGACCTATAATATTGTGGCTTCTTTATATTAGGACCTATGATATTTTGTGGTAGTAAGGCTTAAAATACAACAATGGTATCAGAGCTACCACTTAACTTTGTTTATTTTTAATAGAGTTATATTTTATTAGCCACCATTACATTGGAGTCTATCCACTTTGAAAGTAGTGAAGACTTGGACTCTATTTTTTAAGGTCTGATTGAGTAGAGATTGAGGGGACAAGGATAAGTCACCCTGATTTGAAATATTGGGTCTTTCCAATTGGTTGAAGGAAAACTAAAGAAGACTAGGACTCAACTAAGATTTATTAAAGGGCCAACTTAAAAGAAAGTTGAGCATTAAAAAAAATCCAACTCAAAGGAAAGTTGGACATTGAGAGAGAGCCAAGTCAGAAGAAATTTGGACATTGAGAGAAATCCAACTCAAAAGAAAGTTAAAAGTTTGGGGATATTCATAGTCACCTTGATATTGATTTTGGATTCTCTAAAAAAGAGGAGAATCACTTTTTGTTCTTAGGTGCGACCTAAGACATTGAAGATAGAATTCAAACATTGGAAATAGTTTTTAAAAGGTATAGAGATAGAGATAAAAGATTGATAAGCATCTAAGCTTCCTGAGTATAGAGATTGAGAAGCAATATAAGCTTCTAGAAATAGATAAGTTTAGTACTAAGAAGTACAAAGAAGAAGACTCTAAGAAAATAATATAAAGGTATAAAACATAGATAAGTTTAGTACTAAGAAGTATAGAGAAGAAACCTCTAGGAAAAGAAGAGGCATAGAAAAGTTATGGTTATTTAGAAAACCAGAAGTATTAGGATAAAGGCATAAAGGAGTTCTAGGTATTGATCAAAAATATAATGCTAACAAGAATACTAAATTTACTACAATCTTGGCCTACATAGGGAGTTCTAGGTATTTCTTGAATAACCAGTTCTACATAGGGAAGGATAATATATAATGTGCCATTAAGAGCATTGTCCAGTAGAGGGAATCATATATAAGTCACAATAGAGAATCTACATGAGTAGAAAGAGAGCTATAAGATTGGCTACCTAAGAACTATAAGCTAGGCTATTTAAGAGAGCTACAAGTACAACTATAACAATAGGCAAAGTTCTATGAGTGCAGCTACTTGAGAAGTTATAAGAGCCATCATACAATGGTTTTATAATACATTGTAATCAACTAGTTTCGAGTGTTAACAGGGCTCTAGCATACAAAGAAAATAAGAAAGGCATGATCGCTAACATAGCACTAATATTCAAATAAAATCAAGAAACAATCGATGGTAATAGGAGCACTAGCAGCTGAAGAAAATATTAGCATGAGTGCTACTAGGGCACTACTAGTTGAAGTAGTGCATAGAACTAAGAGCACTAGCAAAGTGCTACTATTTAGAGATATTAGCACCATAAATAAGTGCATAAACAAAAATATCTCCAACTGAGACGCTCCACCCGAGACTTACTACTAGAGAACATTGGCACCTAAAACATCTTCAATTGAGATGTTCTACTAGAGATATTTCCACTAGAGCACATTTACACCTAAAACATCTCCACCTAAGATGTTGCACTAGAGACATTTCCATCAGATCACATTGGCACCTAAAACATCTCCACTTGAGATGTTGCATTGAAGAGCATCACCACTATTCATATGAGTAGACATTTAGCAAAGGAAAGCATTGCCACCATATGAACAAGTGAGTAGAGAGTAGAGCGAATGAATAAGTAAAGAGAAGTCCAAACATTTTGTGTCTTGGAAACCTAAAATCATGCTTGGCACAAGGATAGAAATGATTAATTGGCATGTTTTTCAACAGAGGAATTATAGTGCGAATTTAGCCAAATTGCACAGGTAATGTTCAACATTACTTTCTCCATAATTGATGCACCATTTAAGTTTTTGGAGGGAAAATTATTGATTTGGTTTGAAAATTATAAAGTGGAGTTATAAGGTTTTCCACTTTGATATTTATGCACTTTAATTATTTGATATTTGAATTTATTTATAAGGTATGAAGTTAAAAGAATTTCAACTAGGATATAAATATTTGTGAATTTGAAATTATTTTTTTTTAAGATTTGAAGTTATTTGAATTATTTTAGATTTAATAATTTTGAGGAGTTATAAGGTTTAAAGATTTGAAGTTTTTGAAATAAGATGATTTTTGGTTTACAAATTTAAATTTTTTTGAAGATATTTTAATTTTGAAATTTGAAGAAATTTGGTTTGAAGTTTTTTGAAAACTTAAAATATTTAAAATTTTGAAATTTAAAATTTTGTAAATAGGGAGCTAATAGGATTTCTACATCAAAGTTTTAGAAATTTTAAAATTTTGTAATTTTTTATTTGAGAAGTTCTTTGAAATTACAATTTATTAATTTTGGAGTTATAAGGAATTCAACTTCAAAAGACACAAGATGGATAAATGGCAAAGAGGAACATCACAATATAGGAGAAATTATCAAAGTACGAAATCATGCTATATGAGAGGAAGATTTCAAAATCAAAAGTTGTATAAAAATTTAATCTTTTGAATTCAAAGAGCAAAATCATAAAAGAGTTTTTTAAAATTTTTAGTAAAGATCTGAAATAATAGCACTTAAATCTCATCGCATGTAGAAATAAAAAGAAGTTTGGTATATATATTTAGGTGTTAGTCATCATATGATTGGAAACTTACATTGGTTTGAATCCTTAAAAGTCAAAGATAATATTTCACTAAAACTCATAGATGATAAGATGTATCAAGTTCAAGGAATTGGAAGAGTAATACCTAGCATACCATTTTTAGATTTTGTGCTAGAAAATATTTTATATGTTCCTAGATTATCAACTAATCTTATCTCAGTTGCTCAATTAGTTGAAAAAGGAAGAACAATAGAATTCAAACATACAAATGAATATAAACAATACATTATAAGATTTAAAGTAAAATTGAAGCTATAGAGTTTATCAAGAATGGAATATTTTCCTTAGATACAATGGGAATTATCACATGAAATTATTGAACATTTACCTCAAGATCAAATTAATGATAAGTTGCTTGATTTTTCAAAAAGATAAGAAATTTTGCTGGTCTGTTTGTTTTCTCTTGGATTCTGATCCCCTACGTGGGAATTTTGCTAGTCTTGTTGGTTTTACTCATACCCTACATGAGTCTTATGTTGGGTATATATTTTTTTCTTTTGCAACTCTTGCGTGGTTTTATCTCGGTTCTAGTGTATTCTTACAGCAACCCCTATGTGGGTATTGCTCGAATATATTTTTTTGTTTAGTTGTTCGGGTGTGGGCACTCAGTTTTTAGTTGTTTTACGTGGCTTTAGTATGTTTTAGGCTCTCTGGTGTCCCTTGTGTGGGTCCCTTGCTCATATTAGCTTATTACTCTTCCATCCATGTTTATTTTCTTGGTTTTGGGGACCAGTTAAAATTCGTTTAGTATAAGCTATCCTACCTACCAAAAAATAGAAGATGAGAAATAGGAAATTGGATCAAGCGTAGTTTAGGATTATCTTACAAACATGAGCAATGGATGATTCCAAGATTCAAGATGTTGAAAAAGATTCTAGAGAAGTAGAGGTTCATGACCAATGCAAGGTCACACGCAGATTAAATATGAAGATAAATATTGAATTTTTCAATAACCAAATAATGTAATACAAGGGGTGTTGGATAATATTACATTATTGGTACATGCAAGTGTACCCCATGGAACCTTTATGCTACAAATGTAAATATGTAATAGATTTAGGTTGAGTATATAGTCTATATGAGTGATTTATATTTTCCCTTTTATGTAAGTGTTAATGTGTAGAATATGCACAAATGTCATGTAAGAGTGTAATGTGCAGGATATGCACAAGTTTCATGTAAGTAAGAGTGCAAGTGTATATTGAGAGAATGTGCATAAGTGTCATGTATGTAAGTGTGCAAATATGTAATGTGAGGATGTGCACAAGTGTCTTATATTAGGAGTGCATGTAGGAGAGTAAGAGTAATGTAGAAGTGTGCAAGTATCATAGAGTAAGTATGCATGTAAGAAGAGAGTAAAAAGTCTAGTATACAAGTGGCAAGATGATAAGCCAAAGTTGATGAGAGTTGTCATAGGGAGAGAAATAGTCAAGTATGTGAAGAGTCACTTCTTATGTCTATATTATGTAGACAAAGCTCCATACAATATATATGAGAAAAAGGAAAAAAGGGTGTGTAACAATTATCACATAGCAAACATTGATAATAAAGTGTGTACAAATTTTGAGCAATTTATATTGTAAGTATTCTTCATGCATGTACATGAATGATTTTGGCCATTTACATTCATATTTGATATTATAAGTGAATGTTATTTCATTATTATATTGGCCTAGATATATATTTGATTGCTCACATATATAATTCTACTATTGATAATGATATTTTGACCTATAATATTGTGGCTTCTTTATATTAGGACTTATGATATTTTGTGTTAGTAAGGCTTAAAAGCCAACAATGGTATCAGAGATGCCACTTAACTTTATTCATTTTTTATAGATTTATATTTTATTATCTTGGACCCTATTTTTGAAGGTCTTATTGAGTAGAGATTGAGCAGATAAGGATAAGTCACTCTAATTTAAATGCTTGGGTCTTTCCACTTGGTTGAATAAAAACTAGTGAAGACTAGGACTCAACTAAGATTTATTAAGGGAAAAATCAAAATAAATTTGGACATTAAGAAAGAGCCAAATCAAAAGAAATTTGGACATTAAGAGAGAGCCAACTCAGAAGAAAGTTGGACATTGAGAGAAAGCCAACTCAAAAGAAAGTTGGAAGTTTGGGGAAATTCATAGTCACCTTGATATTGATTTTGGATTCTCTAAAAAAGAGGAGAATCATTTTTTATTCTTAGGTGTGACCTAAGATATTGAATATTGATTTCAAACATGGGAGATAGTTTTCAAAAGGTATAGAGATAGAGATAAAATATTTTGAAGCATCTATGCTTCCTGAGTACAAATATTGAGAAACAATCTAAGCTTCTAGAGAATAGATAAGTTTAATACTTAGAAGTACAAAGAAGAAGACTTTAAGAAAATAATATAGAGGCATAGAGAATAGATAAGTTTAGTATTAAGAAGTGTAGAGAAGGAGCTTCTAGGAGAAGAATATAGAGGCATAGAGAAGTTAAGGTTATTCAAAAAACCAAAAGCATCAAGATAAAGGTACAAAGGAGTTATGGTTATTAATAAAAAATATAAGGCTAATTAGAATACTACATTTACTACTGTCTTGACCTTGGATTAGTTCTTCTAAAGAAGTATTTCTTGAAGAACCAATTCTACAAAAATAAGGAGAATATATATTGCCATCAAGAGCACTACCCTATAGAGAGAATCATATAGAAGTTACCATAGAGAAGCTACATGAGTAGGAAGAGAGCTATAAGCTTGGCTACCTAAGAACTATAAGCTAGGCTATGTAAGAGAGCTATAAGTGTAGCTTTAATAACAAGCTAACTAAGTGCTAACCGATACTAACAAGAGCACTAGTAACTAAATAAAATATAAGCATTGAGAGTGCTAAAATAGTGCTACCAATAGGAGGAGTGCATAGAACTAAGAGTACTAGCAGAGTGCTACCATTCAAAGATATTAGCGACATAAAGAAGTGCATACAACAAAAACATCTCCAATTAAGATTTTCCACCAAAGAATATTGGCACCTAAAATATTTGCATCTAAGAATTTCTACTAGAGAGTTGCCACCAGAGTATATTGGCACCTAAAATATCTCCACCTAAGATGTTGTACCAGGGACATTGCCATCAGAGCACATTGACACCTAAAACATCTCCACTTGATATGTTGTATTGAAGAGCATCACCATCATTCATATGAGAAAATATTTAGCAAAGGAAAGCATCACCACCATACAAACAAGCAAGAAAAGAGTAGAGCGAACAAATAAGCAAAGATAAGTCCAAGAAATTTGTGTCTTGGAAACCTAAACGCTTACTTGACATAATGATATAAATGGTTATTCAGATCCATAAATAATTTATGGTTATTCAAAAAAATAGAAGCATTAGGATAAAGGCATAAAGGAGTTTTAGTTATTAATAAAAAATATAAGGCTAATTGGAATACTACATTTACTATAGTCTTGGCCTTGGATTAGTTCTTCTAAAGAAGTATTTCTTGAAGAACCATTTCTACATAAGGAAGGACAATATATAAAGTGCCATCAAGAGCACTACCCTATAGAGAGAATCATATAGAAGTCACCATGGAGAAGCTACATGAGTAGGAATAGAGCTATAAGCTTGGCTACTTGATAACTATAAGATAGGCTATCTAAGAGAGCTATAAGTGCAACTATAACAGCAAACTAAGTGTTATGAGAAAAACTACCTAAGAAGTTATAAGAGTCGTCATACATCGGCTACCTGATACATTATAATAAACTAGTTTCAAGTGCTAACAGGGTGCTAGTATATAAAGGAAATAAAAAAGGCATGATTGCTAACATAATGCTAACAGTCAAAGGAAATCAAGAAGCAATCGACACTAACAATAGCACTAGCAATTGAATAAAATATAAGAATCGAGAGTGCTACCAGTTGAAGGAGTGCATAGAACTAAGAGTGTTAGCATAGCACTACCATTTAGATATATTAGCAACATAAAGAAGTGTATACAAAAAAAATGTCTCCAATTGAGATGTTCCTCTAGAGAACATTGGCATCTAAAATATCTCCAACTAAGACGTTCTACTAGAGACATTTCCACCAGAGCATATTGGCACCTAAAAAATCTTCACCTAAGATGTTACACCAGAGACATTGCCATCAGAGCATATTGGAACCTAAAATATCTCTAACTGATATGTTGCATCGAAGAGCATCACCATCATTTGGATGAGCAGATATTTAGCAAAGTAAAACATCACCACCATACAAACAAGTGAGCAAAGAGCAGAGAAAACAAACAAGTAAAGATAAATCCAAGCATTTTGTGTCTTGGAAACCTAAATGCTTACCTGACATGATGATAGAAATGGTTATTAAAAATTTATGGTTATTCAGAGGCATAGGGAAGTTATAGTTATTCAAAAAACTAGAAGCATCAGGATAAAGGTATAAAGGAGTTATGGTTATTAATAAAAAACATAAAGCTAACTAGAATACTACATTTACTACAGTCTTAGCCTTGTATTAGTTCTTATGAAGAAGTATTTATTGAAGAACAAGTTATACATAAGGAAAATATATAAAGTCCCATCAAGAGCATTGCCCTACAAAAGGAATCATATAGAAGTCACCATAGAGAAGCTACGTGAATAGGAAGAGAGCTATAAGCTTGGCTACCTGAGAACTATAAGCTAGGATTTTAAGAGATCTATAAGTGCAACTGAGTGTAGCTATAAAAATAGGCTAACTAATTTTGCTATGAGTGCAACTACTTGAGAAGTTATAAGATCCAACATACAATGGCTACCTAATACATTGTAATCAACTAGTTTTCAAGTGCTAACAAGGTGCTAGCATATAAAGGAATTTAGAAAGGCACTATCAATAACATAGCACTAGCAATTGAAGAAAATATTAGTATTGAGAGCGCTACTAGAGCACTACCAATCAGAGGAGTGCATAGAAATAAGAGCACTAACAAAATGTTAATATTTAGAGATATTACTAGCATAAAGTACATACAACAATTTTTTTTTCCAATTGAGGCGTTCTACTAGAGAATATTAGCACCTACAATGTATCCAACTGAGACATTCTACTAGAGACATTGCCACCAAAGAACATTTACAACTAAAATATCTCCAACTAAGATGTTGCATAAAAGACACTGCCATTAGAGCACATTGGCACCTAAAACATCTCCACCTAAAATGTTGCATTAAAGAGCATCACCACCATTCAGATGAGAAAATATTTAGCAAAGGAAAACATCACCACCATATGGACGAGTGAGTAGAGAGAAGAGTGAACGAACAAGCAAAGAGAATTCTAAGTATTTTGTGTCTTGGAAACCTAAACACTTGTCTGACATGAGATTAGAAATGGTTAATTGGCACACTAGCTAGTAGAGGAATTACAACACAAATTTAGCCAAATTGTATAGGTATGTTCAACGTTACTTTCTCCATAATTAATGCACCATTTAAATTTTTGGAGGGAACACAATTGATTTGATTTGAAAATTATAAAGTGGAGTTATAAGGTTTTCATTTTGATATTTATGCACTTTAATTATTTGATATTTAAATTTATTTATAAGGTATGGAGTGAAAAGGATTTCAACTAGGATTTAAATATTTGTGAATTTGAAATTGGTTTTTTTCAATGAGTTTACACGTGTTTTTTTAAATTGGTTTTTTAAGATTTGATTTTTTTTGAATTATTGAAGATTTAATAATTTTGAGAAGTTATAAGGTTTGAAGATTTGAAGTTTTTAGCTTTTATAGTTTTTTAAATTAGAACATTTTGGGTTTAAAGATTTTTTTTTTAAGATATTTTATTTTTTAAATTTAAAAAAATTTGGTTTGAAGCTTTTGAAATTTTGAAATATGAAATTTTGCAAATAGGGAGTGAAAAGGATTTCTACATCAAAGGTTTAGAAAATTAAAAAATTTGCAAATTTCTTATTTAATAAGTTCTTTGAAATTACAATTTATTAATTTTGGAGTTATAAGGAATTCAAATTTAAAAGACACTAGATGGACAAATGGCAATGAGGAACATCACAATAAAGGAGAAATTATCAAAGTACAAAACCATACTATATGAGAGGAAGATTTCAAAATCAAAAGTTGTATCAAAAACAATATTTTGAATTCAAAGAGCAAAAACATAAAAGATTTTTTCAAAATATTTATCAAAGATGTGAAATAATAACACTTGAATCTCATCAGATTTAGAAAGAAAAATAAGTTCGGTATATAGATTCAGGTAGTAATATCACATGTAATATTGTGGCTTCTATATATTGGGACTTATGATATTTTGTGGTAGTAAGGCTTAAAAGCCAATAATGCATCCACTTGAAAATTGTGACTCACTAAAACATTTACTTATAATTGTCTTCTTAGTATTTTTTGCTAGCTATCCCTAAAATTAATTCATTGTCTAGATTTAGGGGCATAACATCTATATGTTTTACTTTTTTTATAATAATTTAAAAACTTTCATGCATATACATATATAAATTACATGTATATACATATATAAATTTTATATATACATAAAGTCTATATATATTACATAATTATATATATAATTTTATATGTATATACATATACATATATGTATATATATATATATATATATATATATATATATATATATATATATATATATATATATATATATATATATATATATATATATATATATTTATTTCATAGGCATAGGTACAATCATAATCATCAATATAACTATCATGTTTTTATTACATGTTGCCCTATGTACTCTAAAAATTAGCTAACATTTTATGATGGACTTCTAATACTCATGCATGTCTAAATAAAGGTACTAAAATAAATGATAAGTAAAATATTATAGGAGCAAAGTTTCATGATTGAATGAATAATTTAGTATCATAATGTTAGTTGTGCACTAAAGGGAATAACTGTAAGAAAGTAAAGTAAACCTCTGATCCTTGCACATGGTAATAACTAAATAGAAAATTATACTTCAGGCTATACAAATATTTAGAAATGATAGTTACTATTGTTGTAAGCTAACTAAAAGCACCAACTATAGTACCTTTGACATCAAGTGTGATCTTAGACACTCGTCCATTGGGATGTGTTGAGAAGGGGAACCAATATGTAGAGTGGCATTAGAATCCTTAGATTTTATTTAAAGAATTTGAAAGAGATCAACTTTATCATCTAGCTTATATAGACTAGGAGGACTATCCTAACTTAATATTTCTTAGTGCATAGGGTTGTGGATTAAGCCTTATTGTATTATCTAAATATATATTGGATCTTGTTAATGGACTCTCCATTAAGTAGCCTTGTTATGGTGTTGGGGCACTCTAAAAGGTTGCTAATGATCCTTATTATATTTTAGAATTAAGAGTGTTGGCACTAGAAGTTGGGATAGGCACCGAAGTGGAAGACACTTTCTTGAATAGGGCTTGTGACTAGGACACCCTCCCATTATGCGGCGGGTTGAATCTACCAACTTGGAAGGCATTAAGACTAATTATGTCATCTGATGGGTGACGATGGAACCTTTTGGACCCAACATCAATAGGCACTCCATGTTAACATCAAATATAAGAACAAAACTATGGGTTAATGGGGGTGGTACCAAGGTGTAAGGTTTATCATCAAGCTCTTAAAGGAGGTGTTGTGGCCATTGCACAACTAAACCCAAAATTGGGGACCCACTTTAAAATTTATTATTTTGAAAGTTTTGGGTGTTATTTGAAGGATAGTTTGATATGTTTTGCTTCTTATTGTATGGTTATAAATATGTTTTGGGTTTTAATCGCTTCAAGTGTTTAAAATTGGTCAAATCAATAAAATATTTATTATATATGTATATATCAATATATAATAAAATTAAAAAAAAGAATAAAATGAATTTTCATTTGTTTTATTACCCATTAATAAAATGAATGATAATTAAAAATATATATATAATATAAAGAAATAAAATAGAATAATAAGAAAATAAAAATTTTGAAAATGAAATTTATTCCATTTCCTTTTATACATATATTAAAGTTATGTAAGTGTGTTTAAATATTTGGTTTGACCATGTTTTAGGTCATATAATGCATGCAACCCACAAGATAATCTACATGGATAGGGAAACCCTCAAGGAATGATGACATGTGGACGAGGACCATGGCACCAATACAGATGCATGTTGGATCAAGATAGAGTAATGAATATGAGCGGTGACAAGTCTATGACTATGACCCAGATGCGTGGGTGGACCATTTATGGAGGTATATCAAAATGATTGGTATAGATGGAGCAGAACACATGCTAACATCAACCAACCCTGAACTACATGGATGATGAATGTGCAGGATGGACTTACTGACTGTTTTTAGGCTAAAAAACCAAGATTGGGGCCCACACAAGTACTCTACATGGAAGGCGACAATTCTTTTGTTTAATTAGTCATAAAACATCAAAGTTGTCCAAAGAAAGAGATAACAACGAGCCAATGGGAACTAAAATAGTGGTTACGATGCAAGTTATTAATATTCCTCCCCAAATTTATGTAGTTAGTCATGGACCCGATATTGATGAGATGGATTACTAGGCATGGAAGGACCACAAGAACCCACACGATGCTTTGGATGGAAATGACGAATGGTGCCATGACATAAAATATTTATATTGACATGGCCTTGGACCATAGATGGTTTGGAATGTGGACACCCATGACCTTGGGTGTTATGATGGGACCCTGATTAATCAGCGATCAAACACTAAAATATTGGAAGGATATGACATAAAGGAATCTAGCTTTCAATAAAAAGAGACATCAAACAAATATAAGCTCACTACTCATACCCAAAATTAAAGGACATTGGGAAAGAAGAAAGCAAATAAGAACCATGGATAAGAGTAAATCACAAAAGGAGAAGCACTCAACCACATTTTCAAAGGCATCCAAATAAGTTACATAATTTCTTCCATGGCTATTGATTTTCTTGTAAAAAATATGGTCATAGAGTTGTACATTGCACTGGTTATGTGAAAAATAATGTCAATAGAAATTTCAAATATTTTGCACCTCTTATGAACAATGATATCATATATTATAAATCCAATAATTTTGGGCACAAGGCTAGATGGTGCAAAATGGTACTTCTTGAGTCTAGTAAAAAGAATACAATTTCAACAACTAGGAAAGATAAAAAAGGGAATGAACAAGTTAGATCAATATTAGTTCAAACAAATCTTCATGCTCAGGATAAAGAAGAACAATGATTTCTTGATAGTGGTTGCTCTAGACACATGACAGGAGAAAAAAACAAATTTCTTGTACTCAAAGAAACTAAAAGAGGATCAGTAAGTTTTGGTGATAATGGATCAACAAAAATTTGCGGAAAAGGAACTCTAGTTTTAGATAATGGAAATACAAGAATAGAAAATGTACTATATGTCAAAGTATTAAGACACAATTTGCTAAGTGTAAGCCAATTTTGTGATCAATGTCATATGTTTACATTTCATTCAGATAGGTGTGAGATAAGAAATTCTGAAACTAGAAAAGTCATTGCAAATTCAAGTAGAACTCCAAACAACCTCTATATACTTAGTGATATTAAAGGAGAAAATGATTTTCTATCACAAGAGGATGAGATTTTTTTGTGGCATATAAGAAAGGGTCATTTCAATTTTGAAAGCATAGTCAACTTAAGAAGTAAGTAGGTTTTCAGAGATTTAACCAAAGCTAAAAAGGCCACAAAACATAATCTGTGCACCTTGTCAACATGGAAAGCAAACTAGATCAAGTTTCAAATAAAAGGGATATATGTCATCTGAGCCATTAAATATAATACATACTGATCTATACAGAGTATTCAATGTAAAATTTACTTCATATTGTTCATAGATGATTACTCCAGAATGACTTTGGTAGCTTTCCTAAAATATAAGTTAGAAGCATTTGATAAATTCAAGGTATTTAAAGAATAGGTCAAAAATAAAATCAAAAAAAGGATTAAGTGTTTAAGATCTGACAGAGGAAGAGATTTTACCTCAAATAAATTTATGGATTTCTTTGAACAACACATAATCAAGAGAGAATACTCAGCTACAATAACTCCTCAACAAAATGGAGTAGTTGAAAGGAAAAATAGGACTATTGATAATATGGCTAGAGCTATGTTAAATGAGTCCAAGCTTTCAGATGGATTTTGGAGGGAAGCAGTCAAAACATTAGTGTATATAATCACTAGGGCTCAAATGAGGATAAATCATCATAAGACTCCCTATGAGCTTTGGAAAAGAATACCGACCACTATAAAACACTTTAAGGTTTTTGGAAGCAAGTGTTACATAAAATAGGAAGAGCAAAACTTGGTAAATTTTGACCCAAGATGTGATGAGGGTATTTTTCTTGGTTATTATACTAATATTAAAGCCTATATATGCTACAACAAAAGGATACACACTATTTTAGAAATTATAAATATAATAGTTGATGAGAGGATAGATTCAAGAGAACCAGTTCAACAAATTGTGTATCAAGAATATGGAAGTTGTCAAGAAGCATTTTGTGAGGAATCAGATGAAGAAGAGGAAGAAACACAAAAAATTCTTCTTGAAACTCCATCCATCTATGTACCAAAACATCATCCAAAAGAACTAATCATTGGGAATCCAGATGAGAGACATACAAGGAGAAGGATAATAACACAATCTCAACAAGAAATTTTTTCCTTATTATCTAAAATTTGGCCAAAAGACTTCAATGAGGCAAGTGAAGATAAGTTTTGGATTAAGGCAATGGATGAGGAATTAGATCAGATAGAGAAAAGTAAGACTTGGAAACTTTTTCCATGACCAAAAGACAAAAATGTGATTGGCACTAAATGGATATTCAGAAACAATTTAAATGAAGATGGTCAGGTAGTCAAAAATAAAGCAAGGTTAGTGTGCAAAGGTTATGCACAAGTAGAGGGAATTGAATTTGATGAGACATTTACCCTAGTTGCATGAATTGAAGCTATGATAATGTTCTCAACATTTTCAAGTTTCAAAGACTTCAAAGTATATCATATGGATGTTAAATTAGCCTTTCTAAATGGTGTTTTAGAAGAAGATATTTACATTGAGCAGCCAAAAGGTTTCAACTTGACTGATAAATCAAACTATGTATGCAGATTGAAGAAATCACTTTATGAATAGAAGCAAGCTCCTAGATCTTGGTATTCAATATTGGATAAGTACCTACAGGAATAGGGTTTTAGGAAATGGATAGTGGATAGTAACTTATACATAAAAAAATGAAGGGAATGATCTACTCATTGTGGTTGTTTACATGGATGACATCATTTTTGGGGGAAAAAATGATAAGATGTGTTAGAAATTTGCAAAGAGCATGCATAATGAATTTGATATTTCTATGCTTGGTGAGTTGTCCTTCTTTCTTGGAATTCAAATTTCACAATAAAAAAAAGGATTATTTCTTTCATAAACCAAGTATATAAAAGAGATGCTAAATAAATTTAAGCTAGAATATTTCAAGCCAATAAGCACTCCCATGTTTACAGGATGTAAGTTAAGTAAATATGATGAATCTCCAGAGGTAAATCATAAATTATACAAATCTATGATGGGAAACTTATTGTATGTAATAGCTACAAGACCATATATAATGCAAGCAGCGGAACTAGTGGCAAGGTTTTAGGAAAACACCCAAGGAAACACATGTAGCAGTAGTAAAAAGGATTCTTAGGTATCTAAAAGGGACTATTGAATTTAGGCTTTGGTACCCCAAAAGTGACAGTTTCACTCTCACAACTTATACATATGTAGATTGGGATGGCAACATTGATGACAAAAAAATCACAAGTGGAAGATCATTCTTTCTTGGAGACTATTTCGTCTCTTGGCTAAGTAAGAATCAGGCATCAGTATCCTTATCTATAGTAGAGGCAGAGTATATTGCAACAATTGCTAGTTATACACAGGTATTATGGATGAAGCGAACTCTAGAGGATTTCAAGATAAAAAATGATCAACATATTCTCATATTATGTGATAATACAAGTGCTATAAATATCTCAAAGAATCTAGTGATGCACTCTAGAACAAAGTACATTCTGATTAAGTATCATTTTATAAGAGAGTAGGTGATGGATAAATAGGTCAGGTTGGAATATGTTACTAAAAAGGAGCATATTGTAGATATTTTCACTAAGCCACTTCTAAAAGAGACTTTTGAGTACCTTCAAGAAAAGTTGGGAGTAGTTCTACTCCCATCCTAGAATTAACCATCTCATGAGGAGGTGGGGGAGGGGCTAAGATAAGAGTCTCATTCTTAGCCCCGAGCCCCAAAGGTGACCCTTTGCCATTGATGTCAAAGGGGAAGATATTTAAGTTATGGGGAGAGCATTCAGGCAGGGGGAGCAAAAAAAAAAAGGTAAAGGAAATGGTAAAATAAAAATGGGTTGCCATCAATGACAAAGGAGGATATTGTTGGAAATATGAGCAAGATTTGTTTTCATTGATGTCAAAGAAGAAAGTAAGTTTTGTCATCATTAATGTCATGAGGATTATGACCAATTTTCAATTTCATCCATGCATTTATGTCAAAAGGTTGATGTCCAATTCTCGTGTTATAAATATCCTCCAGTGGTATTTCCAGCAAGGCAAGAAGCAGGTTGATAAAAATAATAATATTATAATATTTTCCAGTTATAGTTTGGTGTGAAGAGAAACAAAGGTTGTGGAGTGATACATTTATTATTTTCCAAAAGATCCATGTGAGAGTTTTTTTGGAACAAAATCTGCCTATGGTTGTTATTTACATCGTGATTTTGTCAACATTGAGTAGACGAACTTAATCTTGGGATCTTCCATATAATCTCTAGAGGAGGCTGGTTCCTTAATGGTTTTTTATGAGAAAAGGGAAAAGAGAATTACTGAAAGGGAGGTAAATATAGGGTTTTTTAGGCAACACCCAAGGAAACACATGTAGTATTAGTAAAAATAATTCTCGGGTATCTAAAAGGGACTATGGAATTTGGGCTTTGGTACCCCAAAAGTGACAGTTTCACTTTCACAACTTATACATATGTAGATTGGGATAGCAACATTGATGACAAAAAAAGCACAAGTGGAGGAGCATTATTTCTTGGAGACTATTTCGTCTCTTGGCTAAGTAAGAATCAGGCATCAGTATCCTTATTTACAATAGAGGCAGAGTATATTGCAACAATTACTAGTTGTACACAGGTATTATGGATGAAGTGAACTCTAGAGGATTTCAAGATAAAACATGATCAACCTATTCCCATATTATGTGATAATACAAGTGCTATAAATATCTCAAAGAATCTAGTGATACACTCTAGGACAAAGCACATTCCGATTAAGTATCATTTTCTAAGAGAGTAGGTGATGGATAAATAGGTTAGGTTGGAATATGTTACTACAAAGGAGCAGATTGTAGATATTTTCACTAAGCCACTTTCGAAAGAGAATTTTGAGTACCTTCAAGAAAATTTGGGAGTAGTTCTACTCCCATCCCAGAATTAACCATCTCAAGAGGAGGTGGAGGATGGGCTAAGATAAGAGTCTCATTCTTAGCCTCGAGCCCCAAAGGTGACCCTTTGCCATTGATGTCAAAGGGGAAGATATTTAATTTAGGGGAGATCATTCAATCAGGGGGAGCAGAACAAAAAAGGTAAAGGAAATGGTAAAATAAAAATGGGTTGCCATCAATGACAAAGGAGGAGATTGTTGGAAATATGAGAAAGGTTTTTTGTCATTGATGTCAAAGAAGAAAGTAAGTTTTGTCATCATTAATTTCATGAGGATGATGACCAATTTTCAATTTCATCCATGCATTTATGTCAAAAGGTTGATGTCCAAATTATCGTGTTATAAATATCCTCCAATGGTTTTTCTAGCAAGGCAAGAAGCAGGTTGATAAAAATAATAATATTATAATATATAATATTATAATATTTTCCGGTTATAGTTTGGTGTGAAGATAAAAAAAGGTTGTGGAGTGATACATTTATTATTTTCTAAAAAATCCATGTGAGAGTTTTGTTGGAACAAAATCTGCCTATGGTTGTTATTTACATCATGATTTTGTCAACATTGAGTAGACGAATTTAATCTTGGGATCTTCCATCTAATCTCCAGAGGAGGTTGGTTACTTAATGGTTTTTTATGATAAAAGGGAAAAGAGAATTACTGAAAGAGAGGGAAATATAGTCGTGGCTAGATTTTTTCTTATGGTACAGATTAAACAACAACTATGGTGAATGCATATACTCTTATTGTTTAAGCATTTATTATATCTTCACATAGAAATCATAGTTTTCAAGTGTGATTTAGATATTTATCTAACACACATATGTACCAGATTATAACTCCAAAAATATGATTTATATTATGTATAAATCCAGATTTTAGAACAGATACAATATACAACTCAACAATGTGAATAGAAGCAAAGAATGTTAATACATGCACTTGCACACTATGAACTAGAAGCCAATAGAAGCATAATTCTATTGCTTGTATTCAAAGTACATACATCCAGTCTTGTAAATGCCTAAGATCCGACCTCTTTTCAAGGTACGTGTACTATCATATATACCCTATGGTGAGTATCTTTATAATTAGTACATTCTGACATAAAATCAATTATGAGAAATCAGGCTACAATCATGCTTCAATATGTTTTACGTGGCTTCTAATAATAAACAAAATCTGATAGTAGAAATCTAGGATTTGATATTTCTTCCATCGTTTGTCATCAGTTGCTAACCCAAGCTTTTGGAGATATGTTTATTTATTCCTAATTATATCTTCACCAATGGAAACCTGTCATGTCGTAAAATCATGATATTTCTTCATGCTTTGAATCTTTGAGACTACTTGCCAGTGAAAACTCATCATGTTGTGAAATCATGACATTTTCAAGTACTTTGGTATTTTTGAGCTGCTTGCTGGTGAAAACCCATCATGTCATGAAATCGCGACATCTTCTTACATTATGGTCCTTTTGAGTTGCTTGCTAGAGAAAAGTAGTAATGTCACGAAATTGTGACATCTTCTTGCATTATGGCCCTTTTGAGCTACCTGCTAGCAAAAATCAGTAATGTCATGAAATCACAATGTCTTCTTGCACTCCAAACATTTTGGATTATTTTCTCGCAAAAATCAGTAATGTCACAAAATCATGGCATTCTGGCACTACAACTTCCTTTTCTTCTTCGATCTGGTGAAAACTCATAATTTCATGAAATTGTGACCTTCCTTATGCCTTAGTCATTTTTGTCCTCTTTGTTTCAAAAATGAAACACTGGTCTCATGTGGAAAAACTCTACTATCTATCAAGGTAGTATATTTAGACTAACAAGTTTATAATGTCCTAAGTTTTAAATTTTTTAAATTTAAATATTTACCTAAAGGTAAAATTTAAATTTAAATTAATTTAAAGGGCCATAATTCAAAATAAATTTGAAATCAAATTATTTCATCTTCCAACGTGTTTGAAGATATTACCATGCATATAAAAGAGGGTAAAAACCCACCTTGGTAAAAATTACCCATGCAATCAATTTGAATGAAAAATGAATTCGTGCACCATAGGTCTGAAGGAAATTGCATGTGTTAGAAGCTTTAAGGAGGAAGGCTCAAGCATAAGTGCTAGTGGAGTGCAATTTTAAAATGTAAGGTATTGGAAGCACAGTTGGAAGCAAGGACAATGATAAATCACTCGCAAGCAACAAGTCGTAGGTTTGAATCTACGCAACAGTATTTTGGATAAGGTAGAGTTGGTTTTTGTTTTGTTTACATCATCAAAGGAAGATTAAGAGGGATACATGAGCCCCGTTCATTGCATGTGGGCATGTAGCCCACTTGGTGAGCACGTGCTATGTAGAGGCACCTAGGAGAAGGGGATTGTGAGGTCGAAATCCACTGAAATACTTTTTGTTGCAATTAAAAGGTATGCACTCATTTGCTAAGGTTTGACATTGCATGCGAAATGCATAAATATGGAAATTAAAATTTTAATTTCCTAAAGGTTTTTATTATTAAAATTTGCATAGTTAAAATGGTTTATGAGTTATAAAATGAGATAAAAGGGTATGCAAAGTTTTAATTTGTGTGTTTGATTTTTAAGTGGTTAAAAGGAGTTATAAGGGTGCCAAGGGTGTTAGATGTTTTGTTGAAATAAAGTTATATTATAAAAATTTATTTGAGAGGAGAAATAAGGTATAGTTGATTTTTGATATTTTGACTTGGTGAAATATTTTGAAAGAAAATATTAAGGACATATTTTTGCTATCTAACCTTTGAGATTGGCAAAAATAGTGAGTGTGATTGAGACAGGTTTTGAGATTCAAATCTTCTTCAAAACAAAGGTATGGGCATATATTCCTTATGAGTGAAATATTGTTGTATTTTGTGAATGCTAAGTTGGAGTGAAAAGGATTGTTTGATAAACATTGTTGAGTTTGGTTTTGAGAAATCCAATGTTGATTAATGTCGGTTTTTTGGAATGAAAGTTGATACTAAAACCTTGTTTGATAAGAATTGTTGGAAATATTGAGTAAGATTTCATATGCTTGATTAGGGTTTGTGAAATATCATGAGTATCATGGTTATGTGAAGTTGAAAACTATCTTGAACTATGGATTGTGAAATATCATGAGTATCATTGTTATGTGAGGTTTTTTTGATAAGAATTGTTGACTAAGCATTCATTGAGTGATTGGTTGAGTGGAGTTGATTGGGCTTAGTTTATTGGAAGTGTTGGAATGATAGTTTAAGTTTTGTAAAACAAATTGTTCTATATTCTAAATTAATTTGAAAAAGGTTTTCTGTGAAATATTGAGTTTAGTTTTATATGCAAGATTTGAAATTAATTTGAGGTATGTTTTGGTGAAGACTTGTGGATAGATTAGTGTAAGATTTTGTGGAAGCTTACAATATAGAGTTGAGGTAAGTCTTGGTGAAGACTTGTTGAGAAGTTTAGATAAGTTCTAGTGAGGACTTGTAGAGCAGATTTGAGATAAGTCTTTGAGAAGACTTGTGAGCAGAGTTGATTGATTGATTGGTTCAAACCTTGAGTTAATATTTGGGGCAGATCTAGCAGAGTTTATTTGTGATTGAGTCAAGCTTTGTGTTAAGGCTTGAGGATATATTTGAGATAGATATTGAGAAAATTTGTGCTAGATCGAAGGATTGTGTTTAGTGTAGATTAGAGATAGATATTGAGCAGATTTATGCTAGATCGAAGGACTGTGTTTACTAATGATTAGAGACAAATATTGAATAGATATTTGGAGGTGATATATTAGATAACATTAGTCTCATATGGATAGAGATCAATTACCTATGTCAGAGAGGATAGAGGTCTTTAGTGGAGAGATATTTACAACCCAGAGTAGTGGAGGCAATAATCTTCTAAAGGATAACCAACTAGAGTAGAGGAGTTCTCTTGTAGATAGAGATCCATAAACTCAATTAAGGGATTGATGTCTCCTTTGGATTGAGATCCATAAAAATTATAATAGGGAAATAATTCCCAAGATATTTGTTGAGAAAATTTTAGTGAAATAGTTTCTTCGTGGAGTAGCCCACATTGGGTGAACCACACTAAATCATGTCTCTATGTGTCTGATTCTTTGTGTAATGATTTTTGCTTTAATAATATTGATGTTATCATATGGATTGAAAATTAAAAAAAAATAGCTTATACTATTCACCCCCCCTCTCAACATAAGCACATGATCTTCAATTGGTATCAGAGTTGGTCTCTCAATGAAAAGACTAACAGCTTGGAGAAGGACCTGTAAAAAACACACATGACTTCAAAAAATGAAGAAGAGACCATGTTTGATATAAAATAAGAATTCTTCACTGCTCTCATGAATTTAGAAAGGATTAGAAATAATAAATCAAGCTTGAAGGAATAAATTCAAGAAGATGGGGAAGCAAAAATGGAACTTCTATAGAGTTTCACAAAACTCAAGATAAAGGTAGAAGAAGGAAAGAAAATTAAATAAGATATGATAGATATATTAAGAGCAAGATAAATAGAGTGTGAAATATTGGAAGAAAAAATTGTATCTCTAAGGCATGAAGTTGAAAATACCAAGCTTCAACAAGATATAATGTTAGGAAAACAAAAAGAGAAATCTAGCTTCAAGAAACAAAGACATCAAAGAAAGATAAGCTCACTACTCATAACCAAAAGGAAAGTACATTAGGAAAGAAGAAAACAAAGAAGAACCATGGACAAGAGTTAATCACAAAAGGAGAAGCACTCAACCACATTTTCAAAGGCATCCAAACAAGTTACATAATTTCTTCCATGGCTATTGCTTTTCTTGTAACAAATATGGTCATAGAGCTATACACTACACTGGTTATGTGAAAAATAATGTCAATAGAAATTTCAACTCCTTTGCACCTCTTATCAATGATGATATCATACATTACAAATGAAATAATTTTGAGAAAAAGGCTTGATGGTGCAAAATGGTACTTCTTGAGTCTAGTAAAAAGAATACAACTTCAACAACTAGGAAAGAGAAAAATGGGAATGAAAAACCTAGATCAGTGTTAGTTCAAATAGATCTTCATGCTTAGGATAAATAAGAACAATGGTTTCTTGATAGTGGTTTCTCTAGACACATGACAAGATACAAAGACAAATTTCATGTACTCAGAGAAACTAGTAGAGGATCAGCAAGTTTTGGTGATAATGGATCAACAAAAAATTGTGGAAAAGAAACTCTTAGTTTAGATAACAGAATGACAAGAAAAAAAAATGTACTATATGTCAAAGGATTAAGACACAATTTTCTAAGTGTAATCCAATTTTTTTATCAAGGTCATATGGTTACATTTCATCCAGATAGATGTGAGATAAGAAAGTTTGAAACTAGAAAAGTCATTGCAAATGCAAGTAGAACTCCAAACAACCTCTATATGCTTAGTGAGATTAAAGGAGAAATTTTTTTTCTATCATAAGAGGATGAGATTTTTTTGTGGCATATAAGAATGGGTCATTTTAATTTTAACAACATAGTCAACTTAAGCAATAAACAACTTGTCAAAGATTTACCCAAAGCTAAAAAGGCCACAAAACATAATCTGTGCACCTTGTCAACATGGAAAGAAATCTAGAACAAGTTTCAAATCAAAGATATTTATGTCATCTGAGCCATTAAATCTAATACATACTAATCTATGTGGTCCTACCAGAACATAGAGTATTAAATGTGAAAGTTACTTCATATTGTTCATAAATGATTACTCCATAATGACTTGGGTAGCTTTCCTAAAAGATAAGTCCCTCCTGCCCTACCCAAGGACATCATGATTCTATTTATGAAAATGGTATGCCTTATTCCCTAATCCAATCACAACAAAATCCAAGTGTTCTTAATACTTACCCCACATCCACCTATTCTAACCCATTGTATGAGGAGTATGTCAATGCTGCCTCACAAGTGCCCAACTACAAAATGGTCACATCAAATGTGACTTGCTCCATACCCATGTCTTCTCATCCATGTTCATCCATACCTCCATCATCTAACCTAGCCACAACCACATCCTTTAACGCTTGGTCAGATTAATAATTGAAATATACAGTAGGTCTCATGAACAGGTTGCTTTCACAAAGAACAAGAGGTAAACAACCAGTCCATATAGACCATATGATCCAAGAAATTCTAATTCAACTTTTGAAAACCAACCCAAATCTAGCATGGATTACCCAATCTCCCATAGTCTCCATTCCCAATCCACCACAAGTCCACACATCAACCACACCAATCACCATTGTTTCCAACCAACCACACCACCAATTCTTTCATCAACACCCTCATCAATCATCCCCATATTTTAAACATCAATTTTCACCTCATATTTAACCCAACTCATTTCATAGTACCATGCTGGTAACACCACAACAATTCTCATCCAGCCCATCATCCAACCACCAAGTAATCCAAGGCTTTTACATTTCAGTAGAAGACCTTATATTCCAAGTGATGCAAAATCAGATTGATCAGTTGATGCAAAACTCACCAAGTATGACAAGTCAAAAGCTAAACTTAAGCCAACTAATCTATAAACCAATCCACCCTTTGATACCATCACTGCCATGTCCGATAGATTTTACAGTACCAAAGTTTGACAAGCCTAGGGGAACTAAGGATCCCAAGGAGCATGTGAGTTCATTTTTTCATGCATGTTTTCAAATTAGTGACGATAATGCTCTTATGCTCCAAACACTTCCTCAAACATTAGGGGGCGATGTCATAGAATGGTATAATCAATTGCCTTCACATAGTATCTATACCTTTGATAAAGTGATGGATCTATTCTTTGAATATTTTTCTCTTAATATTAAAAACAAGGTATCATTATCAGACATATATTATTTGAAACAATGGGATGATGAACCTATCTATGACTTTGGAAACCATTGGAGGGAAGTTATAACAAAGTTGCCATTCTCCCTACCAATGGAAGAGATTATAAAACTCTTCACCAAGAGTTTCTTAAAACCCATCTCTTGGATGCTACAGTTGAATACCTATAGAACATTTGAAGAGTTTTTAGCACAGGCTAGTGTCATTGAGGAGATAAAAATCCAAGAAGGTGTCATTAAGCCCAAGAAAAGAGAATGGCAAAGTAAGGGCCAATACCAAAATAATCAATCTATCCAAGCTAAATCAACACAAGCCTCAATGGCTAACCTAGATAATCAAGTCAATCAAGTGGTGATGAGATAGCCCGTAGTGGCTCAAAAATTGATGCAACAACAAATTACCTATCATGCGGTCCCATTAATAACCCAAGCACCAATGGTACAAAACACAACACCAACTATGGAACAACCTATCTACCACCAATACAACCAACCCCAATGTCAATACACTCCTCTAAAAGAGTCGTATTCATCCCTATTTTGAAGGTTATATGAGACCAAGTAGTTAACCTTGCTAGAAACCAGGCCCGATGACCCCACCAAAAGGTCTAAAAGATATAGAGAACACTTGTTTTTCCTGTACCATAGACAAAATGGGCATGATATTAATTCTTGCAATGTTTTCAAAAATATAGTGCAAGACCTCATAGACCTAGGGGCCATCAATGTGGATAACCCCTTAGCTTTGCAAAATAAAAACTTGGGCATATTCCAAACACCTCTACCTACCCATTGGGAGGTTGAACACAATGTAGAAGGTAGCAACAAAAAAACACCTCCTAACAAATTAAATTGTGTACAACAATATCAAAATTTTGTTGAAGCGATCCATGTGGTCACTAGATGGCAATGACAAAACCAAAAAAATGCTCAACAACCACCTCCTATCCAAACATCACCAAATCCATCCCCACCAATCAATATATCCAATCCATCCAATCAGTCCATCCTTCGTCCAATAAGACCAGTAACCTTAACTAGCTGGTTAATCACTAGTTTGAAAATGGCATCATCCAAACTTTTTGTGTATGATCTTATCCAACAATCCCCTAGGCATAGAGAAGCATTAATGGAAATAATCAATTCAATTGATTTAGAATCCCAAGACTCTAATGCCTTCAATAACTTTGTAGGGAGTGTTAGGACATGCATGGAGCCATCAATCACCTTCTATGACTTTGAGATAAAAGCAATGAGTTTAGAATTGGTTGATCCCCCATTGCACATAATGACCTTAATAGATAGAAAGCCATTCAAAATAGTCCTAATTGATATCGTCTCATCCATCAATATCATCACCACCACTGCCCTTAACAACCTCAAATTATCTCCATCCCACATTTATAAATCATCATTCACCCTCAAAGCATTTAACGATGCTTTGTGTACCATAGTTGGCACTGTTATTTTACCCATAAAAGTAGGGGCCAGAATGTTGCACATGATGTTTCACATCTTGGAAGGAGCCATGACATATAATATACTCCTTGGTATACCTTGGATGAGGAAAATGAAATGTGTTCCTTTGATTCTTCACCAATGCTTGAAATACGTTCATGATGGACAAGTCCATTGCATCCCTACAGATGTAGAACCTTTTAAGTATTGTAATTTCATTTCAAATACTTATGAATCCATGTTACATTCCACTAATTTATTCTTGGAACCATCATCAAATCCATCCATGTCATCTTCTAATCCATCAACTTCTTCCTCTAAAGCTCCCATCCTAAATGAGTTACCCATCACAACATCTTCTAAATAATCCATTTCTTCTTGTACATGTGGTCAAAAGCAATCAACTATTACCACATCATACACCTCAACAACCCCTTATCCCAAAACCATTCCCCCTTTTTCATCATCACCCCATTCACCACCTTCTAATTCCACACAGCCATCCAACCCCACTCCATCAGTCGATGTTTCACAAGTCAAACTTTTAGATTGTGTAATATTTAATTCACCACCACCCACAACTAATCTAGAGATATCTGAGTCCTCGCAATCAATCACATCAGTCCAATTTAAATTCCACATCACCAATGCTGGTATAGGTGAGTATGTGGTCCAAGACATCACCATCACACCCTATCCATTCCTACAGCTAAGGATTTTGGTCACCCCCGTGACCATCCTTTAACCATAGGTACTATTTATGACATGAGTGTAGATCCAAATGGCATCAAATTTTTTTATGGAGGGTAGGATTGCTCCACTGGAATAAACCCACCCGAGGAACCAAAAGAACCTATCCGTGCCAATATACCTAACATGGAGGGATTTCCATCTTGCTACTTTAACATGGTTAATTGGCAAGGTCAAGGACTAGGTTCCCATGAGTAAGGGATGCATGATATATTAGATGTCCCATACAGAGGAACCCATGATCATTCTAGTCTATGCTATACCCCATTGTCTTCCACCTCTTCTCTAGAGCAAGCCTTTAAAAAGCTTAGCCTCAACGATGAAGATCACCCCACCCATCCATTACCTTCAACATCCTCTCTTGAAAAATCCCTTCAAGAAATTCGTATTGATGAAGTAGATGAGGATGATCCCCTAAACTTCTCATATCCGATCTTTGATTCTGATGAGGAAATTTATGAAGAGTTTGAAGATATGTCAAATGCTTCTGATGATTCTGAAGAGGAATCACCACCCGTTGTCCCCATCACCCAATAGGAAGAGTTTTACCTTCGAATGTTCCCCATCCATCATCCAATATTATGCTTGCTTCTTCCACAAGAATAAGTAGACCCACTTGGTAATCCACCTTGAGCCACACCCATAAGCCAATAATTGTAACATATGTACATATTTCAAAAAAAAAAATTAACAAAACCATAAAAAAAAAATTATTGCTAATTTCACATGCATGATTACAGGGACAACACGACTCGACATTGGTTCAGATTCAATCATTTCATCCACCCATTCATCCAAACCATCCTTTATTCTGATAATTCAATATGAATCCTATTGATTTATTCACCCCACTCCACAATCCATACGATTTGGTTAGGCCAATTCCAATTGACATTATCCTTATTGACTTGGACCAGATTTCTTTCCCACCCTCATTTTCGGATCTCGTCCTATCCGAGGAACTATTAAGGGCTTCAGCCAACTATGTTCCTCCTTCAACGCCATCTTCACCTCCATAATATTCCACTAAAGGTACCGAGGTCTTTCAGGAAGAGTTAGGCAACGATAAGTAGGAAAAATTGGATGACATCTTAGATGACATAAATATAATCCCAAAACCACATCAATTTGATAAAGGCTCACATATGTCCATTGAAGATACCATCTATGTGAACCTTAGTTCAGACCCTGAAAATCCCTAAATTTTAAAGCTTGGAAAAATTTTAATATCCTATGAACAAGAGTAATTCATTGCTTTCCTCAAGAAAAAGAAATATGTGTTTGCATGGTCCTACAAGGATATGCTTAGCCTTGACCCTAATCTGGTGGTCGTGGTCCACAACCTCACCTTACATCCTAATGCCAAGCCAATAAAAAAAAAGCTTAGGAGAATGCATTCTATCGTGGACCTCATAGTCAAGGAAGAAATACAAAAGCTACTAGGTGTGCATGTTATCGTTCCTATTGATTATCCTTAGTGGCTTTCAAACATGGTACTCGTTCGCAAGCCTAACGGGGTGATACAAATTTGTAATGAATTTTGAGATCTAAATAAAGCATTTCCTAAGGATGACTTCCCTCTACTAAACATCGATACTCTTGTTGACACCTGCGCAGGTCATGAAATGCTCTCCCTCATGGATGGTTTTTCAGGATATAACCAAATTTGAATAAATCCCGATGACCAACACAAAACAACATTCACAACACCTTGGGGGACATTTTGTTTTAGGGTTATTCCCTTTGGCCTTAAAAATATAGGAGCTACTTATCAAAGAGCCATGAATTACATCTTTCATGATTACATGCATAAAATCATCGAAGACTATGTAGATGATCTCTTGGATAAATTTAAAACTCAACAAGAACACATTGATGTTTTGGAAAATATTTTTGATCAACTTCTAGAACACAAGGTGAGGTTAAATCCCAAAAAGTGTGTCTTTGGAGTTACCTTTGGTAAAATTTTAGGATTCATTGTCTCCAAAAGAGGCATTGAAGTGGACCCAAATAAGGTCAAGGCTATCATGGAAATGCCACCCCCAACTAATGTAAAGGAATTGTGTAGATTGCAAGGCAAAATTCAATCAATCAAACACTTCATTGTGCAAATTTCTAAAAAATGCAGACCATTTAACCACTTGATACAAAATGGGGTGTCATTTGTATGGACAGAAGAATATCAAAAAGTATTTTATGACATAAAGTGATACCTGACTTCACTGCCAGTACTAAATCCTCCTAGGTCGGGAGTCCCTTTCCATCTATATGTCTCAGCTATAGAGGCTACTTTAGGGACAATGCTTGCACAAAAAAATGAAAAAAATCAAGAGAAAGTAATCTATTACATTAGTTGAACATTGGTGAGTTACAAAACACGATACGCTTATGTAGAAAAACTATGCTTAGCAGTGGTCTTGGCCACTAAGAAACTTCGACATTATATGCTAAGGCAAACAACCTATGTCATAGCTAGAGAAAATCCTCTGCGTTACATGATGTCTCACACTTATAACAACACTCATACCACTAAATTGATAATGCTCCTCACATAGTTCGATCTCAAATTTGTTAGCCAAAAATCCATTAAAGAGCAAGTTATAGTCGATTAGCTGGCAGAAGCTCCACTACCTAGTGATCATCCTTTAATTATAGAGCTCCCAAAAAATTTGGTATTTTCAGTCACTGAATTAGAGTAGGCCATTTTGAAGGAATATGTTGATATCACCCTATTCTTTGATGGATCTAAGTGCAAAAAAGGTCAAGGTGTAGTAGTCTTTCACACACCACAAGGGATTTGCATTCCATTGTTGTTCAAACTAGAATTCTCATGAACAAACAACACAATATAATACAAAGCCTTAATCTTAGGTCTTCAATTAGCTATAGCCATGGGTATTAAGCGTATTTAGATTTTTTTGGATTCTCAACTTATGGTCAAACAAGTAACCTAAGAATACCAATGTAAAGAACCTACCATTAAGCTTTATCATGAAGTAGTAATGAAGTTGCTCTCAAAATTCAAATGGTATGAAATCAACAACATTCCTCATTAAACTAATAGATTTACAGATGTGATGGCCTCCCTAGGATCATTGATTCCAAAGAATAACTTGTTAGAGGTGCATCCTCTAATAATCTCAATAATCTCTAAAGCAGTCATAGTTCACAATGACACTATATATGGAAAAGATGTTTTCTCTATCCATGTTGAACCATATGAGTCTTGGTCAAGCCCTATAGAAGCCTTCTTAAAATTTGGAACACTCTCATTGAACATGTCTCGGTCTTTAAAACATGCTTTCAACCAAAAAGTAGTCAGTTTCATTATTTTGAGGGACGTGTTGTATAAATAGAGTTATGATGGAATCCTTCTTCGTTGTCTCAAACAAAGTGAGGCTCAATGAGCCATACAGGAAGCCCATGATGGTACTTGTGGTGGTCATTTTAGTGGAATGTCCATTGCAAAGCATCTATTATGCATGGGTTATTATTGGCCCACAATGGAATATGACTCTTGCACCTATGTCAAGAATTACAAACAATGTCAAGCACACACCAATTTAACTCATGTACCATCACAATCTTTACAGCCTATAAAAATATTTTGGCTCTTTTCACAATGGGGGCTAGATCTAATTGGCAAAATCTCACCTCCTTCTTTAGGATAACATACATTCATCATCACTGCCACAAAATACTTCACAAAGTGGATTGAGGTAATCCCTCTAACCAATACGACATGACCTCGAATTGTGGATTTCATACTCCACCATATCATCTATCACTTTAGAATTCCCTCTAAAATCATTATGATAATGGTAATTCTTTAAAAAAAAAAGATGTTCAAGTGCTTAGCGAGAAATATAATATCCAACATAGTTTCTCAAATCCTTATTACCCACAAAAAAATGGACAATTTGAAGCTACCAATAAGAACTTGATTGCCATTCTTAATAAAATCATCAAAGAAAATCATAAATATTGGCATACGCAAATCCCTTTGGCACTTTGGGCTTATCGAACAAGAATTAGAATGCCAATAGGAGCAACACCATTTTATTTGGTCTATAGAGCTGAAGCCATTATGCCTCTTGAGCTCGAGATTCCCTCCTTGCAAGTTTCCTTGTAGTAATTCATAGATGACGATACAGCTAGACAAGCACAACTTGACCAACTCACTTTACTAGATGAAATATGAGTTAACACACTAGAACACTTACGAGTTTATAAAGATAATCTCAAATGTGCTTACAATACTAAAATCCATCTTCAAGAATTTCAAGTAGGGGATCTGGTACTCAAAGAGAACCAGTAAAACACCAATGCTTTGCCACATCTTCATGACAAATTCATAGCTAATTGGTTGGGTCCATTCATAATAAATAAAAAAGTGGGTAACAATACTTATAGAATTGCCAACTTAGATGGAACAGAGAAAATCAAACCACTTAATGTTCTTCATTTAAAGGTATTATATTGTTAAAAGTAACACTATATATGTATATATACATGGCTAAAAAAAACACAAATAATTCACATAGGCATTCCCATATTGCATACATTCCATATGCATTTAGGTATTTGACATACATTTTCATTCATGCATTGTTTCATTCGCATACACATACATATTCCATTGCATTGTACAATTTCCATTTACATATCATGAAGAACACAAGCAAATACTGAGAGGGGGGTGAATAGTATAAGACCACTTTTCACTTTTTCTTCCAATTCAATATTATGTTGTGTAAAGATAGTAGTATCAATATCAGTAATCAAAGCAATGCACAGAAACCATACACAATAGAGACACCACAATTTACGTGGTTCACCCAATGTGGGCTACTCCACGGAGAAAATATTTTACTAAAACTTTCTTAATCAATATCTTTGGGAATCACTCCTAATTACAATGTTTATGGATATCTATCCAAAGGAGATGTTGATACCCTAATATCAAGTTTGAGGATATCTTCCACATGAGAACTCTTTCCCCTCCTGCTCTCGCTATGTGATCTTCTAGAAGACTTTGTCTCTTTGCTGCACTGACTAGTGGACCTATCTCCACTTGAAGAATCCTTACTCATATATATATTCAACTATACTGGCTACTATATCTCTATCCACTGATACTCTATCATTTGTACTCTGTCACCTCCAAATCTCTTTCAATAGGCTCACTAAGAACTTGATCAATAGGTTCACACAGAACCTGCTTAACAAGCTCACATAGAACTTGTCAAATATGCTTAACAAGCTCACATAGAACTTGTCCAAATCTGCTCAAGAAAGCTCACCAAGAACTTGCCCAAATCTACTCTAGTAATCTCATCAAGAACTTGCCCAATTACTCTCTAGAAAGCTCACCAAGAACTTGCCCAAATCTACTCTAGCAATCTCACCAAGAACTTGCCCAAATTTGCTCCAACAAGCTCACTAAGAACTTTTCCAAATATGCCCTAGCAAGCTCACCAAGAACTTGCCCAAAACTGCTCCAAAAAGCTCACTAATAACTTGTCCAAATTTTCTCTAATAAGCTCACCAATAACTTGCCCAAAACTATCCACAAATATGTCCTAAAACTATCCCAAAACTATCCACAAAGCTTTCTCAAAACTATCCACAAATGCCTTCTCAAAGGCTCAATCAATCATGCTCAAGTAGCACTCAAATATCATCCACAAATATATCAAGGTAAAGCTCAAATATGAACTCAACAATGAATGGCAATGTACTCTTCAATGGATGACAACAATGATCCACAATTATCTCAACTCAACTCAACTCATAGAAGCATAAAGAGAATTTTTAGAGACTCAATATGTTCTAATATCAATCTCAAATTAACTCAAATTAAATCAACTCATAGAAGCATAACGGGAATTGTTAGAGACTCAATATGTTCTAATCTCAATCTCAACTCAACTCAAATCAAATCAACTCATAGAAGCATAAAGAGAATTGTTAGAGACTAAATATGTTCTAATATCAATCTCAACTCAAATAACCTCAAATCAACTCATAGAAGCATAAAGAGAATTTTTAGAGACTCAATATGTTCTAATATCAATCTCAACTTAACTCAACTAATCACCACAAGGGACAACTCTCTCTCACACAACCCTAGTCCAAGTATGTATCAACCAACTCAAATGTTTCCAACAATGCTCAACCATAAATCTCACATAATAATTATACTCATGTTCTTTTCTAACTCAATTTATTTTACAACCAATGGGCTTCAACAACTATGCTTATCAAACAAGGTTTAGACACAACTCTCAATTCAGAAAAACTTGAAGCATTCAACCAACCACTTTCAAAAAGGAAACCACAAACAATCCTTTTCCCTCCAATGATATTTCATAAATCAACCACCATAAACAATCAATAAAATAATGTGCCCATACCTTTCATGAATATAAAAAAACCTCTTTGTAAATCTACCACAATCATAAAATTCTTTTGCCAATCTTCATAAGGGTTAGTAGATCACAAAATAGTCAATACTCCACTTTTTAATAATCATAACCAAGGCCTTTAATTGCACAACTTACTTATCTATCATAAAACCACTTGTACCATAAAATAAAATAAATCAAAACATTGCATAACCTTTTCACTCCTAAAACTACTTATACCATAAAATAAAATAAATCACAATATTGCATATCTTGTCACCTCATAAAAGAATTAATCCTCTTGAAAAAAACAAGGCAAACTTCACTTTTGGAACCCCTTTGAAAAATCATAAATATATCTTTACACACACCTTATTTCTTCTTCTAAATAAGTTAGTCAAATCGCCCTTGAAATAATCTTTCCGACAATATATAATATGCCCCCTTTCCAAAATAAATTGAAACCTTTACATATATATATGCCAACCTCCATTAATTGCACATAGGTCGGCCCTCCATTAATTTAAACTTAAACTTTAATATCTTCATCACCGGAGGTCCTTTTTTGATGAAACAAAATTCCACATTGGCTTTTAAGAAAAGCCCTTTCCACATAAGCCCACCATGGTTTTAAATAAAACCTTTTATTTTTCTTGCCTTGGTTTTCATAAAAACCCTATATATATCCATGCTCTCCAAAATATCATAGATGATTATCTATGAAGTGCTTTTGCCACCAAAACCAAATATGATCCATGTGACATCAATGACAACATAAAATGCCTCAAATTAACTCAAATTTCCAACAATATCCCCCTTTGTCATTGATGGCAACACCTCTAAAGAAAAAACCACAATCATTGCAAAAACCATCTCTGAGAATCAAAGTTGCTCCCTCTGACTCAATAATCTCTTTGGAGGCTGCTCCCCTAACTCAATGCTTTATTTGGAGGCTACTCCCCCTAACTCAATGCTCTCTCCCTTACTCAAATATCTCCCCATTTGACATCAATGGCAAAAGGGACACCTATGGGGCTAAAATATATAACTCTTAAGCTTAGCCCCCTCACCCCTCTCTAGAGGTGATTAATTTTGGGGTGGGAGTATCTTTACTCCCATATTACTTTATTTATTTCCTCTATCAACTTCCTTCCATGTTTTTTTGATATCCTTCTCTTGATGAATTACTTGATCTTCTTGTCTAGAACCTATTTGACCTTCTTGCATTGAACCTATTTGGAATTGAGTCCTACACCATCTTGCAATATGCCCAAAGTTATTGCAACTAAAACACTTGATATTGTAGCCTTCGGATGGTGCCCATGTCCTAAATTTTTTCTTGAAGTAATTTCTATATTCATTCCTTTCCTGAACCCTATATTGTGAAGCTCTGTTTTCATGACCATTATTACCATGACTTTTGAATTGTGTAGCTCTAAAACCAAAACCATGTTGCTCATTTCCTTTGCATTGAAAATATTTATGACCAATCATGTTACATGAGAAGCAATGTCCCTGAAAACCATACCTTATTCCTTTGAAGTTTTTGCTAGCAAAATTAAACTTCTTTGATCCATGGATCCTGTAATGTATAGCCCTGTGTCCAAATCCATTACAAGAAAAACAATATCCTTTAAAAGCCTTTTTTTCATGCCTTGGTTCCTCATACCTTTCTTGACCATTATCGTTATGATCATATTCAACTTGTGCATTGCATTATTGAACCTTATTTGTAGCATCTAAAACCTCTTAGTTTTTTTCCTTGCCTTTTTCTTCAAGAATTTCTTTTCCCTTTGATATTGATTCACCTATATCAAAATAAGAACCGAACTGAATATTTGGAGCCATAGGAACTTTGGAACTTTCCTCACAAATCTTAGGTGCTTCTTTTCTTTCATATTTTAGAACTTCCTTTCCTTTTGAGTGTGATTCCCCAAACCTGAAATATGGGACCATTGGTGCTTTGGAATCTTCCTCTTATTTCTATTCATTTGTGTCAAGTAGCAACTTGGCATCCATATATATAGCCTCTGAAATACATGTTTCCTTCTTAGTACAAATATCTTGACCTTTTGAGTCATGTGATGGATCAAACTTCTCATGTAGGGAACATCTCAATTCTTTTAGATTCTCCTTAACCTCTTGTAGTTGCTCATGGATAACATTGAAGTCTTCCTTTAGATCAACTGAGACATTATCCTCTTGTTTAACTTCTTCTATTTGGAGTGAATGTTCTTCTTCTACTTATTTTATTCCATAGAAAAACCCTTCTTCATATTCAATGTCACTAAGATCATTATAATATTCTATAGCAAACAAACTCTCAATATTTCTTTGACCATGCCTGTTTCCTTGATGTGTCATCTCATCTTCACTATCACTAAAACCATTGCAATACCATGATCTGTGATCTCTTTGACCACACACAAAACATTGTTCTATTTCACCTTCTATTCCTAGGAATAAATGCTCTTCCTTTTCATCATCTGAATTATCTCTATCATTATGATATGAGCTGTTGAGCAAAGTGCAGCAAATAGTATTGTCATTGTTGTCAACACAGTCAGACAGATTTATTGATGCAATGGACAAGAGTTTATTGAACAGCAAGGTACAGCCAAAGTACAATGGACAGGAGTTCAGTGTTGATCAAGGTGTTGCAGGAGGATTGTCATTGTTTTCAATACAGTCAGTTAGATCTAATGATGCAATAGACGAGCGGTTCGAAGTCACTCAGATGCAGAGGATAAAGTTCAGAAGTTAGTCAGATCATGAGTCCTTAAATGATAGATGCACAAAAATAGAAAACATAATTCAGAATGAGAAGAAGAAGTCTTCAGAACCTGAGATGTCAAGAAGCGGAAAGGTTTTTTGTGAAAACCAAGGCAGTTAGAATAAAAAGTTTTATTTAAAACCATGGATAACAGATTTGAAATGGGTTTTTCTTAAAACCCAAGTTGGCTCTTTGTTTCGTTGAAAAAGATGCCCCGGTGATAAAGATATTTAATTTTAAATATTTAGTTTAAATTTTAAAGTTTTTTTGTGAAAACCAAGGCAGTCAAAATAAAAAGTTTTATTTAAAACCATGGATAACAGATTTGACCTATCAAATATTTTTCCATATCATGCCTCATGAGGATTTATATTCTTTACTACAATTATGGAACTTCTATTGAGGATATACACTATTGTTGTAACTAATTCATCCCATAAAAAATTATTCAAATATTTTGCTAGTACCATGCTTATTTCATCTCCATGATTGTCCAATTATGACTTTATGGCATTCTATTTTATTGAGATATATAGGATTTCCATTGTCTTCTTGTCCCATGCTCATTAAAAAATTGATTGAATTTATTGAAAAAATTCTCACCACCACGATAAATTTCTTATGTTTTAATTCTATATATTGTGGATTTGAGACTCCTGAATACTTTAAAATCATCATTTTTATTCTTCAAAAATTATAGCAATTTTTTCTAAGATGATCATGAAAGCAATAAATTAGAAGGATATTCCAACACTTGGTGTATGCACTGGGCCATAAATATCTGAATAAATTAGCTATAATGGATGTGAATCTCTTCATAGTATTCCTTTTGGAAATATCTCTGTATGTTCTTTTCCCTTTTTGCAACCTTCACACGTTTTACTTCCTACTTCTATGCAAGGTAACACATGGAACATTCCTTTAGCATTCAACAAATACAAGCTAAAATGTTTAGGTGCCATACCTTTGGTGCCAAAATAGTTATTGTACTCAATGGTTGTATGATACAAATTGTTTTATTCTCTTCCAAGATTTAAAGAAATCATTTTATTATTTGTCATAGGTACAAAAACCATTTTTTAGTTCCCATTTTCTTTTTCATTTATAATGGACTCTTTATTATCAAATGCTACTTTATAATTTTTCTTTAGAAGTTATCCAAAACTCAATAGATTATGCTTCAAGCCTAGTGTGAAGTAAGTATTTGAATATTATTCTTTCCATATTTTGTGATAATTTGTGAGGTTCCTTATCATTCAACCTCAAATGTTGTGTTCTATTCAAATTTCACCTTGCTCTTGTATGAGTCATCTACTTCAAAAAAATCCATATTATAATTTATATGATTTGGACAACCAAATTATAAGTACCAATAATATTTAGTTGAAACTTCTTCCACATATGATAAAAACACTTTTTTTAAGCTCTCGTATTCATGTGAAGAGTTTTACTTTATTTCTACATCATTATTTGTATTTATTCTACATTATGCTAGACATATGTTTTTCATTAGTGACATTAAACATTCCTCTCATTCAAAAAATTACCTCTATATCTTGCACTATAACTTCTTCTACCATTGCCTCTTTCTCTTGTAGAAGGTTGATTTTTCTAATATCATTTTTAACCTTAGGAATTAGAGCATGAGATAACCTCATTGTTGTTTGATATTATTGCCTTGAAAGCAAAATATTTCTTCAAGTTTTATTTTTCACTATTGTTAATTATTTCTTCATGGGACATATGTGATCCCATGTATTCAAAAAACTCTAATTTATTCAAATATTTACCTAATTTATTAATTATTGTATAATAGTTCCACTTTGGTTTCAATGTTCTCAATATATTTTTGACAACATATGCTCATGCTTGTTCTTCACCCTAAATACCCATTTATGCATAATGTCATGCACCCTTACACATTAACATCTCACATTCCTACCGTACATTCTCATAATTTCATATTCTTTCTTAAATGTCTATAACTTCACTAACTTCAGTTGAGTAGACCCTTTATAAGTTATCTTTAAGTATCCCAAGTACCTTTGGTAGTCTTGATAATTACAATTCTTGAAAAAATATTTGTATCAAGAGATACTTGTAAGTGATATAAATCCAATGTATCTTTTTGTGCTTCCTCAATATGTGAGTGTATGTGTTTGTAGCTAATGACATACTCCAATATATTGGTTTATTGTATCCATTTTTTACAACACTACACTTTATTTTCAACCATGAAATTCCTCGTCTCTATACATCAATTTTAATTATTTTCTTCTCTAATTCTTGGATTGGTATTGAATTCGTAGCATGAGCCATGACAACAATAACAATAGCATATGCAATTTTCTCCACAAACTTGAAATATGAATTCTTTGGTTAAAGGAAATCAAATCATCAAGCTCTCCACTTATCCAATTTCCAAACTCCAATCTCTAATACTATAATGAGAAATTTGATGATACTCTAAAACAAATATTAACATAATATAGAGAGGAGAAAATTGTTTAAATTGTAATTTTTTTCATGGCCTAGGCCAACATTGTATGATAGGGAATTTCATTGTACATTGAAGATCATGTGCTTATACTTAGAGGGGGGGTGAATAGTATAAGATACAAATTTTTACTTTTCAATCCATATGATAACATCAACAATATTAAAGTAGCAATCATTACATAAATCATCACACACATGAGAGACATGATTTAACTTGGTTCACCCAATGTGGGCTACTCCACGGAGAAAATATTTCACTAAAATTTTCTCAACAAATATCTTGGGAATCCTTTCTCTATTACAATGTTTATGGATATTTTTCCAAAGGAGACACCACTCCCCTAATCAAAGTCATGGATCTCTATCCACAAGAGAACTCCTCCTCTGCTTTGGCTAGTGATCCTCTAGAAGACTACTACCTCCACTACTTTTGGTTGTGGATCTCTCTCCACTAAATACCTTTGTCCTCTTTGCCCTGGCTAATGGATTTCTATCCACTAGAGACTACTATCCTCTACTCTATCACCTCTAAATCTCTGTTCAATCTCTGTATTTGATCTGTACTAAACACAGTCCTTCGATCTAGCACAAATATGCTCAATATCTATCTCAAATATATACTAAACACAATACTTTGATCTAGCACAAATTTTCTTAATATCTATCTCAAATCTATCCTCAAGCCTTAAAACAAAGCTTGATTCAATGACAAATCAACTCTGCTAGATCTGCCCCAAACCTTAACTCAAGGTTTGAACCAATCAATCAATCAACTCTACTCATAATTATTATCAAAGACTTACCTCAAATATGCTCTACAAGTCCTCACTAGAACTTGTCCAAACTTATAAACAAGTCTTCACCAAGACTTAACTCAACTATGTATTGTAAGCTTCCACAAAAACTTACACTAATCTATCCACAAGTCTTCACCAAGACTTACCTCAAATCAATTTCAAATCTTGCATATGAAACTCAACTCAATCTTTCACAAAAAATATTTTTTAAATCAATTTAGAATATAGAACAATTTGTTTCATAGAACTTGAACTATCATTTCAACATTTCTAATCAACTAATCCCAATCAAATCTACTAAACCAATCACTCAATGAATGCTTAGTCAACAATGCTTATCAAAAAATCCTCACATAACCATGATACTCATGATCTTTCACAAGCCATAGTTCAAGATAGTTCTCAAATTCACATAGCCATGATACTCATGATATTTTACAAAAACTAATCAAGCATATGAAAGCTTACTCAATATTTCCAATAATGCTTATCAAACAAGGTTTTAGTATCAACTTTCATTCCAGAAAACCCACATCAATAGACATTGGATTTCTTAAAACCAAACTCAACAATGTTTATCAAACAATCCTTTTCACTCCAACTTAGAATTCACAACATCCAACAATATTTCACTCACAAGGAATATATGCCCATACCTTTATTTTGAAGAATGTTTGAATCTCAAAACCTGTCTCAATCACAATCACTCTTTTTGCCAATCTCAAAGGTTAGATAGAAAAAATATGTCCTTAATATTTTCTTTCAAAATATTTCACCAAGTCAAAATATCAAAAATCAGCTATACCTTATTTATCCTCTCAAATAATTTTTTATAATATAACTCTATTTCAACAAAACATCTAACACCCTTAGCACCCTTATAACTCTTTTTAACCACTTAAAAATTAAAAACACAAATTAAAACTTTTCATACCATTTTAACTATGCAAATTTGAATAATAAAAACCTTTAGAAAATTAAAATTTTAATTTCCACCTTTATGCATTTTGCATGCAATGTCAAACCTTAGCAAATGAGCACATACCTTTTAATTGCAACAAAAAGGGTTTCAACAGGTTTTGACCTCACAATCCCCTTCTCCCAAGTGCCTCCACACAACGTGCACCCACCAAGTGGGTCGCATGCCCACACACAATGAACGAGGCTCACATATCCCTCTTAAGATTCCTCCGACGATGTGAACAAAATGAAAACCAAACCTACCTTACCCAAAATACTATCGTGTAGATTCGAACCCACGACCTTTTGCTTGTGAGTGACTTATCACTGCCCTCGCTGCCAACTGTGCTACCAACACCTTGTGTTTGAGAAGTGCGATCCACTAGCAATTATGCTTGAGCCTTCCTCCTTAAATCTTGTAACACATGCAATTTCCTTTAGACCTTTGGTGCACAAATTCATTTTTCATTCAAATCGATCTCATGGATAATTTTTAACAAGGTGGGTTCTTACCTCCTTTTATATGCATGGTAATATATTCAAACACATCGAAGGATGAAATAATTCAATTTCAAATTTAATTTGAATTATGGATATTTAAATTAATTTAAATTTAAATTTTACCTTTAGGTAAAATATTTAGATTTAAATAATTTAAAATTTAGGACATTATAAACTTGTAAGTCTAAAAAGACTACCTTGATAGATAGCAGAGTTTTGCCACATGAGACCAATGTTTTATTTTTGAAACAAAGAGGACAAAAATGACTAATGCATAAGGAAGGTCACGATTTCGTGATGTGACAAATTTTCGTCAAGTTGGAGAAGAAAAGGAAGCTGCAGTGCTAGAATACCATGATTTCACGATATTACTAATTTTCATGAGAAAATAGTCCAAAAGGGCCAGAGTGCAAGAAGACATCGCGATTTCATGACATTACTGATTTTAGCTAGCAGGTATCTCAAAAGGGCCATAATGCAAGAAGACGTCACGATTTCATGACATTATTGATTTTCGCTAGCAAGCTGATCAAAAGGACCATAATGTAAGAAGACATCGTGATTAGACGTCATGATTTCATCACATGATGGGTTTTCACTAGCAAGCAGCTCAAAAATACCAAAGTACTTGAATATGTCGTTATTTCATGACATGATGAGTTTTCGCTGGCGAGTAGTCTCAAAGAGCCAAAGCATGAAGAAATTTCATGATTTCACGACATGATAGATTTTTGTTGGTGAAGATATAATTAGGAATAAATAAACATGCCTCCAAAAGCTTGTGTCAACGAATAATGATATATGGTGAAAGAAATATCAAATCCTAGATTTATGCTATCAGATTTTGTCTATTATTAGAAGCCATGTAAAACATGTTGAAGCATGATTATAGCCTGATTGCTCATAATTGATTTTATGTCAGAATGTACTAATTGTAAAGATACTCACCATAGGGTATATATGATAGTAAACACACCCTGAAAAGAGGTCGGATCTTAGACGTTTACAAGACTGGATGTATGTACTTTGAATACAAACAATAAAATTGTGCTTCTATTGGCTTCTGGTTCACAGTGTGCAAGTGTATGTATTAACATTCTTTGCTTCTATTCACATTGTTGAGTTGTATATTGTATCTGTTCTAAAATCTGGAATTATACATAATATAAATCATATTACTAGAGTTAGAATTTGATATATATTTGTGTTAGATATATATCTAAATCACACTTGAAAACTATGATTTCTACGTGAAGATATAATAAATGCTTAAATAATAAGAGTATATGCATTCGTCTTAGTTGTTGTTTAATATGTATCGTAAGAAAAACTCTAGCTACGGCTATATTTCCCTCTCTTTCAATAATTTTATTTTCCCTTTTCTCATAAAAAACCATTAAGAAACCAGCCTCCTATGGAGATTAGATGGAATATCCCAAGATTAAGTCCATCTACTCAATGTTGACAAAATCAAGGAACAAATAACAACCATAGGCAGATTTTGTTCCAACAAAACTCTCACATGGATATTTTGGAAAATAATAAATGTATCACTCCAAAACCTTTGTTTCTCTTCACATCAAATTATAACTAGAAAATATTATAATATTATTGTAGCACCCTAAAATTGGCACGGTTAAAACCTTAGTAAAAAGATAAAATATTAAAATTTGAATTTCAACCCCAAACTGCCCGTTAAACCGCCTTTTACCCGCTTTCCCCATTTTTTGCGCCATTTTTAGGATTTGTTTTGACCGTTGGACGATATCGTCTCAGATTAGACGAAATCGTCCCCGATCTGACGAATTCATCTGGAACAGAACGTCCAGACGATTTCGTCCCAAAACCAAATTTTCATAATTAGCTTCTGTTTCAACAGCCTCTCCAACTCGGGCAGAAGCGTGTCTACGCAGTTGGAGATTTCCCTGTTGGAGATCTCCCAGATTGGGATGATCCCCAACCTCCCAAACCTCTTCCTAATCCTATATAAACTAGGATTTTCTTAGTTTATCCCCCTGGCTGGCTGGCTGATTCTCCCTGAACCCCCAACCCCTTAGTTGACGGATTTCATTGCAGAGTTAGCTCCTTATTCCCTCGCACTATTTTGCTTGCATTCGGTATTTTTGCATTTTTATTGCAGGAACTCTACTATTTTTCAGTCGAAGCTAGCTTGGATCGTCGCGGACGATCTCGGACGATTGCGGACGATCTCGTACGATTGGAGGCGATCCTGACTGTAGTCCAGATTGGGGGCAATCCGAGTTTAGAGTTTGCATTTTCTTAGCTTTTTTGCATTTTTCATATCATATCTCTACACTGTTTTAAGTTATTATGTTTTATGCATCTTGGAGTTCACCTCATTTAGCATAATCGCATGATAAAGTTAAAATCAATCATTAAATCTACTGCATTTCCTTATTTGTTATTAGAATCTATTATTTAGGCATGTTTGCTATTATTTCTACCATTATCCTTTGCTTCTGCACTTGCATATTTGGTATTTTGCGTCTATTTTTGTGATTGCAAGTTTCTAACGAATTCGTCTGATGAATTCATCAGATTTTAGATGATTCTGTCTGATTTCAGATGACCTTCTGTGATTTGGGATGATTACGTACAAACTGAGATGATCTAAACTGCTACAAGACTCAGAATCTCCATCAGACATCCGGAATCAGGTATGACACCTTCTAGTTAGCATATTCTCTGTTATTTGCATCCATTTCTATTTTTTGTATTCATTTAAATCAGCATTGGCATATAGAATAGTTTAGATTCATATCGGCCAAACCTAGGAGTTGAATGATCAAGCATAAAAATGAACACATCAAACACACTATCAACCTAGGCGTGGAAACCGCCATTCAAAAGTTTCCTGGTGAACCCACCATCCATCGAAAATTCACCCTTATACACCTCCCCCAGAGGCGGGACCTTCCAAGGGCCTCTCAGTCCGAGGTATTGTCCCATCCTTTTCACATCCCCCTTCCGGGCACGGATCCTATAGCCTGAAGGTAAGGGTGCAAAAAATTTGGAGCGATACATTTTGGTGAACCCGACGTGAAACAGAAACCTTTTGAAAACAAAAACTTTCTAAAAATAAAAATAATAAGAAAACAAAACATAAATGCATTTAGACTTAAGAAAATTTGCATGTCATATTTAGATGGTAGACTATAATAAAAGACGAGTTGTCACCATTAATGTTGAAAATCAATTAGCAACTATAGAGATTACTTCTGTGCTTAGAGTACCTCAAACAAATAGGGTTCAACCTTTGTGGGACGAACTTGATAGGAGATTGGATCTCATTTCATCTAGAGCAACCGAACTTAGGCAAATCAAGAGGTTTGTCCTAGATAGAATCTTGGATCCCGATCAAGTGATTTTGTATCATGAACTTTAGAGAGCTTGCCATAGGTGGTTAGCAGATAAAAGAGCCCTTGTGTCTTCTGAGTTGTATACCTTTGAGGAATACCTTGAGAATGCAGCTGTAGTACATAAATTTCTGTCTCGTATAGAGGACCAAGAGGTCGTTCTTACGGATAGAAAGATATGGAATAGAGTTCCCAGAGTTGTGTTATATCGAGAATATTGCCATGAGATTTATTTTTACAAAACAGAATCTGAAACAGATAATATCACCATAGCACACTTTGTTGACTTCTTGAAAAACAATTTCCAATTTGAAGAGGAGCACTTTATGACTCCTGATGAACTTGATCCTATCAATGATATCTATAAACTATTTATAGAAAACTAAGTTATTATTTTATTATTGTTATTTCTTGTATTTAGTGTGCTGTTTATTGTCTTTATAAGCATAAAAACAAAAACAAAAACAAAAACAAAATAAAATCATAACAAAAAAATCAAAACATTTTCTTTTAAGTATTATAGTAGGTATATAATTAAAATATATACCTCCCAAGATCTGTTGCAAATATATTAATATATATTTGCTAAAACCTAAATTTAGACACAATGACTAGACTCAGGAATGGAAAACAAATTGAAGTAGAAGAAGATTGGTTAGGAAAAACCACAAATAAACCAGATGCCCTTCTTGAAGACCCAATTCAGGAAGAAGTAACCTTAAACCAACAAGAAGAAGAATTTGTGGATGCAAATGAACAAAAAGAAAATGATAGAGAGGAAGGATCCTCATCTCCTAAAATAACTCTAGAAGGAGCTATTACTTTTGAGAACATGGACCATTTTTGGAAATTTCTCAATAATAATATTGGCACCCTTAATAGAGCAGTTCATATGGATAAAGATCAAATTAGTGATACTCAAGCAACCCTAGAAGATATATATCACACACGCACTAATCCTTTGTCCTTTGTTGATCAAGAGAGTGATCAAGCTGGACCGTCCAATTTGGACATGGCTGCTATAATCCAAAACATGCAACAACAACAGGCTACCCAACCACCTAGAGTGCCTATTACCAAGCCAAGGGTTATTCCCACACAAAAGAAACCTTCATTCACTACTCTATTTCGCCAAGCTATTGATCAATATACCTCAAATCAACAAAAGCCTAAAACAAAACCAAATACCAATTTCCAACAATCCGGGATACAACATAATGCTACAACAAATCTTCTTCATAATACTCTTCCTACCAACCATTTGCATAACAACAATATAGCATCTAATCCTTATGTCCCGCCTTTCCTACGGTCACAAATCCCATACTCATGTACCACCAAACCAATATGGTGGACAAACTGGTAATTTGGAAGCCATGGTGAAACAGTTAGTCTCTCGCATGGACCAGATAGATCCCTACCATCCCTCGTACAATTATCGAGAGATGTGTAGTCAACCTCTAGATCCTATAGTTGTAGCACAACCATATCCCAAACACTTTCCTATGCCTGTCCTACCTATATATAAAGGAACTGAAGATCCCATAGAGCATCTTCGTATGTTTAGGATAGCATGTCATGACATATCACATGATGATTTGCTATTACTAAAAATGTTCCCGAAAAGCTTAGGGGGGATGGCATTGGAATGGTATTATCAACTACCCACTCATTCTTTGAGAAATTTTGAAGAGACCGTTGAGTCTTTTGTGCATCAATTTAGTGCCTATATCGAAAGGCATGTAACCATTAAAGATTTGTACAACCTAAAACAAGACAAAGATGAGTGTTTTGTTGACTTCTTAGCTCGATGGAGACAGTTGATAGGAAAATTACACTTTGTGTTACCTTATCGGGAGATGTTGGATATTTTTATCAATAATTTACAAGAACAACTATCCTATGAATTATCAACTGCTACCTTGACCACCTTCGATCAAGCTATAGACTTAGCTCGAAGGGTGGAAGATGCTCTCATTAGAAGAGGTCAGCTCAAAAAGAAAGATGATGAGAAAACATCCAGAAATCAATATAAAAATAAACAAGTTGTGGGTGACGGAGTCACTGATAGCAAAAACATTGCTAATGTTAATACTATAAAAACAACAGAGAAGTTTATATTGAAACCTCCTGATAAACCACCCCGAGAATTTACTAGGTTAAATCAACCTTTATCAACCATTCTCCCGCAATTACTAGCACGAGGCTTGATCCAATTACCGGCTATCCGGGAACCTGATCCAACCATACCCGGATACAGAGCTGATTTATATTGTGATTTTCATAGAGGACCTGGACACGCTACCAACTCTTGTAAAATATTAAAACATAAAATACAAGATTTGATTGATAATAATGAGATGGAGGTGCAAGCCTTCCAACCTAAACAAAATCCTTCTAATAACGCTCAAAAGAACATTCCCCAAAATCAGAATCAGAATGCCAATCAATCATTGGACATATTTCAACATCCTTTACCAAAACATGGTAAAGAGGTGGCCAATCAAATTGAGCATCACAATGTTCCTCCTCCTACCCGATATGTAGGGACTATTAGTGGACAATTACCTATTCATGATCCTCAAATATTTGACACAACTTTATCCATAGTTACGACTAGACCTCTACATAATATTCGGATACTTGATCTTAGTGACACTGAATATGAGACTGAAAGTGACATGGAAATCACCTCAAATCAATCGAATAGTTCTGAAGATGAATCAGATCCTATTCAACCTATCACCAGTTCTATGGTTCCAGAAGAACCATTTCCTAGAAGAGTCACTACTAGACCATCTTCTCACCAAATAGTTTCTAATGAACAAGCCATAAATGCTAGACCAAGACCTATTCATCACTTGCAAAATAATATTGTAGGAACCATCGGAGCCGTTACCAGACAACAGGCTCAAACCTCTCAATAGGATCAAACTCAGAATGATGGATCAGCCCCATTTGTTTTGAAAAATCCCAATAAAGGGAATTATGCATCTAATGTTCAACCTAAACCTCCTTACAATATTAATGAACAATTATCCAATACTACAGCTAGAATTTCCCTTTTGGACCTGTTAAGATCTTCTCCTACCCATAGGGATGAATTAATGCTCACATTAAGCCAAATGATGGTACCACAAAATATTCAATCTGAAGCCATGTCCAATACTATCATCACTCGAGAAGTCGATTGTATTGACTTTCGAGATAAAGATATCCCGCAACATAGTTTACATAAGGATAACCCCTTATATATTACTGCCTTAATTGGAGATGTAGCCGTTAAACGAGTCTTGATTGATAATGGTTCATCTTTAAACATCTGCACTTTTGACTTCTACCAACGATTTGGGTTTAGAAGTGACGAAATGAAAAGAACTGATATGATTATAAAAGCCTTCAATGACGAGACACAAGAAACATGTGGAGTCATTACTATACCCTTGCAAGTTGGTCCTAGAACCCTAGATACGACCGTGTTTATTGTACATTGCCCTGCATCATACAATATACTTTTGGGTCACCCTTGGATCAATGCGATGCGAGCGGTTCCCTCCACTTTACATCAGTGTGTTAAATTCGAATTTAAAAACCAGTTGGTTACCATTCATGGTGATCCTAGACCCTTTGATATGTGCGCTTTGGCAGAACCTGTTGGAGTTCAATTTTGCCCTACCCTGTCATCCACACATCCTAATTCTTATCATCCATCCAAACGTGTGAAACACACACCCATAACATCATCTACTCTTTCAACTACACCTATACATATAGCTCAACCATCTTCTGAACAAACCACATTAGGACCTCGAAAAGATCCTAAAACTACAACCAATGCTTCTTGTTTTACTCCTATATCTTCCATACCTATAGACTCATCCATCAATATCCCTATGACATCTACATCCACTACAGGCATCCTTTCTACACCCGACGATGTAGGAAATGTTCCTTCTACCTCTTATGCTCTTATTGATGAGCTCTTACCCGATTTATCTACAATTCTTATATCTGAGGAAGCCAACACTGCCATGCAAACTTCCCTCCTTTTAAATAAACTCCCACCCTCTCCTCGTACCTTGGGCCTCCCATAGCCTATGGGAAGTATCTACCAAGTCGGGAGTTGTGCTTTTATTTATAAAGGATATGATTGGGGAAGAATACCCAGAAACATTAAGACACATTGTGATGGATATGCTAGATGCTATTTTGCTAATGATTATCTTAAAGCTAAGCCCATAATGCTTAAATTGGGATATAAAGGGAAAGGTTTGGGACCTTTCCAAAATGGTATGAAAGAACCTTTTGAGGTAGAACCGTGGCCTGCCTGTTGTGGTGTGGGCCTATTTTCTAGTAAAGGTCAGCCCTTTCCATTTGAGGATGATGACCATCTCGTATGTTATCAAGATTATCTAGATAAACAAGATTCTTTGTGTCTAAAGAATAATTCTTTTACCTGCAATATGCTATCCATAGCCTACCCTGAAATGATTGCTGAATCCGATGACGAGTTGGAGGGAGATATCTTTCATGATGTTTCCATTGAGGAATTGTTATATAATGAATTTTATTTTGATGGCTCTATCCCGAATATAGCCCAACTTGAAGCTACGACTTCTCAAGACGAATTATCCAAGTTAACCTTGGAAGAATTACAAGAATTAGGTGTTTCATCCGCCCCACCTAATTTTGAGAGAGATTTACATATGGAAGTTGAAAACGTTATAAAAATTAACATTGGAACCGAACATAACCCTCACATAATCAATATTGGATCAGAATTGAGTCAAGAAAAACAAGATAAATACATTTCATTTCTTAAAGACTATGAAGATGTCTTTGCTTGGACATATGAAGACATGCCAGGTTTGGACCCTTCCGTAGTTATGCATCATCTAGTAGTCCATCCAGATGCTAAACCTGTTAAACAGAAACTTCAAAAAATGCATCCTAAAGTGGCCTTACTAGTCAAAGGAGAACTAGAAAAACTGTTGAAAGTCATTTTTATACAAGCCATTGATTATGCCGAATGGATCTCAAATGTAGTTCCAGTAACTAAGAAAGAAGCCACTAAAGTTAGGGTTTGCACCGATTTTAGAGACATTAATGTTGCATGCCCTAAAGACGATTTTCCTCTTCCCAACATGGATCAGATCATTGACTTTACTGCTGGAAGTGGAATGATATCCTTAATGGATGGATTTTCCGGTTATAATCAGATCAGGATAGCTCCTGAAGATCAGGCCAAAATAGCCTTTATTACCCCTTGGGGAACCTTTTGTTGGAAAGTGATGCCATTTGGCTTAAAGAATGCAGGTGCAACCTATCAACGAGCTATGACTTATATCTTTCACGATATGATGCATGATATCCTACATGATTATGTAGATGATATCATAGCTCGTTCCATCAAAGAAGATGATCATTTAAATGACTTAAGGAAAGTATTTGATCGGTTAAGGGAATATCTTATCCGACTAAATCCAGCTAAATGCATATTCGGAGTTAAGTCCGGTAAATTATTAGGGGTTATAGTTTCTTTACGTGGCATTGAAATTGACCCTCTCAAGATCATGGCTATCACAGATATGCCCGCACCCACCAATATATCAGAATTACGAAGTTTACAAGGTAAGCTTCAAGCTATTCGCCGCTTCATCGACAAGTTGGCAGACAAAACTGGACCCTTTCTTAAGCTTCTTAAGAAAGATGTCTCTTTTCATTGGGATGAAGAATGCCAAGAAGCATTTGAACTCCTTAAGCAATATCTCCTCAAACCACCAGTGCTTTCCCCACCTAGATCTGATCGTCCTTTTATCTTGTACATTTTTGCTTCTGATTCTACCTTAGGAGCTATGTTAGCTCAGCTTGACGATGAGAAGAAAGAACGTGCTAATTATTACATCAGTAGAACCTTAATCAGTTATGAAACTCGCTATACCATATTAGAGAAATTATGCCTAGCAGTCGTATTTTCTACATAGAAACTATGACATTATATGCTCAGTCAGAAAATGTATGTTATTGCCAAATTCGACCCTTTGCGATATCTCATGAGTCGACCATATTTATCTGGTCACATAGCCAAGTGGGTTCTTGCGTTAAGCAAATTTGAACTCACCTTCATAGGACAAAAGTCTGTTAAAGGTCAAATCATAGCAGATCAATTAGTTGCTGCACCCTTAGAATCTACTCATCCCCTCATCATTGAGTTTCCTATGAATGCCTTAAACTAGAGGTAGACCATTCAGAGCAATGGTCCCTATACTTTGACGGAGCCCGATGCATGAGTGGGGCTGGTGCGGGTATTATTTTAATATCTCCACAAAAACATCTTATACCTCTATCCTTCAAATTAACATTTGCTTGCACCAATAACACTACTGAATATGAAGCTCTTATCCTTGGATTACGAGCTGCCTTGGCATTGAAAATTAAAATTTTATTGGTTTTCGGTGACTCCCAACTTGTCATAAATCAAATCAATGATGTTTATCAGACCAGAGATGATAAATTACGCCCATATAAAGCATATGTTTTGCAGTTATTATCCTTGTTTGATCAAGTTACTTTGGAAGCTATTCCTCGAACTAGCAATCGTGCGGCTGACGCTATGGCTGCAGCTGCATCTCTTTTACCCTTGGAGTTAGACGATGAATATGCTACCATCATTATTCATCGACTCTAGGAACCCGCTTCAAGCAAATCATGCTTAGAACCTTTGGATGTGTTTCTCATCAACGAAACAACTCCTGAACCATGGTATACTGATATATTTAATTTTTTGTAGAAAGGAACCTTCCCTGATGGTTGTACTAGCAACCAGCGTAGGTTATTACGTAGACAAGCAAGTCGCTTTGTGATTATTGGTAATACCTTGTACAGAAGATCTTTTGAAGGCATCTTATTGAGATGTTTGAATCTAGAAGAATCTAGATCAGCTTTGAATGAAGCCCACAATGGATCTTGTGGGGGACATTTTAGTGGTAGCGCCATTGCTAAGAAACTCCTTCGGATAGGATATTTTTGGCCTACCATGGAAAATGATGCACATAATTATGTGCGACATTGCGACAAGTGCCAGAAACACATTGACCTTGTCCATGCGCCTGCACAAGAACTGCAGGCTATTTCATCTCCTTGGCCCTTTTCAAAATGGGGCCTAGACATCATTGGAAAAATCAACCCTGTGTCATCCGATGGACACAAATTCATCATAACCACCATTGAGTATTTCATGAAGTGGGTTGAAGCTATGCCATTAGCTTCTTGCATTGGAACACAAGTTTCCAAGTTTATTTTTAATCAAATTATTTGTAGGTTTGGAATTCCTGCCAATCTCATTTTCGATAATGGAACTTGTTTCAAAAATAAAGATGTCAAGAAATTATGTCAAAAATATAAAATTCAACATCGCTGGTCCACTCCCTATTATCCTCAGGGTAATGGTCAAGCAGAAGCATCTAATAAAACCTTAATCAAAATTCTCAAAAAATTGGTCAATAAATCCGGTCGAGATTGGCACATTCAGTTATATCCTGCTTTGTGGGCCTATCGAACTAGTGTTCGAACCCCCATTGGAACTTCACCTTTTGTCTTGGTTTATGGTGCTGAAGCCATTTTTCCCTTTGAATTAGAAGTTCCTTCTTTAGCTCTACTACTTCAAGATACTGAAGTAGGGGATGAATATCGTCTTGCAGATTTAGTCAGCTAGAACTTCTAGATGAAAAGCGCATCAATGCTTTGGAGCATCTTCGCGCCTACCAAAACAAGCTTAAGAGAGCATATCTTAAGAAAGTTCATCCTCGATCTTTTGAGATCGGTGACCTTGTCTTAAAAGAAAATCAAAAAAATACTAATGCAACTAAAAACCTTAAAGGTAAATTTGAGCCCAAGCTGGCTTGGACCATATGTCATCACTTGCTAAATTTGGATCGAGGAGCATACAAATTATCTACCTTAGATGGTAAAGAACTTAAAGAACCTATGAACATTATGCATCTTAAACGTTACTATGCATAAAAATTGGTCATTTCATCATTGTATATATTTGTTTTGCATATTATTTCCTTTTAGTCACTTATTTAAAACATTTCAAAAAACAATTATCTTGTATTTCTTTCAATTCATAACTTAAAATTAAAAACATCCAAATCATCAAAATCTTCAAAAACATCTTTTATTTTGTACCTCTCAAATTGTGAAGTATTGCAGTTATATTTTCAGTTATTTTGGATAAATTAGCATTTATTTGGAATCCCGCACTTTCACATTCACATGAATAAATATCTTGATTTTATTTGGTATGATTATTCATCTCTCTTATATCAAAGTCCACAGTTGAATTAAATAAAGTTTTGAGCATAGAGAACTGATCTTGTTATTTACTTGAACCAAGTATATCTTTTCACATTAAAATGATTTCATTGCAAATTCGATATGATGCTACATAGTAGAAATGGTTTCTGAGCGAAAAGTTTCCCCTGCTATCCTATCATGCACATGGTCTAGAATCTTTGAGAATTGACAAAAGGACAAGCTCACCCCTACCCAGAATAAAAATCCCTTGCTCTACAGCTAATCCGAGCAAGTATCCCTAGCATAGGAAGAAAAGAAAAGTTCAAGAAAAAGAGAAAAAGAAAAAGGTTATTTTGTATCATCACAACAATATTTCAGTATTTTCTCAAATATCAAGCAAAAATACAAAAGTACAAAAAAAAAAAAAAAAAAAGAGAAATGCAAAAGCAAAAATGCAATAAAATCCTTTCCCTACCCCTTGAAAAGAAAAGAAGGGTGAATGAGCTTGAATCCCTGGAATTCTCAATTATTCGAAAAGCTGTGAGGTAAGCCCCATAACAGGTGGTTTGTGCCCAACCCGCTTGGCCTTGGGTAATCCCTAGCGTGGTGATATGTCTGTCACATTAGCGACCTTCTTTTGTACAGACCTCTGTCAGCTTATGGATTAGCTAGCTCTTGATAACCTAACTTACATAGTAGTCTGGTACGGTTACATGCATATAAATCATGGTCAACGAACATTCATTTGGTCAAGGCAAATTACTTGTATCAAATTATCTTGCTCAAAATTGGTGAATGAACAATACAATCGCACACACATTTGTATTTGAGAGATTTTGTATCATTATGATAAATCAAGATCGGTAATGAACTCACATTTGCACATGAGGATTCCTTATAAATCTACATTTCTCTTTGAGATAATTTAAAATATTTCTGTAACTCTTTTCGGAATAATTTTATCCTTTTATTTCAGAATTCTTTTTTTCTATAAAAGCAATTATATAAATTTTCTCACAAAATCACAAAAATACTTTCCAAAAAAAATTTCATATTATTATTTTTCTATATCAAAGGTCAAAAATTCATCTTGCAAAAACCAACAATCTATTTTCTTCTTTGGATTTCGCGATGATGGTATAAGTCTATACCTATAATTCTATGCCTAGCGCAAACCATTGTTCTAATTTTATTTTCCATTTATTTTAAAACAAATTCATCAAAACATATGACTTGCATCATTATGTTACACAATTATGCTTTACAAACAAACGAACACTTATTCTATTTCATGTCATTATGTTCAAATTCAATTTTGCAACCATGGTATAAATTCTAAGGAATTGTTCAAAATTTTATCACACTTAGGAATTTATGCCTAGCAAAATCATATTTCTTTTCGTATCTCATGCATACTATTTTTATGAAAATCTGAAAACAAATCATCAAACCATCATTATCTCCATCATTACAACACAAAGTCTTAAGACAGTCTCTTAAGCACTCTTTTACTTTTAACAATATTTCTATACTGGGATTAGCTTGACGACCGAGTGAGCGGCGACTCCATGAAATGGTCTATAACAACGACAATGTCCTTTGAAATTATTGTTAGAAGTCTCTTTTTATTTTTTATCAAATCACACCACCACAACCAATTGTTTACATCAGATTATTTCATTTAAAATCTTACAACATGACATCAAATTATAATATTTCAACATGACATAATTACATGAATCCTCAATCAAATAAGCAAACAATTCAAACATTAAAGCATCATAAAAACATATGAACAAGTCATATCATCAAAAAAGATCATATATATATATATCAAAAAATTATATACATCATATCAAAACTGGATTGGTATGCCACAATCTATACCCTGGCATACTCAATCCTCTCAACAATCTCTACAAAATCTATAGTCCATAGACACCTAGCCTCGAGAAGCCCTCGAGCTCTCAGCCTCATCTCCTCCCCCACCCTGACGTGGAGGAGGTGGTCCCATAGAGGTCCGGGATGTATCTCGGGTCCTCGTCGTCGATCGTGAGGATGTCCTCGATGATCCCATCATGACCAACTCTGTAATAGGGGCCGACAGTGGTACCCTCTAGTTCTCTGGAACCATGTGATAGTATACACCCTGGTAGAATGCGGTCTAGCACATAGACCGCACTAGATCATCAGTGCTCGCTCCTCCGCCTCGAGCTTGAGCCATGTAGCCTCATCCTACAATGTCTGCACCTGAGCCCGAGGTGGGCAACCTCAGCCCGGAGAGCCATCGTCTCGCTACTCTCTCCCATCTCAACACCCTTGCCCTTATCAGGTGATGGTGGTCTCTCCCCTTGTTATGAAGGGAGTCTCTCCTCCCTCCGCCCTATCTCTCATGGCCTCTGTGGAGCCCGTGCCATCCTCTGGCATCTCTCCTATGGGATCTCATTGCTCTCTCCCCTCGTGACCCCACTGCCTCAATAGTAGCCTGTCGTCGCCTCCCCATCTGGCGCACCATAGCGTGCACTGGACCCTACGCCCTCGTCATCCGAGGAGGGTGGATGCCTACGTACCAGGCATCATAGCCATCTGCAACCTCGATGTCATCACCATCCACTGGCTGGATGGGGGCATCGTCCACGTCCTGACTCTAGAATCTTTGCATATCTGGAGCCCCACTCGATGTAGTACTATCTCGAATAGTCTGGGAGTACTCGTAATCCCTGAGAGAAGGGATCCCCTACTGTAGACCGAACTATCATAGTACTCGATCATAGCGGTGGAGCTCTACCTCTCCTCGCTCCATCCTCAGCCAATGAGACTCTTTGATGCGAGCCAGCTCCTGCCCATCCTCTGCCCACCCGGGGTGCTCTCGCCATGGCCTCCAGGTGATCTGGTCTAGGATGAGGTCGTCTAGCAACCTCCGTGACATCGGTAGATCTATCCATCGTTGTGACCCCCTTTGTAGCCACCAATAGAAAACTCGGGGCCTCTCTCGGTCAACCCCTATCAATGGGAGCCCTACCGGCCTCCGCACCGCAATGTGCTCCCAGCACCAAACCTGCAGCAGCGATGTCAAAACCAGACATCGACCTCCCTTGTATACGACCCCATACAGGATCCTATACAAGCGGCAAAGAACAAAGCTGCCCCATGCAAATCTATACCCGTGGTCTCTCATGTCATAGACTATGTCTGAGAGCACCCACGGTAGTCTGCATCCACTCTGGTGGCACAACAGTAAGCCACCGACAACTCCTACCAAAACCTGAGTCAGCCTAGATGCCCCAGGCATCTACCGTAGCGACTCGATGTTCACTCCGCCCTTCTCCAGGGTGAAGCTCGGGTCTCCAGTGAGCCTCATCATCGCCTGGCCCTGATTGGCCGTAGGCATCATCAGCCGTCCTTGTATGGGGATCCTCATGATCCTCCATACGTCCTCTAGAGTGGGAGCCATCTCCCCTATCGATAACCAAAAGCAGGACGACCCCGGATACCACCTCTCTGCTAGGGCTATCAGTAGCCCCATGTCAGTCGGTACTTGTGGCATCTCTGCCACATGCTGTAGACCGACCTATCCAAGTCGGTCACGCTCTACCTGGTCAAGCATGGCTATGTCATCTCTTAGCCCATCGTATTTCCATTCTTGGCTCTTTAGTAATCCCTTCTGCAAAACAAACAATAAAACAACAAAATCATTAATAAACCAATCATTAACATCAAATTAAACAACTTAAAATCAAGTTTAAAATGATATCGTCCACCATTGGATGATATCGTCCCCAATTGGGCAAAATCATCCTTTGTGAGGATGAAATCGTCTCTGATTTCGCAACTTGGGAATCGCCCCTTGTTGGACGAAATCGCCCTTAATTTGCCGATTTTTTTGTCAGACGAAATCGACGATCTAGGGACGATTTCGACGAAATCGGGACGATTTTGTCCCAATGACGTCGACGGCCTAAAAACGGCCGCGATGCCCCAAACAATCAAATTTAAATCAAAAAACTTGCACAAAGTTAAATTAAACCTAATCTACTAGGATTAGATCCTTACCCGTAGCCCGCGTCGGACCTCTGTCGCTCTATGCGCTGTCTCCACCATTTTTCTTCTCTGCAGAGCTCTGGAACAATAAAAGTGAATAGTACAAATGAATTAGGGTTTTCCCTATTTTCTTTAATTTATTTAAAAATCAGCATTTTAAATTTTTGCTTTTTCGCGTTTTTACCTCAAACGTTCGATTTGGGTAAAAACACGGAGGGGGCACCATAGTCAGCATTCGTACGATTCGACCAAGAATCGTCGTCTAAAAAATTGAGTATATTTTTTCTTTCTCGTAAAATGGGAAAAACTCGTCTTTAACGCATTTTCTTCGAAAAATTCGCTAAAGAGGGGGCAAAATGTAGCACCCTAAAATTGGCACGGTTAAAACCTTAGTAAAAAGATAAAATATTAAAATTTGAATTTCAACCCCAAACCGCTCCAAAACCGCCTATTACCCGCTTTCCCCATTTTTTGTGCCATTTTTAGGATTTGTTTTGACCGTTGGACGATATCGTCTCGGATTAGACGAAATCGTCCCCGATCTGACGAATTCATCTGGAACAGAACGTCCAGACGATTTCGTCCCAAAACCGAATTTTCATAATTAGCTTCTGTTTCAATAGCCTCTCCAACTCGGGCAGAAGCGTGTCTGCGTGGTTGGAGATTTCCCTGTTGGAGATCTCCCAGATTGGGATGATCCCCAACCTCCCAAACCTCTTCCTAATCCTATATAAACTAGGATTTTTCTAGTTTTTTCCGCTGATTCTCCCTGAACCCCCAACCCCTTAGTTGACGGATTTCATTGCAGAGTTAGCTCCTTATTCCCTCGCACTATTTTGCTTGCATTCGGTATTTTTGTATTTTTATTGCAGGAACTCTACTATTTTTCAGTCGAAGCTAGCTTGGATCGTCGCGGACGATCTCGGACGATTGCGGATGATCTCGTACGATTGGAGGCGATCCTGACTGTAGTCCAGATTGGGGCAGTCCGAGTTTAGAGTTTGCATTTTCTTAGCTTTTTTGCATTTTTCATATCATATCTCTGCACTGTTTTAAGTTATTATGTTTTATGCATCTTGGAGTTCACCTCATTTAGCATAATCGCATGATAAAGTTAAAATCAATCATTAAATCTACTGCATTTCCTTATTTGTTATTAGAATCTATTATTTAGGCATGTTTGTTGTTATTTCTACCATTATCCTTTGCTTCTGCACTTGCATATTTGGTATTTTGCGTCTATTTTTGTGATTGCAGGTTTCTGATGAATTCGTCTGACGAATTCATCAGATTTCAGATGATTCTGTCTGATTTCAGATGACCTTCTGTGATTTGGGATGATTACGTACAAATTGAGACGATCTGAACTGCTACAAGACTTAGAATCTCCATCAGACATCCGGGATCAGGTATGACACCTTCTAGTTAGCATATTCTCTGTTATTTGCATCCATTTCTATTTTTTGTATTCATTTAAATCAGCATTGGCATATAGAATAGTTTAGATTCATATCGGCCAAACCTAGGAGTTGAATGATCAAGCATAAAAATGAACACATCAAACACACTATCAACCTAGGCATGGAAACTGCCATTCAAAAGTTTCCTGGTGAACCCACCATCCGTCGAAAATTCACCCTTATACACCTCCCCCAAGAGGCGGGACCTTCCAAGGGCCTCTCAGTCCGAGGTATTGTCCCATCCTTTTCACATCCCCCTTTCGGGCGCGGATCCTATAGCCTGAAGGTAAGGGTGCAAAAAATTTGGAGCGATACAATTATATATTATAATATTATTATTTTTATCAACCTACTTCTTTCCTCACTGGAAAAACCATTGGAGGAAATTTATAACACGGGAATTTGGACATCAACCTTTTGACATAAATGCATGGATGACATTGAAACTTGGTCATCATTCTCATGATATTAATGACGACAAAACTTGCTTTCTTCTTTGACATCAATGACAACAAACCTTGCTCATATTTCCAACAATCTCCCCTTTTGTCATTAATGGCAACCCATTTTTCTTTTACCATTTCCTTTACCTTTTTTTGTTCTGCTCCTCCTAAGAAACTGCTCCCCCTGATTGAATGCTCTCCCCCTAACTTAAATCTCTCTCCATTTTACATCAAATGGAAAAGAGTCACCTTTGGGGCTCGGGGCTAAGAATGAGACTCTTAGCTTAGCCCCTCGCCCACCTCCTCTTGAGATGGTTAATTCTGGGATGGGAGTAGAACTACTCCCAACTTTTCTCGAAGGTACTCAAAAGTCTCTTTCATAAGTGGCTTCATGAAAATATCTGAATCTGCTCCTTTGTAGTAACATATTCCAACCTGAACTATTTATCCATCACCTTCTCTCTTAGAAAATAATACTTAATCAAAATGTTTTTTATTCTAGAGTGCATCACTAAATTCTTTGAGATATCTATAGTACTTGTATTATCACATAATATGGGAATAGGGTGATCATGTTTTATCTTGAAATCCTCTAGAGTTTACTTCATCCATAATACTTGTGTACAACTGGCAACTACTATAATATACTATGCCTATGCTATAGATAAGGATACTGATACCTGCTTATTACTTAGCCAAGAGACCAAACAGTCTCCAAGAAAGAATGCTCTTCCACTTTTACTTTTTTTTTTCATCAATGTTGCCAGCACAATCTGCATATGTATAAGTTGTGAGAGTGAAACTATAACTTTTGGGGTACCAGAGCCCAAATTCCATAGTCCCTTTTAGATACCTGAGAATCATTTTTACTACTGCTACATGTATTTCCTTGGGTGCTGCCTGAAACCTTTCCACTAGTCCCACTGCTTGCATGATATCTAGTCTTGTAGTTGTGACATACAGTAAGCTACCAATTATAGATCTGTATAATTTATGATTTACCTCTGGAGATTCATCATCTTTACTTAACTTACATCTTGTAACCATAGGAGTGCTTACTGGCTTGCAATATTCTAACTTAAATTTCTTTAGCATATATTTTATATACTTGGTTTGTGAAAGAAATACTCCTTTCTTTGATTGTGAAATATGAAGTCCAAGAAAGAAGGACAACTCACCAAGCATAGACATCTCAAATTCATTTTGCATGCTCTTTGTAAATTTTTGACACATCTTATCATTGTTTCCCCCGAAAATTATGTCATCCACGTAAACAACCACAATGAGTAGATCATTCCCTTCATTTTTGATGTATAAGTTACTATCCACTATCCCTTTCCTGAAACCCTATTCATGTAGGTACTTATCCAATATTGAATACCAAGCTCTAGGAGCTTGCTTTAATCCATAAAGTGCTTTATTAAATCTGCATACATAGTTTGATTTATCAATCAAGTTGAAACATTTTGGCTACTTAGTGTAAACCTCTTATTCTAAAACACCATTTAGAAAGACTAATTTAACATCCATCTGATATACTTTGAAGTTTTTGAAACTTGAAAAGGCTAAGAACATTTTGATAGCTTCAAGTCATGCAACTAGAGCAAATGTCTCATCAAAGCCAATTTCCTCTACGTGTGCATAAATTTTTCACACTGACCTTTCTTTATTTTTGACTAACCTTTCTTTATAGTGTTTGTGAAAGTGAAGTTCATGTTGAGCAGAGAGAAGAATGTGAAACGACACAAAGTGTGCGAAGCATGTGCACAGAGAAAGCAGAGTGTACAGAGAAGCGTGAAGGGCAAAGTTGATTGCAAAGTCTGGCTGTAGCAGTGCAGCAGACTGTGTGAAGTGATTACGCAAGAGAGAGCAAAGTGCATAGAGATTGCAAAGGTGATGTAGACCAGTTAGAGTCTTGCAATAACAAAGGTATATGTCAAACATTTTTTATTCAATATTGAAGTCCAGTTGGTGCTGGAAAATTAAGGGGTTGGTGCCTCTTTCCAATTGGTGCTAGTAAACAAATTGTCTAGTTGGTGTTGGCAAATTAAGGGGTTGGTGCCTCTTTCCAATAGGTGCTGGTAAAATAGGAGTTGGTGCTCCATTCTGTTGAAGCAGATAAAGTTAAGGGGTTGGTGCTCCTTCCAGTTGGTTTTGGTAAACAAATTGTAAAGTTGGTGCTTTGCAAGAGGTTGGATTTGGATGGGAGTCCAAGCAGCCATTCTTTTTGAGGAGTAGCCATTTTGGTGAACCTCGTTAAAAATCTATGTTGTGTGATGTTCTCTTGTGGTACTTATTATATTTGTTTATAAGTTTTATCTATTGCAAATTTTTTTGAGCTGTCTATTCATGTTTTGGAATGCTACACTGATTCACCCCCCCTCTCAGTGTCATTGTGATTACAACAATTGGTATCGAGCCAAGTTCCCGGTTCGGGCTTAATCGATGCGGGTTGATCTTGGATTATTACACAAATGGCAAAGAAAGGCAAAAGTGGAACCATGAGACACAAGAAGAAAAGAAAACACAGGGTCATGAAAGAAAATGAAGATGAATCAAACAGTGGAGAAAAGGCCAAGAGACAACTCGATCATGATGCAGGTTCTCTAGGTACAAATTTTTTTATTTGCGGTCAACTCGATCATAATGAATGTCAGTGCCATGGTTCTAATAGCAGTGAAGTTGAAGATGATCCATTCAAAATTGGTAAAGAAACAGATTTAGAACAAGAATATGATGAAGAAGAAAGTGATGCAGAAGCAAATTGGGAACAGAAACTAATTTCAGCTCTGGTTAAAAAGTTTGAGGATGCAGAAGATATAATCACCAGTTTGAAAGTACAGACATAATATTACAAGAAAATTTCTAAAAATCTTGAAATGCAGTTAACCATGAAATCAGAGTATTGCAGTAAGCTAGAAGAAGAGATAGACGGTCTAAGAATACAGACAGAAGAGATGAATAAGAAAGTTAATGTATGTAGCAAACATGAAGAAGATTCCAACAAAATAGTTAGCAATCTGAAGCTGCAAATAGAAGAGTTCAAAAGGATTGAAGAAACTCTTAGGTCTCAGATCAATGAGAAAGAGACTATTTGCTACAAAAAATAAGAAAAGATTATCTCTTTGAAGAAAAAACTAGAAGAGGCCAATACAAATCTTAAATTCGAGAAGAGCACAGAATTGCTAGATAAAATGATAAATTATCAGAGAAGCTCCACGGATAAGCATGGTCTTGGGTATGAAGCTAAAAAACCCCCATCGTCCAAATATGTAGAGAAAAAGGAGCTCACCGTTGAAGGATCAAAGCATAAAAAGTCTGAAGCTGAACAACCTTCATCATCCAACTCTACAAAGAAGAAAAATTTCACTATTGAAGGGTTGGAGCAAGAAAAGATTAAAGTTGTATCTTCAAAAGAAAGAAAATATCAAAGGAGATTTACAGCAAAGCAGCCACACCAAAAGAGGTTCTACCACTCTCACTTTTTTCATGCTAACACTTTTAATGGCTATTGTTTCGGATGTAACCAGTATGGTCACAAGGCAACTTATTGTGGATTAAATAATAAATCAAAGAGTTATGCTAGTCAAAATACATCTGCATATCTGAGTGAACACTTTGTACAATGTTTTCAATGCAATGGTCATGGGCACATAGTAAGGTTTTATCCAAGCACTTCTGTATCAAATCTAAGGCAAAACAGTAGATTTCATAAGACGCAAAGAACACAACACGAGACGGGGAATAAATCGGGTTCATAGAAGAAAGGAAAATAATCATTCATCATGTATGCATAAGAGACAACCACACCAGAGAGATATTCGAGTTCACACAATGATGAAAAATAGGGACGCAGGTGAAAAATCCAAGCCCAAGGTCAAGAAATTCTGGAGAAAGAAAGAAGAGAGGAAATTGTGTCTCCTTGAACTAAAGGAGACTGCTCTTCTACTGCACTAAGCAACTCCAGGTAACACATCCTCAAGGGGAGCATTTTGAAAAAGGTTTTATTTTATTGCTCTTATATGTTTGTTGGATTAACCTGAGGATGAAAGGCAAGTAGTAAGGAGGAGTTGCACTATAGTTGTTTAAATTTATTTCAGTTCATATGGTTGTTTATGGAAGTGCCATGAATGCTGGAGATTAAATGGAGAGTCGCCACCATTTCTAGTATTGTTGTATGTCATTGCTGTACTGTTGATGGTTCTTACTATAACTGTTCAAAGCCATGAAATTTAATAGTTCAGATAATTTGATTAGTGAAAGAATGATTGCCCCAGCTGTGTATTTGTGTTTCGATAATAGCAGCGTGTTTTTGTTTGATGCTTGATGTGAAGATTTTCAGATCTTTCATGACACCTTGGTGAATATATTTAATTCACAGACAGTTTTGTTTTAACTATTTATTTAATGCCAATCCAAGGATAAGAAGCTTGAGGTTGAGTAAGGTGCACTACGGTTGGCCATAAAGTGTTTGACAAAATGTCTTCTTCCGACATGCATAGTTGAAAGTAAGAGTTGGCAGTAAAATTGTAGTGCTGGAAAAAAATTGGTACAGAAGTGAGTCACTTGTCAATTCTGATGACAAAAGTGAAATCAGCATGTTGAATGGGAAGATTGAAGAAATTTTTTTTTAATGAGCAGCCAGATGATTTCCAACCTGGTGATGAATAGTTGAGTTGCTTTCATAGTGGTTGTTTTGATCAAGTTAATGCTTTTCTTGATACATGATTTGGGCTTACTCCATTGAGTTTGATTTGAGCAAGTTATTCTTTGCCTTGGTGATTTATGTTGGTGGCTATCTTGTTCAAATACCTTTGGAAGGAAAATGATGTCTAATAGTTTCCTTTTCATGTAGTGATTGGTTGAATGCTTCAAGGTTAATCTTGAGTTGAATGATGTTGGTTAAACCTTGTCTATAAGCATTGTTGCTAAAGCCCTAATTGGTTGAGAAAAGATGTTGGTTGTGCTGTGGTACGGTGTTTGGTACTTGCACGAGTTGAAAGTGGATTGAGGTAGCTCACTGGATTCTCACTGCAGAGAGAGACAAACAGCTGTCGTTGGGTTCAAGCTTGTTGAGAATATATCCAAGATGCATGGTGAAGTTGTATGCGAGATGTTCGTTGGCATTATAGAACAAAAAGTTGGCTATATAAGATTATTGTATGCCTTCACTAAAAGTGGACAAGTTTGAGTTTGCAAGATAACGAGAGGGTAGTTGCACGAGAAGATAGTGGTTCGATCATGTTCTTACACATATTATATTGGTGAAGTTGATGGTGATGGTGTCATTCACTTGGTTATTGCTGCTATTCACATTGTTAATTTTATTGATGCCTATTATGCTTATCATGATGTTGTCAATCAGTGAAATGAAGTGGTCTTGGACTCAGGGGGAGCATTTGTGTATTTGTTTTTCTTCTTGTTCATGCTTGGAATATTTGCTAATTGTAATAATTTGTGTCTAAGAATATTGTGCATAGACTCGGGGGAGTCTGCAGCGACCCTTTGGTATTATTGTCAAAGGGGGAGAAGATTTACGAGGAAAATTGCACATGTGTTGCCAACAATTCCAAAGGGGGAGATTGTTGAGCAAAGTGCAACAAATAGTATTGTCATTGTTGTCAACACAGTTAGACAGATTTATTGATGCAATGGACAAGATTTTATTGAACAGCAAGGTGCAGCCAAAGCACAATGGATAGGAGTTCAGTGTTGAGCAAGGTGTTGCAGGTGGATTGTCATTGTTGTCAATACAGTCAGTTAGATCTAATGATGCAATGGACAGGCAGTTCAAAAGTCACTCAGATGTAGAGGATAAAGTTTAGAAGTTAGTCAGATCATGAGTCCTTAAATGATAGATGCACAGAAATAGAAAACATAATTCAGAATGAGAAGAAGTCTTCAGAACCTGAGATGTCAAGAAGCAAAAAGGTTTTTTGTGAAAACCAAGGCAGTTAGAATAAAAAGTTTTATTTAAAACCATGGATAACAGATTTGAAATGGGTTTTTCTTAAAACCCAAGTTGGCTCTTCGTTTCGTTGAAAAAGATGCCCCGATGATAAAGATATTTAATTTTAAATATTTAGTTTAAATTTTAAAGGTTTTTTGTGAAAACCAAGGCAGTAAAAATAAAAAGTTTTATTTAAAACCATGGATAATAGATTTGAAATGGGTTTTTCTTAAAACCCAAGTTGGCTCTTCGTTTCGTTGAAAAAGATGCCCCGGTGATGAAGATATTTAATTTTAAATATTTAGTTTAAATTTTATTTTATTTAAAATTTAAATTAAAATATTAAATTAAATTAAAAGGGCCGACATGTTACTATTTCACGGCAATAAGCTACAGGAAAGTGACGAAGGTGGAAGAAGTGTTTGAGGCCGACAAAGTTAAATCCGGGCCGACGGATTTTAGGGTTTGGCAGCTGACAAATTCTAGGGTTTCTCAACCGACGTTCTTTTAGGGTTTGTTCCTAAAACTTCTTCTATAAAAGCAAGGGTACTTCGAGTTTGAAAAGCGGGGTGTTAAGATAAAGTGGAAATGCAAGCATAGTGTTTGTGAAAGTGAATTTCATGTTGAGTAGAGAGCAAAATGTGAAACGACACAGAGTGTGTGAAGCTTGTGTGCAGAGAAAGCAGAGTGTGCAGAGAAGCATGAAGGGCAAAGTTGATTGCAAAGTCTCAGTTGTAGCGATGGCAACATGACGTGTGAAGTGATTACGCAAGAGAGAGCAAAGTGCATAGAGATTGCAAAGGTGATGTAGACCAGTTAGAGTCTTGCAATAAAAAAGGTATATGTCAAACATTTTTTATTCAATATTGAAGTCCGATTGAGTCTTGGAAAATTAAGGGGTTGGTGCCTCTTTCCAGTTGGTGCTGGTAAACAAATTGTCTAGTTGGTGCTAGCAAATTAAGGGGTTGGTGCCTCTTTCCAGTAGGTGCTGGTAAAATAGGGGTTGGTGCTCTATTCTGTTGAAGCAGATAAAGTTAAGGGGTTGGTGCTCCTTCCAGTTGGTGCTGGTAAACAAATTGTAAAGTTGGTGCTTTACAAGAGGTTGGATTTGGATGGGAGTCCAAGCAGCCATTCTTTTTGAGGAGTAGCCATTTTGGTGAACCTCGTTAAAAATATGTGTTGTGTGATGTTCTCTTGCGGTACTTATTATATTTGTTTATAAGTTTTATCTGCTACAAATTTTTTTGAGCTGTCTATTCATGTTTTGGAATGCTACACTGATTCACCCCCCCTCTCAGTGTCATTGTGATTACAACATGAGCTATCACTTGCTTCTACAATGTAGTAAGATTTCTTTGCCTTACAAAAATTTTTCTTCTTCTCATACTTGTTTTTCTTAATCTGTCATCTTTGTCATTATTATGCTTTCCATATTATTTTCTTCTATGACCCTGTTTTTCATCATCACTTATTTCTTCATGTGGACACTTGTATGCATAGTGACCAATATCACCACACTTGTAGCACCTGAATTTCCTTATATTTTTTAAATTCATTGAGTCCTTATTCGTTTTTATGAATTTAGCTTCCTCATCATTTTATAAAACTTTATCTATTTTTGAATCCTTGAATGCAATCTCTTTTATTGGAGCTTGATGCTTACTTACCCTCATCTCATAAGTTGTGAGAGTACCTTGCAATTCTTCCATTGTTAACTTATTGATATCCATTGTTTCTTCTATTGTTGAAACCTTTGCATCATATTTCATGGGAAGTGATCTCAAAACCTTTTGAGTAACTTTTGATTATTTCATCTCAAAACCTAGGCCTCTCATGGTGTTAGTAATCTCATCAACTCGAAGTAAGAACTTTGCAATATCTTCAGAATATTCCATTTTCAATTCCTCAAATATTTTTCTATGATTTTTTAGTTTTTCCAACTTTACCTTGGAATATCCTTCATAAGTATTCCTCAACTTGGTCCACATATCATTAGCTGAAATACATACCATGAATTTTGCAAAATCTATCTCACGTAGCCCACTCAAAATATAATTCATTGCTCTTGCATTGATCTCAACCAATTTCCAAGTAGTCTTATCTTCCTCGAGATCACCTTAAACCTTATACTCTTTTCCAACCATTTGCCATACCTCATATCCTTGTGATATCAAGTAGTTCTTCATTCTCATGCTCCAGAAAGCATAATTGTTGCCATAAAACAATGGACCCTTATTTGAAAATAATCCTTTCTATGAAGCCATCTGTGTTCTTTGTAGAATCTACCCTCAAGTTATTAGCCTTTTCGAAGGAACCCACTCTTATACCAATTGAAGAACACAAGCTTATACTGATAGGGGGGTGAACAGTATAATACCACTTTTTACTTTTTCTTCCAATTCAATATTATTTTGTGTAAATATAGTAGTATCAATAGCAGTAATCAAATCAATGCACAAAAACCATACACAATAGAAACACCATAATTTATGTGGTTCACCCAATGTGGGCTACTCCACGGAGAAACTATTTTACTAAAACTTTCTCAATAAATCTCTTTGGGAATCACTCCCAATTACAATTTTTATGGATCTCTGTTCAAAGGACATGTTGATCCCCTAATCTTAAGTTCATGGATATCTTCCATAGGAGAACTCTTTCCTCTATTGATATGGCTATGTGATATTCTATAAGATTTTGTCTCTCTATTGCACTAACTGGTGGACCTCTCTCCACTTGAAGACTCCTCACTCAGATCTGTCTTCAATTGTGCTGATTTTTGGATCTCTATCCACTAAGACTCTATCCTCTGTACTCTATCACCTCCAAAGCTCTGTCAATAGGCTCAATAAGAACCTAATCAATAAGCTCACACAGAACCTACTTAATAAGCTCACACATAACTTGTCAAATATACTTAAAAAGATCACATGGAACTTGTACAAATCTGCTCAAGCAAGCTCACCAATAACTTGCCCAAATATTCTCTAGCAAGCTCACCAAAAACTTGCCCAATTTTGCTCTAGCAAGCTCACCAAGAACTTGCCCAAATCTGCTCTAGCAAGCTCACCAAGAACTTGCCCAAATCTATTCCAAAAATCTCACTAAGAACTTGTCCAAATCTTCTCTAGCAAGCTCACCAAGAACTTGCCCAAAACTTCTCCAACAAGCTTACTAAGAACTTGTCCAAATTTGCTCTAGCAAGCTCACCGAGAACTTGACCAAAACTATCCACAAATTTTTCCCAAAACTATCCACAAATATTTCTCAAAAATTTCCACAAATGCCTTCTTAACATGGAGTAAATGCATGCAGGGCAACATGTCTCCTTAGCAAACAAGGAGACCTCTGACCGCACATAAGGACATGATAGCTTCAGGGTCATCTCCATAACAGGTCATGTCCAATTTCCTCATAATGGGTTAATTAACTTCATGTGCACACACACTGGTTCTTGATTGGATAAGGGTTATTTTCAAGCTCAATATTTGGTACATGAACCTCACTTGCACACACATTGGTCCTAAAGAAATTTAGACAACCTTCAGTGGGTTTGGTTGATAACACTAACATGTTTGAGTCTTTGAAAATCTTGTAGTATTCCATATCAACATCCATATATTCTTTCATATCAACATCCATATCTTATGCCATGTCAACATCCATTTCTCCATAATGGATAAAGTTACATAAAGCCATTAAATTGGGTACCCCCAACTGACAAATAATTGAAAAAGAAAAAAAATGGCCACCAAACTTTTGAACTAAAACAAACAAGATCATTGGAACATCATGCATTTCTCTCATACAGTTAGCATACACATCATGGATAGCTTTCATTAATCATACATATAAAAACATACACATCATGGTTAGCTTGCATTAATCATCCATATAAACACATACACATCATGGTTAGCTTGCATTAATCATCCATAAAAAATTAAACAAAAATTGCATAAAACATAAAAGCATTCACACAAAAGATAACACAAGTGTCTAAAAATCCATGTATATATATATATATATATATATATATATATATATATATATATATATATATATATATATATATATATATATATATATATATATATATAATTTTGCATATACAATAAATTCCAAAAGGCTACAAGGGAGAATCAAGGTTCATATATACAAAATAGTGCACCTAAATACTTAGCTAATGTCCATGAGAGGACCCTTGAGACCTAGTATGAGCCCTCGACCTAGTACTATGCCTAGACTTAGTATGCCTAGATGACTTGGACATATAAGAAGGAGGATCAGGAAGCGTAGTGTGATACTACATACATAAGTCCTCCAATGAATGTACATGTGCCTCCTTGGACCGTAATCACCATAGGTCAACCTGATGTCGATGCTCCTTCACTAACATCTCTGTCTGAAGCCTCATGATCATCGCCTGATGACCAACCCCAGCTGCCACATGCTCTGACTCCAACCGAGTAATGGTGGCCTGGAAACCAGCGATATCCAAGTCCTTATATGCTAATGATGACTACTATGTCCTCACCTCTACCTCCAAACCCAAGATAACAACATCTCACTCCACCAAAGCAACCCTATGAGACTCAAGAGTAGTCTCTCACTCCTCATGAAGCTACTCTAGCTCAGCATGCAACCTACCCACCTTAGATATCTCACCCATCTCCTCATCATCCTCCCTATCCTCATTTTCCAACTCCACCTTAGTATCCTATTGGGCTACTCCCCTTGATCACCTCTGACTCATTGATTGTTGAGGCATCATCCTCTTAGGAGTCACCCTCAACCTCGTAGCTACCGCATCATCACTCATAAAATTTGGCATCCACACTAGTTGGGTACCAAACCAAGCCACATACTTCGGAGTCACCCCGACATCATATACATCGGGGATCTCTAGTTGCTCATCATCCTCCATGGTCACCTACCATGGCTTCACACATGGAAGCCCCACCTCATCCCATTGATGCTGGTACAACACTAGCTCTTATGGCACATCTTGAGGCAAGTTGAACTGCCTCAACACCTATGAGTACTGAAAGTACTCCAACTCCTCATCCCTCCACCCAACCACCCACTAAGTCTACCTCACATGATGTAGCTACTCCCCATCATCATCCCACTGATCTCCTCACCATGACATCCATATCACATCAGTATGAGTCAACCCTGACCACATATCTCGATACCACTAGCTGGTACGCACCTCTCAACTCGACTGCACCTCCTCTACCACCACTCATCACCTAGCATAGGGCTCCTCCATCTGCCATGCCTGACATGGCAACCCCTCTGGCCAAGGCACACTAAAATATTACCAAGCCCAACACTGTAAGAGGAAGTTACACCCAATCCCCTTCCTCATCCTTTGTAGCACCTCATATAGCTCTCGATATAACTATGCTAACAATGCATATGCCCATGCATATCCTCTTGGGTCTATGAGTAGATCACTCACCAACCCCAATAGGTTCCAAGGGAACCTACAACTAGTGCTATTAGGTAGCACTATGTTTGCTAACACAAACATGATCAAGGCTGGGAGTGCATCCAGCTCCTTCGCCTTGTACATGCTTATATAACATATACCTCTGTCTCCCATATGTGCCTCCCACAAATTACTCCAAAACATATTCTCCATATAAACCTTCTTATCATGTCCAACCACCATCTTCTCCCATTCCACAAGTACCTTGAGGATGCGGTATACATCCTCAAGAGTGATAGTAGCCTCCCCAGTTAGCAATCAGAATGTCCCCTGGTCAAAGTCCCATATCTCTATTAATGAGGAAAGATACCCCTCATACGTCCTCACAAAATGCAACCTCACCACCCCCTACAAGCCCACCTTCCCCAACAAATCTCAATCCTCATCTGTGAGCTTCTTCCTCATTATAGGAACAAGAGGAGAGAAGCAATGTCAAGGCTCTATGTCTCACAACTGCAGCAACATAACATTTTATTAATACCATTACAAAAAAAAAAATTGCACAAAAGATAAAGTATTTTTAAATATTACCAAAACAAATGGTGCCTTAGCTCCACCAGAAGCACTCGATCCCTCCATCGCCATAGCTTCCATGTAGATTCTTGCTAGCATCACTAAGCTCACCAATTCACTCCACTCCTCAGACACAGCTTCTCAAAGTTCAAAATGTACAAGTGAGCCTTACGATTCACTTAGAAAGATATTTATATATTTCATTAGCATACTTAGGCATAGGCCCACGCATGTAGTTAGAAGGTGTGCTTGGGTGCTTGCGGGTGCACCTAGGCATAGCTGGGTGCTTATGGGATGTCACAGGAAAAGTGCCACGCCTAGCGTCATAAAGGCACGAAGACCAAATTGATCAAAATGGTAGCTTACCTCCTCCAAATTTCACCAAATTTCATCCACTCATCTAGCACATCATAAAATTAGGTTTTGTAAAAATAGAAATTATTTTGCATGCATAATTTGTGAGAACAAACTAAATATTAAAATGCACAAATAAAGCCATAAAATGCATCAAGGTAATCCAAATTTTCACAAAACCTACATCCAACCATTTTGCACCATATTATTCCTCATCCCACAAAATTTCACAAAAATTGGAGTTGATTTGACCAGTAAATCTCTCATTTTATACAAAAAGAAACAATAAAAGAAGTACAAATTACAACTCATACGTCAATCAACTCCACATTCAGCAAAAAGCAAAATCATCACTCATACAACACTCTGCCATCAAATTCCCTCAATTCATCATTTCATCCACCATTTGTCTGGTTCATTCAAGCGAACCTCGTATCTATTGGTCTATTCTATCTCCTTGGCGATTACAGCGATTTACATCCATGTAATTCGGTAAGATGAACAAACCACTATAAGAACGGTTCACCATGATCATCCTCACTTATCTCCTTGTTTAAAATCATAATCACATTGGGTACCTCACATTCTAAGTGAGACCTTGCCAAGAACAAATTACTCAAAAGTAGTCATTGATGTCCTTTTTTGTGGGGCACAAAAACATGGATAATCAAAATCACAAACACTTATTCATTCGACAATAGTCACAATATATGCTAGATTGATAGGTTGATTGGTTCCATTGGGTAATTTTAAGGAGAATTTCCACAGTCACTACCCCACCCCTATTTTGACTTAGTCATCATGCATCTTTCATACCTTGCATACTCAATGACGACTATAGAGCATTTTCTTCAATAGCATCGAATCATCCCAAAATTTGGAGCAACCACAATTTGATTATGATTTCCCACAATGGGATACATCTTACAAGATCATAACACTGGAAAATCTCCCTTTTCCACCATTGGGGCAAAAATGGTATCACATTTTACATCATTAAGGTATTATAAACCAACCCCCTCTCCACTGTTGGGGTAAAAATGGTCTCACATTTTACATCATTCATATCATCCACAATTGCATAACATCTTTCATCACTTGCACAAAATTATTTTTCAATTGTCTTGTGAGATTCTCCTCATTCACCAATTGACGGGGTAAGCTACGCAAAATTCCTACAATTCTTTATTCTTTTGCCTTCAACATTAAGTGCTCAAAAACCAAACAATAGAGAGAAGTTGCTTCTATGCTTGCAACCTAGGAAGGTGTCTCATATTTTTATACCATATTATGTTTCATGCAACATGGTACAAAAAGGGGCATCTATATGAAAGTCAAATGCAGAATGACGGCATACCAGATATGATGCAAACAAAATAGGTATGGTATAGATGCTAAGTCCTACGAATGCAATGAACAAATGCATGAAGGAAAATGACATAGAAATGAGATGTAAGCAAAAAAAAAGTGGGGCATCTTTTATTAATGTTTCTTTTAATCTAGTTACAATACATATCACATCTCCAGGTCTCAGAACGTTTGATATAGTTTGTCACATCAATGGATGGTACGCTTCCAGTGTCTTCTGCATGCCCACATTCAAAATGGGCGGGCCAAACGTTGTTTCCGCTTGCATACATGTGTTCGTCATTCCTTTCTGCCCCTTTGGTGTTCTTGGTAGTGAGATCCTGTGCATAGAAAAATAGCAAACAGTTAATAGCATATGCGGATGTAGGAAAACATGTAATCCCCCAAAGCCTTCAGCTAGTAAGTGCATAAAATTGTAAAACGATGGTCAAAATATGTCATAATGAACCCAAAATTTGGAAGAAGCATAAACACATCATCGGGGACCCATTGCAAAAAGAAAAATCAGGAAATCATGCATGGATTTCTAATCGCTCCGGGGTGGGACGATTAGGACTGTCACAAAACGTGCAAGGGCAACCTTGCAAATGTCTTGCCCAGAGGCCTCCAAAACTCTTGAAAACTTTGGGTTAGGCTAAAAGTGGCATTTTGAGACGACCCATAACATTATATTTTGCAGATTCTTTCCAGATTTTCTTGTATCCGAAGGCGCTTCTTGTATGTTAGTAAATGCATAAAATGATAAAAACAAGGTCAAATCAAGTCAGAATACCATAAAACTTGAATAGCAGTATAAGTACATGAAATATGACAAAATGCAAAAATAATAGTAAAGAAATCATTTAAAGATTTCTAATTGCTCCAGGGTGAGACGATTAGGACTGTAGCAGTGCAGGGGACGCCCGGGGGCAGGACGCCCATCGTTTGGGGCTTAGTTTTGTCACCAATCCAAGTGGGATGGGTCAAAAACCTCCTAGGGAGTTGTGTCAACAAGTTTGGTGTGGGATTGTGGCTGATTTCTTAGGTTTTGGGTCTGGATTGCGTTCCTAGTGTTCACTCGATAACCTCTCTTCCAAAAGAGAAATTAGGGATGTAGGAAGCACAAAGAGGAATGGGGGTATAATTTGGCAGCACTCTGTTGCTCCAAATGATCCAGCTCTATTCTTATTTTGGGGTGAGAAGGCTCAAAATTTTATAGACCTGAGGGTCTCCTTTGAATGTGCATGCGAGGGTGCCACTTGGCTCACCATGCCTTTCTTGGGGGAGAGAAGATTCCTCCCTGGTTTAGGGTCTCCATGATCAAGGCATGCTTGACTGAAGTCCCTCTCTATGATTTGAAACCATTCCTCGCAATTGCATGCCTTGAAGGCAAATTTGGGTGATGGATCTGGGCTACCATTTTTCAAGGCTTGACTTTTTTCTAATCAAACTTGCTAATCGTCCCACCTTGGAACGATTGCTGCTAATCGTCCTGGGGTGCGGCGAATAGGATTTTAATTGTCCTAGGGTGGGACGAATAGGGAGCAAAGAGCTTAAAAGGTTTCAAATTGACCTCTGACCTTCTAAAACTGATTTGGGAGTGGTTAGGACCACTTTTTAACCTCTGGAGGCTGCCCTAGGGGGTATGTATGCCAATTCGATCAGTGCTTGTAGTCACATAATCAGATTGGTATTGTTTTGGTGTCTACAGATGCCCTTTTTTGGGATGCGATGTGTGTGGCGCAATGCTAAGAAAAAATAGATGACCAAAGCACTTAATAATTAGGATTTCTCGATAAGCTAACCAACTTTTGATGCCCCAAGTATGGAAAGGGCACGCATTCTTGAATCCTTACTTCTGACAAGCTTAAGTCAAGTGTAACCTTTTTTAGTGAGGTGTACTTGATATTGGACATTGTTCAGTCATGAATAGGCAAATGGCGCAACCTTTTATCTGAGGAACCTTGTCTTCATGCTTCTAGAATGCCAAGTGTTTGTTTAGCCTATGATTATTGCTTGTTTGCTGCCCAAAGCAGGAGCGTGATTGTCTTTGTCAAATGATTCTTTGAATGCATACCATTTCCTTGATTGGGTGTGTATTTGTTGATTTGGTGACTAAGTGTGACTAACCCCTCAAGTGACCAATCGATGAGGGAATGACCAAAATGAGAAAATCGATGAGTCGCTTGACCCAAGATGATGTTTGTAGGTGTGCCTATAGTTGTTTTTCTTTGAACGCTTATGTAGTTTTCCAGCAATCGGTCATGTTTTTGGTGGGTTTTGACCCTTTTGTTGACGCCTATTGGGGTAGAAATTATCGAAAATCCTCCTTCCTATGGAGTGGTCCGGCTATGCTAGACTTCTTAGGGAGTAGGATAGTGATTATTTGTGACCTCGACGGTGGTTTTTCATGCCATGAATGTTAGGTGCAAAGGCACCTTTGTTCGGCAGATTTATTGCTATTTTTGGTGTATTTTTTGGATGCAATTTTTGCTGCTTTATTTCTTGCTCTGTAATCGTCGGGACGAATACCAATTTTGTAATCGTCCCAAGGTGGGACAAGCACTAACTAGAGTGCTCATCCCAGGGTGAAACGATTACAGGTCTAATAGCCTATAAAATGACCAAAACTAGGTTTTGGGCTCATTTGCAACATTTTTTTTGGCGATTTGGAGCAGTGAGGAGTGCAAGTTTGCGTAGCGGAGCGCTGCCAAAATTTTACGGACACCATGAGTGCGATAACCGGATCTTCGAGCAGAGGAGTCAAGGTGAGACTGGTATGATGTTCCTTCTCCCTTCCTGTTATTCATTTTTGTTTCATATGAAGTTAAAAGCTTACATATAAATGCTTGTTTGCGGTATTTTGTTTTGCGTTAATATTAAGGTTGAAACCCTAGTATTAATTTTTTTGTTTTATTGTGTTTTTTGTTCACACTAAGGTTGAAACCCTAGGACAATTGTTTGTTTTATTGTATTTTTTTGTTCACACTAGGGTTGAAACCCTAGGACGATTTTTTGTTTTATTGTATTTTTTTGTTCACACTAGGGTTGAAACCCTAGGATGATTTTTTGTTTTGTTTTTTTGTTCACGCTAAGGTTGAAACCCTAGGATGATTTATTTATTTTTATTGTGTTTTTTGTTCACACTAAGGTTGAAACCCTAGGATGAATTATTTTGTTTTATTGTGTTTTTTTTTTACACTAAGGTTGAAACCTTAGGACAATTGTTCGTTTTATTGTACATTTTTGTTTTATTTTGTTTTTACACCAAGGTTGAAACCCTAGGATAATTTTTTTTGTGTTCACGCTAAGGTTGAAACCCTAGGATGATATTTTTTTGTTTTATTTTTTTTTTCACACTAAGGTTGAAACCCTAGGATGATTGTTTTTGTTTTATTGTTTTTGTGTTCACGCTAAGGTTGAAACCCTAGGATGATTTATTTTATTTTATTTTTTTGTTCACACTAAGGTTGAAACCCTAGGATGATTGTTTTTGTTTTATTGTTTTTTTTTTCATGCTAAGGTTGAAACCCTAGGATGATTTTTTTTTGTTTTATTTTGTTTTTTGTTTTTGTACTTTTATTTTTATGTCTACAGTCGTTTCCGTACAGTTTGTTTCGAATGTTTTTGTACTTTTTTTGTTGTACTTTTGTTTTCCTGTACTTTTGTTTTTTTGTAATTTTGTTGTACTTTTGTTTTTCTTCTGTACAGTTTTATTGTATTGTTTTTGTTTATATTAAGTCTGTACTTAATATCATTTGATTTTTATTGTTTTTCAGGTTGTGAAGAGTCGGTACCGCCAACCGATTTTTTTTGCTGATGCTCGAAATGCCTTGATAATTGGGGATTGGGAGTGGTTTGATGCCCTTGGGCTCAAGCAGGTGATGCGTTTGGAGCCTTTGTTGGTTATGCCCTACAACTATGTGCCCCTCTGGCTAGTATAGTCTCCCACTAGGTGTTTCTTGATCACTTGGCCTTATGTCTGGCATGGGAGGCTCGTTTTGTTCGATCATGTTGATTTGGTCCCTTCTGGGTTGTTTCGCTCTCTGTAAGAGGGCTGGATTCTCTAGAGATGGTAATTTCCTAATTATAATATTAAAGGGGAACATTGCCACGAAGTCCTCCTGGTAGTCATCAATGGGTGTCACCTACGAGTGATTGCTATCGAACTCAAACGGGTCCCAAGGTACTACCTCATAATCTGACTCATCTTTCGAATACCTCCCTTGATTTTTTTCATATCCTTCTTGGAGGTTACTCCTTGAACTTTCCCCTTCCTCTATCCAAGGGGAGGGGTTGTTAAGGTCAACAAGGTTTGTTGTTAACAATGGGAAATAATTCCCCAATGTGTATGTAGTGTTGGGATTGGCATATGGATCTTGTGCCAACCCATCCCTATTGCCTAGACCTAAGCCTTACATGGTTTCTACCAATATTTAAAGGGGCAAATGGTGGTTGAACCCTACTCCCAATTTATCATATGGCATCTGGTATTTTGGTTGACAAAGAATGTGCATTCCTTGTTCATAAATGCCCAATCCATATCCATGCCAATTACATTGGTCTAGGTATTTCAAGGCAAATTTCAGGTTGGACAGATAGTCAATATTCTCAAAAAATGGCTCTTCGTCCTCCTCCTCTTGTAGGTAAGGTTCAATGTTGTTCTCAAGGCCCCCATATACAAAGTTGGTCTGATTTGGCAGGTAGCATAAAGGGACGATAGTGTCTATGGGGAGGCAAGGTCTCCCCATGTCTTGCATGGATTTGATCTTGGGTGTTGCCACAATGTTCTACACTAGGTACTCCCCCAGGCCCGTATTGGTCATTTTAATGGTAATCGTTGGCAATTGAGGGGGAGGGAATGGGAGTTCTCCCTAAGTCCACTCCATGTTGGGTGAATCAGGTGTCTCAGATTCCATTTTGCTAGGCACATCCTCGGTAGATATGGTTGATACTAATGGTGGTGCCTCCTCTAGGGGCTTCTTCTCGTTGTCCTTCAGTGTGGCCACCATAGGTGGTGTTCTTGGTGAAGGAAAAGACAATGAAGAGGGGCCAGGTTAGTGATTTGATGGAATCAACAGTGAGGATGTAGGCATAATTGGACCCTGAGTGGATGGATTCAATTGAAAGTCTAAATGTGTCAATGGGAGGGTCGATTATGGCATCAGCTATTGTAGCACCCTAAAATTGGCGCAGTAAAATTATAAAATTTACATTCACCTTAGTAAATAATTTTAAATTCAAATTTAACCTCCCAAACCGCCCGTTAACCGTCGGGAAATCCGTTTCCCCCTTTTTCGTGCCATTTTTAGAGGTTGTTTTGACCGTTTGACGATATCGTCGCCGATCAGACGATATCGCCCCAGATTTGACGATTTCGTCTGGACTAGGACGTCCAGACGATCTTGTCGCAAAACTGAATTTGCATAGTTGGAATCTGTTCCAACGGGTCTCCAATCTGGGCAGAAGCGTGTCTGCACCGTTGGGACCCTCCCCCGTTGGAGATCTCCCAAATTGGGATGATCTCCAACCTCCTAACTACTCCCCCTAAGCCTATTTAATCTCTAGGATTTTCCCTCCCCAACCCCTGGCTGAAATTATCTGCAAAGTGATTCCCTCTACGTCAAAACATCCTAATCTTGCTTTTGCACTAGTCCCATAGCAATTTTGTTGCAGGTACATCACTGATTTTTAGTCGAAGCCAACATCCATCGTCGTCGACGAACCTGTTCAGATCGGAGGCGATCCCGTCAAATGCGAGACGATTTCGTACTGATGCGAGACGATCTCGACTGCAGTCCACATCGAGGCAATCAATGCCTGGAGTTTGCTTTTCTCAACCTTTTCTTTGTCATTTTATGCTGCAAATTAGATCATTTACTCAGTGTTTATATTATTTTGCATTTGGAGTTCACCCATTTAGCTTAGATTGCACATTAAGTTCATGATTTGTTGTTAAAATACAGAAATTGGCTAGGATTGTTGTTTTAAACTATTGCTCAGTATTCATTTTATTATTTGGTGTAATTTGCCTCTGTTAGCACAATAGAATTTCTTGTATTTTGCATCTATTTTCTGTTTTGCAGGTCTCTGACGAATTCGTCTGACGAATTCGTCAGATCTCAGACGATTCTATCAGATCTCAGACGATTCTGTCAGATTGCAGGCGATTCTGTCAGATTACATAGCGATCCAGCATTGCTTCAAACGTCAGAATCTTCTTCAGACATCCGGATCAGGTATTCTTCATTGTCATTCTATAAAATTCTCTATTTTCTGCTTTCAAATCTGTTTGCTGTGTTCATGAAAGTTGCATTTTCATGTAGTTTAATTTAGATTCATTCGGCCAAACCTAGGACATGAATGCTTAAGATTAAAACGAACTCATCTAAACACATTCCAAAACCTAGGCGTGGAAACTGCCGCTAAATGTTTCCTGGTGAACCCACCATCCGTCGAAAAATCACCAAAATACACCTCCCTTGAGAGGCGGGACCTTCGCAAAGTCCTCTCAGTCCGAGGTACCGCACCATCCTTTTCCCATCCTCCTTCCGGCGCGGATCCTATAGCCTCGAAGGTAGGGATGCGAAAAATTTGGAGCGATACATTTTGGTGAACCCGACGTGAATGCATTATAAACCTTTTGAAAACAAAAACAAAAAATATATATATGTATACAAGAAAAACAAAAACAAAATCATCATTTCAAGTTTGTATGTTTTAGATTCAATTCTAAATAGTAGATGCTAAATATTACTTTTAGAAGTACTAAAGAAACCATGAGTTTTTACTCAAATCAATATGAGCCCATTAGTAATGTTGGAAGAATTCAGCCAAATACATTTGTTGATTATGACCAACCTCATCCCTATTCAACATCACCTCCATCACACTCTTCTCATTTTTCATCCATAACCCAACAAAACAATCCCTTTGCCAATCCTCTTCATAACGATATTATCTATTCTCCCATATATCCATATTATGTCTATCAATCCACATATAATCCTCCACCACCTTTTCAATACTCTTCTTTCAATACAACACATCCATTTCAACAAGAAAATACTTATTCTTCCAATTCTACCATGCACTCACCTCCTACATCGCAATCTTCCTATCATCATTCTACCCATAATAAAGAAAGTAGAGGTGAGAAACCATTAGGTCCTTTTATGACAAAATTCCTAAGGCATTTATCAAAAACCTCTCAAAAACCTTCATCACGTAAATTTACTAAGCTCAATCAACCAATGGATATAATTCTCAAGTATTTACTTGACACAAATAGGATTGAACTCCCTTCCATAAGACAACCTGATACCACAACAGATTGGTTTAAACCTGAGCTACATTGTGAATATCATAGAGTAGATGGACATATGACACAAAATTGTAAAGATTTAAGATGTGCAATTCAAGATTTGATTGATAAGGGTCTTTTTAATATAAAGGAATTACAATCTACAACCGATTATAAATCTCCAGTAAACAATCAAACTCCTACACAACAAATACCAATAATCAATCAAGACATGGGGATCTCCCAAGAACCCCTATTCAATTATCAACAACAAGAAACCAATCAAATATTGCATGTTAATGTGTCCCATCATGATGATATTATTAATATTGTAACAAAAACTACAAATGAGCAACCTCAAGTTCAATCAACTCAATCCGATATTCAAGATATGGATTCCTCATTTGACCAACCTTCAAAACTATCTTTGGCTCTAGAGAATGATCCAAAATGGAATGTAAGCATAGAAAGCTCATCTTTAGAATCAAAATCTCAATCTGAAATCCACTTTGATAACCAACAACAAGTGATTAATCCTCAAGCAAAGATATCCCTTTTAGAAGTATTACAAATTTATCACAAGGAAATTTTGTTCAAAATACCTAGCCAACAATTTGTTCCTCATCATATTTTCTCTAAGAACATAATTAATGGTGTAAACCCTCTTGAGGTTAACCATATTTCATTCTATGATGAGGATATTCCTTCCTCTACTCCACAAGAAGACTCCTATCTTTACATTATCGGATCTAGTAAAGAAACACTTGTTAGAACTATCATGGTAGATAATGACTCCTCTCTTAATTTATGCACTTATCAATTATTCCAAAAATTCAAATCAAAGGAAGAAGATATTAATGAATCAAATGTTCTTATAAAATCTTTTAACAATGAAATTCAAGAAGCTCAAGGTACTATAATTCTTCCCTTTAATATTGGATCCAAGATCCTGGATACTTTATTCTATGTAGGATATTGTCCTTCACCTTACAACCTACTTCTCAGGAGTCCTTGGATTCATACGATGAGGGTTTTCCCTTCCACTCTTCACCAATGTTTGAAGTTTGAACTTGCAAATAAAATTGTTACCATACATGGTGACCCAACACCATTTGAAGAATATTTAACGATTGAAACATCAAGTTCTATACATTCTCTATTGTCACAATTATCTTCTATCCATCACTTTTCTTCATCCATATATGATCATCCTTGTTTACCAAATAACATCCATGCATATCTTTCACATATACTTTCTCCATCTTATCAAGACTTGGAATATAGTGATAAGAATGAAGAACTTTCTTATCCTTCTGACATTTTATTTTGTAACATGATCAATTTTCCACATATAAAAGTCAAATCTTTTGCTACATTATTCTACATTATAACAAAGCTTTTGTTATCACTACCTTTTATTCATCACCTTCTATTCTTACCTTCACCTCAACCAGATTATCCTTCAAAACCTCCTTTGATTTTGAAGCAACCTTAGACATGCTATACTCAAATAACCTTGTATAGTGTATATAGATCATCTTGTATATACCACCAATTTCAATTCATAAATTAAAATCAAAATACAAAAAAAATCAAAATCCTCAAAATCTTCAAAAAAATACAAATGCAACTAAGGACCTTAAAGGTAAATTTGAGCCCAATTGGCTTGGACCATACATTATTACTGCAAAATTTGAATCAGGAGCATATAAATTATCTACCTTAGATGGTAAAGAACTTAAAGAACCCATGAATATTTTGCATCTTAAACGTTACTATGCATAAACTTGGTCATTTCATCCATGTATATATTTGTTCAAAATTACTATCTTGTATTTCTTTCAATTTATAAATCCAAAACATCAAAAACATTCATAAATCTCCAAAAATCTTCAAAAACTATCTATTGCATTTGTTTAAGGCAGTTGTTAAATTTTTTGCTCAAAAATATAAAAACAACAATATATGCTTGACTCTTTCGAAACCAAAACAATATACGTAAGAAAGAGAGAGTCAACATTCTCAAAAACTTTCTCACAAATCATTTATATATATTTTCTTACAATTATTGCAGTTATATGTTTCAACTTATTTTGGATAAATTAGCATTTATTTTGAATCCCTCACTTGCACACTCACAACAATAAATATCTTGATTTTATCTGGCATGATTACTAATCTCTCTTATATCAAAGTTCACAAAATTCAAATTAAATAAAGTTTGAGCATAGAGAATTGATCTTGTTATTTACTTAAACCAAGCACATCTTTCCACAATAAAATGATTATATTTGTAATTTCCATGTTTTGCTACATAGTAGAACTGATTTCTTGAGTGAAAAGTTTCCCCTGCTATCCTATCATGCACATGGTCTAGAATCTTTGAGAATTGGCAAAAGGACAAGCTCACCCCTACCCAGAATAAAAATCCCTTGCTCTACAGCTAATCCGAGCAAGTATCCCTAGCAAAGAAAAAGAGAAGAAAAATTCAAGAAAGAAGAGAAAAGAAAAATGTTATTTCAGCAATGTTCCAAGCATTATCAAGCAAAAGAAATACAAAAAGAAAAATAAGCAAAGTTCAAAAGAAAGCAAGAAAGCAATAAAATCCCTTTCCCTACCCTTTGAAAAGAAAAGAAGGGTTGATGAGCTTGAATCCCTGGAATTCTCAATTATTCGAAAACTTGTGAGGTAAGCCCCATAACAGGTGGTTTGTGCCCAACCTCGCTTGGCCTTGGGTAACTCCTAGCGTGGCGATATGTCCGTCACATTAGCGACCTTCTTTTGTACAGACCTATGTCGGCTTATGGATTAGCTAGCTCTTGATAATCCGATCTACATAGTAGTCTAATATGGTTATATGCATCTACATCATGGTTAATGAACACTTATTTGGTTTCTTCAAATCACTTGTATCATAGTATCTTGCTCACAACTGTAAATGAACAATGCAATTGCACACACATTTGTATTTGAGAGATTTTGTCTATCATTATGATAAATCAAGATCGGAAATGAATGCACATATGCACATGGGATTCCTTATAAATCTAACTTTTGTCTTCAAAATACTTTGAAATATTATTTTTGCAACTTGTTTGGAATAATCAAGTACAATTATTTTCCACAAAGACAACTATATAATTAGAAAAATCAAAAATTTCTTTCAAACTATACACAAATCAAATCCATATATATCTGGTTGACTTTCGCGACGATGGTATAGTTTCAAAACCAAAATTGGAATTTTATGCCTAGCGCAAGTCCTCATTTTCATCTTTTCTGTTCATCAAAAATCAACCATGCAATAAAACTATTTTTTTGGATTTTCGCGATGATGGTATAAGTCTATACCTACATATTCTATGCCTAGCGCAAACCATTGTAACAATTTTTATTCCCCATTTCTTCAAAAATCATGAAAACCATATGACTTCATTTTACACAAATTATGCTTTTCAAAAGCAAACACATTTTCACTATTTTATGTCATTATGTCAACCTTCAACTTTGCAATGATGGTATAATTCCTAAGGAATTATTCACAAATTTTATCACACTTAGGAATTTATGCCTAGCAAAAATCATTTTAAAATATTTCATGCATAATATTTTTCATGAAAATCTGAAAACAAACCATCATCATCATCATCATCATTTGCACTATTGCACCAAAGTCTTAAGACAGTCTCTTAAGCACTCTTTTACTTTTCACAATATTTCTATACTGGGATTAGCTTGACGACCGAGTGAGCGGCGACTCCATGAAATGGTCTATAATAGCGACAATGTCCTTTGAAATTATTGTTAAAAGTCCCTTTTATTTTTATCAAATTATTGCATCACAAACAACCACTTTGTTACATCAGATTATTTCATTTAAAATGTTATAGCATGACATTCAAATTATAATATTTCCAACGACATAATTACATGACCAATTATCAAATCAATCAATCAAACATAAAAGCATCATAAAAATACATAACACAATACAAGTCATATGATCAAAAATATCATATATATATCAACAAAATATATACATCATATCCACCATTTTGCTTCAAAGCTCTAAAAACAGTAAAAATGAAAGTAAAAATGAATTAGGGTTTTACCCTATTTTTCTTAATTTTATTCAACAATAATTAATATTTTGCTTTTCGCGTTTTTACCTCAAACGTTCGATTTGGGTAAAAACACGGAGGGGGCACCATAGTAAGTCGTCGTACGATTCGACCAAGAATCGTCGCCTAAAAATGGGTATAATTTTTTGCTTTCTCGTAGATCGAGAAGAACTCATCTTTAACGCATTTTCTTCGGAAAATTCGCTAAAGAGGGGGCAAAATGTAGCACCCTAAAATTGGCGCAGTAAAATTATAAAATTTACATTCACCTTAGTAAATAATTTTAAATTCAAATTTAACCTCCCAAACCGCCCGTTAACCGTCGGGAAATCCGTTTCCCCCTTTTCCGCGCCATTTTTAGAGGTTGTTTTGACCGTTTGACGATATCGTCGCCGATCAGACGATATCGCCCCATATTTGACGATTTCGTCTGGACTAGGACGTCCAGACGATCTTGTCGCAAAACTGAATTTGCATAGTTGGAATCTGTTCCAACGGGTCTCCAATCTGGGCAGAAGCGTGTCTGCGCCGTTGGGACCCTCCCCCATTGGAGATCTCCCAAATTGGGATGATCTCCAACCTCCTAACTACTCCCCCTAAGCCTATTTAATCTCTAAGATTTTCCCTCCCCAACCCCTGGCTGAAATTATCTGCAAAGTGATTCCCTCTACGTCAAAACATCCTAATCTTGCTTTTGCACTAGTCCCATAGCAATTTTGTTGTAGGTACATCACTGATTTTTAGCCGGAGCCAGCATCCATCGTCGCCGATGAACCTGTTCGGATCGGAGGCGATCCCGTCAAATGCGAGACGATTTCATATCGATGCGAGACGATCTCGACTGCAGTCCACATCGAGGCAATCGATGCCTGGAGTTTGCTTTTCTCAACCTTTTCTTTGTCATTTTATGCTGCAAATTAGATCATTTACTCAGTGTTTATATTATTTTGCATTTGGAGTTCACCCATTTAGCTTAGATTGCACATTAAGTTCATGATTTGTTGTTAAAATACAGAAATTGGCTAGGATTGCTGTTTTAAACTATTGCTCAGTATTCATTTTATTATTTGGTGTAATTTGCCTCTGTTAGCACAATAGAATTTCTTGTATTTTGCATCTATTTTCTGTTTTGCAGGTCTCTGACGAATTCAGAATTCGTCAGATCTCAGACGATTCGTCAGATCTCGATAATTCGTCGATCTCAGACGATTCTGTCAGATTGCAGGCGATTCTGTCAGATTACAAGCGATCCAGACTGCTTCAAACGTCAGAATCTTCTTCAGACATCCGGATCAGGTATTCTTCATTGTCATTCTATAAAATTCTCTGTTTTCTGCTTTCAAATCTGTTTGTTGTATTCATGAAAGTTGCATTTTCATGTAGTTTAATTTAGATTCATTCGGCCAAACCTAGGACATGAATGCTTAAGATTAAAACGAACTCATCTAAACACATTCCAAAACCTAGGCGTGGAAACTGCCGCTAAATGTTTCCTGGTGAACCCACCATCCGTCGAAAAATCACCAAAATACACCTCCCTTGAGAGGCAGGACCTTCGCAAAGTCCTCTCAGTCTGAGGTACCGCACTATCCTTTTCCCATCCTCCTTTCGGGTGCAGATCCTATAGCCTGAAGGTAGGGATGCAAAAAATTTGGAGCGATACAGCTACACCACATTGCAAAACTTAAAGGGCTCTAATTTTGCTGGGACTACATGTACTTGCCCTTCGTATGTGTATTTGAGGCATTGATGGGCTATCGAAGGGACACACTTCATGTCCCTAATCCAAGGATGGACTAACAAGATATTGTAGGACATATCACCCTCAAGGATGTGGCACAATGTAGGAATGGTCTTTTGTCCTACTCGGATGGGCCGGACAATTGTGCCAACCGTCGAGCATAACGCGTCATTGAATGCTCGAAGAGTGTAGGTGGACGCCACAATGTGGGATTCTGGCAACTTAAGATGTTTTAATGTTACTGTCATGATTATGTTGTTGGACAAGCCAGTGTCCACCAACAACCTCTTGAATAGAATCTCGTTGACCCGTGAGATGACGTGCAGGGGTGGATCCACCATATCACTAGTCACCAGTTTCAATTCGTCTTCCATGAAAGTTATAATTGGTTTTGTGCATCATCTCACATGTCCCACAAAGTTGTTGAAATAATTGGGTTTGTGGGCTGTAGCTCAATGGCTTTGAGTATCTCCATCAGAGCCTCTCGATGGGGTGGTGATTGTTGGATGAGCTCATAAATGGAGAGCCTAGCCGATGTGGTCCTTAAAATTTGAGTAAGCTTAGTCCGAATCATGGCCACTGGTCTATGAGGGGGAGGTTGTGTAGGGTGTTGTGGAGGTTGTGACATTGATGGAATGTCTCATGTAGCTGCAGCAAGTGCAGCCGTGTTGTGGTATCTTTTGTTCCATGTCACGATGCTTATCATCCCCACGTATCCTTGCATGGGGCAGTTTTGTGTTACCTCGTTCACTTGTAAAGTCCTTGCTTGTGCATCATGGGCATGAAGGGGGTCTTTTAAGACTTCCATATATTGGTTGCTCAGCGCTACGAGATTATCTACCGCAAGAGTTTTGTTTTCTATCAAATCCTACACTAAGTTTTTGAATTTCCAACAAGTGAAGATGTCGTGTCCTTTCTGTCGATGAAATCTACAATATAAGTCTTCCCTATAGCCTTTGGGTTTTGGTGCATTAGGGTCTATGGGTCAAATTTTTTGCAATTTTATTAGGTTTGCCATGAACAAGCGGTCAAACAAGGAGTCTCTAGACTCTGTGAACTGGGTGAATTTTTGCTTAGGGCGACGCTACTGATTTTTCTCTTGTTTGTGATTTTCCTTTTCATATTTATCAAGAGGAACTGCCTGATAATTAGCCTTTTGGGGCTATGTTTTTTTCTAGGCTTTGGTATAGTTATGGCAACCTGATTGACCATGGCGGGTTTTCATTGCATGGGCCCAGTTTTGGTATTTTTGGTCCACTCTTTCTTGCGTGGCTTGGCAATCTCACCATCTTGTATTTTGATCTCCTCAATTATCCTGGCTTGCGCCAGGGCTTCTTCTAGGGTGGCATATTGCTACAGCTACAATAGCATGGAGATCAACCTTATGCAACTCTTTGAAAACATTTGAGTCATGTCGGCCATGGGAGGGAGGTAAGGTAGCTTTGAAAGCAATGTCCTCCATCGATTCCCATAAGCGGATATGGTCTCATAATCATACTGCTTAAGGCTATCTAGGTCACTTAAGTATGCCTTATTCTTGGTGTTGAAGGCAAAATGTTCAAGGAATGTGTCCACTAGCTGGTCTAGATTATTGATGCTATGCTTCGATAGTTGGGTAAATCAATCTGAGGTAGGGCTTGCAAACATGGTTATAAATGTTCTCAGAAGCAATGCATCATTGCCCTGAATGCCAAAGCATTGAATCAAGAACCTTGTTATGTGCTCTTGGGCATCCTCATCCCCTCTAAAAATTTCCAATTAAGGCATTTTAAAGTGGTCGAGGTATGGGGGTGCCGAAATTGAAGGATGCACAGGGTGACTGCGAAGCTGGTGTAAGGTGGGATTTTGGGGCCCTGAAGTCTTGGTCTCCATAGACCTAAGTGCTCTAGCAGTGCTTTGTATGCATCAGAGTATTTGATTTCCTCTTCTTTGGTTTGTTTCCATTGTGAATTACGAGGAACTTGAGGCCTATGGAGGGGTAGCTGAGTAACGCCCCTCCTGCCTTGGTAGGGTGTTTCAGCCCATTATTCTCGCTCAAATTCCTCATAGGCTTCTTGAGGAGTTTCTAGGCATGACCTATACACATGGATGAGTGCCCATGGAAGATGTCCGTTATTGGTTCTAGGAGTGGCCTCCCACTCAGGTCTAGGAGGTTTTGGAGGCAATGCTTGATAAGGTCGCAGAGACCTATTCCATACTAAGGGGTTGTGCCTCTCATAAATTTTTGTCCTATGCGTGTGAGGGGTTGGAATCCTCTCATGCATAGTGTTCTGGAGAAACTCATTTGTCTGCCGTTGAATGCATTCTTTGTTAATATGATACAGTTGCTCTAACTACTACTGATCTTGGCTAAGCTATGTGATTCATGCTTGGTGGACGGCCTATTTGGCAAATGCCAAGTCAATTTTTTTGTTGTCCTAGGTCTAGGAGGCCTAGATGCCTCCCCTACATATCTATCTTGGTCATGGTTATCCGAGATCTCTATGGGTCACTTTCCTTTGTTGAGGTTAGCAGCATTCACCTGAGGCTTTGGCCTCAATAGGTGATCTTGATAATTATCAGGTGTGAACGTGCATTGCTCTTGCACGGTGTATTGCTCTTGAGGAATATACTAGTTTTCCTCGTGCACCCTTTCATACATGTGAAAGAGACGAGCAGATTTGGCTCACCCTTCCATAAGAGCCTTGCACTCTAGATTTGGCCTATTAGTTCTAACAGTAATGAGGGGTGGATGAGGAATGATATAATCATGTGGTCCTTCCTTATGAATTCTATGTTGCTCTAGTGCTTCATCGTGCAGTGGCCACTCATAATGAGTGTCTAAGGGGGCTTTCCCATGTGTGTAATCCTCCTAAGAGGGTCTGTGTTGAACGGGAGTACCCCTCAAAGGGGTGCCTCTATAGTCCTTTTCTATAGTGGAATAGTGTGGACTATGTTGTGGGTTAGGCTGCTAAGGTGGTATAACCAAATCCTTGGGGCTATAACGGAGGTGACTTGTGCCTCCTTGTATACTTTTGGTAGCTTCTACCCGTGATTGGGCTTGGCTATGGGTATTCACCATGATGGTGGTCTTTCTACAAAGATATGTATATTTTTATCTCCTTTACAATTTTTATGCTATACCAAACAAAAGAGGACCACACAAACAAAGAAATGATTATCTTGTTTATAGATTAAATGTGTGTCCTAGATCTGGTTCAGTGTGTTTGATTTTTGTTATGCAAATCTTGTAAAGGAAACTTTGTTATACATGCAAAATGAGGGCTCTTGTATCTCCAAAATGGTCGCCCCTTCAATATACCATTGCCAGACCGTTATACCGAACCTATCAATATACCCACCCTTACGTGAGGGAAACTATTGGTATGCGAGAGCATAACAGTATGTGGAACATAGGTAGTACGAAAGCGGATCACTCTATTTTTGAAACCTACCATAGAAGACTTATCCTCATGCACGAGGAATCACCCCCGTTACAATTGGTCAGATTTCATCAGGATTTATGTCTAGCAACAGTTGCGATTAGAGTAAATGTATGCAAAACCCAAGCCAAGGTGGTGATGAAATCCATCGTTGTTCTTGATCAAGTTTTTGGGTATTAAGACCAACTCCTTGATGCTAATTTTATTAGGTGGTGTGTGTGTGGTTTCTTTTAATCGTGTAAAGAAAGAAAACATACAAAAAAATATGATTTTCACTAATGCAATGCTTTAAAGTATGTTTTATCTTTCAGAAACAATTAGAAGCAAAAAGGAAATCACAAAACCTACTTAGAACTGAAACCTATGATGAGGACTTTCCATTGGTGCAAGTATCATGCAAGCAGACCAAAGAAGAATGCATTCCTAATCAAGTTCCTTCCATTTATTTTACTCTATGTTTTTATTTTCTTTTTCTTATTGCAAGAAGGAAAACAAACTACTTAACTTTTCTATGCAAGCAAAGAAAACAAAAAATTGCAGAAACAGAAAACAACAAAACACAAAGGATGTTCAAAAAACCTACCTCCTCTCTGTCTAAACTAGATGCCTCTAAGTTTCTACTCAAAAAATGCATAGAGATCTAATCGTCCTGGGGTGGGATGAATAGAAGGTCTACATTAATCATAGTGTGGGGTGAATACATATTCGTCTCGGGGTGGGACGAATAGCAGGTCTGTATTCATCACAGGGTGGCACGAGTAGCAGTCCAGCACCCAAAGGAGTAACACTTGCAAGGAAAACCATAAAAATTGGATCAAAAAACTGATCTTAACAGCAGGGGATAGGGTCCCACCATGATTGCCATTGAAATCCGAATGTAGAATGACGATGTACCAGATATGATGCAAACAAAATAGGTATGGTATAGATGCTAAGTCCTACAAATGCGATGAACAAATGCATGAAGGAAAATGATGCAAAAATGAGATGTAAGAAAAAACAAAGTGGGGCCTCTTTTATTAATTTTGCTTTTAATCCAGTTACAATACATCTCCTCCATCCAGGGCTCAGAATGTTTGATACAGTTCATTACATCAATGGATGGTACGCTTCCAGTGTCTTCTGCATGCCCACATTCGAAATGGGCGGGCCAAACATTGCCACCGCTTGCGTCCATGTGTTCATTGTTCCTTGATGCCCCTTTGGTTTTCTTGGTAGTGAGATCCTATGCATAGAAAAATAGTAAACAGTTAATAGAATATGTAGATGTAGGAAAACATGCAATCCCCCAAAGCCTCCGGCTAGTAAGTACATAAAATAGTAAAAATATGGTCAAAACATGTCATAATTAACCCAAAATTTGAAAAAAGCATCAGCACATGATTAGGGACCCATTGCAAAAAGAAAAATATTGAAATCATGCATGGATTTCTAATCACTCCGGGGTGGGACGATTAGGACTGTCATAAAATGTGCAAGGGCGACCTTGCAAATGTCCTGCCCAAAAGCCTCCAAAACTCCTTCAAACTGGGGGTTAGGCTAAAAGGGACATTTTGAGATGACCCAGAAGGTCATATTTAGCAGATTCTACCTAGATTGTCCTATATCCGAAGGCACTCCCTGTGTGTTGGTAAATGCATAAAATGATAAAAACAAGTCAAATCAAGTCAGAATACCATGAAACTCAAACAGCAGCATAAGTACATGAAATATGAAATAATGCAAAAATAATAGTAAATAAATCATTTATAGATTTCTAATCACTCTGGGGTGGGACGCCCATCGTTTGGGGCTTAGTTTTGGCACCAATCCAAGTGGGATGTGTCCAAAACCTCCTATGGAGTTGTTTCAACAAGTTTGGTGTGGTATTATGGCTGATTGCTTGAGTTTTTGGTCTGGATTGTGTTCCTAGTGTTCACCCGATAACCTCTCTTCCAAAATAGAAATTAGGGATGTAGGAAGCACAAAGAGGAATGGGGGTATAATTTGGTAGCACTCCGTTGCTCCAAATGCTCCAATTTTTTTCTCCTTTTGGGGTGAGAAGGCTCATAATTTTATAGACCTGAGGGTCTCCTTTTAATGCGCATGCGAGGGCACCACTTGGCTCACCATGCCTTTCTTGGGGGAGAGAAGATTCCTCCCTAATTTAGGGTCTCCATGATCAAGGCATGCTTGATTGAAGTCCCTCTCTCTGATTTGAAATTGTTCCTCACAATTTCATGCCTTGAAGGTGAAGTTGGGTGGTGGATCTGGGCTACCATTTGTCAAGTCTTGACTTTTTTCCAGTCAAACATGCTAATTGTCCCACCCTGGAGCGATTGCTGCTAATTGTCTTGGGGTGGGGTGATTTGGATTCTAATCATCCTAGTGTGGGACAAATAGGGATAAAAGTGCTTAAAAGGTGCCAAATTGACCTCTGACCTTCCAAAACTAATTTGGGAGTGGTTAGGACCACTGTTTAACCTCTAGAGGCTGCCCTAGGGGGTATGTATGCCAATTCGGTCAGTGCTTGTAGTCACATAACCAGATTGGTGCTATTTTGGTGTCTACACTATAGACACCAAATCACAACCATTAATCCTCCATCCTAACCATCCCACCACCCACTTGTCCACCATACACCTTTCCCACCATCCATTTAGCCACTTTTAGCCCTTCCCACCTTCAAAAGACCCACTTTAGCCCTTTCCCGCCATTTCCACCCCTTTTGGACTTAATTTATATTTATTTTATATTATTTATATTTAATATATATTTTATTTATATTTTAATATAGTTATTATAAATAAATGTATTTAAACCCAATCAACCTCAACCATCCGATTCAACCTAATCGCCACCGTCCATCTTCATTAATCCATACCACATTGAAAATATAATCTCAACCCTAGGATCTGATTTAATCTTAGCCACACGATTAAAATTGTAAGGCTAAAACCCTAAGAAAATTCTAGGTTTGATTATAAGTAAGGGCATATGAAAATGCTCAACCCATGGAATCCTGGAATGCCCTGGAATGTTCTCACCCCTATGGAGATCATTTAAGAATCCCGTGTGAAGCAGAAGGTTGTAGAATTCAATATCCTGAACCCTAGCTCACCCATAAGATTTCATTCATTCTAGCCACGCCCACATCCATTCACCATTGTCATCATAGTCCACTTTTTTCTACCACATTCTTTGCACCCTTGTGATCTATTTTTACAAATTTATCCTTAGTCGTAGGCACCATTTTGATCTTTCCAATCTTGCCATAGAAGATTGCGAAGCGCACACTAGAGCCTGCCATCCCGTAGGTGCATGCCAGAGCTTGCAAAGCTCATCATAAAATATTGCTAGACTCTCACCAGAGCTTACCATATACAATAGGTGCACACCAGAGCCTACAAAGCTCGCATCAAATCCTATAAAGTACCTTCCAAATCCTGCTATAATCACCAAAGCATGAATCAGAGTCTTCTACTCCTCGATATCTGCCATCAAATCTACAACAACGAAGCAAAGAATCATCACAAGCAAGGTAAATCTATATTTTTGTTATCATTCATTGTTATTGCATTTTACATATATAGTTTACATAAGATCTAGGGTTTTAGTTTTCATTTCTAAGGGTTCACACTATGGAACCCTCCACTTGTTTACTAACAACTTTATTGTTTGTTGTATGTGTAGGATTGGATAACATCGATTAAAAGAGCATTGGAAGACTACTACAGTTAGAGTGGCCCAAACACATGGATACCTAAAGCCCACTCACCTTGTTGGGAGCAAGACACACCATTTGAAGACACTTCATTATTGTAGCTAGGGTTTCGGAGAACCCTAACATCTTGTACATATTTGTATCAAATACTCATTGAGTACAAATTGTATCAAAAGGAGTTTATTGGCTCCACCCATATTTTAAATATAATCATATTTTTGTGCAATCTTGTGTTTATTCAGGTTATTTGCTTTCTTTATTGTTTAAGTGTTGTGTCCTTGTCTCTACACCTTTCATTTTCCAATAGAGGAAATTATGATCACATTGGAGGATGTATATCGAATATATAAAATTTTGATAGAGGGGGTGATAGTTAGGACAATGACGAGTAAGGATGAATGAAATGTCATACTACAAGAGCCTTTGGTTATCAATGGGCAAAGGTGGAGCATTAGGTAGGAGTCCCATATGAGTAGTGTTGGAATGATAAGATGTTGTCCAGAGGTACACGATGACGATACTATTGATTATGAGTTATGCACTACCTAACACATCAAGGGTGAAATTCCCTTAGAATATGATTGGTGTAGTATGCAACATGGTAGATTAGGAGGTATGGTTTGCATGGGCACTAGGTTTTCTAGTACAAACCTTTAGGGAGTTGCATTCCTTGATGAGAACACAAGGGTTAGGATTGATTTGTAGCTCATTGTTACAAGTGTGGGCATGGGAGTATATAGCGATAGCGATTCTGAGGAAGATAACTTATGATGCTCATGGGTTGAGGGAGAAATATGTGCCATATGTTTTGTGATGACAGACATATAGGAAGAGGCATGTAAAGCAGCCACATCAGGGTGATGAGATGTATTATAGAAGAAATTTGGATGGACTTGTGGTAGTAAACATTACTTAGTGGCCATGGCGAGGGGGACCTGAGTGGCTAGAGGATGCAGTGGAATTGGCTAAGGTGAGATGAGGTAGATGGATTGTGGATATATATATATATATATATATATATATATATGAGTCAAGTGGAGTTCTTTTCATTTTTGAAGGTGGTATGGCATATTGGTTTACGATAAGGATTGCAAAATCCACTAGTTATGATTTGGATAATGCAAAGGGAATGTAGTCCATGGATATAGGTACCTCCATTAGATATCATACCAAATGAGGTGATAGCAATTCTAGATGTGGATGATGTAGTCATGACTCTAGAGGATGATGCATGGTGGAAAAATCAAATATGGGAGCCTAAATTTGGGGTAGCGGATAGGTCTAATGAGGTAGTTATAGGAGAAGTCACAAGATTATTATGGGTCTAGGTAGTGTAGAGGAAAAAATTGAGGAGGTGGGACCAAGAGTAGGTATTTCTACAAGGGCAGTTGATGTCGAGTAGGAGCCCAAAGAGGAGGAGGAGGATTTGGAGTCATTACTCTGATGTGTAGGGTAGTAGAGGAAGAGTGAGGTAGGTCTATTAGGATTCCATGTGCATGTGGGAGGAATTGGATCAACGAAGAAGATAGTTGTAGTGGAGGAGATGGAGTCGATGGAGGATATGGAGCCCATGGAGGATACAACACCCATGGATGAGATGATAGGAGTTGAGGATCTAAAGTTGTACCTCACCATGTGCCTTCATGAGATGTTAGTAGCATAAGAGGAGGCCACAATATTACAAGAGATATTATGGTAGGTGGAATATTAGATGGTTGAGAGGGAGAGTGTATGGGTGATAGAGTGAGCGATGATGGTCATAAAGAGATATGGTGCCTTTAGAGGGTGCCTTAGGAGAGAGATGCATCCCTAGAAAAGAGGTAATGATTATAGAGGGAGTTGGAGGGTTCCTTAGAAGAGCGATATATAGACCTGGAAGAGAGGCAAAAATTATAGAGGGTGTTGGAGGGTGATTTAGTAGAGAGAGAGACAAGGCTTATGTTATAAGGGATATTACAGTAGTGGAGATGATAAGAGTGGTAGGAGAGCAAGATGCTCTTGTTGTAGAGTGGTATGTTGAGATATCCATAAGATATGAGATGATAGATGAGGTATATCAGTTGTGAGAAGAGTTGGATGAGATGAGAGCTATAGGAGAGTAAGACATGGAAAATATGTTAGGCCTATAAGAGGAGGTGCATCATTTGTAGTGGTTAAGATGTGACTTGATAGCTACATTTAGAAAGGAGAGTGTAAAGATGATGTGATGCGAGCTAGACCTAATAGAGTGAGGGTTTCATATGCCTTCTTATTTAGAGTCATTATCACATTCATATTCTTAGACACAATCACAATGAAGTCAATGGAGTACACCCTTAGTAGTGTTAATGGTGCCATGATTGGTTGAGGTGATAGCATCCTAATCTGAGGAATCTATTCCTAAGCATAGAAAAGCTATAAAAAATAGGATAGCATATGATACCCCTAGTGTATAGGAGGGGAGTGGGGAGACTCTAAGTGAGCAGTTGGGTTGACATAGTTGTTGAGTGTGGTAATTATGTCCCCTTTTTGTATTTTATATATATATGTAAATGTGGCAAGGTCGGTATGTGTGGGATGACGTGTTGTAGACCATGGAAATTTTTGATACATGATATATACATGATGCAATGTTTATTATATGTGTGAACATCATGTGAATGTGTTGTGTTGATGTAGTTTAGACATGTGTATGCTTTGATGATATATGTTTTTGTGTAGATGTATGAACATATAGATATATGGATATGTATGATAAGAATGATTGAATTATATGTATATAGGTGAATGCAAAAATAATTAAATACATCCTGCAAATCTACGAGGACTCTGCTGGTCAGAAAGTTAATTTTAGTAAAAGCAAGTTATATTTCTTGAACACCCCCATTCAGAGGCAAGTAAGGATTGCAAAAATTTTAGGGTGTGATATAGCAAACCTCCCCACTTCATATCTTGGTCTTCCTATTTTTATTGGTTCTCCGAGAGAGTCAATGTGGGACAGGGTTATTGAAAGAATTCAAAAAAAACTTGTTGGATGGAAAGGTCATCTTCTATATCAAGTAGTAAAGTTGACCCTCACTAAGGCCTCTCTTCAAAGCATTCCAGTCTATTTCCTCTCTATTTTTAAAGCCCTTGTGAAGTTTTTCCAAAAAATTGAGAAACTCCAAAAAGAATTTTTATGGACTGGATCAGAGGAGAAAAAAAGGATACACCTTGTAGGATGGACCAAAGTGTGTAGACCCAGGGAAAATGGGGGCTTAGTTCTAAGGAGAATTTCTCATATAAATTTAGCTTTACTAGCTAAGCAAGCATGGCGTCTCATTTTTGGTGAAGAAAATGAATGGATAGATATCATCAAATGAAAGTATCTTCAAAATATGGAATTTCTAAGTGACTCAGTTCTAATTAGAGGTTTTGCTTTTTGGAAAGCAATTCTTAATTGTAATAAAATCATCAAAAAATGTTTAAGATGGGTTTTAGGAAATGGTGAGAGGATAAATTTCTAGAATTATAGGTGGGCTAAGGATGAACCACTGATGCAATATCCTAACTTAGCCCAAATAAGAAATATCACAAAAGAACTCATTGGCAGAAAAGTCTTTGATTATATGGTTGAGGACAAAGGTAGAATGAAGTGGAAACAAATAATAATTCAGGGATTTCAAGTAGAATAAAATGATCTTTATAACATTCTCGGGCAACAATTTATCCCCATTAGACCCAAGGAAGATCAAGTGACTTGGGCTCCTACTAAAATGGGTATTTCACTATTAAATTAGCTTACAAGCTTCTGCTTGATGACGAGGATTTTGTCCTCCAAAAGGACTTAGTTTGGATAAAAAATTTAATTCCAAAAATTGTAGTCTTTTCAAGGTTGGTTATCCAAGGAAGCATTCTAGCCATTGATAATATGATGCATAAAGGTATTTGTATCACTAATCATTGTTATCTATGTAGGGCTAATTGGGAGACCATTTATCACATTTTCCTTGAGTGCCCTTTTTCCTTGACTGTCCTAAGTGGGGTTTTTCAGGCATTCAATATTTCATGGGTTAAACTAGCCATCATACTTGATTTTTTTGTCCAATGGCCTTGCCCCTTTTCAAGCCAAATACTTAGATACATGTGGAAAATTTTTCTCAATCACTATGTTTGGCAGGTGTGGTTAGAAAGGAACCATAGAGTCTTTAATGAGTCTATCCATGATCATAAAACTATCATTGTCAGGATCCTATCCTTTGCCAATGAGAATGTGAACCTTATCCCTTTTTATAGTTGTAAACCTCATTTGCAGGAGACCATGATTGCTCAATATTTAATCTTAACCTTGTTAGATGAGTCTGTGCCTAGGGTAGTCAACCCCAGAGCCAATGTTAAGTGGTCTCCACCTCCTACGGGTTGGTTTAAGCTTAATTTTGATGGAGCATCTAAGGACAATCCTGGAAGAGTAGGCACTGGTGGCATTGTGTGAGATCATAATAGGAATATGATGCTTATATTTTTCAAATATTTGGGAACAAGGACGAACAACAAAGCTGAAGCTAGAGCTATGTGGAGAGGCCTTCAAATGACTCAAGACTTAGAAAGCAATTTGATCATATAAGGAGACTCTATGCATGTTATAAATATCCTAAATAATTGGAAAACACATCCTTGGAGGATTAAAACAATTATTGAAGAGGCTAGGATCCTTTTCCAGGGAAGACAAGATAGAAAAGCCCAACATGTCTTTCGGGAAGCTAACAAAATTGCTGATAAGCTGGTCAATTTGGGTGTCGATGGTGATGAACTTTTAAAATGGGAACACGGTGTCCCAAGTGAAGTAGAGGATCTTATTCAACAAGAATGCCAAGAATGATAGTCAAATTTACCAATAAGAAAGGAACTGTAATTTCGAAGGCTAGGAGTATTCCAGTCTCTTTTTTGAATTGGACTCACAACAAAAATTATCTGAGCTATCAGTCTTCGTGGATGCTGCTTGGAAATACCACAAATACTAATGGGGACATTCATATGTCAGATAACATGGCTTCTAGTCATCTTAGTAATTTGAGGCTGGTTGATGATCACAGGGAAGGAAATAAACGACAATATAAGAATTCAAACCAAAGCCACATGGACCACTAGATAGTCACCGCCATAAATCTAGCTAGCAGGTTCACTTCTCCAAGGCTGATTGGCCAAGCTAGTATGTGGTACCAAAGCATCCCATATATGGAAGAAAGCAATTACCAAAGAATTATTAAGATTAATTGTCAATAAAGAGCTTGTGGGAGTTTTTTTTTAGTACTCTGCTATGTGTGTCTGCATCTTTTTGTTTCTCCATTATCTCAAGGAAGGGATCTGTGTCTGTTTCTTTTTTGTAATTATGATGCATGTGTGTTTTCTCGGGGTTTACCCAAAATTTTGTATGGGAAGTTTCTTTTTGATAACA